>CM057455.1:657592500-658972500 GCA_016271365.2 Neoceratodus forsteri | reverse complement strand
TTGTCAAAATGGGTGAGTGCCTAAGGAATGCACTAGCAAATAGGCAGGAAGGAGGGGTGGAAGAACAATGGGAAATAATAAAAACTGCCATCACAGAGGTAACAAGCCTTTGTATGAAGCAAATAAACAAAACAAAACAATGTAAGAAACCACTATGGTTCTCAAAGGAGGTGGCAGTGAAGGTTCAAGAGAAAAATAAAGCATTCAGGAAGTACAAGGAATCACAGAAGGAGTAGGAAAGAGAATTGTATCAGTTAAAGCAAAAGGAGGCTGGGAAGGATGTCAGAACAGCAAAGGCCCAAACTGAGGAAAAGATAGCCAACTCAGTTAAGAAGGGGGATAAAACCTTTTTTAGGTACATCAGGGAGTGAAGGAAGACCAAGGGAGGGATAGTGAAGCTTAATAAAGGGGAGGGGGTGGGAAGAGGGCGACTGTGAAAAGGCAGAGATGCTAAACAAGTATTTTTGCTCAGTATTTACAAATGAAGAGGGGGAAGTACCTAAAATAAACAATAGAAACACTCTGGATACAGAAGTTGATACCAGCCCATTTACAGAAGAAATGGTTCTGAAAGAACTCTTAAAACTGAAGGTGGACAAAGCAATGGGGCCTGATGGGATTCATCCCAGAATTCTAAAAGAACTAAGGGTAGAACTAGTGACACCACTGACTACACTCTTTAACAAATCATGGGAGGATGGGGTGGTACAGTACCAGAGGACTGGAGGAGGGCAGATGTGATTCCCCTTCACAAAAGTGGGAGCAGGGCAGAAGCAGGAAACTACAGACCTGTTAGTTTAACCTCAGTGATAGGGAAAATGATGGAATCACTTCTGAAGGAACGAATTGTTGAGTACCTGGAGGCCAGAGGGGCACAGGACCCAAAGCAGCATAGATTCACAGTGGGAAGGTAATGCCAGACGAATCTAATAGATTTCTTTGACTGGGTGACCAAAGTAGTAGATCAGGGAGGAGCTGTGGACATGGCCCACTTAGACTTTAACAAGGCATTTGACACAATACCACACAAAAGATTAATATACTAGTTAGCCATCCTGGGAGTGGGTCCCAAGATGATAGCCTGGGTAAAGAACTAGCTGGAGAATAGGACACAGAGGGTAATAGTAAATGGAGTCCACTTTGAAGAAAGGGGGGTTACTAGTGGGGTACCATAGGGTTCAGTATTAGGACCGGTCCTCTTCAATGTCTTTATAAGTGACATTGCAGAGGGACTGGATGGAAAAAGTATGTCTTTTGCAGATGACAAAAGATCTGCAACAGAGTTGATGCACAAGGTGGAGTGGAAAAGATGAGAAGGGACTTAGCAAGGTTAGAGGAATGGTCAAATGTATAGCAGCTTAGATTCAATGCTAAGAAGTGCAAGGTAATGCACCTGGAATACAAAAACCCAGGGGAAGAGTACACAATGGGGGTGAGATACTAGCAACAACAAAATGGAAAGGGACCTGGGGGTAGTCATATCAGATGACTTAAAGGTGGGCAAGCAATGTGAGAGGGCAATAAGGAGGGCTTGGGGGATACTGGGATGCATAGGGAGAGGCATCACCAGTAGAAAACAGGAAGTTGTCATCCCTCTGTACAGACAGCTAGTGAGACCCCATCTGGAGTACTGCGTGCAGTTCTGGAGTCCCAATCTCCACAAGGACATAGACAGGATGGAAGCTGTCCAGAGGAGGGCAACTAAAATGGTGCAGGGTCTGCACTGGAAGACATATGAAGAGAGACTAAAGGAGCTTAATATGTATAGCCTCGAGGAAAGTGGGGGACATGATAGAAACTTTCAAGTACTCAAGGGAATCTACAAGTCCAAGAGGTGGCATCTTTCAAAAAAAAGTGGTGCAAGAACAAGGGGCACAATTTGAAGATGAGGCGGGTGGCTCAGAGGTAATGTAAGGAAGTATTTCTTCACAGAGAGGGTTGTGGCTGCATGGAATGGCCTTCTGGAGGAGGCTGTGGGGTCAAAAACAGTGGTTGAATTCAAGCATGCATGGGACAGTCATAAGACAATTCTAGGGGGTGGGGGTAGAAAGAAGTAGGCGGCTGGTTAACTAGGATCTGCAGCTTATCCCTTAGATGGGGAAATGGGCAGACTGGGTGGGCCAAACGGTCCTTATCTGCCATCAAATTCTATGTTTCTATGTTTCTATTAGTACAAGTGTAAGAATAATAACAATATCAGCAATAAAAAAGTTTACAAATATTAAATAAAATAAAAGTTAAAAATTCAATAACTGAAAAATGTAATATATATTTACATATAACTATACAGGATTGTATAGGGAAGTACAATATTTGTTGCACATCCCACTTCTATGCTGGTTTGCAACACTTGTACAAAGTTAAGTTCATGGAGTTTGTTCCAAGTTTTGTTGAATGAACTATGAATTACATTCACTGAGCACTTTAATAGCGGTGGTGTGTTTCAAACGTGAGAACATGGATTGGTTAATTAATGGTACATGACCATCTGAATTTGCATAAAAAATGGCACTGAAGTCTTTATCAAATAACACTCTGATGAAGCCTGGCAGCATGCCTGGGGAAACGTTAGTTGTTTTATTTTTGCTGTGAGCCACCGTTTTGGCCAGTTATTGCACTTTCAGCATTTATTAAATTTGACCTTATTGGATTCTTTCCTGGTCAGTGTGCATTTTGTTCGAAGTTATGGGTGCTTAGAACTTTTATTCTTTGCTTCATTTATCGACAGCACCATAACACAATATCCTGGTGCTTAGTCTAACTTGAGCGCAGTAGGACAGCATGTAGAAGGATGAAGTAGGAGGGGTTGTATTTCTTATAGGCTTCTGCTGATGCTTGTTAGTTGGCTGATGGGTGGAAAAGCCTTGTGATGGGTGTGACTGCATCACTTCAAATGTGAGAAATTTCCACCCATCAGCCAGCTAACCATCAACAGCAGCAGCCTAGTCATCATTGGACTTTGTCACATGCCTCCTGCAGGCTCAACTCCATTGGTATCTTGCAGCATACACCTCCCCAGTACCTACACTGCCAGAGCTGTACCAATATATTCTGCTCGCACATCACACAAGCAAATATAAATATATATATATAGATAGATAGATAGATAGATAGATAGATAGATAGATAGATAGATAGATAGAGTAGATAGATAGATAGATAGATAGATAGATAGATAGATAGATAGATAGATATCCAAAGGAGGACAGCATTAAGAAAATATGAACTGGGAGTGATGCAGCACTTCTCATGCCCTTTAAATTTCATAAACGTATTTTCTGTATTTCTCTTCACCTTATCCGTTATTATCAAGGTCATTTTTCCTATGTCTTTGTGTTTTTTGTTTCTCTCTTCATATGAGGGTAATGCCCATCAGGTCTATAACTCACCTCCCAGGATCAGTAAAACCCACTTTTCCTCTTGAGTTGTCTCACATTATCAGGCTCCCAAGAGGCAGCGACCAGGGGTGGGGAGGTTACTAGATCTAGCTCCCAGCCACCATAATCCTTTATTAGTCTTCCAGAACCTGGATCTGGGTAGTCCTCATTCCTCTGATGTAGAGCCCTCCCCTCTCCCCAGTCACCCCACCACCCAGACCACGTCAAATCATACCACGGTGTGTCTACTATGCCCCACTGCAGGAGTCAGAGGCCACGGTAGCTTGGGGATGCGGCCATGAGCATAAGCGGAAGAAAAGTAATGCAAGTAAAGCTGAACGGCTGCTTTTATCTGAATGCAGGAGTAATGGGAGGCCGTGGCAAAGCCTGAAGGCCATGAACCTATGGAAGAAACATAGGTAAGGCTGAATCTGCTTTTATCTGAATGCAGGAATAGTGGGCTGTGGTGAAGCCTGATGGCCATGCTGATTGAGACATGGAATGAAAAATAGGGCAGAAAATGAGGCTGAATAATGCAAGCTTAGACTGAATTATGAATGCATGCCAACCTGTTCCATAAGGGAGGTTAGTGTTAGTTGCTGATGCATTGCAAGTCAGGTAGGCTGAGGCAGTATAAACAAATTAAACTGATAGGGAAGCAGGAGTATATGGGAACTGAAAACTAGGGAGCAGAAGCTGCTAAGTGAACAACAAAACACAGAAGGGAGTGGCTGCCTAGCTAGGAGCCAAGTGTAAATGATCAGGGATTGTAGCTGGAACTGAGAGAGTGCTAAAAGTATGGAAAACACAGACAGCAAAATGGAGTCTGAATTGCACAAGGCAAAAGCAAATGATGAAGGCAGGATGATGGGAAAACTAGAAAACCCAAAAAGAAACTAAAGCAAAAGAAACACAAGGTACATGTGAAAGCCAGAGAGGCACAAATGGAGTTGAATTGTGCTTACGCAACTGGATGAGATGAATGTTTGTGTGACTTTGATACATTGTGGCTGTTTGCCTCTCTATCTGTGGGATATACCACTCGGTAGAGGTACAATGCAAGGAAGGCAGTAAGGCAGGCAAAGTCCCAAACTGAGGAAACACTAGCACGAACAGTAAAAGAAGGTGACAAGACTTTCTATAGATACATTAGTGAAAGGAGAAAGTCCAGAGGGGGTATTGCTAAGCTTAATGGAGAAAAGGGAGCATGTGAGGAGGAGGACCCTGAAGGCATCTATCCTAAATAGATACTTTGCTCAGTATTTACTGAAGAGAAGGTAGGGCAGGCCCACAGCTCAGCATCATGGACACAGGGGAGGGAGGTGAGCACTACTCCTCACAAAAGAAAGGGTCCTACAAGAGCTCGCTAAGCTCAGGGTGGATAAGGCAATGGGACCTGATGGCATACATCCCAGGGTACTAAGGAGCTAAAGGAGGAACTAGCAGAGCCATTAGCAGAATTGTTTAGTGAGTCCTGAGCACAGGAGAGGTCCCAGAAGACTGGAGAAAGGCTCATGTGATCCACCCACAAGAGTGGTAGCAGGAGGAGGCGGGAACACAGACCGCCGTCTTACCTCAGTAGTGGGCAAGATTATGGAGGCACCTAAGGAAAGGATAGTGCAACACCTGGAACCATAGGGGCACAGGATCCAAGACAGCATGGGTTTACAAAGGAAGGTCCTGTCAAACTAATCTCATAGATTTCTTTGACTGGGTAACCAGAGTGGTGGACCAAGGGGAGCAGTTGATGTCGCCACCTTGACTTCAGCAAAGCTTTTGACACTGTTCCACATAGAAGATTGATAAATAAGCTAGGTAGGCTCGGGTGGGTCAGAAGTTGGTCAACTGGGTGGCAAACTGGTTGACTGGCAGAAACAGAGAGTGGTGGTAAATGGTATACAGTCAGAAGAGATGCAAGTCACAAGTGGGGTACCTCAGGATCAGTCCTGGGGCCAGTCCTATTCAACATCTTCATTAGTGACCTCGCAGATGGACTAGAGGGTAAGGCTTGTCTGTTTGCAGATGACACCAAGATCTGCAACAGAGTAGATGATCCAGATGGGGTGGGCAGAATGAGAAGAGATCTGGATAAACTAGCAGAATGGTCAGAAGAGTGGCAACTGGGATTAATGCAAAGAAGTGCAAAATCATGCACATAGGGAAGAGAAACCCTGAAGCCACTTATAGGCTGGGAGGGAGTTGCTAGCAGTCACAAAGGAAGAAAGAGACTTGGGCATCATCATCACTGATGACCTAAAATCATCCAAGCAGACCTCTAAAGCAGTAGGTAAGGTTAGGGGGTGTTAGGGTGTATTAGTAGGGTATCACAAGTCGTAAGAGGGAGGTAATAATCCTCTGTACAAGACATTGGTTAGGCCCCATCTGGAGTACTGCGCAGTATTGGAGGCCACACCTTCACAAGGACATTAACCAAATTGAGGCAGTCCAGAGAAGGCAACCAAAATGGTGCAGGGACTGCATCAGAAGACATATAGGACAGATTAACGGAGCTCAATATGTATACCCTTGAGCAAAGGAGGGAGAGAGGTGAAAGGATCGAGACATTTAAACACCTTAAGGGCATAAACAAGGTGAAAGAGTCTAACATGTTTAAATATAAGAAAAATAGCAGGACAAGAGGACACAGCATGAGATTAGAGGGAGGCCGATTAAGGGGAAATGTGAGGAAATTCTTTTCACAGAAAGGGTGGTAGATGCATGGAATGGCTTACCACAAGAAGTGGTGGCTATGAATACAGTGCAGGGCTTCAAACAGGCATGGGATAGGCATAAGGGAGCAATACAAATGACTATGAATAGATAGGTCACTGACAGAGCAAAGGCCGATGGTACATTTATAAGGTAGAAAAAGAAATGGGCAGACTGGATGGGCCTTGTGGTCCTTATCTGCCGTCAACTTCTATGTTTCTATGTTCTATGTTTCTATGTAACCCTAGAGGAGGGTTCTCCCCCATAGGTGCTGTGGGAATTATTCCCTTGGCTACAGGTAGCTTAGGAAGAAGCCCAAAAATAATACCCAAAAGGGTGTAGAGCATTGAAGAGGAGAGAAATAGAAGATATCTAGACTGGAAATAAATGTGACAGACATAGATAGGAAGGAAAGTAGAAGAACGATATAAAGCAAGGACAATGTACAAAAGGAAATCTGACAAGATGCAGAAGGGCAGACTTCATCCAACAGTGGAATCTAACTACAGAACCTATGAAAGCACTTACCCTGACTAATATTCTGACCATTGGCATAGAGGAGAGGAAAAAAACCCTATGAAGAGGAAATCTCTGGGGATCCAAGGCCTAGGTCACCTTCCCTCAAGGCTGAAGGATGTTTTGATTAGTGATGGCTCAGCTATTGCAATTTAGAGTTGAGATTGAGAGAGAAGGAAAATATTTCAATTTAGAGGAAACTCTCGCTCTGTCCTTCTAAATGGATAGCTGTTGAGGGTTGTGAGTGATGTTTCTGCAACTAGATGCTCAACAACAAGAGAAGAGAGAGATGACTGCTGAGGCACTCAGATGGCCTATGTGAGCCTACGAAGCAGACCAGGTGAACCAGAGGTGGTCTTGGTGGAGAATAGCGTAGAGGGTGCCACCGAACCTGCTTGAGCAGCCAAAGGGGCTCTGATGATGACAGCCCCACCCTTCACAGCTGGAAGTCATACATTCTACATCCATAGGTGTCACTGAGATGAGGGATGACTGATGGTCCACCTGGAGCAAAGACATTTTTGCTATGGGCCAGGAAGAAGGACTCCACTCCAAGCTTCCCTTACTCTAGACATGGACTTCATGGGTGCAGAGTGAGACTGTCAGCTACAGGATAGCCCTGAACCATGGAGCAATAGGCATGGAAGGCATGTCTCCAAGTGGAGAGCAGATTGATGAGGTAGCATAAGACCCGAGGAGAGGTATGCTTGATTAATCGATGTGAATAAGTGGACCCTGAGGTTGGACTGAGCAAAGGAGAACCAGATTCATGTCAGGAGGAAGTTACCATTATTGGTAACTATGGGAGTGCATGCCAACTGGGTCCATTGAGAGCCAAATTAGGAATGGCTAGAATTACAAGAAGGTAGGAGCGAGAGTAGCCGGGTGAAGCCAGCAGCCAATGGTAAGGTAGGCAGTACCAGGAGGACATCTGAATAGGTTTGACTAGAATGAGGAAATAGGGTTGGAGGAGGAGGAGGAGGAGATGCATTGGGTCAAGTCGAGGTAGCAAGGACCCATGGGGGTTATGCTCGAGTAGTCGATGTGGAGGAGTAGACTCACAGAGAGATCAGATGAGTGAGGGAGACCTAGATGTGGTCATGCGGAGACTGATGGTGATAATAATGACAAGAGTGCAGCAATTTGATGGGGTAGCATAAGACCTAATGAAAGGTATGCTCGATTAATTGATGCGAATGAATAGACCCTTAGGTTGGCTTGAGCAAAGGAGAACCTGACTTAGGCACCAGAACACCAGACGTACTAGGATATGAGGAGGATACAAATAGGGAAGGTGATGGCAGGATAGGGAAAACCCCAAAAAGAAAGCAGAAGATAGAGAAGGAGAGGAATGGAGGGTGGGGGAAATAGCAGGAGGAGGGTGAGTGAGCTGATCCACATGGTAAGCAATAACAAAGCAACAGGAGAGAGCTGCACCAGGAGCAGGCAATCCAGCAGCTAGGAGCTAGGCTGAGAGCAATGGAGCATGTTAGGTAGGTGAGGAAAAGGAAGGAAGATTTGGAAGCAGGCAAGGGCATGGGATCAGTACCGGCAGAGAGTAGAAAAAACAGAAAAGCAGCAGGAAAGAGGACAATGGGCAGGACCCAGAGATGGCAGAGGTAGGAAGAAGAAAGCCCACCAACAATGCTGATAACAGAAGCAATGAGCGGTAGCTGACAGCAGAAATGAAGTGCTTTAAAATGTGGCAGATGGCTGAGAAGGTCAGTGACGGGCAGCCAAGACGTGAAAAGAGAGTATACATATGGTTGAAACACAGAACTTGGAAAGCCACAGGCAAAGGGGACAAATAAGTCATCAGGGAACATCAGTAGACATAAGCTGAAAAGAGATTGGCCCAGGATAGGTAGTCCCAGAACAGGTAGGGGAGGTCGTAAAGAGAAGCACTGACCAGGGGGAAAAGAGAAGGTGAGGGACGCTCTCGACATTCAGCTCCCAAGCCCACAGGAACCGCTGAGGAGCTTGAAAGCAAGGGAACCAGAGGGCAAGGCGTGTGGCATAGAGCCACGTAGGCAGCATGGAGGCCCCCGTCCCGAAACAGAGGAGCAACTTGGGCAGATAGGTGGGGAAGGCAGGAACAAGAGGGGGGCTAGGAAGCTGGTCCAGAAGCCAGCAGTAGCCAGAGAGTGATGATAGAGCCACAACAAAACAAACAATTAAATGGCATGAAGGAATAGCACCCGATAGAGCAGCGGCAAATAAATGGCAATGGAGGTATGATAATGGCAGAAAAAATCAAAACATTGGAGGGAAATGGCACAAAAGGGGGAGGAGGGGATGGCCACAGGGCCTCAGGGATAGGAAGGGGAGGAAGAAATGCTAGGCAACAAAACAAAATAACAGTGGGGCTGCAGCCACAAACGGCAGCTAATAATGGAGGGAAAATGAGGAAAAAAAGGAATGGGGGGGAAACAGAGAACACACTGTTAAGGCAGCCAGAGGTGAGAAGAAAGATGGGACGAGTAGAAAAGGAATGAGAAATAATGGAAGTCAGGTGTGGGAATGCCCAACGTAGCCTCCTGCCCCAGTGAGAAATGAATCCTGGAACATCCGAGCAGGAGTTGCCTTTTAAGGCCTGATGGGGGAGTGTCATTGTTGCTCCACCCATTGAACCTCAGGCTTAAAGCTTTCCCATAGAAAGTCCAGCACAAACCAAGCAGAAGTCCAAAATCAAAAAGGGAAAGTGGGAGACAAACACCAGGAGGACAAAAAAAAGGGGGGTGCAGAGTCCGGCAGAGCCTCTGGCTGCGGCAAAGAAACAGTGCTTTTGAGTGAGGCTGGAAGGAACTGGCAAAAATAGCTCGGGCAGGGGGCGGGGCTGGTTGCTCCCACCCACTAAACTGCAGGCACAGTCTTTCAATTAATTGTATGCACTATTTAAAGCTTTGGTATATTTAACTTCAAATAGGTGCCTCCCTACATGCAGTACCCCAACCTTGGGAAGAAAGATTATGGACTTCAGCATAGTTATATAATAAGACATGAGAGCACTGGGAAAATTATTCTCCAGTTATTTGACTACGGCGATGCTCTCTACAGCGCAGCTGTTAAATCTACCCTAGCCAGACAGGACCCCTCTTCAACACCTTCTGTCAATTTGCCTTTGTCTGTACTATTCATACTCACTACTGTACCTCAATTCCTCTCTCTCTCTCTCTCTCTACCCTCCCTCAAAGGTCAGTGCATCTACCACTGCACCTACCTCATCTCTATATCCTGGTTTGGTTCTCTCCCTTGTGCTACTAACTTAACTCCTTCCTCTTCTGTCCCTCTCTCTAACCCTATTCCTTATGTTCCATTGACCACTATTCCTTCTTCCTCACTTGTGCCAAGTCCTTGTCTGGTCAGGAAATTTTCCCCTTCCATTTCCCCCATCTGTGGTCTAATCTCCCCCCATAGACATTCACTCTTGTGATGGTCCGGAGGGTGCTCTGTGAAGTGCTCTACTCTAAAGGTGGTGAAAAGTAATGAGCGAGGCACCAAGGTCTGAATTATGTGGATAGGATAACAGTTACCCAGACAAGGAGAGGCAGGAGTCAACTTAGTGCTTCAATGCCCACAGGGCATTTATTTTGTACCAAGGGTAGAGAGACACAGCCACAAGAGGAAGGAGGGGTTGCCCGGGAACAACAGGGCAATAAATAGGGAAATACCTTTATCTACCACAACTAAGGTTATTACCACAAGAATAAACTTTAGGCCTACTGCCACTCTTATTCTGAAATTATTCTACACTTCTATACTCTTAGATGAGGATCAGGTGACATAAGCTACTCAGAACTGTATTAGGGTAATTAGCATCACACATTTCCATAAGAGTCCAGATATTACAAGAGTCCAGAGATCTGGCATCTTCGTGTACACCGTCATTCTTCATTGGTAACTACAAGGGAAACAAATCAGAACTGTACAACCCTAATCACAATTCCCAGCAAAGACCTAGTTAAGGCCACTGGGGTGGTGAGAGGTTTGGTAAACAGACCATATGTTTCTTCGGCCAAAGCCCACTCTCTCAAAGGCTGCCAGAATGAAGAACCAGAGCAACTGGTTCCTGAAAATAACCCACTGAAAACAAAGGTTCCTCGGCCAAAACCCACTTCCAGGGTCGCCAAGGATAAAGATAGATCAAGATCTGCGTGGCGATGAATCCAGTGGAGGACTACCATGAACTGACTGATGCTGCAGCACTCCAAGGGCCAGCTAAACTCGGAAGGAACTCTGACAGGACCAGGAACCATAAGAATCTGAAGAGATGATGGTTGACTCTGCAATCCTAGGATCAGGAATTAACACCAAAACAAAGAAACGGCAGATGTGTCCCATACTGGGCTTTCAGCGAAAGACAAGGAGAAGCGCAGACTAGGTTCTCCAGGATGAGCTCACTCTTCTGTAGAGGGCGACCAACTTCGGGACATCTGGAACAGGAACCATACGGAATGACACTGGTACGGCTATCGTGATGCATTTCGGCAGATGTACCTTCAAGCTGTGAAAACAAGAAAATGGCGGGTACGACTTTGATGACTGGCGACGGACTCGACTCCGGCGGATGACACAGACGGATGTGATGAGCTGATGGAGGATCTCCCAGGAATAAAGAATGCTGAGGGGATGTCTTCTTCTGAGTAGAGACTGATTCTGCATACGTGGTGTTACAGACCACACTATGAGAGTGCAGTGTGGTAGAAGATTGAGACTGTCTTCATACAGTAGTAAACAAATAACAGAACAATGCCCAAAGAACTGTGTAACGATACAATAATTTGCCCTAGGAGGGCAAATTATACCTTCAGGGGTAATTATTACTGATAAGGGCCAATGTCCAGGTGCTTAGAGCAATAGTTCAGGTACTTAGGACAATAGTTCAGGTACTTAGGGCAATAGTTCAGCATAAGCAGTACAGTAATTACAGTAGTTTCACAGTATAGGCAAATTGAACACTCTTAAATGAACCCCTGTTTCTAAATGTAGGGTTTTCTGGAATAGGATCCCTTTCTGGACATCGTGGCTAAGGAATTCTATCTTTAGTACCTCTAGGCTGGTTTGCCCTATTCTGCTAGGCTGGGGCCTCCCTTTAGTACCATTAGGCTGGCTTGCCCTATTCTGCTAGGCCAGGGCCTCCCTTTAGTACCACTAGGCTGGCTTGCCCTATTCTGCTAGGCTGGGGCCTCCCTATAGTACCACTAGGCTGGCTTGCCTTATTCTGCTAGGCCGGGGCCTCCCTTTAGTACCACTAGGCTAGCTTGCCCTATTCCGCTAGGCCGGGGCCTCCCTATAGTACCACTAGGCTGGCTTGCCCTATTCCACTAGGCCGAGGCCTCCCTATAGTACCACTAGGCTGGCTTGCCCTATTCCGCTAGGCTGGGGCCTCCCTTTAGTACCAAGCTTTACCTCAGGCCTAATGCCCTACGTTTATCTCAGGCCTGACGCCCTACCAAAACTTGGGCCTAGTGCCCCTCTTTACTTTGGGCCTGGTGCCCCACTTCGGATTGGGCCTGGTGCCCCACCTTAAATTGGGCCTGGTGCCCCACCTTAAATTGGACCTGGTGCCCCAATGTATATGGCCCCCCTTAAATCTGCAGCTCTCTAAAAGCTACTGTCACTTAGTTGCAAATCTCTGCCCCAAATCCTGCCTCCACATAAATATTAATAGGCCGCTATGCTGGCCTTGCTTTTCAGTCCCTCCTGTGGGCGTCGCTAACCCTGCCTCCCCTCCTGAATATTAAATGAAGGGTCCTAGCGACCCGATGCCCCTTCGGCACTCAGCCGCCTTTCTATGCACCTACTGTGCTTTTTAAATCAAAATGCAGTCTCCTTTTTAACAGGCGGTCAGCACTCTTCTTGTGCTGCTGCCGACTCACCACTCCGCTTTCTTCTGGGGCTGCTGTGCAGTAAGGAGGCAGGAGGGATGCTGACAGTGGGAGGGAAAATGGGCAGGCAGCTGGGAGGATGTCAAGAGGGGCCTCAGATTGCCGACAGGGACTTGGCGATGCGGTGCTTCTCTGCCGCTGGCATGGGACCGAAAATTAAACTTTAAAACAACTGGGGGGTGGGGGGCTGAAACAATAAAACAACGGGGCTTACAAGCCTGAACCACGGTAAACAGCCGTTTTATGTCTTCATGGTGCCCCGATGGCACCACCAACCATGAAACACCGTAGAGCAGGGAGTCTTCAGGCAGGGGAGGCAGCACAGGACCACAGCAAGCCCAGAGGGATGGCTTTCACTCGAGGTAAGCCCTGAACTGTCCCTTGACTTCTGTGTCCTGTCTCCTCTACCACTGCCCAGGATCAACTGAATAACTGAAAACAATATTTTTCAAACTTGAACCTCCCTGGGTTCTAGATTGTCTGGAGTGGAATGCTGGGCATGAGCCACTCAGCACAGCATTCCATCCAGGCCATTGTGACATTTATTGCTTTTAAATCTGCTTTTTGACCATACTGTAAAGTGCACAGGGCACTTTTCTATTATTATTTTACAGTTTCCCATTACAAGGGGGTTAATCTTTTATTTGCAGGGGCCCCTTATCATAGTACCCTGCTGCCTAGACCTACAGCAGGTACCCTGTGCACCTGTGAACCCCTAATTTATTTATTTATTTTAAACTTTCTGGGATGCCACAATTTTGGGGCATTACAGATTCAGGCCCGCCTAAAAATACATGTCCCCATGTATTCCCTTTATACTTCATAAAATGCATCATCTTAACAACCTCTAAAATCTTACTTAACACTCTATGAAGTCTTACGTTAATAAGACACTCTTAAAATCTCTAGAATATTCTTAAAACATCTACTATACTGTAAATTTTTGAAGTTTTACCCTAAAGTGACTGTGTCTAGGAAATTACTTGGATTAGATCTACCTGTTGTACCAAGGTACGAGCTGAGAAGCTTCTGTGATATTCCTTCTAGGAGGGATACCTGCGTTCGATCTTTGAGATCTGCAGGGTTGGAAATCAACAGTTTCTTGAACAATACGTACTCTTTCCAGGAAACCCGGTATTTCTGGAGCTATCACTGGTACACAATTTGAATGGTCCTGGGAATGCATATACGAAGTACGAGTCCAAGGTTCTGTACACCAATTGGTTGGTGATTCTAGTTCCCACATTTTGTCTTTAGTGGACTCCTGCCTCTCTTTCGGCATAGGACTGTCCTGTTCTTTAACGATCACAGTGTCTCTGAAAGTGCAAGCTCTTAGTAGATTTCGATGGACAATCTTGGTACCATGTCCAAATTCCTGTTGGATCTTGTATACCGGTAGTTCAGGATAAGGTATCTCAATAATATAATTAGGTTCTGGTTCCAACTTTGAGGACAGTTTGCTGAATTTTTGGGTCTTCTTCAACATTATTCTTTATCCGACAAGTAAAGGTGTAGCTTTGGCCTTGATGTCATAGTTTGCTTTCTGCTTTTGCCTTGCTTGCTCCATGTGTCTACCCACAATTTTTCCAGCTTTCTGCAAATGTTGATTATGTTCTTGGACCCAATTTGTCACTGACTTCTTTATTTTAGTTTCTTCTTGTGGCACTTCCAGCACTAAGTCCATCGGAAGTCTTCCGTGTCGTCCAAACATTAAATAATGAGGTGTATAACCCGTGGAGCAATGAATCGTAATATTATAAAGATACGTGAGTTCAGGAAGTAAAGCTGGCCAGAAGGGACGTTTATATTCTGGTAGAGCTCGTAACATTTCTAGGAGAATCTGGTTTGTTCTTTCGCAATGTCCATTACCTTGGGGGTGGTAAGCAGTGGTTTTTAACTTATGGCTTCCATACAGGGCGCGCAAAGTTCATGAAAGAGTTGAGATTCAAAAGATGTTCCCTGATCTGTTAGGATTTTTGTAGGATATCCGTAAGGTCGTACAAAACATCTCATAAAGGTTTCAGCAATAGTTCGAGCAGATAGGTCTTTTACTGCACTTGCGACCACGAACTTGGAAAAGTGATCCACCATAGTGAGGATATAAATCTGTACATTTGTGCTAGGGTCTAACTTCAAATGATCAAGTGCAACTAGTTCCAATGGTGCGTTACTGACTATTGGATGGAGAGGAGCTTCTCTGATTCACATTCTCTTTGTGCTTTAAGTTACATGCTGGACATTCCTCACACCATTTTATTATATCATTTCACATTCCTATCCAATAAAATCTCCTTCTGATGATAGCTTCAGTTTTCTTGTGACCAAAATGTCCTGAATTATCATGGTTTGCCTCCAGCACTACGGAAGCACTGGTCTTAGGAACTACGATCTGAGTTACTTCTATGTGTGTAATGCCCCAAAGTTGGTCATTCCAGAAAAATAAAGTAAAATTAAATAAACTAAGAGTCCACAGGTGCTCAGGGTACCTGCTGCAGGTATAGGCAGCAGGGTACAATGCTAAGGGGTCCCTAGAAATAAAGATTCAACCTCCTGGTACAGGGAAACACTGTAAATAATAGAAAAGTGCCTTGTGTGCTTACAGCTGGTCAAAAGACAGATTGTAAAAAGCAATATGTGTCATAATGGTCTGGATGGAATGTTGTGCTGAGTGGCTCATGCACAGCATTCCAATCCAGCCAATCTAGAACCCAGGCAGGTTTAAGTTCAAATAACAATTCTACAGTTAGTCAGTTGCTGTTGGACTGTGGAGTAGAGAGGATCACAGGAGTGCAACAGGGACTTGTGACTTACCTGGGGTTGTGAAGCCAGTCCTGTTGACTCCCTGGTGAGTCCCCTCCTCCAGTCCACCAAAGAATCCTGTGCTGCAGTAGTGCGGTAGTCAGTGGTGTCATCGGGGCACCACGAAGAAGAAAACGCCATTTTCCCCACGTTTTAGGACTTAAAAGCCCTCCGTTTATTTATTTTTGCCCCTGCCAAGGTTTAAACAGTAACTCCGGTCCCACGTCGGCAGCAGAGAAGCGCCGCATCTCTCTTTCAGCCATCAGAGGCCCCCCGAGTCATCCTTCTTGCTGCCTGTATGTTCCCTCCCTCTGCTGCAGTACCTCCCACCTCCCGGTTGCCTCCTGCCTTCCAGAAAACCGCAGAGCAGTGAGTCGGCGGCAGCACACGCAGAGCTGACCGCCTGTTTGTAAAAGGGGACTGTGTTTACTGAAAAAAGTGCATTAGGCACTTGCAAGAGGTGGCCACGCGCCGCAGGGGCATCGGGTCTTTAGGATCCTTGATTTAAATATTCATTTGTGGAGGCGGGACTCAGCGATGCCCACGGGGAGGGGCCAGGGCATTAAGACCAGTTCAAAGGCCTAGGAATATTCATAAGGGGCTGGACTCAGGCGGGGTTTCACCAAAATAAGTGACAGCAGGCACTGGGAGCCTGTACATTTAAAGGGGCAACATATTTAAAAGGGCAATTCAGGCCCAGATGCAAAGTAGGGCATTAGGCCCATTATAAAGTGGGGCACCAGGCTCAAAGTTTAGAGGGGCATTAGACCCATTATAAATTGGGGCACCAGGCCCAGTATAAAGTGGGGCACCAGGCCCAAAGTTTAGAGGGGCATTAGGTCCATTACAAACTGGGGCATCGGGCCCAATCTAAAGTGGGGCACCAGGCCCAATTTAAAGTGGGGCACCAAGCCCAAGCTAACATAGAGCATCAGGCCCGAGGTAAAGGTAGGGCATTAGGCCCGAGGTAAAGCCTGGTACTATAGGGAGGCCCCGGCCTAGCGGAATTGGGTAAGCCAGCCCAGTGGTACTATAGGGAGGCCCTGGCCTAGCGGAATAGGGCAAGCCAGCCTAGTGGTACTATAGGGAGGCCCCGGCCTAGCGTAATAGGGCAATCCAGCCTAGTGGTAGTAAAGAGAGGCCCTGGCCTAGCGTAATAGGGCAAACCAGCCTAGTGGTACTATAGGATTCCTTAGCCACAACGTACAGAAAGGGATCCTATTCCAGAAGACCCTACCTATAGAAACCGGGGTTCATTTGGGAGAGTTTGATTTGCCTATACTGTGAAACTACTGTGATTACTGTACTGCTTATGCTGAACTATTGCCCTAAGTACCTGAACTATTGCCCTAAGTACCTGAACTATTGCTCGAAGTACCTGAACTATTGTCCTAAGTACCTGAACTATTGCTCTAAGCACCTGGACATTGGCCCTCATCAGTAATAATTACCCCTGAAGGTATAATTTGCCCTCCTTCAGCAAATTACTGTATCGTTACACAGTTCTTTGGGCATTGTTCTGTTATTTGTTTACTACTGTATGAAGACTGTCTCAATCTTCTACCACACTGCAGTCTCATAGTGTTGTCTATAACACCACATACGCAGAATCAGTCTCTACTCAGAAGAAGACGTCCCCTCACCATCCTTCACTCCTGGGAGATCATCCATCAGCTCATCCCATCTGTTTGTGTCGTCCGCCGAAGTCGAGTCCGTCGTCAGTCGTACAAGTCGTACCCGCCGTTTTCTTGTTTTCACAGCTTGAAAGTACGTCCGCCGAAACACATCACGACAGCCGTGCCAGTGTCGTTCCGTATGGTTCCTGTTCCAGATGTCCCAAAGTTGATTGCCCTCTACAGAAGAGTGAGCTCATCCTGGAGAACCTAGTCTGCACCCCACCTGGTCGTTCGCCGAAAGTCGAGTCCATCGAAGCCCAGTCCGGGACGCTTCAGCTGTTTCTTTGTTTTGTGTTAGTTCCTGACCCTAGGATTGCAGAGTCAACCATCATCTCTTCAGATTCTTATGGTTCCTGTTCCTGTCAGATTTTCTTCTGAGTTCAGCTGGCCCTTGGAGTGCTGCGGCATCAGTCAGGTCATGGTAGTCCTCCATTGGATTCATCGCCACGCAGATCTTGATCTATCTTCATCCTTGGCAACCCTGGAAGTGGGTTTTGGCTGAGGAACCCTTTGTTTTCAGTGTGTTATTTCAGGAACCAGTTGCTCTGGTTCTACATTCTGGCAGCCTTGGAGAGAGTGGGCTTTTGCCGAAGATATATGGTCTGTTTACCAAACCTCTCACCACCCCAGTGGCCTTAACTACGTCCTTGCTGGGAATTGAGATTAGGGTTCTACAGTTCTGTTTTACTTCCCTTGTAGCTACCAATGAAGAATGACGGTGTACACGAAGACGCCGGATCTCTGGACTCTTGTAGTATCTGGACTCTTATGGAAATGTGTGATGCTAATTACCCTACGACAGTGCTGAGTAGCTTATGTCACCTGATTCTCATTTAGAGTATTGGAGTCTAGAATAGTGTCAGAAATAAGAGTGGCATTAGGCCTAAAGTTTATCCTTGTGGTAATAACCTTAGAAGTGGTAGATAAAAGTATTTCCCTGTTTTATTGCCCTATTGTTCTCAGGCAACCCCCTCCTCCTTCTTGTGACTGTGTCTGTCCACCCTTGGTACAAAATAAATGCCTGCAGGCATTGAAGCACTAAGTTGACTCCTACCTCTCCTTGTCTCGATGACAGTTATCCTATCCACATAATTTGGACCTTGGTGCCTCATCACATCTCGAACATAACATGTGTGTGGTAGGATCTCTACTTTTCTTAACCAGACAAATCTTCTGTGGTCAGATGAGTTCTGTGTCTCCAAAGTTTCATCACTTCTGTGTTCAACTTCCTTCTTTCTCTTTTGGATCATGCGCTTCTGTTGAGCAACTAGAGCTTTTACTTGGCAAACTATAGGGTCTTGGCTTTGTAGTTTTACCCATAGATTATTTTGATTTGCAATTATGTCATCCACTTCTGGTTGATCTTCCACTTTAAATTTGGGAGCAATTTTACAACAGGCCTGTACAATCTCAGCTGGTACCTGCAGAAAAGGTGGCATTTCTATATTTTCCAGTGGGGCATCATCTATTTCTGATTCTCCTTTTCCAGGCATCCTGGACAAGGCATCAACATTCGCATTAGCTTTACCAGAGCGATACTTTAAGGAAAATTGGTAATTCGCGAGTTGAGAGGCCCACCTTTGCTCGAGGGCTTCAAGCTTTGCAGTATTCAAGTGTGCTAAAGGATTACTGTCCGTGAAAACCGTGAAAGGGGTGGCAGCTAAATATTGCCGAAATTTCTCAGTATAGCCCAGACTAGTGCTAAAAAATTCCAGTTTGAAAGAGCTATAGCGGGCGTCATTCCTGCCTCGAACCTCTTAATCCTCTGCTTGCGTAGGCTATTACTCTTTCCACACCATTCTTTTCTTGTGCGAGTACCACGCCCAATCCTTTGTTGCTGGCATTGGTATACAACAGAAAAGGTTTCACATAGTCTGGATACGCCAATATAGGAGCCTCAGTTAGTATTGTTTTTAATTGATCGAAGGCCTCTTGTTGCTCAGTACCCCACGTAACCAGGCGATTCTTTGGGACTCAACCTTCCACTGACCCTCTCAAAAGTTTGTGCAAAGGCACAGCAATTTTGGAGAAGTTCTTAATAAATCTACAATAATATCCAACTAATCCCAAGAATTTTTGGACCTCTCTAATGGTAGTAGGAACAGGCCATTCCTTTACTGCTTCGATCTTCTCTGGGTCTGGCATCACTCCATCTGTGGAGACTATATGTCCCAGATAACTCACTTTAGTCTGCAACAGGTGACATGTTTTATTGACATGACAGGTTTTATTTTCAGACCGTATTGGATCAACTTTTGGAACTCTTCATCAGGTGACGCAAATGATCTTCATGAGTTTTTGAATATACAATGATATCATCTAAATATAGCAAAAGGGTATCGAAATTTTGACTTCCAAGACAATGTTCCACTAGCCTTTGAAAAGTTCCCGGTGCATTACACAATCCAAAAGGCATCCTGGTGAATTCAAAAAGACCCATGGGGTAATAAAAGCTGTTTTCTCTTGATCCTTCGACGCCATAGGAACTTGCCAGTATCCGCTGGTTAAATCCAGAGTGGAGAATATGGCTGTTGATTGAAGAGCCATGAGGGAATCTTCTATCCTAGGCAAAGGATACGCATCCTTATGGGTGATGGCATTTAACTTGTGGTAATCCACACAGAATCGGATCTTACCATCCTTCTTTTTTACCAGAACAATTGGCGCTGCCCAAGGGCTGTGACTTTCTTTTATCACATCAGCCTCTTTCATTTCCTCAATCATTTCTTAGACTTGCTGGTACATGGCTGGTGGAATAGGCCTAAATTGCTCTCGGATAGGCGGATGTCCATGGGTATTGATGTGATGTTGTACCCCACGAGCTAAGCCAAAATCTAAGGGATGTTGGCTAAAAGCTTCCTTTCGGTGTAAAACCACTTTCAAAACATCGGCTCTTTGCTTCATGCTGGTCTTTGGATTGCCTACTTTAATCTCCTTGGTCCATTCTGGTCTCTGGTTGCTTTCCATCCCATCTTCAGACACTTTCTCTATTTCTTCCCCAGCTTCGACAATGTCCTGTAAACACACCATGTGGATCTGAGCAACCAGCTGGTTCCGGTACAGCTGTACATCATGAGTCCTGTAATTTAGCACTCGGACTGGTATCCTACCTCTGATCACCGTAGCTACACTTTGAGCTACTATTATTGGCTCTTCCTTGTTCATTGGGTAAGGTTCCACTAGGGCATCATAATCTTGACCCCTCGGGCCCACCTTTGCTTTGCACCACAGAGTGGTTTCGGTGCCTGGCTTCAAGGTTACTGGTCTAGCATCCATCACTCTTACTTTACCAATTTCACCTTCAGCATTAGCAAATCGTTGATGGCATTGCAAGTTGTAGATAGTTTGCTGCAGGGCATGTTTCTCCATTTGAGGTATGTGTTTGGCTTGCTGCTGGAGATGCTCACTAATTCACCGAAGCAATTTTGTAGAACGTTCATCCCTAGAATTAGTGGTGGCAGTTGATCACTCTCAATGTCGCTCACAATGATGCCTGTGTTGCATTGAACATTCTTTCCTAGCTGTACATCGGCTTCCAGATAGCCTAAATATGGTACTTCGTCACCGTTGTTCACTATCAACTTTACCCATGATCTAGGAGGTGGCTTCAGATCATTAGGTGTCCAGTATCTTTGGAACTCTTTTCCTTGCAATGTGGTAACCTGCAATCCGGTGTTTAACAATGCCATAGCTCGATGCCATATACCTTGACTGGTACCATAGGGTTCTACCGATGAAACACGACTGCTCTAGTGGGACTGCTGGACCTGATTGGCTGCTCTTTGAGGGTTGGTCCTCATCCCCAAAGAATTTCTGTTTAAATTTAAGGTGTTATTGACTGGTTGACCACATCTCCTTTCTATGTGGCTACTAACACCACACCAGCAACATATGGGCCTTCCTTGGCTATCAAACTGATCTGTGGAGCATCTCCCTTCACTTCTTCTTGAGTGGTTCATTTGGTCAAGTTTCCTTTCTTTCCCTGATGGAACGAATCTTCCCTCATTCTTCCAACCAGCTTTCCAACTCTGCATTTCCTTATACATCTCTGCCATCTGGTTGGTCAGGGTAGCAATCTGCTCAGTCAGCTCCGAGTGTTGTCAAGCTTCAGTCTGTACAGAACAGTTTGGTGTCTGTATCTTTGGTTCATGTATCTGCTCATGTTCTGAACGCTGGCTCGGGTAGGCAACAGCTTCTCTTCCTGGTTCTCATCTTTGTAAGGACATTTCCTCTGGCTGGAGTCTTGATTGCCAAGAATGGTCTTCTTTCCATCCTTTTGTAGTATAGGTTGGCCATTGAGTTTCCAAAGAGGTTGCCATTTGGGGATATGCCAGAGCCTCCTCTCTGGAATGTCCTGAACCAAATATTCGAATAGCTTTCTCCTTAAAATCCAGAAAGTCAACTTCAGGGTTTTGTAAATGCAGCATGCGTAGTTCTCTCTTCAGGGCCTCACTTTGCACTCCTTCAACAAATTTTTCGACTAGTACTCGATCTGCATCTCGGACCTCTGCTGCGTCTACTCTCTCTATCGCTCGTAACAGCTCTTGCAAACTCAGTCCAAACTCTCTCAGAGTCTCTTGAGACTTCTGGGTATGCAAAAAGAACGTCATTTTGAGGTCAGACATGGTCCTAGCATTGAAGATCTGATGTAGCCTCTGGAGTATCTGGTCTGCTGTGGCTTTTGCTCCACTCGGCCATGTTTGAACTTCTCGGTGGGCAGCTCCCTTTAGTTGCCCGATTAAAATTTCAACCTTCTGTTGCTTGGGGATCTGATACAGCCGAAACATGGCCTTCATCTTTGAATGGAATTCCCCCAGGTTGCTGGTTCTGTCCCCATCTTTCTTTCCAGAAAACTGTGGAAGCCATGGCACTCTGAAGTAGTACGGCATGGTTAGTGGAGATGGTGGGATATTCCCTCTAAGTCCATCTCAGTCTCCTCCAGCTGACTCTCTTTCTTCCCCAGACAATCCACTACTACACCCTGGCTCCATCTATGCTTCCTACTAAGCCACTCCAACTTTGGACTCCTCGGATAAATAATTATCTCAACCCTGCTCGCTGCTCCAAGAAATTTCATGTGATGGTCTGGAGGGTGCTCTGTGAAGTGCTCTACTCTAAAGGTGGTGAAAAGAGATGAGCGAGGCACCAAGGTCTGAATTATGTGGATAGGATAACCGTTACCCAGACAAGGAGAGACAGGAGTCAACTTAGTGCTTCAATGCCCACAGGGAGTTTATTTTGTACCAAGGGTAGAGAGACACAGCCACAAGAGGAAGGAGGGGTTGCCTGAGAACAATAGGGCAATAAACAGGGAAATACCTTTATCTACCACCACTAAGGTTATTACCACAAGAATAAACTTTAGGCCTACTGCCACTCTTATTCTAAAATTATTCTACACTTCTATACTCTTAGATGAGGATCAGGTGACGTAAGCTACTCAGAACTGTATTAGGGTAATTAGCATCACACATTTCCATAAGAGTCCAGATATTACAAGATTCCAGAGATACAGCGTCTTCATGTACACCGTCATTCTTCGTTGGTAGCTACAAGGGAAACAAATCAGAACTGTAGAACCCTAATCACAATTCCCAGCAAAGACCTAGTTAAGGCCACTGGGGTGGTGAGAGGTTTGGTAAACAGACCATATGTTTCTTCGGCAAAAGCCCACCCTCTCCAAGGCTTCCAGAATAAAGAACCAGAGCAACTGGTTCCTGAAAATAACCCACTGAAAACAAAGGTTCCTCGGCCAAAACCCACTTCCAGGGTTGCCAAGGATAAAGATAGATCAAGATCTGCATGGTGATGAATCCAATGGAGGACTGCCTTGACCTGACTAATGCTGCAGCACTCCAAGGGCCAGCTAAACTCAGAAGGAACTCTGACAGGACCAGGAACTATAATAATCTGAAGAGATGATGGTTGACTCTGCAATCCTAGGATCAGGAACTAACACCAAAACAAAGAGACGGCGGATGCGTCCCGTGCTGGGCTTCGACGGACTCGACTTTCGGCGAGCGACCTGGAGGGGCACAGACTAGGTTCTCCAGGATGAGCTCACTCTTCTGTAGAGGGCGACCAACTTTGGGACATCTGGAACAGGAACCATATGGAACGACACTGGCACGACTGTCGTGATGCGTTTCCGCGGATGTACCTTCAAGCTGTGAAAACAAGAAAACGGCGGGTATGACTGGCGATGGACTCCACTTCAGTGAACGACACAGACGGATGTGATGAGCTGATGGAGGATCTCCCAGGAGTGAAGAATGCTGAGAGGATGTCTTCTTCTGAGTAGAGACTGATTCGTGGTGTTACAGACCACATTATGAGACTGCAGTGTGGTAGAAGATTGAAACTGTCTTCACACGGTAGTAGCCATATAACTGAATAATGCCCAAAGAACTGTGGAATGATACAATAATTTGCCGGAGGATGGCAAATTATAACTTCAGGGGTAATTATTACTGATAAGGGTCAATGTCTAGGTGCTTAGAGCAATAGTTCAGGTACTTAAGACAATAGTTCAGGTACTTAGAACAATAGTTCAGGTACTTATGGCAATAGTTCAGGTACTTAGAGCAATAGTTCAAGTACTTAGAGCAACAGTTCAGGTACTTAGTTCAATAGTTCAGGTACTTAGGGCAATAGTTCAGCATAAGCAGTACAGTAATTACAGTAGTTTCACAGTATAGGCAAATCGAACACACTTAAATGAACCCCTGTTTCTAAATGTAGGGTTTTCTGGAATAGGATCCCTTTCTGGACATCGTGACTAAGGAATCCTATCTTTAGTACCACTAGACTGGCTTGACCTATTCTGCTAGGCCGGGGCCTCCCTTTAGTACCATTAGGCTGGTTTGCCCTATTCCGTTAGGCTGGGGCCTCCCTTTAGTGCCACTAGGCTGGCTTGCCCTATTCCGCTAGGCTGTGGCCTCCCTATATTACCACTAGGCTGGCTTGTCCTATTCCGCTAGGCCGGGGCCTCCCTTTAGTACCAAGCTTTACCTCGGGCCTAATGCCCTACGTTTACCTCGGGACTGACGCCCTACCAAAACTTGGGCCTGGTGCTCCACTTTATCTTGGGCCTGGTGCCCCACATTACATTGGGCCTGGTGTCCCACTTTACATTGGGCCTGGTGCCCCACTTGATATTGGGCTTGGTGCCCTACTTTCTATTGGGCCTGGTGCCCCTCTTTACTTTGGTCCTGGTGCCCCACTTCGAATTGGGCCTGGTGCCCCACCTTAAATTGGACCTGGTGCTCCACCTTAAATTGGGCCTGGTACCCCACCTTATATCGGGCCTGAATTGACCCTTTACGTCTGCAGAGTGGCAGGACCCCCTTAAATCTGCCGCTCCCTAAAAGCTGCTGTCACTTAGTTGCAAATCTCTGCCCCAAATCCCGCCTCCACATAAATATTCATAGGCCACTATGCTGGTCTTGCTTTTCGGCCCCTCCTGTGGGCGTCGCTAACCCCGCCTCCCCTCCTGAATATTAAATGAAGGGTCCTAGTGACCCGATGCCCCTGTGGTGCTTGGCCGCTTTTCTATGTGCCTACTGTGCTTTTTGAATCTAAATGCAGCCTCCTTTTCTACAGGCGGTCAGTACTCTTCTTGTGCTGCCACTGACTCACCACTCCGCCGTCTTCTGGGGCTGCTGTGCAGTATGGAGGTTGGAGGGATGCTAGCAGTGGGAGGGAAAATGGGCAGGCAGTTGGGAGGATGGCAAGGGGGCCTCAGACAGCCGACAGGGACTCGGAAATGAGGCACTTCTCTGCCACCAGTGTGGGACCAAAAATTAAACTTTAAAACAACTGGGGGGGGGCTAAAACAATAAAATAACAGGGCTTACAAGCCCAAACCATGGTAAACTACCGTTTTACGTCTTTGTGGTGCCCCGATGGCACCACCGACCACGAAACACCACAGAGCAGGGAGTCTTCAGGCAGGGGAAGCAACACAGGACCACAGCAAGCCCAGAGGGACGGCTTTCACTCGAAGTAAGCCCTGAACTGTCCCTTGACTTCTGTGTCCTGTCTCCTCTACCACTGCCCAGGATCAACTGAATAACTGAAAACAATATTTTCCAAACTTGAACCTCCCTGGGTTCTAGATTGGCTGGAGTGGAATGCTGTGCATGAGCCACTCAGCACAGCATTCCATCCAGGCCATTGTGACATCTATTGGTTTTAAATCTGCTTTTTGACCATACTGTAAAGTGCACAGGGCACTTTTCTATTATTATTTTACAGTGTCCCATTACAAGGGGGTTAATCTTTTATTTGCAGGGGCCCCTTATCATAGTACCCTGCTGCCTACACCTACAGCAGGTACCCTGAGCACCTGTGAACCCCTAATTTATTTATTTATTTTAAACTTTCTGGGATGCCACAACTTTGGGGCATTACACTCTCCTCCTTCCTTCTCTGCCCTGAAACCTGTGCTCCACGTTCATACCACTCATACATGCTTCTATATTGAACTCTATCTCAGCTACATGAATTGCATGGAGATACTCAGTGCATCACTGTATTGCCCATGTTGTCTCTCACATCTCACTCTGCTAAAGGGCAGCCATGCCCCAATAATCAATTTAACTTGTATTCTGTGTTGCATGAGATCTGGTGCACTGCTTTGTTTACTGATGCCTTGTATTTTTATCATTCTGTACCTCAGTTATACTGCTGCACGGACTTTAGTAGCTTATTGCACTTGCACTTGTTCTGTGTGCATTATTGAACTACTGCCTGGTGTCAGTCAGTTTCACTCTGCTCCCATCTACCGTCTTCCAGGGCTCCTCTGGAAACAAGCTGTGCAGCTCAGCGGACCCTTCCTAGTAAAATTGTTAAATTAATAAATAAAATATATTCTTCAACATCACATGTTAACTAATTATGTATTTAGAACGTAGTGAGTACCACAGAGAAAGTCACACTGGCCCCCATATTTAAAAAGTTACAGTGGCACTAATGAGGTTAGAGCTGCACTAACAGTAAATAGTGCCAGTGTCTCGGGCAGGGCCATATTCAGTGACCCCTGGAGCACTGTGCTAACCTGGCAGCATGATGACACAAAATATTCCCCTGTGCCTATGCAGTCAAAGGAGCCGTCATGCATTATGGGCACAGCAGTATATTCATAGGTTTCAGTGGAGCTAAACAGCTGCCAGCGTGATACTGTTTACTGCCACTGAAACCCTGCCCTTAACTTGGCAGTATGGCTGTGTGTCCCACTCCAATCACCCATAAACATTATATCCCTGGTGTCTAGTGGACCCCTCCCAATCTCCCATGTCTTGAAATAAACATCATAGGTTGGATTTTCAAATGGGTTGGGGACTAAATCTTGACCCACAGCCCCAGCTACAATATGAAACCATCACACCTGTGAAGCTTCATATTTTCATCTGGCGCAGCTGCAGGAGATGCTATGCCTAGTGCCACCAGGCATAGCTTTTACCCACAACTGCACTGAGAAATTGTCCAAAGTAGACATAGATCATGGAGCAAGTCATAAACCTGATCCACTTTTGAGAATATCATAGCTGTGGGAAAACTGCAGCTCCACAAGTGGAGACCCACTTACTCCAGTTTTTTTTCCTAAAGCTGCGGACTTTTGTGGGGCTTTGAAAATCTAGCCCTATATCTCTGGCATCTAGTGGACCCCTTCCCTCTGACCACCCAAGTCTTGAAATAAACATTATATTGCTAGCATCTAGTGGACCACCTGCTCCCTGATTGCCCTTGCATAGAAACATAGAATTTGCCAGCAGATAAGAACCACTTTGCCTACTTAGTCCGAAAATGTTTCCCTGCCTACAGTATCACCACAGATCCTCCTTCATCTCTGATCAATTGCCCTGCCCCCTTCCTTTCCCCAAAGATTCCTTTGTGCCTCTCTCATATGCATTCTTGAACCCCACCATTGTTCTCACCACCACCATCACCACCTCCACAGGAAGGATGTTCCAGGAATCCAGCCATCCTTCTGTGAAATATTTCCTCATATCCCTGATTCCTGAATTTATCCCTCCAGCTTCCTTGCTCTTGAACATGTTTTTTCTGAAAAATACTTCCCTGCTCTACCTTATTTACTACATGAGGTACAGTATTTAAAGGTCTCTATTGTATTCTCCCCCCTCCATCCTGTCTTCTAGTGTATGCATAGTTAGATTCTTAAGTCTCTCCTTGTAGGGTTCTGATGCAGACCCTGTAAAATTTTAGTTGCCTTCTTCTGGACCATGTACACTCTCTATATATATCCTTCTGGAGATAAGGGGCCTGATTTTTAAACAGGGACACAGGGCTTGCGGCCCGTCCCTGTGTCCCCACAAAGTATGCTATGCCTGTGGTCAAGGGTTTGCCACAACTTGCACCTGATTTTAGAACTCGGGATGCAACTTGTGACAATACTCTCATTTTATTGCAGCTTGCACCAAAGCTGTGGTGCAAGCACCATAAACCAACTCCCCAGTGGATGCACAGGTACACCGAGAGGAGCTGGCAGAACTAAGCTGCGGTCAATGGGCTTGCAGCAGGGGGGTTTGCGGCATGATTTTTTTACAAAATTGTACTTGTGGCCCCATGCGACACAAATCAGTACTTGCGTCAGACCCTCAGCTGCAAGTCCATTGCAGCGACCGCATACCTTTTGGAAAATCAGGCCCCAGGTCTCCAGAACTGGACACAGTAATCCAGGTGTGGTCTTACCAGCAATCTATACAAAGGCAACACCACCTCTCTCTTTCTGTTGGTGATACCCATTCCCTATGCACCCCAGCATCCCATTAGTTCTCCCAACTGCCTTGTCGTGCTGCCTGGCCACCTTGAGGCCATCCGATATGATTACCCCCCAAGTATCTTTCCTCTTTGGTGTTGTCAGTGCCACACATCCCATTTTATACTCTGTCCCCAGGTTTCTGTGTCCCAGGTGCATTATTTGGCACTTTTTCGCATTGATACCCAGCTGCCATACCCTTGACCACTCCTCTAGTTTTCTCAGGTCTCTGCTCATCCTTTCACCTCCCCAGGGAGTGTCTACCATATTGCAGATTTTGGCGTCATTCACAAAGAGACAGACTTTCCCTTCCAGTTCCTCTGCAATGTTACTTATAAAGACTTTAAAGAGGACTGGTCCCAGCCCTAATCCCTGATGCACCCCACTGGTTATCCTCCCTTCCTTGGAGTGAACTCCATTTAGCACCACCCTCTGTTGCCTATCTTCTAACCAATTCCTTAACCAGCTTACCCCTAAGCTACCCAGCTCCCTTATGAGTATCCTATGTGGAATGGTGCTGAAAGCCTTACTGAAATCTAGGTCAGCTATGTCCACTGCTCCACCCTGATCTAGTTCCTTGGTCACCCAGTCAAAGAAATCTAACAGACTTGTTTGACATGACCTCCCCAAATAAATCCATGCTGCCTCCAGTCCTGTAATACATTGGATTCAAGATATTCCACAATTCTTTCCTTCAGCAATGATTTCATTAACTTTCCCACCAATGCCAGGTTGACTGGTCTTTAATTGCCATCCTCGTCCCTCTTACACTTTTGAGTAGTGGGACTAAATCCACCCTCCTCCAGTTCTTTGAAACTATTCCCATTTCCAATTAGCTGTTAATAGGACTGTCAGAGGTACAGCCAGTACCTTTCTGAGCTCCCTCAGTACCCTTGGATGCACCCTGTCTGGTCCCATCATTTGTCCCCTTTCAGATTAGCGAGTCTCTTTAGGACTCTGTCTTCCAAGAATGGACTAGTGTCCACCTCCCTCCCTCCAATGCTCTTATTACTTTGTTGTGACTCCTCCCCTTCTCCTTTCTCTGTGAATACTAGTCTGAACAAAAGTATTTGTTCAGGATGGCTGCCTTTTTCTGGATCCCCTCGGCATAGTCCTCCACTTGCCTTTTAACCTTACAGTCCCACCCCTGGTCTTTCTCTTTTCGCTAACATATCTAAAAAATGTCTTGTCCTCGCTAGTTACAACCTGGGTAATTTTCTCTTCCATTTGCACCGTTGTGCTCATTACTGTTGTCCCTGCTTCCCTCTGTTTCCATTGATATAATTCCATCTTCCCCATTTCCCCATAATATAATTATATTTCTATCCCTGGTACTCTATTGGACCCCCCCATCACTCATAGGTTGAAATCATAATAACAGTATTATTTACTTCCCTGTTCATCTAGCAGACCTCCCTTCCCCCGCCCACCTGCTGAAGACCCTCCCCATGAACCACCCTCACTCCAGTCACACTTGCTGGTACATCTACAATCGATGGGCAACTGGCACAGCCTTCCACTCCTCTCCTCTGTCAGCTGCCACCTGACAGTCACAGAGCATGATCCCGAGTACTGTAGAAACTGCCATTTTTATGGTAAGCAAGATCACACTCTGTGAATGTCAGACAGTGGCCAGCTGAGGAAGTGAGCAGAGGAATGTGCCAGTCAACATCATTTTGTGAAGAACCAGTGACTGGGGTGGTAGGTGCGGGATGGGAGGTCCATAGATGGTGGGAGGGTGGGGGGACGTCACTCAGTCATGGGGGTAGGGGGTCCACTAGACTACCAGGAAAGTAAATAACATTATTTTCTAACACCAGGAATCCCTTACTGATGCTTTACAACAAGCATCCTCTTCCCGGCAGAGACTGATGCTCCAGAGAAACAAATCTTTAACTTGCAGGTCACTGATCCTCTTAGCAGATGTCATAGCAATCAAGAAAATGGTTTTCCATGTGGCTTACTTTAAATCACAGTAGTCAGTCTTAGACTCAAAGGGAGCCTCAATCAGTTGGGCAAGGCAAATGTTCGGGTCATATGGAGTGACAGGGTCCCTCATAGGGGGTTATAAGTGGTTGAAGTCTTTAAAGAACCCTTTAAATATAGTTTGGGGGGTGCTGTTGAGCACTTCCACTGAACAGATGTGGCTTCTACTGGCTCTGCAACCGATATTAAACAAAACTCTTTTTACATCATTTGCTGGGAGAATCTGAACAAGGTACTGCTACTATTGGATTCCTGGCACTGTACTGCATCTTTTGATACTTGGTTTGACTATGGGCTGAACAAACAAAAGTGGCCCCAGTGGTGCAAAAACTCAGGCCCTGATGGAGTCACAGGCCACACTTACCATGCCAGCTCATAGCTCAGGAGAAGCACCCTGGAGGGCCCTGCAAACTGCAATGCAAGCCATTGATACTAAAGTCGAGTCAGTTCTTCAGCAACTGGGAGAGCAGGATATTAAAATAGTAGCAGTGACAAAAACTGCAACCTCTGCTGAGAATCAGGCAGTTAAAGCTATATTGACTGCAACAAAATTGGTTCAGAAAAATGGGCATCTACGGTATCACCTCGAGGCACTGGAAAACGCTAATATAGCACCAAATGTTAGGCTTATCGGGCTACCTGAGGGGTCTGAAAGCTCTGATCTTCTCTCCTTCCTGAAATCTTGGTTACCTATAGTCCTATACCTTGAAAGTGATTTAGGACAACAGTTTGTTAAAGCCTACCATATATCCCCTCGCTCTGCTGATGCACAAAAAGATCTGCCTCGAACTGTCCTGTTAGTGACGTCGGGTGCTGCGGTGAAAAAGCAGATCTGCCAAGCTGCCCGAAATGAGGATCAGTTGAATTTTGAGGGACACACTTTGCATTGTTTCCCGGATCTTTCATATGCTACAAGGGCTCGCAGAAAGAAGTTTGATGGAGTTTGCGCCTCTCTCTGAAGTTTGGGAGTGGCCCACTCCCTGATGATGCCGGCGTGACAGCGAATTTTCTATGGGGGCCATACATTCCAGTTTTCAGTTCCAGAGGAGGCAGGCGAACGTGTACAACAAATCCAGAAGGAGTTTGATGCTTCAAGGGCCAGAGCTGAATTGGATCTGGAGTTAGATGCTGAGGACACTTGATCGGGGGGGGGGGTAAAGTACTGACTTACATCTTGCCTGCACTACCAACATAAGTTCTGCCATTCGTCAGATTGTGGTACCAAGGGCATTTGAATTATCACCCACGTTATAGCTAGACTGTTTGCTGGGACTATTACAGGACTAAATAATTACATAATATGTTATTTGAGGAGTTTTCTCTCCTTCTTTTTTGTCACATGGAATGATTTTCTAAATTAGCCTTGATGTATATAAACAGCATAACAAAGTCATCATGTTTTTCTAAGTTTGTTCAGATATCTACAGTATGATGTTGCCGCCATAAGGTTTAAATTTTATGGTTGCTAGTATAAGTAGGGGCGCACTAACATTATTGAATTCCCATGTTTGGTAATGGGGCACAATCAACACTGGATATTTAATTTTCCTTCTTTTTCAGACCAAAAGTTTTTGGATTGCCCACCTTTCATGTGGAAGTGTAGCCATTTGATCTTTTACTATTTTATAGCTAATGTAATGTAGGAACACCCCCAGATTCGTAATCTGTAAGTCTAGACACTGATATTCTATACCAGATCTCCTGAATTAATATGTTGTTCTCTGGCTATTGTGACATGTAACTGTATGTCTATGAGAAACTAATAAACATAAAGCTAAAAAAAAATAGTTTGAGTGGCCAAAAACTATCCCTTTCCTGCTGATGTGTAGGCTGACACAGCTGCTAAATACACCTTTAGTGTTCATGGCCTCTGGCTTAAGGACTGTAAGTATACCCTGTAGTCCAGGACTGCAGGCAACTCTACCTGCTTTGATATTATCTTTCTGAGGGAACACCAATATGAGAATGTCTTCCACTTAGAGGAGTCTGCTTCCCTGTTTGCTGGTTTTCTGACAACCTTAAGCAACCTCAAGACCTCCTCTGAAAAATTCAAACCAGAAAATGCTTCAAGAACCATGCCCTTAGATGTAATTGTCCTGAGGTCTGGGAATGTTATCCTGCCCTGAGGCAAGGTCAGCAGGTTGTACCTCAGTGGCAGACTGACTGGATTCTTGTTGGACAGGGCCAGGAGCATTGAGTAGCTAGTCTGCCTGGCCCAATCTGGGACTGTTAAGATCATAGTTGCTGGTTCCCACCTGAGGTTTATGAGCACGCTCTGCATGAGTGGGAATGGTAGAAATACACACATGAATATTCCTGTCCAGTCCAGGGCTAGGGCATCCTCTGGGACTGTATACTTTGCTGGTGGCCTATAACAAAAATGCGAGAGCTGCTTGTTCTTCCAAGAGGCAAACAAGTCTATGTCTGGAGTGCTCCATCTTCTGAAAACTGTGGCCAGGACTGGCTGATTCAGGGTCCATTTGTGGTTTCCCCCTGATTCTGCTCCAGGAGTCTGCCAGGACATTGTTTTTGCCTGGCAAGTGTACTGTAGAGTTCTTTACATCTAGGAAGCAAGCCAGATCCAAGATCCTCATTGCCTCAGTGCACAGTCTTGAAGATCTTGTTCCTCCCAACTTGTTTATTTAACACTTTGTTGTGGTGTTGTCTGTTTAGCTCTGAAGAGACTGACCCTGTAGCTGGGAGGATTATTGCATTGCCAGCTATATTGCCCAAGTTCCAGGCAACTGGTGTGCTCCTAAGTCTCCTGTGAGCTCCAGATGACACTTACTGTGAGGTCCTCCAGGTGGGTACCTCACTATAGGAGTGAAACATATGTTCTGAGGATACTTCAAGTGGATTGCTGGAGGAAGGGAGTGCTCTCCATGAGGTTGCTTTTGTCCTTCTATCACCCTAGTGCCTGTTTACCAATATCTTTGTGACTGGAAGTAGCTTGGAGAGAAAGAGAGAGAGAGAGAGAGAGAGTCCCATCTTTGAAACCAGTGGTCTTGTAAGTGGTACTGAATGGCCTTCGTTTAAAACTTGGCCATGACACTACTGCTGTGGATGTTGCCACGTGGCTCAGTAACTATAGGAAATCGCATGTAGGCCTTGGTTGGTGGCAAACAAATTTGAAACCCTTCACTGAGGCAGGAAGGCTTTCCCCTGTAGGATTTCTAGTTCTGCACCTATGAAGTCTAGGACCTGAACAGGTTCTGTTTGGGACGTTTGAAGGTTATCAGGAACCCCATGCCTTCCAAGGTGCTTTTTTCCCTTTAAATAGATAACTTTGCCGCTTTCTCTGTTCTCCCTAGGATTAGCCAATCATCCAGGTAGTGGAAAACCACTACACCTTTCCTTTTCAGATATGCCACCACCACGATCAAGCACTTCATGAAGAAACATATAGCTCTGGTAAGGCCAAGGGGGGGGGGGATACAAACTGGTACTGTTGGCTTCCTGGGCTGAACCTGAGATATTTTCGGTGGGCAGGACTGACTGAAATGCGAAAATAGGTGTCTTTGAGATCTAAGGGCTCTAGTCAATCTCCTATTTGTAGGGCTGGTATTACTGTTTCCAGTGTGACAATTTTGAATCTTTCCTTTTTGATATGCCTGTTCAGATATCTTAGGTCTAGAATGGGTTGCCACTCTCAATTTTACTTGTGTTTCAGGAAGTATCTTGAAAAGAGACCCTTTCTCCACTGTGAGGCAGGGAAATATTTCTGCTTCTTTTGCTTATAGAAATTTGTTTGTTTCCAGTTCCAGCAGAATCTGTGGCTGAAAGCGCTGGAACATTTTTGTGCTTTTGTAGTTTGGGGAATTTTTTTGAATTACAAGGACAATCCCAGAATCACTACCTCCTGGATCCGCTTGTCTGTGGTAATGTTTACCCACTCCTGGAAGTAGTGGGTCAGCCTTCCCCTCCAAGGCAATGGTTGGATGACTTGGGCAGAATTGTCAGGGGTTCTGTTTTGGCTGAGACATGGGGGTTGGTGCTGCTGTCTCGCATAAAATTATTAATGAACAAGTTACAGTAGACAGCCTGCGAGTGGGTCCCAGGGTGGTAACCTGGGTAACAAATTGACTGGACAAAAGGATGCAGAGGGTAATGGTAAACAGAGTCCACTCTGAAGAAAGGGGGGTTACTAGTGGGGAACTGCAGGGGTCAGTACTGGAACCGGTCTTCTTTAATGTCTTTATAGGTTACATTACAGAGGCACTGGAAGGAAAAGTATACCTCTTTGCAGATGACACAAAGATCTGCAACAGAGCTGATACATGGGGTGGGGGGAGGATGAGAAGGGACTTGGCAAGGTTGGAGGAATGGTCAAAAGTATGGCAGCTTAGAGTCAATGAAAAGAAGTGCAAAGTAATGCACCTGGAAAACAAAAACCCAGGGGAAGTGTACATAATGGGGGGTACTAACAATAGCAAAAATGGAAAGGGACCTGGGAGTAGTCATATCAGATGACCTAAATGTGGGCAAACAATGTGAGAAGGCAGTAAGGAGGGCTGTGGAGGTACTGGGATGTACAGGGAGAGGCATCACCAGCAGAAAACAGGAAGTTGTTATCCATCTGTATAGACAGTTGGTTAGACCCCATCTGAAGTACTGCGTGCAGTTCTGGAGACCCCATCTCTGCAAGGACATAGACAGGATGGGGGCAGTTGAGAGGAGGGCAACTAAAATGGTGCAAGGTCTGCACCAGAAGTAAATACGAAGAGAGACTAAAGGAGCTTAATATGTATACCCTCAAGGAAATGAGGGAGGGGTGACATGATAGAAAATTTCAAGTGCCTCAAGGGAATCAACAAAGTGCATGATGGTAGCATCTTTCAGAAAAAGAGATGTGCAAGAACAAGGGGGCACAATTTAAAGATAGAGGGGGGATGGCTCAGGGGCAATGTGAGTAAGTATTTTTTCATGGAGAAGGTGGTAGATGCATGGAACAGCCTTCCTGAGGGGATCATGGGGTCAAAAACTGTGGGGGAATTCAAGAATGCATGGGACAGACATAAGGCAAATCTGGAGGGGGGTAGGAGGAGGATCTGCAGCTTATCTAATAGGTAGGGGAAATGGGCAGACTAGGTGGGCCAAGCTGTCCATATCTGCCTTCAAAGTCTATGTTTCTATGCTGCAGCACACCTGGAGTCCCTTCTGTGTCTACCCCTGTAGTAACCTCTTTGGGATTGGTACTCAGAGGGAGCATAGGGTATCTGACAGCAGCCCCAGCCCCTGCCTCCCCTACCATAGGGACTGTAGGAAGTGAAGGTTTTTTCTTTATCAGTGTTGTTTTTGTAAGTGGTTTTGTACTCATCCACTTTCTTCAGGTATGCCTCTGCGTTGTCACTAAAAAGTGCCTTTTTTTTAACTGGAAATCCATGACCTTGGTCTGAGTATCCTGGGAAAGTAATGTTGCCATAAGCCAGCAGAATCTCCTCAATGACACTGCATGGGCCAGAAGCATTGAAAGAGAGTCATTAGTGACTATAGCCATGTGGAACTGGTATTTGGTAGCATCAAGGGCTGATTTTGTTGTGGCATCCAGGTCCTGTGCCAACTCACCTTCCACTTTCTCAGCCTGTGCCAGCATTGTATTCCACAGTGCCTTCTGGTACTGGGCTACATATGCCTAGTAAATTGCCTGTCTAATGAGCAGGGAAGCTGTTGTATAAACTTTTTTGCTGCAGTATAAAATTTTCTAGAATCTCTGTCAAGGGGCTGCACAGAGAAGGGAACCTTAGCTCTCTCACAAGCAGCTGCCTGAATTACACCTTTAAGATCAGGGTGGGCGTACCCACTCCCTGTCTGTCCACCTGATACTTTTCTCAATCTTTTTATGCATGCCTGCAGCTAAAGCAGGTGCAAACATCATTTTTGACATGGCTTTTTGTGGTGATTTGTGTACGGGTACCAGCAGCCTTCTTGTAGGGGCTAGCCCCATCATATCCAAAAATTCTGCCTGCTTCTCATCCTCCTCTGTTTCTTGAGGGGGATGATGTGGAGGTTCACCATTTGCCTAATGAAAGAGGAATATGATGAGTACTCCTCTGTAGGCTGTGGAGGGGAGCCGAATTCTTGCTTGGGTGAACCATCTGGTTAAATAGGTTCACCTTCTTCCTCCTCTTCATAGTACATATTCTCCTTCTCCACAGACTGGTAGGTTGGAGCCTGGGTAAGGGGCCAGACATGTTCATAAAATGTCTCTTGGCCTTGAAAGCCTGGGAAATTTGCTGCTGTTTTGCCATGTCCTCTGATGAGGGCATTTATCTTGGGTACCTCAAAGGAATCAACAAAGTCCAAGAGGGTAGCATCTTTCAGAAAAAGAGGTGTGCAAGAACAAGGAGGCACAATCTGAAGATGGGGGGATGGCTCAGGGGTAATGTGAGGAAGTATTTTTTTCATGAAGAGGGTTGTGGATGCATGGAACAGCCTTTCTGAGGAGGCTGTGGAGTCAAAACAGTGGTGGAATTCAAGAATGCATGGGACAGTCATAAGGCAATTCTAGGGGGTGGGGTAGGAAGAAGTAGGCTGTTGGTTAACTAGGATCTGCAGCTTATCCATTAGGTAGGGAAATGGACAGACTGGGTGGGCCAAGTGGTCCTTATCTGCTGTCAAATTTTATGTTTCTATGTTTCATTTAGTGTCATACATGCCCAATGGACTCATTTGCATGATAGGGCTCATTGTGGCCCACAGAAGCCATGGTGCGATCCAATTTGTGGCAGCGTTACCTCCTGTGGACTGCTATGTGGGCAATATTCAGCACTGGGCTGAATCAGCATAGCCTGCAGTCACTTTGCACTGCACTGGCAGGAACCCCCTATTTAGATAGTTAGTGTGCTCTGTTTGAATGCAATAACTGTCTGAACGTAGCTAAGAGCCAGGCATGTACTACGTGCTCTGCAGTGCTAGTGGCTGTGCAGCATTATCAGATGGCTCTGGATAAGGGGGTCATTGAGCCAAGCTCTTTGTCAGGTATAACCAAGGGGGAAGGGGAACATGGAGAACATGGGAAAACAGACAGGCAGAAACAACTGATACAAATTTGTGCAGTTAGTGTCATGGAGGCGTATGTGAGGAAACATAGGCAAACCAGGAGAAGTTAAATTATTCAGAAGTAGTATTTTATTATTAACAACAATAAAATAAAAAATAAAAACATTCTACAGGATAGCTATTTATAGATGCAGTTAAAAAAAAAACAGAAGTCCTTGATCTAAGAGTCTCCTTAAAATATCCAGCTCTATCTCTAAACAATGCATTGCTCTCTTTTAACACCGTTCCACATAGGAGACTCATTAAGAAAACTGGGCAGCCTAGGGATGGGTCCTAGGTGGTTAACTGGGTAAGAAATTGGTTAAGGGATAGGCAACACAGGGAGCTAGTAAACAGAGTTCACTCTGAGGAAGGGAGGGTGACCGGCGGGATGCCTCAGGGCTCAGTACTGGGACCAGTCCTCTTTATGTCTTTATAAGTGACATTGTAGATGAGCTGAAGTGAAGGTACATCTCTTTGTGATAACACCAAAATCTACAAGAGGATGGACACTCCAGAGGGGGTAGAAAAAAAATAAGAGACCTGAAAAAATTTGGTGGTCAAGGGCATGGCAGCTGGATTTTAATGTAAGAAAGTGCAAAATCATGCAATTAGGGCCCAGAAACCCAGAGGCAGAGAACAAAATGAGAGAAGAGGCATTGATGGTCACCAATCAGGAAAAGGACCTGGGAGTAATCATATCTGATGACCTCAAGGTGGTAAGACAGTGTGACAAGGCAGTTGGCAGAGCTAGTAGGATGCTGGGTTGCATAGGGAAGGGCATCACCTGCAGAAGAAGGGAGGTGGTGTTGCCAATGTATAGATCACTGGTAAGACCCCACTTGGAGTACTGTGTCCAGTTCTAGAGATCACATCTCATTAAGGACATAGAGTGGAGGTTGTCAGAAGCAGAGCAACTAAAATGGTACAGAGAATGCATCAAAAGCCCTATCACAAGAGACTGAAGTACCTCAGTATGTACTCCCTGACTGGAAAGGGGGGCATGACAGAGACCTATAAATACCTAATAATAGTAAATATGGTACAGGAAGGGGGTATTTTCAGAGGGAGTAATGCATCAGAACAAGGAGACATGAAATTAAGCTGGAAGGGGTAAATGTAAGAGATGTAAGGAAGTACCTCTTCACTGAAGGAGTAGTGGAAACAGTGATGGGATTCAAGAATAAATGGGATAGACACAAGGAAATCTTAATGGTAAGCAGGGAGCCAGAGATCAAGTAGCATCTGCGGAGACAGTATAGGTGGGAAAAATGGGCCAACTAGATGGGCCAAGCAGTCCTTGTCTGCTGTCAAATTTTATGTTTCTGTTGCTATCCTGGCTTCCAGCTCTTTTTTTGGCTTTATTAATTCTAGTTTTGTGGTCCTTAAAGCTGTTCTATACTCCTCTCTGGACTGTGGTTAACCAAGTTCTTTCTAAAGGGCATATAGCTTCTTTTTGTTCCAGATCAGTTACCTTAGTCCTTACTGTGCGGCGTGTGTGTGTAGGGGGTGGGGGGACACTTGGTCTTTTCAGCTTATTGCCCACAGGGATGCAGACCTCTGTCATTTATTTGAGCACCATCTTCAATGAAGTCCCCATGTGCCCTAAATTACCAGCCTCCTGAAGCTACCCCAGACCAGGGGCTTCATTCTAGAATGTCTGTCTTCCTGAATGTCCATGTCCTAGTGACTGGGGCCCCACTAGTCATCCCTGTCACCAGGGAGAAGTTTATGTGGTGGTGATTATTACCTCTCACTAGTTCCCTGACATTAAGTTCAACAAGGCTATGGAACCTCCAAATCGGGGGTGCTGGGCCGGTGCAAAGAGAGAAAGGGCAGCCAGCTGGAACTACAGTTAAAAAAGAGCCCTTGCACTGGAGAAAATCGAGATACACCAGTCACACACACAATGAGCTAATGCAAAACAGTTTATTTTTCTGCAAATATACAGGAAATGGTGCTCACAAAGTTACAACGTTGAAGTGCAGTGACTTCTGTATTATCTGGTGCAGTCTGAGCTGCTTCTCACTGCTCTGCTGCACCAGCTAATACAGAAGTCACTGCACTTTAGCTCAGTGAGCACACTTGCTTGCATTTTTTGCAGAAAAATAAATTTACTGTTTTGCATTAGCTCACTGCCTGTGTGACTGGAGGGGTCTAATTTTCCTCGAGTGCAATGGAACTTTTATAATAATAATAATAATAATAATATAATAATAAAATGTATTATTTTCAAATATATTCAAATTTTCAAGGCGCTGTACATAAAGCATAAAAACACCTGCATCAATGAATACAATAAAACAGAACAACAAATATAGCAGGTAAAATAACCAATTACGGTATAACAGGGAATGCCTTGTCCCATAGAAAGGACTTTGTAACTATGGTTCTCTGATGTTAATGAACATTGGAGAGGACCACCATCATCATCATCACCACTCCCCAGAACAAAGGTTAAGAGTAGCCACAAACCTGAAGTCCCAAAATTGACGTGCTGGTCATCTGCGATCCAGTTAGAGCCAAAATGTTACAAAAGTGACCTCAGCTATTGGCGCACCAATGCGACTTTGTGGATGCCCATAGGAGTCTATAACCCTATTGTGCAATACATTTAAACAGTTGCAAATTACTTTTTGTAGCCACATGGAATTTGTGCTATGTTTTTGATAATCCAGGGTCAAATATCACAAACCACACAGTCCTTGCCATACCTCTCAACTGTCACACATTACGAGGTACGTCACTCATTTTAACCCTCAGAAATCCTTTGTCCCACATCAAGGTAGTGATATTCCACATTTCTCAAAGAGGTTTTAAAGCAGAAATTCATAATTATCTATTGTGTTCAATTATCAGCAAACATTATGAACATGAATGCACTGATAGCCATAGTGTTCTGAGCTTGCAGTGCCGTGTTTGATGATATGTCCCACATTTTGCTCATTTGTCACACATCTTGTCACACATTTTGGTGAAGAAAGGTTGAGAGGAATGGTCCTTGCGCAACATAAAAGTATGTCAAACGCATATTCATTTGGAGTCCCACCCACCCGCACCCATACTTGTTAAAGAAGCTTATGCATTCGGGAGTGTTGCAATAAACCATTTTAGGCACAAGTGAGAAAAATGCTGTTATTCTTTCTTCCAGTAATGATGACACCCCCTGTTTCAAAAACAAAGTTGCACTCTGCCTGCATTTTGCACACGGATCCTTAGCTCCGTGCACTGAATCCCGTGGTTTTGAGTTCGCACGGCTCTCTGCAAGTGGGCTAGCATAGAGTATATCAGGAGTTCCGGGGAACCGTTCTGTAGCGGGACTCTCGGACTCGGTGCAGGGTTGTAACAGGATTCTCTGGGTGAACCATCACCAGCTGACAACGGTAACGGGATTCCCGGGGTGTCAGATAACTCACAACTAGGAGTCCCGGGGTCTGCTATTGCCGTGCTATCCAATAGCAGGTAATATAATGTAGGGAATGAGAGGGGAAAATATGGGACGTGAGATTCCTACTAAAAGTTCAGCAACAGTAGGTTTCCACCAGTATAAACCACGAATCTAATTTAAACAAGCAAATATACCCATATTACTGTAGCTGTAGAGAAAGGAAGGTCACAGAACAAAAGGAAAAAGAAGTGTCTTTAACGGGATTGGATGGAATAGTGACACATTGTTGGAAAAAATGCACAAAGTTTATATGCTGCTCTTTTGTTAAACATAGTCTACACATAACAATAATTATAATACTTAAAATAAACTGGATAGATAAAAACGCATGGGGTTGGAATTGATATTCGTTGGTAACAGTGGGCGAATTCTAACTACATAGATTTTAACAATTACAGTATATAAACTTAGGGTAGCGCAGCATTGCATAGAGAATACTGAATGTTTTACCGTACAAATGTGTTCTGCGACAGAAGAGGGTTCTGATTCACTCTGACCTCGAGAGCGACAGAGCCCGAGGTGAGAAGAGAATTCCATTCATTCTTGTGAACAACTTTTGAGTAAAGTGGAAATTCGAGTTAGTACATGGTTCCACCATACACTACACTATACACAGAAAGTTAAAGAAAAAAGATAGTCCGCGTTATATACTACGGCAGTTTTCTGTGTACCTGTAGTGGGGGAGATCGAGGTTTCAAAAAGTCAGAAGGTCCATCGAAAACTATTTGGGTCCCATAAATCAACGAAGATGGATTCCGAAAACAGTCTGCTAGTGGATGGCACCCCCCAGAAAATGTACTTGATGGAGCTCAACAGGTAAGTGTGACTACAGCTGTGCCCTTGGTTTGCATTGTGACTACAGTTGCGCCCTTGGCTTGCATCCTTCTTTGCTTCCTTCCTGCATTTCCAAGTGCCATGACTTCGGTGCTTCTAGAGTTCAGTTTAGGCGCCCTCCACTCATCAGGCCGGGTCAGTGTTTAGTGGTGAAGGTGCAGTGGTATTTCATGTATTTTACAGCTGGCTGCTGTACAGGGAGCACCTCCTCCCCCCCAGACTGCAATGCATGTATTCAGTCACTGCTGTTATGCACTCCCTCCTGCCATCCACCCTGGCGGTGCCAGGATCTCACTAACATTAAAAGCGGACCGTCTTGGCCTCTTCACGCTGCAACTGTGATCCTTCTCTGCTCCCCATACAGATTCTGGACCATGAACTACTCTCTGTCACAAATAAAAAAATAAACCCTTTCTCCATCTCACTGGTTTCCTGATTCTCCCACACCCCATGGCCAGCTCCAACCCCACTAACCCAGAGAAAATTACATCCCTTCCCATTCCACCAATTTTCGAACCCCCATATCCTGCCCCCACCACCACTATTACTAGCACCATCTAACATAGATCTCACTGCTTCCAAATAAAGCATGACATTCTTCACTAGCAGTTCAAAACAGTGGCACATCCCATGGTGTGGAATTTAAAAAAAAATAATACTAGATGGTGATCATGCCTTTGCATGATAGTATATTTATAATTATATTTTTTGCACATATTGAATACATTTTTTTAATTCAACACTATCACATGTGCCAATCTTTTGAACAGCTAGATGTAACTTTTTTTTAATGTAGGTATTTATGCTACTTTTCTGGCTGCCCCCTTCTATCCAACCCCCCCAGCTCCGTCACCACGGTATCACCGGGACTTACCTTCAGCCTGGTCACCAGGTGCGGAGCCTGCAAAGGGTTGGGCGTCATCCTGCAGCTGGAGTGTTTCCTGTTTTTTCCTTCCCATTCCCTGTTGCTAGGGCGCACACAGCCAGATGTGTGTGGAGGCGTATGCACCTCCATAAAAGTCCTGCAGCACCCTCCCTTGCCCTGGCGTCCGACAGACCTGCACGACCCTCAGGCCTCCACCTGGGGGCAGTCAATCAGTGGGAACACCGGTCCTCCCTCCCCAGGAGAGATGAGCTGTCCTCCAGACACTCGATCCTCTCCCTTCCCAGTAGATCCCCAGCAGCCCACTCAAACCGTGAACACAGATCGCCAGCGTGGCAGGAGGTAAGGCACAGATGCCTCGGCCTTCCACACCACTGGGCTGGCTGGAGGTGTTGTGGCTCACTGCAGCATTTTTTGCATGTGTGTGTTTTCTCTTTTTTGCTGCATAGAATTCTCTAGGGCTGAGGAAAAGCATGCCTCCAAATCAGGAACAGCAGCAGTTTTGTCCCAGAGTTGTAAAGTGCTTTAGTCTCATTTGTTCATACATAAAAAACCCAGTGCAAGACTTCACACAGCAGTAGGTGTATACCCTTACTGGTACTAGTGGTAGTCTTTTACCCTATATTTAGGGTACTAGCTCAGTGCCAGTGGTATCTTAACAGGTGAAGATAAAACAGGATGGAGTGTCACTCACATCACTCCCAGTTAGCATGGTCTGTGGTTCTCTACTAGTCACACCCCTTCCAATTCAACTGTAGTATCCAGGAATAAAGTGGTGCACCCAGGGTACTACCACCATCCTGAGATAACTCAAAGTATGATTTTTTGGATCCAGGACACTGGGCAATGTAAGGATGGAGGTAGAGGGGACATACCACAAATGTCATAATTTTATCGCCTTCCCTGGATCCCCTTTCATCCATTCCTGCACTTATGAGCCCCCAGGTGGTGTTCACCAATGCCAGTCTGGAGTCAGTACTGTTGCTGATATCATGAGTAGGACCCCAGAGCATGCAGATGACCCAGCACTGTCATTGCTCTCCATGCATAAACTATGAAGCACACCACAACATGGAAGCCAGTGATGGCTCTATTTTGCGGTATACCATTGTAACAATGACACTTTCACAGTGATGCTGTTACAGCAATACCAACCTGTCGACACCTGCAGTGTTGATCGAGTTGCAGGAGCGATGACTGAGCCATTGACTCTGGAGTTTGACTGCTCTCCCCCGACATCTGTCCCACCCCGGAGTTGGAATCCCTAAGTCTGGAGGGGGGCAGAGCCCCCTGCATGGGGGTGCATACACCGAACAGGTGTCGGTGTACTCACCGGACAGGGTCCGGATTAGTGATGTTGGAGATGTCGGCAACAATATATTGTTGTAGGGGATTTTGCATTCCTTGGTCTTGACAGTGCAATAATTCATCAGGGTTCTGACAGATGCAGCAGGATTTTCCTGCATTAAGCCATTTTACCTCTGACAGTTCATAGGACAAATCCCACAGTTCTGGCTAGTATGACTGCATAGAAATTATTATTTCTTATATGGTACTGCAGATCACTAGTAGCTTTTGTTATGCTCATTTTTCCCTGCATGTGCTAATACATTTGGAAGTATAGGAAAGCACGTGTGGTGGTTTAGGCTTTTTACTGGGTGGTGAGCCAGCAGTGGTCATCTGTATTCTGTACCTTCTTGCTTTCTTCTTTTTCTCCTCCTTTTTTCTCTCTTATTTTTGTTGGGATTTTTAGATTCATTCATATGATATATGGTTTGGGTCTGAGGAGAGCAAGTCTGACAGGAGAGTCTTAATGGTGAGGGACTCAATGATTAGGGGGCTAGAGAGGGTGGTGGAGGGGGATGGATGTGACGGAGATCGTCCAGTGCCTCCCTGTGGCATGTGCCATCCAGGATTAAATACTATAGGGAGGATGGTGGAAAGGGAACAGGGGGAGCGGGGGGTGCTGGTACACCTGTGTACCAATGATCTGGTGAACCAAGCTGTGGAGATGGTGAAGCAGAACTTTCATAGATTGGGGACAGATTGGCATCCAGTACACCTCGTGCATGGCATCGATTGTCGATAAACGAGAAAAGACCACACGGCGACAGTCACTGTAATGGTCCTTTTGTGTTTCGCTTTCAAGTTAGTGTCCACCCCCGGACCAACTCTGACCTGGAGTTGATAATCCTAAAGTCCGGGGGTGGGATGGGCAGAGCCCCACATGGGGGTGTATAAAGCAGCCCCCCCACACAGAAAACACACTGCATGGGGCGGCACAATACTGACATTGATATTGTGCCATTCCCTTTGGGGAGGTCGGCATTTTCACTGTTGACCTCCTTTGGTGCTTCCATTGGCAGCACGCTCGGCTTCCCTGGCCTTTTCTGTAGTCCTCCCTGTATGGGGCAGGAAGGGGAAGCAGGATAGGATAAGGAAGGAGGTAACAGAGGAGTTTAATGGATGGCATAAGGGATGGTGTAAGGATAAGGGGTATCACTTTGTGGGGGACTGGGGAGACTTCTGGGACAGGAGGCTCTTCAAGAATATTGGACCTCACCTGATGGGAGAGGGGACCTGTGTGTTGGGGCAGAAATCTGACATCTACAAGGGTGGTATAAAAAGTTCTGACCCTAACATGTATAACAACTACAGATACCAAGAAGTACTACATTATTTCTTAATATAGTCACTTGTATATCAAATGTTTAAACTGGCTTTTGGGGAGAATGGGTCTAGAGGAACCTCAGTGGCAGGGAAGAGGAAAGGGCTCCTAGTTAGTACTCCCTCACATCTGGGGGCTTGTAGCAGCAGAGCAGGTAAGAAGAAAGTGTGACCCATACTGGACTAGGTGAGGGGACTCTGGAGACGGAGAACACAAAAGGTGCAAGCATCAAGAAAAACAAGGGGATAAAATGATCTGCAAAGTGCAAGGATGGTAGCAAAGCAGGATCAGGGGTCAGATGGAAGGGAGCATATTTTAATGTGAGGAGCCCAAGGTAATAAACTCTGTGAGTTCCAGGTGCTGATGGCAGGCACTGAGGTGGACATTGTGGCCATAACAGAAACATGGGTTTTGGAAATAATGACTGGGAACTGACAGTCCTTGGGTACTCAATGTTCAGGAGGGATAGAGGAACACGTAGAGGTGGAAGAGTAGCCCTTTATGTCAAGGAGGGTATTGAGGTGACGGAAGATGGGTGCATCAGGGTAGTAATGGGAAGACTGAATTGCTGTAGGTACAACTCATGGCAGCATCAAACATGAAACTGTGCTTGGGGGTGACTTATAGACTGCCAGGGCAAGGGGAGGAGATGGACAGAGAGCTCAGGGAAAATTTGGAAAGAGGAATAGTTAAGGGGGAAGTAGTGGTGATAGGTGATCTGAACCTACTGGACATCAGTTGGTATGTTCCAGTGGCCATAAGCTCCAGAAGCGGGGTCTTGCTAGATGTGTTCCAAGATTGTCTGCTGGTACAGTTGCTTAATGAGCCCACCAGGCAGACTACAATTCTCAATGTTGTGCTCACTAACTCAGAGGTGGCAGGAGCTGTGGGAGTAGGGGAACAGTTAGTGAGCAGTGACCATAATTCTGTTTGGTTCAAACTGGCCATCAGGTCTGGTAAAGTGCAATTGAGAGCTAAGGTCCTTGATTTTAGTGGGCAGACTTCAATAAACTGAAGGAGCTGGTCCAGGATATGTTAGTAGGTGTGGACAACATAGATAGCGTGAAAGAGAGAGATAGGTGGCAATTAAGGGTGCTGTTCTCAGGGCATCGAAAGTATGCATGAGAATGACAACCAAAAAGAACAGGTTCAAGAGACCACTGTGGTTCTCAACAAGGTTCAGGGAAGCAAATAGAGCCAAGAAACAGGCTTTCTACAAATGTAAAGAAAAGCAGGGGGAAGAAGAAAGGGAAGAATATTTGCTGAAAAATAGGAAGGCAAAGAGGACAGTTGGAGAGGCAAAAGCAGATACACAGCTTTGTATTTTGGACAGGGTCAAGAGTGAAGAAAATCAGTTCTTCAGGTATATTAGTGAAAAAAGGAAGAAAAGAAGGGGAATAGTGAAGCTAATAGAGGGGGATACTGTAATTGAGGCAGATGGGCAAAAGGCTGCCATCCTTAATGATTACTTTTGATCAGTTTTCACTATGGAGGACAGTGGACCTTGCCAGGGAGTGGCATCAAAGTAGCCATTAAGGGGGTCCCAGCGATGAGGCAGCCAGCATTTACTTGTGAAAGGGTCCTGAAAGGGCTGGCAGCCCTAAAGATTGATAAGGCCCCATGACCAGATGGATTGCATCTGAGGATATTCAGGGAACTGGCAGCGGAACTGGCTAATCCCCTGTTAGGTCTATTCAACAGTTCTCTAAGAACAGGGGTGGTTCCAAAGGATTGGATGGTGGTGGGTATAGTTCTGCTCCACAAAGTGGGGGGGCAGAGGAATAAGGAAGAAGCAGGGAATTACAGATCTGTCAGTCTTGCCTCTATTGTAGGAAAACTGATGGAGTCACTGGGTAAACAGGATCTTGTGGACTATTTGGAGAGCAGTGGTCTCCAGGACAGTAAATGGTACAGAGGCCTTGTCAGACTAACCTGATAGTTTTCTTTAACTGGGTAACGAGGGAACTGGATAGGGGCCATGCTGTGGATTTACTCTACTTTTTTTTTTGGTAACCAGGAGAAACACACTAAGCTTAAAGCTTGTTTACAGATGCAATCTGGGAGCACAAGAAATTAAGTGACTTGCTCAGGGTCACACAGTACACAGTATGCAAGCGGGGTCTGTAGGATTCAAACCCAGGTCTCCAGGTTTACAGCTCAGAGCCTTAAACCCCTGCACTACAAAATCCTTGCTGAAGCCTATGTTAGCTTCAGCAAGGCTTTTGACTTGGTACCACACAGATGCTTGCTGAAGAAGATGGAGGATTTGGGTGGGGATAAGGTCGTAGTAAACTGGGTAGGTAAGAGGGAGTTCATGAGCAGGGTTCTACAGGGATATGTCCTGGACCTGGTCATCTTCAACATGTTCAACAGCGACATTGGTGAGGGGATCCAGGGTAGACTATGTCTCCTCGCACATGACACTAAGCTCTATGGGAAGGTGAATGGTAATGAGAGAAGAAAGGAAATGCAGATAGACTTGGAAAAGCTGGAGAGGTGATTAAGGGGTTGGCAGTTGAAATGCAATGTCAAAAAGTGCAAGCTGATGCACCTAGAGGAAAAAGAATCCCAGGATGGAGTACTGGGTGAGATGGGTGAGATTCAATACCACTGCTGAGGAACAAGACCTTGGAGTTATCATCAGTGATTCCCTAAAGCAATCAAGTCGGGGCAACAAGGCTTATACCAAGGTAAATAGGATGCTTGGATGTATCTAGATTGGTACTGACAGCAGTCAGAAAACAGGAGGCAATACTTACCCTGTATAGATACTTGGTAAGGCCACACCTGGACAGGGTTGGACTGGGGTACAGAGGGCCCACCTGGAAAATCAATAGAGGAGGGCCCTGGTTGACACACTCATATCAATATTCCACTTTAATCTGATACACTAGCTCTGTGTTTGCATCTTACATTTATCAAGAGTCCCAGATACCCCATTTAATTAGAAAAAAGATGATAAATGCAAACGTTTTCAGAGTTCAGAAGGTAATCATTTACCCAACTGAGGGGGGCCCACCTGGAAATTTCCAGGTATCCAGGTGGGCCAGTCCAACCCTGCACCTGGAGTATTGTAACCAGTTCTGGGGTTCTCACCTCAGGAAGGATGGGGTAGGCTGGAATAGGTGCAGCATGGGGTAACAAAAATGATTCAGCGCCAGCAGGGTATGTCCTATGAGGTGTGGCTCAAGGCATCGAACATGTATTTGTTGGAGACCAATAAAGAGAGGGGAGATATGACAGAGACCTTCAAATTCCTAAAAGGAATTAACAGGGTGAACCATGGGGAACTATTTATACTGAATACCAGCTTGCAGTCCTGTGGTTATGAGTGGAAGCTAACAGGAAGAAGGTTCAGGAGGGATGTAAGGAAATATTATTTTACAGAAAGGGTGGTGGAGCCATGGAACAGGCTGTATGTCAAGGTGGTGGGTGCAAAAACCTTTAGTGATTTTAAAGGGAAAGTCCCCTCAGCCTATTTTCTGTATACCTGTGTAGTTTGTAGGCATGAACAATGATTCCCTCACTTGCATCCCTCTAGTAATTTCATCCTAATTTAAATATAAATGGGATTGCTTCACTCTGTTTAGCCCTGGTGTGAAAACCTGTTTGTCTCCATTGCAAAGGTCAAGATACCACACGTGCAAGGCATCATGGCAATCGATGTTGCATACCTACACAAGCCAGCAGGAGTTACAGTCTCATTCAGTTCTGTTACTTGTCTTGTGAAGTACCTCTATTCACTAAAAGCATTATTTCTAACTCAGACATACTTTAAAATACAGAAAACAGCAGGGCGGTTACTATGCTTTGAAAAGTTTCATGGCCAGCATAAGCCAAGAACATAGAAACAACAGAGGACAGTAACAGCACTAGTATAGTATATCTCCTGCAGAGTTTAGCACTAAAACATCATAAAATTCCAGGATGCCTTGCATGAGTTGGGTCATGACCTATGCAATGCAGTCAAGCAGGTTTTCACACTGGACATAACTACTTTCATTTACATTTAAATCTGAATGAAAATAGAAGGGTGCAATACAGGCAATCAAACCAATCATTGTTCATGCCCACAAACTACACAGGTAAACAGAATGAAGGCTGAGGGTAACCTTCTCTTTAGGCATGGCATGGGTGGGATAGAACTGAAGGTACAGTGGTTGCTCAGGGCATTAGAATTGATGAGGAGAATGGAGGGGGATGGGGAGGGCTAGGACCCTGGAGGAACAATAGGCCAATGGGCTAAATTGGGAACTTAGGTAGACTACACTAGATGGACCTTTGATCTTTCTCTCCCAGCATTATCTCTGTTTCTGTGTTTTATGTTAACTGCAGTAAACTTTGTGTATGTTTCAACTGGAGGAATAGTGTGTGTGTGGGGGTGGGGTGGTGGGGTGGAACTGTAGTGCTTGAAACTAGATTGAAGTAGGTCTCAAGACAGACTCAGTGGACTTAAAGTCTTCTGTCCTTACATATATATGTTTCTTTGTAAGTAAGATTTATATTACCTTTAAATGCAAGAACAAACTAAATAAATGTATTTGATGATAAAGTATGTATAACTACTAGTAAGTGTCAATTATAACTCAAACCCTCTACATCAAATTCTTTGTTACACACACTGCATTACACATGTGTGTGTATGGAGACTAAATGCAACCATGGGCTACCGCTAAATGATGTCCCTAGGCACACACAGAGATCTTTTTGGGCACCTGCTTAGCCATCAGCCAGTCAGCCATGCTAAGCTGTGAAAACCACTCCATGCAGCACGGGGGAGAGCACAGTGAGTCTATTCATTCACCTATGTTTTCTGGTCAGAACTGCTAACTATAGAAATTGAACTATGGGCAACAATGTTAAAAATGTATTTACTTTACACACTCTTAGTGTGTAATACTTTGATAAATCACTCATCCTTTGGTCTGAATGGCTTATGTGGTATCAGACATTTCCAATGTGCAAAAAATTGTTGAACATAGTAATGCTCATAAATTAGTTTCTGTTTTATTGAACTGTGACAGAATTCTTAAAAAAGACTAACTTTAAACAGAAACACGGATCATGATGACAGAAAAAGACCAGAGGTCCATCCAGTCTGCCCAAACTCCCTATAATCCCTGGAACCTATTGTTCCTCCAGGGTACTAACCCTCCCCGTCCCATCCCCATTCTCTTCCATGGTCTTGTTGCCCTGGGCAACCACTTTTCCCTTCATTCTAGCCCATGCCTGCTTGAATCTCCTGACTGTGTTTGCACCCACCACCTCAGCCGACAGACTGTTCCAAGGTTCATCACCCTTTTTGAACGGAAGTACTTCCTCACATCTCTCCTGAATCTCCCTCCTGTTAATTTCCATTCATGGCCATGCAACCTCCAGTTGGTATTCAGGATAAATAATTCCCTGCAGTTTACCTTGTTAATTCCTTTAAGAAACTTAAAGGTTTCTATCATATCTCCCCTCTTCTTTCTGGTTTCCAGTGAGTACATATTTAGTGCCTTGAGGCGATCCTCATAGGATCTGCCTTCTGCCCTACGGGCTCTGAATCATTTTTGTTAGTCTGTGCTGCACTGTTTCCAACCTATCCCTGTCTTTTCTGAGGTGAAGGCTCCAGAAATGGATGCAGTACTTCAGGTGAGACCTCAACAGAGATCTGTATAGAGGAAGTCTTACCTCTTTTCTTCTGCTCTCAATATCCCTTCCAATATATCCCAGCATCCTGTTAGTCTCGTTCTTGGCCTTGTTGCACTGGTTCATTTGTTGAAGAGAGTTACTGATGATAACTCCTAGATGCCGTTCCTCTTCTGTAGTGCTAAGTCTCACCCCACCCATTCAGTACTTTGTCTTGGGGTTCCTTTTTCCTAGGTGCATTACCTTGCACTTTTTGGTGTTGAATTTTAACTGCCAGACCTTTGACCACCCCTCTAGTTTTTCTAGGTCTCTGCATATCTCTTATTTCTTCATCACTATCCAGCCTCCCACATAGTGTTGTATTATCTGCAGCAAGACACAGCCTGTCCTGGATTCCTCCACCAATGTCACTAAGGAACATGTTGAAGAGGACCGGACCCAGGGCAGATCCCTGTGGAACCCTGCTCGTAACCTCCCTTCCCTCTGATTTAACCCCACTTACACCACCTTCTGCTGCCACCCTTCTAGCCAACTAACCACCCAGTTCACTACAGTTTTCACTGCACCAAGGTCTTCCATATTTTTGAGCAACCTTTTGTGTGATACCGAATCAAATGCTTCGCTGAAGTCAAAGTATAGCAGATCCACAGAATGGCCCTTGTCTAATTCCTTGGTCACCCAGTCAAAGAAAAAAAATCAGGTTAGTCTGACAAGACCTTCCTGTCAATTATACTCTATCTTCCTTCATATTTTTGAAATGAGTAAATAGGGTGGATAAAGAGGGTCTCTTTAAGATTAGCAGGAACTGAAATATGAGGGGACACAGTCTCAAATTGGAGAGGGGAGGTTTAGGAGACAGGCTAGGAGGCACTTTTTCATGGAGAGGGTAGTTTTGGGTTGGAATGTGTTTCCTGAAGAGGTCGTTTCAGCAGCATGTCAATTCATCAAATACATTAAAGCGACAAGCAATTTCAGCGAAGTCATTTCAACAAATGCAATTACAGCACCCATACATACAGGCGAACATCAAATACAGCAAATAATGCATTCCTCCCTCCCCGAGGTGCTACGACCTTGGAGTTGGTTATCTTAGTAAGGGGGTATGTGGGGAAAAGCCCCCCACAAATCAAGCATGTGCTGTTTTTGGTGTTTGTCCATATTGTATGGGTGCTGTAATTGCATTTGCTGAAAAGACTTTGCTGAAATTGCTGTCGCTGTAATTTCTTCGCTGAATTGACATGGAACTGGCAGTTTCTTGAAAACAGTAGGCAGCTTCAAGAGATGCTGTAATACAGTAAGGGGAAATTAAGGGTCAAGAGATGGGCAGTCAGAGGGGAAGGGCAGACTGAGGAGGGGAGCATGGTTAGTAGCTTATGCCGAGAACCTGAACTATGAGCAGACTAGAAAGTCCTAATGACCTTATTATGCTGGTTTCATCGTATGTTATATGTTCGTATGTTCATCAGGTCAGTCTGTGAAGAAATGTAAATTCGCTATTTATATTAACGTATGAGATAGTGACTGTTTTTTTATGACCTGTTTAGACTATTTCTGACTGTGCCCATCAATGAAAAGGAAACAATCTTTTATGGCCTTGCCTCACATAGACGTACGAATAGAGTATTACATAGGAGGGGTTCAGGTAAATGCTTCCGAAGAGGAAAACAACCTAAGGGTAGTGACCATGAGTGACCTGAAACACACCTCACAGTGTAAAAAGGCAGTGACAAAGGCTAACAGAATGCTGGGGTGTACTGCCAGGGGATTGAGTAGTAGGCAGAGTGAGGTTATTTTACTATACAGGTCCTTGGTGAGAACACATTTAGAATATGGGGTGAGGTACTGGCATCCTTACCTTAGGAAGGACATGGAGGACATTAGCTTGCTGAAGGGGGTCCAGAGGAGAGCAAACAAGATGATCAAGGGGCTACAGGATAGGTCCTCTGAAGAGAGAGGTTGGAAGCTCTGGGAATGTACTCCCAGGAAAAGAAGAGGCAGAGGGGTGATATGATAGAGACCTTCAAGTACATGAAGGAAATTAGAGTGAAAAGGGAGGCTCTCTTTAAAATGAGTAATAACAGCACCACTAGGGGGCACAGCCTAAAACTGATGGGGGGGGGGATTCAGAAGGGATGTAAAGAAGCATTTCTATATGGAGAAGGTGGTGTCTGCCTGGAATGAACTGACAGAGGAGGCGGTATCAGCAAGGATGGTGGGAGCATTCAAGAGAGCCTGGGACAAGCACAAATGGAACCCTTGTGACCAAGGTAGGGGAGAAGGGGAGGAAGGAAGGAACAGCTGGCATAAATTGTAAAGCCAGACCCTGCATCACTTACTGAGTAGATGTAATAGACCAGGTGGTCTTCTTCTGCTGACTCTTTTCATTTGTTTATATGTTCGTATGAAAATGAATGTTTCCTGTAGTCTGATATGATTATTATTGTTATTTTTATTGTGTGTGGTTCACAATCAGATATGGCTGTAAGTGCTGCTGTTTTCCAGTCCCACACATTGGTGCAAGTTGAGCGAAGGACAGGCACCGTAGTTAATTCCTGCGTACACATCTCCAGCTGACATGCTCTTTAGGTGGCATCTGGAGTGCAGAAGGATATATTTAAAGGCAGTCCACTACAAATAAATAAATAAATTAAAAACACCAAAAAGCACTGGACGCCACACCTTGCACCATGCCAGCGACCCGGGTTTGGAATGGACTCAGGGCACTGGGGGTTGAAGGGGCCAGGAGGATTGAGCATCCCAATGGATGCTCTTCTCCTCTGGGGTGGATCCTGGGGTGTCTCACACACCCGATGCACCTGTGCCAGTGGAAGCACGGGCACTGGTGCATAGGCAGCTCTTCAGGAGTCAGGGAGGGGAGAACATTGTGGGCATTTTTCTTCTATGTGTGACAGCACGCCGTATGACTGGACATCGGTCCTATGTGTTGACATCCTCAGAGCGTAGGAGGGACTAAGGGAAGAAAATCAGAAAAAAAAACCTCAGGCCAAGATGATGACCGATCCACCTCAGGATCACCAACCCGCAGGACAGACCTCATTGTGCAGGCACTCCAAGGAGTAGAAGAAGGTAGGAGAGATAAAGGAGCATGGCTGGCACTCTAGGGGCAGATTCTGTGGGAGGGACCTGTAGGATTGATCAATGGGCCGAAGGAGTGGGTCGAGGGGGCAGTAAGGAGGGATAAAAATGAAAGTAAAAAAAAAACACCAAAAAGAAAAAAATTCTTGTTTTCATGTAGTCATGGGAAGTAAATTGTTATAAAGTTGTCTTCCTTTCCAATTGTGTACTCTGTTATAAATTACCACAATAACCCACCCCACCAAAAAATACCTTGTCACTCCCAGAAGCCCTCCATGTCAAAATGAAATGCTTTCTAGCTTCTTCTAAAGGAACAAGGTATCTTTTAGCCTACCAGTTAGAAAGAATCATTATTTTTGTCCAAACTTGAATTATGGGACTAAATTTTTAGAAATGCCTCAGAAACATTCCTGGAAGTACTGGACGCTTCTGTTATAGTGCCCTGATTTTTATTACAGGTCTGCCATGGAACACCCTTCACTGTCACTTATATAGGGTTGTGGGCTGGAGCTCTCTAATATTTATTTATTTATTTGCTAATAGAGCTAAGACAACTACCCTGGTATACCTTTGTATATAAATTCATTACAAATTCAATCCCATCCTACTTACTGAGCAAGCTAAATCCCAGATCACTTATCACCTACAATATCAGATTCACATCACTGACAAATTTTGCACTGCTGAGATTTTGTACGAAGGCTGGGGAATGTGCTCTTGTAACAATGGTTGAGCGCACTTGGGAGACCATTAGGAAAACTTTACAGGTGACTAACATTATACCACATTATACCAAACACCTAATTTAAGGCATGTTAAAACAAATTGCTGCACAGCCAGTGTGACTGTTAATGGTTGATCTCTCACCTTCCTTGTGCACCCATCGTAACAAATTCTTGCCATCTGTATTTATGTGATGCTGCTGTATGTAATTTCTTAGTGTTCCTCACAGATAATGTCTTTGCATACTGGACACAGTTGTAAAAGAGAGCGCCTGCTCTTAATTTGCCATCCAATGAACATTGATTGATTGATGAGCTCTTAGGTTAGTACAGCAAAACAGAGAAGGAACAAGTATCCACTTCAGTATGAACTTTCATAAGCATAATGTTGTGGCTGTTACAGTTTACAAGAGAGCACATTTAGTGAACTATCTATTTTTTCTTTTAGTTGTGTTGAACATATCTTTGTTGCCTTTCTGAGAAGTCTGTATAAAAACATTAAAGGCGCTTTTACACATAGGTTTGTAAAACGAAATAAAAGTTACCTGTATGGCGCCGATGTACTCTGTTGCGTTCAGGTTTCCTTTTACACCCCTGTGAGTATTCTGGCTGATCCCGCCTCCATTTGTTTCGGCTCCCCCAGAGTTTGCTGCTCCAATGGCAGTTTCTGCAGTGGTACCGGAATGGCTGTTTTACACAGCCAGATCAAACGAAACACGTTCGTGCAAACTGCAAGAAGTAGAGATTGCGGTTTGGATGAATGTTCACCAAGGGAGCGAAACAAATGCTTTTTACACTCAAAGGATTTAACGGAATACAGTTTCCATAACAGTTATTCCGTTACATAGACCTGTGTGTAAAAGCGCCTAAAGAGTGTCCCCAATTGACCTGATAATGTTTTTGGTTGACACCTTTGTGCACTCTATGATAGCAGGCTATGACATCACAAACACAGGAATTGTGAAATCAACTGGGGTCTGTCAGATGCTTTATGACTGGCGCAGTAAAATATGCATTACCACATCTGAAATATTTAGAACACTAACTGTAACAAGTAAACAAAAATAGGCAACACTAAAGTAAAGCATATTTGTAAAAAAATAATAATTTGACTAAAAGTAAAAACAAAAACAAATACAATGTTAAAATAATCCACGTTAGAGAAAAGATGAGCTGTACAAAGAGATGATATCTAAAGGAGAAAAAAATGCAAAGTTCGATGAATAATGTAACTGTGATATCTTTACAGAAACATGCACAGGTCCCCATCCTTGGCTAAATGCACACTTTGATGGCCAATTAATCACCAGCTGTGTCTTGTTGGGCATGGCCAATTTACTTTTTCATTTGTATCTTGAATATTTTCTGGGACTGGTAAGAACTGTCATCACTCACCCACAGATAAAGGTCTTAATTTAATCTTAAATTAGCTATCTCTTTGTAGGAAAAATGGACACTGGCTTGAAATAGCAGAAGGGACAAACCTTGATGTGCTCTCCAAGCTTCTCCCACCACCAACACTTTCTGCTCTGTGTTCCTTTTAATGCACTGTAGCATGCATTTAGTCAAATGTAATAAATAAATAACGTATTTAAGGAAACAGTAAATTACTAACCATATATTCATAATGCAATTCCAATGCAAGCACAATCTAGTCACATTCTGAATATAAATTGCAAAACATAAACCAGCATTTGTCAATGCTGAATGTTCACCGCTTGCATTTCTGTCATATTAGGTCTTGCTTGTACAGATATTTACTATATATTTACCCAGGAGAGAGCAGATAAGATGCAGTATCTCAATTTCAGTGGTGTCCTGCTTCTACATGTTACCAGACTATATTACCCAGGATGGGGCAGCTGTGAGGCAATATTACATTTTTAGTGGTTTACCACATTTTGACCCCACATTTCCAACAGTCTTGTTATGACCTGACATTATGATCAAAACAGGTGAAATTTTTAAGATCCCCTCAACCGGTGATTTTGCTGTGCGTCTGTGAAAACAAGTTTCGGAGGGGTTTGGAAAAATGACTCTTGCCATGTTCAGGAGGCAGGGTAATACAAGGGAGATGTTGAACATTAGGGGGCCAAAATCTGCAAAAATAAAGTGATAAGTAAACATTGGAACAATTTAATGTTTCTTTATTATTTATTTTTTTTCACATTTTCACCCCAAATAGTCAACACAGTCTTTTTATGACCACTCCTTCTGCACACGACAGGTGCCATTTATAAAACAGTGGCCAAAACATAATTTTGTATTACAAGTGTGTAAACACATTGTGACTAGGATTGAAGAAATGACAGTTATCATATTCATGTGGTGGTGTGAAAAAATGACTATTGGAAATCTGGGGTCAAAATACTGAAAATTACCAGTTACAAGTATGTGTTGAAAAACATCAGCATACATGCATAACTTCGTTGTTTTTTAATATTTTTACCCAAAATTTTCAACATAGTCTTCTTATGACCCCACATAGCCTTCCTATGACCCCACCTCATGAACAAGGGCAGAGAAAATTTTCAAATCCTGCTTGAAAAGTGATTTTATGCAGTGACCGCAAAATTAATTTTTGGAACAGATTTGCATAATCTCAGTGCCATTGTTCATGAAATGGGGTCCCAAAAAGCCATGTTGAAAAAAGTTTTGGTGAAAAAAAATCTTGAAAAATGACCAAGTTATGACAAGTTCAAAAGCCATTGAAATATATTGAACCACATGCCTGCTTTCCTCAGTTCACTGTCCAACATTAAAAAGTGAAGGAGTGTCTCCTATCCAAAGAGGATTATGGCATTGGACCCCTGGTAGGTAATTAAGGAGTTGGGAGGGTATGGAATGGTAGGTGCTGAGTGGGAGGGTCAGGTGGGGCAAGAGTAACGCTGGTGGCAATAGACATCAATTGATGGTTTTCTTTTTTACCAAGTGTATTGAAAAAAGCAAAAAAAAACGTGAGGGATGTTTTTCTTTATTTCGAGTACTGACACTGGGGACTGGGGAGTGGGGACCCCAGTGTCAGTGTTATGATTAGCAGCACTGGGGGTGGTCTCCCGGCATCGCACAATGAAAATGGGTAAGGTGGGAGTACTAGTTAGCACTGGGGATTTGGCACCTGGTGTTGGAAACATAACAAAAAGGGGCTGGAGGAACTGAGGGACACAGTGTTTGGTGGCACCAGGGCTGAGCTCTCTGGTGTCACACAATGCAATTGAGTGGGGTGGGAGGACTAGCTTGCACCAGGGATTCAGTACTTCAGTGTCAGAAACATAACAAAAAAAGATTGGAGGGATTGAGGGACAGGACCGAGTAGCACAGCCCAGACAGCGAGGGAGGAAGGTGCATCCTTCTCCCACATACAGACATGGGGTTTACTAAGAGCAGCAGCAAGTATGCATAGAAAATGAAAGCCTAACGAGACACACACATGTGCACACACACACGTATAGAAAAAGAAAGCCTAAGTAGACACAGACATACACACACACACACACACACACACACACGCACTAGCTTTGGTAGTGAGTTGACTGGATTTGCTCTCTTTGGTGTCTTGCTTGGTGCCCCACACTTCAGGGAACTTTATTTTGATTTTGTCATGCAGCAGTGGTGGTTTTTTTTGCCTTGGGTGGGAGGGATTACGGGGCACTTTTCTTTATTTCAGTTTACATTGTGGGGGGACAGCAGCAGGCTGATCACTACACGATTAGCAGTGCTTGCTGGGTGGTGTTATGCGTATCAGAGGAAAAAGCCGCCCTATGATTGGGCCAGCTGTCTCCTTTGAACTACAAAACATTTCCACCAGCAAGCCAACAATGTCATGATCAGGCTGGCTGATGACTGGTATGACACTGATAAGCCCCTTGCAGACCGCCCTGAATCAGACCACGGTGACATACCTCTCAAAACCCACTCTCATAACAAATACGTTCATTCACACTTGTGCATGGTGAACATAAAAACAGTAAGTTGCAGAAATCACTTCAAATTAATATAGTTATACACAATAAATCAAGGCAATACCAGCTCTGGTCACCACCAGCCCATGCAGAAACATACATTTATAAGATTGTGGAGACTCAAAAAAATCCCTCATGATACTGTATCCATATATTTTCTAACAAAAAAAGGTACACAGTCTACACACTGAAGTGAATTCAGAACAGCTCATTCAGTTTTTAAGGGTAGACAAAAAGTTTTACTTATCTTGTGTCGCAACTGCTTTTACCAGTTACTAAACTTTAAAATAAAATAAAAAATTTGGAAAAAGGTCATTCGATATCACTGAACATGGTGATGAAGGTAATAAATCTTCAGTACTGGTCTTGATCATGAAGGTGACTAATCTTTAGTATTAGCTTTCTGTTTGTCGTGCAGAAAAACTTCCCATATTGTTCAGTTTCAGGCACAGAGCTACACCACTCCAGCTATCTTGGATCTAGCAATTTTTCCCACAGAATTTCTCTAGGGAAAGGCAGCATAGACTACAAAGAAGAACAGTTTTAGTGTATAACTTTATTAGTCTAGCGATGCCCTACTCTCTATTGAATTTATGAATTTTATGTAAAACCCACTACCCTGATAATTTTGTAATGCAAAAAATTAACAACAGAAACAGTATCCTCCCTTTCCCTATTTTTTTTTGTGCATTATTTTTTATCCCCCTATGTGCTTCAGGACCTGCCACTCCTTTGGGCCACCATGGTCTCTGACAACCCCTACTACTCCCTCAAGCCTACTTACCTCATATTGCAGCCTTCCCAGGGTAACCCGGCATAACCCTTTGCTGGGTGGGCCCCTCTCCTCTGAGGGGGAAGGCACGGGGGGGGGCATCCAGCACACTCTCTATTTGGCCCCAGGGTGCTACTGAGGCAGACATGGCTCCATCAGGAGTTTTGGAGGTGTTGGCAGACTGGCAGCCGTCATCCGTATGGTCCCGGAGCGGTTTCCGCTTTTCTGGTGCTTCCCCTATTGCAACCCTCATGCAGTGCTCCCAGTCTCCACCGGGGGCCACTGCAGAGCATTGTGGCTCTGCTGCCTACCCCAGGAGAGGAGAGCAGTACTACGGATGCTCAATCCTCTCCTCCCCTGCCAACCCCCAGTGCCCCTTTCCCTATTTTTACGTGGGTGGAGGGGTTTGTTTTTCAACAATCCTATGTAATCTTCCTACCAGAATCTGGGACTTCAGTCGCATTCTCAATCTACACACAACTTTTCTACTTTTTGTGATTTAATGCTGCTGAAGTATTCCTAGAAACAGGATTTGTTCCTAATCAGCACCAAAAGATTAAGAATAATGGTAAATAAAACTTTATACAGATTAATGTGAAGTGACGGTTTAAACACATGTTGAACTTGTTCTGTATGACAGCACAGATGAAGACTGAATACTGGCACTCATCAGCCCTTAAAATAATGTTCCTTACTTGCTAAATTGACTTGCTCACTCAGAATAACCCTGTAGGAGATTTTGGATACTCATAATCCTTTCTTGGAACCCACCATCATGTGACAGTTCAAGCTCATAGGAAAACATTCTTTTTTTATCAATTGTTAGGCAAATTTCTACCTAGTAATGTCAAATGATCCAATCCTTTCAGGAACTGTGATTAAATATCCTATCAGCAACCAGCTACATTTTTATTAGTTACTAATATGAAGGCATAGACAAATACTAGTTTCCAAGCACCAGAATTTGATACTGTGGAATGTCTTTTAAACTTGTGCTATAGAGAAATGAGCTATTTCTATCATGCAGTATCATGTTTGGGAACAGCCTTTACATGGTAATAATATGGAATGGGAAAGCTAGATAGAATCATTTAAGCAATATACCACCAGATTGTGTGGGTGATGGCAGGATTTATTCATGCCTGGTGTGGGGGTACGTTCATGAGGCCACTAGCCGAGGGAGGAAACTACATTAGGCATGGGCAAATCCTGCCATCACCCACCCTGTTTTGTGGTATATTGCGATTATACAATCTTTTAATTTTAGTATTTTTCTTTTGAATTTCCCTCAGTCAGTAAGTGGCGGAGGTAATGTGGCGGTCTGTGTTTAATCTTCTTTAGTCACAGTGATATGTGGGTGGTTGGGTGGGGGGCGGTCAGCTGGTCACACTTCTTCCGTGGGATCATTGCATGATTTACATGTTTTAAATCCTGCCAGCCAGCCAATCAGGATATAGTGTTTTTAGCGCCATTGTATAATCTGATTTTCTGTATTTTAATTTCTCATTTTAACTGTGTTAGATGTCTTTTACACTATATTATTTTAAAAGGAAGCTTAAAGCAGCTGCTTGTACGACTGTCACACTCTTGTTTGATGATGAGTTGGCCCACTACTATGGGAGGCTTTTGAGATTAGCCACTCCTGCTGCCAAATGGATTAAGAGCTAGTGGGAGGACAAATGGGTCTTTATTACTGTAGCTATGGTGCTATAGTAGTGTTTACCAATGCAACATATACTGTTTGTTCTCTAGAGGATTCTAGTAACACTGTTTTATGTTTACCCTTGTGTTTGTGCATAGTGAACATGTTGGTATGACAGTGATTTTAAAGAGGTGTGTCACTGTCCATCCAATGCAGGGCAGTTTGCAAGTGGCACGACAGTGTCAGACCAACCCTCAGCCAGGCCAGTCATGACACTCTTCTGGGCTTGCTGGACAGAAACTGTGCGAAGCTCAAAGAAATAAGTCACCTGAATCATAGGGTGTCTCTTTCCTTTGATCTGCATAACACCACCCAGCAAATAGCTGATTAGCATCATGATCAGCTTGCTGTGGTCCCCCCAACATAAAAACAATGCCTCTCACCCTATGCCAAATATCCCTCCCACCCCCATTTCTTTCCCCTTCCTTCTTAATTTTCCATCACCAAGGTGCGCAATTGCCAGTGCCAGCTAGTACCCCTCAGCCCACCCATTTTTCATTGTGCAACACAGGGGAGCCCATCCCCCATGCTGACAAATATATCACTGACACTGGGGTGCTCGATCTCCAGTGTCGGTAACTGAAATAAAGAAAACCATCCCTCATAGTCTTTTTTATTTTTAATTCCTGAAATACTACTTTCTGCTAAGTATCCCTCTCACTTCCTCATTGTGTCCCATGACTGTAGAGATAACAGTGACACTGAGGTGCCCAACTCCCATTGTTGGTACCTGAAATAAAGAGAACTGTCCTCTGGCGTCTGTTTTTATTTTTATACAACCTGTAGAAAAGAAAACTATCCATTGATGTCTGTTGCAGCTGCCAACCCCAAGCCACTGTTATCATCCCCTCACCCAACTCCCCGACTCAACACCCAACACTCCATACACCAGCCCCCTGACATCATACTTACTAACAGGGGGTCCAATTCCATAATCCTCTCTGGACTGAAGACACATCTTCACTCTTCAGTACCGGACTGGGGACTGAGGAAATCAGGTATGCGGTTCAATGTATTTCAAAGTGTTTTGAACTTGTGCTCATAATTTGGCCATTTTTTAATATTTTTCACCAAAATTATTTATTTATTTATTAAATTTTGATGACCGGGTAAGCCCACTGGGCCCTGGAGGTCCCTTTTTCAGGGGCGACCCGGGATATACATAACATAAGATACATCACAAAATGGTAGGAATAGAGAGACATTCATAGTACAGGATTAGACATTGGTGTGCAGTCAGCTGGTTACATATGCTGAGTTCGGCATTACATTAGTGCATTTGTCATGGATGCTACCCTTGCTGAGAGGGGGTATGAGCTGCAAGGTGCTGAGGCAAGTTTCGCACACAGAGGGTTATGGGCTGTGGAGTTATAGGTGTCAGCGAGGTGGATCAATACTATTTAGCAATGGCACGTGGAGGTAGCCATGATATGTGCCTTAAGCCTTGTATGGAAGCTTTTGATAGAGGGAGCTTCTGGACTCCAGGAGGGAGGGAGTTCCAAAGGATGGGTGAGGTGTGGGTGAACGACTTACCCCCAACCTTGCTTTTGACCCTTGGGACAGTTAGAAGCGTGTGGTCTATTGTGCAGAGGAGCCGAGGGTTGTTCTTTAGTGCAATAAGTCCCAAGAGGCTGGGGGAGATTGGGCTGATTAATTTAAAAGTTTGGCAGAGCAAGGGGTACCAGAGGCGGGCTTCCCAGGAGGGCCAATTTAGTTGGGATAGGGTGTCACAGTGATGGATCCTGGGATTTGCCTGAGCGGCGAACCGAGCCACCTTATTGTACAGAACCTGGAGTCTATTCATCTCTTGTCTATCTACTCCCTGGATCACTGGAGCCATGTACAGTATGTGAGTGTTGGGAGGAGGACGTTTGTGACTATGGAGATCCTGGCCTCCGGTATCAGTTGGTCTTTCAACCAGTATAGGGTGCCTAGTTTCGCATGTACATTTTTGATTACTTGATCCACATGGCCCTTAAGGGTGAAACCCTGATCCAGGGTGAGGCCCAGGTATTTAAGTGACGCCACTACCTCTAGTCTGCTGCCTGACACAGAGGTCAGTTGCAGATGTTGGCTTCTGTCACTTCCAAGGGATCTTGGGCTGAACAGCATGGCCTTGGTCTTGTTTGTGTTAAGGACCATCCTGTTAAAGACAAGCCATTGCTCTGGGGATCTCAGGTCTGCTTGGAGCCAACAGCTAAGGTCTCCTAGGTTGGTGGAGGGATGATATAGGATGGCATCGTCCGCATACTGGACCACTGAAAACCCACCGCAGTGCTCGCTGAGTTCATTGGTGAAGAGCGAGAAGAGTAGAGGGCCAAGGATGGACCCTTGAGGCACACCCTCTGTTAATGGTAGTGGCTCCAATAGGGCATCTTTCCATTTTACCCTCTGTGAGTGCCCTTTTAGGTAGCTGTCGAACCACATAAGGGAGTGGCTGTCTAGGCCCATGTTGCTCAGCTTGGTCAGTAACAACTGATGGTTGACCAGGTCGAATGCCTTGGATAGGTCGATAAAGACCGCTCCAGTCGGGGTCCCCTTATCCAATTCTCTGAGAACATCTGTAGAGAATTTGGTAAGGGCGGTGTCCGTCCCATGCCCAGTTCTGAAGCCATGCTGGGAGGGTGCCAGGAGTTGATGGAGCTCCAGGTATTATCGGAGTTGCCCATAGATCAGCCTGTCTTGTTTCTTTGCAAGGCAGCAAAGTAGGGAGATAGGCTTGTAATTGCTGGTGGACTCCCTTTTGCCTCCCTTGTGGATAGGGACCACGTGAGCCTGTTTCCATAGATTGGGGACAGTGCCCTCTTTTAAGGATTGGTTGAGGAGCCAGTTTAAGGGTCTGACTAGGGCCTAGGCCCATTCCTTCAATATCCTGGGGTGAATCCCATCTGGTCCCCCGGATCCAGAGGTTTTGAGAGTCATTAGTAATGGGAAGACTTCTTTGGGTTTTACTAGTCTGATATGGAAGGTTGGGCGGTCCAGATTTGGGAGTGGCAGCCCATTTGGGACTAGGTGAAGGGGAGGCTGTTCAGCCTTATAGTGGTCGAGGTTAGTGAAGTGGCAGTTGAGTGCCATTGTGATGCTGGTGTCGTCATTTGTTAGTAGACCATTAACCTCGATGGACCATGTTTGGTCTTGCCGTGCTCCTTTAGTAACCCATTTATGTGCGCTCAGAAAAGTCTAGGGTTTCCTAGATTCTTTTTCTGTAATTGTGTAACATACTCCCTTTTGGCCACTTTGATGGCCAGCTTACACGTTTCTGAGGGTTTTATAGCTCAGCAGGTCTGCAGGTAGGGAAGAGAGCTTGTATTTTTTTCAAGCTTTATCCCGGTTTTTCATTAGGGATTTCAAAGGGAGGTGATCCACTTGTAGCAGCTTCCCTTAGTACAGAGTTTTTTCATGGGGGCAAAGAGTTCGGTTGCCGTATGGACTGATCACTGAAAGAAGGCCATAGCTTCTTCCAGTGAGGGGAGGAATTTGATTGGGCTCCAATCAATGCTGTTTAGGTAGTTCGATAGGTATTTGGGTAGTAGATGGGCGAAATTCCTTACTGCCAGGTTTCTCGGACGGAACCTGGGAGCCCTGTTTCTCCAGATGCAGAAAATGGGGCAGCGGTCACTCAGGGCATCTGCTAAGTTGCCTGCCACCTGAATGTTGTCGGGTTTGCTCGCCAGCACCCAGTCAAGCGTGGAGTGGTTCCCAGTTTTGTGGTTCATTCTTGTGAGCCCAGAGATAACATGCACTAGGTTAGCTTCCTGTACCAAACCTTTCAGGGAATGGTTGTCATTTGTGGCCCAATTTAGATTAAAGTCCCCCAGAATGAGTTTCTCAGAGGAGACCTCCTTGGAGATGTCCTTTAGGCCTGCCACAAGTGAAGTACGAGCATTCTTTGGAGGGTTGTATTCGCACCCAATGTTGAGAAGCTTGAAGGAGCCAAGGGTGATGCATACAAAGACAGAGTCACCTTCCATGCTGGTAGTGTTTTGCAGGTTAACCTGCACAGTGTTCTGGGTGTCCTTTGTGTAGATTAGGACCCCACCCCCTCCTTTATTCATTCTATCTTTTCAATAGGAGTGGTACCTGAGGGCTGCAACCTCATGTGGGAATACATGAGGTTTGAGCCAGGTTTCTGATACGGCAAGGACATCTGGGTTGTACAGGTCCAGCCAGGCTTGTACTTCATGCATCTTGGATCATAAGCTACATATGTTCATATGTGCAATACGCATGCCCTTAGTGGACACCCAGTGTGGGTTCTGAGGGGAGGAAATCAGGAGGTTGTTAGTAGGGGTCCTGGGTTAGGCTGGATGTCACCAGCCATGAGCAGGAGGGCAGCGATGAGACAGAGTGTGGGGAGACAAGGGAGGGGGAGGAGATAAGTGCCAGGTCTTCGCTTAGCAAAGAGTAAGGTTGAGTACCAAATACCTTTCCTGTAGAATTTGTGGGCAATCAGGAGTGACTGTGTACTATTGTGGGGGGTGGAGGGGGGAGTAGCACTGCCATTGGGGGCGTGGCGGGGTCTCGGGTGGAGGAGAACTTCCGGAGTCCAATGCTGCTGTGCTGATTAGCCTATCAACCCAAAGTAGGGACAGGAAGTACAGGGTGGCCAGGAGTGGCCCTCTGATTGGGCAGCAAAGATAGGGTGATTCCCTGCTTAATAGGCATCCTTGTAGGAAAGGGACCTTTTACCGAGGAGGGGGAGTTCGAATGAGGGAAGGGCTTTATATCTTAGCGTAATTTCCCTAAGTCCAGGGTACTCCACTACTGTTTAGTCCCCTAACTCGAGGAACACTGAGTCTCTAGTGTGAATGGACAGGTCTGGGGAGAGACCGGGTCCTATGGGATTGACTCGTAATGTAGGACCGTTATTTGCCACTCACCCCCTGCGGTAGGCGGGCCTGTTTGTGAGCAGCAAGTAAGAATTGCAGTCGCTTCTCAGGTGCTGGCCTCCTAACTATGAGTGCGTGCCACCCAGCAATTGGCTGGCTAACAGGCTTAGATACCGTCTATAGCACAGTGATAATCAGGTATAAGTGGATCCTCAATACTCAAGCAGGCTAGGGTCAATGTGCACCTGTTACACTAAATGCCCCTATAATCAAGTTTGTTTGTTAATTACAGTATTTCATCAATCTGCACTATGCAGGGGCAGCAGTCTGTCCCAGGAAGTTGCTGGAGACCAGTAAGAGTCTCGTTTTCTCGTTTGGGGACTGCTTTCCTAGTTACATAAACAGTCAGGATCTTGGTAAGAGGCAATAATACAGGCTGTGCAGTAGTAACAAATTAATTAGTCATAGATATACAGTCAACAGGCAAGCGTTTTAGACTATATATATGCAGTATTACACCCTAGGGGAGGAAAGTTGCAAGGGGCCCTATTAGTACCACTGTTGTGCCTGGAAGAGAGCAAGAATAACCAATAGCTTCTGCACCCTGTTCCTGCAATTAGACACTTTAAATTAGGATTCAGCATGAAAGAGGGTTAAACCTGATCAGTTCTCCAACTAAGGGTAGGCTTGTTTGCAGTCAATGCAACAGGTTTCCTTATCGGAGAAGTACAAAGGGGGTAGCCTGAACGTGAGGCCTCGGCCCTGATTGGCTCCCAGTCCGAGGTGGGCGTGGTCAGGGATCTTTTAATGGGAGGAGGGAACGGGGTGGGCAGGTGGGTCAAAAAATCAGCCATTTGTAGCCGAGCCCCCTGCGTCTCACTCCTGCTAGTGGCGATAACAATCCTGTGCTGTGCTATTCTTAGGGGGAGGTCTGCCCGGTTTGTGGTAGCGTAGCGGTACCTCAACCCCGAGGTTCACTGCTTAAGCTGGCAAAAAGTCAAAAGTCAAGGTTGCAAGAGTTCGTTTGAGGGGGGGGGGACGAGCAGCCCCAGCCACCCTCTCCTCCCCTGGGCAAAGTTCAATTGTGCTGCTGATTCACCGGCACTCCGGCCAAGGCTTTTGTACAGGCTGCCAGGGTGTCACGGGCTCTTCGACCAATTAGGCTCAGTAGCCTTTTTCAAATTTGGCGCCTCGATCGGTTAGGGGCTCTGAAGTGATTTCAGATTCAGTGGGACAGAAACAAAGCAAGCGGCCCCTTGTAGCCGAGCCCCCTGCGTCTCACTCCTGGTAGTGGCGATAACAATCCTGTGCTGCGCTGTTCTTCGTGGGAGGTCCGCTTGGCTCGCAGTAGCGTACTGGCGCCTCAACCTCGAGGTTTGCTGCTTAAGTCGGCAAAAAGTCAAAAGTCCAGGTTGCAAGAGTCCGTTTGAAGGGGGGAAACGAGCAGCCCCAGTCACCCTCTCCTCCCCCTGGGCAAAGTTCAGTTGTGCTGCTGATTCACCGGTGCTCCAGCCAAGCCTTTTGTACAGGCTGCCAGGGCATCATGGGCTCTTCGACCAATTAGGCTCAGTAGCCTTTTTCAAATTTGGCGCCTTGATCGGTTAGGGGCTGTGAAGCGATTTCTGATTCGGCGGGGTGGAAACAAAGCAAGCGGCCCCTTGTAGCCAAGACCCCTGTGTCTCACTCCTGGTAGCAGCGATAACAATCCTGTGCTGCGCTGTTCTTCGGGGGAGGTCCGCCCGGCTTGTGTTAGCATACCTGTGCCTCAGCCCCGAGGTTCACTTCTTAAGTCGGCAAAAAGTCAAAAGTCAAGGTTGCAAGAGTCCATTTGAAGGCGGAAAAAGAGCAGCCCCAGCCACCCTGTCCTCCCCCTGGGCAAAGTTCAATTGTGCTGCAGATAATGTCAGATAATAAAAAAAAATTGGGAAATTTGGAGTCAAAATGTGGGAGCACACTGAAAATTATACATTATCAACGTGGCCTTTTTCTTACACCACCTCATGAACATGACAGGTGTTTCAAATCTTGATCAAAATGTGTTTTCACACTTGTGTTGTGAAATGACATTTTGGTCAGTATTTTATAAATGATACCTGTTGTGTTCATAAGGAGGGGTCATAAAAAGACTATGTTGAGGATTTGAGGTCAGAATGTGAAAAAACAACTAAGTTATGAAGAAACATTAAATTGTTCCAACATTTACTCATAACTTTATTTTTCCAGATTTTTGGCCCTTAGTGTTCAATATATCCCTCATTTACCCTACCTCCTGAATATGACAGGTGTCATTTTTCAAATCCCCTCTGAAACATGTTTTTGTAGTCAGACTGCAAAATTACATTTTGGAGGGGATTATAAAAATGTCACCTTTCTTGATCATAACATCAGATAATAAAAAAATGTTGGAAATTTGGAGTCAAAATGTGGGAGCACACTGGAAATTATACATTGCCTCTAGCTGGCCTATCCTGGGTAAATACAGTCTAAAAATCTGTGAAAGCAGAACACCCCTGAAAATGAGATATTGCATCTCATCTCATCTATCCTGGGTAAATAGTAAAAATGTCTAAAAACAGGACCCAGTACAGCAGAGTACCCACTGAACTATGCATTTATGCTGCTGTATCCCGAAGAAAATATACTGTAAAAGCTGGACATCACTAAAAATGAAACTTGTATTTCAGCTGGGCTATGCTAGGTAAATGCGTTACAAAAATGGGTAAAAGCAGGGCTCTTCAAAAACAAGACATTACATCTTGGCTGTGCTATCCTGGGTAAATACAGCGTGAAAACTGGAAAAAACAGTATCCCACTGAAAACAAGATAGCATCTGAGCTGTGCCGTCCTGGGTGTAAACAGTATGAAGACATGTTAAAGTAGGACCCCGCTGAAAATGATATTGCATCTCACTCGAGTTATCCTGAGTAAATATATTACAAAACTGTGTACAGACAGAACCCTGCAGCAGTACCCCCACTGAAAAGGAGATGTTGTATCTAAAATTATCTGTCCTAGAAAAAATACGTTATTTATTTATTTATTAGCTTTTGGTTACTGGGTAAGTGCACTAGGCAACAATCCTGCCAATTTTCAGACACAACCCAGGACAGTACAAGAAGAAAAACATCAGTGAACAATAATTTGTACATAATGAAAATAAACAGTCCGGACAATATACATAAACGGTAGAAGCAACTGAAAATTGGGAGGCAGTTTAGCGCACTGGTTTAAGGCTCTGAGCTGCAAATCTGGTGACATCCAGCAGATCAGACCTGGGTTTGAATCCCACAGCTTCCACTTACATACTGTGTGACCCTAAGCAAGTCACTTAACTTCCCTGTGCTCCCAGGATGCTCCTGTAAAAAAGCTGTCAGCTTAGTGTGCTACTCCTGGTTAAACAACTAAAAAAAAAAAAAAAATATGTATATATATATATATATTCATATGGAACAGGATACCAGCAAAAATAGTACAAGTTAGAGAAGTAATACAATTGTAGCAAACAGGATCATACTAAAAATGAGGTATTGCATCTCATCTCTACTATCCTGGATAAATGCAGTATAAAACTGTTAAATCAGGACACCACTGAAAATTACATCTCATCTGCTCTGTCTTGGCTGGGTAAATATATAGTAAACTTGTTTACAAGCAAGACCTGGTATAACAGCAGTGCAAGTGACGAACATTCAGCATTGACAAATGGTTGTTTTGAATCTGCCTTCAGTTAAGCTGTTTGTTATTCATAGATTCATAGACATGAGTCAGCAGAAAACAACCCTCCTGGCCCATCAAGTCTGCCCATTACCCCCCCTAGTTGTATCTCTCCCTCCAAGAGTCCCCCCCGACATCTCTTGTGTTTGTCCCAGGCCCTCTTGAAACCCTCTAATGTACTGACCCCCATCACCTCCTCTGGCAATTCGTTCCAGGATTCAACCACCATCTCTGTGAAGTAATACTTCCTAACGTTTCCATTAAACCATCCCCCTTCCAATCTCGATCCATGCTCCCTAGTTCTTGTATCTACCGTCCCTGTAAACAGGCTGTCCCCCACTTTATTGATCTCCTTCACATATCTGAATGTTTCAGTCATGTCCCCTCGCTCTCTGTCTCTTCTTGTCTTCCGAGGATACAAATCCAGCTCCTTCAACCTGTCCTCATATTACTTCCCCCTTAGCCCATGTACCATATTAGTGGCCCTTCTCTGCACTCTTTTTTATGCCAGCAATGTCTTTTGTAGATGAGGCCTCCAGAACTGTACTCCATACTCCAGGTGTGGCCTCACCATGGAGCTGTAGATTGGCATCCAGCAATTTTAGATCTTTCTTCATTGCCTCCACCCCCTCCCCTGGGTATCCACCCTGTTGCTGAGTTTCATATCATCAGCAAAAAGGCAGACCTTCCCCTGTAGCCCCTTTGCCATGTCGCTGACATAGACATTAAACAGAATATGCCCCAACACTGACCCCTGGAGGACCCCACTCACAAACCTTGTCTCCCTTGAGTGCACCCCATTGGCCACCACCCTCTGGTTTCTACCTGTCAGCTAGCTCTCCACCCATCTTGTTATTTTCTGCCCCACCCCAAGACTCCCCAACTTATTGACCCGTCTTTTGTGGAGCACTGTGTTGAAGGCCTTCCTGAAGTCCAGGTAGGCCACATCCATTGTCCCACCCTGATCAACCACCCTCGTCACGTCATCTAAGAATTCGATCAGGTTCATCTGACATTACTGACCTGAGTGAAGCTGTGCTGCCAGACATCTTGTAGCCCCTCTTCCTCCAGATAGCTGACCACCCTTTGCTTCAAAATTGTCTCCATTACTTTACCCACCACTGATGTGAGACTGATCAGCCGATAATTGCCCGCCTCTTCCCTTCTGTCTCCCTTATGGATTGGCACCATGTGTGCTTTCTTCCAGTCCTCCAGTACCCATCCTGTATCCAGGGACCAGTTAAATAGCCCTGCCAATGGTTCTAACAGTACCCCCCAACTCTCTGAGCACCCTAGGGTGTAGGCCATCCGAGCCCATGGACTTATTCACCCTCAGCTTACCTAATTCCTCCCTTACCTCTTCTGCACTGATTGGGCTAGGATCCACCTCCCCTTCCCCTTTTCCCTCAGCGCTGGTCCCCTTCCCTCCATCTCTGTTGTAAAAACCAAGCTGAAGTATCCATTCAACACCTCTGCTTTCTTGAAATCTCCTTCCACCTGCTGTCTCCCCTTCCCCATAGTCCTTACTATCCTCTGCCTTTCCCCTATGTACTGAAAAAACGTCCTGTCCCCCCATTTAGCCTGCCTAGCAATTCTCTCCTCTGCTTCTGCTTTAGCCTTCCTAATCCTCGGCCCTGTCACCCGCCCCTTCTCTTTGTAAGTTTACCTATTTCTCCCACCCCTGCATCCTATTGTATTTCCTAAAAGCCCTTTCCTTCTCCCCAATTGCCTCCCTCACCTCCATACTGAACCACATAGGCCTCTGTCTTCTTTTGTTCTTCCTCACCCTCCTTACACATTTCTCCATCGCTTTAAGGAGCCCTACTTGATCTTCTTCCAAAGTTCCTATACCCCTCCCTCCATCACCTCCCACCCCCACACTTCCTCCTGGAACATCTCCCTCATCCTGGGGAACTCTGCCCCCCTGAAGTCTAGGACCTTTGTGGTAGTTAGACTAGCCTCATACCCTGCTCTGACCTTGAAGCCCACTGTGCTGTGGTCGCTATCTCCCAGGCTAACCCCCATCTTCACTCCTTCCACGTTATATGTGTGTTGTTGAGGCAGTGGAATTAGTGTTAAACTTGAAAGGGCTATTGCCTCATGCTCTGCAGTGAATTTATGATATCAACATGTTAGTCAAAGGCAGGAGAAAGTTAACTCTAGACTAAAATACAGTACTCTCAGATTGGTTGAAAGGGAGCCTGGAAGGAATGTAATACAAGTGAGCAGTTGTACTACTGATTGCTGAATTAATTTTCTGTAAGTATTGAACCTCAGGAGGGAGTCGTTAATTTTTATCTTCTTAGATGGGCTTAACAGAATTAAAAGAAAACTACACCATCATATAAGTAAAGTTAATAATGACTAAAATATCTTTATTTGTACACAGAACTGTCTGGTTCATATGTTATTCATCGGTACCCCAAGCCCCACCCTCCCACACATCCAAATTTTTTTTTTGCAGGAACATTCTTAAAGGGAACATACTGTAGATGTATTTATTTAGTTTTTGTTAACCATGTAAGTTCAGTAAACCAAAGGCATGTTTTTTGGAATGATCTGGGTACAAAGCACAAAAGTGGTACAAATGATACCCAGTGAAATCCAGCAATGCTAAAGTATCTTATACACCGCAACATTAATCAACTAAAATTAAGCAATGCGACTCAGTAAATCACAATTAGAACTAGACATGGTTAGTAAATGAATTTTAAAGTTACCTTTGATATTGAACTTACTAACTGAACATTTAATTTCAGCAGGCAATAAGTTTCAAAATGCAAGGGCAGTGTAAAAAAAATCCCTTGACCTTTCAGATTTTTTTTTAAGGCGTAATAAACTAATCCTTTCAATTTGAATGAAGAGTACGTGTCATAAGGACAGATTTGAGATTATCGACTGGACATTTGGGAAATTGGTTATTCAGAACATTAAAAATAAAAAGACCAAGATCATGAGAATGCCTAGAGTGTGGAGAAAACCATGATAGATTATGATACACGTAACAATGGTGCACTTATTTATTTATTTATTAAATTTTGGTGACCAGGTAGGCCCACTGAGCCCCAAAGGTCCCTTTTTCAGGGGCAACCCGGGATAACAATACAAGGTATAAGAATGAACAAGGACATAAGAAACATTTGAGGCATTGTGAGTTACATCATGAGGTGGTTACAGTAAAGAAAAATAGTGGATACAGGCGTGGTAAAAGAAAAGCAGTGGATGCAGGCATGGGTACAGGCATGGTTATCATCATGACATGCAAGCAATTGGTAGTACTTTGCATATAGTTTATTCAGTGGTTACACATGGCCTCTGGCGAGCAGTCTGTATAAGGCAGGTAGTAGGAAGGTTAAGCACGGAGACGGGAGCTGGAGAGGAGGGGAATACCTTAGGAGCTTTAAGTGCCATGACAATGGCATGCGCTTGAGGTCAGCAGATGGGACTTAAGCCTGGTGCGGAAGTTCATGAGTGAGGAGGAGGCCTGGACCTGGGGAGGGAGCTTGTTCCATTGGCAGGCTGCTTGGGAGGAAAAGGATCTTCTGCCAGCGTTAGTCCTTACCCTAGGGACTTCTAATAGTGTTCTATCTGAGGTCCTTAGGTTCCTTGGGTTGTGTTTGAGGGTTATGGTCCCGGCAATGCTTGGTGGAGTGTGAGGTTTGAGAAGCTTGTAGGCCTGGACAAGCAAGGGGTGTTGGAGGCGGGCGACCAATGTGGGCCAACAAAGATTGGCCAAAGTGTCACATTAGTGACATCTCGGGTGGTCTAAGGTTGCAAAATGAGCTATTTTATTATATAGGGTTTGCATCCTGGTAATCTCTTGTTTAGCCATGCCCTGTATAATAGGGGCCGCAAAGGTCAGGTTGGGTAGAAGGATGCTGGTAGCTATGGAGAGCCTGGCTTCGGGGATGAGTTGGTCCCTGAGTCGGTACAGGGTGCCAAGTTTCTGATGTAGGGTCCTGGTGACCTGGTCCATGTGTTCCTTGTATGTGATATTCTGATCCAACGTGAGGCCTAAGTATTTAAGGGAGGGGACTACATTAATGGCTTTACTAGAGAGTGAGGTTAAGGAGAGGGATGAGAACCTGTCAAATCCCAGGGATCTTGGCCAGAATAGCATTGCCTTGGTCTTGTCGGCATTTAGTACCATTCTGTTCTTACATAGCCAAGTCTCTAGTGAAGTGAGATCCTTTGGAGTAGAGGGCCTAGGGCAACCACGTCATGCAGTGGTCGGAAGATGACAGTATCATCAGCGTACTGCACAACCGAGCTCTCCCCACAGTGGGTACGCAGGTCATTGGCAAACAAGAAAAACAGGAGGGGGCCTAGAATTGAGCCCTGAGGTACATCCTGTTTTAGGGGTAGTGGGTCAGACATGGTCTCTTTCCATGAGACCCTCTGTACCCTGCCTGATAAGTAGCTCCCAAACTACTTCAGGGCATGATTGTCTAGGACTTTATTTTTCAGCTTCTGTAGCAGTAAGTTGTGGTCGACGAGGTTGAACACCTTGGATAAGTCTATAAAGACTGCACCAGTGGGTATCCCTTTGTCCATTGCCCTGAAAACTTCATCTGTGAAGTTAATGAGGGCAGTGTCAGTACCATGGTTTGTTCTAAATCCATGTTGGGAGGGGGCAAGGAACTGATGAGCTTCCAGGTAGTCCCTAAGTTGATTGTAGATAACTCTTTCTTGCACCTTATCAAGTGAGCAGAGGAGGGAGATGGGCCTGTAGTTGTTGAGTTTTTCCCTGAGCCCCCCTTTGTGAATAGGGACAACATTGGCATGTTTCCACAGGTCAGGGACTGTTCCTTCCCTCAGTGATCAATTGAGGAGCATGGTTATAGGCCAGGCTAAGGAAGTAGCTCCTGCCTTGAGTAGCTGAGGGTTGATACCGTTGGGTCCCCCTGACCCTTGCGGTTTCAGGTTCCTTAAGAAATTTAGTACTTCAGTGCATTTAACCAGTCTCAGGTGAAATGGGGGTCTTTCCATGTGAGGTGGTTCATCTGAGGTAGGGGGGAGAGTCTGGGGAGACAGGCAGGTCTTGTAGGCCTCGAGGTCTGAGAAGTGCCTGTTAAGGGCAGCAGATATTTGAGAAGGGTCAGTTGTGGGCTGACCGTTAATCTCCATGGGACAGGACTCAGGCTTTTTGCTACCCTTGATCAGGTCATTGATATGATTCCAGAATTGCTTGGGGTTGCCCAGGCTGGTTTTCTGGAGGTGTGTTAAGTAATCTGTCTTAGCGAGTTTTATGGCTGTCTTGGCTTTGTTCCTCAGGACTTTGCATTCAGCAAGATCTGCCGGGAGGGAGGAGATCCTATACTTTTTCCAGGCTCTTTCCTGAGTAGCCATTAGGGCTTTGAGGGAAGGAGAGATCCACTTGTAGCAGCTGCCTTTAGCCCTCATTCTCTTCATTGGAGCAAAGAGGTTGGCCACTGTGGTTAGTTCGTCCTGGATGTATTGCACAGCCTCAGTAATAGTAGGGAGAAGATTTATGGGGTTCCAGTCCAGACTACCTAGGTAGTGATTGTATTGTAGTTCAGAGAACTTGGAGAAGTCACGGGTGGAGAGAATTCTAGGTTGGACCTTGGGTGGTTTGTTTTTCCATATACAGAAGATTGGGGAATGGTCAATCAGGGAGTTTGCCATTGTGCCTGCACTTTGTATATTAGTGGGGTTAGACACCAGAGCCCAGTCAAGGGTGATGTGGTTCCCAGTTTTGTAATTAAGTCTGGTCGGTTCAGAGATGACCTGCGTCAGACCTGCTTCACGGGTTAAGTGACTTCGAGGCATGACCAGGTTCCTGGGCCCAGTTAATGTTGAAGTTGCCCAGGATTTGTTGCTCTGTTGTTACCTTGGTAGCCGTATCATTTGTGATGGCTTCAAGGGATTTGAGGGCTGATTTTGGTTGGTGGTAGATGCAGCCAATTGTTAGTGGTTTGGCGTGCCCTAGGGTAATCGGATATATATGCTCTCTCCCTCAGCAGTAGGATTAGTCTGCTGGGGTAGAGGTGATACGGAGAGGTCATCCTTAGCATAGATTAGGACCCCACTCCCTTTTCTGGTTTCTCTGTCATTGCGGTAGCTATTGTAACCCACAACCTGAATCTCGTGGTCATGGATGTGACCTGTTAGCCAGGTTTCAGAGATGGCTAGTAAGTCCGGTTTGTAGAGGTCGAACCAGGTCTGGACTTCATGTATTTTTGGTCTAAGACTACATATGTTCATATGTGCTATCTTCAGACCCTTGGTGGCCACCCATTGATGGTCCTGGGGGATGCTACCAAGGTATTGGGTACGTATGGGCCAGGGTTAGGTTGGATATCACCTGATAGGAGAAGTAGCAAGACTAGTAACCTGAGCAGTTTAGTGCTAGGTATTGAGATGAGGTGTCTTTGACGCGTCCTGCTCAATTAGTAAAGCAGGTCATAGCAGACACCCTTTTTTATGATCTCATGCTCTGTTAAGAGACTAGATATACTTGAGATAGGGTAGCTGCTAAGGAAGTCATGTGGGGGGATATTATGTAGATTGCTCACTGGTTCTGGGGGGAATGGGTCTATAAGCCTGTCCACCCAGAGTAGGGTCCGTGAGTAGATTATGGCAAGTAGTACACCCCTATTAGGGGGAGGGACACTTGGTCTCCTAGCACATCAAGGAGGGCAGAAGGAAGCATATAATAAGTAAGGCATTATTATTGGATGATGTCAGCGTAGCATAGGTAAGAATAGGGTGCTCAGAGTCTATCTGACTTGAGTCTGAAGGGTGGATGGCAGACACTGAGGGCTTCCTGTTTTCAGCTGCAGAGCTGTCGCACAGGCATTTTTAAGGAAGTTGTCCGCCTGTTCAGTGAACCTCAAACTACAACCTCCCCTTGTTGCAGCACTGGGAAAAAAGAAGAATGAAAATGCAGGCCATATTGCCCACGACTGAGTGCAGTGATTTGTGTAGAAAGACCAAGAATCCCTCTAGTGGCAGGTCTGTATAACCAGCTAATGGAAAACTAGCCAGTTAAAAAAAAACAACTTCTATAACACAGTTGAAATGTGCTTAGTTCTATCGAAAATCTATTTGTAAAAAGTGCCAGATGGCTGAAGCGGGGGAAAAGTCCTGTCCAGTCAAAGCGGGTTTGCTGGAAGTACCTGTGTTCCAATTGGCTGCACTGTCCCGTACCTTCCAAGGAGCTGCAGGCGGGCATCCTGGTCTCGGTCAGTGGGTGGCTGGCTGGGTGCTGGCCAACCATGGGGGAGCTGAAGCAGCCCTGTTCAAGGGTAGGCAGCTTCCAAGGAGCTGCAGGCGGGCATCCTGCTCTCGGTCAGTGGCTGGCTGGGTGCCAGCCAACCATGGGGAAGCTGAAGCAGCCCTGTTCAAAGGCAGGCAACTTCCAAGGAGCCGCAGGTGGGCGTCCTGGTCTCGGTCATTGGCTGGCTGGGTGCCGGCCAACCATGGAACAGCTGAAGCAGCCCTGTTCAAGGGCAGGCAGCTTCCAAGGAGCTGCAGGCGGGCGTCCTGGTCTCGGTTGGTGGCAGCTGGGTGCCGGCTGACAGTGGGGGAGCTGAAGCAGCCCTGTTCAATGGCAGGCAGCTTCCAAGGAACAGCAGGCGGGTGTCCTGGTCTCGGTCGGTGGCTGGCTGGGTGCCAGCCAACCGTTCACTTGATGCTGACCAGGAAAACAAATCTATGAACGTTATTGTATATGTTTGTGTGTGTGTGTGTGTGTGTGTGTGTGGGGGGGGGGGTTCTGATAGTCTCAAAACCCATGACAAGTTCTTTAGAGCGAGGTGCTGGGCTTCCCTGAAAGTGTAAGTTGTCCAGATATAATCCATGAATAAGTCAGTCTTATATTAAATGTAGGCAATAGTCCTTTTGTGGAACTTTGAAACAGAAAGTGATGCCACAGTTAGGAAGCTGTGCTTACCAACTTATAGCTTCCCCAAATATGATGTCACACTTTGCCTCAAGATTTCATGAAATGGCTGCTGCTTCCATTTAATAAAGTGCTGATTTATACATTATTATATCTAGATGGCTGACACTTAAAGGCAATTCTTATAACTTACTTGAAGAAATTGTCATGGTTTCTACGACTGTGAGAGACCCTGCACACATATATGTTCTCCTTTAATTCAACAGTATCCCTTCATAACTGGATGCCTACTGCTGACTCCTTCTCATTTTAAGACTGTAACTCATAGTTGTTCACCAGCCATTAGTCCTTGCAGGGTTTTGATGTTTTTTAAACCACCTATAACCTGCAACATACATAGGCACAGTTGTATGTTTTAGCAGGAACTGGGATTGTCCTTGCAAGAACTTTACATTGTCCCTCCCACTTTGACTGCAGGAACCCTCAGAGTCAGGAAGCAATACACCGCACTGCAATTGCCCTTAAAAAGACAAACTTTTAAGCTGGCCCTGTGATGTGGAGAGCTAAGGCATTCATACCTTACCTCCTGCCAAACCGGCGATCCGTGTTCAGGAACAAGCACCAGTTGCCAGGGGTCAGCAGGGAGACAGAGGATTGAGCATCTAATGGACCCGCTCTCCTTCCCCATGGTGGAGGGATCTGCTGTCTCACTCAATAGCTGCCATCTGGTGGAGGTCAGGTGGTATTGCTGCAATGAGCAGCGTAGTACAGGGGCCGTGGCTACATGGCGTGTGTGCAACTTCATGCGTATGCACTTATGGCTTCCGTGGCAGGGGGAATATGCAGAGAAAAATGGTAGTCATGGGCTTCATGAAGCCCTAGAGGAAGACAGAAGGACTGCCATGAAAGTGAGTGCATGGGCCAAAAAGCACAAACAGCAAACAAAGAAAAGGGCTTGCACTCCAAAGTGTACCTTCAATAATATAAACCTTAAGCCATGTGCAATGCAGCAAAAATATTTATTGCAAACTTACATACATCCAGGTAAAGTGAACCAGTTAATGTCAACAGTGCCCCTCAGTCTGAAAAACTCAAGGGTGTTTCATGCCCTAACATGGCACTTTAACAAAGTGCCAAGTTAGAGCCACAAAATGCCGTCAGGTATTTCAGGCTCAGGGGCACTGTTGATATTGACTGGCTTCACTTTACCTGGATATGTTTAAGTTTGCAATAAATATTTTTGCTGTATTGCACATGGCTCAAGGTTTATATTATTGACTGTGTGCTTTGGAGTGTGAGCCTTTGTCTTTGTTGCTGTTCATGAAGCCCTGCCTGCCCTCACCCCACTCTGTTGCTGGTCTGTTAGTCCCCCAAACTGGATGCAGGATCATGGGGTGGGGGGAGGATGGCCCTCCCATTCCTGGCCCTGCAATGGAGGGCAATCTGTGGGGGTATAGGGCTCAGCGTGACTGGCGGACAGCAGATGGATGAGGGAGGTAGGGTCGCAGCAGAGCTAGCAGCTACAGTGCACAAGGTGCATAAACATCTGTATTGAAAAAAAAGACAATGTTTTGGATTGACTGTGGATTTATACTCAAGTAATCTCAGACTGCTCCCAACATACCCTGTTAGAGGTTACGTCTGTTCAGCCCTTTTGATTTCCTAAACTGGTTCAGCCCTCATACCAACCTAAACCAGCTGGGTGTGGGGCCCAAATGAGTGGTGGGTTATCATCTTGTATCTGAGAGGGTGATTTCTCCTTGTTTTTACCACTGATTATGTCAGCATCTAGAGCACCTAGCATGGTTATGCTGTGATCTGCCAGTGCAAGGTTTAGCTAGATGGCCCTTCTCCTCACACAGTGGTTCTTAACTGCACCACAACTTGTAATCACCCAGGTAAGGGTAGTGCAGAATGCCAGCTACCCCTTACCTGAGAGGAGGAGGGGAAGGTGAGCATCCTGTGGTATGAACTAACTGAGCCCCTGGTAGGGTCTTTCGATAGGTCATTTCAGACCAGGGTAGTTCCCAAAAGACTGGAGGGTATCAGATGTAGACCTGCTCCATATGAAGGTAAACAAGGACTAACCAGGTAGCTACAGACCTTTCAGTCTTGCCTGTATTATGGGCAAACTGATGGAGACACTAGTCAAAAGGACCTCATTGACTAGCTGAAGAGCAGAGGATTCCAGGATAGTAAACAGCGCGGGTTTGTGGCAGGAAGGTCTTGTCAGACCAACCTGATAGTATTCTGGGTAGTGAGGGTAGTTGATAAAGGCCATGCTGTGGATTTACTCTTCTTTGATTTAAGCAAGGTTTTTGACTTGGTAACTCACAGAAGGCTGCTGAAGAAGCTAGGGCACTTGGGTCTATGGACTGGTACAGTTAGATGGGTGATAAACTGTTTGGAAGGGAGACAGCAGAGGGTTGTGGTTAAAGGAGCGCTACAGTCAAAACCTGCAGAAACATGAGTTGTGCAGAACGTTTTGATTTGTGTGTGTAGTCCTGGTGTGCCCTTACCTATGTTTGCCTTTAGGAGTTTTTTCTAAATTTGCCTACTACCTTTATGGCACCTAGGGATCACCATGTTAGCATTTTTATTGCCCTTTGTTTTCCTACAGTGCCTCCTGTCTCACATGACAGTGAGGCATCCAGGACGATAGATTCAGCAAGTACTGGTTTAGAATCAATGTTACTGCAGCAGAGCTCTGATTTTAAGTAACTTTACTAATGCAGTGAGCACCAAAAAAGGCTACATTTACAGTTTCTTAAGCACCTGAGGGATAATGGAATGGGCTATTCTGCAAGAAAACAGCTAGAGTCTTCACTAATTATAGCATTGATTACGTTGGATGATTTGTGTGCTTTCTAAGGCTTTATGTAGTTTGATAAAATGAAAAGCTGCTCTAAAAACAAAACATTCACTCCTGCTTGCTAGACCCAGACCCTAGAAAACAAAAAGGTTGGATTAGAAACATATTTAGTTAAGACCAGAACATCATGCTCATAACAGCAGATTGCTGCTACAGCAGCTTTCAATGACAAAATCAGTGGTCCTGGATGCATCACTTTCACAGTGGTCAGGAGGCATTGTAGGAAAAAGAACAATACAAATGTTAACAATGAGATCCCTAGGTGCCATAAAACTAGCAGGCAAATTTAGAAAAAAAAAAACTCTTAATAGCAAACAAAGGGGAGGACACACAAGGACTTCACACACACAAATCAAAATGCTCTGCACAACTTATGTTTTTACAAATTTTGACTGCAGCACTCCTTCACAGTAATCAAATCAGAAAAGTGAGAGGTTGCCAGTGGGGTGCCACAAGTATCAGTCCTGGATCCAGTCATTTTCAATATGTTCATCAGTGACATGGAATAATGAATCCAGGGCAAGGTGTGTCTCCTCACAAATGACAGTAAGCTCTGTGTCAAGGTAGACAGCGATGAAGCCAAGTCAAGGCAATCTTTATTTATATAGTGCCTTTTAATATCAAGGTGCTTTACAGAGTATAAACCACAATGTGCAATCATACAACTATATACAATTTTAAAATTCAGTCTGGGAATGCCAGAGAAAATAAATACATTTTTAACATGGATTTAAAACTGCTGATGGTCAGGCACACTCTTATCCAATGAGGTAGAGAATTCCGTAGGGTTGGTGCAGTGAAAGAAAAAGCACGAGCGCCAGATGTTTTTAGGTGAACCCTGGGAATCTCTAGCAATCCTTCATTGGTGGATCAGAGAGGACAACTGCGGGTGTAGGGAGTCAGGAGCTCTTTCAGGTAGTCAGGTCCCTGTTTGTGTAGGGCTTTAAAGGTAAGCAAGCCTACCTTATAGGTGATCCGCCACTGAACCAGCAGCCAGTGCAGTCCGAGCAGCTCAGGCATTATTTGACTGGACCAAGAAGTACCAGTCAACAGCCTGGCTGCAGCATTCTGCACCAGCTGCAAGCGGCAGATATCAACCCCAGACAGCCCTAGGTAGAAGGCATTGCAGTAGTCAAAATGGGTGGTAATGAAGGCATGAACCAATGCTGGAAGGTCACCTGGCGGAACCAGATGTTTCACCTGGGCAATATTCCTCAGATGATAAAATGAGGACTTAACCATGGCTGACACCTGAGATTTCAGGATTAGACCATCGTCAAAGATCATGCCCAGGTTCCGCACCCGATCTGAGGTAGTGAGTTGGACACCATCAAGCCATGGGTCAGACATGTGCCTAGCCCCCAAATCTGCCCCAGGGTGACCCAGGTCCACAACCAACACCTCAGTCTTATCTGGATTCAGGCTCAGCCAGCTGGAACCCATCCAGTCTTTGATCTCGGAGAGGCAGTTATTTAGCACAGAGACTGCATCAACCTGTCTGGGCACAAAGGACATTTACTGCTGAGTATCATCTACATAGCAGTGAAAACTCAAGCCATGTCGCCTGATGATATCTCCCAATGGCAGCATATACACTGCGAACAACATGGGCACCAATATGGAGCCCTGCTGCACCCCTCAAGACAGAGGGAGGGCGTCAGAGGAAAAAATTCCAGTGACCACCCTCTGAGATCTGTCTGCGAGGAACAATCAAAACCATTCAAGGACTGTACCCGACAGTCCACAAAGTAACCGCAGGGTCTCCAAAAGCACTCTATGGTCCACAGTGTCGGAGGTTGCTGAGAGATCGAGAAGGACCAAGATGGTACAAGCCTTTCAAACTCTTGCCATTAGGAGATCATTTAGTATCCGAACAAGGGCAGTCTCCATGCTATGCCTCTTCCTGAAACCAGACTGAAGGGTTTTATAGACATTGTGAGTTATAAGGTGATCATCCAGCTGCAATGCAACTACCTTCTCAATAACCTTCTCCACAAAGGGAAGATTAGAGACAGGTCAGTAGTTAGCTGGGTCGTCGGGGTCCAAGGAGGGTTTTTTAAGGAGTGGTCGAATGACCGCCTCCTTCAGGGAGTCCAGAAAGACCCCCTTCTCCAAGGATCTCCATACAATTTCAGCTAAGATTGGGCAGATAACATCTACACACCCCACTAAAAGGGGGTAGGGCCCAGATCCAAACTACAACAGGTTGGGCGCAAAGTCTGGATGATCTTCACAATGTCCATGAATTCCGGTGGGCTAAAGTCTGGCTAAAGATGAAAGTGTTATGGAAATGCAGAGAGACTTGCAATGGCTATAGAGGTGGTCAAAGGTTTAGCAGCTGTAATGCAAAGCCAAAAAGTGCAAAGTGATGCACATAGCGAACAAGACCCCAGGACAGAGAACTGGATGGGGGGGGGAGAGTAAAGCTGGACATGACCTCAGAGAATTGAGTCCTATGGGTCATAATCAGTGACTCCCTAATACAGTGAAGCCAGTGAACAAGGCTATGGTAAGGAAAACAGGATACTGGGTTGTATGATAAGGGGCATTGACAACAGAAAGAAGGAGGTATTGCTACCACTCTGTAGGTCACTGGTACTGGAACAATACATCACACCCCTAGTACTGCACTTGGGTGCCAGAGTGGGTATCCTGTCAAAAAAGGGTGACTGAGATTGAGCAACTCAAATATGAGTGACTCAGTCTCAGCCCCTGTGTTGTGGGCTACCCTGAAAGGGTTGTGACCAGAAAGTGCAGTGCAAGAGGAACAGTAACAGGATACCAGAAGGTATCCCTAAGGTATGCGAAGGGTGGCGAGAGGGGAAGCTGCTAAACTGGCCAGGTGGTGCGGTGGTTAGGGTTGCTGGCTCTGGTAGAGAGGGTGCAGGGTTTGGGACTGGGGTGGAGCATAATGTTTTGCACTTTTCTGTGACTCTGTGTTTTTATTTTATTTTTTTTGTCCTAGTTCTCCCCCCTCCCCGATATGCATCCACCCCAGAGTTTGTTATTTTAGTAATGGGGGTGCAGAAGGTGAAGTCCCCCCTGCATAAACACTTAAGTTTTGTTTTGTCACTGCGAATGTACATCACTGTTCTTGTTTTTAGCAATGTACATCACTGCAGTGGTGATCACCCTGTGGTGATTGCGGTAAGACATAGAACCACCAGCGTGTATGGTATGAGCCCAATTCCGGAGTAGGATGATAACCAACAACCTTCTGACCCAGAGGCAGATGTGCTACCAACTGAGCCACGCTGACATACTTTTTCCAAGCCTGATAAATCGTCAAACATACTGTAAATAACATTAAAAAGAATCACATTTATTTTAAATAAAAAAAACACTCCAGTTTTGAAAGGGAATATTTCAGTAATTTAAACATTGTGTGTGAGGTTCTTTTATGCTTATAAGCAGCCCTCACACACAGTTGATTTCAATGCTGTCTTGTTCAGTCAGCAGTGAAGATTTTTAATGTTCTGCATTCACAAATATCTGTAATTAAAAAACAACAGTTGGATGCAAAATGTAGAACATACATTACAAGTAACTGTATTTTTGCTTTGGTCCATTTGCCATGGTTTGATAGTCTCTCTAAAACCTATACACTGCTTACAAAGCTTCTATATTTTGCTGTAATCCTATTTGCTCTGTCTTATTTGCACATTATGTTTTATCAAATGTATATCTATTTCTTGTGCCACAGCACTTCATTGCAACAAACTGTCATGAACAATGAAAAAACTCATGATAAAGATTCAACAGACTGTAAATCCAGTGGACTATACCATTGCCATGACAACTCAAAGGCCTATGAGGAAAGGCAGCGAGAACAATGGCAAGCAAAGAGACGACTGTATATAGCATCAGTAGTTTGTCTTGCCTTTATGATTGGTGAGATTGTTGGTAAGTCACATTCTTTGAAATATCTCACTTATACATATTTTTTATTTCATTAGAATGATATGATTATGAAAGCTTCTGAAGCAATGTAAAGTAATAGAACTGCATAAGAAGTAAACTTGATCTTCATAAAACTGTGTAAGGTTTACTATGGGAGGGCTTAAGCTCGAGGTTCAATGTGGGGAATAGCTCCTCCAACAACCTCTACTTAAACCAATTACCCACACACCTCCCTTGCTTAGGGAATGTTTTTTGTCCCCTGAGCTCCCTGCATGGCTTATGTGACTGTGCTTTCTGTATCCTGTGCTGTCCTGCTGCTGCTGATGTCTGATTTGTTCTTTTTCTTTTCGTCTGTTGTGTGTCCATCCTTCCCTCCCATTGCTGCATTTTTTCCCTTTCCTGGTCTTCCCTACCTTTCTTGTCTCCCTTCCTCGGTGGCTCAGTTCCTCCTCCCCGCTCCTTCCTCTGCTCCTCCCCATCCCTCGCTGGCTATTGAGTTCCCTCCTTTGCCTTTTTTGTTATTTTGGGCTTCTCCACCTGCCTCCTCACCTGCACCAGCTCCTACCCTGTGTATGCATCATCGTACTGCAGAAACTGTTTCCAGACGTCCACCTCTGTACATGTAAAACTACCTGTAATTCCCCTGAAGTGAGCTACAAACTGTTCCTCATTCAACGGATGCTAGATTGTGTACCTGCAAGCAGAGTTTCGTTGAGGGCATTGCATATGTATTCTTTACATGTCCTCAGCACAGCTCAGCCCTGTTCATTCACTGGGACTTCCTCCCATTTTCCTCCGGCAGCGTGCCTGCTTCTAGTCTGTTCCCCATGGCTGTCCTCTCCTGCGCTGTATGTACCATTTGTCTCCATGACAGTTCAGTGTTTACTTCTCACCTGCCACTTCACCTTGCTCCCTGGTCTTGGAATGTGGTTGGGGTGTGTCTGCTATTACCTTTCACATGTTGTTCAAGCATTGCTGTCACTGGGAGGCACAAGCTGAATCTACTAGTCTCTCTACACCTTGGCCACCGCAATCGGTTCCATTTCTCTCTACTACTTGCGCTCCGCCTGGAGCATCATACCTGTTGACTTGTCCGTATGTGGGAGTGGGAGTGGGTGGGTGGGTTCTCACTGAACTGCATTTTGCTACCTTTGTTAGATGATTTGGGAACCATGCTGCTTTTCATGCATATAGACCTCTGGCTTACTTACTCAGCTACTGCTTTCCATTAGTGATCAGCTGTGCCAGCTGAACACTCAGATGCTTTACCATGACAAAGCTACCTTAACCGCTGTTCTTGCCTTACTTTGGTGATTTTGTGTCCCGTACACTAGTCTGGTCAGCACAGGCTAAGTAATTAAACCAACATTGCCACTCTGCCATCCAGTCCTGAGACATAAGCTTTTTACCGGCCTTTGTATACTCCAGCAAGGCATGCTGAAAAGCAAACCTCATCACCCTCTAATACTCAAAGTCGCCTTCAACAGAATACTGCACTACCTCCAATTCTTGCATATGTTATTTTACCTTCATGACCTCCCACCACTCCTTCAATGCACTCCTTGTTCCCTCCTTCCTCCATAGCCCCTACTACTTCCTCAATTCTGTCTATGGGCATCCCCTACCGGATGGTGTGCGGAGCTTTCCCGTATCGTCAGTTCTACTTTAGTCAGATATCTGCGCCTGTGTATGGTCTTGTTTCTGTGCCCGTATTTGCTTACCCCTTATTTTTGCATAGCTGGGGATTGATGGAATGCAGCCCTTTCAGCGCAAACTCGTGCTTCAGCTCCTGTTCTCCTGGATGATATGGGGGGGGGGGTACTCTAAATTTACCATCCATGGGCTTGATCCCACTTTCCATTCCTGCTGTCTACGATCTCAATCACAAGTCCTCCCTTCAATATTCCTCCTTAGTGTGTGCATCCATTTCCTGTGTGGTCCTCCTCTGCAACCCATTGTTACTGCTTCCACAGACAGACCCTCCTTTCTACTTATCTCTCCTGCTTGTGTCCAGCCATTCCATCCTTCCAACTTATATCCTACCATGCCTATGTAACATTTATTCCTGCCTGCCTGCCTGCATTGCAGTTTCATCATGTACTCTCTTTCTACAGCAGCATTCTGTACTTTATGCCAGCCCATACCAGCAGTATTCTGGACTCCGTCCCGAACTCGCACTTTCTGAGGTGCTAAGTGAAGGTAGGCTTCCCCTGTCTACCGGGGGTTGGATTCCATTACAATTACTCCTCCTACTACTTGCCAGCTTGACATCTTCCATCCTTAACTCTGCTCGCCATGAATTGGAGGAGGTATCTTTTTCGGCCTTCTATTCCCTACAAATTCCTACTTACATACCTACTACTGAAGAAGGGTGGGAAAAGAGTAAAGTCACAAAACGAACTACAAGTTACACAAGCACTAATATCACATCACTTTTCCCCAAACAATGAATGGGAGGGCTTAAGACAGAGGTTCAATGTGGGAATAGCTCCTCCCACAACCTCTACTTAAACCCATTACTCACACACCTCTCTTGCTTAGGGAGTGTTTTGTGTCCACCACCACCACCATCCCATCCCCCTCCTTCTCTGGTGCTCTACTCACCCTTGTTCATGGGCCTTCTATTCCTTACAAATTCCTGCTTACATACCTACTCCTGAAGGGTTGGAATATGTAAAGTCACAAAAAGAAGTACAAGTTACACAAGCACTAATACCCCATCGCTATTCCCCAAAGATTGAACCAATGCAGTGCACTATTGTACTGGACACAACATGAAAGGCCCAATACGATCCAAAGGCAATTGGAAGGGAGACTGTTAAACAGAAGACAAATGACTGACTCCATGGTGCAAAATGGTGGGGCACCTACTTGCAAAGCTTATTAATTGGGCTTGCACCTGGAGTGAGTCTGACAGAAACTGTGTGCTGCAACTACAGGGGGCTTGAAAAAGAGGAGCATAATGGGCTAAGTAGAAGTAAAAATTGACATTACAAAAAAAAACAAACAGAAAACAAAATGAAAAACTGACATTTCAAGTCCAGCTATTCATAGAAGAGAAGAACTAGTCTCCAAAGTGGAGCTTGGCATGCCCTATTTAAGTAAAACATCTGTTTATGCTTTCAATCTACTATTTTAGCATTGTCAATACATAATTAGCCTTATAAATCAAGGAAATGAAAGTGATTTGGTTTTATATATTGCCTGCTAAGATATGTTACATCCAAAAGTGATTTCCAAACCATGAAGGGTAGCAGTAGTCTTTAAGTGTGCACAACGAGGTTAAGTAAGCAATAACCCACAACAGGGTTTGCTGTTATTGGGGATTAATGCACACCTGGATGGGTTAATTTGTGAGATTAAGGAAGATAAAGTGACACACTGAACTTGAGGGAGGTGTCGCAAATAACAGGGAGATTGATCACAGAGCGAGAGAGACAGAGTAGTTTAAACACAGGGAGTTGAAGGACTTGCTCAAGATGCTACAGTGAGTAATACTTGCTACAATACTTGGTAAAGAGATAGAAGGCCAGAGCCCTTCATGTCTGTCCCCCACCTATTGGTAGGAACTGTTATTTGCCATGAATTTGTCCATCCTGTTTTAAACAATTGGAAAGGCTTTGCCTGGAGTTCGGTGGCCAAGCAGCCAGTCACTCCCACTTCCTGAGCTATATATATGTAGTTCATCTCAGCCTCATTGTGAAGCATTTTTCTTTGCAGCCAACTACTCTGTCGGTTTGTCCTCTAGGCTGGCTGGGCCTCCTTGGCTGGCTGGGGCCTGTGTGCCCCCCCCACCTTGCTGCCCCTGCTTGTCTCTGCTTGGCTTCTGTGTTTATTTTCCTGCTTCTGATTTGTATTTTGCCTTTGGCTGTGTGTGCTTTCTTCCTTTGGGGGGGTGGGCTTTGTTTCTAAGCTCCTAGCATACTGCTACTCCAGTGCTCATACTGCTTGCTTTCAGTTACTCACAACTCTCAAATTACTTGCACTGCACCTGCAAACCTGATCTGTGTGTTTCAGCTCAACTATGGCTGCTCCATGTTGCATACTCGATTACTTTCACCTGACTCAGATTTACTTGAACCTAGCTATACAGCTCACTCATGCTTTTTCTAACTACCACATTGCAACAGTCTCATTGCACTGCCTGGTGACAGTGCTTTCAGAGCATTGTGCCTCCTTTTATTTTGTTTATTGCAGTTACAACTCAGTGTACACAATTGTTTTCACTACTGCTGTACAGGCCTAATTGCTTCCTGCTACTGCTTTGTTTACTCACATTGCTATTGTATCTTGTTCTACTCTGAGGTTAGCTAAAGCTCCTGCTGAGGCTATTAAATTAGCTTTTATATCTGCATGTGGTTCTCGGCTCTTCCATTGCTTCCTTGTTTGTCCTACAGTGGGGACTGGGAGGTGTTTGGGGGGTCGTGGCCAATGTGGCTAATTATTTCTGTTCTAAATCCAGTCTTCGCGCTGAAAATCCTCAGAGTTTGTCACCTTGATTTGACTTTGAAATGCCTGGCTGGCTTGCCCCACTATTCAGTGCTGTTTGCTCTACGTTATGCAGACCTACGTGCAGGTCCACTTATTACTACTCTGTTTACTGACCTACGTGCAGGTCCACACTTGCTTACACAACTGTTGCTCCTTGCTTACACAAACCATTGCTTCATGCCTACTGCCATCCCCTCGGCTTCAGCCTCTGGGATTCTGCTGCACTCAATCTGCATTCAACCTTGCAAGGTCTCAGCACTCAATGCTCATTACAATCTTAGCACGCTGTGCTCATTCAGCTCACCAGCTTTTCAGCTCTCAATCAATTCTGGGGCATGTCAGCCATTCGATCTGGCACAGGGTTCCTGCAGCTGACGGTCTCACTCTATTTAGTCTGCATCTTGAGCGTGTCCAACTTGGGGTGGGATCCTTCTCACCTGGCCCATAGCTGGGAATGTCCTCACTCCGGGCTTGGCTTTAGCTGCCTGCTATGTGACAGCAGCTCCTGGTGTAGAATTTAAGACTAGTGGTGAAGGGTGGTTACAATGATCTCCTTTGACTCTAATGTTCCATTATAACAGTTAGCCATTGACTTTGGTGGTTTTCCTAGCAAGGCACCTTGACCACATTCTCCCTATGACTTCCCCTGGTTCACCTGGTTTGAGTTTAGGGCTGGTAGGCTAGGGGAGTGCCTCAGCAGTCATTGCTCTCCTGCGCCTTGGTTGCTCGTATTGTTGTAGAGTTTTCTCGCAACCTTCCACGGCATCCCGCTAGAGGATTTGAGTGAGAGCCTTCCTCCAAATTGGAATATTTTCCACCTCCCTTTAATTGGGTTTTCCAAATTGCAGCTGCAGAACCATCACTAAATAAACCACCCCAAGCCTGGAGGGAAGGTGACCTAGGCCTTGGATCATCAGAGATTTCCTCCTCGTAGGGTTTTTTTCTCTCCTCCGTTGCTTCAGGTCATAACACTTAGTTAGCATAGTTGTTTCCCCTAGTTTCTTTAGATAGGTTCCACTGTTGGATGGAGGTGGAGGATGTCCTGCCATTCCCTCTCTCTCCTTACCATCGATATCATGCTACGCAAACCTGGGCAGTCATTACGTTATCCAGCTGAGCATCTCATTGCATTATCAAACTGCCTATGCTTCTCTACTACTATGTTACAGTTACTGCTCCTATGTCACAGTTACCGCTTGCTCATATGCTTCGTGTTGCCGCCTTCTTTGGGGATGATTATACATTTCTTTTGGGGATTCCTAAGGTACCTTTAGTCATGGGAATAATCCCGTGGCACCTCTAGGGGTGGAACCCTCTCCGAGGGTTCCTTGCTTTTCGTAACCCTACAGGGTGGTAATTCCTTTGGAATAGAGAGTGCGAACGGCCAAATCCAAACTAACACAGTTGCACAAGAATAGCACTATACTGGCTGCATAGGTCAGTGAATTGGAAAGGCTTTGCCTGGAGTTCGGTGGCCAAGCAGCCAGCTACTCCCACTTCCTGAGCTATATAAGCAGTTCCTCTCAGCCTCATTGTGAAGCATTTTTTCCTTGCCCCACCATCCTCCCCTCCTCCTCCAGCAGCAGCACTCTCTCCTGAGAGGATTCCAAAGATACCTTTAATCACGGGAATCATCCCATGGCACCTCTAGGGGTGGAACCCTATCTGAGGGTTTCTTGCTTTTCGTAACCCTACGGGGTGGTAATTCCTCTGGAATAGAGAGTGAAAATGGCCAAAACCAAACTAACACAGTTGCAAAAGCAGAACACTATACTGGCTGTGTAGGTCAGTGAACTCGTAGAGAATACTGCATGGGTAACTACACAGCCAATGTGTTCTATCTCAGAGGGGTTCTGAGTCCCGCTGACCTTGAAAGCAAAGCTTGAGAGGTCCATGGAAATCAGAACCCTGAGGTGGCAGAACACATCGATTATGCATAAAGTTGCTCATCCTGTATTTTTCAGTGTATAGTATTATGTGGAATGTCTACATTGTGTTTTTTTTTCTCTTTCACAATGAAACTGACTTGTGCAGTCTCTAGAGGTTATAGAATGCTGTTATACCACAGAAGAGTACAATAACATTCCATGACCTTTGAACTGTGGTACAACAGCATTTTGAAAAGGATGGATTTCTATACAGAACAATGCCCTACTGTACACTAAAAAATGATTCTGTCATGACAACATACCCTGGTAGCTTATTCCATGCTCTTGCCACTTGCATAGTTTAGACGTACCTTCTTCTATTTTTCTTTCTGTTGCCCATATCGATTTGTGGTTGTGGACTCTCAAGTTAACATTCCTCTTGGCAAATTATATACCTAGCTCTGTTCTCAAACCATTATCATTAATTATTTTGTATAGTTGCAACAAGTTCCCCTTCACTTGTCTACTTTCCTTTTTTTATAATAACAACTTTATTAAAGATAATATGCAGAGGCAAACCATACAAAGAGAACCCATGTACAACTTTTTTACAAATTTAAATAAGAGAAAAAAAAGCAACATACTTATAAAACCATTATGTCAATACAGTTATTATAGATGAATATTAACAGCATGAAAGACTAACAATATATACCATTGTTATGAATCACTGTTGTTCTACCAACAATTTACTAAAATGAACAACAAAGAATAAATATAAAAAGTATGTATGAGGGATTGCTAAGAATCAGATATACAAAATCTATATTCAGATGTTCCAAAATATACCAAAAACAATGTATATAAAATAAATAAAAACCAGTGCTATATAGTAATCCGAAATAACAAAAGTAAAAGGTAAAAATAAAAAAAGAAAGAAAAAAGAAAGGGAGGCCCAGAGGCAAGACTGGGGAAGCCACAAACAAAGGGGTTTCCAACCCAACTAAAAGATAATACCCACTAAGGAACAAAGTCAGGAGTGACACTAAGAGGGGCATATTCCAAGCCAGCTGGTTGTGCACGCGCAATGATGCGCTGTGCAATAAAGAAGCGCTGGCTGGCCCTGAGGACATATTCAAACAGTATGCATGATCAGAACTGATCGCACATACTGTCTGAATATCCGACCCTAGAAGCCCAGCCCATAGCGGGCTGCCTTCCTGTCCCACATAGTGCAACCAGGGTCAGTGCTGAATGCCACCATTGGGAATGCATGGCACAAACCTGGATGCACCATGACCCCATGTGTGATATTCAGCCAGGTTATTTTAATGAGCTCATTGGGCATATATGGTGCAAACACTTACCATGCATGCTCATTATGAACTCATTAACATGGCTGTGCCCCGTGGAATGCACTGGGGAAGATGTTCCCAGTCCTGATCATGGGACAAGCATGGCTGGTGGTACCGTGGGACTCTCTCCCAGCCCCAGTCCTGCTATGGCACGCAATGAACATTCCCATGCCTGGGCCCAACATTGGTGTGATGGTATCCGCCTGCATTCTAGCCCATGGGGTCATACCCCACATAACGAACCCCATGACAGGCAAGCACCTCCCCCCTGACACTGCACAGGATGCCTGGTTACCCCATATCCCTGGTAGTCCAGTGGCCCCTTACCCCCAACCCACTATGACAGAACCCCACCCTGCACCCCCCAGTCCTTCCGGAGCTAGTGACTGGCTCTAACCTCCACACATCTTCACAGCCAGCCACCAACTGCACTGTCATCGAACCAGTGCTGTACATAGGACACTCCCAATCAATGAGCATGATCATTGTACAGTACTAGTCCAATAACAATGCAGTCAATGTCTGGCCATGGAGGTGTGTGGAGGGTAGAGCCAGTCACTGGCTCTGGGACGATTTGGGGTGTGTGGGGTGGGGGTCCTGTCATGGTGGGGTTGGAGCCACTACGCTAAGGAAATTGTGTGTGTGTGTGTGTGTCATGGTCCAGACATCGGAAGGTGGGGTCCCTGCACCCGGGTTACAGCTTCTTGTGGGGTTCCTACTATGCAGCGGGAAACGGGGAAAAGGGGAGGATCACAGCCTATACAGGCAGGGACAGATTAAGGCAACCTGGGGCCCTAGGCCCAAGAGAAATCTGGAGCCCCCCTTCCTGTAACCCTTTACTTTGGACATTCATCTTACTTATGCAACTCACATCAAAAATGTTGCCAAGAATGCGAACGCTAAACTAGGTCAACTATTCAGACATAGAAGGAGTCTGACTCAAGAAGCACTTGAACTTGCTGTTCACAGCTCAGTACTATCCATTATTGATTATGGCTTGGTAATATATGGCTCTGCCCCAGACACATCTCTTAAAAGGCTAAGCACTACCCTTAACAAAGCCTGTCTACTTATCACTGGCGCTGATCAACTCACACACACTTGTGACCTCTACACCCTTGTTGGCTGGCTAAAACTACAAGACTGGATCAAATACCAATTGTGCATACTTGCCAAATGAGTGCTACTTGGAGTCATGCCAGCTGGTGTCACCTGTCTTTTACCTAAGTCCTTCAGGTACCGTCACACACGGACCTCTGACACTGAACTTTTTCTTGTTCCTAGAGTATGGACTACCCAATGCCAGCGATCCTTCATCTACAGAGCCCCTAATTGGTTTAATGGTCCATATATTGCCAAATTTAAGCATCTTCTGCACCAGCACATCAGGAATGAAGCTGCCTGTGATTGTCTCAATTAATCGTACTCCTTGCCATCTGCCACCTCCCAGCTGACATCTACCACAATGACACTGGCCCTGGCTGCCTCCTCCAGTTGCACCAGTTTTCCCTCCCACCCACCCCTTTACCTCTCACCTCTTACCCTTTTCCTACTTTACCTGGTTTACCCTCTGACCACTACATGTGCTGCCTCCTTTCTCCCCCTCCTTTAATTCTTGCTAACACCCTACCATTTGGACACCCTTGTCCCTCCTGGTGTCATCCTCTCCCCCTCTCTTACCTCCCAGCCACCCTCATACTCCCCTCCTACCTCACTTCATATTCCTGACAATGCCTCACAGCTGCAACCTTTTCCACTACTATGCCCTGCCACCTATCCCCTCCCCTTATCTCCCCTTCCCTCTCCATCTCCTGTACGACCTCCCTCATGCTTCCATTACTTTTTTGAAATGTTAATAACTATGTCTAATGATTTTGTTTTCACTGTACTCTAAAATGTATATGCTTCCTCCTCTGTCTGTTTTTGTAACCCTCTCCCTTTATGGCGTGGAACCTTTGTAAATGAGCCCCTTTGTGCTCAAAGGTATTTCTAATTGGAGAATGAATGAATGAATAAATAAATAAATAAATAAAATGCCCCTTCGCCATGACCGCACCTCTTGGATATTGCATATCGGTTACTGAAACATGAAGACAAAGTTCATACTGTCCCTAAAAAGTGGCATAAAATGCTTCAAAATGAATTAAACTAATACTGTCAGTATGGAAAATTAACAATAACCTGAGTTTTGATAATTTAGGGAAAATAATAATTTTTTGTATGAGAAATGTCGTCTCCAAAGCCCCCCACTCTCAAACATACATGTGTGTACTTGCAAGCTGGGTTGTTCTCATATTGTCCTGCCAGGTAGTATGAACCAGGATGTGGGAGTTTTGTTGGGTTGGGTAGGGACCGATCTTTAAAAAAGGCTAGGTCATGGGTGGTGTAGGAGTTAAGTTTGTAGTTTACTGGGGGGGCTATGAACTTTAGAGATTATACTGCAAAGTGAGTGATTATTGGAAGAATTTGAAATCCTTCCCAGGATCAAACATTTGTTATTGATAAGTAAGCCAGGCTCCACAAATGGCAAGATTTACTGATGGGAATCTTGAAATACATTCATTTGTTCACCCTGAAAACAGAGCTGTAACAGGATAAGAACGTGAGTATGAATGAGATGAGAGAATTAAAAAACAAAGAAGTATGATTTTTAATTGTACCATTGAAACTTATTGTAGATTTCTTAATTTTAGGAGTAGGATTAAATATTTATTTTTTATTTACTGGGATATCAGAACTACAAGCCTTTGAGTCAGAGACTCCTTTGCAAAGGCTCCACGTCATAGAAGTACAAAACAAGAGAAATGGACAATACAATGAAAGGTATCACAAATGAATGCGGAGGGTAAACAACACAGAGTCAAGTATGGTACAAAGGTAATGAGCAATACATTGAAAGGTATTTAATCTGAATGCGGAGGGTAAAACAATCTAGAGTCAAACATGGTACAAAGGTTTCAAGCAAATTAAGCTATTGCTTGCATTCAAATTTCAAGGATGATACAAGGTTTCCCAAGCCAATGGAACAGATACTTAAGATAAAATATAATGCGTACACACTGAATTGCACTGTTAATCTTTTATAGTATAGAGTAAGATTCTAAACTGGGATTGTAAATATGTGTGGGAGACAAAGCAATGGAAATGGGCTTGCTCACACCTTAAAGGTAATCCTGGCTGGGGCCCCTAAAACTGTCAACTGCACTTAACACCTAATCAGGGAGGTGAGAGTCATGTCACAGTTCGGCCCCTGACTTACTCAGTGGCTGAGTCCTTTACAAAAGACATGCAGCTCAAGCAGAAAGAAAAGGATATATAGTAAATATATGTTGGGGATTGCTAGAGGCCTCTGGCAGGCAAGGGCCCTAGGCCTGTGCCTATGTTGCCTATGCATTAATCCGGCCATGCATACAGGGACCAGGGTTTGGGAGGGGATGTGCAGTTGATGGAGGATGGGGTCTGGGAGGGAGGCCCCCTACACTATGGGCTCGAGGGGCACAGTTGCCGTTATGGTGCTTGGGGATGGGAGCAGGGGTGGGGAGCCACATATCTACTGGGGCTGGCAGGCTGCTGTGTACCGAGCTGTACTTCCACAGCCTGCCTGTGGGTGGCTAATGGATTTAGGCCAGGTTTCCCTGGCCTATCTGTGCACAGCCCTATTTAGGCCCTTGTGGGGTTCAAGCCCATTGAATATGCCCATGCGCGGCACATTTATAGGCACACCCCCTCTCCTTTCTCGGTTTGTGGTCTCTGTGAGCCATAACGCATTCTCCTTTGGGTGGCACAGTGCCACCCATTGAATACTGTGCTGCGGTGAATTGTGTAGGATGCATGGCACATCTCCATTTTCCACCGAGTTGCGCCGCACATCCCCTTTGAATACGGGGGCCTAAGTTTATATAAGACCCAGCATCTCCAAATTCCATCAAATGCAGGTAAATGATTCAAATAAGCATAACTACATCACTCATATGGATAAATAGTGTCAACAAGTGTTTCCTAGTGCATCACCTGCAGAGGGGAAGACTGACGCCATAACATAGTATTTGTTGTTTTTTTTGGCACAAACAACAAAATTAATAGAAGCTTAAATTGCCTGCCCTGAGATAGAAAACTGCACACAGGAGTGTGCAATAAGATCAGTATAGGGGATAACGCAGAAGTAACATTAAATACATGCGCTAGCACCCTAGAAATCCCTGTCCAAAATAAAATTTGTCGACTTTCCAATGATACCTACCTCATTTCCCTCAGTCTATCCTTATATGGTTATTTCCTAAGCCTTGGAATAATTTTAATTATTCAACATTGTTTTTCCTTGGAAATGGGCTCCACAAGGACAAGCATAAATTTATGTGTGACCTAAAACAGGTTCTATATAGAGACAGTATAAACTGTTCTGTTCTGGTTACAAATGCTCTTTTGATGCAACCTATGATCCTATTGGCTTTCATTTCTACAGTCCTACACTGCATTTCTCGTTTATGGTCTTCTGTGACTATTATGCTCAAGTCTCTTTCAGTTTCTACCTCCTTGAGTTTGACCTTAAATAGGCCACATGAAACCATTGGATTGTGCAGTCCCTGGTACATCCTCACGCACTTATCAAAATTGAGGAACACATTGTTATCCAGTGCCCAGTTTTCTATTTCTTTGAGGTCCTTCTTAAAGCAGCAGTGCAAGAAATGGAGAAAAATATAATGTCAGTGTGGTTTTCATTTTTACCTGTTGTCCGATTGTAGTATCAGCTGTCCAACCTCGTTTCGTGTATTTTTAGTCATGACTTTTTTGGTTTTTTGTTTTAAAATAAATTAAAAGACATACATCTTTTATTTTAAATGTCTTGCTTCTGCTCAGCTCCATGCCAGACCTATGTGTTTCTGTGTATATATGTGGCCACGCAGGTAATGGCTCGAGATAGAGGAGCTCATTCATGCAACTGCCATTCAAAGTTGACATGAATGAGCTCAGAACGAGCCGGATCACACTGTCATTCGCTGAATAGAATAACGTATTTGACGGAGTCAATAATATGGTCTTGTCTTTCTGACAAATGAGAGTAGGCATAAATGTTAACTACCATTTCTATTCATGAAAGAGCTGGGCATACAGTTGTTTGGTTCCTCACCTTTAGTGCATATTTTTTTTGTTTATTAATTTATTTTGTAATATGGCTTCAACTTTACTCCTGTTCAAATAAAAATATGCAGACTTCTGCATTCATTAGCTACTGGCTTGACTGATGGACCATACAGTTTTGAGATGGCAGTGATAGAAACAATTAAAGTTATTAAAAATGCAGGGGAAATGCATAGATGATTATTGTCAGTTGGTGGAGGGGTACAACATACTTCCAACACTGCACAAGAGAGTGCAGTTGCTTGGGGTAATGGGGCCGACTGTGTGGACCAAAGGTCCTTATCTGCAGACAGTTTTTATTTTTATCTGTGCTGCAATGGAAAAAAAAAGAGAGAATGGAGGAAAAAAACCTTGATTCGCGAGGTTCAATTGCTAACAAACTGGCAGACAAAATAATTCCTTGTTGTCAAGTCCCCGGCTCCTCTCCCCCCTCCCTTCAACATGTGAGTATTAGTAGAAGAAAGGATGACCAAGGTGCTTGATGGCCATCCCAGCAAGTGCACTGCAAGTTCTGATTTAAACTAAAAAAAGGCACCTATTGGTCACACTTGCAGAAAACATCACTACAACTTGAAAAAACATAAATCAATAGGACAGTGTTCCAGACATAAATTCGCTAGACAGATCAGCCCTAGTATAAAAAAATCAACACATAATTTGATTATCTCCCCCCAAAAATATTTTCAATCAAAATTCATACTTTACTATTAATAAAAAGGAATAAAAAGCACTGGGACCCCATGGTGAACACCACCTCATCCATTATGTCACTGTTAGCATACAATAAAAGTAAGCTAAGAATCTGTACCCACCCCACCCAACAGTAAACCCCAAACACATGGTCCTCAAAGCACCATACTCCACCATTTACATCATATCTTGATATAGCAAAACAAGTATTTGTCAATGCCAAATGTTGTCTTGCTGGCATTGGCATTGGTAGTGCAAGAGTTAGATGCATAATAGGAATGGCAGTGAAGTATTGAACTGACACCAGCCCCACCCCCACCCTGCAGAGACTGACAGGCATTGGGGTGTGCCTTTCGGTCGTTGTCCATAACGCTCATGCCATTTCACCTCACCCTACCCTGCAGACACCGACAACTGTTGCATTGTGCCTTGGGGTCTTGGGCCTTACACTCACCCCATTCCATAAGGAAATATGCTGAGTCGGGTGCAGTATAGGAGAATGGGGTGAACTTTGGAGTCAAAGAATCCAAGGCACACCTCAGTGCCTGTCACTGGCTGCAGGGTGAGGGTGGAGGTGGAATGGCGTGAGCATTACAGCCGACAATACCAAGTTACACCCCTGATGCCTGTCAGTCTCTACAGGGTGGGGCATTATAGTTGGAAACCCTAATACCCCGGGCATTTGTTGGTATTTTCTTTTTTTGGAAATAAGAATTTTATTGATTTTCCAGTTTGTTTTTTTTTTTCTTCCTCCTCCTTGCTCCTCCAGCCAGCTCTCTTTGCTTCCATGATAGCAACCAGGACCCAGGCTTTACTAGAAGGAGTAAGTGCATTTACTGAGAAAGTGTCCCCCAGCAGTACGGAGTATTGTTGAAGAGATAGCGAGTTACCCACTATAGCAGAACAGTCCTTCAAGACTGATGTCCAGAAGGTGCAGATTGTTGGGCACAGCCATAGTATATGGTATAGGTGGGCCAGAGAGGAGCGGCATTTTCAGCAGCTGTCTTGTGGGATTATCTTTCGCCTATAGAGGACTGAGGGAGTTTGATACCATCTGAGGAGAATTTCTAATTGAATCATCTGGCTCTTTGAGTCTACATAGGCCGTATGGGACAATCTGAGACATTCCGACCACTGCCGTGGGGATAAAGAGTGAGAAGAATCCTGCTCCCATGAGGCTTTGCTAGTTAAAGTGACATCCGGTTGGCAGTCTCTAAGAGTTTGATAGATAGCGCCTACAGGGCCCCCACCTCTGCTGGGTAGAGAGAGGTTATTCAGGCATCTCCAAGGGGACTGGGATGGCCAGATCTTAAGGAGAGGGATCAATGTGCTTCGTAATTGGAGAAATTTCCAAAAATCCTAAGATTGCAATTTGTATTTAGTTTTGAGCTGCTCAAAGGACATCAACGTACGCCTGTTTGGTATGAGAAAATCAGCTACTGTCTGTATGCTTCTAGAGGCCCATGAGGCCCAATGAAGTAATTTATGGTCTACCTTAATGAGAGGATTATTCCAAATTGGGGCATAACATAAGGGAGGAGGGTAGTGGGCGCATGGACCACCGGTTATGACCATTGCTCGGTGCCACAATGCACATGTATTTGTCATAAGTGGCATGAGTTGAGGATTGGCAGGTTTCCTGCAAGATGACAGTGAATAAAGGGGAATCTTTGCTGACAGCATGGCCTCCAATACTGCCCACTGAGGAGGACGGATAGAACGAGGGGCAAACTATGTCACAGCTTGAGCCATGCTAAAGGCCAAATGATATCCCATGAACCAGGGGAGGCCGAGCCCTCCCTTGGTCCAATGAGCATGCAATTTCATTCTCCCCCATCTAGGAAGGCCACCTTCCCAGAGGAGAAGAGCCACTAATCTATCTAAGGCTTGAAATGGTTTTTGAGAGAGAGGGATTGAGAGATTGTTTAGTAGGTAAGAAACCCTGGAAAAAATAAACATTCTAATCACCTCCACCTTTCCTTTCAGCGTTAGGCGCAACTTCATCCAACGGTGGACCTTGGCTGTCAAAGTTGCCAGGAGGTGAAAGAAATTGGCCGTTTCTAGGTCCTTCCAGGCTGCTGTGATGTTAATGCCCAAATATAGGAAGCCCTGCGGCACCCAGGAAATATCTGTACCAGCTAGACATTGTCTACTACATTTTTTATTTAGAGGGGATAATATAGTTTTTTTTCTGATTCACTGTAAGCCCAGATATTCTAGCAAACTCCTGCAATATTGACAAAACTGGTGGGAGGGAGGACTGCGGGTCAGAAAGAGTAAGAAGCATATTGTCTGCATATGCATTAACTAAATAGGATGTTTTCCCCACAGGGATACCGGTTACAGCTGGGGTGTTAGTCAGTGTTCTAATTAAGGGATTAAGGGGTCTAGAGCTACCAGAAACAGGAGCAGGGAGAGAGGACACCTGTGTCTGATACCTCTATGGAGGAGAAAGGGAGAAGAGATATCCTTATTAGTAAGGATTCTGGCCGAGGGTAGGTTGTACAGTGTGTATACCCATGAACAAAATTGGGATCCAAAGCCATATAGCCAGAGAATCTGGTGCAAATAAGCCCACTCCAGGGAGTGGAAGGCCTTAGCAAAATCAACCGCAAAGGCGGCCATGGGAACCTCGGACTGAAATGCCAGCCATTTAAGATTTAAAATAAGGTGTAGATTATCTGCACTAGATTTCCCTTTTAGGAACCCAATTTGAGAGGGATGAATCAGATTTAATAACACTGGGGATAGTCAGGTTGCCAAAATTTTAGCCAGTATCTTAGTATCGGCCAGGAGAAGTGAAATGGGCCTATAATTTGCACACAGTAAGTCATTTGAGGATTTCTTGAGGATTAGTGAAATAAGGGACTCACGCATAGTGGGGGGAAGTATAGCATTTAATTGGGCTTCCTGGAGAGCTTGTAGAAAGGGGGTGGTAATCTCATCCTGCAGCACTTGGTACAGCTCTGCTGATAACCCATCTGGCCCCGGGGCCTTCCATTTGGCCATCTGAGATAATGCAGACCAAAGCTTGTCTCGAGTTATGGGAGCATCCAGAACAAGGACCTGCGCTTCTGAGAGCTTAGGGAGTTGCGCCCTCAGCAGAAACTTAGCAAACACTGAGATAATTCACTATCTGAAAAAGTATTCTGAGACTGGCATAGGTCTTGATAAAATATTTTCCTAGTCTCATTGATAGCCTTGGGTGTTATTGCAACCTTCCACTCCTTGTTCTTTAGGGCTAAAATTCTGGAAAAGGTTTGTTGCTTACATAAATAATAAGCTAATAATTTCCCTCCCTTATCCCCTCCTTCCCAGAACCTATGTTTACCGCGAGTGAGTTGCCACTCCGCCTTCCTGTTCAGCAACACATTGAGTTTATATTTTAAACCAGCAATGTCGGCTAGGAGAGGGGAGTTAAGTGGGTTAATAGGAGATATTTTGAACTGCTTCTCTAGAAGTGCCAGATCCTTCTGAAGCTCTGATATCTGCTTTGCCCTTTCTTTGTTTTTAGCCGTAGAAAAGGAAATCATTCTCCCCCTTATAACTGCCTTAAAAGCCTCCCAGACTATTTGTTTCCCCTTGGGTGTTAACTGAAAAGTAGGAAAGGGTTTCCTTTTTTATGTAATCGCGAAAGGCTGCGTCCTCCAACAGTAACATATTACATCTCCACCTTGTGGAGAGTGAGCCCTGCCCTGGGGGAGTGAAAATGTCTGTTACAGGGGCATGGTCCGATATGACTATGCTGCCAATGGTGGGAGTTACTATCCCTGACATTGCAGCATGGTTGGCCAACCAGAAGTCAAGTCTACTATGTGTCCCATGCACTGTGGAAAAGTATGTGTAGTCACGCCCACTCGGATGATTAATTCTCCACGGGTCTCCTAGTCCCCATTCTGACATCAAAGTATTTAGGGTTTCTAAAACCTTTGGATGGGACTGAGATGTAGGTATGGATTTGTCTAAAGAAATATCATGCACCAAGTTGTGATCCCCACCTAATAGGACTGGAATATCCAGGTCGTCGCCAGAGAGCTTGGTGAGGGCTTGACTCAGTTCAGAATAGACATCCCCTATATCCGTATTAAAACCATAAACATTGGCTATTATGGCCCTGCCACCAGGATATGACAGCTTAGCCACTATTCATCTACCTAGTGAGTCCTGATGCTGGCCTACAACAGTCCATGGTCCTCACCTCCGTAGTAGGATGGCCACTCCCCTGGACTTCATGGAGGCACAACTAGCCAGCACCGTTCCCACCCATAACTTTTTTAGTCATTGCACCGTGGGGCTCGTAAGATGCGTCTCCTGGAGTAATGCAATATCCGCACCGATTGAGTTTAGATATTGCAACACCTTGGTTCATTTTGCTGGATGATTCAGTCCATGCACATTCCATGAGACACATCCCCAACCACACGGTGCCACCGTAGTCGAGACCATAATGACAATTCCCACCTATTACGTAGCAAGGAAAAAGAGTGTACTCACCCAGCCAGTGATGAAAAGAGAAGCAGGTAAGAATGAAAGAAAAAAAAGATACCCAGCTAGAGGCTTATGATAAGTCTTGTACCATCGGTGACTCTCAAAACAGACAGGTGTTGAAAAAGTTGAGAAGAGACAATAACAATCAAGCTACCTGCAGTTGAAGAGAGGACTATGGAAAGTGAAGAGAAAAACACAGTTATGTACCTTAGAAATTCAAAATACAAGGCAGAAATCTGCCAATAATCAGCTGTCAAGCAACAGGCTAATTAACAGATTAATTATAAAGAATATAACACTTTTAAATCAACTAACAATAACTCAGTTATTGGTGCCGAGTTGGACGCATGAGTAGGGGCAGTTACGCCCCTGAGCCACACTGCATCGGACACCAAATGCAGAATCGGGAAGGAGTCACACCAGATTAAGTGATCTGTCCCAGCCTGAAACTCAGGACTCAGTCACAAGAACTGCTATGAGCCACCCGGATAAGCCTGGAGTCAGGAGCCGCCCCCAAACTGGAGGGGGAGGCACAGTCAATCGATACACCTGACTGTTGAATGGGGAAGGGGATGAGGGGGATCTGTCAGCCACATAGTACCTTTAAGGTTCTGATCCATGGGGAAAAATAACAACCCATAGGAAACGCAACCAGTAACCATTAGTATGATTAACTACCAAGACCATCATGGTGCATTAAAGGATGACCATATTTATGCGGCTTTAAAAATTACCCGGCCTATGATTTATTTAAGCAATATATGAATTATTTAGGAATTATATGCCCAGTTCATGAGTACTAGCATTAGGCTACACAGCACATCCATTAAAAGAGATGGGGTACATACAGAGATGTGCCTATAGTAACGAGGAGGGGGGACGGGTTACTAGCTACATCAGATGGGTCTTAAGAATGCCAATTAGAGGAAGATGGTACAAAATAGGTGGGGGGGGGAGAGGAGTTCTTCTGCCTGTAATTTATAGGCATTGTCCCATTCAGCTCTAGATGTGCTAGTTCAATAAGGAGGAAGGGGGGGGGGGGGGGTCATAGCCCTTCACCACATGACTGTCAGATTAGACCCTCCAGTTCTCAAACATTGGTAGCAAAAGTCCTCTGCTTTTCAGGTCCCCAATATCACCAGAGCTTCTGCGTATGTTTTCAGCCCAGGTTTCAGAGCAGAACTGGTTGCCTCCTCTTCTTTGTTCTCATCCTCCATCGTCGTTGCCCAGTCTATCGGGACCGGATTGTTCTCAAGGGTCCCTGTTGGTTCCTCCATCGCGCCAGAGGGCTTGCTTTTCTCCAGTGTAGTTAGAGCTTCCTTTAGGAATTTGGCTGGTGGGGACGCGTTAAGGTTACTCTGAGTTGGTGGGCGAGGGCTTCTAGCACATGAGCATTGTCTCGCTGGCAGGGGAGGATCAGCCGCTTCAGGCATTTTCGACATTTGGCCAGCATTAGATACTTACGAAGTTGGTTGAGGTGCAGAATGAAGCAGAGGTGACTTGGCTCTATCAGCGGAGGGATTCTATAGCTGTCTTTGTGATGGGGGAGCTGTATTAGACGGACCCGTCTGCCTACGATATTGGTCCTCTGAGACAGTACTGCCCTTTCTGCTGGTTCCATGTGTTATTCTACCCCTTGGCTCCCAGAGACATCTAGGAAATGTAGTGCCCACCAGCATATTCGGCCAGTATTCCCGAATCCAGGCCTCAGCATCCTTTGGAGAGTCTGCCAGAAAAGACTGGCCATCCTTAGACAGATATAGCGATGTAAGTCCTTTAAATCTATATTGTACTGAGTTAGCATTCAACACCTCTTTTAGCAATTTATAGGCACCTCAGCTAGCTGCAACCTCCTGTGAAAAAATCTCTGTATACAGAGATAACATGCCCCCTCTAAGTTAGCTCCCCAATGTCTCTTATGGCATTAAGTAAACACTCTTTAACTGAGAGGCGCAACATAAATGCAGCTATGGATTGAGGGCTTTTGGTGTGACTCAAGTTACTGGGAACCTGATAGGCATGTTCAACGTTTATCTGCTCCTTCCACCGTTCTCCTACCAGCTGTGGAAGCCATTCGTTTAAGAACTTCTCTAAGTTGGGGCCCTCTGCTCCATCTGGTACACCAAGAATATGAATATTATTCCTCCTGATACTATTCTCTTGTACTTCAGCCCTTTGCCATAAATGAGCCAGCTTGGCTTCATGATCTCTGAGTTTGTGCAGAACATTCAAGTGTTGGCCTTCCAACTCCCCCACCTGCTGCTCGAGGACATTATGTTGGTCCTCTAGCCTGCGGACATCTGCGATGTTGCCCGCCAGTGAAGCGTCAATGTTGTCCACCCTGGAAAGTAATGGTTCAAGCATTTTTGTAATGTTGCCCAGGGCTTCCCCCACTTTCGTTTGATCCAGGGTGCCCTGGGCCACAGCCCCATTGGTGCAGCTTACGATCTGTGCCATCCCAGCAATGGGATCTTTGTGTAGCACTAGGTGGGTACTCGGGAGGCCAGTGGCCCTGTGGTTGAATCAGCATTGGTGTCTTAGAAGTTAACTGTCCTCTTTCGCCCTCAGTTGCCATCAGGAGGATATGGAGGGGGTGAGGGTCATGAACGCTCTACAAGAGAGTGACCAAGGGACACTACAGTTGGAGAAACCGTGGCCAGGCCTGTGAGGCCTATTTAAAAGCACCAAGTCAGTAACTGCACGGATCACCTGATGCTATAAATTGCAGCGATCCCCAGAGATACTTCACCGATGGTGACAGGGTGTAGGAAGGGGAGCAGTCAGGTGAAGAGAGAACACTTTTAGTCCATCATTTGGTGGTAAGTGTAGAGTTTTTCATCGGGCTGGGGCAAGGTGAGAGGTTCAAGCTGCCACCTTCACTGGATCACACCGGAAGTCCCCCTGCTGTGATATTTTCCATCATTAGTATTTTTAAAGTGATAGAATACCTAAGTTGCTTTGTGGAAATGGTGGAGGAGAGCCAGTATCTCATAATAGCTTTCAGAGTAGCTGCCAGCAGCATGTGGAACAACAGGGTTTGGGATTTGGTCAGTGTGGCTTTGGGCACAAAACCGAATAACCAGGTTTCCGGTAGGGCTGGAAACTGGAGGTCAAAAATTTGGTTAAAAACCAAATGCATATGGTCCCAATAGGGTTTTATTTTGACACAATTCCAAAAAATATGTATGTGAGATCCAATCTCTCCACATTGTCTCCAACACAGATTAGTATTGGATGTCCTGATATATTGTGTAATCGTGGGGGTAAGGAAAAATCTAGTGACTACCTTCCATCGAAATTCTCTCAGCCACAGAGCGGCTGAGGTGGTAGGTATCCCAGCCCAGACCCTTGACCAATCCTCCTCCTCCTGTAACTTAATATTGGCCTCCTTTTCCCATTTCAAAGTGAGATCTGAGGGATGGGTGGAGTCATTTTTTGGTATTTTCACTCCAAATTTTTATTCATCGTGGGCTTTTTGTGACCCCACCTCATGACCCGTGGCACTATCAATTTGTTAGCTGAAAGGTGATTTTCCACAGTGACTGCTCCATTTGGCACCACAGGTGTGAAAATACATCTCGGGCAGGATGTTAAAAATGACAGCTGTACTGTTCATGAGAAGGTGTACACAAATGGCTATGCTGAAAATCTGGAGTAAAAATATGAAGAAATTGGTGAAGTCACGAGCGTGCATAGAAACTGTGCAATGCATGCCCGTAATGCAATTATTTGGAGGATTTTTTAACCAAATTTTCAACATGGGCATTTTCTGACCTCCACTCATGAACAGTGTCACTGTGATTTTGTCAATCTGTCCTGAACGTTGATTTCCCACAGCAACCGTGCTGTTCTGCGCCACATGTGCAAAAACACATTTCGGGTAGGATGTGAAAAATGACAGCTGTACAGTTCATAAGGAGGTGTGTAAAAACGGCAATGTTGAAAATCTGGAGTGAAAATAATAAAAATTGTCAAAGTCATGAACGTGCATGGAAACTGCACAATGCAAGCTCGTAACAGTAATTTTTTGGAATTTTTTCATCAAATTTGCATGATAGGCTCTTTGGGACCCCACCTCATGAACAGTAGCACTGTCATTTTGTTAATCAGTCCCAAAAGGTGATTCCACACAGTGACCACAAAATGACCTTTCGGGACTGAATAATGAGATGACAGTGCATGTGTCCATGAGGTGGGGTCCCAAGGACCCCATGTTGAAAATTTGGAGCCAAAATTCAAAAACATGGTTGTGATAGCCACCTAAGTTGACCCCCCCCCCATTTATGCCATTATACAGCTTACCAGCATTTCTTCAGTTCGCGGCCGGCTTTGAAGAGTCCAGACATGTTCCCGCTCCACTGACGATCACAGCGCTGGACCTCTAGAGGTAAGTATAGGTTAAGGGGTGTGTGTGGGGAGATGGGGTGTGCAAAGGGTTGGTGCCATGGACAACGGTCCATTTTCTTTTTTCCGGTACAAAAAAAATGGACACTGCGCAATGGGACAGTTTTCTTTCTTTACTGGTGACAACAAATGTTGGGCACATTGGGGTGGGCTCCCAGTGTACCCCATGACTTTTGGGGGACCTGATGTTGGCAACACTGGAGTGGGCTCCCAGTGTGCCACACAATGGGGGTGAGGCAGGGCCTGGAACATGATGATGCGATCGGCTTACTGTAAGCGGCAGCGCACTGGGGTGCGATCCCAGTGTGCCACACAATCTGGGGGGGTGCCGGACGTGCCGACAGGGGGATTGCACCCCTGATGTCAGCTTCCTTCAGGGATTGTGTGGCTTTGGCTCCACTACCATGTTTATTGAACACACAAAGTGGGTGGGGTGGGGCCTGGAACATGCCAATGCGGTCGGCTTACTGTAAGGGGCAGCACACTGGGGTGGGCTCCCAGTGTGCCATACAATGTTGGGGGGGCAGACATGACAACACAGAAATTGCACCCCCAATGTCAGGTTCCTTCAGGGATTGTGGGGCAGCGGCTCTGCCACCATGTTTATTGAACTGTTTTGCCAGGAAAGGCACATCAGGTGGCGTATCATCTGTGCCGCTGCATGATGAGCTTGTCTCTGATTGCAGCAGCAATTTTCTGACAAGTTGTGTCCACTTTACATTATGCTTGTGTCAGCACTAGCATGCTGGCTTATTGGGGAATGAGGGATGCATCTACTAAAGTGTGTCCTGCATTATCCAACACTGACACATCTCTGAAATGTGCTACTAGCACAAGATGTTGCTTGCACATGCACACAAGCCAACATAAAAATTAGAACAGATATTCCTGTATAGGTATCTAATACTATAAAATGGCTATATGACAGTGGAAACATATGTCAAAATCTTTGTCTCAGGAGTGTTTACTCGAGATCACCACAACTCCCATCCCGTTTCCACATATATGACAAAAAAACAAAACAAAAGAAAAACAGTTCATATGGGTGTGTGGGTGAAGAAAATGCTAAATCTGCAAAAAGAAAACACAGCAGCATATCATGTTTAACAAAAGTACATTCTTGTTCAATGGCACACAGTGTCAGGTTGGTATGAAACCATAGGCATATATACACCGCAAATCAGTCAAAGATCCACGTCTAAAACACTTACTGCCGTGAATCAAATTTTTTTTAATAAATCACCCCTGTCAGTGACGATTCACTGTCACTGAAGCTGGTGCTGCTGCTCATTATCTTACTGTAGATGTAACCGACTTGACAGCAATAAAAAAAACAAGCATTTGTCAATTCTGAATGTTTGCTTGCTTGCTGGCATTGGCATTGGTAGTGTAGGAGTTACAGAGCTGCATAATAGGAATGGCGGTGAAGTATTGAACTGAAGCCAACCCCACCACTACCCTGCAGAGACTGTCAGGCATTGGGGTGTGCCTTTGGGTCGTCAGGCATAACGGCCATGCCATGTCACCACACCCTACCCTGCAGACACTGACAAGTGTCATAGTGTGCCTTGGGGTCTTTGGCCCTTATGCTCACCCCATTCCATCAGGAAATATGGTAGATGGGTCCTGTATAGGAGAGTGGGGTGAACTTTGTGGCTGAAGAGTCCAAGGCATACCTTGATGCCTCTCGCTGGCTGCAGGATGTGGAATGGTATGAGAATTACAGGCGAGAATCCCAAGTCACGCCCCTGATGCCTCTCAGTCTCTACAGGCTGGGGCGTTATGGTCGGAAACCCTAATGCCTCAGGTGTTCGTTGGCATTTTCACTCCAAATTTTCTTCATGTTTTTTTTTGTGACCTCTATCTTATGAACAGTGGCAGTATCAGTTTGTTAGCCGAAAGCTGATTTCACACAGCGACTACGCCAGTTGGCACCACAGGTGCGAAAACACATTTCGAACAGGATGTGAAAAATGACAGCTGTACTGTTCATGGGGAGGTGCAAAAAATGGCAATGTTGACATTCTGCAAGTGAAAATATTAAAAAAACTGGTGAAGTCACGAGAGTGCATAGAAAATGCGCAATGCACACCCGCAATGCAGTTAGTTTGGGGATTTTTTACAGCAGATTGTCAACACGGGAATTTTGCAACCTCCGCTCATGAACAGTGTCACTGTGATTTTCTTAATCTGTCCCGAACAGTGATTTCCCACGGCGACCACACATTTCTGCGCTGGAAGTGTGAAAACACATTTCAGCCATGGTGTGAAAAATGACAGCTGTACTGTTCATAAGGAAGTGTGGAAAAATGCCAGTGGTGAAAATCTGGACTGGAAATATTAGAAATCCTTGAAGTTACAGGGGTGCATGGAAACTGTGCAATGGTCACTTGTAACACAGTCATTTTATGGACGTATTTCACCAAATTTTTAACATAGCCATTTTAACACCTCTGCTCATTAACAGTGCCACTGTGATTTTCTTAATCTGTCCTGAACATTGACTTTGCACACCGACTGCGCCATTGTACGCTACATGGGCGGAAACACATTTTGGCCAAGATGTGAAAAATGACAGCTGTACTGCTCATAAGGAGGTGTGGTAAAATGGCAATGTTGAAAATCTGGAGTGAAAATATTGAAAATTCACAAATTTATGAGCGTGCGTAGGAACAGCACAACGCATGCTCGTAAAACAGTAATTTTGGGGAATTTTTTCACCAAATTTTTAACATAGCCATTTTAACACCTCTGCTCATGACCAGTGTCACTGTGATTTTCTTTATCTGTACTTTTAACATTAATTTCAAGACACCGATCATGCCGCACAGCGCTACAGCATGCTGGAAACACATTTTGGGTCAGATGTGAGAAATGACAGCTGTACTGCCATAAGGAGGTATGGTAAAATGGTAATGTTGAAAATCTGGAGGAACATACTGAAAATTTGCAAATGTACGAGCGCATGAGGAACAGCGCAACGATGCTCATAAAACAGTCATTTTTGGGAATTTTTTCACCAAATTCTCAACAGAGGGTTTTTGGAGGCCTACCTCATGAACTGTGACACTGTTGATTTGTAAATCAGTCCTGAAATGTGGTTCCGCTCAGTGACCGCCAAATCACCTTTCCAGGCCAATTAACGCCATGACATTGACAGAATTCATGAGATGGGGTCCCAAAACCCCAATGTTGAAAATTTGGTGAAAAAATTCCCTAAAATACCCGAGATATGCACTAAAGTTGAAAAAAACTATTTATTACATTATACAGCTTACTGGCATTTCCTCAGTTCGCAGTCGGCTTTGAAGAGTGCAAACGTGTTCCTGGACCACCAAAGATCGTCATGCCAGACTCGGAGGTAAGTATGGGGTGAGGTGGGGTGAGGAGGCAGGGTGCGCAGTGGGTGGGAGGGGGGTCAAGACAGCAGTGAGGGGTTTTTTCTTTCAGTTTCTTTTTTTTTACTTGACCTCTGGCAGGACGTTTGCCATGCTGGGGTGGGCTCCCCAGCATGCAGCTGAGAAAACTGTTAGAGGGGTCATGGAGCTGATGGGATATTGGGCCCCTCACGGCCATATGATCTGTTACCACGTTGGGTGGGTCTCAGCATGGCACCCTGTAGTCTCGTGGGTGGGGACAGTGGAGTCGACGGGGATTGGGCACCCCTGTTGGCTATACAGTGTGTGCATGGGGGGGAGCACGAGCATGCAGCATGCATGCGTGCGTGTTGTGTGTGGGGGAGCACGCATGAGCATGCAATATCTTATTGCTGCTCACTGAAGCATAGCTCTCCCTTTCAACTGTACAGCCACTGCATTTTCAGCTGCTGTCATAGACAGCTACAACATTCATTGGAGAACTGCGGCCGTGCCTGCAAACACACTGACTGAATTGGAAGACGGCTGCCACACCTCTGAAAACTCGGATGATGACACTATGTTTCTTGCACATGCATGCAAGCAAACATAACAAGCATCTGTCAATGCCGGAAGTTCATTGTTGTAAAAGCAGACAGCACAATGGTCCCATACAGAACAGCTCACTGCAGGAACCCATCAGGCGGCCAACCAGCAAGTGTACATAGAAAGCACAAAGAGGCAAAACAGAAAGGGCAACATTGGGGAAAGAGCACCATCAGGGAGAGACCCCGAATCAATGCATGAGGACAACGGAGAACAGAAAAGAGGACCATCATGGGGCAGAGGGTGAACACAGCAGCAGAAAAATAGCAGCACTAGGACAAATAGAAAGAAAGAAAGCCAGCCAAACCCAGCGCTAGTGCTGATATAAGGCATGAGACTGCCAGTAATTATGTTAAACAAAAATATAAAATATTCTAATTATTGCTGGCCCGGTGGCACTGACAGTTGAGGTGCTGGACACCACACCTCACACTACGCTGGCGACCCAGGTTCGAGAATGGACTTGAGTCATCAGGGGTCAACAGGGGAGGGAGAGGATGGATTGTCCAATGACAGCTCTCCTCTCCCTGGGGTGGGTAAAGAGGGTTGCGTCACTCTGTAGCAGTGCCTGATGGAATAAGAGGCACCACAGGAGTGGCACACAGAAGGGGGCTGGAGAGTGATGAACGTCAGCATGTAAGTGCTCTGATGTCATTGCACGTCTGGGTCCAGAAGGGTGTAAAACCAGGCTGAAAATCATGGGGCGGTTATGGTGGCTGATGGCCATGCAGTGCACCCCCAGGACCTAGAGAGGTGACCCCCCCCATGTATTGGATTCAGGTCCCCATGGGGGGGGGACACTGTGCATGCCAGCCTGTGTGGAGGAGAGCAAGTCGCTGACCAGACCCGGGTCCAGGGGTGCGGGTGCCGGTGACCATACAACCTGCCAGCCCACTCCACAGAGGAGGAAAAAAGAGTGTTGATATAAATATATATATATATATATATATATATATATATATATATTCTAATTATTCACAGTGCATACTGTCTATACTACAGTAGAATTCTTACTCAAGCCCAAATTTATATGCTTTTGTATCTAGGACACACTATCTTTCCTGAAATGGATTTCCTTGCTTTTCAACTTGTTACAAAAAGCCATTCATTGGTTAGTATATAAAACTATTTCATTATTTAATTCAAACAGTTCATTCTGCATAATTTTCATATCTAAAATAAAATTTATTGTGAGCTCATCTCCTGTTTAATTATACTGGAGTGGTGCTACTCACTGGACTGATGCCTAAAGGCGAAGGAAGACAATTTTAGTCTCCCTAGCCTGCAGTACTATGCTTTCACAAACGAATGCAGAAGTACAAGTCCATTTTCATATTCTTCCAAGAAAGTTTAGAGAATACATTTGCCCAGCACTGGGAAACTCAATTTTGGCATCTACCACGTGGTCCTACCATTATTATTTACATGGCAGGATGCCTTCACTGTCTTTCCCTTTATGAGAACTCTCTACAGCATGCTGTAGGTAGCATACAACATTAGTGGCATAAAAACCTCACCAGCATCATGACATCACATGCTGAAGAGTGTGGTGCACCACACTGCCTGAACTATTATCAGGAATTTCACATTAGGCTGCCAACTGCAGCCTCTCGGTAGAAAATACAGAAACTGAGTTTAGCATGCTCCGCTTGCATTAACTCTGCAAATGTTTTAGTTCTGGACCGTGTTTTAACCAAACAAGTCGAGGACTCTAATAACAAGTAACAAAATTATTCTTAAGTATTAAATCACATACAAGCAAGCATGGCATATTGAAAATCTTTTTTTTAAATAAAAAGGGAAATGATGCTAAGATCGTCGTAGGATCACCATATGCATGGGATTATTATGTCTGGAAAGGAAGATTGTATTAAAGGAGCGCATATTTTGGACAATTAATTCCTATATCATGTATTAAAGTGCCTATATCTGTGACATGGTGGACAACACAGGGAAAGGACAACCTATGTAAATCCAGTCCAGTCAATTTCCTTGTTTAACCCATGTCTCTTGTTGAGACCGTTTAATACAGGGTATGTCCATCCACCATCCCTCACACTTAAGGTGTGATCTGTTTCAATCCCATCCTCTTGTGAGTTTTTTAACCTGATAAAAAGAGAACAGAAAAGAGGACCGGCATGGGCCAGAAGGTAAACACAGCGTCAAAACAGCAGCACTAGGACAAAAAGAAAGCCAGCCAAACCCAGCGCTAGTGTTGACGTATGGCACAAGACCACCAGCAGTGTCCACAGTTGCCTGGACTGCTAAAGGAACTGGCAAGAAAATAAGAGCTAGAGTGACATCTCAAAACACGGTGGCATCTTCAGGAAGAAGGGAACAACAGAATGAAGCTCGGGGGCCGGTGTGGGAAGGGGTGACGGAAAACAGGAAAGAGACTGTCACAACAGAAAGGAGACATGAAAGTGACAACCACAGTGCAGGAAAAAAAAATGCAGAAGTGTTGCTGAGCCAGGAGGAACAGCAGCTGACATAGGAGTGGGGAAGCGGGGACAAACTGAATGGCAGGATGAACAGCAGTCACCAAACAGACAGGGGCCAGTCAAAGACAGGCACATATATCTATCGACTTTCTTGTTCTTATCTAAGTTAGAACGGGTTCCAAATTTGTGAGGTGGACATCAGCCAGGCTGATCAGGACACTGAACAGCTGTTTGCTGGGCGGTATCCTGCAGATAAAAGGAAAACGCTGCCATATGATTGTTTCGGCTTTTTCTTTTCAGCTACACAAAGTTTCCACCCATCAAGGCAAAATAATATCACAATCAGCCTGGCTAATGATTGGAGTGATACTGTCGAGCCCCTTGCAGACCACTTTGCATTGGACAAACTGTGTCACACCCTTTAAAAGCTATTCTCATAGCAAGACATTGGCTGTGCATGCACGCACAGTGAACTTAAAAAGTGTTTGACCATGGATTCCTCTCACGGTAAAACTCAGACAAAACTACTGACTGGCAGTCATCTGAGAGAGAGAGAGGGAGAGAAGGGGAGAGACAGACAGACAGACAGACAGGTCAGGAGAGAGTGTGAGCAGTAGCAGGCTGCATGCTCACACTCTTTCACTGTTACTAGCACACATTTTTATTCTCCGTTACACTGCACGTGATCTAGTTGGGTCCATTCATTCCTTTCTTAATGAGCATGCATCGGGATCTTACTGTGTGGCAAGTTTAACAAGCATTTGTCAATGCCGAATGTTTGCTTGCTGGAATTGGCATTGGTAGTGTATGAGTAACAGAGCTGCATAATAGGAATGGCACTGAAGTACTGAACTTAAGCCAACCCCATCACCACCCTGCAGACAGTGACAGGCATTGGGGTGTGCCTTTGGGTCGTCAGGCACAACTGCCACGCCATTTCACCACACCCTACCCTGCAGACACTGACAAGTGTCACGGTGTGCCTCGGGGTCTTTGGCCCTTATGTTCACCCCATTCCATCAGGAAATACAGTGAGATGGGTGAGGTATAGGAAAATGGGGTGAACTTTGGGGCCGAAGAGTCCAAGGCACACCTCGATGCCTCTCAGTGGCTGCAGGGTGTGGGTGAGGGTGGAATGGTATGAGCATTGCAGGCGACAATCCCAAGTCACAGCCCTGATGCCTGTCATTCTCTACAGGGTGGGGTGTTATGGTCGGAAACCCTAAAGCCTCAGGCATTTGTTGGTATTTTCACTCCAAATTTTCAAAATGTTTTTTTTGTGACCCCCACCTCATGAACAGTGGCAATATCAGTTTGCTAGCCGGAAGATGCTTTTGCACAGCGACTACGGCATTTGTCACCACAGGTGCAAAAACACATTCTGAACAGGATGTGAAAAATGACAGCTGTACTGTTCATGGGGAGGTGTAAAAAATGGCAATGTTGAAACTCTGCAATGAAAATATTACAAAAACTGGTGAAGTCACGAGCATGTGTAGAAACTGTGCAACACGCACCCATAATATAATTAGTTTGGAGATTTTTTACAGCAGATTGTTAACACAGGCATTTTGGGACTTCCGGTCATGAACAGTGTCACTGTGATTTTCTCTATCTGTCCCGAGCAATGATTTCTCACAGCAACCACGCATTTCTGAGTTGAAAGTGTGAAAATACATTTCGGCCATGTTGTGAAAATGACAGCTGTACTGTTCATAAGGAAGTGTGGAAACATGCCACTGGTGAAAATCTGGACTGAAAATATTACAAATTCATTAACTTACGAGGGTGTGTGGAAACTGTGCAATGCTCACTCGAAACACAGTCATTTTATGGACTTTTGTCACCAAATTTTCAACATAGCCATTTTAAGACCTCTGCTCATGACCAGTGTCACTGTGATTTTCTTAATCTGTCCCAAACATTGCTTGCACACACCAACTGCACCATTGTGCGCTACATGTGCGGAAACACATTTTGGGTGAGATGTGAAAAATGGCAGCTGTACTGCTCATAAGGAAGTGTGGTAAAATGGCAATGTTGAAAATCTGGTGTGCAAATATTAAAAATGTGCAAACTTGCGAGTATGCATATGAACTGCGCAACGTGCGCTCCTAAAACAGTCATTTTTAGGAATTTTTTCACCAAATTTTCAACATAGCTATTTTAAAACCTCTGCTCATGAACATTGTCACTATGCTTTTCTTAATCTGTCCCAAACATTGATTGCGCCATTGTGCGCTACATGTGCAGAAACACATTTTGGGTGAGATGTGAAACATGACAGTTGTACTGCTCATAAGAAGGTGTGGTAAAATGGCAATGTTGAAAATCCAAACTGCAAATATTAAAAATTCGCGAACTTACAAGCATGCATAGGAACTGCACAATGTACGCTCATAAAACAGTCATTTTTTGGAATTCTTTCACCAAATTTGCACCATAGACTTTTTGAGAGCTCACCTTATGAACACTGGCACTGTCATTTCCTTAATCATTCCCGAAAGGTGATTTCACGCAGTGACCGTGAAATCACCCTTCAGGCCTGATTAACGCCATGGCAGTTCAAGAATTCATGAGGAGGGGTCCCAAAAACCCCATGTTGAAAATTTGGTGCCAAAATTAAAAAAAATGCCTGAGATATGCATCAAAGTTGGAAAAACCCTATTTATTACATTATACAGCTTACCGGCATTTCCTCAGTTCGTGGTCGGCTTTGAAGAGTGCAGATGTGTTCCCGGTCCACCGAAGATCATCGTGCCAGACTCCAGAGGTACGTATGGGGTGAGGGGGTGTATGGGGAGGCAGGGTGCGCAGTGGATGGGTGCGGGTGGGGGCAGGGAGACTACGAGGGACTGGTTTCTTGTTTACAGGTTTTTTTCCAAGGCAACGTGGGACGTTTGCCACGTTGGGTTGGGCTCCCAGCGTGCCAGCTGGAAGGCTGTTTTGGGGGAGTCCTGGAGCTGATGGGGATTGGGCACCCATTGGCATAACAGTTTCTGCCATGCTGGGGTGGGCTCCAGCGTGGCAGCTGGAAGACTGTTTTGGGAGGGCCTGGAGCTGACTTGTGATTGGCACCCGCTTAATATTAATTTTTGCTATGTTGGGTGGGCCTCAGCATGGCAACTGAAAGCTTGTTTTTTTGAGGGGGCCATGAAACCAACGGGGGTCATACAGTGCGTGCATGGGGGGAGGAGCGCATGAGCACGCAATATGCATGTACGTGTGTGTATGTGTGTTTGTGTGTGGGGAGGGGGAGCGCTGCTCACTCAAGCGGTGCTCTCCCTTTCAACTGTACGGCACTGCATTTTGGATCGTCGCACTATGTTTCTTGCAAATGTGTGCAAGCAAACATAAAAATGGTGATTCCAGTGGTGGTTTGTAAGAAGCTCAGAGTCAAAAACATGAGCGACTCAGCATTGGCATCAAAAGAGATAATAAAGTAAGGACTTGCAAGAGTTTCCATACAGAGGCAAAACAATTGTGTTGCTACAGAGGGTTTTGCTGCAATGCACTGCTGCTTTAAGCTGATCTTGTTTAGTTACAGAATCAGCCTCTCCTCCCAGTTTGGTATTGTTGGTGAATTAGTTAACTCATCCGTTAATATCTCTGTGCATGTCATATAGATATATATGTAACCCCTAGGTGGCACTATCCTAAGGGCTACTAACCCTGCCTGCTTGGCTAATAGCAGGTTAAGGGGCCTAGGTACTGAAATGGGTGCCTCCACCCGGAGGTCTAGGTTGTTAGTGGTCAAGCTAACCCTGGTACAGCCCTCCAGGACACTGTAACCCCTCTCTGTCCCTTCTAGTGGCTGGAACTATACAGTAATCGCTTTTGCAATGCCCCTTATTCACAATGCACGTACCCACACTGTTTGCACTTACCACCAGGGCTGGTTTCTCTAGTTCAACCCTGGGGGACCTCCTGTAAAACAAGGTAATGCACAGCAAATAGCAACAGTACAGTACTTTCAATACAAACTGGAACCACAGTCAGGTTAAATGCAAAAAGAGTTAGATCTGATTTATTCAGGGGACTTGAACAAGGAAGGGGTGTAATCAGGTTGATTGGTTTGATAGCTAAATCAATCAGACAGTTAGGCATGCACTTCAGAATCCCTACACAGTCACACACTCTGGTTACCCAGGTAGAAAAAAGGTAGGCTAGCCAGGAACGTTGCCCATGGTAGGCCGGTGTCGCAGCTGGTTGGGGCCCTGTGATTGAAGAAAGCAACTTGCACAACACACACTATTTGTAATCCGGAGCTGAAGGGCTCTGTCCATGAAGGAAAAGACAACAAGGCAATCAGATGACAACACTTTAGATTTAGCTGTTGTTGCAGGGAGCTACCCGGATATTTACTCACGATACCCAATACAGGACACAGGCAGGACAAAATTGAGAATGCATGTTGTTGAACTGGAGTGCCAGGAGAAGCAGAGCCCACACGAATCACCGAGGCATCGTTCCTGTTCAAGGCATTGAGCAGGGAATTGATCCCCAGGCAGGTCTTTCGTCGGTGACTTTCTCTGTGTAGAGGGTATTCTGGCTGGGCCAGTGTGGCAAGGCCCAGGCTGAATGAAGATGAATACGGATTCAGTGCATGAAACTGGATGCAGCCTCCAGCAAGCAGAGCACAGTTCAGACACACAGTGGAGAACCAAAGCATGACCCACTATCAGCACACAGCACAGTTACATGTAAGAAATTCTACTGTACCAGGCAGATTGCTATCCGGTGGCAATTACAGGGTCCCTGCACAAACCAGGAGTTCAGAGGTGGCTGGAAATCCTGACAGGCCGATCGCATTCAGAAAATCTTCAGTCTTCTTCAGGTTAAAGCCTGGTGACAGTTCTATGGCTTATCTCACTCTCACAATTCAGATTCAGTCCGAATAAACTTCAATTTCCCTCTCAGGGACAGCAGGCAGACAGGCAGGCCAAAACTCAGCCTTTTCCCAGTTCTCCCGTGCGAACCCATGCAGAATTGCTGCTCGAATATCTCGAGCTGTTACTCCTTCACTTCTCAACTCGGATCTGACTGAAGCTGCAAGCAGCCTGGGTCATTCTCCAGGATCAAAAGGTTCGGTTGGCTGATCTGTCTGTCAGTCACAACAAGGGTTCCCTCACCAGGTTCATTTATGCGCCAAAAGCCCCAAACTACAATTCCTACAGAATTTTGCTTCCACAAGACCCCTGGGGACATGCTCCATTTTAGAGTCCCCAAAGGTACTGATTGGCCCATTTCAGCAGTCCAGGACCAAGATGGTGGTGATAAATGAAACTGTCCATGCTGCAAAGAGGGCAGGTTTAGATAAACTACAATATTTTTACCATTCTAATAGATACCCAGCAAACAAGCACATCTTCTGACAGAGCTCCCTCTACGCAAATAGTGATGGCAGAAATAGAGCAATTGTCTGGCAGCCCGGGCGGGACTTGAGCATGGAAACACTCAGCCCCCATCCCAGATCAATTATAACTGCAATCTAGGCAGCTCTTAAAGAGACAGTACACGGAGGCTATACAGGCACTCTCTGGCAATACATTTGAACTGTTAAAATGCAGAACACCAGCATGGCAGTGAGCATTTAGGCAAGCTCAAGGAAGGCTTTTCGGGAACCCCCATTTGTATGGGGGTTATACCCTTTTCTACGTAGAGAAAACTTGGCGTCCATGTCAAGTCTGTACCATCACAATATTGAAAATGCAATATAAATGAGACATCTATAATATTAGCATGCTATGCAAATAACATCTGATTAATCCGTTAACATAAACTTATACCTTTACTATACATATTCACTATACTTCACAATACTATATCCATAATGACAATACTTATGCAAGTTTCATATATGTGATACTGATTCCACTATGATTAACATACTTTAAACATTACACTACTGATTCATGTTATAACTTCTTGTACAGTAAACAATGTAGGAGGGGGCTATTCCCAATTAGCTAACTTGGGGCTGGATGGGGCAGGGCACCATACTGAGAAGGAAGAACAATCAACCTGGAATTGGCCATTAAGCTCAGTTTGGGTAGTGAGCTCTGAGAAATATAAACACCTTTGTGAACCACATTGAGAGGCAAATCCACTGGCCTCCCGGGAGAATCATAACTGAAGCACAATACTGGCTTGACTGCTCAGCCAGTGCTTCTGGGGGGAACAGCCACAGTCTCTGTACTTTTAGCACTAACTCTGGAGCTTTCATCATTTATGAGGGGTGCCTCTGCACGGATGAGAATGTCCAAACTGGGAGCACTGTCAGCTCCTTGCTCTGTAGGCTCTGTTTCTGCAACACTTTGCTCATTGTTATCTTCTGACGATGGCCCAGCTGGCTCATCTTGAGAAGGGTCTGGCACAATTAGGCTTTGTGGCACTGAAGGGGGTGCTGTCAGCACTCTCATATTGTTCTTCAAGTTCTGGTGGGTCACCAGAGAGACTCAGGCCATCAGCCCCTTCTTCAGGAAAGTCACACAGTTCCACAAAACACAGGGAGTCTGCAGCCTCAGACATGATACTTTGCACTTCACTTTCAGGGAGCATTGGCTCCAAGGACGAAGCTGAGGAGTTAGGCAGTTCAGAAGGCCCAGCTTCATCCCCATGATTCAGCATAGGATTTTCTCGAAACAACTGACTCAGTTCATATGAGGGATAATAGGCATTACCATAGTCACTGTCATTCGAGGCCTGCTGGGGAGAGTGCTCCGAATCTTTAACAGCTGAAGCAGATGGACTCTGTCTCCTCCTTGCAGTAGCACGTGTCACCAGCCCAGGGGAATCAATTTCTGATGGTTCAGCCTCAATTATAACTTGGCTGATAGGTAGCAATGGTCTTGACGGTTTTGTAGTTAATCTGTGGGCGCACCTTGTACACTGGTAAATCATCCAACTTTCCAACTACTACATGGGGAAGATGGTGCCACCTATCAGCAATTTTGTGCCTGCCATGCAGTCACAAATTGTGTAACAACACACAGTCTCCGGGCCATAGCTCTTGAGCCTTTACTTTCTTATCATGTCTCTCTTTGTTGGTGAAATTTCTCTTGGCGGCCATTGTCTGGGCCAGTTGATAGGCATGGCTCAATTGAGCTTTCAGTTTCTGTACATACTGCAGGTAGTTCTTGGCTCAGACCCCATCTGGAGAGACCCCAAAGCAGACATCAACTGGCAGTCAGGCCTCCCTCCTGAACATGGAGGCGGTAGGGTGAGAACCCAGTAGCATCATTTTTTGTGCAATTGTATGCATGTACCAAGGTGCTAATCTGCTGGGTCCACTTATGCTTGTCTTTTGGATGGAGGGTGCCCAGCATGTCTAGAAGAGTGCAGTTAAAAAGTTCTGGTTGAGGGTCTCCCTGTGGGTGATGGGGGGTGGTTCTTGACTTCCACACCCCACATAGAGAGAGCATTTCTTTGATTAGCCGACTCTCAAAGTCTATGCCTTGGTCAGAGTGGATCCGCTGTGGGGCACCATAGTGGACAAAGATATTTTCCACTAGCACTTTGGCCATGGTAGATGCCTTTTGATCTTTGGTTAGAAAAGCTTGTGCATACCATGTGAAATGATCCGTAACCACTAACACACTGCCAATATTCCACTGATTAGGTTCTAAACACAAAAAGTCTATGCAGACCAGTTACATGGGGGTGCTGGTATTAATATTGACAAGGGGTCAGCCCTCTGAGGCAGGGCTTTCCTTTGTAGGCAATGACTGCAGGTCTTTACATGATGCCCAACATCGGCCCCCATCTTGGGCCAGTAGAATTGAGATCGTACTAGGTCGAGAGTCCTGTCAATACCGAGGTGCCCCATGTGATTGTGGAGGGACCTCAGTACCAAATCTTTAAAGGTCGTGGGCAGGACCAATTGTTGCTTGTCTACTTGACCACAATGATCCACTGTCTCTCTGTATAACAAGTGATTGTGTGACTTCAACCTGGGGCACTCTTTAAACAATAGAGCAGTTCGCAAGTCAGGTGAACACAACTTAAACACCTCTTTCCCCGCACACAGGGCAGCAAGTGCTGGTTGAATCATAGGATCTTGGGATTGAGCCCACTGAATGCTGTCGTTGTCAAATTGAGGTAGTGCACTACTATCTAGAGCAGAGAAATGGCAATAGGCAGCCAGTATGCAAGTATCAGGAGGGCCCAAACAATCTACTAGACAGTCCACTGTGTCCGCAGACATCTCTTCATCTCTATCAAAGTTTTGGCACAATGCTTGGATGTCAGGTTCAGACAGCTTGACCAATCACTGTTGGAAGCTGGCCTTTGTGACAAGGTGTCAGCATCATTATGGTTCAGTCCTGGTCTGTATTCGACAGCATAATCATAGGTCGATAAGGCAGAAAGCCACCGGTGCCCAGTGGCATCCAACTTAGCTGAAGTCTGCCATAGGTTAATGGGTTATTGTCAGTCTTCACCAATATCTTTGCTCCATAGAGGTACTCATGAAACTGGTCAACAATGGCCCATTTAGGGCAAGGAACTCCAGCTTGTGCGCAGGGTAGTTTCGCTCCGACGGGGTCAAGCTCCTACTGGCGAAAGCCACTGGTCTCAAACCATCCTCATGGTCTTGATACAGCACAGCTCCTAGATCCTGCAGACTAGTGTCCATATGCAGCACATAGGGCTTGGTGGAGTCAGCATAGGTGAGGATGGGGCATGGGTGAGCTGGTATATGACTTCATGGAAGGCTGCTTCATATTTGGGTGTCCAGCGGGGCCCAAAAAGTTCACCTCTGCAGAAGTACACCCTCTCTGGCTCTTTGACAGCCCCTTTTTTGTATTTATGGTAGGTGCCGGGGGTATCCCTGGGTAAGATTCAGGAGTGGGTGAATCACCTTGGAATAATCTTTTATGAACCTGTGGTAGTAGCCACAGAATCTCAGAAAATGTTGTAGTTCTTTCAAGTCATGGGGCTGGGGCCAAGAAGTCAGTGACTCTACCTTACTGGGATCGGTCTCTATCCCTTCTGCAGCTATTATGTGCCCCACATACTTCACGGAGGTTTGAAAAAACTGGCACTTGTCAATGGACAGCTTGAGGCCAAAGTCTTCCAGTCAGTCTAGGACTTTAAATGGTTGAGTCTCATGCTCCTCTAGTGTGCGCCCAAACACAATGACATTGTCTAGGTACACTAGACATTCCAGCAAGTTCGTATCTCCCACCGCACATACCATCAGTTGCTGAAAGGTGGCTTGGTGCCCCAAAATCCCTTGTGGCATTCTCAGGAATTCATAGAACCCCAAAGGACAGATGAAGGCTGTTTTCTCATGGTCCTCCAAGGCCATCGGAATCTGGTAATATCCGCTGTGAAGATCCAATACTGAGAACCATTTGCTACCATTCAAACAATCCAGGGCATCTTGTATACGGGGCATGGTGTATTGATCTGGGACAGTCTGCCAGTTCATGGTTCAATAATCAACACACATCCTCACAGACCCATTCTTCTTTTGCACAACCACAATGGGAGAGGCAGATGGGCTCCTTGACTCTTGCATCATGCCAGCAGTGATCATTTCCTGCAGGTGTCTCCTAACATCATCTATGTTCGTTGACGTGAGGTGTCGGGATCTCTCTTGAAGTGGCCAGTCATCATGAAGGTGTATGGGATGCTCTTCCCCCTGGACACACCCCACATCCCATTTTTTCAACAAAAACACTTGGTCGCTATGGGCAAGTTTCTTGCTAATTCTAGCCTTCCATTCAGCTGGCAATGGGGAATCACCAAAGTCAAATAAGTCCAGGGTCACTCTCTCCTTCTCACCAGAGCACTTGCTACTGGGTAATACTGCAGTGTCCTCACAGTGTACTGTAGTTAGAGTGCACCCTCTGTTCACCCAGACCTCCCGATCTGACAAATTCCGAATCTGGACCATCACTCATCATGCATAGGCGTAGGCATGGGCAGGCAAGAAGTTGGGCTTAACCAATAGTCCTTATGGTAACTTTCAATCACCTGGTGCATCCAACATTAATATTTTGTTCTTTAGATCTTTCTGGAGGCGGACTTCCCCGTGAATGGTACACTGGGCATTGGGGGCCAGTACCAGAGAGTCAGGATCCTTCTTCCACATGATCCCCACAGGTTCATCCTGGTCTACTTCCTCAGGCTTCTGTTGCAAGTCATAGGCCCTTTTGATTAAAGCCGGAATTCCTATGGCCCACCCAGTCCATTGCCCTTGCTTCTCGTGACAAAGTTGTGCCAGTCTCCCAAACATTTGGGCATTTGTCCCAATTAGTAGAGGACCCCATCATACAGTCTGGTGGGGGGACATACTAAGGCAAGTGTCTCGACTTGTTCATCTACTCCAGCCACAGAGGTAGGGAAAGATAGCCAGATCCGAATATACCCCGAGTACAGATAAGACTTCTCACTCAACCCCCACACATGCAAGCCTTCCAAGGGTTGTAGGGGTACATCAGACAGATACTTTTGATACCAGTCTTGGAACACTATGGTCACTTGAGACCCACTGTCAAGCATGGCCCGGGTTGACACACTGTTCACCATCACTGTAGTTTCCATTGAAAGGCCCACCACCTCAGACCATTCAGGTGATGCAGGCTTGGATGTCGCCTTTTCAGCAGCCTTTGATGAGTAACTTTTTTGAGCAGCTCCACCTGGTGGCCAGATATTGTTCTGTCGAATCAAGACTAGTAGCGTAATGGTGACATTTCTCAAGTTCTCCAGTGAGCGACAAGTGAACCAGGTGTGCTCATCTTCCCCACAGTGGAAGCAAAAATTGGGTCCTCTAGAGTCTCTGAGTGGTTGCAGACTGTCTTCCTGCTTGGGTACATCAGGGGCACCTCAGGACCCTTCTTTGACTTGTGACTTACGTTCTTGAGCCTCTGGACTTCCACCAAGGTTAGTGGTCTGCGTGGCTCGTATTAGGTCTCCCACCAGGGCTCTCAGTTCTCGTACTTCTTCCAGTAGGTTACTCTCAGTCCGGGTTTCTGAGGAGACAGCATGCACCCCCAACCCACTAGGTGGGGTCTCACTCTTTAACTCAGGAGGTGTCTGGTAGAGGTTAGTGTCTCTGGCCGCCTTAGCAGCTTGTTGACTAACTCTCAGCTCTGTCAATTCTTTAACTAGCTCTCTCATCTGCTGCACCTCAGCCTCGTCACTTCTCTCAGGGGTCTGGCAGATACGGGCAACCTCAGCATAGGGCTCCCATCCCTCTTCATCATTCTCTGCTTCACGAATCTCTTTCATGAGTTGACAATACTCGGGAGGGTTAGCCTTCCTATCTTGCAACTTAAGTTTTAGCATCATCACACTACAGTACCTGGCTGACTTGAGAATGTGGTCTAACCTGACCCGATTCAGCTCACTAGCAGGCACACCTCCTTTTCTGTGGGCTCTCTGCAGGACCCTCTCAATTCTGGTAACAAACATAGACAACTTCTCATTCTATCATTGCTTGGCGGATTTGAATTTCCACAGTAAATTGTCCCCTGACTCAGTGCTTCCAAAAACCCTTCCAATGCAGAGAGGTATTCAGCCGCAGTAGCCTCTCGGCTAGTGGCTCATAGGAAGGGAATGGCTTCCAGTGCAGGGCCCCTCAATCTTTCCATGAGTCTTTTTCTTTTCTCACCCTCAGAGCACTGCTACTTCTGGATCAGGGGGGGTACCACAGTCCATCCACGTTTCCAGGTCATCCTCCCCCACTGGCACTGGGACTGTACCCGAAAAAAGTCTAAGTCTACGGTAAGAATCCAGGTGCACAGATGGAATTACTATGGGGGGTGACCATGGGAGAGAACCTAGGAGAGGCAGGAGACACTGTAAGGGACTGCAGTGGCGTGGGTTCTTCAGAAAAGTCTAGCACCTTCACTGTCTCTTGGGTGGCTCATCCCTCAGAAGCTAACAACTTAAGCAGCTTATCCTTGAACCCCTCTATGCTGGGAGACCCTCCCAAGGCAGCCAGATCACTGTGCAAATGTATGACCTTCCACCACTTCTGGGCCTCTTCTGATAGAATAACTGGGAGTACTTTCTCTGGATCAGTGGGAGAGCTGCAGGAGAGTAGGGCCACCATGGTCTGGTCAAACAGGTCTGAATCCCTTCCCTTCACTTTAACCATCCCCAAACACTTAATGCACTCCACAGCTTCTATAACAACAGCATTAGTAGTCCCTAATGGGACATCCATTAACAGGAGAGCCTGTCGGGGGTATACCACCTCAGCCTCACTCCATCCCATTTCGGTGTACTAACAGCTTATGGGGAGAAATTTTGATCTTAGGCGTAGCAAGCGCCTTCATTTTGTCACCAGTTCTAAACATAATGGGGTAATTCCCACCCTGGCCACTAGAGGACGCTAATCCCAGTGGTGCCTCCAAAATATAACCCCTAGGTGGCACTATCCCAAGAGCTACTACCCATGTCTGCTTGGCTAGTAGCAGGTTAAGGGGCCTGGGTGCTGAAACGGGTGCCTCCATCCAGAGGGCAGAGTTGTCAGTGGTCATGCTAACCTGGGCATAGCCCTCCATACACTGTAACATCCCTCTGTCCCTTCTAGTGGCCAGAACAATATACAGTAACCACTTTTGCAATGCCCCTTATTCACTATGCAAATACCTACACTGTTTGCACTTACCACCAGGGCTGGTTCCTCTAGCTCGACCCTGGGGACCTCCTGTAAAACAAGGTTATGCACAGTAAATAGCAACAGTACAGTACTTTCAATACAAACTGAAACCACAGTCAGGTTAAATGCAAAAAGAGTTAGATCTGATTTATTCAGGGGACTTGAACAAGGAAGGGGTGTAATCAGGTTGATTGGCTTGATAGCTAAATCAATCAGACAGTTATGCATGCACTTCAGAATCCTTACACAGTCACACACTCTGGGTACCCAGGTAGGAAAAAGGTGGGCTATCCAGAAACATTGACTGGGGTAGGCTGGCATCGCAGCTGGTTTGGGTCCTGTGATGGAAGAAAGCAACATGCACAACACACACTATTTGTACTCCAGAGCTGGAGGGCTCAGTTCGTGAAGGAAAAGACAACAAGGCAATCAGATGACAACACTTTAGATTTAGCTGTTGTTGCAGGGAGCTACCCTGATGTTTACTCACGATACCCAATACAGGACACAGACAGGATGAAATTGAGACTGCAGGTTGTTGAACTGGAGTGCCAGGAGAAGCACGGCCCAAATGAATCACCAAGGTGTCATTCCTGTCCAAAGCATTGAGCGGGGGGGCTGATCCCCAGGTAGGTCTCTCGTCAATGACTTTCTCTGTGTAGCGGGTATTCTGGCTGGGCCAGTGTGGCAAGGCCCAGGCCGAATGAAGATGAATACTGATTCAGTCCATGGAGCTGGATGTAGCCTCCAACAAGCAGAGCACAGTTCAGACACACAGTGGGGAACCAAATCATGACCCACTATCAGCACACAGCACATTTACATGTAAGAAATTCTACTGTACCAGGCAGATTGCTATCCGGTCGCAATTACAGGGTCTCTGCACAAACCAGGAGCTTCCTGGAAATCCTGACAGGCTGATCGCATTCAGCAAATCTTCAGTCTTCTTCAGGTTAAAGCCTGGTCACAGTTCTATGACTTATCTCACTCTCACAATTTGGATTCAGTCCGAATAAATTTCAATTTCCCTCTCAGGGACAGCAGGCAGGCCAAAACTCAGCCTTTTCCCAGTTCTCCCGCGTGAACCCACTCAGGATTGCTGCTCAAATATCTCAAGCTATTACTCCTTCACTTCTTAACTAAGATCTAACTGAAGCTGCAAGCAGCCTGGGACTTTCCCCAGGATTCAAAAGGTTTGGTTGGCTGATCTGTCTGTCAGTCACAAGGGCTCCCCCTCCAGGTTCATTTAGGTGCCAAAAGCCCAAAACTACAATTCCTACAGAATTTTGCTCCCACAAGACCCCTAAAGACAGGCTGCATTTTAGAGTCCCCAAAGGTACTGATTGGCCCATTTCAGCAGTCCAGGACCAAGATGGTGGTGATAAATAAAACCATCCATGCTGCAAAGAAGGCAGGTTAGACAAACTACAATATCTTTACCATTCTAATAGATAACCAGCAAACAAGCATATCTTCTGACAGTGCTCCCTCTATGCAAATAGCGATGGCAGAAACGGAGCAATTGTCTGGCAGGTCGGGCGGGACTCGAGCATGGAAACACTCAGCCCCCCTCCCAGATCAATTATAACTGCAATCTAGGCAGCTCTTAAAGAGGCAGTACACGGAGGCTATACAGGCACTCTCTGGCAATACATTTGAACTGCTAAAATGCAGAACACCAGCCTGGCAGTGAGCATTTAGGCATGCTCAAGGAAGGCTTATATATATTAGTATGCAAACAGGGATGGCCCTAGAACAGATCCCTGTGAGACAATACTGGTCACCCTAACCTCATTTGACAGTTTGCTATAAACTCTTACTTGTTGTGCTCTGTTGTATTGCCGGGAATTAACATATTATTAGTCTGTTGTCAGTTCCGTCTTTTTCCATTTTTTTAATAATGTTCTGTGTGGTACTTTATCAAATACCTTCTGGAAGCCCAGGTAAATTCAGGTAAAAAACATCGATGGCATGCGGTGACCTGGGTTCAGGTACAAACTCAGGTTGTTCGGGAGTCGGCCGGGGGGGGTGGAAGGATAGAGCATCTGGAGGACTGCTTTCCTTCCTCGTGGTGGGGGGATTCGTGCTGTGTGCTGTAGACCAACACCTAGCCTTGGATGGGGGTCGGCACAGGTATGCAGCCACATAAGCGGTTGGCACGCTTCTACGGAGGTGGAGACAGCCTGCCTGCCCATTGCATGGATGTGGGTGCAGGAGAAAAATGGAAGAAACATTCTGGGACTCGACAGGACCCGTGATGGCCTAATCGCTCCAGTGGGTCCTCCCCCATCACCAGATCTGACATACTGGGCGGGGGGAGCACACCAGCACTCCTCACCCTGGCCCTACCGTGGAGGGTAATCTGTGGGGAACCCCGGGGGATGGACTGGCTGGGGGATCGTGGGCCATAGGATGTACCGCTCTGAGGGGCCCCTATCGGGTCTGTGGTGGTGAGGTAAAATTGTAAATAATAAAAAAAAAACGTTGATGGGGGTATTACTATCCAGACTTTTGCTAACTTTCTCATAGAATGTTAACAGATTGGTTATGCATGAGCTGTTTTCTGTAAATCTATGTTGTGTTGGATTCCTTAACTCTGTGGCAATATGGCAATGTGGCAATGGTAGACTTCAAGTCTGGAGCCCTAGGTTTACAGTACTGCCCTCAAACCACTAGGTTACACTGCCTGTCTAGTGTCACCCCTTGGTCATTTTGAGTTGTGTCATATCTCAGTTTTTAAGTTGTTTCTGATGCACTGTAAATTGTGCTTTTGATTGCAATAATAATAATAGTAATATTTTTCATAGTCCAGTTAAAAGAGTGAAAAGAGCATGCATGTGATTAAAAACTCACTACAGGTATCAAATCTTTCAAAATATGCACCCCTCAAATTGGGAACATAAAAAGGAAAACAGAGATGAATTTTCTGGGGTGTATTATTCCTCCCAGGAATCCGACGTGAAGAAGGGAGTTACTACATTTCTGAACTTTAACCTCTGATTTGAACTGGAGGATGAAGAAATAGATTTATTATGTACAGTAAATAGTGTGAAAGGAATGCAATAAAAAATTAAAATGTTACATAAGTAAATAAGGCAGGGTAGAGCAGTTAAAAGAGTGAAATTCAACTGCAAAGCTTAATGTGCTGCTGCTGCTGCAAATGGAGGGTGTCCCAAACAAGGTTAGGCCATGAAAGTAGGGGGCATTGGGAAAAGGTGGAAGATTACCAAAAAGAACACTGGACAGAGTACTTCAAGCACATGAAAGAGTTTTTACGTTCGCTTGCGCGCATGCGCAAGGAACGTTTTGGGAAAGTAGCACACTTGGAGGTGTGCCTCTCCCATCCAATGCACTGCTCCCTTGAGCAGGCGTGGTGGTCCTGCACCAATGGATGCAGGAGCTCAGTATGACAGCGGTGTTCCTCTGCTTCAAAGGAAAGCACTGCTGCCATACTGAGTGCCGCCGCCGCCCCCCTTTGCGCCACACGCCTCGCCACGCCACTCCTAAAGTTGTGACCACGCCGGGAGCCCACTCCCAGCGTGGCAACGCAGCCTGTCACGGGGTGCCCAACCCCGCCGCTCCACGGCCCCTGCCATCCTACTGTCATGCTGGGAGCCCACCCCAGCGTGGCAAACGCTCGTGACGTGTGCCGATGGGGTGCCCAATCCCCATCGGCCCTCGCCCCCATCTTCTGCCACGCTGGGAGTCCACCCCTACGCGGCAAACGCCCCACGTTGTCTTTATTTTTTTAAAACCTGTAAAATAAAACTGTCCCACGGCAGTCTCCCAGCCCTCCCACAACCCGCACTCCACCCACTGCGCACTCCAGCCTCCCCACACCCCTCACCCCATACTTACCTCCGGACTCCATGACGATCTTCGTGGATCGGGAACATGTCTGCACTCTTCAAAGCCGACCGCTGAACTGAGGAAATGCCGTAGGCTGTGTAATGGGCTAGATAGGGGTTCAACTTTTGTGCATATCTCAGTCATTTTTGGAATTTTTGCACAAATTTTCAACATGGGGTTTTGGGACCCTTCTCATGAATGATGTTACTGTCATGCTTATTCGGGCCTGAAGGGTGATTTTGCAGGCACCGCGCAGTCACTGCATGAAATCACCCTTGGCCTCAATAATGCCATGACAGTAGATATCATTCATGAGAAGGGGTCCCAAAACCCCATGTTAAAAAATTCTACAAAAATTCCAAAATGACTGTTTTATTTAGCGCAGTGTTGGTGCAGTTCCTCACGCAGGCTTGTAAGTTCGCGAATTTTCAATATTTTCACCCCAGATTTTCAACATTGCCATTTTACCACACCTTCTTATGAGTTGTACAGCTGTCATTTTTCACATCTCACCCAAAACGTGTTTCCATCCATGTAGCGCACAATGGCGCAGTCATTGTGCGAAATCAATGTATGGAACACATTAAGAAAATCACAGTGACACTGTTCATGAGCACAGGTCTTAAAATGGCTATGTTGAAAATTTGGTGAAAAAAATCTTAAAAATGACTGTTTTATGAGTCTGCGTTGCGCAGTTCCTACGCACGCTCGTAAGTTTGCGAATTTTCAATATTTTCACTCCAGATTTTCAACATTGCCATTTTACCACACCTCCTTATGAGCACTTCAGCTGTCATTTTTCACTTCTTGCCCAAAACGTGTTTCAGCCCATGTAGCGCACAATGGCACAGTCGGTCTGCGAACTCAGTGTATGGGACACATTATGAAAATCACAGTGTCACTGTTCATGAGCAGAGATCTTAAAATGGCTATGTTGAAAATTTGGCAAAAAAATTCCTACAAATAACTGTTTTACGAGAGTGCGTTAGCAGTTCTTACGACGCTTTGTAAGCTTGCGAATTTCCAATATTTTCACTCCAGATTTTCAACATTGCCATTTTACCACATCTCCTTATGAGCAGTACAGCTGTCATTTTTCACATCCTGCCCAAAACGTCTTTCCCACCATGTTGTGCACAATGGCGCAGTCAGTGTACGAAATCAATGTATGGGACACAGTAAGAAAATCACAGTGACACTGTTCATTAGCAGAGGTTTTAAAATGGCAATGTTGAAAATTTGGTGAAAAAATTCCTAAAAATGACTGTTTTACAAGCGTGCATTGCACAGTTCCAACGCATGCTCGTAGGTTTGCGAATTTTCAATATTTCCACTCCAGATTTTCAACATTGGCATTTTACCACACTTCCTTATGAGCAGTACAGCTGTCATTTTTCACATCCTGCCCAAAACGTGTTTCCGCCTATGTAGCGCACAATGGGTGTAACAAAAAGGTCATGCTGACAATTTATTGTGCAAATACCAGCAATCGCACAGGGCATTAGGGTAAAGCACTATACATGCCAAACACCACTGCAAATACCTGCAAGCGAACGTTCGGCATTGACAAATGCTTGTTTTTTATTTATTTAGTTTCTGTTGACCCAGAAAGGAGGGTTAGACAATACTGCATATTTTGAACCTAATGCTATGGGGGTGGGGTTGGGATACAGATACAAACCAGCTGAAACTGAACCAGATTAAGCTGTTGGTGGTACTGTATTTTAGGTGGATGAGTGAAATTAGGCCAGGACGCCAGGGTAATTCCCCTACTCTTCCAGTAGGAGGAACCCTTGTTTATTTGACATCTTGCCAAGATAGCGGAAGCTGGAGGTGATGGTAGTACTCCACCTACAGCCCTGCCTGCCCTGTTACAAATGCTTCTACAAATGTGGCTATGGGTTTTGCAAATGTACCTTTGTCTGCAGACATTGAGATGGAGGAAGTAGTTTAGATGTTAGAGAACCTGGCTTTCTGGGATTCAGCCATTGCAGTGACGAGAAAGGATGATACCAAAGAGAGTGGCAGAGAGGACAGATAAGCACTTAAGAGTGCCAACCGACAATTACAGGATGCTATGTAAGAGCGAAAGAGGCACCTCTTGAAACTCCTCGCTGAGGAGGATGAGAGGAGCACCTACAAGAAACTGAGGGGTCTTATATTTTAACATTTGCAGAGTGTGTGAGAAGCCATTTGACACCATACCCTCTTGCTTGAAGCAGAACCAATCTGAATTATTTCATGGTACTTTGCATATACTTCCCACAACAGTTTCCATTATAGAGAAATGTACAATTTTACATTTCTTTGAAACCCGGCTTTATTGCGAATGCCCTTTCTGGGTAACCCTTGCCTCAGTGCTGTTGCGCTGAGGTTTATTGTGTATTAGGTCACTAATTTATCTACCACAAGGGGAGTCAATAACCAGCACAACCTTAATGGAATAACACAGCTGCATTAACAACTGATCGCCCACAAGAAAGAGGGTTAGTGCAAATGTCAACTTTAAACATGGCCCTCTCAGGTGCTCTGCTGGGCAAGCCAGGTCTACCCCTTCACTTCTGGTGTCAGGATTTAAACAGACCCAATGGGGACTCCCTTATCTCAGTCTCTGGGTACTGCAGGTGTAGAACTGATGCAGGCATGTCTTGTCGCAGGTTGGTTGGCATTGGTGCACTTTAAACAGAGTAACAGGCTCAATTCCCCAAAGCCCACAGACCATGCAATTGCTTAAATAGCAGAAAACCCCTTAATATGGGTATTTGTAATTCAAATTACAAAACATAGTGAAATGACAGGCACTACCCCTTGAAACAATGCCACACTGTGGCACACTCATGGTTCCCAGACTCAGATGGCTCCTCCTCATGCAGCAGGCCACTGGATCTTGGCTTCCCCAGGCATCTATGATGCAGGCAGCCTTCCTCTCTCTGCTTTGGGCCGAACTGGCTACCTTAGGCCCTGGCTGCAGACTCTTCTGACCTTCTTCCAGTTTTCCTGGACTGTTGAGGCTCTGATCTAACCCTGACACATCCTGACTTCAAAACTCTTAGGTCAAATGCAACCTGGAACCATTCTGTCATGCCTGCTGCAGGACCTGTATCAGCAGACCTGGGTGTATTTCTCCATGCTGGGTCTTCTGCATTGCCTATGTGCTGGCATGCATGTGGATGCCACTCCCTTCCTCTCTGGAACTCTGCACCTCTGTTCATAGTTTGCTGTCTGCTCTTCAGGCCTGGGATGACACAGCTTGCACCCACTATCAGCACTGCAGACCTTTCCACCATGAGATCTCAACCAGATCTGCCATCCTCTAGCATAGTCCTGCCTTTATAAACCCTGCTCACAGTCTGTTTGAATTTGTGCCTGGGGCTGTCACTCCAGAAATTCAATAGCCTGCAGGACACAGAAAAGGCACCAGAATTTGATGTGCCTCCTTTTCCAAGAAACTTATCAGAGTCTCTTCCCCTGCAAGATTTCTCAGCATGAGGTGGGCCTGCCTGAGCAGGTCCATTGCAGTACTCCCTGAGGAAGGATTTATTGTAACCAAGCTCCCTGTGCTTGAGGATGCACAGCAAAAACAGGCTGTTGTAGCTGAGCCACAATCTCTCCCTAATGGGCTGAGCAGTACCTTTTCTATGCTTGATGGGATGGATACAGAAGCATCTGTAGGCACCAGGGATATGATCAAGGTACTTGAGGTCAGTTGTGCATTGGAGCCTAGGAGCCCCACTGAGAACCTGCCTGGGGTAGATGCTGCTGCAACTGTGCATACTGCACATCAGGGTACACAGAGGGGAATACAATTGAAGGGAGGGTTGGGAACAGCTGATAAGGGTGTGAAACCAGGGCTTGCAGAAAGCTGTTCAGATCTCACTAATAATTAACTCCCAGCTCCTTCAGATATGGGGAGTACTGTAATGGTCACAGGTTGTGGTACACAGCATGGTGGGGTGGAGAGGGAGAGGAGGGAGAGTTACTCCTAGGGTATGGTACCAGACCCAACAGTATACCAACAGGTTGGTAGAAGATCCAGACCCCACCCCCAGAGGATGGTGGATGTTTTCATAAGGCCTGAAGAACACGCCTAGAGGAGGAATGCTGTAAGACTTGAGTACTGTCCGACTGGCCATGAGGACATACATGGCCAGCAGCACTGTTGCCATCTCCACCCCAAGAAAGCTGTACAGCTGGTAGAATAGGTGGGGGCAGCTCTTGAATGTTCCATCCACATACCAAGCTGTGCACTGGGTCAGGAACTCAAGGTTTCATCTGGTGCTGAATATTAGGTAGCATGCCTGCCCTCCGCCCAAGTCATGCAGTAGGAATGGTTCCCCTGCATCCATGGTAAGGTATTCCTTGGGTATGTGCAGTCCCAACAGCGATGTGGGCTCCACTGGTGTGTGTTGTGCCCCCCTCCAGGCCCTCTGGATGACCCGCTTCAGGTTTCCCATGGGTGGCAGGCAGCCCCCAACCGCCTCCATGAGTCCACTTCAGCAGGTGGCTATTACCTGCTGGCTGCTCTCCATTTTCTCCACCACCTGCTGTTTCACCACTGCATGGACCTGATGAATTGCTATGCTGGCACTGTCGGGCACATGGTTGTGGCAGCCGGTCAGCGTTACATCCGTAATGCCCTCCACTGTCTTCACCCACCTGAGAACCTCCCAGTATGGTATTTGATGCACTTACAGTAGGTCACTGCATCCCTGAACCACTCCTGCTGGAACAGGTATCTCCAGTATGCCAGTAGATCATTGCCACAGGCACTGTTGATGTATTCAAGTGGCATGGCTCTGCAGTCTATATACGACAGGTGCTGCTGCTCCTCCCCTTCCCCCTACTGCTCCCTTTTGTTGCTGGTCGCTGTGAATGCCTGTGAGGTTTTGCACAGGGTGTTAATAAGCTGTACTTGTCATCCTGTGGGGGCAGGTTGCACCTGCTGCAGGTCATCATGGCATGCCTCTGAGTCAGCCATCACTGTTGTGTTGCACAGCTACCCAGGGACATGCACTTTCCTTGACATGCCTGTTGAACCCATGCTCACTGTCCCTTAGAACACTGGATCACCGTGCTGCACCTGCTTCCAACTTGCAGCTCACTCTGTTGCTCCCATCACTGTGATGCCTGTGTCACTGGTGCACACTTTGCTGCCTGGACTTTGTTGTTATGGTTTCACCATTGGGGATGGTTCCTCATCATTCAGCATACTGATTCTGGCATGGTGAGGGTCACCAGACAGTCATAAGAAAAACATACCCCCTAAACACAAACCTTTGAAATGGTAAGACCTTCCTTTGAAGACAAACAATTGGTTTGGTCCTCTACCTACAGCTGCTCAGTGGGGGGACACTACGAACCAGGGGGAAAAGTCTGAAGGTGCCTCGGCTACCTTCTGTTTTAAGAAAGGCATGTTTGATACTGATGACTCTCTTACTGAACCACTGGGTTCCAAGTAATGGACTAGGTCTCATTTAAGACTTAAAGAAGGCTGATCATGTTGTGGAATGTAGAGCAATACCTGTTTATCCTCTCTTTTGTACATGAAGCATGTATGGGCCCGCTTAAGGTGGCCACTTGTAATGTTAATATTTTAAAAACTTGAACAGTAGGGACACCACACTGGCTATTATCTATGATATCATGGCAGATATTGTTTATATGCATGACACCAGACTGCGCAACTTGTCAAACATTTCTTGGACACAGCACTCCTAGCCTTGGGGTCCATCTTTTTGGTCCCTGGGAAAGGACCTCTCTTTAGTAGTGGGCATTTTTCCAATTGATACTTCTTTTACGGTCATCAGACTGGTCAAAGCCATTCCCGGGAGAATACTTATAATAGAGGCAACCTTGAGATCTGACAAACTCCAGATTTTTATAGAATACACCTCTCAGACCAAAACCCAGAGAGTTGAGTGTGTTTAGGTTATTCAATCCTGCCTGTGTTGTGGCAGAGGTGTGATCATTGAAGAACATTTTAATAATAGTTTTTTGTCTATGGAAAAATGCTACATGCAAAAACAAGTTTGCAATACTAACTTCTTGAAAGAAATAGTGGAAACAGCCACCTTGTATGTACGTCTCTATGCATGTAGACAGTGACCATACATTTCACAAAGTATCAATCTCTACTCAGATCGACAATATCTTTGCTTACCATTGTTGGAGTTACCAGCCACAGCAGTTCTTCCACAAGAAACTTCTGACCAGCACATGATGGTGCATGAATGTACTTCTAATAATGTATACAGGAGAGGGAATGGGACATGGATGTTTAATATCTTGTTATTGGAAGGTCCTGGAATAAGGAAAGATTGGTAAGGGTAAATTACTGCCAGGAGAGCAACACAGGTTTTTAATGTTTCCTTGGCTCCATGGTAGGGAGGACACAAAGGCAGATTTTAAACAAGTTTGTGTTTCCCAAGGCAAGAGGAAGTCTGGGGACAGTTATATGACATATCTGGACTTGCGGAGAACTATCCAAACTAATTTTCCATCAAAAATTGGGAGTTGTGGTTTAGGGGATCAAATCAAATCTGTTAAAGAATGGATGAAGGGATTTCAGTATGATAGGGCTAAATCTAGGAAGGCAGAATTAAAATTTGGCACACAGGCAAAAGTATAAGTACTGGATATTTTTATAGGGTGCAGGGAGAGAGTGAAACATTATGCCATAATATGCCTCTGCTCAGAGGGATGAGTATGTCATTCAGACACTGATCACATGATTAGAATAGTGCAAGCCCACTCGGGGCAGACTTTTGGATCTCCTATCACCCCCTACATGACCTGGATGATTTTCTAACACTTTGTATAGGGCTGGGTCTGCCCTCTTCTGAGGAAGCAGCTTTATGTTAAGTCATTGGGGGTGAAGGAGGTGATTAAAGCTGTAGGGGCCTTACAAAATAATACAACTCACAGTCCAGATGGACTACCAGTTAAAATTATGTAAGTTAGGGTAGGGTATTTTAGCTTTGGATTTGACTTGTGTTTTTTAATGAAATTGTGGATTCTGTCTATACCAAGCAGAAAAACCTCACAAATATACCCCCCATCCACTTAGCACTTGTAAAATCTGACAAAGATCCAATAGAAACAAGCATGTTGCAAGTAAACTGTTTTATTGAATTTTGCTCACATGCTGTGCAAAGGTAAGCTAAAGTGCTACCAATATAATAGGTGCTGCTCCCACAGCCTGCCACAAGAACACCAGGTGGTCAGCTGTTCTTGTGGCAGGCTGTAGGAGCAGGACCTATCATATTGGCAGCACTTTAGCATATATATTTATTTAGCGTATTATTTCTGTATTGATGTAACTGATTATGTTTCCCTGCCATCTTCTCCCTTGAAATCTCCCGGGTCGCTCCCGAAAACAGGCACGTATTTGTTGAGTGTGCTTACCTGGTCAATAAGACAAAATAAATAAATCAAAGGGGAAAGATTCAAAATGGAGATGAGTAAGTACTGCTTCTTGGAAGGGGTGGTGAATGGAGTGAATAAACTGCATGACAAGGTCGTGGATGCGAAGTCGCTAGCAAGATTCAGGACAAAGTGTGATGCGTGTGAAGTAGTTTTAACAGACGGAAGGATGAGGGAGAGGAAGAGTAGACTGAGGGGGAGGAAGGAGACTAGTGAGTTTTCAAGTAGGGAATTTTGGGATGTACAAGATGGACTGGTTAGGTCATTTTCTGTCCATCACTTTTTTATGTTTCAATATTTAAAAATGACAATAGGGCCTGAAGATAAAAGGTGTGTGTGTGTGTGTGTGGGGGGGTGAGAGATATAGAAGGAAAATATAGAGATGCTGAGGGAGGGGGTGGATTTGTTGCAGGAACAGGTATTGCTGGAAATGGAAGGCCAGGCAGGAGGGAGAGGAGCAGAGATCTAAAGGGAGGTTATTCCAGCATAGGGGGTGATGGGAGGAGAAGGCACATTGCCCAGCAAATCTTTTGGAATGGGGATGCCGGGAGAGCAGGAATCATTAGTGGCGGGTGCTTGGAGCAAGGGATGGGAGGTAGGAAATAACTTGAACTGGTAGTATAGCCTAGAGGTTAGAGTAATGAGCTGTGAATGAGCTTGGTACATCCAGCAGACAGACCTGGGTTTAATTCCCACAACCTCCATTTGTATACTGAGTGACTCTAAGCAAGTCACTTAACTCCCCAGTGCTCCCAGGTCACCCTTGTAAACAGGCACCCATGCCTAGTGGGCCTTACCGAGTTAACAAATAATAAAATAAATAAAAGAGTATACTGTATGTTAAGGTCTTCTGGTGACATCACTAAGTGCGATGAAGGCATAATGGAAGAGCTCCATTCCTATTTTCCAACAATTGTGGCTTCAAGTTCCTTTTTTAAGTAAAAAGTAGAGATTTTAGCAGTTCCAGAGCTTCCCAATACAGCAGTTGATGGGAGGATCTGGGAAATGGAAAAATAAAGCTTTGGAAGGAGCAGAATTGACTGAGTCTACAGCCACATCGGCTATTGCACCATTAAGCACACCCTCCAGTGCAGCCTCCTCTCCCCGACAAGCGGGCGCAGGACTGGCAGAATCAGTAACCAATGAGTGGCTTATAGCTGAGTTAGTTACATTTTGGAAGAAAACACAAACTATGTTTCACTCCCTTTGATATGATGTAGACAAACTGAAATGGGAGACTGGTAAGCTGATTTCGGCTACCACGGACCTTGAGTAAAGTTCCGACATGATGGGGGATCTTCTCCTTCATCTCTACCATCGAGAACAACAACTTGAGAATAAATATGTGGATTTGGAGAGTAGGATAAGAAGGAGAACCTCTGAATATATATGGTATGCCCGAGGGGGAGGAAGGGACAGAGATCACAAGATTTGCAGAACAGTTGATAAAAAAACTTTCCTTACCTGAAGACTTAGCACTGGATCTTGAGAGAATACACTGGGCATTAGGAGCAAAGCCAGGAACTAAAGAGCACTCGAGATCTATAATAATGAAATTTTAACATTTTCAGACAAAAGAGCGTGTCCTGGCACATAAAACACGTTCGCTGGGGAGAAAGTCATATTCACTTTGACAATGACTTGCTCTGGTGATACAGCAGAAAAGAGGGATTTGGGCTTCCAGCCTTCAACCTTTGAAAAAAGCAGGCCTAAAGTTCCAAATGCCTTACCCAGCATGACTGGGAGTCTTGTTTCCTGAAGGAGGCATCTTGTATCACACTACAGGTGAAGCCAATAGGGACTTAAGATGATGCCTCGAGACTGCACAGCCACCACAGACCAATAATCAGCAGCATGGAGGTTGAGGGGTCACCACATGAAGGGCTTGGGGTGGGATTTGGGATTTCAGTTGGAGGATGCAGCCTAGTGAGCACAACACTCTTGAGAGGCAATGAAAATGATTAAGAAGCTGCTTGGACAGTTTCTGAGAAATGCTCATTAACTGGCTACATAAAACTACATTGTCTAACACCTTCCCATTTGATGGGTCGTAGCCAATTTGTAGAAGTGGGTTCTTATAAGTCTAGGGTATGGGAGGTGAAAAATAGTGTATCACAGGTTTCGATTTTAGGGCCTTTGCTATTTAACATCTATATGAATGAACTTAAAATTGCATCAACGGTCGCCCGGTGTCATATGCATGCAGATGACACCATATTGTATGTTGAGGGAGATACTCAAGAGTTGATCAATATGAGGCTGCAATTGGCTTTTGACGAAGTACAGATTTTTTTTAAAGATGAACCATCTTATCTTAAATGCTAATAAAACACAGTCACTTTTATTTAAAAATAATAATAATAAAAAACAAGATCTCCACTTAGAAATTAATACCGTGGATGGCATTGCCGTTAAGCAAGTGGATTCATACAAATACCTCAGTGTTTGGTTAGACCCATGCCTGGGTTGGGATAGTTATATAGATTCTCTTATAAAAAATACAAATAGGAAGCTGGGCGTCTTATATAAATATAAAAAGTTCATGACCAGAGCGGTCCAATTGAGTGTGGTTAACTCTCTCCTATTCCCAGTGATTGATTATGGTGACTTCCTTTATGGAGGGGCTACTGAAAGGCATATAGGTAGAGTGGATTCAGTTTTCTGTAGGTTAGCTCGTTTTGTATTGGATGCCCCCTATAGAACTCATAGGTGTATACTCTTTAGGGAATTAAATTGGCTGAGACCTGTAGTGAGAAGAGACTTACATCTGTTACAGTTTATGATTAAGGTTTGGTATGGGGAAGTACCTAACTATATTATTGACATTTTTGAAGTTGGGAAAATAAAGAAAAGTTTGAGGGCCTCTGTTGGAACTCAGATTGTTCCAATTAAATGTAATTTGAACATTGGAAGATCATCTGTACTTGTTAGAGGAATTAGCCTACGGAATAAATCTCCTTCAGATTTGAGAAGCAATTGAACCAGATATAATAAAAGTGAATTAATGAAATGATGCACATCTGTTCTAAATACCACAACTTGTAATAATTGTTAGCACTTTAAAAGTATGTATTGTATAATGTGTATGACTGTTTTTTATTTTTAACTTTCTTTTTTATTATTGTTTTGTTAAATGTCCTAATTATATGTGCTGTATCAGTGATTGGTGTTATGCTATATGATGTGGAACCTTATTTTAATGCAATAAGGAACTTCATTGAAAATTAGCTTTGCTCAATTGAATGTATCCATTTATTCGTATATGAATAAAAAAATGATTTACTACTACTACTAACACCAACATGCTTAAAATGTTGTAACAGGACTACTAGATCAGTGAAACGACATTGCAGCTATATCCTTTATGGTGATGTTTTATTATTAGCCCTATTGTACTTTGGCCATTACCTGAAGAGACACTGAAGGGGCGGGCTGGGTTGCCTTCCCCATCTCTTCTGGGCTGCCAAACCCAGTGTGGTGACAGCTTCTTAACACCTGGAAAGAGCAGCATTTAGGTATACTCAGCAACAGTGGGGCCAGCTACCTGGTTCGGTAATACTGCAATTCTGTTTTCTTGATATCAAGAGCTTTTTCAAGCTGTTTTTATCAAACAGTATGGACACAGTGCATTTCACCATAGGGCCGCTGGCCGGAAGGCTCTGAAGTAAAGGTGACCCGGGTTAATTGCCTGCAAGGTGGAATTCTCATATAGCCCTATCTATTGACTGCTACTATTCGGTGACTATAATAATGGATGGCTTGTAAATGCCCTTCCCACCTAACAGTATCAGGGAGATTCTGGGTGAACATGTCTGTGCTCATAGAATTCCACAAGGCTGCTCCCTCCCATTGGTGGTTTCTTGATTTTGACTGTGTGGTTAAAAATGACTGCTCACTATGTTGACAGGATGGACTGGGGGAGGGGCCAACTCTGGCCTGGCAGCCACATTTCCTGCCCCCGAGATCATTAGTTTATGCTCCTCCAATTAGATAACAGGGGATATTCATATTAGATGGAAGAGAAATTCCGATCCTTTTTTATATGTCTTCGCTTATATTTTCAGTGGGATTGTGTGGAGCTTTGATACCTAGACACATAGAATGTGCCAGCAGATGAGGACCAAGAAATTTATCTAGTCTGCCTATGTTTTTTCCTACCTTCCTACTTGGAATCACTTGTTATCTTACTGACATGTCTGTCCCATGCTGATTTAAGCTGCTTGACCGAAGGATGTGTAGTGACGTTCTCCCGCTTAATGATGGATGGGCTGGTGGGGTTGAATGGGGGTTGTTGGGGCTCAACCCTAACATCTCATTTCCCTACTTTTGTCATTTCAACCCTAACTGATGCATTAACAAGGTTTATTTGCAATTTATTTCCTCAATTTTTTAGATAGTATAAATGTATATTTATTTCACTGTTGGAGTGCAGGGTCAACTCCCATCCCTCCACAGATGCACATATGTATCTAGCTGTGGAAACACAGCAGTCTCTGGCCCCTGCACTTCCACGCATTAAGTTATGAGAAGATGTAGAGAAATCACAACAAATGGTCATAATTGTGCCATCTTAAATCATTTTCACCCCAAATGTTCAACAAAACCTTCTTATCACCTCACTGCATGTACCCAGTACAGAAAACTTTCAAATGCTTGTTGAAATGTAATTCTGCACTGTAAGGCAGTTTTGCGCCGCAGGTGTGGAAAAACATTTTTGGCAGGATTCGAAAAATTACAGTTGTACTTTTCATGAGGTGGTTTGAAAAAAATGTTAATGTTGAAAATCTGTAGTGAAAATCTGAAGAATTGGCAAAGTTACAAGCGTGCGTAGAAACTGTGCATCACAAGCTCATAATGCGATCATTATTTGGAATATTTTCACCACATTTTCAACATGGGCTTTTTGGGAACTCCCCTCTGGAACAGTTGCACTGTGATTTTGTTAATCTATCCTGAAAGTTGATTTTGCACAGTGACCTCACCATTCTGCACCACAGGTGTAAAAACACATTTTGGGCAGGACGGTAAAAATAACAGCTGAACTTTTTATAAGGAGATGTGAAAGAATTTCATCGTTGAAAATCTGGAGTGAAAATATTAAAAATTGATGAGGTTATGAGCATGCATAGAGACTGCGCAATGCACGCTCATAACACAATCATTGTTTTGGAATTGTTTCACCAAATTTGCAACATGAGCTTTTTGGGACCCTACCTCATGAACAGTGGTACTGTTGTGCTTTTAATCCATCCCAAAAGGTGATTCCATGCAGTGACCACAAAATCATCTTTTGAGAAAGAGTAACAAAATGACAGTGCAATTTGTCACGAGGTTGGGTCCCAAGAACCCCATGTTGAAAATTTGGGGCCAAAATTCCTTAAAATGGCTGAGATATCAGCATAAGTTGAAAACCCCATTGACTGCCATTATACAGGCATTTAACTTGATTCTTAGGTTTGCGGTTCAGCTTTAAAGAGTGCAGACATGCCATGATTTAGTTAACTCCAATTTGGGACTATTTGACTTCCAAAAATAAGGAAGAAACTTGCAAAATAAAGAGGGAGGAAGTCACTGACTTCCAGATTGAAAACCAAAAATTAGATGACTTCCAAAATTGCAGCCATGAAAGTCAGAAATGATGGATTGTTCTGAAAGAAATTGTATTTTACCACTAATGTATTATACCAACAAACATAAAATGTGTCCTTCCTAGAATATTGACTTCCAAAAGTGGGATCCTGGAAGTATTTTGACTTCCAAAAAATTGGAATGACTTCCAGATTTTGACTCCTGGAAGTTTTAGACTTCAACTGAAAATAAATTAACTGAACCCCTGCAGATGTGTCCTCAGAAGATGGCAGTGGCCAACCTCTGGAGGTAAGTATAAGGTAAGGGGGGGTTGCAAGGAGATGGGTGTGCAGAGGGGGGATTGGGATTTTATTTATTTATTTGTTTTCGGAAATACCTTTGAGCCAGAGGCTAGTTTACAGAGGTTCCACTTCATTACAAGCAGATCAGATAACAGTTACAAATTTTAGGTGGTTACATAGGGTATATACGCAGTACAAATAAACAGATGGAGCAAACATGAATTATAACAATGCAAAGTAAATGGTGAGGAGAACATAGCAAGACATGTTTTAACAGTTCTTTTGTCTAAGTGCAATAGGATAGCATAGCATATTATGCTTTGTATCAGAGAGGAAAGTGTAGAGTGGGGCAGGATATTGAGATGAAGAGTGAGAGAGGTAGAAGAGAGTGGAGGGGAGGAGCAGTGCCTGCAGGGGTGAGGTGGTAGAGGGAGGGGGAAAGGGTGGTAGGGAAGGGAAGGAGAGTGAATATGGGGGTAGGGGCAGATTATATTAGGAGGGGGAGAGAGGAGGTGAGCAGGGGAAGAAGCTCAGTTGAGTAAGGTAAAGGCTGGGGAGGAATTGAATAGAGATGGACAGTAAGGAGATAAAAGTTGTAGTAGTAACAGGGGTACCTAGGTAGAGAAGAGGTAGGGGAAGAGACGGGTGGTAGTTTGTACATTGACTGCGAAACTAGAGAAAGGACGGCAGTGTCAGGGAGTTAGATCCCATAGTCGCAGACACTGGTAGGTGCTAGTAGTGCCTGAAGTTTTGACTTAAACTGTCCTAGCTTGGTTTCTTTATGAAAGTCTTCCCCAAGAGAGTTTAGCCAGAGCAGCACACAGTATTCATAGGACCGCTGGCCTTGAGTGATTCGGTGGAAGGGGATTTTAAGGGTATGGTTGTGTACACCCCTAGTACTTCTGGCAAAGTAGGGTGTAGTGATGAGATTTCACACTCCGGGGGGGTAATTCCTAGGGTTGATTACTTGGTCAGGAGGCAGACCTGATATTGTAATCTACTACCCAGATTGAGCCACCCAGACCATGCATACAGAGCACATAGAAACATAGAAGTTGACGGCAGATAAGGACCGCAAGGCCCATCCAGTCTGCCCATTTCTTTTTCTACCTTATAAATGTGCCATCGGCCTTTGCTCTGTCAGTGGACAAGTGTGCGTCAGCCGGTCTGCACCCAGCACAAGCCTACAGGCCTTGTTAAGCATGATCTTAATCTATTGGAGCACTGTGTGGGTTGCGGCACCATATACCACTAGGCCATAATCAATGGTTGACAGCACTGTGCTTGAGGCAGCAATTTTTAATGCTTCATTGGTAAGGCACTACTTATTTCGATAGAGTAGACTCTGTTTAGCATTAGCCATGTTAGCAACAATATCAGTGTGTAGAGTGAATAAGAGAGTGCTGTCCACTGTTACACCTAGATATTTGAAGTTTTGTACTATTTAAAGGGGGGAAATAGAGACTGTTGCATATTTGTAGCTGATAGGATCTGTGTTTATAATGGGCAGAAGCAAACATCATGGTTTTGGTTTTCTTGTAGTTAAAGGGCACTGTCAATCCCATTTGGCCTCAAAGTGTCCCTAGTTTAAAAAACACATTTTATGATTGTTCTCATTCTATAGAGACTGCTGATGTAGCTGGCTGTTGGATTCAAACTCCTTTTTCCTTTTAAAAAGTAAAAAATTAAGTGTCAACAATACTGGTTTTACCACACCAAAACATGTTTGCTTACATTTCTTGACCGACTACAGCTGCATCTTTTCTGGACTCAGGGACACCCCCAACACTATCTAGTTACTCATTATGCAGTGGGGGTAGATGAGACTATTGTATCAGGAGTGGCTGCAGTGTTTGAGGTTGTTTCTAATGTTCAGAAAGTATGCAGTAAGCCTAGGCAAACAATCTGGAGCAAAACAAGGCTGTGTATAACTATACATCCCCATGCAGTTCAGTTCTAATAAGCAAGGAGGCAGATCAAACAACCAGCAACATCAATAAATTTTCTAGAAGGTAAGCAATCATAAAATGTGGAATTTTACCTAGAAATAATATGATGCAAAAAAGATTGACAGTGTCCCTTTAAGCAATAATTTGGATTTGAGGAACCATTATTCTACTGCAGAGCAATTTGACTGCATCTGATTTTCAAGCACCCCAGGGGGTCATGGTGACTTGACTAGAGTACAGCATAGTCTATGTATAATAAAACATTGTCTTTTACTGACTGGGGGGATGGTTTAGAAAAAAACTACCAATCTATCACTCAGTCAATCAACAGTTTTAACAACAGTTCTTTTGTCTAAGTGCAATAGAATAGCATAGTATTTTATGCTTTGTATCAGAGAGGAAAGTGTAGAGTGGGGCAGGATATTGAGATGAAGAGTGAGAGAGGTAGAAGAGAGTGGAGGGGAGGAGCAGTATCTGGAGGGGTGAGGTGGTAGAGGGAGGGGGAAGGGAAGGAGAGTGAATATAGGGGGTAGGAGCAGATTATATTAGGAGGGGGAGAGAGGAGGTGAGCAAGGGAAGAAGCTTAGTTGAGTAAGGTAAAGGCTGGGGAGGAATTGAATAGAAGTGGACAGTAAGGAGATAAAAGTTGTAATAAAGGGGGACCTAGGTAGAAAAGGGGTAGGGGAACAGACAGGGGGTAGTTTATACACTGACTGCGAAACTAGAGAAAGGACGGCAGTGTCAGGGAGTTAGATCCCATAGTCGCAGACACTGGTAGATGCTAGTAGTGCCTGAAGTTTTGACTTAAACGGCCTTAGCTTGGTTTCCTTATGAAAGTCTTCCCCAAGAGAATTTAGCCAGAGCGGCGCACAGTGTTCATAGGACCGCTGGCCTTGAGTAATTCGGTGGAAGGGGATTTTAAGGGTATAGTTGTTTACACCCCTAGTACTTCTGGCAAAGTAGGGTGTAGTGATGAGATTTCACACTCCGGGCCGGGGGGAGGTAATTCCTAAGGTTGATTACTTGGCCAGGAGGCAGACTTGATATTGTAATCTGCTCCTCAGATTGAGTCACCCAGACTGTGCATACAGAGCACAAGTGTGTGTCAGCCGGTCTGCACCGAGCACAAGCCTACAGACCTTGTTAAGCATGATCTTAATCTACTGGAACACTGTGTGGGTTGCGGCACCATATACCACTAGGCCATAATCAATGATTGACAGCACTGTGCTTGAGACAGCAATTTTTAATGCTTCATTTGTAAGGCATTGCTTATATCGGTAGAGTAGACTCTGTTTAGCATTAGCCGTGTTAGCAACAATACTAAGGTGTCGAGTGAATGAGAGGGTGCTGTCCACTGTTACAACTAGATATTTTACGTTTTTTACTATTTCAAGGGGGGAAATAGAGATTGTTGCATATCTGTAGCTGATAGGATCTGTGTTTATTACGGGTGGAAGCAAACATCATGGTTTAGGTTTTCTTGTAGTTAAGTAAAAATCTGGATTTGAGGAACCATTGTTCTACTGCAGAGAAATTTAACTGCATCTGATTTTCAAGCACCGAGGGGGTTCATGCTGACTTTAATAGAGTACAGCATTGTCTACATATAATAAAACATTGTCTTTTACTGCCTGGGGGAGATGGTTTAGAAACAAACTATCAATCTATCACTCAGTCAATCACGTCTTTATTTAACCAGGTGATCACCATTGAACAAAAAGCTAATTTTAAAGATGGACCTGGACAAAAGTCATATTCAGTACATGGAATAATAGTATGCACACAGTACATATGTTAAATACATACAAGCAGATACATACACATTATGTATGTTCCATACACAGAGAAGGATATGCAATTAGAATACAAGTTCAATACAAAGAGTAATTATCCACACAATGCATATGTTCAAGCACAAAGAGTAGGTTATACGTACAGTATTCATGTTCAGCACACAGAGTAAATTATGCATACAGTGCACATGAGTGGACCACAGAATAGTTTATGCTCAAACAGTTTACACTGGGCTAAGGTCCATTGAGGGATTATAACCCGGGACTATATACAGTATACAGTAAGTATAAAGAAGGCTGGTACCTAGGAAATAATATATACAGAATATACATGGGCTAGGATGATAGCCATGGATGATGGGAACTAAGGTAAGAATGGAGAGAGATATTGTGTAAGGCAGGCCTGAAGCAAAACCAAGTGGGGAAAGGGTAGACAGGAACAAGTGCTTGTTGATGAAGAGGACCAGTTCATGAGCCTTGGAGGAACAAGGGACAAGTGACAACAGTCAGGAGGGAATAAATTCAGGGCATCACGACTGAACACTTGCTTAATGTTTTCAAACCGATGGAGAAGGTGGAGGTAATAGGGAATGTGGGTAACAGGTGCCAGGGTGCCTCTGTTACTCTGTAGAATGGAGGCAGGCCACAACTCAGGGGAAACAACTACATGATTCCTTGATGGAACAAGCATAAAGCATTTTGAATGCCGAGAAGTTGATAGGGAGGACCAATTTCAAGTATTTTTGCAAGCTGTTCCACAGTTAGGGTAGTGCATAGCTTATGGATGACCTACCAAAGCACAATTTGACTCTAGGTACATCAAGGGAGATATAAGAGGCACTTCTCAGGGCATATTTACCTCCCTCACTTGATGGAAGACAGTCTGAGATATACTGCGGTAGGTTTTTAGTAATAGCTTTGTAAGTCTAGTTTGCGGCGTTTCTCTGCCTTCTATACTTGAGGGATGGCCACCCTACTGCAGAATATAAGAAGCAGTGATGAGTGGAATATGGAGCATTAGTGATAAACCTTATGGCTCTATGGTAGAGCGTATTGAGTTAAAAAGTAGTGGGCCAAGAACTGAGCCCTGGGCACCACTGTAGTACCAGGTTGACTATCAGAGAGGACAAACTGAATTTTCACTTTTTTCACTCTCCCTGTAAGGTAACTTCTGAACCAGGATACTGATTCTGCAGATAGCCCCATCTTGGATAGTTGGTTCAGGAGCAGTTCGGAGTTAACAGTGTTGAAGGCCTTGGTGAGGTCTACATAGATTGCCCCCACCAAGAACCCTTGGTCTAATTTGCTGTGAATATATCCAATTAATTCAACAAGGACAGTTGTGGTGCTATGTTGCATCTGGAAGCCGTGTTGTTGATAGCATTGTAGCTGATATTTGTCTAGGTAGTCTGACAATTGGTCTGATACTATGCGCTCTAGCGCTTTTGAAAGGGGGAGGGATGTATTGAAATAAGTCAAAATTAGAATGGAGGGTTCAGTCACCATTTTTGTGGACAGGTGTGACCGCTGCAGCTTTCCATTGTCAGGAGAATTTACCAGAGATAAGGGATGGATTTAGGATTTTGGTAAGGGGGAATGAAGATAATATCGAGGGTGAGCTTAATGAGCTTGAGGTCTAGCATATTGCTACTGGCTCTGTACTTGCCAAGCATTTTAATGAGGTACTTTTTTGCTTTTGCTGGAGTGATTATTTTCAGGTAGAAGGTGGGTGGGGAACTAATAATGGACATAGGCTCCTACGAAGGATTGTCATTGCTTAATGGTTGGAGACTATCAAGGGGCAGAACATTGCTGAGGTCAGTGAATACCTTATTAAACGTACTGGCGATGACTCTGGGGTCCTGGGTGGTGGTACCATCCACATTTAGTATGGTGGGGGAGCTTTATTAGGTTTACCTGATAGAGTTCTAATGTTCTCCCAGAACCTATGGCTGTCGCCCCAGGAGTTAGTAAGCTCAGTTCTGAAACGTTGGCTTTTTGACTTCCTGATTGCCCAGGTCCATTTGTTCCAAGCAGTTTTGTAACTCTGGGTGTCAGCCGGGGAACCAGTTCTTTTAGCTTCAGCTCATAGGTCATTTTTGTGGTTCATCACTTCTAAGAGTTGGGGGGAGATCCAGGAGTTGCAGGAGTCCTGTATCTTTTGCTTTGTGAGGGGGGCATAGATATCACAGTACTCATTGAATCTGAGTATGAACCCTTTTAATGCAGTGTCAGCTTCATCTGTATTGTCTAAGAAGCTCCAATCTTGAAGTCCAAAGTGTGTTTTCAAGGCAGTCAATTTCCCTTTTTTCAATACTCTGTTCGTGACTGTTCTAGTTGGTACCTTGGGGGACTTATCTGACCAGCTGAAAAGGATGGGAGAATGGTCGCTGAGGGAATCCAGGAGGACAGTTGTGGGAGTTATTCTGTCCAGCTGGTTGGTGATAATCCAGTCGATCAGAGAACATGTTCTCGTACAGTAATTTAGGCAAGTGGGGGAGTTCATTGTTTATGTCAGATTTAGAGGTAATGTTACATCTTTATAAGGTGCTGCATTTGGGGATGTCCATTAATGTTAAAATCACCCATCATTATTAGCTCTGAGTTCTGGCAGAGATCAGCAAGGTACTCCTGGATAATTTTGAAACTGCTAGGTTGGTCCTTGGGGGGGTGGGCAGAGAGTATATAAACTGATGCTACAGTTAATTTTTTGTCATTAGTGCCGAATAATACTTTTATTGCTAGAAGTTAGGTTCTACAGTTGGTAGTGATGGGAGGTGACATTTGAGCCTGGATGTGCTCCTTTAGGTATCGAATGAAACCACCCCCATGCTTGCCTACCCTGTCAAGTCTGAATGAGGTGCTACCTCTCAGGTGTCCTCTCATAGCCCTTTGGGCTAACAGCACCTCGGATGGGGGGCTATATGCCTCCACGACGAGAAGAGCCTGCTGCCACACTCCCTGAGCCCTGGACAGTATTCTGGGAACTCAAGGCTGCATGGCTCTCTCTGTAAATCTTCTAAGGACAATTGCCTTTATCTTGGGACAGCTCTTATTGACTGTCCGTGAAACACGAGCTCCTTGTTTGGTTTCTCATCCTGTCAGGCATTTCCAAATTCCTCCTAACTGGACTATGTCACTACCATCGGCCAGTTTATTTAACCTTTTATCCCCAATCCAGTATTGCCTCTGATACCTGGTCTGTTTTAATACTCCGTGCTGAATTTCTTAAGTTTAAAGTGTATTTTAACTGTATTTCCATTTGCAGATTATACTGTGAAGCCACTAGAGGGCAACAAGACTTGTAGGTTGCAATCCTTTTCCCACTGTTCCCCTCAACACTTCTGTCCTGCGGCATTCATACCTAAATTCTCTGCCTTTTTCCCCTTTCTGTACTGTCCCTTGCACAGTCTCCCAGGCTATCACTAGGCATACAACGTGGCATCCAAACTGGGGTTAGAACTAACATACTAACATACTAAAATGCCAGCAGAATAGGCCTAACAGTCTCTTGAGTCTGCTCGGTTTTCAGCACCCCCACTGAGGGCCGATTTTGGTGTCCCCCCTCCCCCTTGGGTTATACTGTCCCCAGTCCCAGATGTTCCACCTGTATTGTGCCTGGTCAGATTTATCCTCCCCCTGTACCTGTCCCATCCCCTCTTAAACCTGTCCACAGTCTCCATCTCTACCAGCTCCCTGGGCAGTGCATTCCATGGATCTACCACCCTTTCAGTGAAATAACATCTCCTCCTCTCCCGTCTGAGCCTGCCCCCTTCCAGCTTACACCTGTGACTTCTTGTTGCCCCACCCTCCTTCCTTTGGAGCACCCTGACTGGGCCTCCTTTATTGATCCCTTTTGTGTACTTAAAGACCTCTATCATGTTCCCCCTGTCCCTCCTCTCCTCCAGGGTGTACATGTCAAGCTCCTTGAGCCTCTCCACATAGGTCCTCTCCCCCAGGCCCCAGATAATTTTGGTTGCCCTCCTTTGGACCCTCTCTAGGAGTGTAATGTCCCTCTTTAAATGTGGTCTCCAAAACTGTACACAATACTCGAGGTGTGGCCTAACCAAGCAGTTGTACAGTGGAAGGATCACTTCCGCCTTTCTGGAGGTAATCCCCCTGGCGATGCATCCCAGCATCCTATTTGCCCTTGCTGCTGCCCTCCTACAGGTCTCAGAGTTATTCATTTTGACATTTTATTTATTAATTTATTGAAAATGTTTCACCAGGAGAGGCACACTGAGCAAAGATGCTCATCTCTCGGTGTGATCTGGGGGGTACAAGGGAGGAGGGTATACAAAAAAAATCAATAGGTTGAACTTGGAGTCGAGCAATACAAACAATTGTTACATAGTTTAGTGTGGTTAATTACAAACGTGTTACGTGAGGAGACAGTACATACATGTGCCACAAGGAGGGTGGCATAACATATTTGATTACAGAGAGATGGGGGAGGAGTAGAGGGGAGGGGTGCGGGGGGCTATGGGGAGAGACAGGGAGAGACATCTGCCACTAGGTACCTTTCGCTCCAAAGGCAGCAACCCTACCACTGTGCCACTGTGTCTGCCACAATCTTAGGTGTCAGCAAGATCCACTCATACCTGCCCATGGTCACACCCACCACCACTGTACTCCCTCACAACACCCACCCACACAAAACTAACCATACTACTGTTGCTAACCACATTTACCCTGCTCAACAGCAAACCCCCAGTTGCCTCTGCTATGTACACACCTTTGCTGCTGAGGGAGAACCTCACCTCTCATAGCCTCTCCATCACCCTGTTTCTCCCCATAGCCCACCTGCACCCCTCCCCTCTACCCCTTCCCCATCTCTCTGTGCCTTGAGACCCTCATATCTGTTCCTCCACTTAGCCATCCCAGCCCTCACTCAGCTGCCCATTCCCTGCTCATCACCTTCTAAGCTTGCCAGCCGCCACGACCCAGCAAAACACCATCAATTCATGGCCCTTGTCAGGATCTTCCACTTGCTTCTTCTACTATCTGGCAATGTTCACCCCAATCCTGGCCCAGCAGTGCCCCCCCAACTGTGGTCACCCATGGGCTTGGAATAGTTGCTATGAATGTCTGCAGCCTGACTGAAAAAAGTGGCACCCCTGCAATGTTGGATGGCACAGCACCAAGCAGACATTCTGACTTTAACAGAAACCTGGCTGTTAGCAAGACCCCAGATTCATTTGTCTCTATTCCTGGCTACTCTCTCATTAGGCTTGATCATAACGGCAAGAGAGGCGGTGGCTGTGCCTTCTATGTAAATGACTCACTGCATTACCAAGCCCTGCCTGCACCCTCCCTAGAACATGGTGCCCAAGCCCTCTCAATAAAACTCTCCTCTGACCCAAACTGTGCTCCTTTTACTCTCATCGTCGGCTGCATCACACCCTGAAGCCAATCCCCTGCCTGTAAAGCTCTCTCTGACTACCTAGCCAGCCCCCCCCCACAAAATGGAATAAATCCTAGTTGGGGATCTCAACATAAACTGGCTGGTGAATTCATCAACACACGCCAAAGATACCTTTGCTGCATTTGATATGACCCAACTGGTATCCCAGCCTACCAGAGCCAACCCCACTAATGGAACCCACACCCTACTAGATATCCTGCTCACTAATCATCCCCACCATATTACCAACATGGGTGTCCTACCCAATGCCTTAAGTGACCACTCCCCAATCATCTTCAGCTGGTCCTGTCAGCTACCTAAACCACCACCAAATATCATCTTTCACCATCGACTACACCCAGGAGGCATAGCCAAACTCAAACAATATCTAATTGACTGGGTCTGGTCCCCTATTTCCCAAGCCCAGCACATAGATGATGCTTTGCACTACTTCACCACCACCTTTAATACCGCCTGTGATACTTTTGCACCGACCATCAAAGTGACCACTAAGAAATGTAGTGCCCCCTGGATCACCCCGGAACTCTTACAATAGTTCAAAATGCATGACAACTCTGGCATCATGCCACTGCCTCCTGTTTGCTAAGCGATAGGCAGGCCTATAATGCTGCCCACAATAAGTGTACCTAGGCAATCCGCAAGGCCAAGGTGGAGCACTACAGAACTGCCCTAGCCACCTCCTGGGGTAGCACAAGAAAGTTCTGGGATAACATCATGGAGCTTAATGGTAAATCCCACTCCACCTCCTCACAACTTAGTGTTAACGGTACTACCACCCCAGACACACTTCACATAGCTAACTGCCTCAACTCCACCTTCTCAGATCTCAGCTCAGTCCTCCCTAGCAACTTTTTTGATTAAATTCAGCCTACCCCACCGCCTGAGCTCCTCCACCCCCCCTTCAAACACAGAGTCATTGCCCCTACAGAAGCGAAAGCCTACCTGTCCAAAGCCCTCCAGAGCTCCAATTACTGCAAAGACACCTTCGATATAAGTATCCTATATCTTGCACTAGATTCTGTTATCTCCCCACTCACGGACCTTCTAAATCTGGCCCTGCACCTGGGCCAGTTCCCAACCTCATTGAAAACAGTAGTGATAACACCAATATTGAAATGTGGTGACAGCTCCCTCCCAAACAACTACCGGTCCATCTTGATTCTCCCCCCACTCTCTAGAGCCCTTGAAAAGATCATGGCCAATCAGCTCACTGACTATCTCCTTGCACACAACCTCTTATGTAGGGAGGAGCATGGTTTCAAAGCTGGTCATAGCACTGCAACTGCCCTCACAGAATTTGCTAACTCCCTGCACTCCACGCTTGACAAGGGGCACCTCGCAGGGGCCATATTTATAGATCTCTCAAAGGCCTTCGACACGGTTTCTCACCCCTTCCTTCTTGACACATTACAACAAATTGAGGTTGCTCATTGTCCACTCTCATGGTTCTCCAGCTATCTTTCATCTAGAACCCAATGTGTTAAAATTAATAATACCATATCTACTATGCTGCCTGTGTGCTCAGGAGTTCCCCAAGGATCTATCCTGGGTCCCCCGCTATTCAGCATCTACCTCAATGCCCTGCCTAAATCCTGCCCTCTGTGCGGTCAATGCTGTTCTTTATGACGCACATCCTGATCCTCTCTCTCTCCCTCTCTCTCCAGCATACCTTACAAATCTCCTTCTCTCAAATTGAACACTGGTTTGCTGAACACAGATTGGTGGTCAACATTAAAAAAACTAAGACGATGCTTTATGCCCACTGCCAAAACAGATCAAAGGATTTCCCCCTTGAAATACTCTCCACCTCGCTTATCCCACTGGAACAGGTCCAAAAGTGTAAGTATCTACGCATTACACATGACTCTTCCCTCTCATTCCATGAACATATAAAAATCCTCACTTCTGCCACCAACACCTGCATTGGTCTCCTGTACAGACATAAAGACTGCCTGCCACCTGAAGCACTTCATCTAGCCATTACCTCCTCAGTATTATTGCTGGTGGACTATGGCCTCCCAATCTATGCTGCCGCCAACCCTACTGTGCTTCATCAAGTACAAGTGGTCATCCATAAGGCTTGCCAGTTCCTCTCTGGTGCCGACAGAAATACACATAACTGCACCCTATATGCGCTCACCAATATCCTCTCCCTTGAAGAAAGACTATTATACCAGTCCTGTCTCTTCACCAAAAAAATCAACCTGGGTTTAACCCCAATAGGTGTCATGGCTTCTCTTCAGGCAGCCACCATCTCAGCCTCCACACAGGCCACACCAAAAACTATCTGGAAGGTGCCTAGGGTCAGGAACACCCTGGCCCAGCGATCCTTCCCCCTTAGAGCTCCATCCTGGTACAATGCCCTCCCACCGGCCATCACATCAATCACCAATCTAGGTCCTTTTAAAGCTGCCTTAAGGGCCCATATCCTCTCCTCACGTCAATGCCAGTGTAAGCGGTAACCTGTGGATCCTGCACCATGCCACTAGGCCATGCACCCTCCCTTGGCCTGGCAATGGAGAGCCCTCACCTCCCTCGGTTACCATATAGTTGCACTGGACTATGAATGCATTGTATTATGTATAAGATAAGGCCTCCCTGAGGTGGCTTACTACCAAATTATCAAGCATTGCTTTAGCCACCAGTTGTATAGGTCTTAATCACTCATTAGGTAAATATGTCGATAGCTGTGCCCTGTTTTAGCTACCAAATGTATAGGCATTAACCAGTGCTCATTGTACTTATACTCTGTATGACTGCCGACCCGCATTTATTCTATGTATGTACTGTATGAATGTCTATGTTTTATTCTGACACGGAGCCTTTGGAAACCAGTCTATGACCCAAAGGGTTGTAATTCCAATTTCCTGAATAAATAAATAAATAAAATAAATCCTGGCAGCTGAATAGCTGTATCAGCAATCCTAGGATTAAGCCAAGTTTTGACTACCGATAAGATATCCGGCTGGTGTTGGGTAACCCAAAGTTGTAATTCGTTGAGTTTTGCCAAGAGGCTGCAAATATTAATGGAGGCGAGAGTTATGCCACTGTGCCTGCTAGGTTGAGCTGTAGCATTTGGTTGGGTTGTAGCATTTGCCATGGGGCCAGGGTTAAGGTGGATATTCCCGGAGAGAAGCAAAAGTAACCAAGCAATACATATGGCCTGCCTCTTTAGGTTCACTAATACCTGCAACTGGTTATGTTTTTTGGGTATGTGATACGTAACTATGGAAATGGTACATAACATATTAGTGATTGGTGGTGGGGATGGGATGCACGATTTGGCCCTTATCCATACCTAATGTGAGGTTGATGTTGTATTGCAGGCCGTACTTAGCTCAGGAGTGGAGGCTGATTTGGGGCTATGTTGGTAAGGTGAGATAGTGATTGTTATTGCTAATGTATTATTTGTGGTAGAATCTGGTGACTTTGTTATGGTAGGTGTCAGTATTTGACACATTGCTTGAAAGCAAACTGTTTTTATGAGGAACATTGTGCTGTGAGTCACAGAGGATGTAGTAGAAATCAAAAAAGGGGTGAAATGTAAGGGGAAAAATGAGAAAAAAATTATATGCTGAAAAATGAGAGGTGATTCACAGGGACCAAGGAAGGGGGAGCGTAGTTAACTGTTCAGAGGATCGCTCTGAAGTTATAAAAAAAGCCAATCGTAGAAAGTGGGAGGAGGGTGTGGGGGGTTGTTTAACTGGATTTAATAGAGGCTGGGGGCAGGAGAAAATCTGAACTGGAGAAAGCAGCAGAAAAGCTGCGCAGTCTCAACTACAGTTACCAGAGAGGACCAAGCTTGATAGAAATGAATGGGTTCCTAGCACAACCAATCACTTGGAGGGATGGGGAAGGATGGTGGCGGGGATGAAGAGGGACCGTTTTCTTTTTTCAGGTGAAAAAAAGACGTTGGGGACAGTTTTCTTTATTTAACAGTTTAAAAGAAAACAACACATTAGGGCACACCGGGGTGGGCTCCCAGTGTGCCACATTAGTGTGGGGGGGAGATACATGCCAACATGGGGATTGGGCACCCAATTTTGGCAGTGGATGCATACGGGCTTGGGGGCATCCGATACTGGGAGTGGGCATCCTGGTGTCGGAAACACAAATTAAATATTGAAACAATTATTTTGACACACTGGGGTAGGCTTCCAGTATGCCACAGTAGTGGAGGGGGGATACATGCCAACACGGTGATTGAGCACGCTGATGTCGGCGGACCATAGAGGGGCAGTTCAATGCAGGATTCAGCATAAAAAAAAAGACATTGGGGGACTGTTTTCTTTTCAGCTAAAAAAATTAAAAACTAAGTGAGAGGCATCACAACATTTTGTTTTCTCCCCTCGCTAAGCGAGAAAACAAAATGGCGGCTGGCAAAGAAAGATTTTTCTCACAAAGAGGGATTTTGCAAGATTTGTGAATCCCTCTTTGCAATCCCTCTTTGCCAGCTGTTCACAACTAGGAATCCTTGATCGAAACTGTGCATCTATCCCAAAGACTGAACTGAGCATGCTCAAAATCCAAAATGTCAAAATGTAATAACTTTGGAATGGATTAATATTTTTTCACCAAACCAATGCTGGGTTGTTCTTTAGGATAACCTCTGTCTACCCTGAAACCTTCAGACCACAATTCCAAAACGTGTGGGTGCAGCATGATAAGGAAAAAACCTGGAAAAATTGGCAACAATTAGTGAAAAACACATTTGTTTGATGATTCACTGCATGAAATCTACAAATCTGATCAAAGCAAAACCTTGCAAATCAAGGGAACTGCCACCCAAAACCATCTGTTCCAAATTTCATGCAAATCTGTTAAACGGTTGCAGTTATTAATGTGCAAAATTTGGGGTTTAACATTAAAGTGCCAGCTCGACCCGAACTTTAGGGTGCTACCGTCTATATAGTGAAGCCCACCAGGATGAAGCGCAGAGTCACAGGTTTACAGCATGACAAAAGGGATTGACTCCAATTGAAATAGCATTGTCTGCTGCAGTAACTCTACTGCAGAATTATTCAATACTTTGCTTCATCCTGGTGGGCTTCACTGTAGAGATATATATATATATATATATATATATATATATATTCTTTGCAAAAAACTTCATTAATGTATAAGTTAGGGTTCATGTCACAGTGACTAAAGTTTGGAAATTCAATGTTAGGGCTAGCCCCGCTACCACCCCACCCCAAGCCATCCTCCACACATCCACAGATGTCATAGTGTGCCATGGGGTCTTCAGCTCCAACTCTCACCCCATTCCATGTGTAAGCAAGCTGACATGCTACAGTATAGGAGAATGAGATGAGAGTTAGGACTGATGACCCCATAGCACATCCCAACGTCTGTTGGTGTGTTAAGGATGGGGGATGGGGTGGGATGGTAGGGGGGGTTAACCCTAACATCGAATTTCCAAACTTTTTTCACTATGACATAAACCCTAACTGATGCATTAATAAAGTTTTTTTGCAAAGAATTTCCTTACTTTTTGAAAAAGTGTAATGTAACCAGTAAATGGTATGTGTTGGTGGGAACACAGGGCCCTTTGGGCCCCACACTCCCACTAAACTGCCCATTTGTGCATAATGATTTTAGGGCCCACGCTCCCACATACACATAACTACAGAGCCATACAGCAGCCCTATAGGGCAAGGAACACTTGTAACACTAATTTGCAAATATCTCAGCAACTGTAGCAGCTATGAAAAAAATTCCAGCACCATTGTAATCATGACAGTGAAGCCTCCACATGAGATAAGTCAACTAAATCTGTATCTTGCATCGTTTCCAAGATACTGGCACTGAAAAGCGTGGTGGGTGCCACAATGTTATCCTATGGGAAAAATCTCTACTTCGTTATGGCATATCTATGGAACCGATGACATTTTTTATGCCTAAACAGCATAATTCACATCTCTGGGACCCCCCCCTTTTATACCCTGCAAATTTCAAGCCAAAAGACCAAACCATTTATTTACAGTGTAATGTACCTGGTAACTGGTATGTGTTGGTAGGCAAGCGGGCTCTTTGGATCCCGCACTCCCACCAAACTGCCCATTTATGCATAATGATATGCATCTGTGGTAGCACAGGCCCTCTGAGCCCTCCGCTCCCACTTACACATAACAATGGAGCCGTGCAATTAAACTGCAGAATGGTGGAAAAAGTTTGAAAAACATATTTCCAGACTGCCTGGTGAAAAGCTAATGCCAGGGTCATCTTCCTCAGGGCTGGATTCGGTAAACACAACTGTTAGTGTTTACCAAAGGGCATTATTTTTTGAGTTACAACATTTTTTGTCTCTTGCTAATTGAAAACAAGATGGCGGCAGTACGAAAACAAATTCAGGGAACACGACAACAAAAATGTGATCGCGAATGTTTTTGCAATGCACATATACATTTTCACTTGGCTATAATGGGACATGATCAACTTGAATAACTTTTGAACGGATTAATATTTTTTTTGCCAAGTCTTCAAAAGGCACCAGTTCAACCCAGGCCACATATAGATAAGCAAATCTGAATCCACTCAGATGCATTTTTCAGACTATTATGCCTGACCGAAAAAATGTGCAAAGGTTGACCAATTTTCATGTTTTTGATGCTCTTTGGTTCTGCAACCGTACAGCCAACTGGAATGCAACTTTTCAGATCCAGAGATCCATGGTCAGAGGCTGTGCATGCAAACTTTCAGGCAAATTGGACAAACAGTTGCAAAGTTATTACAGTGCAAACTTTGGGGTTTAGCATTAAAACGGCCCTCCAACCCTAACTATACATGCGCTACTGGACAAGTATTACATATATATATATATATCTATATATATATAGAGATATATAGATATATAGATATAAATAGATCTATTGTAGTGGCAAAGTTAGGGTTGAGCAGGGGTTTCTATGTTAAATCCCAAACTTTGCACCTCAATAACTTTGCAACTGTTTAACAGATTTGCATGAAATTTTGTATGTGTGGTCTTGAAGGCAAGACCTCTTCTAGTGTCAAGATTTGTTCTAGTCAAATGTGCAGATTCCAAGATATGGATAGCAAGTAGAGTGACGAAATTGCATTTTTTGCTTTTGTTTTTGTCATCACCTAGCGCCCAGACAGTTTGGAAGTTTGTTGTGAAATGTTCAGGGTACAAAGGACTTGGTTACCTAAAACAAACTGGTAGCAACTGAGCCCACTCACCCTGTAATTTATATATATATATATATATATATATATATTTTATTGTCTTCATATAAGGTTTGGTCAGTATACAGTATGCTTATTCCATTCAAAAGTTTCAGAACAATATCCTTCATCAGTGAGCACACTTTTATCCAAAACAATTCTGTTATATCTTAAGTCTTCAAGCTTGCATCTAAATATTTTTCTTATGTAATCCTGGGTTTTTATTCTTTCCCAGTCCACTGTAGCACGTCCTGCTTTCTCTAATTTATGTTGTAGTTTTCAGCCTCCAGTTTAAGGTTGCTATTTCAATGTTCATTACATGCTCTCCTGACCCCCAACTCTCTCTTTCAGCAAGGAGTCAGGAGAGTTAGATGCAAGCTTGAAGACTTAAGATATAACAGAATTGTTTGGGATACAAGTATGTTCGCTGATGAAGGATATTGTTCCGAAACGTTTGAATGAAATAAGCATACTGTATACTGACCAAACCTTATATGAAGACAATAAAAAATATATACATAAATTACAGGATGAGTGGGCTCAGTTGCTACCAATATGTTTTAGCTAGACTGTGCCTTAATTGGTAGTGGTCTACTTCCTTAATTGATATTGTTGCTTTAACCGAGGTGGCTGGACTGGATCCTACACTTTCTTACAAAGGACTTGGCCTAGAGTGGTGCCTTTTGCTGGTTTGGTCAAAAAAATATTAATCTCTTCCAAAGTCATAAGATTTTAACATTTCTGAAGCCGGCCCAGTGGCACTGAGGGTTGAGGTGCTGGATGCCACCCCTCATGCCACGTCAGTGACCTGTATTCAGAAATGAGCATGGGCCACTGGGGGTCAGCAGGGGAGGGAGCGGATTGAGTGTCCAGAGGACAGCTCTCCTCTCCCAGGGGAGGGAGGCCTGGTTTCCTCACTGCATGACTGCCCCCAGGTGGAGGCCTAATGGCAGGATGGGATGAGCATACAACAGAAGAGTGGGTGCTGCAGGACTCCACAACCTGCATATGCCTCCACATACATGCGTCAATGTGTCACACCCCAGCAATGGAAGGGAGGAAACTGGAAAATCCCTCATGGTGGCAGGATGAGGACCAACCCTACACTCTGCACTGGTAGCAGGGTGACCATCCTAAAGCCAGGGCAGCCTAAAGTAAGACCCCCAGAGGAACAAGGTGATGGGGCTGGGGGGTTGGTCAGATGGGGCTGCCTCGGGGAGAATGAAACATAAACTACAAATAAAAAAAAAAGATTTTAAAATTTCAGTTCTGAGCATGCTCATTTCAGTCTTTTGGATAGCTGCTTGGTACAAAAAATTATTTTGTCCATATGAAAAAGGATCCTTTTTCATATGGGGGTAATCTTTTTTTGTGCGGACAAATTCATTTTTCGTATGGCCGCCATATTGTTTCCCCTTTTTTTTTTGAAAACCCATAAAAATGAGATCCTGGAGAGAGACCAACACATGTACAGTGTCTTACTAATTGGGATCCCATTAGCTGTATTTTGAAGTTACTGTTTGCGGAAATTATCCAGAAATGCGTTTTACACATTTTAAAATCATTTTTCGTGATTTGATTTTCTTTTTTCAGATGGCCATATGAAAAAGGAACTGGGCCATACAGAAAAAGATACCATCATTCAAAAAAAAGAATTCAGACTTCATTTTTTTGGGATTCTTTTTTTGTATGAAGACATCCATTTTCATATGAATGACCAAACTATGCAAAAAAGGATCTCTTTATACAAAAAAAGAATAGGAAAAAAACTAAGTTGAAATTCTTTTTTTGTACGAATGGATCTTTTTCATGTTTTTCTTCATACAAAAGGATGCCTTCATACGTTTCATATGAACCGATCCTTTTTCATATGTTTTTTTTTTCGTTCCTATGGAAAAGGATGCCTTCATATGAAAAAAGAATTTGGACTTAATTTTATTCCTGATTATTTTTTCATGTGAAGCAATCCTTTTTCATGTTTTCTTTTTTTTTTTGGTCATACGGAAAAGGATGTCCCTATACAAAAAAAAGGAACTAGGACTTAGCTTCTTCCCCACATTTCAACTTCAACAAGTCATGATTCACAACTCACTTAATGTACTTATATCCAAACAAAGGTCTTAATGAGTACTACAATAATAATACACAATACCCTCCCAAACCTTTAGGGCCATAAAAAAACATAAAAATTATGATTGGATAAATATGGAAGTTTAACAAGCCATACAATGAAGCAAGTAAATTGCTTTTTGGGAGAAATTGAAGCACAGGTCCCAAAGAGCCCTGCACTTCCATACCAACATGGATGTATGCATCTATGGAGAGAGGGAAGGTCCTGAAGGCAATGAATTCCCCTTATATCCATACTGTATGAGGGAGTGCAGGTCCTCTGGGCACTGCACTCCCACCTACCCATAAGCATACAGATATATTGCAGGAGGACACTGTGCTGCCAGTTTTGCAAAATGGTATCCATACTATTCCAGGCAATGAATTTCCCTTCTTTTTGAGAAAGTGTAATGTTATTCATATCATAACCAACAGGCGTCAAGGTGTGCCTTGGGGTTGTCAGGCCTAACTCTCTCCCCATTGTCCTATACTGTACATCTCAGCTTGTTTACACATAGAATGGGGTAAAAGTTAGGCCGATAACCCCAAGGCACACCCCAACTGTTGGTGTGTGGAGGGTGGGGTAGTAGAGTTGGTAACTCTAACATCGAATTTCCAGACTTTTGTTGGTGTGAAATCAACCCTAACTGATACATTAATGGAGTTTTTTGCAATGAATACATATATATATATACATATATATATCTTATAGTGACATGGTAGTGCCACTATAGTTAGAGTTGAGTACCCCATTTAAGGTTAAAGTGTGAAATTTTGTAGCTTAATAACTTTGCCACCATATGATGGATTTGCCTGAAATGTGGCATGCATGGAGCGGTACCATAGATCTCTGGATCTGCCAAGTTTTGTAATGTTTGGATATACGGTTGTGGAGCTATAAAGCACCATAGTAAGTCATATTTATGCTTTTCTGCGCATTCTTTGCTCGCACCTACAGGTTGCATGGTTTGTGTGACTGGTCTGAAAACTTTAGGGAACATGTGGCCAGGGTCCCCAATCTGTCTTTTGAAGATTTCGTGAAAAAATATTAAACGGTTCAAAAGTTATTCAAAAAACAAGTTTCCCATTATAGTCAATGGGAAAAGTTAACAAAAAGTTTGACAGTGTCACAAATGCAGTTTTTAGTATCGCAAATGACCCCTGAAGTGTCACAAATTGGCCATTTTGTTTTCAGTTGCTGGTAACAGAAATGCTTAGCATTTAAAATTGGGACCCTCTAGGGACACAATTCTTTTTGTGTTCACCTAGTCGAGCCCTGAGAATGCTAGCCATGTCTTTTTGGGGGTGTTAAACACCTCAGAAATATGTTTTTAAAATTTTTGTAAACTATAGTGTCACAAAGTAGTGTTGCACTTGCGACACTTTTGTGATTTTTTTTCGAAAATGTCATGATTTGCGACACTACTTTGCGACACTATGCCCAAAATAATAGGAAATATTTGCCACCCTGCTGCAAACGAATGGTTTTATCTTTTGAGCTGAAATTTGGAGGAAAGACAGCCAAGATCCTACATATGTGCTTTTTGATGGTTTGGTGACAAACTATTACATGGCTGCAAAGCTACGGTACTCCGAAGTTGATGATTTTTCCCATAGGATAACATTGCGGCATCCGCCGTGGCTTTCGGAGCCCGTATCTCTAAAATGCTTTGAGATATAGACGTTTTGTCAGAAAAATACTTAGCCCCCTACTAAGGGGCTAATTACCGAACTAGCCAGGAAAGTCATAAATTATATGAAATAAAAAAAAATGTTATACGTCGTACGATTCCTGAGATATAAGCAATTTAGTATTCCAAGTGTTCATTTTCTGCTCCGAGGCCCATTATTATGCATACATTCTTTGTATTCACTATGTTTCTCTATGCGGCTTTTGGGGAAAAAAAGGCTGTGTGTTTTCATTACTGTTACAGTTAGTGTTTCCACTTGTGTTTCCGTTACCGTTTGCGTTAGCATTCCCGTCTATGCCACTGTGTGCATTACCCTTTGCATTTTCATTTGCGCTTGCATTTGCATTACTGTTAACATTTGCGTTTCCATTACTGTTTTTGTTTGCGTTTCCTTTTGCGTCACCGTGTGGATTTCCATTAGCGTTTGCGTACGCACTTCCGTTTGCGTTTCTGTTTGTGTTTCCTTTGGCATCATCATTGCTGTTACCGTAAGTGTCTGTGTTTCCAATTATGTTACCATGACCATATGTGTTAAGTTTTGCATTTCTGTATGTGCTTGCATTTGCGTTTCTGTTTTCATTAACATTTGCGCTTCTGTTTCTATTACCATTTGCATTATTGTTTACGTTTGCGTCACCATGTGTGTTAACGTTTGCACTTGCATTTGCATTGCCATTACTTCACTATTTGTAGTGCACATTCTCAAAAAGAAGGGAAATTCATGGCAAAAAACTCAGTTTAATGCATCAGTTAGGATTGTTCCATAGCGACAAAAGTGAGGAAATTTGATGTTAGGGTTCCCACCCCCTTGCAGCCCACCCCGCCCCCACCAACAGGCATCAGGGTGTGCGTTGGGGTTTCAGTCCTAACTCTCCCCCATTCTCCTATACTGCACCTTCTCAGCTTGTTTACACATGGGATGGGGTGTGAGTTGGACCAAAGACAACGCACACTAATGCCTGTTGGTGAAAGGGTGGGGTGGGGTACAAGGGGGTGGGAACCCTAACATCAATTTCTCACTTTTGTTGCTATGGAACAACCTAACTGATGCATTAAATGGATTTTTGCCATGAATATATATCTATCTATATATCTATCTATATATATATATATATATATTATAGTGGCACGGTAGTGCCACTATAGTTAGGATTGAGGAGCCATTTACATGTTAAACCCAAATTTTGCACATTAATAACTTTGCAACTGTTTGATGGAGTTGCCTGAAATTTGGAATTCATGGTCAAGACCCATACACCTTGGGATCTGCCAAGTTTTGTACTGGTCGCATATACAGCTGCGGAGTTATTAAGCGTGATCTGCGCACGCATTTATGCTTTTCTGGAATTTTACTGTTGCACGTACAAGTCGCACGGTTTGTGCGACTGGTCCAAAATTTTCAGGGAACGTGCGGCTGGTGTCCCCGATGTGCCTTTTGAAGATTTCATGAAAAAATATTAAACGGTTCAAAAGTTATTCAAAAAACAAGTTCCCATTATAAGTCAATGGGAAAAGTTAACAAAAAGTTCGACAGTGTCGCAAATGCAGTTTTTACTTTTGCAAATGGCCCTTTTACTGTTGCAAATCTGTAATTTTGTTTTCAGTTAGCGATCAGAAAAATGCTTGGCATTTAAATTTGGGACCCTCTAGTAACCTAATTATTTTTGTATTCACCTAGTCGGACCCTGAGGATGCTAGCCATGTCTTTATTTTGGGGTAAAACACCCCAGAAATATGTTTTTCAAATTTCTGAAAAAATTACTTTTGCAAAGTACTGTCGCACTTGCGACACTGTTGAATGAATTTGAGAAAGCTTTTGCAAACTGCGACAGTACTTTTCTAGGCTGTGGGAAGATGACAGCAATTCTTTGGCACCCTGCTGCAAAAGAACGGTTTGGTGTTTTGGCCTGAAATTTGGAAGGAACGCAGCCGACATCTCACAGATGTACCTTTCAGTATTTTGTTGAAAAAATATTACATGGCGGCAAAGTTACGGCACTCCAAAGTTGATGCTTTTTCCATAGGATAACATTACGGCGTCCGATGCATTACAGGAATCATGTGGCGCCCTGCTGCAAAGTAACGGTTTGGTCTTTTGGGCTGAAATTTGGAGGGAACATAGCCAACATCCCACAGATGTGCCTTTTTGTGGTTTGATTAAAACATATTACAGGCAGCCAAAGTTATGGCACTCCGAACTTCTCTTTTTTTCCCATAGGATAACATTACGGCGTTCGATGCGCCTTTCAGGGCCCGTATCTCGGAAACGGTACAAGATATGGACTTTTCGTCAGAAAAATGCTAAGGGCTAAGTACAAAACTATAAATCATATGACTTTTAAATTTTTTTCTACATTGCAGGGTTCCTGAGATATAAGCAATTTAGTATTCCAAGTCCTCATTTTCTGCTCCGAGAACCATTATTATGCATACATTCTTTGTACTCACTGTCTTTCTTTATGCAGGTTTTGGAGAAAACCAGTCTGTGTGCTTACATTACTGTTACCATTACTGTTTTAAACATGGTTCACACCCGTTTCACTTACCGTTCACGCTTACGCCACCATGTGCGTTACCCTTTATGCTTTCATTTGCACTTGCTTTTGCATTGTTTTAACATTTCTGTCTACACTACTGTTTCTCTTTCTGTTTTGCTTTGTGTCACCATGCGCATTACTATTTGCATTTGTGGGCACAATGTTGCTATGTGACAAGACAACATGTGGCGGGAGCGTGGGGCCCTTCCCGCCAGTGCATTACATTCACTATTTCTTGTTATCATTCTCAAAAAGAAGGGAAATTAGAGGCAAAAAACTCCATTTAATGCATTAGTTAGGGTTGTTCCACACCGACAAAAGCAAGGAAATTCGGTGTTAGGGTTGAAAGCCCCCCCTTGGCCCCCCTGCCCACACCCCCAACCGGCATCGGGGTGCACTAAGGTTAGTCAGTCCTAACTCTCACCCCATTCTCCTATACCTCTGCTTCTTTACACATGCAGATGGGGTGAGAGAGTTATGGCCGACAACCGCATGTGCACCCCGATGCCGGGTTAAAGGGTGGGGTTCATGAGAGCTAACTAACACTATATATATATATATATATATATATATATTTATATATATATATAATAGTGGCAGTAGTGCCACTATAGTTAGGGGTGAAGAGCCATTTACATGTTAAACCCAATATTTTACACCGTAATAACTTTGCAACTCTTTGGCGGATTTGCCTGAAATTTGGAATACACAATTAAGACCCACACGCCTTGGGATCTGCCAAGTTTTGTACTGGTCGCTTATACAGTTGCAGAGTTATTGAGCATGATCTGCGCGCATGTGTACAGTTTTCTGGAATTATACGGTCATCTCTACAGGTTGCACGGTTTGTGTGACTGGTCCGAAATCTTCAGGGACATCACGTGGCGGGGTGCTCCTGCAGCTGAATCACATTGAGTATTTTTCTGTACTGTTTATGTTTCTGTTTTGTGTGGCCAGAGTGCGGGGGCAGAAGGGCCACACGCTCTTGCTGCTGTATCAGATTAAGTTTTTCAGTACTGTTTATGTTTCTGTTTCACATGGAGGGGGCCCTATGCTCCCGTCACTGTATTATATTCAGTATTTTTACAATTGTTTATCTTTGTGTTTTGATTTGTGCTTTGATGCAAATTAACATTTGCATTTGCTGGCACTGTGTTACTATGTGTGAAGACATAATGCTGCTGTATCACATTAAGTATATTTCAGTACTGTTTATGTTTGTGTTTTGCATGGTGGGATTGCGGGGCCAGAAGGGCCCCACACTCTCATCGCTGTATCACATTCAGTATTTTTCAGTACTATTTATGTCTGTGTTTTGTGTGATGGGAGCGCGGGGCCTGAAGGGCTCTGTGCTCCCGTCACTGTGTTACATTCAGTATTTTCCAGAATTGTTTATCTTTGTGTTTTGATTTGTGCTACCATGTGCATTGACATTTCTATTTGCTGGCACTGTGTTAGTATGTGTGAACACATCACGTGGCACTATTTTGCAGTACTGTTCATGTTTATGTTTTCTATGGCATGTGAAGACATCGCGTGTCCCCCTACCCCTCCTGATCAACACTGCCACACAGAGAGACAGACACACATAGAAGTAGGTGGAGAACCAAGGTAACAGGAACAATCACAGACGATCAGCAGGAGGTGTCAGCGATAATATAAAACTAGTCTACATATTGCATAGTGAGTGGAGAGCCACAGCAAAAAATATGCTTATGGACATGAATAGTGTAGCTCTGTCATTGCAGCTGTAGAGAAGTTAGCACACTTAGGAGTGTCATTGCAGGTGTACAGAAGTTAATACACTTAGGAGTTGCACAGTCTCATGGGGTAGGGGACTATGCCTCCAGACCACTTGCTGCATGTTAAGTGAAGAGCCACAGGCAAAGAAGGATTATGCAGATCACTTGTACACTTCCATGATTACAGGTACAGTGTAGTTAGCACAGTTAGCGCTTGAATGGCCTCAGCCAGGGAATGCCTCTCCAAAGTGTGACACCAGGTACTGGATCCTCAGTAGAGACCCACAGCACAGCTGAGGATATGGACATCAATGGTAGACATCAGTTATTGCAGGGACACTTGAGTTAGCACAGTTAGTGTTTGTGTTGGCTGAGACAGGTAATGCCCCCCCAAAAATTTGTACTGCATCATGAGTAGTGATGGAGAGCAAGGCTGAGGCAATGGACATCTATGGTACACCTCTGTAATTGTTGGTAGACACAAGTTAGGACAGTAAGGATTTCTATGGCCTCCCCCCATGCAATTTACCCATGCATAGCAGTTACTGATCCTGACTGTACAGCCACAACTGCATGTCCTTAGGTAGGATGTCACACAGCTGTCTACACCAGCTACTGCACTCTGACTGTAAACTGACAGTAAATGTAAGGGCGGTACATGCTAGTTAACTTAGTTAGGAATTACGGGAGGTCTGTAACTCAATGTCTGAACCCCTAGCCCACATATTGCACACTGAGTGGAGAGTACAGAACAAACAAAATCTGGGAGGTGAACAGTGTGATGGGGGAACTGCACTTATTTATTTATTATTTATTTATTTACGAGATTTACCAGGAAGGCATGCTGAGCGGAGTACTGCTAGATTCCAGATGCGCCCTAGGAGTAGGGAGTTTGCAATGGTACAGTAGTACAGAAGAAACAAAACATACATAATGTGTTTGGTACAGACAATGGGTGAGGCAGTCATAATACAAATAGAGTAGGTACATTTTCATTAGCATTTTAATAACATTAGGTGCAGACTGAGAATGGAAAACCAGACTGGTGCTAGCAGCTGACAGGTAGGAGTTGAGATGGGGTTCAACAGGGAGAAAACAGGAGCAGTTGGTAGAGAAGTGTGTTTTAAGAAGGGCATTCCATTGAGGAGTACTTGTGGTGTGTCTGATATCAGCTGCCAGGGAGTTCCATAATTTGGGCAACCTGAAGCTGAAAGCAGCCTGGCCAGATCGGGTGGATCTGTGTGGAATGTGTAGGAGCCTAGAGTCTATGTTTCTGAGAGCGTAGGCAGGTGGGGAGAGGGCGGTTAGGGAGGATGACAGGTAGGAAGGGAGCGTCTGTGACCAGAACTTGGCAGAGGTTCTAGCACCATGAAGCAATCGTCGGTTATGTAGTGAGGGGATGTTCAGGGACTGGTAGAGGTCACAGTGATGGGTATTGGGAGGACGGTCCAAAGAGAACCAGCAGAAGGAGTTGTAAAGGGGATCAAGCCTAGCTAAGGAAGTTTGGGGGGTGGCACAGTAGACAACATCACTGTAATCAATAATTGGGAGGATCATTTTTTGGACTATTGCTAGTCTGGTTGGTAGAGGAATGCAATTCTTGTTCCGGTAGAGGGCTCCCAGCATGGGATGCAATTTTTTGTGTAGAGCATCTATATGCATTCAGAAGTCAAGGTACTGATCTAGCCAGATGCTGAGATAACGATATGAAGTGCAGGCCTCAAGTGGAGATCTGTCCAAAGTGTAGAATGTGGGTGGTGCAGTAAGCCAGGTTAGTTTGGCCCGAGAGCCGAAGGTGAGGGAGACTGTTTTTTTTGAGTTTAAGAATAGTTAGTCTGTGAGGAACCAACATTGGATGGAGTCAAATTCCTTCTGTAGACAGGCTGTCATGGCACTTGCGGATGGGCCAGAGGCAAACAGCACCATATCGTCTGCGTACATATGGATAGCTGTTTGTGGGCAGGCAGCAGGCAGGTCATTGAGAAAGATAGAGAACAGCAGTGGGCCGAGTACAGACCCTTGGGGGACTCCACTGGTGACAGGAAGTGAGGTGGATCTAGCCGAGCCAATACGGACTGATTGGGACCTATCTGACAGGTATGAATGGAACCAGTTATTTGCGTTCACAGACAGTCCAGCTTGGGCAAGTTTAGCCAGTAACAGGGGATGAGAGACCGTGTCGAAGGCTTTCACCAGGTCAATAAATATGGCTGCTGTTATTTCCCCTTTGTCCATGCCCGTAAGGATGGAGTTAGTGAGGCGAAGGAGGGAGGTGGTGGTGGAGTGATTTTTTTCTGAAGCCGGCTTGGTAGGGGATGAAAAATGATATGGTATCTAGATAGTGGTGGAGCTGGGATAATACAAAGCGCTCTTGAATTTTGGCTAGGATGGGGAGCAGAGCTATGGGCCGGTAGTTGGATGGGAAGGAGAGGTCCCCTCCTTTGGGTAGGGGAATGACTGTGGCTTGTTTCCATATTTTGGGGACTGCCCCGAGTTTAAAGGACAGGTTATAGAGCAGGGTTAGAGGGTGGGCTATGGCTGGTGCTGAGAGTAGGAGCATTTTGGAATCAAGGCCCGATGGACATTTACCTTTGGATGGGTTTAGTGACTGCAGTATTTTTAACACCTGGCCAGGAGAAACTGGGCAGAGCAAGAAGGAGGCCGGGGAGGATACTTTAGGGGGCACAAAGGGCGGGGGATGGGGATGGGAGGAGAGGAGAGTAGAGAAGAAGCAGTGATGGAGAAATATGAATTAAACTCAGTGGCAACCAAGCAAGGATCCATGATGATTTTTCCTTTGAGGTTGAGAGTGGGAGTGGGGGGTTGGGCCAGTGGGGAAAGAAGGGCTTTTATTGACTTCCAGAATTGAGTAGGGTGAGCGAAGTTATTGTTGAACGCAGTTTTAAAGTAATTTGATTTGGCCTGATGTATGAGTCTTGTACAGGCATTTCTTAGAGACCAGTAGTGTTGCTGAGCCGTATGAGCACCTGTGGCCTTGAAGGATTTCCAGGCTCAGTCTCTAGCTTGTAGTTGTTCCATGAGGTTAGTTGTTACCCATGGCAAGTGGGATCCTCTTACTCAGGATCTCCTGAGTGGAGCATGGAGGTCCCAGATGGCAAGAAAGTTAGTAGAGAAATATTTCAGGGCCTCATCCATGGAGGTGGCCCTGGGGATGAAGGACCAGTCAATGCTGGTGAGGTCATTTGCTGGTGAGGTCATTTAGGAGAGCTATCAGATCAAGGGATTTATAAACTCTGATGTAAAGCATGCGGGGTGTAGGGGCCATTGGTCGGAAGATTTTACGCACCATAAAAATCATATGGTGGTCACTAAGGGAGTCTGGTAGTAGGCCAGCTTTAACTATCCAATGAGGGTGGGTAGTAAGTGCCCAATCCAGTAGTGTGTGTTTATTGGATTTGTGGTTTAAGTGAGTGGGTTCCTCTATTTGCTGGTGTAAGTTTAGAGCATTTATTTGGCATCGCGATTTAGAGGGCTGCGCTGCCTAGCCAGTTCTGATTGAAATCTCCAAGGATATGGAGTTCGCCGCCTTCCGTAAGGGACCGTAGGTTACCAAGGTGGTCAAGAATGCTACCCAGAGGTGTGTCTGGCAGACAGTATGACCCTGCTATGTATACTGGGATAGAGTGTGGCAGGGGGATTTTGATTAAAAGAGAATCTATAGTTTGTATGGGTGCTGTCGGAGTGATTATGGAAAACTGGAGATTTGAGGAAATATACATGGCAATGCCGCCACCCTTCTTTCTGCCCTGTCTGTCTTGGGAGATTAAAAGAGAAATCAGGTATTGAGAATTCTTCATCCCGGTTATGGGGCTTCAACCAGGATTCTGTGATGATTACAATACCAGGGTGAAGGGCTAGGACCGTGGTTTATAGGGCTGCTATTTTGTTTAGGATGCTGCATATGTTTAGGTGGACAATTTTAAAACCCTTAGGAAGGTGCGCAGTTGGTGCAGGGGGTTGGCCAGCTATGGGGGCCGGTGGTCCCGGGTTACATTCAACGTCCCCGGCTACAAGGAGAAGGAGAGCCAGGGTGTGCCTTAATAAGTGCATGGCCTTTACTGATGACCCCCCCATCAAGTGGGATGGTTGGGAGTTAGTAAGTTTGTCTTAGGGTCTGAGTAGAGTGGGATATATAGGGCAGGTTGCTCAACGTGGAAAGAGGGAGGGAGGATAGAGGCCCCCAGGGACCAGTTGTGCCAAAGGTACCGGTTGTGGTCCACTGGTGCCGAGGAGGAGTGGAGGGGTGGCTTAGTAACTAAGGAGAGAAGTGGCAAAGGGTCAGGTAGAATAGGATGGGATGAGGGTGGAAGAGAAGATAAGGTTAGGCAAAGCATAATAATGGTTACTGTGAGAAACTGCATTTTTTTTTCTCAGTAGTAGATTAAATCTGCTCTGCGGTGGCCACTAGTGGCAGAAAAATATAAGGAGCTAATGGGAAAGTGGGCTGATTGGTTCACGAGCTCACAAGGTCAACGCTATATAAGGAGGAGCTCACCAAGGGTGGTGGTGGGGGTGGTGGGGAGCCTGCGTGTAGCGTAGGCGGGGCTACAGCTCTGTGAAGCAGCTGCAAGCTGGGATGGCTACCTGGCACTGGTGCTGCTCCGTAGTCTGTGGGGGGATTTCGGTGGCTGTGGGGAGGGCTGAGGACAGCTTGCCCTCGCGACTGCACTGCAGGAAGGGACAAAAAGCTATAAGTACAGGTAGGTAGGAAGGAGGAGCTTATAACTTCTAAGGCATTGCAATTTGCACTTATGCACTTTAAAATACTTTCTAAGGCATTTTTAGTATGCAGCAAGAGCAATTTGTACTTATGCACTTTAAATACTGGCTGTAGGGGATGCAGGCACGGTTTAAACAGCCTGGGGAGTGAAAGATCTTACTCACAGTTTACCTTATCTGTACTGCTCTGTTCAAATTCCCTATTTACAGTGAAAGGCTCGAAATTCCTTAAAGTAAAGGCTGTACTGCTCTGTTCAAATCCCCTTAAAGTAAAAGGCAGTACAGCTCTGTTCCCCTTTGTCTTTTACTTCCAGTTAAAGTAAATGCAGTACAGCTCTGACACCCTTAAAATACGAGGCAGTACATCTCAATTCCCCTTGAAATATAGGTCTTCTGATTAAATTACAGGTCAGTTTTGGAGGCAGAGTGCTATGGAAAAACTATCAGCACTGCTCCACTGACATAAAATCAAATGCACAGCAGTCTTTGTTTGACAAAAAAGGTGCCAAGTTTGAAATCTGTGGTGCAGTAGAGCTCCGTGAAGCAGCTGCAAGCTGTGATGGCTACCTGGCACTGGTGCTGCTCCGTAGTCCATGGGGGGGGGATTTTGGTGGCTGTGGGGAGGGCTGAGGACAGCTTGCCCTCATGACTGCACTGGTGCTGGTGCTGCTTTGTAGTCTGCCGGGGGGATTTCGGTGGCTGTGGGGAGGGCTGAGGACAGCTTGCCCTCACGACCACTTGCTGCATCCTAAGTGAACAGCCACAGGAAAAGATAGGCAATGTACATCAGTTGTACAGCTCTCTGATTACAGGAACAGTCCAGTTAGCACAATTGTCACTTGAATGGATTCAGGCAAGCAATGTGTCTCCAAATGTGATAGCAGGTACTGCATTGTAAGTGGACATACACAACACAGGTGAGGGAATGAACATCTTAGTGGAGATACACAACACAGGTGAGGGTATGTACATCAATGGTAGACATCACTGATTGCAGAGACACTGAAGTTACCTCAGTTAGGATTTGCATGGATTTAGGCAGCTAGAGCTGCTGCCCCCCCAAATGAGTGGTAATCTCTAGGAACAATAGGGGGCTGAAGATCAATGGCACGCCTCTGTAATTGTAGGTACAGATAAGTTAGCACAGTTAGGAGTTGCATGAGCTCAGGCAGGGAATTGCAGTAGACATAGCAGTTACTGCATCCTTAGTGTATAGCCACAGCTGCATAGTGTTAGGTAGTGATGTCCGACACCTTGCTTCAGTAATTACTACATGCTGAGTGGAGAGGCACAGGAAAAGTAAGTGTGTTGCAGACTTCGTAACACTCTTAGAAATTATGGGAAGTGTGACATGCAATGTGCCACATCATAGCCTATGTTGTGGACAGTGAGTGGACAGCCATAGCAAACAATAAGTCCATGGACACGTAGTTGTACTACTATTTGTTACAGTTGATTTGCATGCTTAATGGAAACAACAGTTACATTCTAATGTCATTATGCTATGTTTCAGTAAAGACCCAACACAGGTGATTATGTTTTAAAAAGATTTATTGCCAATTGGTGAAACTGAAAAATGGCTAATTAAGATTTTATTTTTTTACAAATCAGTCTCACAATACAATCCTTGCATGTTAATCATTGCTTGGAATATATCTAAATGTGTCACATTTATAGCAACTAGATTATATGAATTGGAACAAGTATGTACATATTGTAATACAGCATAGAAAGAAGGCAGCATAAGAAGTTAATTTGATCTATTAAGTGTGGTTGTGTTGCAGGGTTCACATCTTGAGGTAATGTCTCGGCTATCCCTGCAGTTTTCTCCCATCTTCTGTTGGCATGCTTGTTTTCTTCCTTCTATGCATATAACTGGTTCTTTAATAGCTGGTCACTGTCTTTAATGAGGTGACCTGTTTTAGCATTGAAGTTTAAGTGTTCACTACTCTTTGTGGGAAGAAGTGCTTTCTGACATTCCTCCTGAACTTGTGACCCTCGAGCTGAACCTGTGGCTCTTCATTATATATTTGCTACTCAGCTTGAAGAGACTTTGGTTAACAATATTATTTATATGTTTTAAGTAGCTGAATGTTCTAATTATATGTCATCCATTAGTTGTGTCCTATATTAATAAAGGTATGTCAGGAGCTTCTAAGCAGTGATTACACACATGAAACAGTAATCTTTAGTTGTTATTGTGTGACTGATAATATGTATGTTCCTGGGGTGGGCGAAAAAACAGACGCTAAGTGTTCAAGTAATAGAATATAAAAAAATCTGATTTCAGTGACATTAGATAACTGGTCTGTTCAGTTAAATATTTTAAGATATATCACTGACTAGGCGCACATGGAAAATTCCCGCCCGACCCCTCAATAGAGGCTATCATAAATATTGTCAGGAACAGGTATGAAGTGTGTTGTGATTAGTAACAGTGTCTGATTTACAATTTTCAGTCTTTTTACCATAGGTTGCAATTACTTGTATGACAAGTACAAAAGAGTTCATATTACTACAGGTACAATATACATTTATTTCAATTGTTACATTAGTTTCTATGTTAGCTCTGAAGTAGTACATAAAAAAATATGTGTGGTACGCTGTTTTTATCAAAGATATAGTTCACTGAACTTAATCAGTATAGTATTGTATTATATGTTAAAGATTTATTGTTACTTGACTCTTATAGTAATACTTTTACTAGAACAATAAAACTAGTTAGCAACAATGGTGAGATGGAATAAGAATGTAAATATTATTTACATGTCATTACAAAGGTATGTCAAAATCAGTTGATAAGATGCAATTGTTCAGTATTTACAGTTGCTCCATTTAACTTGTTGTATTATGACTAAAGAGTGTTATTTTTACATATGTACAGTTTCAGTGTAACAAATAAAGCAGGCATAGTTCAATACTGTTGCATGGTGAACGAATGATGCTGTTGTCTACATGTCAACATCTAACAGACAAAAAAAAAAACTGGTGATAGACAACTTGTGACAGACTGTACCCTTTGGTGAATGAGACATGTGTTGCACACTTATTTAAGATGATAACTGAGAACTTTTGTTTCTCTGCAGAGAGAAAAAGTTAGAAACTGGCAACAACTTCTTGTTATGTATGGGTATGATACAGCTACAAGAAAAGATATGTACACAAGAGGAGAGCCAGGAAGGCCTCTGCTTTGAGATATACAATCTTTGATAGACATGTAAGCATGGTTTCTCTAGTGACTGTGAATGCTGTTGGTGCCGGTTGAAGCCACTACAACAATTTCCATGTTGTCACTGATCCACACAAGATCTTAGATGTCATAGTGCATGAAATGTCTCTGCCAGTATAGCATTTTGTTGATATGCTACGGTTTATTGAGAGTCGTAGATTGGAAACAATTGTACTGACCTACGACTGTTTCTGTCACAAAGTAGTCATTTAAAAAAAATGATTCTTCAATATTAGAAGATATGCATTTTTTAAGTGTCTAGGCAGTCTCTGTTTAAAACTGCCTGTAGAGTCATCACACTCTACCCATCCACTTCTGTACCTCAGAACTCCGCAGCCCGGTTGCTGATGGGGATTTCTTGTTCTTCCCACATTACACCGTTGCTGCGGGAACTGCACTGGCTGCCAGTTCAGTGGTGGATCACCTTTAAAGTCAGTTTACTGACTTATAAAGCCCTACATGGACTGGGCCCTGACTACCTGAAAGAGCTTCTGGTTCCTTGCCTCCCAGAGCGACCACTCCGCTCGGCCAACAAGGGGTTGCTGGAGATTCTGAGGGTGGTTTTAAAATCTTCTGGGGCCTGGGCTTTAATGTTCATGGCACCGACCCTCTGGAATTCTCTACCCCATTGGATCAGGGAGTGCATGACTGTGGGGGGCTTTAAACAAGCATTGAAGACTTATCTATGGAATAAGGCATATGGGGATGGTGTTGACGTGGATTGACTGAACTTATTTTGGTTATTTTATCATGATGTTTTATTGTGAAATTATTTTAACCATGTACTGTGCCTTGACTTTGAAAGGTGCATTATAAATAAAGTTTATTATTATTATTATTATTACCTTAATAAACAGGTGTAATGGCCAGAATGCATGGACTGTCCATGGTGATAGACTGTACTGTGAGTGTCAAACACTGATTGATTAAAAACTATTCTACTAGCTGTGTAATCTGTGATAGGAGTGTCAACTCTGAGCCTGTTGGAGTCATATCTGTGCAACATAAGCAACAGATATTGAGATGAACTCCTGAGATGTATGGACTGAGTGCATCTGCCACCACACCTTTTACAGGAGTGACCACATTGAGCATTGGTAAATAGCTGTCGAAATTTGACACTTTTGGCTTGAGGGAAAAAAGACTAATCCACAGCATGTCTTCTGTGGTTTCACGCTCTGAATGGCCACATGAAACACATACATATTTGGTTACATATGACACTGTGAAGTAGTGACGCATTGGAGCACTGTCTTCATCCAAGTTGTTTATGATAGCCATCATAACCTCACTAGTGTCTTGTCGTATGTCAGCAGCAAATGTACTACATCTGTCATATGTACCTAACACCTGGCGTAGTGGTGTTAGTGACTGTACATTGTTAGACTAGTCAGAAGTCATGTTGACAATCTGCTTCAAAGTGTTTGATAGGGGATTGTCTTGTGAAGCAGATATTGCCTGCACAAAGTGTGGCATGTGTAGAAAAATTTACATAGCTGAGTTAACACAGCAGTTCACGCTAGTGCTGTTGTCAAAGACTGGTACAGCAGCTACACCAGGTGATTTCTGCTGAATTGCTGGCTCTGAATGTTTAGTTGAAGTTGTGACCTTTATTGAACTCTTTTGAGTTGAATCACTTCTAGAAGCTCATGGCTGTCTGGTGACACCTGTAGATTTGACTGTACGATGTGAGACAGTCAGATATGTAGGCAGTGGTATTAAAGGCATTTGTGGCTGATGCAGAGTACATAACCTGTTGTACTCAAGAATACATCGCTTGTCTGCTCGTATCTTCTGAGGTGCTAGAGTTATAATGTGCAACCCAGAAAGACTGCGGACACGTGAAAGTGCCATGTAGCTCATACCATCCTTGAAAATGTCTGTTCCTATGTCCACCATTGCTGAATTCAAACTCAAGCCCTGAGATTTGTGAATAGAAATGGCATATGCAACACATAATGGAAACTGTTTCCTGTTTACATAGATATCCTTAAATATCTGGAATTTTACGCAAGTACGTTCTATGTGTACAGGCTGTTCCATGTTGTCAAAGTGAAGTACAAGTGTCTCAATATATGTCTTCTGGACATTGTAGACAAAGTCAGTGATGTTTCCTATGGCACCATTTACCATGCCTCATTCAACATCAAGATTACATCGTAGCATTATACGTGCATGCCTACAAAGTGTAAGAACAGCTTCTAGGCCAGCTGTGCGTGAAACATCTGACTTGAGTTCACTGAGTCGTTCAGTCATCTTTGCTACTAGGTTGTGACTAAGATTGACACCATCAACTGTATCAACAGCATGAAGAGTTAGAATTTCTTGGTTTTGTCTCTGCAGCATTACATTGTTGAACTCAGTGCATTTCTTTAGTCGTGGCATAAGGCACACTATGTGTGTCCCTGTAGAGTATACATCGCTGAAAACATTACATGCTGTTTCTATGGATGCAGTATCTACTGTGATTCTCCAATCGTTTAACATAGCAGCATGTTCTGGTACTAGAGAACCTGTACGAGCTTCATCTAGAAGTGATTTTTAAGCCAGATCACCACTTTGGTGCATGTTCTCATACAACTCAACATAGGTAAATAACTCCCAAATGTTATAGCCTGCAATGCAGCTGAGAATACTCTTAGCTTGCTTGGCAGTTAGAGTTGCAAACACATGCTCTGCATTAACTGGTGCAAGCTGTAAAAGGTCTCCCAAAACAACAATACTTTTGCCACCAAATGGTACTCCATCGTCAGTACCTAAGATCTCCTGTAGACATAGATGAATACAAGCAAGCATGACATTGGAGACCATGCTGATTTCATCAGTGATGAGTAACTTCATCTTTGTGAACATGGAATGGAGCTGAGATGCAACCTCAAATGACAGTTTACGATACTTTCCAGTTTTGCCATGTTCCACTGGCAACATAAAGAGACGGTGTAATGTAACTCCACCAATGTTGTATGCAGCTAGTCCTGTGGGAGCAGTAACAGCAACAGACATTGATGACCCTGTCAGGCTCCATATTTCAGCAGTGATGGCTTCAATAAGGAAATTCTTTCCTGTGCCAACTGAACCGCTAACAAAGATTAGTAGTGACTTATAGTCACGACAGTCACATTTTCTTGTTTCATGTAGTAGGCCATGTCAGACAACGTCAACTACTTGAGAGTGAACTGCATGCTGCTGCTGATTTAGTCTTTCTCTCAAGTCAGTTGGGTTGACAGTGGAGTTTGTTCCATGTTCCATGGCTGTCTCAATTTCTGAGATTAACACTTCTGGGGCATTTAAAGGCAGAGATTCACCTAGAATAGCTTGTCCTTCTGGATCAAGGTTGTCTTGTGAACTAACAGGAGTGTCTTCCTGAAGATGCTTCTCTGCTTTCTCAAGCTGTTCTTTCTCATCCTCTAGTCTCTGTATGTATGTCTCTGAGTATTCAGTTTTAAAAGTCTCGTAACTGAGATTGAATTCTTCCTCAAATATATCACAGTCACCTTTTAATTCAGACTCATTCCTTCAGGGTCTAAATAGGAATAGGAAAGCAAAGTAGTAATGTTCTCTGCTCTCCGATGTGCCTAGATGCAATTTACAGTGGTCTATGAGCCATGGCTTGTGTCTCTTTACGAGACAGCCAACCACTCCATTCACCTTGTAAATCTGGCGTGTTGAGTCAGGGGATATATCTGCCTTGTAGTCATACCACTTAGCCACCTGAAAGAGACATATGTCATCCATGTCGTTGTATCTACGGGGGGTAGTATGTGTCTATCAGGTTATTCTTCAAGATATGTTTTGAAGAAGGTCTATTGGCAGTGAGTTCCTTAATTTTGGCATGGGGAATCAGTACATGTTTGCGTTTCTCTTTGTAGTTCACACTGAGAAACCAGACAGCCTCAGACTTCCCGTACAGATGTGTACCCATTAAACGGTCATTGGCTTCATAAGCACCACATTCTCTGTGTGAAAGAGTCTTCAAGCCCAGTGACCACAGCTGAGATGTCAGGCTTCTGCTTGAAGTGGCAATATCTTCCCAAAGATCTTGTAAGCTAGTCTGCTCATGTTTGGTTATGTACGAAGTCACGTACCACACCAGGGCCAATGAGTTATCAGCCACAAACTGAACATCTATGTTAGCTTGCCACATTAGTAGAAGAGTTGGGTTATAGTCATTGATGTACACCTCTTTCTCATCTCTGGGTAACTTGTATACCCTCTTGGTTGATTTTGCCTTCAAGTGTCGTATTGCTGAGAAAAGCTCATTCATGGAACCATCCTGACAAACTCGTCTAGGAAATCCGAAGCGACATCGTGTGTACCAATTAGATTTGTTCTTTACTACTTGCCGGCAGTATTTTGCACAAATATGTCACTGGAACTTTCCACAGTGTGGGACTGTCATGCTTGTCTGGAATGTGACAAGTGATATATTTCTTGATGAATGCTAGCACTTGTGCTGCTTCATGTTCACCTATGCGTGGTGCATCCTTGATCCACAACAACATATGTATGTGAGGGGCATCCCGTGCTTGATACTCCGTCCTCCAAAAGTAATGCTCCACAATACCAAGAGGTGGATTGCCCTTTGACAATATGAAAGTCAGAATGTCATGGAACTGCTTGTGAAAATGTCTTGTGACAGACACAGGATCAAGTGAACACATTTCTCCGACAGCGATTGATGAGATGCCATCTACATCTGAATTTGCCCACTTCAACAGGTCAATGATCTCATCCCAGGCATATTCAGCACAACTAGGTGTGACAAACCATGTGGCTGCACCATACTCTCACAGCATTGTCATCACTTTGGAGTGTCTGCGATACCAATATTCTTTGGTGCCTCGAAGACTTGAAAGTATGGAAGAGAGATTCACTTGCACATTTTCATCTTTCTGCTTTAATTTCGCTAGAAATTGAGCAGCTGTTATTCCATCTAGTGGAGCTGTGAGATGAATAGTATGTGCAATAGACGCAGACAGAATGCTAAGTTCACTCTCCCAGAGGAGATGGAACAGGTACTATATGTTACATCTGAATTTGCCATCTTTACTGAGCACACAGCTAGTACGGTACTCAGCAGCCTGTACACACACTTCTCTTTCATCTAGACATCCATCTGACCCTTTTGGGAATAAGTCTGGGAAACAGCGTGCTTCTAGTGTTGCCTCCAAAATGCTGACAGGGTCACCTTCCACTTGTTTTATTTGATAGAGATCAATGTTGTCTACTACTGGATCGCTGCCATGCAGTGGGTGAATTGTGTACTGTTCATACACATTGTCACTTGCCTGTCCACTGACCTTTTCAATCATTGGTTTAGTTGTTTCTAAGAGATCATGTTGGACAGAGAGACTAGTCATGTGATCTATGTCAAGGTCTGTATAAAAGGGGTTGTTACTCTTTAAATAAGTAAGAGCAAGCTTTACCTTCTGTACGTTGACAACATCTTGCCAGATGACATTGGACTTTGTTGGAACACCATTTACAAGAATCACCAAACTATTTTCTGTAGAAATTGCTTCTACATTTTCCTGTAGAGGAAGTGGGAGATACATCATGGAACCCTTTAGAGATCTAACAAATTCTTTCTGTGGACTGTTCCGTGTCTTTGTGTTCAGACGTAGAATGGTTTGAAATGGTTTCATTGTTTGAATTAGAATGCATTCAAACATATTCAATGTTGAAATCTCACTTGGTATAACATGTGCCTCCATATTATTCAGCAGTGACCTTGGTGGCAAAATGTTACACTTTAATTTGGAAAAACAGTGTTTACACAGCAGAATGGTGTTTTGTAACTGAAAGTCAGATTTCATCAGCAAAAATGCTGAGAGACGGTACCACATGTCCTTGTATGGCGACAAGGTTTCCAGGTCCACTCCACTGTGACTGTTTGTTTACTGTAGCACAGATGATCACATGACACGCATACAGAGTCAAACTTCTGAGCCTTTGCCAGCTCAAATTTTGCTATTTCTTTGCCGTACTGTCTCAGTATGTCAGTTTCTAACACTGAAACAGATGTTTCAACAGAACTTGCTGACTGATAAATAGTTGTATTTGATACAGAAGTTAGATGTTGCAGCTGTTTGAGAAATGTGACGGCACCCTTCATGTCACCTGACTGCAATAAGTCATTTAAACAAGTGTACTGATTGACAACTCATCACACTTCATATACTCTGTATACAAAGTTTCGCATGCCTGTTTGATGCACTCCAAGCATCCGCATGTTGTGAAAGACACTGTCACAAACACTGCTATCGAGGCATGCTAGTGAGTGACCCATAAGTCCCGTATGCGGACGGATTTCACAATGGTCAATCTTGTTAAACAGTTTATATCTTTCTTTGCGATCTGTTATCACAAATAGGTTGACAAACTGTTCAACTTTTTCAAATGATGATTGCCTATGGTTGCAGGTGTTATCACATGGCCAAGACAAACACTGCCATTTATGGGACACAGTGGTTGCATCACAGTCATCATTTTGTTCATTGCTGTGTCATCACAGACACTGAGCACATTGACCAGCTTACCGGACTCATCAATGATGAACTTGCTTTCCTTTTTCTATGAATAATAAGATTCTTCCCAGAAATATGCCTCTGGGTGCTGTGTGTGCATTCAGCGACCTGTGAATACATCACAGAAATTTAGCACTGTCAAAGAAGGATACTTTTGCAGCCTTCTTTTGATGTCATACACAACTTTCCTGAATAGTTCAAGCACATGAGACATCTTACGCCATAAACGTTGAAGAACAAATACTGCTCTGTTAACAAAAGTGCATACTTTGAGATGCAATTTCATCAAAGAGAGATGACTCTTTGTCTTTTTGTGCTCATGTCTCATCACAGCAGCAATAAGCCTGTTGATCTTAGCTTTACTTGCTAGTGATCAAAAATACTTTTGCTTTCTCAGATGAAAATCACCAGGTGTGAGTTTACGGCGTTGTTTAGAAGGTCTGTTGATGGTTGCTGTTGCATTAGTTGTGTTTCGTCTGAGAGATCTACACAACTGTTGCACAGGTAAGCATTTTTTACTTGCTGTTGGGCAAGTATGTGCTTTTGCTGTGGAGTGAGTTGCTGTAGAGCTCACTGTTGCAGTAGAACTCTTTTCTTTTATGTCCTGAACTCACATCAGTATTTTTTTATCATTCTTAAGCAACAGTGAAGTACTATGATACCTGTCTCGTTTTCCTATACATCTATGTCTGTATTTAGTAGGCATCTTTCGATATGTTAGTACACAGTGGCAGTCAGCAATCTTACAGAAGTATCAGGCACCTGTATAAAAGACAGAGAAAAAGACAATATTAGTATATGCATGTGTTGATGCCTTCTAACATTGTACATTGAGACAGATGATTTAACTATAACATCTGTTTTAAAAAAAAAATTCAATGTTTTAATCACATTGGTTGCTCACATTGTCACAGTTTTATTTTCATTCCTGTTACATTGTCTTGTATGGCATTATCACTATAGCATTTAGATTTTGTTTCGTATGATTTCACTGTTCAGTAATGCGCAATTAGTGTAATTCTGAATAGTGTTTTTTAGTTAATGCTGTTACACTGGTGGTAAAACAATTACTTTATTTACAATCTTTATGTTAATGAGCAGGGACACTGGTTTACCGGGATTGAGAAAGGGCAAATTCCATTTTGCACATTGTAAAAAAATGGTACTGTCACCGGTGTCTGCTAAGCCAAAATTCGGTTTTACCGGTGTTTGGTTTTGTGTACTTTATTTAACAATTTTTAACTCTGCTAACATGCATTTTAGCAGCTTTGACCTCCACTATTGCACATCCTTTCATCCTTGTACCAATTTAAAGTTATTTTAGATACAAAATATGATGGCAGCAACAGCACTACAGCCCCCATCCCCCGAGATGTGATGGAAACAGTAGCAAGGCCCCCATCCCTCTGGTGCGATGGCAGCACCAACAACACTACAGACCCATCCCTCTGGTGTGATGGCAGCAGCAGCACTGTGGTCCCTATCCATTAGGTGTGATGGCAGCAGTACCACGTTCCACATTCCTCAGGTGTGATTGCAGTATCAGAACTATGGCTCCCATCCCTCAGGTGGGACAGCAACAGTACAACATTCCCCATCCACCAGTGGTTATGGCAGAAGCACTATGACTCCCACCTCTCAGGTGTGATGGCAGTATCAGCACTATGGCCCCCATCCCTCTGGTGGACAGCAGCAGTACAACATTTCCCATCCACCAGTGGTTATGGCAGAAGCACTACGGCCCCCCACCTCTCAGGTGTGATGATGGTAGCAACAATGTAGTCCACATCCCTCAGGGATGATGGCAGTAGTAACAGCACTATGATCCCCTTTCTTCAACACCCCCACCCCACATGCACAAGTTACAAATTCCTTAGTCACTTTGCTTGCTAGAACTCAGATGTGAATTAATCTGAGCCATCACCACTACTAAGGTGGACCATATTTGTTTTTTCCTATCATTTAACTGCCTGAATTGGATTTCTGCCTGTGACACCACCGACCAGGGTTTGGGAACAGGTTTGGGTGTTGGAGGACCAGCCGGGGGGGAGGGGGGTGAAGGCTTGACAGTCCAATGACCACCCGCCTTCTCCTGGGAGGGAGGGGTATATTCACAGCTCAGGTGGAGGCTGGACACATGGCAACACATTGGCCCTCATTGCAGAAGAGAGTGTGATGGACATCAGCTTGTGCCTTGACATCATGTGGCCTGTCATGCTCTCATGAAAATAGAAAAACACCTGCTGGCCACCCAGAGGATGGTTTCTGGTCCCTCTATAAGCATGAAGCCCCAGACACATGTATCTGTTCTGACCCCTGTTAGCCTCCCACAGGGGTAGGGGCCCACCGATGAAGTGTTACTTTGGGTTACCTGGTAGCATGGCTATAAGGGACAGTGGATGATGATGGTGGTAGGGACTCAGCAGCAGTGGTAGGGGGACTTGGCAGGCCTGAAGGAATGGATGGCCAGGGGTAGAAGGAACAAAAAAAACTGCCTGAATTTGCTTCTCTGAAATAGTGTCTTCACCTAAAATAAAATTCACAAGTGATTAGTGGAGGACCTTCTAATGTATCTCACAAACATGTCGATTCCTTTTTTTCCCTTGGTCTCCATGAAAAGGGTGTCTCTCAGTTTTCATGTCTGAGCTCAGATGTGAATTGAGCACCACTCTACCCACCAGCATCATACAGCCCCTGGGGTCTTACCTTCCATGTGTCACTGAATGTGCTTTCCATTCCACTGGCCAAGCATAAGTACACTTAAACACGTAACATTTTCTTTTTATTAAAGCACTCTGTCAGAAAACTTTTTGTTGTCACAGAGACTGACACAACAGGTGGGAGAGAAGGTGCAAATGATGAAATGGGCAGACTAGGTGGGCCGACAAAGTCTATGTTTCTATCCCATTCACCTAAATAAGTAGTAAGGCAGCTTGTGCCTTGTGAACATATTTTCATTCAGACTAATTTTCAATCAAACAACTGAGGATTTCGGATGGCCCTGCTGATTATAAACTTGAATAAACTAGTTGGTAACAGTGATCCTGTGCTTAGCAATTTATATCTTAGATGTTCATATGCAAAAACTACAATAAAAACCTGACTAAAGTCTCAAAACAAGCTTGTAAAATGCAAAATGTATCTGAAAATTTATGTTTACCTATACAAAATCATTGCAGCCCAAGTAAAACTCAAGTAAATTACATGGTACCCTGACTACTGTATGATGAAGTAAACATATATTGGTATTTGTTTTATATTTTTTGTAAACCAGGTAAGCCCACTTGGCAGAACTGCCTGTTTTCAGAGGTGATCCAGGAGCATTACAGAGGTTAAGTGACTTGCTTGGAGTCACACAGTATGCAAGTGGATGTTGTGGGAATCAAACCCAAGTCTTCTAAATGTACTCAGTTCGATCACTGTTTGCTACTCTAACCACTAGGCTATACTGCCAGCCATAACACCCACATATAATGTTTTAATATATTATTTCAATAATAGTGCACAGTACCTACAGTGCAAATTATGAACATTGAACACTTTGCAACATTTTACTAAAACTGAATTATTTCCTCTCCATCTGCTTATGTTTCCTTACACCAAAGTGGGTGTATAGTTGACAGAGCACTGTAAATAGCCTGAGGTTGCACTACTGCTTGCAATGCCAGGGACTCGGGTCTAGGCGAATTCCCACTGCGAGAGGTCTGGCCAGGGAGTAGGATCAGAGCACCTGGGGGGCTGCTCTCCTTCTCTGGGAATGGTGGCCTGCAGATCCTGCTGCTTTACTGCCACCTGGGTGACCACAGGTGGTGGTGCAATGAGACTGCAGAGCAATCGGGAAGAGAAGAAGGTAGCCAGGATCTGGAGTAGCGGCATGTCTCTATTTGCCCTACTTCCTTGGATCCCCTTGAGTGTTGGTGCCCTCAGGAACAGAGGCCAGAAAACCAATAACAATCAACCCACATTGGCTGCTGGTAGAAGGGACCCAGCTGCCCCGGACTTCATAACCAGTTTCCAGGAGGGACCCACTGGGCTGCCCGACATACATTAAAGGACTGTGGAGGGGTGACCTGGGGTCCTCTCCCTTCCCATCTGGGGGGTACAACCTAGGAAGGATGGGGGCAGGCTCACAGGAGCTCCTGAGCATTACCTGGGGTGAAGCTAGGGGATACCCAGCCTAGGGATCTCTGAAAAGTGGAGACTGATGCTGTGAGAAGGGGGCATAGAAAGAGAAAATAAAAACATTTAAAAATATGCTGAAATCTTAGGGATTCTGTGCAGAGAAATGCAATTTCCGTGAGGCACCGGTACAAGAATTCAAAATCTTCAAACCAAGCAGGATTCCATGATTTTTACCGGTGTTACCGGTTAAAACGGAAAACCATTGTCCCTGTTAATGAGTAACACATTAATAAGTCAACTTTACACACTTAGCTTAAGTTAGTGCATTTGGAATGTTTTCATGTCACATTCTCAACACTGGCATTTTATCACACCTTCTTGTGAAGTATACAGCTGTCATTTTTCACATCCTTGCTGAAATGTTTTTCTGCAGTTCCAGTGTCCAGTGGCATAGCTAGTGTGAAAAACCAGTGTTTGGATTACATTGCAGAAATGACAGTGACACTGTTCATGAGCAAAGGTACAAAAATGACTATGTAGACAATTTGGTGATGATACTCTGTAAAATGATTGTTTTATGAGTGTGCGTATCAAGTGCACAACACACACTCATAAGTTAATGCATTTGCAGTATTTTCATGGCAGGTTCTCAGCATTGTCATTTCACCAAACCTTCTTGTGAACCGTACAGCTGTCATTTTTCACATCCAGCCCAAAATGTGTTTTCGTACTTCAGCACAGAATAGCGCAGTCCCTATGCAAAATCAGTGTTCAGAGCAAATAACAAAAATGACAGTGAGACTGTTCATGAACAGAGGTCCTCAAATTACTATGTTGAAATTTTGGTGTGAATAGTCTATAAAATATCTGTTTTACGAGTGTGCATAGGAACTGCGCAACGTACACTCATAAGTTAGCATATTCATAGTATTTTAATGCCAGATTCTCAGCATTGATATTTTTCCACAGTTTGTTGTGAACTGTACATGTGTCATTTTTCACATCCTGCCCAAAATGTGTTTTCGCAATTTCGGTGCAGGATGGCGCGGTTGCTGTGCGTGATCAGTGTTCAGAGCATATAACAAAAATGACAGTGACACTGATCTTCAGCAGAGGTCCTAAAATGACTGTGTTGAAAATTTGGTGACAAAACTCCATAAAATGACTGTTTTGTGAGCGTGCTTAACAACTGCCAAACAATGCATTCCCGCAAGTCTGTTGCATTGTGACATACTCACTGAACAAAATCACCTTTTTGGGTACATTTACAAAGTCACAACACTATCTGTCTCCTCTTGTGACACTGCCAATACAGTGTGACAATGTTCGTCATTGAAAAATTGCTTGTTTTCGGCATAAATCATCAAATTCTGTTGAAAATTGAAAATTTTGTAAAAGTAGTGTCGTGTGCATGAAAGTGTCTCAAAAAGTAGTGTCGTACATTCAACAGTGTCGCAAATAGTAATGTCATGCATTCCACAGTATCACAGAAATAATGTTGAACGTTCGACAGTGTCGCAAAAAGTACTGTTGTGCATTCGACAGTATCGCAAAAGTAGTGTCGCACGTATGAAAGTGTCACAAATTTAAACTTGGGAGTGACAACTGTATTCATTATCAAATCAGATCTGATTGTTATTTGAGTGACAGCTCGTTCTGCCAATGTTATGCTAGATTTGTCAGGCCACGTGAGACAACCAATCGGAGACGGACAACACTGAAGAAGAAGTCAACAGCAGCCATCTTAGTTTACACTGAGAGACAGCATATTTCAAACTGTAAGTACATTATATTTTATAAAACATTTTTCTAGTATGATAAAAAGTGTTGCTAACATGTAAACACTATTAATCAAAATTTTTTTAGTGCTGTATTTGATTATGTTGCTTGTTATAACCTAAGATGCTGCATTCTTTAGGTAAAACTGTTTAAAGTCAGATAGTAGTTTAGTACTTACTTGTACAGATACAGCTGCAAATGGAGGGAGATAGGAAGCTACACATGGACCCATAACAGAAGAGGGAACCAATCAGACATGTTTCTACAGTTGTAATTGTTTAAAACTGCCTATCAAAAGGATGCATTTTCCCACCTCTTAATGTTTGCACATTTTAGCTGTAGCAGAAGTGCAGTAATAGTCAGTGCATAGCCTACCTTGGTTAATGAAGGCAGAGTACTAGCCAATGTTTTTTTTATTTGTGTGTTATGGATCAGCCTAGTGCAGCTGGCTTGAAGTTAGGAGGGAAAATATCAGTTTTACTTTCACTACTGCTTAGGCACTGTAGGGTGAACACTGACTTTTTTGGTAGTTCTCTGTCCACTTCTGAGTTTAAAACTGGAGAATGGCAGAAAATAGCAAAAGGACTTTGTGGATAGTTGGAAGCAGTATTGTGAGATGAGCGTCTGAGTATGCTCAAAATAGTGATTTTGGGAGAAACCTGCAGTTCCCAAATTGCTCTGTAAAGTGGTTTGGTAGGGGTGGAATGAAGTGGGAGCAACTCATGCCAACCATGCACAGACTTTTGAGTACTCAACCTCATCCAGACATATTGCTGATACATCTTGGAGGCAATGATTTGGGCACCAAATGCTGGGTTGATTTAGTAACAGAAGCAAAACTGGACCTTGCTTCTATTATGAGTATGTTGCCTGCCTGTAAAATCTTTTTTTTGGATATTACAGAGAGTAGGGTCTGGCAAGCAGAACATCATATATACCTGATTGATAGAGCCCAAAGAAAAGTCAACATACAAATATCTGCATTTCTACATATGTCTGGAATGTACACCATACGTCACCCAGAAATTAAGTATTGTTATGATTGGCTATACCTACCAGACGGTGTACATTTCTCACATGTTGGCAATTGCCATTTTCTGGGAGATCTTCGAGATGCAGTCCTCAAAGTCCTCTAAGAAGGTCAGACTGTTTGATCAAATATCAAAGTGCTAACAAAGGTTCATTTGAGAACCAAAACATATTGGTCAAAAAATAGAACAGCTGCATACATCACTCACACACATGTAACAGATGGGCTAGGGATATTCAGACCATGCCATGCTGTGGAACAACACTGGGCAAAGTGCTATTGCAATGCAGCAGGTTGTTGTTAGTACAATATTTAACACTGCTGTGGTGTGGTTAGCATTGTGAAATATTTCAGTCTGCAAGGTGCATTGTACATATTACTCTGGCACTGCACAAGTGTAAGTGGGCAGAGAGAAGTAGGGGGTTACAACACTGAAGTGCAGTGGTGGTAGGCTTAAGTATTACACTATTTAGTACTATACATGCAAATGGAGCCATAATGCATGCAAGGTGTCAACAAAGCTATTTTCATATTATGATGGTGTCATTAGTATGCAGGTCTCCTCTTTATGAGTAAGTTGTTGCTGGTATTGTGTGAGTATGCACCTGTTGTCTAGTGATGCCCCTCCCCCCCGAAGCTTAGTGGTAATGTATTTCAAAACTAGACTTTGTTTTTTGGAAAATAAAAATGGTGGTAGTTCACTGGAGTGCTCCCTTTCACATTACAATTGGTTACATTTTAAAAAGTAATCCCTTGTGGCCTTGTTAGCTCTACTTTGCTGTTAAATTGAGCTGAAGTGGTACCTGCAGTACAGCACAATGGTTAGTTTTAAACAGAAAGTCCACAACTGGCTGAGGGGTTGGGGTGCAGTGGATTACCATGTATATATTTTCATAGCAAAATCATAGTTGGTGAGGCAGGGCTAATGACAACACATGGTACTGTGGATTTTGACTGTTAACGTAAAGCTGTTGGCTGCATATTGTGGTGTGCAATACTACAGGTACATTGTGGTTCTCATTTTTTTAAATTTTATTTTGGGTGGAGCTTCAACAGTATGCAGCAGAAGTATGGGCTATGGTTGCAGATGCTCATGTCATTACAGGATCAATACCAGGATATATTAAGTGTGCATAGTAGTGATACTGTTCCACAAAACAACCCATGTGAACAGTAATTTCTGTGTGAAGGGTTTTGGTAGGGTTGGGAAATGTGTTCTTGCCATGTTCTAATCATAATACTTCATACAATACATAAAAATATATAGACTCTGAGATATGACAGTAATGGAATGTTTTTGTATGTTTCTATTGCAGAATTGATACACAAAAAATGAGCCAGTGGACCTTGCGAGAGGTGTGCATGCTGCTTGAGGCAGTCCAAGCCAGGGGAAGTGCCCACATTTTAATGCGGAGCACAAACCGTAAGTTGGACTCAATGTGGAGGCACATAAACAGTTTCCTTCATGTAATATTGAAGGTGAAGAACAAAACTATGTTACAACTAAAGAGGAAGTGGAAGCTGTTGTGCCAGCGCTTCTACATGTTGAAGCAGCGGGAGGAGTTACCGGACAGTGATAGGTGCTGGAACTACCTTGCCTTTGAATTGTGGGAGGCTGCAGGAAAGCCAGCTGCAGGGGAGTGCCTCACTCATCGTAAGCTACTCAACAGAAATTTCTACAATGCATGTGTCTTGATATTGACTTAGATAAAAATTATAAAATATACTATCACAGGTAGTGGTATACTGCTGATTTGCCATGCCTGGTGTGGTTCGGTTGTGAGGTGCAGCTAAGTGACTTGACAACATCACTAGTGGTAAACACACCTGTATATACAGTCCCTGTCATGGCATTTTGCTATGATACAATGCTGAACTTGTCTTGTGTTTATACTGATATGAAACTTTAATAGTGGGTATACTGGAGGATTTATCACTGTTATGTGATGTGTTTTGACCAATTAGGCTACTTAATTTTCATAACCCATTGTATTACATGTATTTTATGATGCTTTTAAATAATCACCAAATGCTAGCGTTGGAGTTAGTATGCAGTATCCATTTAATCAAAGCAGGATTGTTCTTCATGTGAAGTTCTATATAAGTATTAATTTTTGTATACTGAGTAAGTTTATGTTCTTTTATTTATGAAATATTTATCATGTATGGATAGTGTATATTAACCACCATAATCAGCAGTCACAGAACTTAGTTATGCACAGTTTGGAATTTTAAAAGGTTTTAAATACAGTTTGAAGTTTCCAAATACTGGCATAATAAAACAGAATGTGCCTGAGTTGCTTAATCCCTACACATAGAATGCAAATAGTTTTTTTTTGACTATGCATTATGGAAGATGATGTCTGGGTATCTGGTGTGACACACGCTAAAATCACCTTTTGTGGTTACTAGGGTAGAGTGAATCTCTTGAGTTGCACCCTCAAGGTTTTCCATGCTACCCAACTAACCACTCGAGGCGATAATAGCATTGTTGTCACTTGCTCTTCAAGCATTATCCTTGATATTTGCAGTACTTGTTATTTAATATGTGCCTACAATCCCTGTGCTGTACCTGATGACAGTCAATGTTAGGTGCCTGAAAGATGTTTAATGCTTACAGAAAGTGCTGTTAAAATCTGATGAAATTTGCATGCAAGACTTAGTGGATCTATTTATTATCTTCTTTCACAGACCAACACAGGGCTCCCCCTGCTGCAGCTGAGGTAGTACCAGCAGGGTCTGAAGCTGTGGAGGCTGATCACTCTGACACTGACAGTATCATTGTTGTCGAGTCAGATGGTAAGAAACTGATAGAAATAATTGTAATATGTAATTGGGGTGATATGAGGCTATCATGTAAGGTGTAACCTGCACTACTTAACTCATTTCTTTTTAGGAAATACTGTTAGTAAGTTAGTATTACTTGAAGCACCTATGTAATATTTGTATTAATACAATGTACAGCAATGAAATAATAATAATAGTAATATTTGTTAATGAGGTTGGGGGATATGACCCATGTATATGTAACAGATTAAGATATTGAGCCTGTTATGTCCTTGTTACATATTCCCAGAATCTGTACATTAATGAATGGACAGTATTCTATATCTATGGTAACACTGGCATACTAACTGAAAATGGGGTGGGTGTCACTGAACAGCTGAATGGGCATGTGCAGTACTGTACAGAGAGAGTTTTTGAAGTACAGTGGGGTGTGCAGTGATGTTGTGGTCACAAGGTGTAGGAACTTCTCTGTAACATCATTTGTGACACTGCTGTTACTGTTCATGTAAGTCAGTTTGTTACTGTATGCATGAGCATGGCTGATGTGTGGATGTCACTGTTGCTTAATGACACAACATCCATAGAAACACAGAAGTGTCATTGCAAAGAGAAATGTGTTCACATGGTTAAATTACATAATGAGACAATATGAAACAATGGATTTCACAATAAAAGTATAGTGTTAGATTAAAATAGTTTGCTATATGTAATCATATTTTTTTACTTGTATGTTTTATAGAGCCCAGGGAAGCTGTGGCAGTAACATATGTGGAGGTGAAGCAGGAGCCAGGCACCAGCTCTCAGCGTAAGTACCATCACAACAGATATTCATACAAAATATAGTGTCACAGTACCCTGTGCCCAGAATGTCTGTTCTGTGCATTGTCTGCTTGCTAGTCTGTTGTGTACTGACTGACTTCATACAGTAGAAGTGTACAGCATTGTTGCATAGCCTAAACGATGGTTGTGAAGGTTGTATTGTACTACACTGTACAGAAATGTAAATGAATCCATTCATAAATCTGGGTTGTGTAGTTCAGTACAAGGTTCATGCTCATTGGATTATGTTGTGGCCTAATGTGTGTATAGTCCTACTCCACAGAGTCAGTCATTGGGCATCAGGGTTGCAAGTTGGCAAGAAGCTACTTACTGCCACTGACAGGAGTGGGGGTGGGTGGGTGTGTTGCAGTTTAGTGGGTGCGGGGAGGGGTGTAGCAGTAGTTCACCAAGGGTGGATTGCTTTGACATAATATCACAGGTATTCCTGCAATTGGCCTCTGAGTGGTGCACTGGAACACCAGGGACATAGGAGCATTATTACTATAGTAATACCCACAGTCAGCATGGGAGGGTGCCAGGATGGAGGTGCTGCTGTAGGTTGGGTGGTCACCCAGAGCTGTTAGCTGTCATGCTGCAAGGTGTGATATGGCAGCTCAGCTGTGAGTGGCGGCTATTGACTATTTTAATGAGGGGATCTACCGTGTGAAGTCCAATTAGGAGTTTTGACTGCATCTGTTACTACATCCTGGGCTGAATATTGGGATGTATGTAACATGGATGTGACTGAACCTCCTAATTGTGCTGCATACATTACTGTTATGTTTTGATTCATCGGCATTTGTACCAGGCACATAGCACTTTTGAATATCAGACTGGCATGTATCACTGGGTTGTGCATGGTGACACTGTTGTGCCTGTTGCACAACACTTCTGAGTATGTCACACACTCTTTCTTTACATAGAAACATAGAAGTTGATGGCAGATAAGGACCGCAAGGCCCATCCAGTCTGCCCATTTCTTTTTCTACCTTATAAATGTGCCATCAGCCTTTGCTCTGTCAGTGGCCTATCTATTCATAATCATTTGTATTGCTCCCTTATGCCTATCCCATGCCTGTTTGAAGCCCTGCACTGTATTCATAGCCACCACTTCTTGTGGTAATCCATTCCATGCATCCACCACCCTTTCTGTGAAAAGAATTTCCTCACCTTCCCCTTAATCGGCCTCCTCTAATCTCATGCTGTTTCCTCTTGTCCTGCTATTTTTCTTATATTTAAACATGTTAGACTCTTTCACCTTGTTTATGCCCTTAAGGTGTTTGAATGCCTCGATCATATCACCTCTCTCCTCCTTTGCTCAAGGGTATACATATTGAGCTCCGTTAATCTGTCCTCATATGTCTTCTGATGCAGTCCCTGCACCATTTTGGTTGCCTTCTCTGGACTGCCTCAATTTGGTTAATGTCCTTGTGAAGGTGTGGCCTCCAATACTGCATGCAGTACTCCAGATGGGGCCTAACCAGTGTCTTGTACAGAGGTTATTACCTCCCTCTTACGACTTGTGATACTCTACTAATACACCCTAACACCCCCCTAGCGTTACCTACTGCTTTAGAGGTCTGCTTGGATGATTTTAGGTCATCAGTGATGATGATGCCCAAGTCTCTTTCTTCCATTGTGACTGCTAGCAACTCCCCTCCCAGCCTATAGGTGGCTTCAGGGTTTCTCTTCCCTATGTGCATGATTTTGTACTTCTTTGCATTAAATCCCAGTTGCCACTCTTCTGACCATTCTGCTAGTTTATCCAGATCTCTTCTCATTCTGCCTACCCCATCTGGATCATCTACTCTGTTGCAGATCTTGGTGTCATCTGCAAACAGACAAGCCTTACCCTCTAGTCCATCTACAAGGTCACTAATGAAGATGTTGAAGAGGACTGGCCCCAGGACTGATCCCTGAGGTACCCCACTTGTGACTTGCATCTCTTCTGACTGTATACCATTTACCACCACTCTCTGTTTTCTGCCCGTCAACCAGTTTTCCACCCAGTTGACCAACTTCTTACCCACCCGAGCCTACCCAGCTTATTTATCAATCTTCTATGTGGAACAGTGTCAAAAGCTTTGCTGAAGTCAAGGTAGGCGACATCAACTGCTCCCCCTTGGTCCACCACTCTGGTTACCCAGCCAAAGAAATCTATGAGATTAGTTTGACAGGACCTTCCTTTGTAAACCCTTGCTGTCTTGGATCCGTGCCCTATGGATTCCAGGTGTTGCACTATCCTTTCCTTAAGGAGTGCCTCCATAATCTTGCCTACTACTGAGGTAAGACTGACCGGTCTGTAGTTCCCCGCCTCTTCCCTGCTACCACTGTTGTGGAGCGGGATCACATGAGCCCTTCTCCAGTCTTCTGGGACCTCTCCTGTGCTCAGAGACTTACTAAACAATTCTGCTAATGGCTCTACTAGTTCCTCCTTTAGCTCCTTAAGTACCCTGGGATGTATGCCATCAGGTCCCATTGCCTTATCCACCCTGAGCTTAGCAAGCTCTTGTAGGACCCTTTCTTTTGTGAAGGGAGTACATGATGTGTAAAGAATGTATTACATAAAGTAGTTGCTAAAGTAAATGGGCTGTTGCTTACTTATTGTGTAAGATGATTTCATGTATTATAAAAACAGTCTGACAAATAGAGGTTTCTGATTCTCTGTAAACATTCTAACAGGTTATGTTAATTTTTTACTAACGTACATGTACAAATTGAACATATGGTGAACAAGGTTTAATAGTGTTAAAAAACTTGTTTTATAACAATACAAATAAGGTACTCCCAGAAATTGTGTCAGTGGTCAGTTAATCACCATCTAGGACATTGTGGTATTTGGTTACACTTTCTGCCACACTACAGCCATACAGGTGATTAACAGAACATTTAAATAACACTTGGTCATGCCTTGCTGTTTAATTAATGTTACAGCAGTAAAAGATGATTTGTATGAATGAAAATATGTAGACAGAGTAAATAACTATTTGACATGTGTGTCTCTTTTGTAGCAGTTATTAAGCAGATGATTATATGAACATTAGATAATGGAAATCATACTGTTGGTGTACAGGTAGTCTATTATTCTCATGCAGGTGTGAATAAGTAATATAGGTACAGATGCTAAAGTTTAGTTGTCCATACACAATTGAAGAGCTAGTATCAGTGTATATCAGACTGTGTTGTTTATTATGGTAAAACATGTAGTTACTGAGTGTAGCCAGATACTAAGTAAAATACAAGAATAGTGTAGAAAGTATAGTCTTCTTATAAATCTTTTTAAGTTGTAAACAAAGAACATTATATGGTAGGAAAAAATATAGTAACTGAAGTGGCAAGACAGGACTTCTAATTTGTATCACACTTCTAACTAGTGTTAAGAGTGGCAACAAAATGTATAACAATTATTGAATTAGACGTAAATGTTGTATGATGAAAGACAGATAGGTAATCACCATTTTGAGGCTGATATATTGATTCATACTTTTTGACACTTTACAGGACACCCTCGCTTGAAGCGGTGCACTGGCCACTGCCGCTGTTATCATAGACTGGAGCGCAAGGTTGACAGTCTGATTAAAGATAATGTTGTGCTCTATGAAGGACAGGATAGATTGCTCTCCTTCATGAAAGCGCAACAGGCAGACTGTCAACCTTGTGCTCGAGCCTGTGGTGACAGCGGCTGGGGACACCGTGGCCAGTACCAGCTCTTCACCTCCACTTCCAACTGAAGCATCCAGCTTCCCTGGGACAAAGTGACCAGTCTCCATAGCTGTCCAGTATCTCCTCTGGAGGGCACAACAGCTTCCACTTCCATTGCACCTCCATATTGAGTCCAACTTACAGCTTGGACTGCCTCAAGCAGCACACACCTCTCGCAAACAGTTGCTGTAAATCCTCAATGAAGTTTTAGCAATATTTTTTATATATTTTTTACATTATATTTTTGCAAATTTTGTAAATGAAAATATATATTTTCTTATGTAGTATTTATTATTTTCGGAAAAAGACCAAGAATCAATATAGTTTTATATTTTTTGTTACTTTTCATGTTTATGAGATTTAATGCATTAAAACATTTTGTTTGTCAAGACTGACTTTTTTCATTTAAGATTTAAAAAAAAACATTTTTTTTACTTTTATAAGTATATAAAATAAATATTTTTTGAATATAACATTTTGTTTGTGGTCAGTTGTGGAGATGTTTGTGATCAATATTTATAAAAAAGGGTTTGAGAAATGTAGTTTTCTCATTGCTTGCAAACATTCTACCAGCCTCATGTTAATTTCTTATTAACATACAGATAGAGCTTAATGATATGCTGAAGAAGGTTTAACACTATTTACAACCATTTTGATTATCATATCAAAAAGGGACTCCCAGGGATTATGTTAATGGTTAGTAAATCAGCCTCTAAGTGCATCTGTTAGTCGGTACACGTTGTGGCACACTACACCACTAGCAGGTGATTAACACACCATTGACACAACTGTTGGTCATGCCTTATTGGTTAGATATTCTATAAGAAACCATTCGGCTTACCTAGTTTGGTAAAGAAGGGTGTAATAGACAGCATTTGAGGTTTAAACAGATAACACATTTAAATTATTGTTGTGTTACAGTTGTTGCAGTGTTATGAGAACATTTTTGTAGGTACATTAGTAAGTATGAGTTATGTTCAAATTTTTTGTCTAGTAAAGGTACAGAAGAGGATGGTGTAAGATATGTGGATATTTAACTGTGGTGCTTAGAAATAGACTACCACATTCTTTATGTCTCAGAAGAGTAGTCTCATTGGCTGCAAAAAGATAGTGAGTAAAAACTGCAACATAATAAATTAGTGTTGCCACAAGAGTGCTTAGTGAAAGGAAATAGATAAAGATTAAGAGTTATATGGTTGAGATGGATGTTGTCTTACTCTCTATAACAGAAAATCCTGTTAGATGAGTTACTGTGTTCTTCATTTTTGTGCATTTGCCTATGTATGTGTGGTCGTGCCACAACAGACATTTTAGACACTATTGGTACTTATCATTTTCAAAAAGACAGGATATTCATGGCAAAAAAACTCAGCTTAATGCATCAGTTAGGGTTGTTCCACAGTGACAAAAGCAAGGAAATTCGGTGTTAGGGTTGAAAACTCTAACTCCGAATTCACCCCACCTCCAGCACCACTCACACACAGACACACACACACACATGCAAGTAGGGGGGAGGACCAAAGCAACTTAACCAATGATAGACAACCAGCAGCAGGTGACAGAAATAAAAAAAATTGTCTAAATGTACTACAAGACATCCCCACCCACCTGATCAGGTACTGCATGCTCAGTGGAAATCAACAGCAAAACTGAGGCCATGTACACCAAAGGTACACATCCCTGATTGTAGGTGCACACAACGTACCACACTTAGTAGTTGCATGGCCTTACCTAGCGATGCCCCACATCCCACCACACCTGGTACTGCACCGTGAGTGGGCATCAATGATGAAAGTCTCTGATTGGAGCTGTACAAAGGTTTGTACACTTATGGGTAAACAGAAATAAAGACAACAACATAAATTTACTACAACACACATCTATCATCAAGATACAAGAACTGTTGCATTTAGGTATGTAATTTACGTAGTACTAAATTTACTACAGCTGTCAACTCAAGATACAGAGGCTGATCTTGAGGTACAGGAAAACTATTCCCTGTACAAGGCTGTGCATCTCCTAATGTCAGCATCAGGTATACAGTTTCAGTGATGTAGGTGAACTGAGAGGGCGGTGGAGCCATGGAATGCACTGCCTAGGGGACTGGTGGAGGCAGAGACAGTGGAGGGGGGTCAAGAGGGGGTGGAACAGGTACAGGGGAAGGGTTCTGGAAGCAAAATCCAATGCAGCAAGAATATCCAGAACTGGGAAGGGAGAAGCCAGAGGAGGCGAGGGGGGGCAGCAAGATCAGCACCCAGGGTGGAGGCTGACCAAACGAGCAGACACGAAAGACCGTTAGACCTATTCTGCTGGCATTTTAGTATGTTAGTAACTGTTGCTGTACATATATGTACCTTCACTGTGTCTGTATACTAAAAATGCAGTAACTGTTCTGTCTAACAAAGAGTGAAATTAGCTGGCTGAGGCCAAGCAAATTCTAAATGTTGTAACATTACTGTACCTACAATGATGTGGTGTATCACGGATGTCTATAGGCTCAATTGTGCTGTAGCTCTTTACTAAGGATGTACTACATGGTAAAGACAATGGCATTGCCTGTCTGACACCTCAGTTATACAAATTGTGGTAAGTTTAGTATTGTTGCAATGAGTGATCTGTACCATTTATGCCCACAGCCTCACTTTTTTGGTAGTTGGTCTACACTCAGGTTGTAGTCTTTGGGTTTGGTAGACCATTCTGTCACTGACGCCATCGAAGTGAAAACTATGTAAATTGTAGTACACCAGGAATCAAGTAGATATACTGTAAATATAAACAGAATTTCTTTTAGTATACCTTTTAGTCACAATGGATAAGTGTTGTAGGACGGGAGGGGGCATTCTCTATCACAGACTCTGTCAGTCATAATTGTACTAAGCTTTGCATGGCTGCAATCATTGACTTACAGCGTTGATCTTCATGGGTTAATTTTAACTAGGGTTCTCCAGTAACTATGCAGTATCTGGTCTGAGTGGGTGGGGCACTGCCTTGCAAAGTTCCTCCAGTACCTACCAGTGGGAGATTGTGTATACATGAAATCAAGCACACATATTATACTTGTGCAACTACTTACTTTTGCTGTGCTCTATAGCTGACGTGGACTACCAGGTGTGGTGGGGTGTGGGGCATTGCTAGGTAAGGCCATGCAACTACTAAATGTGGTACATTGTGTGCACCTGCAATCAGGGATGTGTACGTTTGGTGTACATGGCCTCAGTTTTGCTGTTGATCTCCACTGAGCATGCAGAACCTGGTCAGGTGGATGGGGATGTCTTGTAGTATATTTAGACAATTGTTTTTTATTTCTGTCACCTGCTGCTGGTTGTTTATCATTGGTCATGTTGCCTTGGTCCTCCCCCTACATGCATATGTGTGTGTGTGTGTGTGTGTGTGGTGCTGGGGGTAGGGTGAATTTGGAGTTAGGGTTTTCAACCCTAACACCAAATTTCTTTAACTGTTATGTGAACAACCTAACTGATGCATTAAATGGAGTTTTGCCATGAATATATATATATATATATATATATATATACACATTATATGTATATAAAACTGTTGGAGAGGAATCCATCCCATTTGGGGGATAGAGGGAATCCCCATCAGAGGAATGGAATTTAAACTTAGCCTTTATATTGATGATATACTGTTGACCCCTGAGCAGTCACTGTGGGGCAAGCTGGAGGCATTCAGAACTGTCTCTGATTTCCAACTAAATATTCATAATATGGAGTTGCTGTGCTTTAATTATCGTCCTTCCCAAGAACTTAAGCAGACTTTTCCATTTTTATTTATTTATGTAGTTGTTGACCAGATAGGTACACTGATCCTAGGGACCATTTTCAGGCATGACCTGGGCCATAAAGATGGAGTATACAATAACAAAGAAGTAACAAGTCATGAGTAGAGAGAACATGCAGTGCAACCAAGTGCTGACATATAGAATACAATACAATGGTCCTGAATAACAAGCAGTGCATCGGAGCACTGACGTGTGAAACTATATAAGAGTCCTGAGGAACATACAGAGCATTTAGAGGGCTAATTCAAAACTTGTGTATAGATAAAAAGTATAGGATGCCCTTGTTTTCTATTCTATATGGCTGGACTATCTTACTATATGGCTTTAAATATCAGACAATATATTAATAAATCAGTAAGACATAAGTCCATAAATTCATAAAAAACTTCAGTATTCTTTATTCTTCTTTTAACTTTGCACCAAACTTTGTTCAACCGGCTACAGTTTCGTAGTTTCACAGCACTTCTTCAGGCCAATATTTTTGAAACAGTGCTTTTTCTAAACATAAACAAACAATCATAAAGTATCTCATAATTACAATCCTGTGATTCTTATACATTCTTATATATTCCTTTTATATCCAGTAATTCATACTGTCCCCCATCCCAACATTCAAATTCCTAATTTTAAGACATTTATTTTCTAATTCCATACATGTGGCTTATATCATTACTCTTAAGGAGCTGACTTATAAATTATTTATGTTCTTATTAGAACAACCTTTTCCATCCACATTTTACCATACCTGTTATTGTTTTTTATCCTTGTCACTGCTGGGATCCCATGATTCTTTCAAAAATCAACCTTAACGGTTCATTTCTAGTAAAAAATAAACTTTGTTTTAATGTTTTATTAAACATCTTTATATTATTTGATATGTATGAATTTTTTACTTAAAGACTTACTTGTTAATCTTAACTTTCATTTTATGGTCACTTTATATCCAATTCTCATATGTTTAAACTTCTTCATGTATAACTTCTTTTAAATTTTCAACCTTTATATAAAACAATATGGTATTAGTTCTTCTATGAAACAAATCAACTTCCTTTAAGTTCTCAAAATAATTTTTTTAACTATCTCAGAATCATTTTTACTTTTACCTTAAAGATTTAAAACTCCGGTCCATTACATATCTTTGTAACCCTGTTTTTGGTCTTCTCTGTGCTTCTAAAGAGAGTACATACATTTTTAGTTCATTATAGAATTCCTTTATATCAAGTATGTTGTGTTGTCTATTAGTTGTCTGTAAAGTCTTTACCTGTTTGGTTACTCGCTTCTTCCTTTCCATTTTATTTCATTTTCTATCTCAGAATCCTCTAAAAAGAATAGCATACTATAATTTAATACTGCTTTGCTTTTTAAACTTGAATCAAAGATTTTTAGAATGCTGAATGCCGTTTTTACCTTATCACAAACGCCATTCTGGCTTTCTTGTAAGTAGTGAAGAAAGTAGTCCGTGCCTACAGTCATGTGCAGTTTAAAAAGACTGCGAAAATGGCAAGATGGACCTACGTCACCTTATGACATCATCCCATACTCTTAATGGGATGGTGTTATGTTGTTAAGGTAAAGTAACCTGAACTCACCTATGGCAAGGTGGTAGATGTTATAAATGTACACCCTGCATTGAGGAGGTCGGCGGTTCGCCTCTCACTTTCGGCTTTTCGCCGAAACCTATGTTATTATTCAGAATACATTTATAGTATTGAATTTTACTTCTTGAGTTATTTTTCTTTTGTATTTACACTGTTTATTGATTTATATCTCTACTTTGTACGCGGTATATAAAAGCCGCTAAAATTGGCTGGGGTGACCCTATTTCACCTATTGACTTCACCCAATATTACAAAGGGTGATGCCTAAGTATGGAAATACAGGTGAAAAAGTCTGATCCTACCCATGGCCAAGTGGTATAAGATGGTAAGAACAACTTGGGTGTTTAGGTGGTCGGCGGTTCGCTCCCAGCCCTTGGCTTAATGCCAAAAATATTTTTTTCTTTCTTTCAGGTTAAAATTCATCTCCGGAAATTGTAGTTATCCTTTTGAAATATTAAATTCTAAATTCTATTATCTGTATAGATTAAATTTTTGTTTATTAATTCTTACGTTATTTAAACCGCAAAGATGGCTGTAAGGGTATGCTTTACCTATCTATTACACCCTATAGTATATTAGGGCGATATCTAGATATTAAGATGTTAAAAATAAGGGTAAAGTTACCCTATCTGACATGTACTGTGGTCAAAATTAGTGTTAATATCCATTTACTGGTAAAGTAGTTGTCTTGTGCTGCCCTCTCCTTTGGCTTGTTTATTTTCCTGATGGAACCAGGTTGTTTGTGTTCACCTTATATTGTTTAGAATTATTTTATGTGACTGGAAGTAAATGCTGATGCTTTTAACCACTTATTCTTTAACTGCTCTTAAAGTCAGTTCCTTTACATTGTAATGATTATTGTCCACTTAGTTTTTTTCCTTTAAACACTCTGGCCCAGATATTCAGACTGCTCCCAAAATGTGCGCAACAGCAGGAGCAAGCACAATTCAATTGCGCATATGCGCAACAGACGCGATATTCAAACATGGAGCAAAACAAATTGCGCAAGTAGCAAACGTCTGAATATCGCACAAACTGTGCCATAGTGCAACCAGGAAGGGGAAGCTGAGCAGAAAGGTTGCACCATAGCGCAACAAGGCCAGCCCAGCTGAGCAGTCCAGAGGTGCCATAGTGCAAGCAGAGCCCCCACCACCCCCAGCAGAGCAATGGAACTGCATAACCAGGGAGGCAGGCTGGGGCCCACCGCCAGCCATGCCACACAGGGCACAGGAACACACTGCAGAACCAACAAGACACCTGCACACCCCAAGCACAGCATCACTGGGGGTGGGACGGATGATCCACTGGCCCATGGGGACAAGCCAACAAAGCACAGCAGGGCCATGACACCAGCACAACCACTGGCAGGCTGAGACTGCCACACACAGGGGGTTGACAACCACAGTGCACATCAGCCCCCCGTATGCACAGCACACCCTGCACCATGACCCCAAGACACCATCCATGTGCAGTGACTGGCACTGCAGGAAACACCATGCATCCCCCCGCACACGTCAACCTCGTGTAGCAGAGAACCATACAAGCCAGACCCACCCTGTGCACCCAGCAGTGGGTGGCAGCAGATGAAGACCAACAGAAAGTCACTGCCACACTGGAGACACCTCCCATGCACACGCACACACACACACACACACACACACACACACACACACACACACAGGACCATACCACCCCAGATGGCATGCACACCACTGCAACTGAGCAACCATAGCCAGCTGCAAATCAGAGACCACCACAGTATTCATATCAAAATATATATATATAATAAAAAATGGAAAGTACAACAAGAACAACAACAAAACTATTTACAAGAGGGGTAGGGGTACAAGGTAGGGGTGGGCAAGGGGTGAGGATGAACAACGGAGAGGGAAGGCAGGGTGGGAGGGATGGGTGAAGTGGGAAGGAAGCCGCCTAAGGCCCAGCAGGCTGGTCCTCCACTGCCTGGTGCCATCTCAGCTGGCTGTGCCTCCTCCATAGCCCACGGTGCTGGATATCCTGGAGGATGTTCCGGTTCTCCAGGGACACCCGGGTCAGCTGGTGCAGTGCCCGCTCAATCCTGCGGAGCACGATGAGGCCTAGGAAGAGGGAACACAGTCAATGGCTGTGACTGACTACAACCCTGAACACCACCCAACCTGCAAGGCATATAGCCCAATGTCCCGCACCTGTGATGGTATGCACCCACCCACAGTGACCATGCACATGACAAGCCCAACCAGGCGGCACCAGCTATGTGCACCACTGCAAACACACACTGCCCATGTCCATCACAGCACAAACAAGGCTGTCAAGTGACATGGCAATGTGGTGGGATGCCAGTTCCACAGCCATGTGCCCAGTGCATGCATGAACCACCAGTGATGCACACACAGACGTGCAGTGACACTGGACAGTGATGAATGTCGCCTGTGTCGTGCATGGTTGTGTTGTCCATGGCTGGTGGTCATGCCCACCCCCTCCAGCATGCAATAGCATCCATGATGTAATGATACTCACACTCCGCAAGCAGCTGTGGCTGCTGCTGCTGTGGCCCACCCCTTGCAGCACCACCGTCCGCCACCGGGGCCCTGCCATGGCCCTCCTCATCCTGTGCCTGCATCCTTTCTGCCTGGCCTGTGGGAGACAAATGTTGAGAAAAACATCAGTGTGACTCCAAAGCAGACTGCCCCCTGCCCCAGTGAGTGTGCCTGCCCACACAGCCAGACCCATGCATCTCACACCTGCACACACTGACACAGCCAACCATGGCAGAGGCATCACCCATGCACAGCCACCAAAACACAGTCACACCCCTACGGAGAATACAGGTGCACAGATGGTACACCCACCTGGCCTAGGCACAACGCCCCTCCTGGCACGTGACCGTAGTCTGTCAAGCAACTCCGGCTCCCTCCTGCGGAGGTCACTGTACCTGTGCCGGCACTGCTCGGCAGACCGGCGCCACCCTGTGACCCCCACCGGGTCATTGGCCACCTGCAGCCAGACCTGGGTGCAAGCCATGGTGAGGGGCTCCTCCCCATGCAGTGCCCCATAGTGGGGCTCTACCAGGGCCACCAGGTTGGCCACCTCCACTGGTCTCCATTGGGGTGCCCTCCTGCGTGCCATGGTTGGAGTGTTACAGCAGGCAATATGGCACCCCACAGCACGGCAACCCCACGTGGAAATGTTGCACAATAGACCACCATAGGTTCCAATCGCGCTGTTTGTGTAGCGCCGTCAGTTGACATAGCGCTGTCACCAAACAGCGCAATAGGGCCGTATACATGGCAGCCGAACAGCGCCAGGGGGCAAAGATCGGACACCAGGTCAGGGGTCTATGATGCAAGGCCACGCACAGCGCCATCTGACGTCTATGCATCCTGCACGACCGACCACCTGCGTGCCAGAGCCACAGTGGACTATTGCGCAGTAGTGCCACAGCACCATATAGTGCCCAGTGCTGTAGTGCCACTGGCACAATGGTGGCCATGGCCTGAATTGCCGATCGTGCACAGCGCATCATCAGCACAGCAGACGCCTGCGTAGGCTACCTGGGCATGCGCAATACAGTGTACCGCACAGTCACAGATCTGCGCTATTGGCTCAGCCGGCTCAACCGTATTGTGAAAAGCGCAATGGCGCGATATTCAGCCGACACATGCAAATCATCTGATCAGCCATTCAAAGGAGCAGTGGCGCGATTTGCATCTCATTACAGTTGCTCCACTCCTAATTTGCATGCATTGCGCTATAAATGTACAACATTGGGCTGCGCTGGCCAGATTCGGTTACTGCAGGTGAGAGATGGGTTGCATGCTGTGGGATGTTCTGGACAATGGGCATGGGATAACGCTGTAGACTGCACAGTGACAGGTGTCCACTTCCACCCATACAGATCGCCATGACCGAGCAGAGCCAAGGTGAGGGTGAGGATGGTGGGCAAAGGAGGAGGAGGCCCAACTTCACCACGGCAGAGACTGAGGCCCTCTTCCAGGCCTACCTGGAGGAGGAGTCACTACTGAGTGGATGGCAGGGCACCCCTCAGGCCCGTGCGGCTGCATGGGAGGGGGTAGCCCGGGCAGTGAACCTGCACGGAAGCCACCAGTGCTCCGTGCAGGAAAGCAAAAAGAAAATTGGGACAGACCGCAGGAGGGTGAAGGAGAAGGTGGCAGCCCTCAGGGTGGCACATGCTGGCACTGGCAGGGGCCAGCCAGCGGTGGTGGAGCTGACCCTGGCTGAGGACCGACTGGCTGCATCAATGCAGTGCAGTGCTATTGAGGGCGTACCAGGAGGTGGATTCCAGACAGGTGGAAGCCCATCACTGCACGGTATGACATGGTGGTGGTGTTGGGAGGGGGAAGGTTGTTCACATGCACTCACATGTCCTCTCTTTCTGTTACAGATCCTGTTCGTCTTCAGGGGATGGTGGTGGTGGGTCCAGGCAGTGAGGATGACCTGCTGGACATGGAGGAGGGTCCATCCACCTCTGTCACCAGCCAGCATGCACTGCACCAGCATGCACGCTGGGCTGCCAACTCTGGTGTCGGTGAGTTGTGGGGGTGCACAGCCTGTGTCTCAGCAGTCTAGCATGCAAGCATGCCAGCATGCTGTGACTGTGGCTGTAGCACGTACCTGCACCATTGATGATGCAAGGACTGCAATGGGCAGTGACATGTGTGTGTCCCATGACGGACACACAGCAGGCCAGCACATGCCCCTGGGCCTTGCTGGTTCCAACTTGTGTGCCAGCATGTTGGCACAGTCCCAGGCTGTGCCTGTCAGCACCGGTGGGGCAGCACCAGTGGCTGTGCAGGTGTCTGGCACTGTTGCGGCCACAGCAGTGGAACGAGTGGTCCCTGGGGCACAGCAGTTGGAGGGGCAGCAGCAGCAGTCACCCACCAGGTCTGGGGGTACAGTGTCCAGTGGTGGCACATGCCCGCCAGCCTTTGATACACCCATTCCTGGTCCTGGCAAACAGCGCCCACCCTCAAGGGGTGTTGTGCATCAGAACCTTCCACACCCTGGGGGACAGGATGCCATTGTGGCAGAGTACCCATTGGATGAGTACACCTGCCTGCTGCGGGAATCAGTACAGCAGCAAAGGCGGGTTGCAATGTCTGTGGAGGCACTGTGTGCGGCTGTGGAGTGGCACAGCAGGGAGTGTGCTCTGGACCGTGCAGAGATGGTCCATATGTGGATGGATGTGACAGCCGCCATTGACAGGCAGACCCAGGCATTGGTCGCTGTCGTGGCTGCATTGGGCACACATGCAGGTGCTCCTGTACCACGCACCCCACACAGAACGCTCTCCACTCCCCGTTCCCGGCGTCGTGTGACACCAGGCCTGTCGATGCCGGGTTCTGCTGTGGGCATCCCAAGCACCCCTGGTGCAGGTATGTTTGGCATCCTACAGACCCCACTGCAGACAGGGTCGTGATCGTGCAGTGGGACCCCTGGTGGTCCATTGGTGCCACCCCATGTGGCCCCTGCTCAGCCTGCCAGTGCTGTTGGGTCACGGCGGGGCCGCCCACGCATCCACGGTGGCCGTGGAATGGTGCAACATGACTGACCTGTCTCCCAGTGCGGGTCCTGTCTGCTGCTGCCCTGTGTGCACTGTGCATCATGGTGGGCAGTGCACTGGTGGGTGCCCTGCCCATCACGCCGACATACGGACCACCTGCCCACCATCCCGACTGCTGTCCACAGGTGCGTGTGCATGATGATGCCTGTATTGTACTGTACACCAAGGTGCAAGGGTGCCCAGCATCTGACACATGTGCTTGGACAGTACAGGTGGTGGGTGTGGTCTGTGGATCTGTGTGTTTGCCATGTCTGTTCCTGCTCTGCTGTGCACCTGCCCATGTACGCTTTGTGCCTGGTGTGTTTGTGTGTGTGTGCGTGTGTCCATATGACTGTTCGCCCCTCCCTGATGGTGTGTTTGTGTGCCTAGTCCCTTCCACCCCCCTTGCCATCATGCACCCCTGGTGTGTTACTCTGTGTGCCTGTGGGTTGCGCCAGGACAGTGTTGTTTGCACATGGCCCCTTGACTTACCTGTGTTGTGCATAATGCTCCTCCGTGATGGTGTCCCGGTGCAGCTGGGCCTGCCCGGATCAGTCGGGGGTCCCGCCGTCCGGGGGGGCTGCTCATCACCATCAACACTGGTGCCGCTGGCGTCCCCATAGCTGTCCCCCTCTTCAACCTGTATGGCTATCCCACAGTCATTGGCCATGCTGTGCAGGATACAACAGGCCAGGAATATCCCACAAGCCTTTGAGGGGCTGTACTGTAGGGCACCACCGGAGGTGTCTAGGCATCGGAAGCGTGCCTTGAGCATCCCAAACACCCGCTCAATGATGTTGCATGTGGCGGCATGTGCCTCATTATAGCATTGCTGCAATGGGGTCATGGGGCCCCGGTACGGTGTGAGCAGCCAGGGACGGAGTGGGTATCCGCTGTCACCTGTGTGGAGATAGTGGAGATCAGTCTCATGTTCAGGTCCATATTGCCCATATCCCTGTGTGCCACTACAATGGCACCTGTGGCATTCCCACCCTTGCCCCAAGTTTGCATTTCCTACATGCATACTCACCCACTAGATGGCCTGTGGGGATGTCCCCACTCTCTCGAATCGATGGCACAGTGTGGACTGATGCCATATAAAGGCATCATGTGCTCCGCCAGGGTGTGTGGCACAGACATTGATTATATGCCCAGTGGCATCACACACCACCTGGCAGTTGACACTGGAGAAGCCCTTTCTATTCCTATATGCGGCCCCATCGGGGCCAGGTGGCATGCGAATGGCCACATGGGTGCAGTCTATGGCCTCTAGCATGCCAGGCATACGCATACCCTGTGGAATGCCTGCATGTTTGCTGTACGCTCTGCCGCGGTGCTGGGGAAATGGATGTGCTCCGCAGCATGTGGCAGCAGTGCGCTGAGGAATTGGGTGAGGATGCATGATGTGGCTGACTGTGTGATGCCTGTGGTGTCCTCTGTTGGCCTCTGGAAGGTGCCCGTGGTGAGCAGGCACATGCAGGCTGTCACCTTGGTCTCCACTGACAGAGCATGACTCCGTCGTGAGGGTGCCTGCATCACATCACTGCACAGCTCACAGAGCCGCCTCAGTATTGCCCTGTTCAGGCGGTACCGGCCCACGATCTCTACATCTGTGTACAACTCAAAGCTGATGCGGGCATGGTACTGCCTGTTGGGGGCGTAGCGCCGACGGGCCCATCCATGGCCACGCCCCTGCACCTTGCATTCGCACTCCTCATTACAGCTTCCATGTGAGCTGCCACTGTCCATCTCCTGGCTTGTGCCCCCGGCTGATGTTGCTCTGTTACCCCCGCTGTCCTGACTGCTACTTCCACTGCACCGGGCACCCCCCCGCTGGCCTCTGCAGACTATGGCCCACACTGCTTCCCTTGCCTGCCCTGGCCTGTCACTGTCTGTCTTTCTCTCTCTCTCTCTCTTCCCACTTGGCATCCCTGTGGCGTTCTTGTGCCTCTTCCTTGAGCCTTATTATTTTGGCTCATTTCCGCTGGGGCACAACTTCTGGCTGTTCCGCTGTTGCGCATTGCGCAAGTCTTTGGATATCGCTAGTGCGCTCTTTATGCATGGTTCCACCCCCTTCGGTTGCACATGCCGTCATTTGCATTGCGCTGTTGCTCAGCATGTTTTCGGTGGCGCAACTGCCTCCTGCTGAATATCGCAGAATGGCGCACTTTTGGACTTGCACAGGCGCAACCCTATTGCGCATGGCGCAACACTTTTGAATATCCCACCCTCTATATTTGTAAATCAGTACATTCTCCTGAAAAGCTCCTCTCGAGCCACACAGTTGGAAGGTTATTCTAGTGTATATAATTTATTTGTTATTCACAAAATATTTTTGTTCCTCTGCTAAATAAATCTTTTAATATAGCCTTCCAACTGTGTTTACAGTGTAATTATACCTTATATATCCAAATATAGAAATATTAGCAGTATTCCTCATATGGCCTTATGTTAAACATTTTTTTTGAAACTTAAGGTTTGCTATATTCTTTCAATAGCTCAATGCTATAACGGTATACCTTCCTTACCTTTTTTTGAGATATCTAGTTACTGGTCCTAATCCCACCTATGGTTAGTGGTTCAAATCCCACCCAATCTATTGCTGTTTATTTTACCAAAATAAATTCCAATTACATGATTCATTCATTCATTCCAAATCTGGAATTAGTGCTATCCATTGTATACATCCAGTATACCTCTTTTCTTAGTAGTAATTCATCCTATGAGACATTACGTCCTATTGGTTCATATACCATTTTGAGTCCCCAAAACCTTAACAAAGCTGGTGAATAGCCCTCTCTATTGAAATGTTTTGCCACTGTGGATTTTTCATCCTTAAGTCGGATATCACTCTTATGTTCATTAATTCTTACTCTTAATTCCCGTGTTGTCCTTCCTACATAAAGTTTGTCACATGGACATTGCAATATGTAGATTACATGATATGATTTACATGTTATATGTTGTACTATATTGTACTTTTTATTTGTATAAGGATGTTCAAAAAATGCTTTTTTCATTGTGTTATTACAGTGGCAACATTGTCCATAGGGATAACTCCCATTTTTGAGGGGCCCCAATAGTAACTGTTTACCTTGTTTTAAAGATACGTCCCTTTTTATATGTTGTATGTGGACTAGCTTATCACGTAATGTAGAATTTTTTTTTGGATGTTATCACTGGTCTCATTTCAAATTTTATATTTTGTCACTCCCCTGATTGTAAAATACACCAATTGTCTAACAGTGTCCCCTTTATTTTGTTACTCAAATGGCTATACGCTGTGGAAAACACTATTCTATCCTTATTCTGATTTCTTTCTTCCTTTTTAAATAATGACTCCCTTGGTATTTGTTTCACTTTTGAAACTGATTCTTCTATATTCCATTTTTTATATCCTTTTTGTTGTAATCTTTTCTTCATTGACTCAGTTTCTTCACTAAATACTTCTGTGGTACTGTTTCTTTTTGCTCTAATTATTTGTGATTTGGGGATACTTTGTTTTAGTTTTGGATCATGATAGCTTGCATAATGTAACAATGTGTTTCTATCAGTCTCTTTATGGTAAAGTTTTGTCTCAAATTTATTGTTATTTTTATAGATTAATAAGTCTAGAAAAGTCACTTGTCGGTCATATTCTAATGAAAAAGTTAAGTTTTCATCCCTAGTGTTTAGATACATCTTAAATTTTAATAATTCTTCCTCTGAACCCTTCCTTATTAATAACACATCATCAATAAAGTGTTTCCAAATGATTATATTTTTGTTAAATGGATTTATTTCTCTACTTAGAATATGTGTTTTTCAAAATTCCACATATATAAATTGGCGTAAGAAGGTGCCATAGTGCTTCCCATTGCTGTACCATGTATTTGTAGATAAAATGTACCTTCAAAGTTAAAATAATTTTTTGTAATACTAATTCTGATAAACCTATCAGGAAATCTGTTTCTGGAAATTTATCATTTATTTTTTGTAATATATGTTTTAATGATAACACACCTTCCTCATGTGGTATGCTTGTGTACAGATCTTTAACATCAAGTGATACCAGCCATAAATCTTCCAAATTCATTTGATATTCAGTTATTTCTTTTAATATTTCTATTACATGGCTGGTATCTTTGATGTATTTATCCATTTTTTTTACTTCATCTTGTATATGGTAATCTACATATTTCAAAAGAGGCTCCAAAATGGAGTCTGTTCCTGATATTATAGGTCTTCCTGGTGGTTTTTGTAGATTTTTATGTATCTTAGGTAACACATAGAAAATTGGTATTCGGGGTTTTTTATTTATTAACATATTTTTTCAGTCTCTGTGCACCATCCTTGTTCTAATGCTTCTTCCAAAAAATCTACTATTTCTTCCTTAATTTCTTCTGTTGGATCATGTTCTAGTTTTAAATAATTGCCCACATTTTCAAGCTTTCTAATACATTCTGTTTTATTGTCCTGATAATTCCATAACACTATAGCTCCCCCCTTGTATGCTGGTTTGATCACTATTGTGTTATCATTTTGTAGATTTTTGAGGGCTTCCCTTTCTCTCTTAGTTAGATTATTATATTTTGGACATTTTAATTCTTTATCTAACATGACTTTAATTTGTTTATCTACTACCTTAATATATGTTTCTACTACTTCTTTACCTTTAGGGGGTGTGAGATTTGACTTTATACCTAATGTTTTTCTGAATTCCTGTTTTCTTGTTTGGGGTTCTTCTGGTCTGTCCTGGAACCAATCTGCTAGCCTTAATTTTCTGTAAAATTTCTGTAAATCCACTTCCAATTGAACATGATCTATTCCTTTAGTAGGTGAGAAAGAAAGTCCTTTGTTTAGGACTTTTATCTCTGTATCCGTAATTGGTCTATTACTCAAATTGAATACTGCTAATGATTCCTCTGTCTTCCTCTGTTGATGTATATTCCCCCTTCCCCTCTTCCTCCTCTGCCTCCTCTTCCACCTCTTCCAACTATCTTTGTTTTGTATTGGCTGGTAGTTTGCCAGTTTTTTTTCCTCAAATCATATCTTCTGGATTCCATCTGTTCCTGTTGGTTCCCTTGACCTTGTTCTTCCTCTGCCTGCTGTTGTTCTCTTTCTAATAAAACTTCTCTATTGTCTCTCGTTTTGTCTATCATAGTAGTAAATACATAACTATCACCACTGTCTGAGTCAGTTTGATATTCCCGAGTGCCTGATGAGTATTGGATCCCCCACATGTTTTTGTTTAACAAACCAATTATACACCTTGTTATCTCTATAGTCCACAATATCTCTTTTGAATTTTCTTATTTTTTGTTGTTTTATGTATTCTTCATAATCTTGTAAATCTTTTTTTATTTTGTCTAATGTTGTAGTGAATTCTTGATGTTGTACCCTAGATTTATATTCTTCCTTAATATTTTGAATTTCTGTTGTTAATCTATTCCTTTCGTCCATTATTGCTTCAATAAGAGATAACATGAAATCTATTGAACATTTATTTCATATTCCTGTCCATTTCTCATTTAGTTTGGGTGTCATAAATCCTAAATTGGGTTCTACCAATACCCTTAGGCCTTGTGGAAGCAGTATTAAATTATAGTACGCTATTCTTTTTAGAGGATTCTGAGATAGAAAATGAAATAAAATGGAAAGGAAGAAGCAAGTAACAAAACAGGTAAAGACTTTACAGGCAACTAATAGACAACACAACATACTTGATATAAAGGAATTCTATAATGAACTAAAAATGTATGTACCCTCTTTAGAAGCACAGAGAAGACCAAAAACAGGGTTACAAAGATATGTAATGGACCAGAGTTTTAAATCTTTAAGGTAAAAGTAAAAATGATTCTGAGAGAGTTAAAAAAATTATTTTGAGAACTTAAAGGAAGTTGATTTGTTTCATAGAAGAACTAAAAATATATTGTTTTATATAAAAGTTTAAAATTTAAAAGAAGTTATACATGAAGAAGTTTAAACATATGAGAAATGGATATACAGTGACCATAAAATGAAAGTTAAAATTAACAAGTAAGTCTTTAAGTAAAAAATTCATACATATTGAATAATATAAAGATGTTTAATAAAACTTTAAAGCAAAGTTTATTTTTTACTAGAAATGAACCGTTAAGGTTGATTTTTGAAAGAATCATGGGATCCCAGCAGTGACAAGGATAAAAAACAGTAACAGGTATGGTACAATGTGGATTGGAAAAGGTTGTTCTAATAAGAACATAATTAATTTATAAGTCAGTTCCTTAAGAGTAATGATATAAGCCACATGTATGGAATTAGAAAATAAATGTCTTAAAATTAGGAATTTGAATGTTGGGATGGTGGACAATATGAATTACTGGGTATAAAAGGAATATATAAGAATGTATAAGAATCACAGGATTGTAATTATGAGATACTTTATGACTTATTTGTTTGTTTATGTTTAGAAAAAGCACTGTTTCAAAAATATTGGCCTGAAGAAGTGGTGTGAAACTACGAAACTGTAGCCGATTGAACAAAGTTTGGTGCAAAGTTAAAAGAAGAATAAAAGAATACTAAAGTTTTTTATGAATTTATGCATTTATGTCTTACTGATTTATTAATATATTGTCTAATTCAAAACTTGCAATACAAAGAATTTGGAATGCATAGTTGGTACAGTGTAACGGGGTAAATAGGGGTAAGGTAACAGAAAATTTGCAGTAACACAGAGTAACAACATTAACAGGATTTGGCAAGCAAATAAATAACTGGGGAGCTAGCAAAGCTGTAGTAAATAAAGCTAAGATTGGTATAGCCTAGAAAGAACTGTATAAAGATACACAGTGATAACTTGTTAGAATTTAGACTGCAGCTGGATAAGCAGGATAGGCAAGAATCAGGGAGTGAGTACCCAGATTAGGGAGGGCATTTGCAAGCTGATGCTAATAGCAGAAAACTTATCAGGATAGACCTGAATGCAGATATGGAGTCCATAGAGAGGAGTGGGGAAGGAAGACTATTCCAGGGTTGTGGGGCAGCAACAGAAAAAAACTCTCTGTCCCATATCTGTGGAGGAGTGGGGGTGGTTAAGCAAGCATATAGAGGTTGACCTAAAATCCCTAGTGCCTTGCATAAAACTCATAAATCTGGCTGGTGGGATGCAGCTCCTGCATTAAGGGATTTCTGGACTAGTGTGCCCATGCTGAAGTTACGGCAGGCCTGGGGGGAGCCAACCAAGTGAGGCATATAAAGAGCAGTGGTGGGTAGAAAGTGGAGGGTTCTATGTGAGAGTAGTGCCTACAAAACATTGCTGAAGAAAACAGAGAGTGCACATTGCTAAAAAGTAAAATGGTGATGAGCGCTACAGCATCCATGAGAAACAGTGATGGATGCTTACTTTCTCAGCAGGTGGCAATGTGAACTTACTTTTTATGCAGGGGCTATGCCCCTTGCATCCTCCACACCACCCATAAGAAATGTAATCATCACCATGGAGAGATGACAATGAGGGTCAGGGGAAAACTTGGGAGTGTGGCTACTCCATGGGGGGACACAAGTCAGCAGGGTGAGAACTTTGGGGGGGCGACATGCAGGTGGGGGCGAGACAAAGTCAGGAGGATGGGGGAACAGGAAGTTAAAACCTGGAAAAAAAATATTAAATAATACAAAAACAAAAAACTATCCCCCACAGCCAGTCCCAAACCTGGGTCCACCAGCCACAGAGGCAGTGACTGTAACCAAAACACCAGATGGCCAGCTTGGAACTGGCCTTACAAACAAAGCCCTATATACTCAATAGAATAACTACTCCATATGGAAAGGAAATCACTGAACTTACAATGTGCTATTAAGAGCATATAGCCCATTTTACAGTCGCTATTTTCATGTCGCCCAAATTGACTCACTGTATTCACAGGATATTAAAGTGGAGCTAAGAGTATGAATCAACAGATAGTGTTGTAGGCAGTGTTTAGGCAGTTGAGTTGATGAGCAGAGGTCTGAGATATGATTGGGGAGCTGTAGTCTAGAAGAGGGAGAAGTGTACCCTGCCCTATTGCCAGGTGCACCTCTGGGGTGTGGAAGTGTCTCGGGTGATAACAGACACTGACATTTAAGTGGCATAAAACAACCATAGAATACTTAGGAGTTATACTGCCACAAAACCTTACCCACTTAGAATTATTGAGTCTGGAGAATATTTTTCAGCAAGTAACTTCTGTCTTAGAAAACCTGGGTACTCTTCCATTAGGAATATTTGCTAGAATTGAAAAGATAAATATGAATGTATTATCGAGATTATTATATTTTCTACAGGCACTTCCACTCCAGCCCCATTCCATACTATTTTCATTCTTGGAATAAGCTAATATCTCAATTTGTCTGAAATGGCAAGCCCTCTAGAATTAGATTTCCAATTTTGCCACTCCTGAGGGATAAAGTTGGTTTGGGGTTTTCGAATTTACGAAATTATACCATGCCATCCCATCTCAGAGTTCTTTACTATTGGCTTTCTAGTCATTGTGTGGCATCATGGAAGCATATAGATTTTCATTTGAATGATCTTCATGATATAGTAAAATATTTATTTGTCTCTCTTCTAGTGATCCTCCAAAATGATTTTATCAGACGTGGCTGTCATCTTAACAACATGGGAAAAGTTGATGTATTCCCCAGATTGCAACACTATCCAATATCTCTGCACACCCTTAGCTTTTGATACTAACTCTGACCCCACTAACATAGATCATACACTTTGTCATTTGTGGCATTTAGTTCTGGACCATATTTTATAATTTCTAAATGAATTGGGAGTTCTTTTGTTTGAGGAATTCCAGACTAAATATGGGCATATAAACTGAGAACACTTTCATTACATGCAAATTAGAGTGTATCTGTTAAAACAGGGGAAAGAAAGAGCAAGGTTATCAATGCCCATGGGGCTTCTTTGTACAAGAATAATTGCCCCACTTAAAGGGGCTATCTGGGGGCACTTGATATGGTACTTGTACAGAGGCCTTTAAGAACTTAGTCATACTATTACACACATTATAGTGGAGAGGTGGTCTCATGACCTCCGAGTAGATGTGCCCTATGACACTTGGCTACAGCATTTCAGAGGTGTTGCTAGCATGAGATATTGTTCAGAGCCTGGGCACGAAAACAATAGGCGGGGGGTATGGGGGCCACCTAGACCCTAGAAGCTGTCAAAATTTTGGTGTTCTCTGGTGCAAAATAACACATTTCTTGTACCTTTTCCTAATTTTTTCCCACTTTTGTAACAGTATAATCCCACACAGTAGCTGCTGTCCTCATACCTTCCCCAAGCACACAGAACACAACGACCATTTTTATAGACTCTGCTGTACACAGAGTAGGATTGGCCCACCCAACTACCTGGAAATTTCCAAGAGGACCCCCTCTTTTGGGTATCTGACCATCTTCTGAATTTTTCTTCTGTCATCTATTTTATTGGGGTTATTTGGGCACTGCAAGTAAATGTAAGATGCAAACATGGAGCTACTGTATCAAATGTAAGTGGAATACTGATAAGAATGTGTCACCCTGAGCCCTCCTTTATTGATTTTCTAGGTGAACCCCCTGTACCTCAGTCCAACCCTGACTGTGCAGCATTATCTGAGCAATACATGGGGGATACTAATAATGAGAAATCATCATGCTGGTTGCTGCTTATTATGTTTGCTTGCACACATGTGCAAGAAACATAGTGCCATGATCCAAAAATGCAGTTCCGTACAGTTGAAAGGGAGAGCTACGCTTCAGTGAGCAGCGATAAGATATCACATGCTCATGCACACCTCCCACACACACACAAGCACGCATATTACATGCTTATGTGCTCCGCCCCATGCACACACTGTATAGCCGACAGGGATGCCCAATCCCCCATTGGCTATGCTGTGCCCCCTCAACAGAGTTCCAGGTGCCACGCTGGGAGCCCACCCCAGTGCAGCAGCAGTCTGTATGGCCAATGGGGGTGCCCAATCCCCATCCACTCCACTGTTTCTCCCCCCAAGAGACTATCGGGTGCAACGCTGGGAGCCCACCCCAGTGAGGCAACAGTTCCTAAATCCAACGGGGGTCCCCAATCCCCCGTCAGCTCCACTCCCCCAAACAGCCTTCCAGCTGCCACGCTGGGAGCCCACTCCAGCATGGCACAAGTCCCACGTCGTCTTCCTAAAAAAAAAAAAAAGAAAAACCTTCCTCGCTGACTGTCCTGACCCCATTACCCCCACCCACGCCCACCCTCTGTGCACTCTGCCCCCCACAACCCCACCTCACCCCATACTTACCTCTGGAGCTCAGGCTGACGATCTTGATGGACGGGAACATGTCTGCACTCTTCAAAAGCCGACCGCGAATCCTGAGGAAATGCCGGTAAGCTGTTTAATGGAATAAATAGGGGTTTTTCAACTTTAGTGCATATCTCAGGCATTTTGGGGAATTTTTTCACCAAATTTTCAACATGGGGTTTTTGGGACCCCACCTCATGAATTCTGTCACTGTCATGGCATTAATCGGCCCCAAAAGGTGATTCCGTGGTCACTGCATGGAACCACCTTTCGGGACTGATTTATGAAATGACAGTGTCACAGTTCATGAGGTAGGCCCCCAAAAACCCTATGTTGAAAATTTGGTGAAAAAATTCCCCAAAATGACTGTTTTATGAGCATGTGTTGCGCTGTTCCTATGCACACTCGTAAGTTCGCGAATTTTCAATATATTCATTCCAGAGTTTCAAAATTGCCATTTTACCACACCTCCTTATGAGCAGTACAGCTGTCATTTCTCACATCTCACTCAAAATGTGTTTCCGTGCATGTAGCGCACAATGGCACAGTCGGTGTGTGAAATCAATGTTTGGGACAGATTAAGAAAATCACAGTGACACTGTTCATGAGCAGAGGTGTTAAAATGGCTGTGTTAAAAATCTGGTGAAAAAAGTCCGTAAAATGACTGTGTTATGAGAGACCATTGCGCAGTTTCCACACACCCTTGTAACTTCATGGATTTCTAATATTTTCAATCCGGATTTTCACCACTGGCATTTTTCCACACTTCCTTATGAACAGTATAGCTGTCATTTTTCACACCATGGCCGAAATGTGTTTTCGCACTTCCAGCGCAGAAATGTGTGGTTGCTGTGGGAAATCACTGTTTAGGACAGATTAAGAAAATCACAGTGACGCTGTTTATGAGTGGAAGTTCTAAAATCCCAGTGCTGACAATCTGCTATAAAAAATCCCCAAACTAATTGCATTACGGGTGTGCATTGTGCATTTTTCTACGCATGCGCTTGACTTCACCAGTTTTTTTAAATATTTTCACTGCAGAATTTCAACATTGCCATTTTTTGCACCTCCCCGTGAACAGTACAGCGGTCATTTTTCACATCCTGTTCGAAATGTGTTTTCGCACCTGTGGTGCCAAATGGCGTAGTCGCTGTGCGAAATCAGCTTTTGGCTAACAAACTGATATTGCCACTGTTCATAAGGTGGGGGTCACAAAACCCATGTTGAAAATTTGGAGTGAAAATGCCAATGAACGCCTGAGGCATTAGGGTTTCCAACCATAACGCCCCAGCCTGTAGAGATTGAGAGGCATCAGGGGTGTGACTTGGGATTCTCGCCCGTAATGCTCATACCATTCTACACTCTGCAGCCAGTGAGAGGCATTGAGGTGTGCCTTCAACTCTTCATCCCCAAAGTTCACCCCATTCTCCTATACAGGACCCATCTCACTGTATTTCCTGATGGAATGAGGTGAGCATAAGGGCCAAAGACCCCAAGGCACACCATGACACTTGCCAGTGTCTGCAGGGTAGGGTGTGGTGAAATGGCGTGGCCGTTATGCCTGATAACCCAAAGGCAAACCCCAATGCCTGTCAGTCTCTGCAGGGTGGTGGTGGGGTTGGCTTCAGTTCAATACTTCACTGCCATTCCTATTATGCAGCTCTCTAACTCCTACACTACCAATGCCAATGCCAGCAAGCAAACATTCGACATTGACAAATGCATTGTTTTTAGACAGCGTCTGCTTCACTTCACCGCACAATATATTCCCACACAGTAGTTGCTGCCCTAATTTTTTCTTTGAGGCAAAAAATAACTTAAAACATTTAAAAAATGGATAAATTCTAGTATCACTATGTTTATCAGTAAGTGAAAGTGGAAGATAATGGAGTGTTTTACTGTTACAAAAGGTAAGGTCAGACTTTTTGCAGAATTTTGCTGCAATGCTGCTATAGGATGTAAAGTGAAAGGAGTAGGTTAAGTAACTGCTAATGATCTTAATGGACTTATTGTATGCCTCCTATGTTGATTGCTATTGCAAAGGGCTTTACTGACAACAGAATTTGTTTGTAATGTAGAGATAAGTACTGCCACAACTAAAAAGTTGGGGAGACATGGATCTACTGTGCCTTTCATGCAAATGCAACTGTCACTGGCCATTTTGTAGGGCATTAAAAGTTAAGGGGAACTGGTTCACTTTATACCCCCAGTGGTTGTGCCTGTGCCTAAATTTACAGCTGGAACAGCAAATTATATGACAAAATCTGTCTTAAGAATATGTGAGCACTGAAAATGGCTCAGAAACCTGACTCTGTCTCAGCAAAATAGGATAACTGGATAGGAATCCTGGAAACCAGATTACAAAACCTGACAGGTGGCAATGCTAAATTAAGTATTGAACCATTGGCTGAGATTACTAAACAAACAAATCTGGTTCAAGGGTTAAAACTGGGGGGGTGCACAAGGTATATATGTATGCCAATGAAACACCAATATATCTGGGAAACTGACATAAATCCTTGAGACACCAGCAGGCACTATTGGAAGCATATGGTAATGCTTCTTGCTTGAAGTTAACAAGCCTGTCTGACATCAATTTATTTACCCATGACATAAAACAAAAACTGAACTATGATATCCAATTTCTTAATGGAAAATTAGTCAGAGAATTAAAGAAGCTTATACTTATTGGTGGGCATCTAAGGGTATTAGGTATCTAGGAGAGCAAATTTCAAGTCAAAGAACAGCATTTTATAACCTTAATTTGTATTCTCTTATGAAGATGATCCAAACTGACCAAGCTAGAACTGCTCCCACTTTATTCAGGAAAATGGAAATGGAAATGATGTGATGTCCACCATGACTTTGAGCCCCTGCTTATTCTAGTGTCTGTCTTGAGCATGGAGGGAATCTGGGATGGGCTGCTATCCTGATTGGTGGTGATGCGACTCACTGTCGAGAGAGAGAGAGAGAGAGAGTAGTTGACTTGGGAGGGAGAGTAGCACACAAGGCACCGAGCATCAAAAGAGCAGAGTGCTGAGAGACAGAGAATGCTACTACGTGACTCACTACAGGTCAGAGGTCAGGCTCTTGCTGCCATGCTGCCAGCATGGATTCTGCATTGTAATTGTGGACACATTGTTATTTAGGGATGGATTGTGATATAATTTTTTTTAATCCCTCCAGAGACTACAGTGGATGACGGGGAGAGGGCAAGCCAGAGTAATGAAGAGCAATTTTCAGAAATGGGAGTTTAAAGCAAAAATAATAACAAAAAGCAGGGCTGTGCAGGACAAGGTTCAGGGCCCCAGAAAAAACATTCAGGGCCCTAGCCCCAAAGGTCCAGCCCTAACAACACCCCTGCAGTATTCCTTACATAAATTAAAGTCACATCATCCTTTTGGAGGGAATTTTCTTGAAAGTGTCATAACCATTACTTCTATACCCCAGTGGTGCAGGCATCTTATATCGGGGAGCAATGAGTGAAGTGGGGGAGGAAGTGTGGGGAGACCCAGACAGATCAAGTTCACATTTCTGAGCTTGCCCAGAGCTGGCTAGTTATTGGCAAGAGATAGACTACTACTTAAATAAGATGTTTGCAAATTCGCTAGTGCTTATGCCAACATTAATACTTCCGACTATATCTCTGGATCATATACCATGCCAGGGACTTCCCAAGAAGTTACTGTATATAATATTATTGGCTGTTGATCTGTGGCAACCATAGGTCATGCAGATAATTTATCCTGACCCATCATTTGTACTATAGATGATACTTGACATAGGTTATACATGTCTTAAAACATTGTACCATATAGATCACCTGTGTTCTGGTTTACTTAGTTTTTTGTGTTGTTTTATGTTCAACCCAGACTCTTGTCAGGGACCCTGATATCAGTTATGACTAGCAACAGTACACCTGAACTTCTTGAGAACTGCCAAGGACATATTTCCACCTTTATGTCTCATATTGTGCATGCCTATATAATGTGCATTTATGGCTGTATGTTTGTTTGTATGTGTGTTGCAAACTGAAAAAAAGTTTATAAAAATATTAAATATAAAAAGAGAGTATATGTTAATTATAGCATGGGCTTTAAATTTTCGGAGATATGGTTATGTAGACAATTCTTGAAGAAATAGGTAATTATCTGATACAGATATTCCAACAAAAAAAATCCTTTAAACATCTGGGCTTAAAAGGCATTTGGGGAGGCTATCAATGGAGCAAAAGGGATAATGTCTTCTATTCAAACCACATAATACGTAAATTGGAATAGATTATTTGTTATTGACAGGCATGCTTTCAAAAAGCTATGGACTCAAGCAGTGGAAATATTAAAATTTCAGACCATGGACCCACATTTTGACATTACATTTGGAAATAAAAAAAAAAGAAAATGAGTAAATGGAGATTGAATTAATCTTTGCTGGCTTGTAGAGATTTTGTCCTCAAAACTTATAAAGTCAGGGTGAGTTCTTTAGTAAGTAGTAATTTTATTGATCAACCTTTTTGTTTTATTTTTTTATTTATTTATAATTCAGAAAACACCTCTGTGCACAATTGCTCTTTTGCAAAGGTTCCACGTCTGGCAAGTACAAGGAATAAGAAACACATTCCAACAAAAGAATTGTGCACTGGGAGGTGGTGCTACAAGAAACTAACCAGACCATCAGTACAAAAAGTTCCGAGCACTCACCAGCCTCTTCAGAGGGATGCTACTGACACTGGAGTTCAGTTAAAATAGCATTTAATAAACAACAGACAGACAAACTCTTGCCTGACATGTTTCAGACAGCAAGTGTCCTTTATCAAAGACTACAGAGCAAATAATATGACCTACATTTAGGATACACCTCACTCCATCATGTGTCAGTCAGTGACCAATACAACATTTCTTTTTAATTAGTGTTCTTTGATAATCGCTCACAAATTCTGGTAATGGCCACATCCTAAAGTGCATTTTCAAAGCAGATGTGCTTGGCTCATCTCAGATGAGCCAGCCCCAGTGAGATGGGCCCAAGGTGGAAAGTGATATATTCAGAAGATGGGCTGGGAGATGCGTCGGCTCATCTCCCTCTGAAAATACCACTCATTCAGTTCGGCTCATCCCAGATGAGCCGAGTGCAACTGTGAGCACTGAATATAGCAACCCGGAGCAACCCATTCAGGAACAAAAGAGAGGTGCAACAGATGGAACACTGAAGCCAGTGAAACCCCTGGAGCATGTGCTACTACAAACAACAAAGGACTGCAGAGCGCACACCATGTACCAAAGGCACACAGACAGATCACCCAGGGGCACAGCAAGCCATGGCACACAAACAACAGATACCCAGGGGAACAACAGGCTCAGAGGGCATGCACACTGGTGTGGCATGAAGAGATGCCACAGCACAAGAGGTGCAACACACATCATGTCACAGCTGTGCAAACATGCACCAATGCACAGGACACCTACAGGGTGGACACATAACCCACAAAATAGGCATAATGGGACAAAGCCCATAGCTGGTATGCCACACAGGTGGCATATGCCTACAGAACATGTGCACTGCAGGCAGGCCAGCAATGCAGCTCATGGAGCAGCACAATCAGAGAAGCAAGGCATAGCTCAGAACAGGGCCAATGTGTGACCAACAAGTGTACAGGGCCACCAAACAGGGCAGACCCAGCCCAGGGGGACATACACTGTGGGTGCCAACAGGTAGACAGTGTGCATGAATGACCAATGCCTCAGACATAAAGGGCCCATGGGAAGTGTGGGCAGTGTGGCAACCAAGCAACACTACGGGTGACCAACAACACAAGCAAAGATGAGCCGCAGACACAGGCAGGTACAACAAAACTGTTTAATGACTGTATATGGAAAAAAACAAAATCAACAGCAAACACAATGTCCAAATGCAGCAATGGGGGTCTGTACAACTGGGGAAGGGCAGCTGGGAAGGACAAAATGGGTAGAAAGGGCAAGTGAGTACAATGGGGGTGATAAGGGGGGATGGGGTGGTGTATTGGGGATATGTACATATGTCACTGTCCTACGTGGCATAGTGCCCCTAAGGTGCCACGGCTCCCTGCTGCCCACTCCTCCTCACACTCCAAATGGCCAAAAGGATTTTCTGGCACACCCACAGGAGTGCCCCACTGCCTCTGGTATATTGCTGACAGCAGGTTGTCTGATGACTCCATTCTGCCTCCAACCAGTGTCCTGGCCATGTTCCTCCGGCGTACACCACATTAGGCGCACAGTGTCCTCCGACCTACAATGGGGACACAGAGAAAATGGACTCAGTTCCAAGGCCCACAGCAGCAGTCCCCCCCCCGTGCCTTGCACAGGCATGATGGGTTCCATGTCATATTAAAAAACGCAAAACAGCGATTGCTATTATGGCGAGTGTATATCACCGAAAAGCAAATTGGCAATATTCATTTCAAATGACCGACGTTTTGGAATTAAAAAGTGTTTTTGTGGGGGGCTGTGCCGTCATGGCGGGACTTTCCCCCGTGCTCACTTACCTTGGATTCTCAACTCCAGAGAGTGAATATTGAGGAGGGGCAAAATCTTGGCAAAATTTAAGTGCTGCAGCTCGCAGCTGCTGCAAAATGTAACCCACTTTCGGTCTCAAACCCAGTACCTGCTCTCCCAGAGCGAGCCTCCCACACTACCATGCCACATGGCTAGCTCGGTGGCAGCAGGTACACCAATGTCTGAAAACCCCTTCCCTGTCCCTACCCTTCTCTTCGCTATTCCTCCTTTCCACTCACCCTTCCGTCTGGTCGCTATCCCATACCTTCACTATTCTGCAGGGTAGCCTACCATAAAAGTGCCCATAAATGAGTCCTATATTTCTAGTCGCTCATTTTGGGTTGCTCTTATGACATTGTACCGGTATAATGTAGGCCGTGGACCAGCAATGTGCTGGCAGCCCACCATGCACCACACACACACCGTCAACAGGACGGCACTGACAGTCACACAGTGACCGGTGGAAGGCACAGGGAACAGCCGCAGCTGCAGCCTGCATGTGCATGTGTGGGATACTCTGGGGGACATGTGGACAAGACCCCCACAGCAGATCCTGATGCCAGCTGTGTGCACTAGTGCGCATACCATGTGTGACCACAGTGGAACACTGCCTGATGTCCATGGGCAATGGCATATGCGGTACATAGGGAGACACACACAGCCACCATGGACAGAGTGAAGACAGTACACACTGCCGCTAAGAGAACCTAAGTGTGTGTCTGACAGGGACAACATGCACATGCACTTGCCACGGGCAATGGACCATGGTTATCCACCCACCCATCACCCAAGCCACAGTTTGAAACCGGTGATGCACACGCATCCCACCTACCTTCTGCTTGATGCCTGGGGTGTGCTGGTCCAGCTGGGGCATCACCTGCCCTGGTGGATGCTACAGCTGCGGCACTCTCCCTGGCAGCCCTCCCTGCAATGCAAACACAATGGAACAGCATCGTCAGAAGCATGTATGCACAACCTCCAAAACCACCCCCACCCCCAGCTGTATCCTCTCAGACACCCCCAAAACCCAACCACCCCCCAACAACCCACAACACCCACCCCCACAGGCCCCAACCCCACAAACCCACCCCACAAAACCATACCAGCTTCCCTGTCCCCTTCCCCACAAACTAAATACCCCCAACCCCTAACCCCAACCCACACCACCAGGTAACCCTCCCAGGTCCTGATGCAACCTGAGAAACATTATGCAGACATACATGGGTGTGGCACCTGTCCCCTACTGGCTTGTGCCTGCAGGTTCCTCAGCCTAGTTGGGTCCCTCTGCTGCAGGTCACCATAACGGTGCCTGCTCTGCTCCCTGGTCCTTGGCACCCCTGTCCATGTGGACAGCCTGCTGGCAACCCTGGCCCACGCTGCAGACCTGGGCTTTCCCAGGTCCTGTGCCTCAAACAGCTGGTCCTCCAATGGGAACATGAGCTGGACGAGCTTTGCAAGCTTTACCTTCATCCAGTTCAGGGACCTCTGTGCTTCACCCCTTGCTCTGGCCATCATTGCGCAGTGTACAGCTGTGAAGGTGCTGTGTACAAGATGGCAGCAGATGGTGTAATGGAACAGTAACGCTGGATGCATGATAGGTGTCCTGCATATGCCCGCGCATGTGCACAATGCATTGCACGGATGTGCTATTAGCGTCCATTGTGCAGAACCATGCATGCACGACTGACACATGTCCAGGCAGGAGATATGGGTCATGGGTCAACAGCCGCGCATGCGTGGCACACAGCATGCCATGTTGTAGATGGTGCATGTGACAGCCAGGCAGTGGTCAACTGAGCATACCCCAAGTTGCGAATGGATTGCGAATGGATTCACGGGGGAAGCACAACACCCTGGAAAACATGCACGGTCATACAGACATGCATGGAGATGCACCATATGAGATGCACTGAGTTGAGAGATGAGCCCAACCACATCGCGCATGCATGGAGATGCACCATACACGATGTGCTGAGCTCAGTGATGAGTCCAATCGTGCAGCGCATGCACAGAAATGCACCCTAGGAGATGAGCTGAACTGGCAGGATGTGCCCAGTTGATTGAGAAGGGCTGGGAGCAAATTTGGTATATTCAGCCAGAACATGCAAATCAGCTCATGCCCAATTCAGGCTCATCTCACCCGATTAGCATCTCATTACAGTTGCTCCAAACCACATTTGCATGTGCTGAGCCATAAATTGGGACTGAATGCACCACCACACTCAGCAGGTAACCCGAGAGGTATTGAAACCTTGAAAGTAGGTTTGTGTACATGCCACAACAAACAGCTGTGAAGGCACTGCACACAGTGGTGTTCTGCTGGCAGCCAAGCTGCACAAACACTGCAGCAACATGCACACAGAATGACACACATCCACGGCTCATGCAGTGTGCAACTGCCTGTACAGTAATGGTACACAGACAATGCTGGTGTGGGTGTAGTCAGGCATACTCCATGAACTCTATGGTGTACTGTCACATATGGGGGGGGGGAGAGCAAAGATGTTCTGAGCTGCCTCTGTTGTCCATGACAACGTAACACAGAACCTGCTAAACATTTGTTTTTTTTTTCTCTTTTTAGATATTTCCTGAAGAAGACCTAAGGTCAAAACGTAGATTTTTAACTCTATTTTCTATTTTCAGCGTGCATTTAATATAACCATTTTGTTTTGCTTTTAGACCACATGCTGGTGCAGTGTCTTGCTTTTGATTTTACATTCCTGTAATGGTATGCTGGCAGGCAAATACAGAGGGATTGGCTGCAGTGGTCACGAATGCTGTACATGTGCCACAGAGACTATAAAGCTGTACAGGACCTGGGGTGGTACACGGGTGGATGGGGGAGCAATGTATAGCATCTGTAGGTACCCATGCATGGGGGAGGCAACAACCAGTGTCACAGAGTACAACAGTTTGAATTGTGCCACATGGGCAAGCAGGCACAGGCCTGGTGTACATAGCCATACTATCTGGCTACACATCTGAATGCCGGGCATATAGTACAACAGCCTGCTGCCTTGCAGACACAACCACATACCTGTTGACATTCCTCTGATGGGTGAGACACATTCCTCTACAGGTACCAGCATGTCCAATGCGGAAGCGCGGAACTTTATAGACGATGAGGATCATGCCCTCGTGTAGGTGTACTACCTCCACCACAAGATCCTCGACAGCAGGGGTGGCAACAGGCAGCTGTGGGACAAGCTGTGGGATGAGGTGGCAGAGCATATTAATGCCCACGATGTCTTCAACCGGTCTGTTAAGGAGTGCCGCAAACATTGGAACTCCATGAAGATAAAGGCAAAGGAGCATGTGGCATCCATAAAGGCCTTCCTGAGGCAGACAGGGGGTGGACCATCGAATGTTAGACTACTCATCACACAGGAGCAGCTTGTCATCACCACTATGGGCCAGGCCACTGTCACTGGTGTCCCTGGTGGAGGATTCCAGGCTGGTGGCAGTCCCTTGCAGCACTGAGAGTATGCATCTGTAGCTCCACAGGGGGAGTGCACCATTGCATGCCATGGATGGCCATCACATGACACACAAGGCCCTGCTAGGGGCACATACTGCCTGTGCGCAGCTCACACTGTAAGACAGGAAAGCCCTGGATACACATGATGACCTCTTGGCCGATGAGCATGCACGGCAGCATGGGAGGGCAATCAGGGTAGTGACAGTGCACCACAGTGCATTGTGGGAGGCCATGTGGCCGCATGTGGTCCAGTGAGCTGTGCAGGTGGGCAGCGGACTATGCAGGTGTCCCAGGCACATGGGTCCTACACAGTGTGCAACCTGTCCATACAAAGACACCAGTACATGGTGATGGAGGGGATAACCGGGCCATGTACTGCCATGTACTGCCACACTATGCATGTCTCCACATGTTCACACCCCAGACCATGCACATGCCAGGCACCTTTGGCAGGTGTGTGCAGGCCTGTGAGATGCCACATGTACACCCATGGTGCATGGGCATGCCCCCAGTCAGACAACTGTGCACTGCATCTACGTGTCACTAACCATGTACACCCTTTCTCTTACAGCTCCATCACACCTCTTTGGTGCTGTAGGGTCTGGGGACCAGCAGGAAGACTCAGAGCAGTATCAGCCTGAACCCTCCAACCACTCCACATCCGGGGCTGAGGCACATGGTCAGGCAGCCCCTGATACATTGAATTTGCTCCTGGGTCTGGCAGATGTTGACCCAGTGTCTGGGCATGACAATGCAGATGACTTCACTGTGCTTGCATATGCAATGGAAGGAGAGCATGATGACGATGACACCACCCAGGTATTTGACACCGCAGGCAACATTGTCCCAGCCAGTGTCCTTGTGCACACTTGGGAGGATTGAGTGTTGGCATACCTGTGACCTCCCCACCTCTGGCACCCCCATCTGCCCCCATCCCTGCGGTTGTGGGTGGCCAGGGGCTGGGCGATGGTGTGAGACAAAAGCCCACAGCTTCTGCCCAGCAGGGTGCTATGGTGCATGGAACTGCAGCAGAACACAGGCCTGCACCCATCCCTAGGCCCACTAAGGATGCCATTGCCTAGTCCCTGCCCAGACAGCATGCCGCTGTGTGACGTCCATGGCTGGTGGAGGCAGCACAGCAGGCTGGTTCACCCTCTGCCCATCAGCATCCCCCGATGACAGGCTGGAAGAGTACAACTGCTTCCTGTGGGTGACTGTGAAGGAACAAGCGGTACTTAGGGAGGAGCTCAGGGGCATGCGGATGCTGCAGGCCCACCATCAGGAGGAGGCCTCTGCATGGCATGCTCAAATGCTTGGTGAGCAGTGCCAGTTGCGGATAGCCTTGACTGCAGCATTTGAGAGGATGGCTGTGGCACCTGGCAATTGATGGAGTGGTTCCCCTTTCTGTTGATGTAAGCTGCTGCATCATCACCAGGTAGTGCATGGATTGCCACATAGATGCAGTCAATGTCCCCATCATGCCTGGCATGCGTGCAACCCTGTGAAACTGCTGCATGATCTCTGTCCACTCTGCCTGTGTGCTTGGGAATCGTATGAACTCCAAAACATGTGGCAGCATTGTGGTGAGGAACTGGTTGAGGAGGAGGGACGTGGCCAACTGAGTGATGCCAGTGGTGTCACCCACTGAAATCTGGAAGATGCCTGCGGTAAGCAAGCACATTGCTGCTGTCACCTTGGTCTCCACCATCATGGCATGAGACCTTCCGGTGGGTGCTTGCAGTTCATCATGGCACAGCTTGCAGATCTGCCTCAAAATTGCCCCGTTGAGTTAGTAACCGCCCACTATTTCTGTGTCTGTAAGTTGTTCAAATGTCACGTGGGCAGGGTACCACCTCTGAGCCCTTCCCTGTCCACATTGTTATGCCTTTTGCCTCCTCAACTCCCTCATTATCCCTACTATCAGAAATGGCACCCCATCCATGTCCTCTGTGCTGCTGCTGTGCTGCCTTTGTTTGTGTGTGTGTGGCCTTCCCCTGTTGCTATTCTGCCTGCTTCCTGCTAGGGGATTGGACTTAGATCTACTCTTCTTATACCTAAATCAATTGATCCCATCTGGGGAGATGCGCTGTAGATGGGATCAGTTTCTGTTTTGAATATATGAATGCACTGTATATTCATGGGAACGCACCCTCCAGATGGGCTGAATATGATTATCTTTCCCTTGGGCACATCTGAGACACACTGGCGGCACATCTCAGCTGTTTGAATATCGCAATTGTGCACATCTCAGATGCGCTCAGCACATCTGCTTTGAAAATGCTGCCCCAGGTGTCTAGAGTCTTATTAAAGTGCAAACAGTTCTTGTATTAAAGCAGTGCATATCTATTTACAATCAAAGTTAAAAACACTTGTGACTATAAGGCATTTAAACACTGTATAAAAATATCCAACAGTAAAATATAGTAGTAATCCATCACTTTAAAATCTGTTAGGGTAAGTTTAGAAAGTAACAAGAACAGCTAAGTAAAGATAATGGGGGAATGGGGAGGGGCTATTTTAGAACAAGCTGGAAAAATAAAACAATTAACACCCAGATGGATTAAAGGATAAGACAAAACAGGGGATAACATAATAGAAAAGCACAGAATAGGGGGGGGGGGTGAGAAGAAAGGACAAACGTGAATTGAACAAGACTCAATGTAAGCAATGGACTTGGCTTTTGTTTAGTTCAGTATATTGGTTTTCATTTCATGATTGAATCTTAGGGCAGGATTCACAAAGAAAGCCAAAAATCCCGCAGCTGGGGGAAAAAGGCCTGCAGCACTGCGGAAATGCACTTGCATGATATTCATAAAGAAATTTTGAGCATGTGCTGAATTCCATAAAATCCCCATAGCTGCGGAAATTCATCAGCTGTGGAAATTGAGCAAGTGCTGAAAATACGCAACTGTGGATCCGCAGCTGCAGAAATAACTTAGGAGGCACAGCAACATTGAACCTAATTAGCTGGAGCAGCAGACTTTAACATTGCTGCCATAGCATGAAGCTGAAAGCACCCACAAAGAGACCAGCAACCAGTCCCTCAACTGGGAGCACTGCAGCACCACAGGTACCAGCAATACCATGGCACCACAGTGGCCGACTGTCACTGCTGGTCATCCCTCCCTGGGGTGTTCCTGTGGCCTGCGGGGGTAGTACTTGCTGCAGGCTGGTCAGGCTCTACTGCCTGTGGAGCTCCGTCATGGGCTGCACTGGGTCTGGTGGTTGTTGCCTGTTGCCATATCATGGCAATGTGTGCTGTTGTTGCTGTAATATCAGCCACTGCTATACTCACTGGTATGCTATTACCTGTGCCTCACCTCCACCTTAATTGATTCCAATTGTTGGGGCACTACTGCAGTTTGCTGAGGGAGAGTTACACCTCATTCCATTGTGTGTAACATTTTTTCCGCAACTGCAGAAAAAAACTGGTTATGAATAGCCTTTCAGGGGATGTGCCTTACTTATCTCACACCTTTTTTCCTCAGGGACTTCTGCAGCTGCACTTTTTTCCACATTCCGCAGCTGCGGAGGGTTTTGTGAATAGCATTCTGTGCAAATTCCCCTTTGTTTCCATAGCTACGGCAGTTTTGGGGACTTAGGGAAGGTTTTGCACCTTCAGAAAGCTTTGTGAATCTAGCCCTTGGTATGTTGTCAGAAAGGATTTGTACATCTACATATGTGATACTGAGCTTGTCAATGTTTAATGTTTAAATACAAATTTCAAAAGATCACTCAGATGAGGTGATTGTTCAAATAAGGAACAAAAAGTATAAAAAATCTATAATGATATTTCAATATTTTCTTCAAGATGGGAAAACAGCAGTAATAATTATACATTAGTAGTAACTCATCTATTATTTCTTTTTCAGGTATGGTCGTACAGCAAGATGGGAGTTAATACCTGGCAACTTAGGGCTCTTAGACTTAATATCCCAAAATGCTCTCTGGTCAATACAAGACTGTCAAAGTCCCCACCCCTCAGGTTTCTGCTGACTTTATCTATTGCCTGAAATTTAAAAATGTGTCACGCTGTTGTTAGCACTTATATGTGTTGCAGTAGAATAAGTACAATCCTGACAATCCTGTTTCGGTATGGCTGTTAGTGTTCATTAACTCTAGTTGTGAAGCACTTTGTAGTCTTGCCTACATAGAATGTTGTGCAAGTACAGGTAGCCAAGTAAATTACCCCTTCACTACTGCACGTGATGCATTATATAATCATGTAGGATTTGTCAGCATTGCAGCTAGTGAAGGTCTTACTCTGGGTCACATGTTCACATGCCCCACATTTCTTACACAGAAAACATCCAAAATCTTTGTTCAGCCAGGTTCCTGCCTTAATTTCTATGTAATGACTGTGTACAAGTAGGTCTTTTAGTATCGGTGCTCTTTTATAGCACATTCATACTGGTTCGTTTGCTGTATCCCTTAAACCAGGGTCTGCTGTTAGAACATACCAGTGTGTTTTTTAAATGTTTTCTACTTCTTGGGCCTGTACTGAAAAGTTAGTTACATAGTTGAACTGTGGTCTTCCCCAACATTTTCTTCCTTTGTTACTAGGAGACTATCTCTCTCTATTGCTCTGGCCAGTTCTCTGGCTACTTGTATTTTATTTTGGCTGTAGCCACGTTCTATTGGTCTGACAGTAAGGTCACTCACCCACTTGTCAAAACTCTCTAGGGTTGAGCAATTTTGTCTTGTTCTAAGGAACTGGCCTTTTGGTATATTACTAGATGGATTGGTGACCAGAGGAGCATGTGGGGACAAAAACATTGTTTTTTTTTTTTTCGCAATGAGGAGTAACTTCAGGAATAGAAGGTTACTTTGAAGGATGTTAAAATCTTGCTGCAGATCAGAGCAAGCAAGCTCCAAGGATGATCTGGCAACATATAGCAGAGTACCGTGCCGTCTGCAAAGAGATGGACATTAGCAATGTTAATGTCAGCATTAATATTGTTGATGTAGATGACAAACAGCAATGGCCCAAGGATGGAACCTTGGAGAATGAACACCTCTCTGTAAGATTTTGAGGGGGGAAGTATCACCTTGTGCTTTAACTTGCTTTTTCATACCCACTAGATAACAGCTGAACCATTTTAGGGCAGAGGTGTGTAGTCCGTTATTGGAAAGCGTAGTTAAGAGTAGGTCATGATCAACAGTGTCGAATGCCTTACTCAGGTCCAGGAAGAGTGCACTAACATGATGCATGGTACTGTATCTAGAGCGACCTGCCAGTCATTGGTGACTTTGGCCAGTGCAGACATGATGCTGTGTTTTGGCTGAAAACCAGATTGAAGAGGATTAAGCAAATTGTGAGCTTCAAGAAAATCTCTTAATTGGTTATTTACTAGCTTCTCTAAAAGCTTCAATAATGTAGGCAGTATTGAGATGGGACGATAATTGTTCAGGTTGCTGGGGTCTCCTGATTTAAAAAAGGGGATGACATGAGCCATTTTCCACTGTCAAGGTAGGAGTCCTTGGGTAAGGGATAAGTTGAATAAATGGGTAATGGGTGCAACCAAGTAGTAGTACCCTAGTTTAAAAAAACAGGTTCAAGGAGATCTGCGCCTGCACTTTTTTGGTGCCCAGTGTCAGAAGGAGCTCTTCAACCTGTTTATAGGTGATGGGGTTGAAGGAGAATTTGCAGACTATTTGCTGGGGAATCATCAAAAGCTAACCCGGTGGTTGCAAAGTGATTGTTTAGGTGTATAAAAATGTCCTGTTTATCCGTGAAAGTAATATTGCCATTAATAATTTTGAAAGGTAAGGAGGAGTTTTGGCTATGCCCCTCGATATCTTTCAGAGTTTGCCAGAATTTGGCTGCGTTATGCCTTGAGGAGGCCAGTGCCTTTTTTAAATACTCGGATTTAGTGGTCCTTATAAGCTTGGTGCAGTGGTTTCTTACTGCTCTGAAGGAGACCCAATTGGCAGGCAGTTTTGTCTTGCGACCCTTTTTCCATAGAGCATCTCTTTTGTGGAGCTCAGCCTTAAGGGCAGGGGTGAACCAGGGACTGGAGCACTTCCTATTTCTGAGTTTCACCAGAGGAGCGTGCTTATTAATTACTTCCATGACCAGTTCCAAAAAAGTGTCATACACTTCAGTGATGGAAGACGAGAGATATAAGTTTTGTCACCTGATCATGGCTTGGTCAGCTAGAAAGACCAAAAAGGTTAAGTTTGAAGAGGTTTCTTTTGTAGCTGAAGGAGGACAGGGTGGAGGGCTTGATGGTAGTTCACACACAAGCGATGGCCCTGTGATCGCTCAAATCGTTGTGAAAGACGCTGGTGTATGCAAATTTATGGGACTTGCTAACTAATATTAGGTCTCGAAGGGAGCTGTTTTCAGCTGTTACCAGGTATTACCTCCCATTTTGCTGTACGGCCATACCTGAAAAAGAAATAATAGATGAGTTACTACTAATGTATAACTATTACTGCTGTTTTCCCATCTTGAAGAAAATATTGAAATACCATTATAGATTTTTTATACTTTTTGTTCCCTATTTGTACAATCACCTCATCTGAGTGATCTTGAAATTTGTATTTAAACATTACATATGGACAAGCTCAGTATCACATATGTGGGGCCCGATATTCAAAATTGCACCTGGTAATGGCACAAGTGGTTGCGCAGCACCACTGAGTTGCACTGGAGCAACAAAGGGATATATTTAAAGGAGATGTGCCATGGCAAATCTCATCTGAATATACCACAACATGCCCATTGTGCAAATACAGTGCACCGGAGCATCCCTCAGACAGGTCTGAAAACCAGGAATGGGAAATGTGCCAGCTCATCAGAGATATGCCATGCACAAATTCCTGATATTCAGGTACCAATATGCAAATGAAGCCATAATGCATGCAAGGTGCAAGTGGGGCCATTTACATGTCATTATGTCTCCATTTGCATGAGTTGTGCAGGGCTGGCCATTGAAATGTGCCTGGCACCCTGCACAGCATGTGGTCCCTCTATCAGGTACCACAGTACTACCCCCTTCCCATCCCATGCCATAAATTGCCATTGTAATTGAATGTTACAATCCCTGGTGGTCCAGTGGTTCCCCCCTTCCCATCCAGTAACCCTGATCACTGAGAAATATATATGTACATTCTCAGGTAGTCTAGTGGTAACCCCCTTCCTGACTGTGCCACCGATCACTGTTACAATAATTATGCTAATATCCCTGGTGGTCCAGTGCTTGCCCCCTACCTGCCTGTAACCCTGATCATGGTATAATACTCTTTCAAAACACCCTGCTGATATCTCAGCAATCAGGGTTATGGGCAGGGGGGTACCACTAGACTACCAGGGACTTTAAATATATATCTTAGCATAATTATTTTTATGGCAATCAGTGGCACAGGTGGGGAGGGAGGAACCACTGGACCACTGGGAGTTATGTGGGTGCTTGTGGACGGTGTTCTGGGTGGGGGTTGCCATCCACTGCTGGTGGCCTCTGTGTTGTGCCCTGCACTACAGCGGCCCACCTGTGGGTGGCTAGCAGTTGAGATATTTTTTTACAGGCTCAACTTTGTGCCCAGGTATGTGGCACATCTCTGGGATGTGCCTTCAGATGTGCCACACATCCCGGGCTGAATATTGGGACCTGCCACTTATTTATTTATTAAAAATTGATGACGGGGATAGGCACACTGAGCTGAAGCTCATTTCCAGGTGTGACCTGGGTACAGAGCATACACAGAAATGAGAAGAGATACTCAAGGAAATTCTCAGGACATAGTGCAAATAACCATTTTACATACCATATAAAAAATGTTTACATTCATAATAAAGTAGACCAGTACACGGACAAAAGTGTACTGGACTGCTGCAAGACTTCTATATGCAGGTGGTAGGGCTTGGGGGGGCTTTCTAAGACTGTTGGGGCATTTGGGGCAGAGAGGGCTTGGGAGGAGCCTGAGGAATTTTTTTATGGATGGGAGAGAGGAGGCCAGGCACAGGTCAGAAGGAAAGCTGTTCCAGAGAAGGAGGAGATGGTATGAAAAGGCAGCTTGATCGGCAGTATTTTGTGGGTGAGGGATGTGAAAGGTGCGCGAATCCCTGTGTTGGAGAGGGTAAACAAAGGGGTTTGCTAGAGTCAGGTGGGATGTGAGAAGGGGAGAGGGAACTGAACCAAAATTTTGCTATGAGTGAGGCACTGTGGATGGTTCTTCTGTGGGAGAGTGGGGCAAGGGAGAGTGGTTTGTAGAGGGTGCAGTGGTGAGTGCATGGGGGGAGAGGAGACGTGCAATGATGTCCTGCATCTGCCCCACCCCTCTGACTTTTTGGATGCTGGCGCTTGTGATTCCTCCTGGCCTCCGCCAGGAGTCCTCGCGCACTGGGCAGTCTCCCTGACCCTCCCCCCCCGGAGAAGGAGAGCAGCCCTGGGGGCACTCTATCCTTCTCTCCTGGCTGGCCCTCCAGCTCCCCAGGTCCATTCCCGAACCCAGGTCACTGGTGTCGCAAGCGGAATTCCAACCGCTGCACTGGTGGGATGGCTAGCGCAACTGCTTTGAATATCTCAGCCATGATGTACAAATCCTTTCTGACAACATACTAGTCCCTATCACCCGCATGCAAATGGGGGACAGAGATTTTGCTTCATGTGCCCCTAGGCTATGGAACTCCTTTCCCACTCAAGTTCACTCCTCCTCCACCCACTCGTGCCTCCAGAGCTCCCTGTGGTATCAATTGAAGCTCTCCTCTGCATGTGGGTGTCCTAGACCTATATAGCTAGTTCCAGTCCCCTGCACCGGACTCACATGTCCTTCCTGGCACCCCTCTTGCAGCTCCTGCTGACGCAGCCTGTCCAACTGGACTCCGAGGTGCATATAATGTATTTTTTCTCTGTTTCAGGAGGTACTCAGACTGTGGCTCTGTTTGTGGCTCAGAGCCGTGTATATCTTGTAAAATTATACTGTTCCTAGTCTTGGTGTCTCTATGTACATACATATTCCTGTACATATCTTAACTGTGCTTACTGTCTACTGGTTATGTTCATATGGTTCTATTTTGACTCTGTATACTGCCTAACTTGTGTCATGTTGTCCTCTGTATGAACCTATAGAAACATAGACTTTGACAGCAGATAAGGACCACTTGGTCCACCCAGTCTGCCCATTTCCCTACCTACTTGATAAGCTGCAGATTCTAGTTAACCAACAGCCTATTTCCTGCCACCCCCCACTACAATTGCCTTGTGTCTGTCCTATGCATGTTTGAATTCCCCCACTGTTTTAGCCCCAACAACCTCTCAAGGAAGGCAGTTCCACGCATCCACCACTCTCTCCGTGAAAAAAGATTTCCTCACATTACCCCTGAGCCATCCCCCCTCTATCTTTAAATTGTGTCCCCTCCTAGACTTTGTTGATTCCCTTGAGGTACTTGAACATTTCTATCATGTCCCCCCTATCCCTCCTTTCATCAAGGGTATACATATTAAGCTCTCTCAGTCTCTCTTCATATGATTTCTGATGCAGACCCTGCACCATTTTAGTTGTCCTCCTCTGGACTGCTTCCATCCTGTCTATGTCCTTGCGCAGATGAGGTCTCCAAAACTGCACACAGTACTCCAGATGGGGTCTCACCAACTGTCTGTACAGAGGATAACCACTTCCCTTTTTCTACTTGTGATGCCCCTTCCTATGCATCCCAGTATACCTAGCTCTCCTTACTGACTTCTCACATTGCTTACCAACCTTTAGATCATCTGATATGACTACCCCAAGTCCTGTTCCATTTTTTGTTGTTAGTACCACACTGCTATTGTGTACTCTTCTCCTGGGTTTTGTTTCCAGGTACATTACTTGCACTTCTTTGCATTGAATCTAAGTTGCCATATGTCTGACCATTCCTCCAACCTTGCAAGTCCTTCTCATCCTTTCTGCCCCCTTATTATCAACTCTGCTACAGATCTTTGTATCATCTACAAAGAGGCATACCTTCCTCAGACCCTCTGCAATGTCACCTATAAAGATGTTAAAGGACTGGACCCAGTACTGAGCCCTGAGGTACTCCACTAGCGACCCCCTTTCTTGGAATGTGAGCCACTCACTATTACCTTCTGTGTCCTGTTGTGCAGCCAGTTTGCAACCCAGGCTACCACCCTGGCACCCACTCCCAGGCTGGCTAACTTGATTATTAATCTTTTGTGTGGGACTGTGTCAAATGCCTTGCGAAAGTCTAGGTAGGCCATATCCACAGCCCCTCCCTGGTCTATTACTTTGATCACCCAGTCAAAGAAATCTATTATATTCATCTGACATGACCTTCCTGCTGTAAATCCATGATGCTTTGGGTCCTGTGCCCCGCTGGCCTCTAGGTACTCAACAATTCTTTCCTTCAGAAGTGATTCCATCATTTTCCCTACCACTGAGGTCAAACTTACAGGTCTGTAGTTTCCTGCTTCTGCTTTGCTCCCACTTTTGTGAAGGGGAATCACATCTGCCCTCCTCCAGTCCTCAGGTACCATCCCATCCTCCCATGATTTGTTAAAAAGTGTGGTCAGTGGTGTCACTAGGTCCTCCTTTAGTTCTTTTAGGATTCTGGGATGAATCCATCAGGCCCCACTGCTTTGTCCACCTTGAGTTTTAGGAGTTCTTTCGGACTCTTTCTTCTGTAAATGGACTGTGTCAATCCCCTACCCAGAGTGCTTCTATTGTCTGGTTTGGTAACTCCTCCTCATCTTCTTTTGTGAATATTGAGCAAAGTACTCATTCAGTATCTCTGCCTTTTCACTGTCTCCTCTGCCCACCTCCCTCTCCTTATTAATCTTCACTATTCCTCCCTTAACCTTTCTATACTCCTAATGTACCTATAAAAGGTTTTATCCCCTGTCTTAACTGAATTGGCTATTTTTTACTCAGTTTGGGCTTTTGCTATTCTGACTGCCTTCCCCACTTCTTTCTGCTTTAATTGATACAGTTCCCTGTCGTGCTCCTTCTGTGATGCCTTATACTTTTTGAATGCAACCTTTTTCTCCTTAACCTTTCCTGCCACCTCTTTTGAGAACCATAGTAGTTTTTTACTCCGCTTTGTTTTCTTTATCTTTTTCACACAAAGGCTTGTTGCTTCTATGATGGCAGTTTTGATTTTTCTCCATTGTTCTTCCACCCCTCCTTTTTGGCCATTTGCTAGTGTATTCCGCAGGTATTCACCCATTTTGGCAAAGTCAGCCCTTCTAAAGTCCAGTATGCTTGTTTTTGTATGGCTTGTTTCCATGGTTGTGCTTATTGTGAAGCACACTGTGCAGTGGTCGCTTGTTCCCAGATGTCTACTGACTTCTAAATTTGTGATCCTTTCTCCATTTGAGAGTACCAGGTCTAGTACTGCTCCCTCCTGAGTGGGTTCCAACACTAGCTGTCTAAGGCCTGCCCCCTGCAGGGCATCGATAATGACCCTGCTCTTTGATGTGGCTGCAGTACATGTCATCCAGTTAACATGTGGCATATTCAGGTCCCCCATCAACAGTATCTCCCCTTTTTCAGCCATTTTGAGAATGTCCTCTATCATTTTCTTGTCCATTTCCTCCCCTTGAGATGGGGGTCTGTATACAACCCCTTTGAGGATTGTGATGCCATTTCCTGTCTCCAAGGTGACCCAGAGTGCCTTTTGTCCTCACCCTTTACTTTTTAGTTCTGTAGCTTTGATCCCTTCCCTTATGTATAGAGCTACTCCACCTCCTCTTTTCCCCTCCCTGTCCCTTCTGTAGACTGTGTACCCCGGTATGTTGACATCCCACCTATATCTCACTGTATCTGTATCTCATTGTACTCTCCGGGGTCGTACCTGAAAATAGGCATATAGCTTGTCTAGTGTACTTACCTGGTCAACAAAAGTGAAATAAATAAATACTAAGATTCAGTCATGAAATGAAAACCAATATACTGGACTAAACAAAAGCCCAGTCCATTCCTTATATGGAGTCTTGTTGTTCAATTCACGTTTGTCCTTTCTTCTCACCCCCCCCATTCTTTGCTTTTCTATTATGTTATCCCCTGTTTTGTCTTACCCTTTAGTCCATCTGGGTGTTAATTGTTTTATTTACTTTATATTTATTCATTTAAAGATTTGGAAATAACCTTTGAGCACAGGCTCCTTTACAAAGGTTACATGTCAAGATAATGATTACCAAAGACACATTACAGATTACGTTACATTATAGCACAGGCATAGCATAAGAGACAACGGATGTTAAGAATACATCATTACAATATCGTTACAAGTACTTGAATCATTACAGTGTTAGTGCTCAATCAGCATTGGATGACAACAGTGAACTTAGGAAAGAAGGAGGAGAGCCCTCATGAGGGGATGTACAAGTCTTAGGAGCAAGGAAAGCGAAGGGCAGTGGAGTCTACACTGGGGTGGGGGACAGATGGATAGGCAGCCTCTGAAGGAGGCTTTGTCGACATCAAACAAAGGTTGGGGCAGGGAATGCTATGGGGGAAGAAGGGGGGAAGAAAACACTGGCTGGGTGGTGGGGGGAGGAGGGAAAGGGCTGGAGGGCCATGAGTGGTGGGGCAGGGTGGAGTGGCATAAGACTGACAGGGGTGGGATTACCTGTTTTGTAAAAGGGGATAAGTAGACAACGGGGGGGGTTGAGCATGCCACAGGGGTGCGGGGAGGAGATTGTCCCCAGACTAAGTCAGTAGCAGAGAGGAAGGGGCAGAAAGAGCCAAGGAGGAGGAGGAGGAGGGCAAGGGGGAGCAAGAAGGGTGGGAGCCACTGCCGGGGTAGAGGTTTACAGTTGGGCAGCCCAGGGTCAGCTCAATTGGTGGCACGTGGGACTAGGGCATGGGCTTCAAGAGTGGGAAGAGTCACGCCTTTGGAAAGCGTTGCATGTGGTGCTAGAGGTAAGGTAATGCCTTTGGCCAGTTTTGAAGTGAAACAGGCTAGTGGAGTTCCGAATGGAATCAGAGATCTTGTTAAGCCACAGGGGAGCTCTCTAGGAGAAGGTGCTTTGTCCAAGTGTGGTTTGATGAAAAGACACTGATGAAAAGATCCAGCCTCTGGTGCCATACCCAGAGTCAGTCAGAGAGAAGATATCAGTTATGTAAGGGGGTGTTTTACCCACTAATGCTTTCTTGCCAAGGAGGCAGGTTTGGAACTTAATCCTATTTCTAAGTGGCAGCCAGTTTGTCTGCTCATACAGTAAGCAGGTATGTGTAAGGTGATCAGCAGCCAAGGTGAGTCTGCAGGCCTTTTTGAGAGTGATTTGAACCCTATTTAGAGCCGCTTCCATGGCTGCTCCATAAACAACCAGATCATAGACTATGGTTGATAAGATAGAGCTGGATATTAAGAGGCAGAGGGCCTCAGGAGTGAAATGTTTTCTGTACCTGTATAGTACACCTAGCTTGGAGTTTACTGTCTTGACCACCGAATCAATGTGTTGAGTATGGGTGTCATCAAGGGTGATCCCCAGATATTTGAACGAGTGCACTTGTTCCAACGGTGTGCTGTCTTTGTTGGATATGACGAGGGATGGGAACTTTTTTTGAGCTGGGGACTGGATATAAGCATGATCTTGGTCTTTTTATAATTTAGTAAAAGTTTATGCATGCAGGACCAGTCCTCTAATTTGTTGAAGGAGCTCTGTAGTTCAGATTGGAGAGAGTCAATGTGTGTGCTGCTGTTGAGAAGGACCGCATTGTCAGCATAAAGGATAATTTTGGTGTCACAAGCTTTTGGGAGATTGTTAAAAAAAAAGACTGAAGAGTAAGGGTCTCAATATTGACCCCTGGGGGAACCCCAGTGAGGCTTCTCTGGATCCAGATATGGTTTGTCCAACTTTGACACATTGAGATCTGAGAGACAGGTAGTCCTGGAACCAGCATGCAGTATTGGCCGCCACACCCAGGTTCTGCAGCTGGGCCAGGAGTAAAGAGTGGTTAACAGTGTTGAAGGCTTCAGTTATATCAATAAACACTGACCCAACCAATTTGCCTTCGCCCAGTGCCTTGTGCACACAGTCAGTGTACTTCTCCAGGGCAGTGGTAGTACTATGATTCTGCCTGAAACTGTGCTGGTTTGGACATTGTAATTGATATTTGTTAAGGTATTCAGAGAGTTGCTCTGCAACAATCTCTTTCGGTGCCTTGGATAGGGGAGAGATGATAGAGATCATCCTGTAGTTGGATATACAGGACCTGTCACCATTCTTGTGGACAGGGGTCATAAGTGCCTGTTTCCAGACTGCCAGGAATTCAGCAAGGAACAGTGACTTGTTAAATAGTTTGGTTATAGGCACGATGAGAACATCGAGTGTAAGGGATAGAAGTTTCATGTCAACCCCATCACTGCCCATTCTGGTGTTACCTAGCACTTTTTTTACATGTAGCAGGGCCTCCTTCATAGTCACTGTCTTAAAATAAAAGTCCAGATAGGTGTAATTGGTTGACTTGCAGCCAGAAGGATCATCGGTGGGATGAAGATAGGCAGGTGGTAGAACAGAGCTCAGGTCAGTGAAGGTCATGTTGAAGGATTCCGCAATTAGGCGTGGGTCAGTTGTGAGGGTGCTGTTTATGTTGAGCAGTTGGGGATGCTTCTTATCATCCTTCCTTTGACGTTCTCCCAAAACCTCTTTCTATCACCCCAGCTACTGTTGAGCTGTTACTTATGGAAGTTAGCTTTGGCCTGCAGGATGAGGTTAATGCAGAGATTTCTGGAGGCTCTGTAGCACTGGTAGTCATGTTTGTTTCCAGTGGATCTGGCTTTAAACCAGAGGTTATCCCTTTCCTGCATCTTGGCAAGGAGCTCCCCAGTGATCCAACAATTATTATCATTGTCTTCTTTTTCCAGATTATTCTGAAATCCCCCCCATTCTCCTATTGTCTTTATTTAGCTGTTCTTGTTACTTTCTAAACTTACCCTAACAGATTTTAAAGTGATGGATTACTACTATATTTTTATGTTGGATATTTTTATACAGTGTTTAAATGCCTTATATTTACTGGTTAGTGGTTATAAACCACTACCAGTGAGTGCCTAACAGCTCCATAAACCACGGGCAGGAGAGTACCGTAGCATCACCAGACAAATGGCTGAACAAGCTGCCCTCGCACAGTATGTTCACTAGAGCTACACAATTGGTCACTCAGGGTGAGGCAAGCTTGTCGACTGTAACAGTTACCCTGGCAAAGTAACAGAAAAGACAATTTAAACCAAAAAACAGTATATATAAAAAATTAAACATTGAGAAGTGTGGTTCTCTGGGGATTTTATGCACCCCTTTGGTGTGTGATGCCCATATAAACCCTGAGGGCTTTGCCCTCAGGGTTTCTAGGGCATCATACACCTCAGGAGTGCATAAAATTCCCATAACCCACAATTCTCCATGCATTATTCTATATATAGTCACCAGCATTTTTAACTTTGATTGCAAGTAGATATGCACTGCTATAATACATGCACTGTTTGCACTTTAATAGGACTCTAGATACCTGCACTTTAGGATGTGGCCATTACCAGAATTTGTGAGTGATTATCAAAGGACACTAAGAAGACATTTTGTATTAGTCACTGACTGATACATGACGATGTGAGGTGTGTCCTAAATGTAGGTAGTATTATTTGCTCTGTAGCCTTTGATAAAGGACACTTGTTGTCTGAAACATGTCAGGCACAGTGGCGGAGGAATAGCCGGTGCAGCCAGTGCGGTGGCACAGGGGCCCAGACACTTAAGGGGCCCACTGAAATGAGCTGTTTTTTATGTGTTTTTTTTATTTTCCCCACAGTTCTGCTTCTGCAGTTTATTGTGCCACAGACTACTGACTGCTGACCAACCTATCTGTCCCCTTCTCTGTGTACAGTCCAGACGGCTGTAGGTGGCAGCAGAAAGCATCTCAGATCGGATGAGAGCACACGTGCAATGCATGACAAAAATCCAGGAAATGCTGTTACATAGAATTTGCGACAGATAGGACAGCTTGGCCCACCCAGTCTGCTCATTTCCCTACCTACTGGATAAGCTGCAGATCCTAGTTAACCAGCAGCCTACTTTCACCCCACCCACAGGGCTCCTTGTAACTATCCTTGCATGTGAATTCCACCACTGATTTGACTCCACAACCTCCTCCGAGGCCATTCCATGCATCCACAACCCTCTCTGTGAAAAATACTTCCTTAAATTACCTCTGGCAGCCCCCTCTATCTTCAAATTGTGCCCCCTTGTTCTTGCACACCTCTTTTTTGAAGATGCTACCCTCTTGGACTTTGTCGATTCCCTTGAGGTACTTGAAAGTTTCTATCATGTCCCCCTCTCCCTCCTTTCCTCGAGGCTATACATATTAAGCTCCTTAAGTCTCTCTTCATATGTCTTCCGGTGCAGACCCTGCACCATTTTAGTTGCCCTCCTCTGGACAGCTTCCATCCTGTCTATGTCTCTGCGGAGATTGGGTCTCCAGAACTGCACATAGTACTCCAGATGGGGTCTCACCAGCTGTCTGTACAGAGGGATAATAACTTCCTGTTTTCTACTGGTGATGCCTCTCCCTATGCATCCCAGTATCCCCCCAACCCTCCTTGCTGCCTTCTCACATTGCTTGCCCACCTTTAGGTCATCTGATATGACTACCCCCAGGTCCCTTTCCATTTTTGTTGTTGTTAGTATCTCACCCCCCATTGTGTACTCTTCCCCTGGGTTTTTGTTTCCCAGGTGCATTATCTTACACTTCTTAGCATTGAATCTAAGCTGCCATACATTTGACCATTCCTCTAACCTTGCCAAGTCCCTTCTCATCCTTTCCACCCCACCTGTGCATCAACTCTGTTGCAGATCTTAGTGTCATCTGCAAGAGACATACTTTCCTTCAGTCCTTCTGCAATGTAAGCATATAAAGACATTGAAGAGGACTAGTCCTAACCACTGAACCCTCACGGTACCCGCTGGTAACCCTCCTTTCTTCATGAGTGGACTCCATTTACTATTACTCTTGTCCCTATTCTCCAGCCAATTCTTTACCCAGGCTGTCATCTTGGGACCCACTCCCAGGCTGGCTAACTTATATATTAATCTTTGTGTGGGACTGTGTCAAATGCCTTGCTAAAGTCTAGGTAGGCCATGTCCACAGCCCTCCTGATCTACTACTTTGGTCACCCAGTCAAAGAAATCTATCAGATTCGTCTGGCATGACCTTCCACTGTGAATCCATGCTGCCTAGGGTCCTGTGCCCTTCTGGCCTCTGAATCTGTGACAATTCTTTCCTTTAGAAGTGATTCCATCATTTTCCCTATCACTGAGGGTTAAACTAACAGGTCTATAGTTTCCTGCTTCTGCCTTGCTCCCACTTTTGTGAGGGGAATCACATCTGCCCTCCTCCAGTCCTCGGGTACACCCATCCTCCATGATTTGTTAAAGAGGTAGTCAGTCGGTGTCACTAGTTATACTTGGTTCTTTTTAGAATTCTGGGATGAATCCCATCAGGCCCCATTGCTTTGTCCACCTTCAGTTTTAAGTTCTTTCAGAACCCTTTCTTCTGTAAATGGGCTGGTATCAACTTCTGTATCAGGTGTTACTACTGTTTTGTTTTATGTACCTCCCCTCTTCCTTTGTAAATACTGAGCAAAAATATTTGTTTAGTATCTCTGCCTTTCACATTCTCCCTCTGCCCACCCTCCTCCTTTATTAAACCTCACTATATCCCTCCCTTGGTCTTCCTTAGCTCCTGATGTACCTACAAAGGTTTTATCCCCCTTCTTAACAAGGTTGGCTATCTGTTCCTCGGTTTGGACCTTTGCTGTTCTGACTGCCTTCCCAGCCTCCTTTTGCTTTAACTGATACAGTTCTCTGTCCTGCTCCTTCTGCGATTCCTTGTACTTCCTGAATGCTTTCTTTTCTCTTGAACCTTCACTGCCACTTCCTTTGAGAACCATAGTGGTTTCTTACGCATATCTTGTTTTGTTTATTTGCTTCACACAAGGCTCATTACCTCTGTGATGGCAGTTTTATTATTCCCATTGTTCTTCCACCCTCCTTCCCACCCATTTGCTAGTGCATTTTTAGGCACTCACCCATTTAGCAAAGTCAGCCCTCCTAAAGTCCAGTACTTTTTGTCTTTTGTATGGCTTGACTCTATTGCTGTGTTTATTGTGAACCATACTGTTCGATGGTCGCTAGTTCTTAGATGCTACCACTTCTACATCTGTGAGTCCTCTCCATCTCCATTTGAGAGTATCAAGTCTAATATTGCTCCCTCTCGAGTGGGCTCAGTACTAGTTGTCTAAGGCATGCCCCCTGTAGGGCATCTAGAATAACTGCACTCTTCAAGTGGCAGCTGCATCTGCACTCAGTTAACATCTGGCATATTCAGATCACCCATCAGCAATATCTCCCCTTTTTCTGCCATTCTAAGTATACTTTCCTATCCATTTCCTTGTCCACTTCCTCCCCCTGAGAAGAAGATCTGTATCTAACCCTGTGCGGATTGTGGTGCCATTGCCTGTCTCCAAATTTACCACAGTGCTTCTCTCCTCCTATTTTACCCTTTTGTTCTGTTGCTTTTATTCCTTCCTATGTAAGAACTACTCCTCACCTCTTTTACCCTCCTGTCCCTCCTGTAGATAGTGGTATCCTGGTATGTTTACGTCCCAGTCATGGTTTTGTGTGTACCATGTTTCTGTGACTGCCACGATATCCAGATGTTCCTCCTCCATCAAGGCCACTAATTCAGGAAGCTTGTTACCTGAGACTACGGGCATTGGTAATCATTGCTCTCCATTTTTGATGGCCTTACCTTCTGTTGCAGCATCCCCACTGACCGTTCTACCTTGGTCTTTTCTCATTTAGTACCCTGTTTTGTAGGGAGGGCTGGGATTTTCTGCTGCTTGTCAGTGCCTCCCCATTGACTAGTTTAAAAGCTTGCCAATGAAGCATTTAAACCAATTGCTCAAAAGACTTGTTCCCTTCCTGGACAGATGCAGACCATCCTGCCAGTATAGGCTGGTGTCCCTCCAGGTGGAACCCCAGTCCCCAATGAAGCCAAACCCCTGTGCTCCGCACCATTTTTTCAACCATTCATTAAACTGCATGGTGCCATGGTGACCTGTCTTAAGACTGCAGGGCGTGCCCAGCATGCGCATGAGCGAACGAGGTGAGCGAGCATCAACAGAGAGTGAGCGAGGATGACACAGCACACAGGATCATGGATTGTTTGTGACTGCGCACCACCGCCGCGACTTGCAATGTGAGTGCATGAGTGAGGACTGAGAGGAGGGTGAGCGAGCAGTAAATCTGAAGCAACAGGTCGGTCTGAGACTGGGAGGAAACAGCGCCGCTAGCCTAGGCTGGTGATGTAATGGTGGGGGGTGGGTGACTGGGCTGTGGTGGTGTGACTTTTTTTTTAAGCAGGCACAGGAGGAGAACAACCATGGGTCCTCCTAGAACTGAGCTACTGCATCACATGACTGGCTGGCTGACTGACACCTGACTGGATAGGGACAGTGTCAGTCAGTCAGTCACATCACTACTTGCTCTGTTGTTGGGTAGGAGAGCTGAGAGGGTGGGGATTCAACTGGGAAAGTGATCGAGTTGAGAGCACCCAGCACCATAGTTGAGAGAGAGAGAGATAGAGAGAGAGACAAGTGAGGGGGTTGTGGTGGAGATTGTTTGCCTCCGTGGGGCTCAGACCATTTTACATTGCCTGCCTACTCCTAACTCTGATTCTCTTAAATTTTGCTCCAGAACTTTTTTAGGGTGCACAGAGAGCAGATATTTAACATTTTAATTAAATGTATTGATCTAGTAGTTCATTTGATTGAACTTGTAGTAGCAGTGCAACCTGACACAGACTAGGCCAGGGCCCAGGAAGGACAGGTGGGGAGTGGGTTACTGCTGATCTCTAAGGGCTGTGGTCCCAGCTGGGCCCCGGCTGGCTGGTTGGCATGTTTCCTGGCTCATCTAGCCCGCTGCATAAAATAAATCTGAAGATTTGATTTACTTCAGTTCATAACTCTCTTCACTTGTTGTTGGGTTGCTGCTGCCTGCTGCTCCAGCCAGTGTTCATGCTCAGTTAGTGAGGAGCCTGCCCTTAGAATCAGTTAGCAGACAGATAGCAGCACAGCAGTGCATGACTTCACTGAAAATTGTTTGACCCATGCAGTCAGGTGGCCACTAGAACCACTGTTCTAGCTGGCATAAAATAAATATGTTTTTTGTACAGTAAATATTGTTGGTAGTGCAGTCCAGACTCCTTAGTTGCAGTTGCCAGGGGAGGGTGAGGCCGGGGTCAATTGCCTGTGCGGTGTGACCTTTTCTTCTGTGTCCAGGCTTCCAGCAGCATCTGCTTTACAATATCTCTCTCTCTCCCACTCCTCCTCAGTAAAACTCAGAAGAGAGTGGACAGAGCGGCAGAATTGAACCTCCTCCAGAGTTCTAACCTTATTATTATCCACCTCATGCTGACTTAGGCAGTCAGAAAAGGCTAAAAAGGAAGACTGCTAGACAAACTCAGACTGAACTGATCATAAGAAAAGTGCTGACTGGTGTCTGCAGCAGCACCTACATGTGTGTGTGTGTGTGTGTGACAGTGGAATAACTGTGCTGCGGCAAATGAAAATAAGTAAAAAAATAAAAAAAACAGACCCCCCCCAAAAAAAAAAACATGAACAGTGCACCAAGCATTCACTGTCTGTAACATAAATACAGTAAGGGTGTTTAGAGGGTCAAAACTGGCAATTAACTAAAATAAAGTGGCAGGAGCACCTCCTGTCCTGTCCTGAACTGAATCTCTCCCTCCCTGGCCTTGTTTGCCATTACTTGTGCAGCCTGCACCCAATTTCTAAAGTGAAGCAAGCAAACAAAAAGTAATCTACATAAAAAGTGTGACAGTTCGCTGCAAAGGCAGTGATGGTGGGAAGTAGTGGGCAGTAGTGGGCACTAGGCCAGGGAGACTGACTACTGAGCTAGGGTGAAAATTGATATCAGTGAAGGAGCACCTCTTGTCCTGTCCTGCACTTCTCCCTCCCTGTTTGCCATTACTGCAGCCTGGCCCAGAAAAACACTGATTCTTTTTCTAAAGTGAAGCAAGCTAACAAAAAGTAACCTACATAAAAAGTGTGACCGTTCTGTGCAAAGGCAGTCAGTCGTGGTTGGGACTAGTGGGCAGTGGGCACTAGGCTGAGGGGACTGAGTACTCGGCTAAGGTAATATCAGTGAAGGAGCACCTCTTGTCCTGTTCTGCACTTCTCCCTCCCTGTTTGCCATTACTGTCTGCAGTCTGTAAAACACTGATTCTTTTTCTAAAGTGAAGCAAACTAACAAAAAGTAACCTACATAAAAAGTGTGACCGTTCTCTGCAAAGGCAGTCAGTGGTGGTGGGGACTAGTGGGCACTAGGCCGGGGGGACTTTGTACTCAGCTTGGGCAATATCAGTGAAGGATCACCTCTTGTCCTGTGCGGCACTTCTCCCTCCCTATTTGCCGTTACTGCAGACTGAAGGCAAGAAAACAAAAAAGTAACGACCTCACAACAGTTTATTGTTGGATATAACAGTAAAAGATGCCTCCAAAATTCAAAAGTGGTGCACAAAAGCGCAAGCAGAAGAAGAAAGAATTGCTGCTGGCTGCAAAGCTTCCTAAAATCAGTGTTTTTTTCCAAACTGTGCCTGAGCCTGACAACACACCTGCTAAGACTGAAATTTGTGTGGTATTTTTAGTGAAGAGGGAGGGATTTGGCCAGGGCACCGGGAAAATCCCTTACTCTTTTCGAGAAGTGCCATGGGATCTTTAACATCCACTTAAACTACCACCAGAACAGGAATATGGGACCTCGGTTTAATGTCTCATTCGAAAGACAGTATCTCAGGAGTGCAGCACCCCCCTCATGCTACACTACAGTGCCAGTATTGGGATTTAACCCAAGTGCCTGGTGTGGGGCTAGAACCCACAGCATTCTGATCTCCAGAAGTTGATCCCAGAGATATTGACAGGAGAGGATGTCTTAGACAAGAAGAACTGATGGCCAGGCTCAAAAAAGCTATCTGTACACAGCTGATGTGTCCTACAAGAGGGGAAAGACTAGATTAATCAGAATGAGGACTGTAGTTTTATTGCTAGGTACTGGGCTGACCATCAGTCTGAGGGAAAGTTGTCACTAGCTTTTAAATTATTTTATTGTGTTTTTAAACATGATGGTATAATTTCCAACAACAGGAAGGCTGTGCCTGTAATTCAGTGGGGTGGACCAACCAGCCACTCCCTCAGCTTGACCCATAAAAAGCTGCGCCTTTCAACCACCTCGCTGAAGCATTTTTCATGGTGTCTGGAGGTTTTTTCAGATGCTGTTTATCCCCCCCATCTGTTGGTTTGCATGTTGTTGCTGCTGCTGTTTGTTTCATCTTGCCTCTGACCACTCCTGGCGCTTCTGTCCATCTTCCCTATTCATTTGTTTGTCTTTCCCTTCCCTGTGCCTGTTGTTGCCACCACTGCGACTGTCATTCCCATTGTTGTCCTGTTTACTGCTCTGTAGCTGTGTGTTCCTTCTGCTCTCTCGCATTTCTGTTCTCCTCCCAGGGGCCACCTGCTCCCCCTCCCACTCCATTGTCCCTCCTTTTCTGTCACTCAGCCCGCAGCTATCCCTTTGTCACCTGCTGTCCAATATTCTCCCCTCCCCCATCTTATTCATGCCTCTCTTTTGGGGGTTTCTTTTTTGCCAGCTGCCCTTCTGTTTGCTGCCTTCCCCACTGGGACCGGCATATGCTCTAGAGCACTCTCTCTCTCTCCCCCCCTCTCTCTCTCTCATGTTTCATTTCATTTAATTTTCATTTTATTTGTTAACCAGGTAATAGGACTCTGGGCCGAAGTCCTTTTTCAGGGTTGACCTGGACATAAAAAACAGAACAAACATGCATAATAAACACAACAAGATACAAAATTTACAAATAACATGAACAATCAGACTGCGCTAACAAATATTGTTTAAATTTAACTTTAAAGCATGAATAAGACTTAATTACCCTTAATGAAACTGGTAACCTATTCCATAATAAAGAAGCCTGGTGATCAAATATTCATTGGCCATAATTATTTTTTAGCACACTGTGCAACCAACATTACCCACTATAATATTCTCAAATTCACCAGTCAAGCACCCATCATTTATTTCATCTGGCTGATGGCAATCCCACAGTTAGTGGCTGTCTGTGTTGTTGCCGCTCACCCCATGGCCATTTTTATTTATTTATTTAAACTTTTGATGACCAAGAAAAGCACACTGAGCAGAAGCTCATTTCTAGGTGCGACCCAGGTGAGCAAAGCATTTATCATTTGTGCAGGCAGGAATAAAGAAAGTACAGATAAAATTACAACAGGTCAAAACACTGAAAGAAAAAAAAAATACACAACAATTCAAATAGCAAAAGTAATTTTAGCAGTGGTACAAGCAGAAATACACTGAGATGACATGCCACTAAAGTGCAAGAAGGATTAACTAACTGCAGTGTTGGTAATCTGACATCATTATTCTAAAATTGAAAGAAAGGCAAGTTATGTGTGTGATAGCCACTAGGTGGAGTGGAGACAAGTACGGGGGTGATGGAAGGAGGTGTAAAAGTTTTTGAGATGCAGAAAGGTGGAGGAGTTGCGGAGTTCAGAGGAGAGGTTGTATAAGAGAGGAAAGCGGTAGGAGAAGGCATTTTGGCCTGCTGAGGAATGGGGTTGGGGATAGAAAAGGAGCAGGGGTCCCAGGAGCAATGACAGTATAGAGGGGGGATGCTGGGCAGAGGCAGAAGGAGAGGTAGGGTGGGAGGAGGCTGAACCAGACTTTGGCTATGAAGGTCAGAGATTGGACAAACCTCCTGTGCTAGAGTGAAGCAACAGAGAGAGGAGTACAGAGAACAATGATGAGTGCGAGATGAGGAGTTAGAGGCAAATCTGTAGAAGGAATTAAAGATGGTGTCTAGTTTCAAGAGGGACATGGCGGGGCAGTGCAGAACACGATACCAGCATAGTCAACAGATAGAAGGATCATCTTAGAGACAGGTTCGTGACACACAGAGAGGGAAAGGGAGCCCTTGTTTCGATAAAGGAAACCCAGCTTGGGTTGGAGTCTGGAGACTAGGATGTCAGTATGGGTAGAGAAGCTTAGATTCTGACCCAGTCATACTCCCAGGTATTTGTAAGCCTGAACTGTTTCCAGTAGGGAGTTATCCTGAGAGTGGAGGCTTGGAGGGGACTTTAGCCTAGAGAGCTTTTGAACTGATTGAACGTCATTGAGACCGTCTTCTTCTGGTTAACCTTAAGACCATTTGCCTGAAACCAAGCCAGGACTTTGTTGAAGTCATGTTGGAAGGATAATTGTACTTCCTCTGTGGAGGGTCCCGAGGCAAAGATGATGGTGTCATCCACATACATGTGGATTAGGGACTGGGAACAGGTGGAGGGTAGATCGTTTATGAAAATAGAGAATAGTATTGGGCCATGTATCGATCCTTAAGGGACACCTGCCAATATGGGGGGGGGGTGGAGTTGCCAATTCATACTGCTTGCTGTCTACCAATTAGGTCGGAGGAAAACCAGTGGAAGGGGATGCCAAACCTATGGAATGGAGTTTGTTCAGCAGGATCGCATGTGAGACAGAGTTGAAGGCCTTGGAGAGGTCAATGTATATTGCTGCAGTAATGTGGTCTTTGTCCATGGCAGTGTGGATGGCATTTGCAACGTGGAGAAGGGAGGAGACTGTGGAATGATGTTTACAAAATCCAGATTGATAAGGGGGGAGAGAGTGTTTAAGGAGGAGAGGAAGTCTGACAGCCTAGCATAAATTAGTGACTCCTGAACTTTATCAAGTGAGGGGAGAAGGGAGACTGGACAGTAGTTTCCAGGTGATTCTGCATCACCACCCTTGTGGAGAGGAATCACGTAGGCTATTTTCCATAGGATGGGAACTGTACTTGCATTGATAGATAAGTTCATGATGTGTGCATTGTGGGGCAGCGCTTGCTGCTGCAGACAGACAAAGCAGTTTTAGGTGCACCCATCTGGGCTGGATTTATTTGGGTGAAGCGAGCATAAGGCCTTGAGAATTTCCTGAGTGGTGACACGGGGGAAGTGGTAGCCATTGTTAGGTGGTGGGGGGAGGCTGAGGACGTTGCAGCAGGGGATGTTCAGGAAGGGCACAGATAGTGAAGTACCAGCTGAAAATTTCTGCCACAGAAGAAGGATCTGAGACAAAGATACTTTCTACCTTAAGAGAAGGGGAGGGAGGGGATACTAGGATTGTACTGTCTTCCAGAAGGAGGATGGGTTTCTGAGATTTCTTTTGTAGGCAATTCTTAAAATAGGTAGATTTGGCAAGACAAGTCGCTTTTGTGCAGCTATTTTTGCTGGATATATAGGCAAGGAGATCTCCCTACAAGTGGGACAACTTATAGTGAGCCCAGACCTGGTCATGGGCTTTGCATAGGGAAATTAAATCGGGTTAGATCCATGAATGATGGTTCATGCTTTTGCTGCTCGCCCTGCGGCATCTACATTGTTGCCACTTGCTCTGTGGCCGTCCATGCTGTTGCCACTGGCCTCATCGCTGTCTTTGCTGTATCCTTGCTTTACATCTATCTGTGCTGTTGCCACTTGCCCTGCGGCTGTCTGTGCTGTTGTCAGTCTGTGCTGTTGCCGCTCACCCTGCAGCTATCTGTGCTGTTGCTGCTTGACCCGTGGCTCTCTCCTTCGTTGCCTATTGATGCCACCCTGTCGCTGTCTGTAGTGTTGCTGCTTCAACTCTCTGTATTGTACCCGTTTGCCCCCGCGGCTGCGTGTGCTGTTGCTGCTTGCCCTGCGACTGTCTGTGCTGTCGCAGCTCTTCCCTCAGCCATCTGATGTTGCCGCTTGCCTCATGGCTGTCTGTGCTTCTGTTGCCGCTCACCCCAAGGCTCTCTGTCTTCTCCCTTTCCATGTTCCCTTATCTTTGTTTTCCTCTGCATTTTTTTTTGGTTTTTCCTAAGTCATTGTCTTGTCAATCTTGTCCTTTCTGATGTGTTGTCATCTGTCACTAAACAAAATGCCCTGAAGCCTGGAGTGAAAGTGACCTAAGCCTTGGATGCCCAGAGGTTTCCTCCTCAAAGGGTTTTTTTCTTCTCCTCTATGTCAATGGTCATAAGACCTAGACAGGTCATAGTAACATATTTCCTAGGTTATTTAGGTAGGCTTCTACTGTTGGATGGAGATGAATGGTGGCCTCCTCTGCAGATGTATGGTGGCCTCCTTTGTCGTTCACTCTCTCCTTAGTAAGTCATGCCTTCTTGCTATAATTCACCTACAAGATGGTTACTATTCATTCCTGCTGTCTCTCGCTGTCATATGTCAAGCTCCTCACTGTACAATGCCTATTGACCTACATGCAGGTCCTCCTTACTGATGCATACGGTACACGTCCTTCTGCAGTGCTTTCTGCTCTATCATCTTTTCTTTTGGGTGCCCCTTCTTAAGGTGCCTTTAGCCAAGGGAATGATTCCTGTGGCACCTCTGGGGTGGAACCCTCCACTAGGGTTCCTTGCCTTCATACCCCTACAGGGTGTTATATCCCATGGATAGAGAGGTGAACGGCCACAAAGATTCATCACAAGTTGCACAAGCATAACACTATACTAAGTTACGTAATCCCATTAAAGTTATAGTTAGGCTGATCATTTTGAGTTAGTGTTAGGCCATTAACGTGAATGATGTAGGTAGTTTTAATTTTTTTTTATTAGCGTTCATCTCAGTTCTTTTTGTTGGTTACTTGAATCTGTTTCATGCTGAGACCATTTACCAAGTAACTTGCTGCATGTATTGCTTTGCTATGCACTGTTTAGTGCATAGGATATCAAGGACTATAGGTCCTAGTGCTTATCTTCAAATAGACAGTATTGCATTTTGCTGGAGTGAGCATCCCCCCGCAACTGACCATCTGTTCAACAAAGTGGAAGCCTGAGGGACTCTTACCACTGGTCCTCGTTTGTTTGTTGCTGGTGTAGTGCTGCACATCAGTGTTCTTTAAGGATTTCTTGTCAGTTTGAAAGCTTACAGATCTAAAAGGTGCACTGGTCATGTTTGGTAAACCTGACCTCCCTGTTGGGAGTGGAGCTGTTGGCCCTGGAACTGTATCAGCTGCTGTGGGAAAGCAACTGTTTAAAGGTTCTGTGCCCATTTTCTGTCCCACCTGGAACTGTGTCAGCTACTGTTGGAGAATAGCTGTTCAAGGTTCTGTGCCCATGTTCCTTTTGGCACCAAAGTGTGGGTATCCTGCTCTGCTATTTGGGGGATTTGGGGGAAATCTGTGTAACAGCTGGGAATCCCTCTGTGTTTATGGTATATAGTGGCACTTCACATTCAGAAGGGTACCTGCCTTACACCATGAAACACTGTATCTCTTTACCTCTACCTCCGCCACCACAGATCAGGGCAAACAGGGACCAGGGCACCCAATCTACATTTCTTGAGTACCACAAACTATGTGACTTACACATAAACTGAATGTCTACACTGGGATCTGGGATCAAGCAGGATGTATTTTATTGAGCTCTACAGTGTAACACAGCTCTGAAGAGCATTACCCTAGCCTTCAATTCTTCATCAGCAGTCTTCATTATCAGCAATCACATTCAAATTGGTTAACATGGACTCCTAGACTTGCCCAGTATATCACACAGTCATAACTATATTCTCATATCTTTTACTCTTTGAGTAAAATAGGATTTCTACTGTTGTGATTTAATTTACTAGGGGTCCCTTTGCCCCTTGGGCGATCTGACACCCACCATACCACACATCTCTTTCATTTGCCAAGATTACCACTTTTTGATGCTAAAAGGAACATTATCATCACTATCATATTCACTGCTATTATTTCAAACCTTATTACCCATTTTGAGGTCCCAGGAGTTCTGGTGCTCCCAAGTCCATTTGTGCATGGCATCCTCCCAGTCAGGACAATCACTATACCTGGGGGAAACTATGCCTATGCAAGTCTTTTTTTTCACTTCTTTTTCCCTCCCAGTCAACATCACCTGAGAGTCCCTCAGATGTATGGCTTGTCCCACCCAGCCAGCGATCCAACACATCCCTAGTCCTCTCTGGTGCTCCAGGCCCCAGGACCCTTACCTGCAGTGAGTGCACCCTGGCTTATACCCCCCAGGGTGGGGCCACCTCTCCTTGTGGTGCTCCTTGAATCATGCTGCTGCAGGTGGGCCAGGAGCTGAAGGATATCGGGGTCTGGGTGAGTGGGATCTGGCGATGGGCATGGGACCATCATCGTCTACTCAGGTGGTGGGATTTTCCATGAACTTGCATGAGTGTAATGGTCCTCTGGAGGTGCAAACATGCACTGATGTCCAGCATGAGCTCAGCATGCTCCTGCACCCCTCTCGCGAACATCCGCCGATGCCTCCACCCTTTGCATATGCGACCCCCAGCTGATGCACTCCCAGTCTCCAATGGGAGTTGCTACTGCTGGGGAGTCATGAACCCACCCTCCTCAGGAGAGAAGGGCTGTCCTACGGATGTTCAATCCTCTCCTGCCCAGCAGACCCCCGGCAACCCGAGCTTGCTCCCGAGCCAAGGTTGCCAGCATGGTGGGAGGTGTTCTATCCAGTGCCTCAACCCTCAGCACCACTGGGCTGGCTACATGCGCAAGTCTTAGTGTGTCAGCAAGTAATATCCATTCAAATACAGTACATCAGCATCATGGTCTACTCATTAATTTTGTAGATATTTGGTTTGGCCATGTATGCCTCTTTTTGACACCACACTGATAGCCCTAATGGCCCAACAAAATTGACTCCCATGCACCGCTGCATCCTGGGGACTTACCGACAGCAAGTCTTATCAGGCCCTCTCTACCCGACAAACTTCATTTGGGGGCTCCTCCCCAGGGGGTTACATAATTGCAAATTACTCCTTAGGCTTTTAATTTCCAAAGAACAACTCAGTGAAGGTTAACTCACATCTGCTCTCTCCTGTGTGTACAGATGGCAGGAATGGATTCTCATGGATCTCAGAAATCTCACTTAAGAGGTGACCCTATACTGCTCCCACATACCATCAGGTTACTCGATCTTTCAATTCTCACAGGCAGGACTTCTCATCTGATGTCTCATAAGGGCTTGTGCTCTGGGACCCCGACTAGATCCCAGACCACTAGAAACCTCACTGGAGTACCACCTGAACCCAGGGACCCTGCCACAATCCCTGAGCCTATAGGCTTGTTTGCATCCGGAGAGTTTGGAGTCTTTCTCTGCTCCTCTAGTCTTCACAGGACTGCTACCCTTCTCTTCTCTTCTTAGAACTACAGCTTGCTTTCACCTCTAGTAGAGGGTAGGGCAGGGCCATGAATATTCATGCCTAATTTTCCCACTTCTGGCTGAGTCAAGAAGCTCCAGGAACAAACTGCAGATGCCACATCTCCAAGCTGGGGACCACTAGAAAACCACTGTCAGGATCATGCTTATCTCTTTCAGATGCCCCCCAGTAACCTGCCTGGATGAAGAGAATGGCCGGTTGCAACTTGTGTGGACAGACTGTTCTATGTGGAGTGCGTAGGGGTTGATCTTCAAGACTCTCCTTTGCTGTGGGAGAGCAGCTGTTTTCTCATGCTTAAAAAAATATCTGAAGCATGCTGAGCCATTCCTTTATTTATTGGCATTAACTACTGAAGTTACTTTGTCTAACTCTCCCATGCTGGATCAAAGGCCATATCAGGTGGCAGGACGTAAGCCATGATGTCAGTTTTATTGAAACTTTCACTTTCACCTTGCACTGATCCCCAGGCATATCTCTCATCTGGTGGCAGCAGGTGCAATATTTACACAAAATATTTATTTTGTTTATTTATTTATTGAAAATGTTTCACCAGGAGAGGCACACTGAGCAAAACAATGCTCGTCTCACGGTGCGACCTGGGGGGTGGGGTACATGTGAGGAGTAATCATAGTACAAACAATGGTTGAGATTAGTCAAGCAAAACAAAACAGTGGTTACATGGTTGAACGTCATGTTGCATTGTGACTTTGCTCTGTTTGAACAGGTTATTTTGCCCTTTAGAATTCTGAACATATTTTGAATTATTTTAAGTAAAGTTATGGCTTTGAACATATGGTGTACTGTGGCTGTGGCTAGGATAATTGCGAACCAGTAGTATGTAAGGAGGAGTGACACGTGAGGAGGGAAGGGAGTTACTCTGGTCTGGTTGGGGGTAGTTTGGGGTTTTAATGCTTAGTGTTTAACTTTGTTGCTTAATAATTTTAGATAGCTTTGGTAGGCAGTATCAGGAGTGCCGACAGGGGAGGACAACCGGGACAACTGTCTCTGGCTCGGTGGCTCAAGGGGGCCCAGGGTGGGGCTGGCTGGACTATTATCAATTTTTTTCCCCAGCCAGGCCCCCTCCAGCCTGAAGTGCTGACACTGATAGATCCGGACCCCATAATCTTTCTCAATTCTCTCCAGTCCCCACTTACTCTTTCTCTCTTCCCCCCGGACCCACTTGTCTTACCCAAATACCCCATTGCTGTGCCAGCAGAAAGAGTGTGCCAGCTGCAGACAGTAGCAATTTTTCAGGCAGGCCAGTACTTCCTATCTCCTCCACTCTACAGTACTTCCTGATCCCACAATTTGCCAGCAAACAGGGGTCAACTCAGGTCAGGAGCACTGGCAGCCAGAGCCGAAGTCATGCGGGGGGGGTCAGAGGTCAGGTCAGACAATGGCCAGGCCAGCACCCTATGTGAGGTCACAGCGGGACTCTCGCACACTGCTGCTCATATGTGTGGCACAATTCTTTGACCATTCAAGAACAGAAGGATAGAGACTGACCAAGACAGTCCATTGATGTCATCGTCAGGAGTGGGACTTCTAATCAATCAGACTGACCAACCACTGCCCAGGACTCCCTGGAAGTTGAACAGCCACCTGGTGTGGAACTTGGAAGAGGAGAAGAGGACAACAGTCTGACCTGGACTCTGGAGGTCACTGGAGGAGGATTCCAGCTGCAGCCAGTGCAGCAGGGCCTGGATGAGCTAGCCTAGGGCTTGGGACCAGGGGCAATGCTGGTGGGTAAGATGCAATGCTCACTCAGTTCTCCACTCCTAACCTATCTAGGCTATCTTGATTTAAACACTAAGCTAGCTGTAGCTGGTGATGAAAAGCCAAACATTAATCCAAATAGTCTATGCCTCCTGTGCCAGCCTGGCTGTAATGCACTTTAAAAAATTGTTTTTTTAACAAAAATTTTATTACTATACTACTGATTACTTACACCTCTGAAGTGCAAGTGAATGTAGCCAAAAATAATGTGTTACTAAATACACCTCTGCAGTCTGTGAATGTAGCAGAAATGAAAATACATTTCATATTGATCAGTAAGGTCTCTGGTCTTGTCTTCCTTTTGGAGGAGAGGCATGAGGCAGGCCAAGGCTTTTGTATAATATTCAGTGGCAGGTGAATTCTTCTTTGGCAACTAGGAGAAAATCTATGGATGAGAGAGAGAGAGAGATAGATAGATGGATGGATGGATGGATGGAGAGATGGACGGACAGACAGACAAACATATTCTGAAATGAAACATGGGCTGCCTGAAGAGATGTGATATACCCTTCATTCACTTCTATATTCAAGAGTTGGTATGGTAATATGGCTTGTCACAGTATCAGTCTCCTAATCAGTTTTGATTACCATTTTATAGAAGTATGCAACAACTTGAGGAATGAAAATGCTTATGCAGGCTCATGAGAAAATAAATCTGAGCAGACTTTAAATATAATGGCCTGGATATTCAAACTGCACCAGGCTGTGGCGCAAGCCTGGGCACAGCTCAACTTTGTGGCCTGGGCGATATTCAACAGAGCTGCGCTATGGCGCAGCAGCTTTTAATATCGCACCCTGGCCATGCCCACTGTGCATGCTGCAGTGGCACTGCGCCAGTGCAAGTGGCCAGAGTGGCGCATGGAGATGCGCTAGCGCAAGTGTCATTATGCCATGCACAGCACCTGCGATATTCAAAAGGGGACATGCAAATGGGGCCATAATTTATGCAAGGTGCACTGGGGACCATTTGCATCTCATTATGGCCCCATTTGCATGCCATTAGCATGCAGGTGCGCCCGATTCGAGACTTAGCCTGGCGCCCTGCCAGGCAGGGCGACCAGGGGACCGACGCCCCTGCAGCCCGATACAGGCATTTGTAAAGAACCCCCCCCTGTCCAATATCCCTGGTGGTCCAGTGGACCTCTATGTGCCTGATCATGGGCATTTGTCATGAAGATTAATCCCCTGTCCTATATCCCTGGTGGTCCAGTGGACCGCACTCAGCCTGATCGCGGGCATCAGTAATAGAACCCCCCCACGTCCAATATCCCTGGTGGTCCAGTGGACTGATCGCTGCCCAATCGTGGGCATCTGTAACTCATAAAATACCCTTACTATCCTGGTGGTCTAGTGAACCCCCCTCCCCACCCGCCCACTGAGCCCCACCGCCCCACTCCCCCGTCAGCTGGCGGGCGGCAGCAACCACCTGCCTGCTGCCCGCTGCCACCAACTGACAGCTCGGTGAGCTGCACGCCCATTACAGCTGCTAGCCACAATGGGCGGCAGCCCATACCGCACTAATCAGTCCAGATATGTGAATGAATTCATTCAGAGGTCCACTGGACTACCTGGAATAATGGTGAGGGCTTCTCTACACAGATGCCCTTGATGGGGCATGGAAGTCATAGCCAGGTGCAGCAGAACGGTTGGCCACCCACAGGTGCTTAGCTGCGTGTTGCGCCCTGCAATCGACAGCTCACCTGTGGTGGCCATCACTTGTTCCTTTTTGGGGCTTAACTTTGTGCAGGCACAGGTAGGGGTTGTCATGATGACTCTGCACATCCCAGGCTGAATATCGGGCTGTGCAGGTTATGCATGGCACGCCCCACCTGTGCCTGCATACATTACTGATGTGCTCCGCCCATCGGGATTTGTGTGGCGCACTTTTCCCTTTTGAATATTGCACTGGGGTGCATCAGTGGGTTGTGCATGGCTCAACACTGTTGCGCCATGCGCAACCCTTTTGAATATCTGGGCCAATATGTTTAAGGTTATAGCATCATGCTGTGGGATGATTCAGCAGTTTAGTAGCTAGAGGCAACACCAATCCCTCAGGCTCAGCATAAGTATGCCCTTTGAATACTTAGTCACCAGTAATTGCTGCACGCATACAGCTCCAATCAGAACAGAAGCACTATGTCTGTGCTCTCAATATTTGACATATCACAGTTCTTACTGATGTCTCCCTGGGCTGTTTCCCACCTGGCCTGCCAACAGTGACAGAACACTTTCTCTCTTTGAAAAATAAGGAAAAAAAAAACAGGACTACGCTCAGATTCCTCATTTTTCAGTTTTACTTTTTTAAGTAGCATGGCGGTGCATTATTTATTTAAATATAAATGTACACATTTTTTGACTTATAGATGTCTTACGAGTAGATGGGAAAGTGAGGGGGACCCAGTCCTAAAGGTGTGTCCCAGTCCCAGAAATTTCTAAAGGAGCCCCTGGGCAGTATGTACATGTTTTCTTCCCCTTTCAGGCACACCTACTTCTGGACAGCCTACATAGGATGTCCCGTTTTTGGGGATCTGTTCCATTTTTTACCACAGTGGTTATTAACCACTGTAGGAACTTAGGAATTTTCTGAATGTATGGCGATGATTGCAGGTGTTGTCCAGAAGCAGGGGTCAGGGACAGGAAGATCATGAGTATGAGGTCTAGAAGGCACCCTGTGAGTAACTGAAACCAGGACAAGGGTCCTCCTTGCCTGGTGCCAATACCCAGGACCCTGCCAATTGTTTTAACTGGCAGTAGATAACCAGATTTGCTGACTCAGTCACTCCTCTTCTGGGTGTTCTCTGCAATGCTCAGCCATTGAGGAATAAAGCTGCAGTGACTGAGGGTTTTATCCTCACCTGACTTTGTCTGTGTCATGGAAACCTGGCTCGGGGACAATGCTAGTCCCCCTTTGGAGGTGTTGAAGAAGAAGAAGAAGAATCAGCATTTATATAGCGCTTTTCATACACAGTGTATCCCAAAGCACTTTACAAGCAATGCTAGACTGGTAGTGAAGTGACTAGGCAGGTGTTCTGTGGTAGATTGTAAAAGGCAGGCACGCGGCAGGGTGCATGGGCACCATCTGCTTTAGATCCACATTGCAGGCAGCATAGCCTAGAGGTTAGAGTAATGAACTCTGAATGAGCTTGGTATCTGCAGACCTGGGTTAGATTCCCACAACCTCCACTTGCATACTGTGTGACTCTGAGCAAGTCACTTAACCAGCACAAAGCTCCTGGGTCACCTCTGAAAACAGGCACTTGTGCCTAGAGAGCCTTACCTGGTAAACAAAGAATAAATAAATATACCTCATGGGTGGGACCAGATCATAAGAACATAAGAATGTGACAGTAGATGGGGATCCCTTGATCCATCTAGCCTCCCCATGTGTTTTCCTACTCCTCCTGGGGGGGTAGGCAAACATTTGAATGAGTGGCTGATAGGGGTGGTCCAGGTACAGGTTGCAAGATCATTCTTGTATACTGGCTCACAGGTGTGGGAATTAATTCTTGCAGGAGCTGGTGGACCTCATGATTGACATCGTATTGGACTTCTCCAGACTTCTGGTACTGGGGATTTCATGCCTGCATTAATGATTCGGACAGCATCTCCCCCAGCTGATGCTTTCAATGGGCCTAGCACAGACAGTTACCACATTAACCCTCTTGCGTGGCCATGCCTTGGATCTGATCTTCTCATTGTGAGTTGGTGTCTACAGTGTCAAGGTTTATCCTGTCATTTGGTCAAATCAGCATGCCATGTCACTCTTCTGTGAGCCCACTGTTTAATTATCCTGCCATGGAGATGTTCCGATACTGCCCTAAACATAATTTGGAGCCTAGCAAACTCTGGACAGTATTGGGCAGTCTAGTATAATGACAGCATATGCTGGTGGTGTCTTGAGAGACATAGATAGTTATATTACAACTCTTGCATTTGCTCTCAACTGTATGTCACCTTATTGTGTCTGTCCTTTGACTTTCTGCTGCAGCTCCCCATGGTACTGTGAGGAGCTGAGATGGTTGAAAAATAGACAGAGGTTAGAATATTCTTGGTAGAGGACCCAGTCGGAATTTGCAGTGGTTACTTTGTTTCCCCTATATACAGTCACATCTACTTGTGACTCATTTTGTTTTCCAGTGACTTGACAAGCATATCATTTTGTTGTATGGAGACTTAACTAGTATTCCATTTCATTGTAGAGACTTCAGAAATATCCCATTTTGTTGAACAGACTTGACTAGTGCCCCATTTTGCTGTACAGAGAGTTGACTACTATCCCATTTCCTTCTACAAAGACTAGATTATTACCCCCATTTCATTGCACAGAGACTTGACTAGTGTCCCATTTGTATAGCATAGTGGCTAAGACCACTGAGCTGCAAACCTGGAGACCCGAGTTTGTATCCTACAGCCACCACTTGCATATTGTGTGACCATGACCAGTTCACTTAGCTTCCTTGTGCTCCCAGGTCACAGATGGAAACAAGATCTGGTGTAGTGTGCCTTTCCTGGTTGAACAATTTCCCCTTTCTGCGTTAACTTGATTAGTGTACCATTTTGTTGTACAGAGACTTAACTAGTATACCATTTCATTCTACAGTGACTTGACTAGTGTACCATTTCGTTCCATAGGGTCTCGACTAACATCCCATTTTGTTGTAAAGAGAGATGAAAAGTGCCCCTTTTGTTGTACAGAGACTGGACTTGTGTCCATTTTTGCAGTACAGAGATTTGACTAGTGTCCCATTTTGTTGTAGACTTGATTAGTGCACCTTTTTGTTGTAGATACTTGAATACTGTCTCATTATGTGGTACAGAGACTTGACTAGCATCCCATTTTGTTGTGCATAAACCCAATTAACAGTTGTCTTTGGTACATTTATTATTGGAATGTCCATTTTAAAATGCCCTCCATATAAAATGGTCGGACCCATCATTTATCCAGGATAAGTACTTACTCTAATTATTAAAAAAAATGTTTTGTCTTGCAAAATCAGGATGTCACTATTTTTTGCTCTATTACGAGACTTACAGAAACTGCAGAGTACAACATAGAAACAGAAGTTGATGGCAGATAAGGACTGCAAGGCCCATCCAGCCTGCCCATTTCTTTTTCTACCTTATGAATGTGCCACTGGTCTTTGCTCTGTCGATGGCCTACCTATTCATACTTATCTGTATTGCTCCCTTGTGCCTATCCCATGCCTGTTTGAAACCCTGCTCTGTATTCATATCCACCACTTCCTGAGGTAGGCCATTCCATGCATCCACCACCCTTTCTGTGAAAAATAACTTCCTCACATTACCCCATAATCAGCCTCCCTCTAATCTCATGCTGTGTCCTCTTGTTCTGCTATTTTTCTTATATTGAAACATGTTAGACTCTTTTACCTTGTTAATGCCCTTAAGGTGTTTGAATGTTTCAATCATATCACCTCTCTCCCTCCTTTTCTCTAGGGTATACATATTGAGTTCAGTTAATCTGTCCTCATATGTTTTCTGATGCAGTCCCTGCACCATTTTGGTTGTCCTTCTCTGGACTGCCTCAATTTGGTTAATGTCCTTGTGAAGGTGTGGCCTCCAGTACTGCATGCAGTACTCCAGGTGGGGCCTAACCAGTGTCTTATAAAGAGGGATTATTACAACCCTCTTACGACTTGTGTTATCCCTACTAATACACCCCAACATCCCTCTAGTCTTACCTACTGCTTTAGTGGTCTGCTTGAATGATTTCAGGTCATCGGTGATGATGACACCCAAGTCTCTTTCTTCCCTTGTGACTGCCAGCAGCTCCCCTCCCAGCCTGTAGGTGGCTTCAGGGTTTCTCTTCCCTATGTGCATGATCTTGCACTTCTTTGCATTAAACCCCAGTTGCCACTCTTCTGACCATTTTGCTAGTTATTCCAGATCTCTTCTCATTCTGCTCACCCCATCTGGATCATCTACTCTGTTGCACATCTTGGAGTCATCGGCAAACAGAAAAACCTTACCCTCCAGTCCATCTGCAATGTCACTGATGAGGATATTATTGAAGAGGACTGGCCCCAGGGCTGATCCCTGAGATACCCCACTTGTGACTTGCATCTCTTCTGACTGTATACCGTTTACCACCACTCTCTGTTTTCTGCCCGTCAACCAGTTTGCCACCCAGTTGACCAATGTCTGATCCACCCTAAGCCTACCCAGCTTATTAATCAATCTTCTATGTGGAACAGTATTGAAAGCTTTGCTGAAGTCAAGGTAGGTGACATCAGTTGCTCTCCCTTGGTCCACCACTCTGGTTACCCAGTCAAAGAAATCTATTAGATTAGTTTGACAGGACCTTCCTTTTGTAAACCCATGCTGTCTTGGATCCTGTGCTCCTATGGATTCCAGGTGTCGCACTATCCTTTCCTTAAAGAGTGCCTCCATAATCTTGCCCACTACTAAGGTAAGACTGAATGGTCTGTAGTTCCCTGCCTCCTCCCTGCTACCACTCTTGTGGAACGGGATCACATGAGTCCTTTTCCAGTCTTCTGGGACCTCTCCTGTGCTCAGAGACTCACTAAAAGCAGATGTTCCTGCTGGTATTGACCAATCTGTATCTGGCATGTTGAAGTCTCCCATTATCAGAACCTCCGCTTTAGCGAAATATATATGCATCAAATAGTTTAATTCCTGCTTTGTATATTATGGCATAATACCAAGCAACTGAAATCAAATATTGTAGTGTATTCTGCTGTTTTTAATTTTTTTTTATCTGTATTTTTCTTTGGTAGTTTTATTATCGTTTTGTATGTATTTTGTATGTTGAGTAATTCACTGCACATGCTTTTAATAGAAACACAGAAACTTAGAAAAAGAGAGCAGAAAGCTACCATGGGTCCATCTAGTCTGCCCATGTGTTCCTTGGACCTTCTCAGATCCCAGGACTGAACCCCCTTCTGCTTAATACCTCCTACTGCTCCTGTTGCTTTTGATTGTGCTTTAGCCTTGTCCCACCCTAGCTTGAATGATGTCACGGACTTCGCTTCCACTAACTCAGGTGGCAGTTTATTCCATGGCTCCATGACTCTTTCTGTAAAATAGTGTTTCCTAAGCTCCCTCCTGAAGCCCCCCCCCCCCAACCTCCACTCTTGCCCTCTAGTGTTAGAATCAGAGACTCTGTTGAACAGGTCTAAAGATGGCACCATATTTATTCCTCTCAGGAACTTGTATGTTTCAATCATGTCTCCTCTCTCCATCCTTGTTTCCAGTGAGAACATACTTAATGCTTCCAGATACTGCATGTATGAGTGCTCTTGAAGGCCCTGTATCATTTTGGTCACCCTTCTCTGGACAGCCTCCAACCTGTTTATATCCTTTTTCAGATGTGGACTCCAAAGCTGGACACAGTACTCCAGACGTGGCCTTACCAGGTACCTGAAGAGTGACAGGATTACCTCCTTCCTCCTGCTGTCGAATCCCCTCCCTATGCACCCCAGCATTTTGTTGGCCTTGCTATAAGCTCTGTTGCATTGGGGTGTCTGTTTAAGGGTGCTGCTTATGATGACACCTAGGTCAGTTCTTCCTGTGTAGTACTGAGCTGGACTCCGTTGAGGTGGTATGCTGCCATTGGATTCCCTTTACCCAAATGCATCACCTTACTTTTTTTACATTGAACCTCACCTGCCAATCGTTGGACCATCTTTCCAGCCCCTGTAGGTCTATTTTTTTATTTGACTTTCAGTTAATACAGGGGTGGCTATCTACTCACAAACTTGTTTTAAATGAGTCCAAAACCCAAGCTATGCTCTTTGGGTCAAATACTAAACTCAGACATGCACATCCTAATCTTAAAGTTACCTCATTAAATGGTTCACTAGTTGGGGTGGTAAACTCCTTTAAATATCTGGGCCTCACCCTTGATCTGCCTCTAAATTTTGACACATCAATCAGTCCTGCAAACTGGTCAACTCCAAACTTGGAATAGCCTATCGAAGCAGCTATGTGCTTACTCCCTCAGCAAGGCTTGCCATAGCCTGTGGCATACTCCTTCCATCACTTACCTATGGTGTTGCAACTTATGCCTCTGCATGCAAATCTATCCTTCGGAAATGAGATATCACATATAACAATATCTGTCGCTATGCGTCCTCCTCACACCGTCTGAAACACGACTGTCTCCTCTAGTCAGACCTTGGCTGGCTTCCTCCTAATGAATTAAGGATTCACGCATATGGCTCTATCATTGATAATGTTGTCTGCCTACAAATACCTGCATCCCTTGCAGAACTTTTCCAAAATCTGAAGCCTTGCTATGGACTGAGGTCTGCTGACTAGGCCCCCGTCTTCATCCCCAGACACAAAACCACAAAAAGCGCTAGTGCTTTCACCTGCTATGCCCCCAAATACTGGAACTCCCTTCCACTAGCTTTGAGCCAATCATCATCTCATGCAGCTTTTAAAAAAGGGCTGTGAAACTATCTTGATTCTTCCCACAAGTGCTCCTGCTTCAAGCCTCCATAGCTTCTTTTCGCTCCCAGTCTTCTCTTCCATGGCATTTATTATCTGATCTTCTATACGCTATGCACTTCTCTTTCTTATCTGACCCACCCCCCCCTTATTTTCACTCTCATCCTTCTTTTCTTGCTCTTACTTCTATCACTTACTAGTATCCTTCCCCTAGAACAACATTCTTTCCCTTATTAGCACTAAAATGTTCAATCTGTTTCATGTTTTTCTTCCTTAAAGCTCATTGTAGTGTAGTTTTTGGTGTGTACAGTACTGCTACTCTCTTATTTTTATTCATTTGTTACTCTCTGCACTGGTATTTCATTTGCTAATTGCTCTGTATAGTACTGTCAACTATGTTTGTACTTGTATTGAAATGTTACCCTGTATTGCTGTACTGTACCCTCCCGGGTCGTGCCTGAAAATAGTCATTGCTATGGCTAGTGCACCTACCCAGTAAACAAAAACTAAATAAAATAAGAAAGACCTTTCAGCCAGTGACTCTTTTACAGAGGTTCCACGTCAGAGAAACAGAACAAATAACAAGAATCAATCCCAGAAATTACCAACAAGTTCAGTAGTTAAATGCACATGGCAAATACAAAGACATTATGCAACTGGATCTAACATAGGTTACACAAACATCAGAAATGTTCACAAATACTAGGCCTAATGGCGAGAAGAACATACCAGGACTGAATTTTAAAACAGTTATTTTGTCAAAGTGCTGAGAGGTTAAAAGAGGTCTTATCACAAGTGCAAAGATAAAATATCAGGCTGGCTTAAAACAGACAGGGAGAAAAGAGTGCAAGGGGTACTAGGATGGAGTTATGGGACAGGGCCAGATTGAGCGGTGATAACCAAAGGTGGAGGGGGGAGGAGCTGTGAGAGGGATGGGGAGGGAGGAAGAAGATAGTAGGGTGGAAGTAAAAATAGGCAAGACAAGAGAAGGGTGAACCCTTGGGGTGAGGGCAGAGAGGAGTGAGGAGGGGGGTGCCAAGGATATGATGGAGAGATGTGGGAAGGGAGAGTAGACAGTGGGGTATGGAGAGGTAAGGGCAGAGGAGAAATGAAAAGGGGGAAGGGATGGCCAGTGAAAGAAAAACAAGAATGGAGAGATACAAGTGAGGGGAGTGGACAGCAGGGTAGTAAAGGGCAAAGACTAGTATCAGAGGGAAAGAAGGTTGCAAGGGACATTAGGTCCCACAATGACAGCTACTGGTAGATGCTAGAAATGCATGGAGTTTGACTTTGAACGGGCCGAGCTTGGTTACCTTCTGGAGATCCACAATGAGAGTGTTTAGCCACACAGGAGCGCGATATTCATAAGACCATTGACCTTGTGTGGTCCTCCAGAAGGGTATTTTCAGAGATTGGTCGTTAACACCCCTAATATTTCTTGCAGAGCTGTGCATTGTAAGAAGGCTCCGCACACCAGGTGGGGTAAGCCCTAAGGTGGACTTCTTAGCTAGTAGGCAGACCTGGTATTGTATTCTGATATCTAAGTTGAGCCATCTGGACTGCTCATAGAGTGTATAAGTATGTGTCAGGCGGTCAACACCCAGAACAAGTCTACATGCTTTATTTAATGTAATCTTAATCTGCTTGAATGCGGTGGGAGTAGCAGAACCATATGCAATTAGGCCATAATCGAAGATAGATAGCACTGAACTTGTTATGGCAGTTTTTAGTGCTTCAATGGTTAAACATTGTTTATTTTGGTAAAGTAGACCTAATTTGGCATTGGCTGTTTTAGCTACTTTATCAATGTGCTGGGTGTAAGATAGTGTGCTGTCCAGTGTTAGCCTAGGTATTTAAAATTTTGTACCATTTCAAGGTGGGAGTAAAGATTGTTGCAGACTCGAAGTTGTTACATACTGTGCTCATTATGGGCAGAGGCGAAGACCATTGTTTTTGTTTTCTTGTAGTTAAGTTAATAATTTGGAATTGATGAACCATTGTTCTACTGCCGAGAAATTGGACTGCATTTGGTTTTCTAAGGCAGAGGGGTTGTGGTGACAAGAATAAAGTATAGCATCATCAGTGTAAAGTAAAACATTGTCTGACACAGCAAGGGGAAGGTGGTTAATGAATAAACTAAAGAGAAATGGACCACAGGGATTTAGCCTTGGGGCACCCCTGTAGTAACCTGTTAAGTGTCAGAAAGAACATTTTGAATTTTTACTTTTTGCACTCTCCCAGAGAGGTAGCTCCTAAACCAGGATAGGGATTCAACTGATAGGCCAGTACGAGACAGCTGATTTAGAAGCAGTTTGTAGTTTATGGTGTCGAAGGCCTTGGTTAGGTCTATATAGGTAGCCCCCACCAAGAACCCATGGTCTAAAACGTTATGGATAAAACCAGTAAATTCTACTAGTGTGGTTGAGGTGCTATGCTGCTTCTGGAATCCGTGCTACTGCTGGCACTGTAGCTGGTATTTATCCAGGTAGTCCGTCAGTTGGTCTGCTACTATGCGTTCAAGCACTTTTGAGATGGGGGGGTTGAAATAGGTCTGTAATTGGAATGGATGGTTCTGTCTCCAGATTTGTGGATGGGTGTGACCTCTGCAGCTTTCCAAAGATGAGGGAATTTTTCAATTTACCAGTGGGAAGAGAGAGATTTAGAATTTTGGTTAAGGGAACGAGGGTAATTTCCAGGATGAGTTTTATGAGTTTGAGGTGCAGCATATCACTGCTGGTTCTAGACTTTACAATCGCTTTGGTAAGGTATTTCCTGGCCTCAGCTGGAGTAATAACTTTCAGGTAGAACAGCGATGGAGAGTTGGGGGGGGATGCAGTGTCTTGCAAGTGATTGTCATCAGCCAGAGGTTTTAGGAAATCAGGGGGCAGCCCAACGCTAATGTCTGTGAAAGCTTTATTGAAAGCATGGTCTACGATGCTAGGATCTTGGTTGGGAGTACCTTCCACATTTAGTAAGGTGGGAAGAACTTTATTAGGTTTCCCTGCAAGTGTCTTTATGGAAACCCAAAACCTATGGCCATCACCCCAGGAGTTAGTAAATTCAGTTCTGAAATGTAGGCTTTTCGCCTGCCCTATTGCCCAGATGCATTTGTTCTGAGCAACTTTGTACACCTGAGTATCTGCCGGGGAGCCTGTATTTCTAGCTTTTGCCCATAAGTTATCATGGTGCTTCATCATTTCGAGGAGCTGGGGGGAGATCCAGGATTTTCTGGAGTCCTGGATCTTCCTTTTAGTGAGGGGAGCAAAGATACCACTGGACTCATTGAAATTATGTATGAAACCTTCCAGTGCATTGTCTATGTCAATTGCGTTATCTAAGAAGCTCCAGTCTTGGAGTGCCAGGTGAGCTTTCAGGGAGGTCAGTTTCCCTTTTTTCAGTAGCCTGTTTGTGATTGTTCTTGTTGTGACTTTGGGGAACTTATTTGACCAGTTGAAAAGGATTGGGGAATGGTCACTAAGGGAATCTGGGAGGACTGCTAAGTCAGTTGATCTCTCCGGCCAGTTGGTAATGACCCAGTCGATAGTCGTGCTGGTGCAATACGGTAATTTTAACAGGTGGGGGAGTTTACTACCTGCAACATATAAATGGCAGTTAGGGCATCTTTATAGAGGGCTGCATCGGGGGATGACCAGGTAATGTTAAAGTCCCCCATGATTATTTATTCCTTGCTCTGCATTGGTCAGTCAGGTAATCATGGGCAACTTTAAAGCCATTGGATTGGTCCTTGGGGGGATATATGCCGGTGCCACAGTCACAGATTTTCCATTAGTGACGAGTAATAATTTTATTAGTAGGAGTTGGGTGTCTCCTCTGGTAACAATGGGAACTAGCATTTGTGCCTGTATATAGTCCTTCAAATACAGAACACAATCGTCATCCCGCTTGCCTGTTCTGTCGAGTCTGAAGGAAGTGTAACATAGAAACATAGAATTTGACGGCAGATAAGGACCACTTGGCCCAACCAGTCTGCCCATTTCCCTACCTAATGGATAAGCTGCAGATCCTAGTTAACCAGCAGCCTACTTCTTTCTACCCCCACCCCCTAGAATTGCCTTATGACTGTCCCATGCTTGCTTGAATTCAACCACTGTTTTTGACTCCACAACCTCCTCTGGAAGGCCGTTCCATGCATCCACAACCCTCTCTGTGAAAAAATACTTCCTTACATTACCTCTGAGCTGCCCCCATCTTCAAATTGTGCCCCCTTGTTCTTGCACACTCTTTTTTTGAAAGATGCTACCCTCTTGGACTTTGTTGATTCCTTGAGGTACTTGAAAGTTTCTATCATGTCCCCCCTCTCCCTCCTTTCCTCGAGGCTGTACATATTAAGCTCCTTTAGTCTCTCCTCATATGTCTTCCGGTGCAGACCCTGCACCATTTTAGTTGCCCTCCTCTGGACAGCTTCCATCTTGTCTATGTCCTTGTGGAGATTGGGTCTCCAGAACTGCATGCAGTACTCCAGATGGGGTCTCACCAGCTGTCTGTACAGAGGGATAACAACTTCCTGTTTTCTACTGGTGATGCCTCTTTCTCTCTATGCATCCCAGTATCCCCCAGCCCTCCTTACTGCCCTCTCACATTGCTTGCCCACCTTTAAGTCATCTAATATGACTACCCCCCGGTCCCTTTCCATTTTTGTTGTTGTTAGTATCTCACCCCCATTGTGTACTCTTCCCTGGGTTTTGTTTCCCAGGTGCATTACTGCACTTTAGCATTGAATCCAAGCTGCCTACATTTGACCATTCCTCTAATCTTGCCAAGTCCCTTCTCATCCTTTCCACCCCACCTTGTGCATCAACTCTGTTGCAGATCTTTGTGTCATCTGTAAAGAGACATACTTTTCCTTCCAGTCCCTCTGCAATGTCGCTTATAAAGACATTGAAGAGGACCGGTCCTAATACTGAACCCTGTGGTACCCCACTAGTAACCCCCCTTTCTTCAGAATGGACTCCATTTACTATTACCCTCTGTGTCCTATTCTCCAGTCAATTCTTTACCCAGGCTATCATCTTGGGACCCACTCCCAGGCTGGCTAACTTGTATATTAATCTTTTGTGTGGGACTGTGTCAAATGCCTTGCTAAAGTCTAGGTAGACCATGTCTACAGCCCCTCCCTGATCTACTACTTTGGTCACCCAGTCAAAGAAATCTATTAGATTCGTCTGGCATGACCTTCCTACTGTGAATCCATGCTGCCTTCGGTCCTGTGCCCCTCTGGCCTCTAGGTACTTGACTATTCTTTCCTTCATAAGTTATTCCATCATTTTCCCTATCACTGAGGTTAAACTAACAGGTCTGTAGTTTCCAGCTTCTGCCCTGCTCCCACTTTTGTGAAGTGGAATCACATCTGCCCTCCTCCAGTCCTCAGGTACCACCCCATCCTCCCATGATTTGTTAAAGAGGGTAGTCAGTGGTGCCACTAGTTCTACCCTTAGTTCTTTTAGAATTATGGGATGAATCCCATCAGGCCCCATTGCTTTGTCCACCTTCAGTTTTAAGAGTTCTTTCAGAACCCTTTTCTTCTGTAAATGGGCTGGTATCAACTTCTGTATCCAGAGTGTTTCTATTGTTTGTTTTAGGTACCTCCCCCTCTTCCTTTGTAAATACTGAGCAAAAATATTTGTTTAGTATCTCTCCTATTCACAGTCACCCTCTGCCCACCCCTCCCTTTTATTAAGCCTCACTATCCTCCCTTAGTCTTCCTTCGGCTCCCTGATGTACCTAAAAAGGTTTTATCCCCCTTCTTAACTGGGTTGGCTATCTTTTCCTCGGTTCAGAGCGTTTGCTGTTCTGACTGCCTTCCGAGCTTCCTTTCTTTAACTGATACAATTCTCTGTCCTGCTCCTTCTGTGATTCCTTGTACTTTCTGAATGCTTTCTTTTCTCTTGAACCTTCACTGCCACCTCCTTTGAGAACCAAGTGGTTTCTTACATCATTTTGTTTTGTTTATTTGCTTCACACAAGGATTGTTACCTCTGTGATGGCAGTTTTATTATTCCCCATTGTTCTTCCACCCTCATTCTGCCCATTTGCTAGTGCATTCCTTAGGCACTCATCCATTTTGGCAAATCAGCCTCCTGAAGTCCAGTACTTTTGCCTTTTGTAACCTTGACTCTATTGCTGTGTTTATTGTAGAACCATACTGTTTGATGGTCGCTAGTTCCCAGATGGCTACCCACTTCTATATCTGTGATCCTCTCTCCATCTCCATTTAGAGAACCAGGTCTAAGATTGCTCCCTCGAGTGGGTTCCAATACTAGTTGTCTAAGGCATGCCCCTGTAGGGCATCTAGAATAACCCCTCTTAGAAGTGGCTGCTGCAACTGCACTCCAGTTAACATCTGGCATATTCAGATCACCCATCAGCAATATCTCTCCTTTTTCTGCCATTCTAAGTATACTTTCTATAATTTCCTTGTCCATTTCCTCCCCTGAGAGGGTCTGTATACAACCCTGTGCGGATTGTGGTGCCATTGCCTGTCTCAAATGGACCCACAGTGCTTCTCTCCTCCCTGTTTACCCTTTTATTCTGTTGCTTTGATTCCTTCCTTATGTAGAGAACTCTCCTCCTCCTCTTTTACCCTCCCTGTCCCTCCTGTAGATAGTGTATCCTGGTATGTTTAAGTCCCAGTCATGGTTCTGTGTGTACCATGTTTCTGTGACTGCCACGATATCCAGATGTTCCTCTTCCATCAAGGCCACTAATTTAGGAAGCTTGTTACACAGACTATGGGCACTGGTACTCATTGCTCTCCATTTTTTTATGGTTTTACCTTCTGTAGCAGCATCCCCCACTGAACTTTCTACCTTGGTCTTTTTCTCATTTAGTACCCTGTTTTGTAGGGGGAGGCTGGGATTTTTCTGCTGCTTATCAGTGCCTCCCCCTTGACTAGTTTAAAAGCTTGCCATTGAAGCATTTAAACCGATTGCCCAAAAGACTTGTTCCCTTCCTGGACAGATGCAGACCATTCTGCCAGTATAGGCTGGTGTCCCTCCAGGTGGAACCCCAGTCCCCAGTGAAGCCAAACCCCTGTGCTCCACACCATTTTTTCAACCATTCGTTAAACTGCATGGTGCAAAGTACCCTCGCCTCACCCATGCCACTGAAAGGCAGCACCTCTGAGAAGGATACTGTGTGTGCTACTTGTCTTAGACCCCTCCCCAACTCTACAAAGTCCTTCTGCACTGCTCTAATCTCATGATGAGCCAAGTCATTTATCCCTAGGTGGACAATGACATCCAACTCAGAATCCCGTGCAACTGTTCTTGTGATCCTAAGGATGCGCTTCCTGTCCCTTCAAGCCATGGCACCAGGCAGGCACCTTACTTCAGTTTTCTCTGCTCCCCCCAGTTCTATCCCCCTAATAATTGAGTCCCCCACCAGGAGCTGCTTCCTTTCCCTGTGGTGTCCTCTGCCTCCTTCCTGAGGGCCTCCCTTGTGATAGTTGTCTGCAACCTCCATAGTCTCCTCTGCAGGTGCATCCATAAGGGAACTATGCTCCCCCAGAATAGTGTATGGATTGTGGAGTGGAATAACTGACTGGGTGTGCCTCTATTCCACCACCCTTACCCTCCCTGAGCCCACTGTGGTCCAACTGCTGTGCTTTCTTCGCAACCTCTGAGGTAGTGGTGGTGGCTCTGGTGCTCCCTGGATGAGGGAGGTTCCCCTACTACTGTCCAGTGTGGCCTGGGGGAAGGTTCCCTTACTACTGTCCAGTGTGGCCTGAAGATGGGCAACTTCCTCCCTCAGGGCAGAGAGTTGTCTGCAAATAGGGCAGCATCTTAGCCTCCAGAAAGACTCCCAGAAGACTGCTGCCCCACAGCCATTAAATTGCACTACTCCCCACATGTCTGTCTACCTTCTTGTTTATATTTTTTTTGTTTGTTTTGTGTGTGTGTGTGATTGGTTTGTTATATAGATATATATATATATATATATTATATAATGTGTATGTTTATACTGTCAGTGCAGTGTGCTAGAGAGGATATGACAGTGATATGCACCTTGCCCATTGAGGAAATGATGTCAGAACCCCAGGTATAAAGGAACTATTTCCAGAGGTGGGTGGGGTAAGGGGTGGGAAGGGTTTGGGCCTAAACTGTGCCCTTCGGAAACAATCAGCTAAAAGCTCTGACCTATCGCTGCGATGAGTGCCTTCCTGTCAGCAAGATGCCCTACACGACAATTTGACAGAGAAAATACCCTGCTAGTCAAACAGAGAAAAATCCAAAACATCCAAGTCAGACACAGGTAAACCTCCCCAGCCCCAAAACAGCCTGGTGACTTGTGCTCTGAAAGCAGTCAGCCCCAAAACACGTCAGCTGTGTACAAGGACAGACACAGTAAGCAGTATTCAGTCCCTCTGGGTTTAAACTCTTCCTGCACTGAAAATCTTAACAATTGTAACAAAAGTAAAGCAAGGTCCACCTCCCTCTGTTGATTGAAAGACTGCATTTTCTGATAATTCTAAGTTCCTTATTTCACCTTTCAGTTAGAAGTAGCCTCCACCTGAAGAATATTAACTTTCCTAAGGAATCTGCTACAAACCAAAGACAATTATAAATTGTAAGGTTCACTTCCCTCTGTTGTGAGCACAACTCGCTTTCTTGCAAATCCTAAGTCCAGTGTTGCAGCTTCCAGCCAGAGGTAGCTTCACCTGAAGAATATTAGGTTTTGTTGGTATCAGAATGGCCATATCATGACACCTAGGGTTAAGCCAGGTTTCGACTACTGATAGGATATCAGGCTGGTGTTGGGTCACCCATACTTGCAAGGAGTAAATTGTTGCCAGCAGGCTGCAAATGTTAATAGAGGCTAGGGTCAGGCCACTGTGCATTATGGGTCAGACTGTGGTCTTTGCAATGGAGCCAGGATTAGGGTCTATATTCCCAGAGAGAAGTAAAAGTAACCAGGCTATATGGATTGCCTGTCACTTTAGGTATGTTAATAGCAGTGAGTGGTTAGATTTTTTGGAGTTAGGCTTCTTAACCATGGAACTGGTGATTATCAAGTTTGTGAGAGGGGGTGGGAGCGGATATATGGTGTTCCGCTTAACCAACCTTGAGTCAGGCTGCAAGTTTATTTTGCAGGAGATGATTGACGCCTAAGTGGAGGTTGATTTGAGGCCAACTTGATAGGGCGCAATAACAATTTTTATAGGTAAGGGGCACTTAAGTGTGATTAAAGGGGTAGTTAGCTCTTGGAGCTTTGTTGTTATGGGTGCCATTACATGGCACAGTGCTAGAAAGCCTATTAGTTTTCTTAAGTACATTGTCAGAGTGCAGAGGAATTGGAAAGAGCATGGTAACACGTGGGCTTAGGGTAGGTGAGAGGTTAACCCCAGAAGGAAATCGAGAGATTAAAAAAGGGGGACATGGAGGGGGCTGAGACAAATGGGATTAATTAGGGGGTGGTAAGAAATGGAAATTAATAGGTGGGATAGGAGGTGGAGAGGGCAGAGAAATTATTTGAGGGTAGCATAGGAGGATGAAACACAGAGACAGGTAGAGAGCGCAGTGGATCAGTTAATATGCTATAGGGGTGAGAGAGAGTAAAACAGGGCTAGATGTAGTGTATGAACAGAGCCAAAGTGAGCTAAGGTAGTGTAGGGTGGAATCGCTGAATAAGCTTTGGGAGGGGACCAATAGAATAGTATAGAGGAAGGACCAATAAATAGAGAGTGGGTGGGAGGTGTTATCCTGGATTTAATAGAGGCCGGGGGCAGGGGTGGGTGGGCAGGAGATAATTCTAACCCAGAACAAGCAGCCAAAAAGCTGCCAGGGTAGCGCGGTTCCGACTCCTTCTAAAAGGTGACTGAGCTAGGTAGAAGGCCTGTGGTAAGCTTGCCTGGCCAATCACAAGGGGCCAGACATTGCTTTCAGCCAATGGCTCAGCGGAGGTCCCTGAGGCTGTCCAGTCAGAGCTGAAGCCACACTCTGGAGTTCAGGCTAGTTTGGTGAAGGCAGTGCAACAAAATTATCTGATATTGCTGCGGCTGGACAATTTGTTGATCCTTAGCCACCTCCTCACTGTAAACCCTTCCTCCTAACTTGATATCATCCATATAGAGGGCAATTTTGCCCTGAATTCCTATGCCAATTTCACTGATAAAGGCATTGAACAGGACTGGCCCAACACTGAGCCTTGGGATACACCACTAGTGACCGTGCCTTCAGCAGACCTCACTCTGTTGACCACTACTCTTTGTTTTCTGTCCCTAAGCCAATTACCTACCCAGTTGACTATGCACTTGGCTGCACCCACGTCCTCCAACTTTTTTCAGCAGGTGGTTGTGCGGCACCGAGTCAAAGACCTTGCTCAAATCGAAGTAGAGGAGGTCCACTGGGTGACCTCTGCCTAGTTCCCTAGTGACCCAGTCAAAAAATGTGATTAGCTTTGTTTGGCATGATCTGCCCGCCATGAACCCATGTTGCCTGCCATCCTGCAGACTGTTCTTATCTAGGTACTCTAGCAAGTCTTGTTTTTATAAGGTTTCCATCATTTTCCCCACTAGTGATGTAAGACTGACCATAGGTAATTGCCTGCTTCCTCTCAACTCCCTCCCTTGTGGAGAGGTACCACATCAGCTCTTCTCTAGTCTCCCGGCACTATCCCCATCTGAAGTGACTTGCTGAATAAATGTGCTAAGGGACCTGTCAGTTCACTAGCTAGCTCCTTTAGCACCCTTGGGTGTATTCCTTCAGGCCCTGGTGACTTGTCCTCTCTGAGTTGATCAAGGGCCTCTTTAACCCTACTGTTGGTGATTGATGATGCTTCCATTTGTGGAACACATTTGCCAGCAATCTTGATGCCACTGTCTGGTACTGGGCATTTGTGTTCCTCCATGAACACTGAGCAAAAAAAGTTGTTCAGAACAGTGGCCTTCTTCCTATCCTCCTCCACTACTCTGTAACCGTCTGTGAGTCTAACTATTCCTCCCTTTTTCTTTCTTTTTTCTTGTAGAAAAAAGTGCTTGCTCCCTTCTTTAACCCCTTCTGCAAGCCGAAGCTGTGTTACAGCCTTAGCTGATTTCACCACACTAGGGTTGCCACCTTTGGATGAGGCATAAAAAAACGGGTCCTAAGCTCCGCCCCTAGCCCCATCCCTTTTCATGACTCATCATGCATTGTTCCTCCTAGAAGGCCATTTGTTATATCAATAAAAGACAACGCTCAAAGCAGTTAAAAAAATGTTAAGATACAGTATTGTACTGTACCTGTTACAGTTACTTGCCTAGGTTCTTCCTAGTCATTCATTTACTTAAGTATTTATTTATTGAGATTGGTTTACCAGACAAACATTCAGAGATAAAAGAAATTTCATTTACAGATATGATCTTGGGGGAGGCAGGGAAAATACTGTAAATAGCATACAACAGTATACATGGTACAGTATATAATAATACATAATAAAGAAATGGTTTCCCGTAATATGTACTTTTATCTTTTTCTGGCTCCATTCCCTGTTCATATCCACTGTACTATTTCAAAGCCAAAGAAGTGACCATACTTTTTTCTTGAGGGAAAAAAATAACTTGAAACATTTAACAATGCCTAAATACTGTTAGAGATGAAAATGTTTACCAGCAAATTAAAGTGGAGGACAACTGGCTCCGTTTCTGTTACAAAAGGTTGGGAAAGCTATGCCACTTTAAGTTGCAGTAGAAAAGATTAGGTTGAGCAAGTGCTAATGGTGTTAATGGCCATACTTTTCACCTCCTAGGCTGACTGCTTTCACAAACAAAGGGCTATATTGACAACAGAACTTGTTTGTAAGCTGGACATGCAGCTGAAACAATGAATGAGATGACAACATCTGTTTCAAAAGTATGTGAGCACTCAAAATGGTTCAAAAACCTGACCAGCACAGAGCAAAACTGGTTTTCCTGATAGGGACCCTGAAAATCTGATCACCAGGTTAAAAACCTGACAGGTGGCAACCCTACATCATACTCTTTGCTTCTTTGTTCTGAATGTAGGCTTCCTATGCTCTGTCTTCCTAAGTTCTTTTATAGTCTCTATAGGCCTCTCTTTTGGTTCTGATTGTGGCCTTACCTGATTACTGAACCATATTGTGTTTCTGTGTTTGTTCGCTGTTATTATGCACATCCTGATAGCCTCTAAAATGGCTAACTTAACCGGTAACCAGTTAGAATAGCATTTCCAGAAGAGTGCAGTGAAAAACGCTCATCTGAAATAGTATCTGTCTGTGACAGCAACAAGGTTAGAATAGTGCATGGTAGTTATCACTACTGCTGTCAAGGCAAGGGAGAATGGGGGAGGAAGTGGAGAAGGAGGGAAAAAGTGTGACAGCTAGCCAAGTTGTTCCTGTGGGGGTGAGGGTTAAAGCAGAAATAGTTTGGGCAGTATAGCTCTGGACACCAGGGTTCTGTTCCCGGCCTTCCAAATCTTGAGTGTTCACTTCTCCACTGCAAGTGTATGTATTTTTTTTGTATACCTGAAGCCGCCTCCCCCAACAGCTTTCTCCCTGTTCTGAGTTCCACCCCGCTGTGGAGTTGATTATCTACATTTTGGGAGTGTGGGGGGAGAAGCCTCCTACATCAGGAAACACAAGTTGCGGCTTTGCTTTCTCACCATGGTAGTGGTCCTCCGTGCATTTCTGGACTGCTGCCATTGATGCTATTGTTTCTTGCAGCATTGTTCCGTGGCACTGTTATTGATGGCACCATTTTTACTGTGCAATTCTTGACAGCGCTGTTGTAGCACACAGCATTGTAACTTAGTACCAACTTGACCAGCCCCCCCCCCCATTTCTTCCACATCTAAATGCTCCTGGATCCTTAACAGCTTGTCTCTGACTACATCCCTCATTTTTGTCAAAATGGCTCCTCTAAAGTTTAAAACCTCTGTCTTGGATTGTGATTTTTCTACCCCTAGGGCTAACTCAAACCACACAGAGTTGTGGTCACTGTTGACCAGTGGCTCACCAACTCCTATAGCACTTACTGCCTTCGAGTTAGTGAGGACTACATCCAGGATGGTGTCCAGCCTAGTTGAGGCACTAACTAGTTGTGTAAGTAATTACTCTTGAACTTGAATATACAGCTGCTATGACTAAAGGGATGGAAATACTATTACAGAGTTGATTTATTCATACAATTCCTTGCATATTTTATTTATTTTTATTTTATTTACAAACATAGGAATTACAACCCTTTGAGTCATAGACTCGTTTTCAAAGTCTCCATATCACAGAAACAATAAAAACATTAACAATGGGAAATTGGGATATTTGAGTACAGTAAGGTCACATACTGGTGAGTAGATGCCTATACATGCAGTAGCTACACTGGAGTTGCATAACAGGATACAGGTTGGTACAGAGTAAGACAATAATGCAAGTGAGATTGAGAAGACTTTAAAAAACAGTCTGGAGACAAGCAGGTGTGTGATATACATACAGATAAGGATGTTAGCCTGTACAGGTGTTAGCTAAGTAGAAGTTGCATCACCGTTTCAGTCACATATACAGGTGCTACCTCCAAGGAGGTATTGTCAGATTCCTATGACAAGGAGTGAGCTCTTTAGCTTATTTAGGTGTATTGTAAGTTGATAGACAAGTGATAATATAAAAAAAAAAAACACTAGTCCACAGCTATAGCGGGGACATTTTCAAAGGTGATGCACCAGGCACATCTGAGATGTGCCGATGCATCTCAAGAAATGCACCACAGCACAATATTCAAATGGTGGAGATGCGTCACGCATCTCTGGCTGTGCCAAAGTGCAGTGATAATGAATGCAGTGCATCTTCAGAGGGCATGCCCATGAATATGCGGCAAATCCCTATATTCAGCCAAGATGTGCGGTGCATCTGTCTGCACATCTTGCGGATGTGCTGCACAAAGTTAGATGTGTTAGAAACACACCTAGCCCGTAGCCCCAAAGGAGGTCTGCTGAACTGCACACAGCAGCACAGCAGCTGCCAGCCCCTGCAGCCCAGTGGCAACCTCCCATAGTCCTGATGCAACAGTGCCCCGATGTGTCCATAAAGTATACCCCCCACCCTCCCATTAGTATTCCTCATGCCCTAATGCAACAGTGCTCTGGGGTGTCCAAAAAGAATCCCCCCACCCTTCCATGAGTGCCCCACCTATGTTCCGTTCCCCGAAGGTCATCTGATCCCCTAATTCCATAGTGCAGCAGAGCCCCCACCCTGAGCCTTAAACCCTGTATCCTGATCACAGGACAAGACCAGGTGCCCGGTCCAAGACCCCTTCCCACAATGCAGCATCACACCGCCATTTTTCCATAGTGTAGTGGCCCCCCACCACCCCACCCTGGAATTCAGAACCCACTTCCCGCACCACTCCACAACCCAACAGTAGGTGTAATTGCAGTCCTCCAGTCCAGTCAGAATATGAAAACAATTGCTCAGAGTAACCATAAAAACAGGATGACGGGGAGTCAGGGACATCATTAGTATATTAGGCACAAAGGGGCAAATAGACTGACAGCAGGAACAACAGTCAGGCAGGCAGGCAGCATATAGCAAAGGACTGCTGATTGGAGTTGGAGCTGTAGTCGGAAAAGCTGCTGAGTCCCCAAACCAGCTAACTTCCCCATCATCATCCAATTTGGATATACTGTAAGGCAGCAAGGCTGAATCATTGGTGATGCCAGATGATGGGGGTATGTCACCAATAAAAAAGCCAACAGTGAATATACATAGGAAAAGATAAAAGGAGGTCACTTGCTGCAGCGCTCCTAATGGCAGCATAGTCCACAGCTCTCCCTCTCTCAACCAGCTAAATCTCTTTTTTTTACCGACTTCGGGGACAATAGTTTAGCACTTGCTCCTTGATCACAGTTCTCAGCAGACCAACAACACCCTTTATTGGCAGTTAAGTGGTTTTTTAAATCATTTACGCCGGGTGCAACGGACGACTATGGAGGCCGAGATGAAGACCATTGGGGCCAAGCACACACCTCCGAGCACACCGGAGAAAGCAGCAAAAAAATCAAGAACCCTACCTACGGGTTCTGGTGCTAAATCTGGCTCCACTGCTGCCTCTACTAATCCGCTCACCGAAGATCGCTTTCTGCAGGAGCTAATCCCGTTCCGAGAAACGCTGCAGGATATCTCCTCGGAGCTGAAGTCCATGTGCAACGACCTTGCCTCGCTGACCATCCGAGTCGGTGACTCTGAAGCTTGAACCTGCTCCTTAGAATCATGGAAGGCTAAATGGGAACCAGAAATTGTCACGCTCAAACAGCAAATTGTAAAATTAAAGCAAAAGACGGAAGACCTTGAGGGACTCAGCAGGAGGAACAATATTCTAATCCTGGGTCTGCCAGAGGCGGAGGAAGGGCCAGACATCTTATCTTTCATTCAAAAGCTCCTGAACAAGATTGTTGGTCCCTCACCCATCAACCCCTTCTATCACATTGAGTGAGCACATAGATCGTTAAAGCCGAAGCCACCACCTGGTTCCCCCCCGACCTATAATAATTAAATTGCTCAGCTACCTCGAGAGGCAACACATCTTGAGCAAAGTTAAAGGCCTCCAAGCGATCCTGTGGGAAAACCACACATTGAGACTCTCCCAAGACTTGCCTTTTGAAACCCGACAGAGGAGACGTGATTTCCATCCGATAGTGACCAAGCTGATAGCTGCTGGGATCAAATTTCGTATGAACTATCCAGCTAGGTTACAAGTTCAACTCGACAATACATGGCTCTCTTTTTGAAAATCCGGAACAAGCCAAAGCTGATCTTTCCCAGAGACTGCCAGATTTGTTTAGAATTGGCTGACTTGCAATGTTAATTTTAGATTAATGTTTCCTTACCTCCGTTGAGTGACTTTGTGTGGTTAAAAATTTTGCCTTCCTTTGTTCTTTCTGGTTAGCTGGGATAGAGTACTTGGGGTGGTGGGCTGGATGGTCTTCTGTGGTGATTGGGAGTGGTAGTGTTCGTTGGGGCCTGGTTGCGGCCTATTTGCTCTGCGGCTGACAACTCTCTCTACGGACCCGAGGAGGTGGAATAGGAACCTTTTTTTCTGGTATTCGGTTACGGCGGTTTGTGTGTCGGCCGAACCAATTAGGTTCCCTCCGGTTTCTCTTCCCCCTCCTATTCCTGTCAGATAAAGGCCTTCCCGTTTGCATGATCTGCCCCTTCTACTCCTGATCCTCGCATCAACTGATGGGAACGATCGCCATATTAGTCAGTTGTCGTATACCTTTCTCCACGTTAGCGGCTCCCTTTTGCTCCGGTAGGTGGGATTACTACCTTGTGGTTGCGTAATTTGTATTTTGAAACGCTGTTCACTGTTGGTTTTTTGGTTATGGATTACTAGCCCCGATGTTTTATGCTGGGGGGGGTGACGAGATTGGCGTGCCTTGGGGAAGCTGCCTCGTAGCCCGACTTTGGGGGGGGACTGCAGTTCCTTTCTGCCTTATGTTGTTAACCCATACTTTATCAAGTTATACCAAGGGGGGCAACAAGCAGGGGTTGGTTCCAGGTAAGGGTGGGTCTGTCAGTCACGGGATTCGATCCCTATACAGGACACAAAGTTGGTATAGCCATTTTTGCCTGAATTTTAAGGGATTGCTTGTAAATAGTTTTTGGGGGATTTGGGGTTTACTCAAACTTCAGGATAATTGGGAGGGTTGGGTAGGGAGATATATATTAATCTCAGGGCCAGGTGTCATTAGGATTTATCTTTCTAGATGGGGTAGTTATATTCCCCCAGTTGCAGTTAAATTCGTTGGGGACTTGGCTAATCAGCAAAGGTTATTTTCTTGTGGGTTTCTGGGGGGGAAGGGGCCTCGGAGAGTTTCAAACTTTGTGGAAATGTTAAAAATGGGAAGTGTAATCTGCATACCATTAGCTACACTGGAGGGGCTGAAGTCTCTAAATCCCTTCAAATATTGTACTAATCAGTATGGCTGTGAGACCGCTTAAATTAGCAAGTTGGAATGTTCGAGGCATCAATGACCCTCTTAAAAGGCAGCAGGTTTTTCTGAATTATTCCCTTTTGAATGTGGACATAGGGTTCATGTTGGAAACTCACCTGGCTGCCTCTGAGGCCAAAAGATTGAGCAGGCAAGGGTTCACCCAAATTTTCCTTTCGTCCGGCTGCATGAAGCTAGCGGAGGCATATAATAATTAAGCATTATGTCGATTAAGTAGCAGAAAATAGTATTATTGACCAAGGCGGTAGATTTGTATTGGTCAAGGGCCAGCTTGACAACAGTAGTGTGGTACTAGGGGCAATATATGCACCTGTGGGTGGTACCCATCCTTCTTAATGTCCCTAGTAACCAATCTGAGCAGATTTCTGCCCTCCCTTCTTATCCTTGGGGGTGACTGGAACATAGCTCCTTCTAGTGAATTAGATAAGACTTATAGACCGTTAAAGCCGATGTCCCCTCCCCAACTAGCCCTTGCTGATTTTGTCCACCTACTGGGACTCTGTGATCCCTGGCGCCTTCTTAACCCAGATACCCATCTCTATTCCTTTTACTCCCACGTACACCAAACTTGGTCAAGAATAGACTATATTCTAATTAGCTCTTCCTTAATGAGCAGTGTTCACCAAGTGGGTATAGAACCAATAGTTATTTCAGACCACTCCCTGGTGTGGGTCAAGATCTCCCTGGGTGTCCAAGGACAAAGGGACACATCATGGAAACTTAATACGCAGATCCTTAAGGATGACCACATGGTTTCCCAAATCAAGGGCATGATCCTCTCCTACTTAGAACTGAACCAAGGGTCTGTCCACAGAGATGACATACTGTGGTGCTCCCTCAAATGTTTCATCAGGGGGAAACTTATTAAGATTGCTGCCACCAGGAAAAAAATAAGGGAATCCAAAATAAATTTGTTATCCCAACAGCTGAGAGCAGCTGAGGACAAATTTCTCCTTTCCAACTCCTCAGCAAACCTAATAGCTCTCATTAAACTCAGGAACGAATACAATGACCTGACTCGGGAAAAGGCTGAATATGCTTTATTTAAGACTAAGACCAGATACATCGATCAGGGCGAAAAATCTGGCAATATGCTAGCCCTTAGACTGAGAGAGAGAGATGGAGAGTTCCCGTCTAATCCCGGTTCTTAAAGCCCAAGATGGTACTAATAGGACGCTACCTAGGGACATAGCTCAGATCTTTGAGTCTTTCTACACAGGCATCTATAGCAGGCATTCCTTTCCAGTGCATTCCCAGAGAATAGAGCTCTTCCTGGACGAAATCAATCTCCCTTCCCTCCAGCCACACCACTGTGATATTCTATCAGCTCCCATCACCTTAGGCGAAGTCGAAGATGCAATCAACGAGTTGGCATTAGGGAAAGCCCCCAGGCCTGATGGCTTTCCTTCGAATTTTTATAAAATTTTTTCCAAAGAAATTTCCCCTCTCCTTCTCAACCTTTACGAATATATGTTCACTGTAAATTCAATAGAACCTTCTCTCCTAGAAGCTACAATAATTCTAATCCCCAAGCCTGATAAACCCTTAACAGATCCAGACAGTTACCGTCCAATCTCGCTTTTAAATTATGATATCAAAATTCTATCCCAAATTCTATCACTCAGAATTAAAAAGATATGGCTACACCTGCTAAGTCCGGAGCAGGCGGGGTTTGTCCAGGGTAGATCATCAGCTGACCATTTGAGAACTTTGTCCCATGTCTTCCGAGTGGCCCGCACTTCACAAGATCCCATGGTCCTAGTTGCTCTCGATGCTGAAAAAGCTTTCGATAGGGTAAACTAGAATTCCTATGGGCCACTCTGAAGAGAATGGGCTTCCGTCTCCTTTATTCATATGATCATGGCAATTTATAAGTCCTTTGCAAAAGTTTATTGTAATGGGGTTTTTTCCTCCCGATTCCCTTTATGTGCAGGTATCGCCAAGGATGCCCCCTTTCCCCCTACCTTTTCAATCTATACCTAGAACCTTTACTCATCAGCATCAAGAATTCTCCACGAGTGTCAGGCTGTGTCATCTCTCAATTCCCTTTGACCGTATCAGCTTTTGCTGATGACATTCTGTTGCACCTTACCAATCCTGAGTCATCCTTAACACAAGTATTACGAATCATTGACCGGTTTGGTCAGGTTTCTAATTTCAGGTTGAACGTCTCCAAATCAATTATTTTTCCATTAAACACTTTTACCTTTCACTCAGGCTTCACACAGTTCGGTATGAAATGGGCCCCGACTTCATTCAAATACTTGGGTATCCATGTGGCTAGGGAGTTGGAAACAGTCAAGAAGCTTAATTTGGATGATGTATTAACAAAAATCCAGCGGGACTTGGACCGATGGCAAAAACTGCCATTATCCATATGGGGGCGAATTAACACCATCAAAATGAATATTTTACCCTGACTGTTCTACCCCCCGAACCTCCTTAGTATTTGGCTTCCCAGGAAATACTTCAGTCAAGTTAACTCTTTACTATCCAAATATATTTGGAATGGGAAACAGCCTCGTCGTGCTTTTCTTAAACTCAGTGCATCTAGAGACAAAGGGGGTCTTCGTTTGCCCAATTTCTTACTATATTACTGGGCTAGTCACTTAAACAGAATTGGTAAGTGGTCCATCACACAGTCAAACTTGCCTCAACTAATTTGGCTACAGATAGAGCTAAGTCTACTAGATCAGTTTAACCTACGCCCCCCCCCCTGTATTTTTTGGCACCCCTTTTCCTCACTGCCCCCAGATATCTGAGACTCCACTATTGGTCTCTCTATTAAAATCCTTCTTCAATGCTGGAACTTTTCAACATATCACAAACCAAAGATCAGGACAACCTCTCACCCCTAAATCCCAATATTAAAATTGGTGGTAGTTGGCTAACCTCCGAATGGCTTCCACAAATAAACAACCTACGAGTGGAGTCTCTGTATGAGCAAGGTTCACTTCTCTCATCGGATAGAATCTTAACTTCCTTTAACATCCCCCAGAGACATATCTTCAAAGTATTTCAATTGAGACATCTCATTCTAAAAATTTTTGGGCCTGTCTCCTTCCTTCCCAAAGTAGGCCCATTCCTAGAGAAAGTACAGAAGGCGGCTGGCAATCCCAAAGGAATATCCATCATATATAACAAACTACTAAATGACCTTTTTTCTAACTCCCTGGAAGGGTCCGTAATCTGGTCACTTCCAACTTGAGCTCCCCTTATCATGGAAGCAATTTGGAAGGACGTACTGCTACTTATCCCAAGATAACCATAGATTGATCCAATATTATATTCTAAACAACCTCTACTATACTCCAATTAAGCTGTTCAAATTTGGTAAACTTAAGTCGAGTATATGTTCGAGTCTTGAGTCGCTGAAGGAATTTGCTGCATGTTCTCTGGGAATGCAATAGAGTGGCTCCATTATGGAACACAATCGAGATAGTTTGGATCCTTTTGGGGCTCAAAGAATTCTTCACCCTAGAAGTTTGTATTCTGGGAGTTTACTCTAGCATTGTGGTGAAGGAACGCAGGTACCACACGTCTTTAATTTCAATAGTCGTCAAAAAGCTGGTCCTTAGACACTGGTTAGATCAGGAACCTATCACCTACCAGGAATGGCTTAAAGAGATGTCCCATTGTTTCAATACCGAGAAATTCATTGCTAGCTCCAGACATAATCTAGGGTCCTTTAGTTGGAAACGGGACAAGTTATATGCGCTCTACCTCAATTAACCCTGAGGAGGTAGTCCCTTTGATATACCCTGCTGTGTTGTTTACCTCCAGTGTATCCCGGCTTCTAGCCTTTGATTTTTCCCTTCCAGTGATCCTAACTCTCCCTGTAGCTATAAACTCTCAGGCGATGGGGGTGGGTGGGGGGTGGGGGCTGGGGTGAGTGGGGGGTTGTTGTTGTGGTTAGTTTTCCTGTTGTTGTTTTCACCTAATTCGGTGTGATTGTACGTATTCTCTAGGCAATATGCTCGTTATGCTTATGTACGATCAGGAAACCTTCAATACTTGTAGGTTGTTGTCTTTTTTTATATGTAAAATTCAATAAACTTAAATTTCAAAAAAAAAAGGAAAAGATAAAAATTTGAAAGTGCAAGGAAAAAATAAATAAAACAGAAGGGGTTGGAATCGGAGCTCATCAGCAGACAGCAGACAGAATGACATCAAGATGAGATTCGAGTTTGAGAAGAATAATTAGAATTCCCTCATAAAACAAAGCAAAGGACTCAGATGTAAAACAAAAAAGAGAGTAACTGCAAGACATCCTATCCATGGTCCATTCCACATTCTGGCACAGTGACTGACAGTTTAATTATCTGATTCTAATGGCGGTAGCCAGCAGTAGTACATACTGTACATTCTAAGGCTGGGAGCTACAAGCCAAGCCTTGTAATGTACAATATGTGCCAGTACTACGCTTATGACTACCTTCATTAGAATCAGATAATAAACCAATTATCACCGTGCCTTTCTGCAGGAATGTGGAGTGGATGGGATGGCTTGCAGTTACTTTCTCTTTTTATTTCTTTTTTTTTATTTTTACATCTGAGCTGAACCCTTTACTTTGTTTTTTTGTGGGGATTATAATTATTCTTCTTGGACTCAAATCTCATCTCAGTGTTATCCTGTCTGCTGATGAGCTCCGAGTCTGACTCATTCTGTTTTATTTGTTTTTTCCTTGTACTTTCAAATTCTCCCTTTTCCTGTGTATATTCCCTGTTGGCTTTTTTATTGGTGACACTCCTCCGTCATCTGGCATCACCAGCCATTCAGTCTTGCTGCCTTATAGCCAAATTGGATGGATTATGATGGGGATGTTAGCAGCTTTGGGGACTCAGCAGGACAGCAGCTTTTCCGATTACAGCTCCTGCTCCAATTAGCATTCCTATGCTATGCTCCTGGCTAAGGCTGGAAGCTTCAGTTCAAGGTACATCCCCGGTCCGGGAAACACAAATGTCAATATTCAGAGGACTCAGAGACAGTTTAGCACACTTACAGGGAGAACCGGGGAGAACTTTCACAAGTGTTAATAGACTGCGTCTTGTTTTGGCATTGGACATTGACTCTGAGAGCCAAGCTGAGCCGCACCCACGAGGCCGTGTGGAGGAGATGATGACACACTGGAATGTGGCACGGCACCAGCAGAGAGAACGAGGGAGAGAGGACTGTAATTTAAGCTGTCAAGCTGCTGTGCCAGTGCTGGCAATGCCAGAGTGAGTGGGGGGGGGGTGACAGGCTAGCCCTGTGCATACTGCCAGGTGCAGGCATGCAAATAAGCCCATAATGAGCATGCAAATGGACCATTTGCGCCTTGCATGCCAAATGGGTCCATTTGCATATCTTGGCTGAATATTGCCATTCAGGGTGTAGCGCATCTGGGATGCGCTGGCACATCCCCCATTGGCACTATTCAGCTCATCCCCCGGGATGAGTCGGGGCATTGTCAGCTGCCCCCATTTGCACCGCCCCCGCATGTTGCCATATTGGAACGGGATGCGCGATCCGGTGGGATCACAAATCTTGTTTGAATTTGCCAATTTTTTCGCTGGCCCATTTAGTTGGGCAGTGCATCTAGATGTGCCACACATCCCCTCTTTTTTGAAAATGGGAGCCCTAGTCTTTAGAACAAGGCACTGGGATGCAAGCTAGTATTTTAAAGCAGTAAAACAAGAAACCCAGATAAGACTGATATACTAAAACAATGTTTTCCTTTTATGCAGGTGGATATTTAGCAGGTAGCCTTGCTGTGATGACTGATGCCGCACATCTCTTGGTGGATTTCAGTAGCTTTCTTATCAGTCTGTTTTCACTGTGGCTTACCTCCAAACCTGCAACAAAGAAGCTCAATTTTGGATGGTACAGAGCAGGTATACACTATTTGTTATTACAAAATAAAAAAAAATGTTTGCCTCTTAGTAACAATCTCACACATTGGTTTAGCCTTTGGACAACCTCTACGTGGCCAGCCCCGCAGAGGACCATGCACAATATTCATCCAGAAAAACAGAAACCCTAACTGTATAAAAGTAATTGGGCAGAGGAGGACCCACAGTATATCTGCATTTCTGATATACTTAACATAGACCTAAAAATTAATTCTTTAGAAATGTGATAGTGGCATGTTTTCAAATGGTGAAAGAGTAGTCTCCACAGACATATTAATATATTATTTATCAAGATACATCAATAATATATTACACATTAAAACCACTTCCCCAAATGAGCCTATTTCTCGGGGTACCTGTGTATGACCACTTAGATAAATTGTAATGAGCTCTAACTGTAACTCTACGGCACTATTAGATACACAGATACATAGACACTGTTGGCAGATAAGGGCCTATGGCCCACCCAGTCTGCCCATTTGAGCTTGTAAGTTCACTTTATGTTTTTCGAGAAGACAGTTGCCCCTTACCCATGACCTCCAGAATTCCCTTATGTCTATCCCATGCATTCTTAAATCCCATGCTTGTTTCAGCCCCATCACTTCCCCTGACAGGGTGTTCCGCTTGTCCACCACCCTTTCTGTGAAGAAATTCTTCCTCACATTTCCCTGAATTGCCCTCCCTCCAACTTCATCCCATGCCCTCTAGTCCTATAACATATTTTCACTGGAAAATAGTATATTTCTGCACCCTGTTCCTCCCTGTAAGGTACTTGCATATCTCTATTATATCCCCTCTCTCCTTCCTCTCCTCCAGGGAGTACATACTCAAGTCTTTCAGCTGGTCCTCATAGGACTTGTGATGCAATCCCTGTACCATTCTTGTTGCCCTCCTCTGAATCTTCTCTACCCTGTCTATGTTCTTACATAGGTAAGATCTCTAGAACTGCACGCTGTACTCCAGGTGGGGCCTCTAGTGTCTTGTATAGTGGAATTATGACCTAACTTTTCCTGCTGGTGATACCCTTTCCTATGCATCCCAGCATCCTATTTGCTTTACCTGCTGCCTTGTCACACTGTTTCCCTACCTTGAGGTCATCAGAGATGATAACCCCAAGGTCTCTTTCCTGCTTGGTGCATGCTATGTTCCCCCCCCCCAACTTATATGTTGTTCCAGGGTTTTTGTGCACCATATGCATTACAAAAAATTTAAATGAATGATCTGGTGATCTGAGTCAGTTTTGGTGGCAGCAGCACTGGTCCGGTGCTGTACAGAGCCCTGCAACATGCCAGTTCCATGTCCCAGAGGGTGAGGTAGAGATGCAATGCAAAATCCAATGAAACTACAGTTGCAGTGCTGGGGCAGCAACTGAGGTCTACTACTTTTTTTTAATGGACACATGCCCCAGTGTGCACTGGTGTAGCACTACCACTAGTTTAGAAATAAACAGTCCTGACTTACTGTGAAAAAGGAAACAAAGTGCGCACAGGAACGCTAGCGGTGCAGCTTTAGGCTACCAGCCAACAATTCAATAAAATGTACATTAAGCAGCACTCATGGAAGCCAGAGTCTTGATGATTAATGTTTATTTGTGACCAAAACAAGCCTAGACAGAGTTCTTCCCAAGTGCTTCGACACTACAAAAAGAGTCTTTCTCAGGGGGTGAATCTAAGCAAACAGTTTTAACACCATCATATTTATATCAGTGAAAATTGATCAATATAAACAATTAAGTGCATTTTTTAAGGAAACACATGAAAAAAATGTGATTAAAAGGAATGCAAATTGGTTAGACTTAATTGTACACAGCTTTAGTCTCCACAAGAATCAATAAGGTTAATCACCTAAAATCAATGCATTTCAGAAAGTAATTTATATTGCTGAATTGTGACCTGTGAAGCTTACAATTGGCACTGGTGACTAAAATTAGAGGAAGGTTATTCAATAAGGTTTTCTATATGTGCATACTTTTTCATAATAATGACATTCTTAATGTTATACAAAAATCAGGAACTAGTGGAAATAATAAGCCCACAATGCACTTACAAATGATGCTAAGTACCAATCAAGTTTAAAAGTAAGAAAAATGCAGATGCATAAAAGAGACACAAAATAGGGACCTAAAGCAAATTTAAACAGTAGCAGATAATGTGTGTGTGTGGGGAGTTACAGTAAAGTGTTTTTAATATATTTTCTTTTCAAACGTTCACATTTATTCACAAAGTAAAATTATTTTGTTTTCTAAGCCAATATAACGTAAGAAATACCTGGCATAATGCCTAATTAAGGGTGCATACCTCCTACAAGCGGGGTTGGGTGGGGACAACACATTAAAGCAAATGAAAGACAATTTCACTAATGAACTTACACATCTAGTTTTAAATTGGTTTACTCTTTATTTGTGTGCATATTGATAGATAGATAGATAGATAGATAGATAGATAGATAGATAGATAGATAGATAGATTGATAGATATTTTATTTCTAAAGTTCCCAATTCTAGAGACTCTAGGCTCTGTACAATATGAAATAGTACACTTATTTAAAATCATACAAAATACATATATAAACTTTGACTGGGAGTACACAGTTGATCTATCTATCCCACTTAAAACCACAAAATTAATTAATAAAAGCTTGCTGGAACAAATACGTCTTCAGGCCCTTTTTAAAAGCTTCTACCAAGGGAGCCTCCTTTAAATAACCAAACAATGAGTTCCATAGGGTAGGTGTGGTCACCAAGAATGCCCTGTCCCTGGAATGCTGCAACCTAACCCTGGGAATACCAAGGAGACCTCCCCCAGTGGAACGGAATGCCCGGGGTGGTTGGTAGGGGACAAGGAGATCTTGCAGATAGATCCCCTTTCATACAGGGTCTTATAGGTCAGGAGCTCTTTATTTATTTATTTATTTAAAGGTTTTACCAGGAAGGCATGCTGAGCAGACTACTGCTTGATTCCAGATGCACCCTGTGGGTAGGGAGAAGGGAGTACACACATTATAGACATGTTTAGTCAGCTTTACAAGACATTGCATTTGCTTCCTTTTAATTACTCTGACCAGGTTATAAACCCAGCAACTTATCTGGAATGGATATCATCAACTGCAGGTACTGTGGAACACTTTTCAGAAGGACAGTCTTATAGGATTTAGGACATTGTCCTAAATGCTGGGCCATTGGAGATCTTAGGGCTCAGCTCCGGACAGCATGGGCAGAGATTGTGCACCTCAAATTTCATATTCAAGAGGAAATACATTATAAGAACCACCCGTCATTTCCCCAACATCCAACAGAAGAACCTCCACCGCAGAAGGTAGTTGGTCCAGGAGGTTGGCAGGTGGTTAAGAGGGGCCAATTGGGTGCCACATCACTCTGTGCTGTCCAACATATTACCTCCAAAAACCATATAAACACTACAAACAGGTATCTGACTCTATCTCTGAAATCAAACAAAGGGGCAGAGGACACTGCAGAGCAGGACACTGCAGCACAGGAGCTAGCACAACAAAACTCGCCCAAATCAGAAACCAAAACAAAAAAATCAAAAAGGAAATCCAAAAAACTTCTGATCATAGGAGAGTCCATGATTTGGGGAGTTGATACCCATCACCAGCCAGGGGTAATGGTCAGATGTCTCTCAGGTACATCAGTGTGGAGAGACACTGACAGCACTGCTAAAATTGTTCACAAAGCAGGAGAAAACATTGACATCCTGGTACACATAGGGACAAATAATGATCTTGCCAGCCGGTCAGTTGTGGAGACCAAGGAACACCTGACCATGCTGGGTGACAAACTATCATCCATTTCTTCCGACATCTCCTTCTCTGAGATCCTGCCAGTCTGGGAGAGGGGGGCAGATGGACGGAAGGTCAGAGAAGGGGAGATAGGGGAGCTAAACATGCGGCTCAAGGGCTGGTGCCAGGAAAAAGGACATAGATTTGTAGGGAACTGGCAACAGTTTTGGGAGCAAAAGTTCTTTAAATTTGATGGACTGCATCCGACTAAGGAGGGAGTCAGTGCATTGGGGCAGAAGTTTGACGTCTTTGCAGAATATTTAAACCAGCAAATGGGGAGAGGGGTGCAGCACCCCATACATAGAATGGGAAGAACACACCTCCCCCCTCAGCTAGTGGTCAAACAGAGATTCAGCATGTTTGCAGTTCATTTGCATCACCAGGTAAGAATAAAGGTCCGTTTCCCCATACGACGCACAGGGGAAATGCCAAACCTCACCCAACAACTAACACACCAAAATCTAGTCAATGGAAAATCATGCACACAAATGCTCACAGCCTGGGAAATAAGATCCCAGACCTGCAGGCAATAATGTCAGAGGCTAAACTGGACATAGTAGCAATTAGTGAGTTGTGGTTTACCAGTAACCACACTTGGGAGACTTCTGTACCTGGCTATGTACTGTTCAGAAGAGACCGAGGTGCAAAAAGGAGGGGTGGAGTGGCCCTGTATGTCATAGAAACATAGAATTTGATGGCAGATAAGGACTGCTTGCCCACCCAGTCTGTCCATTTCCCTACCTAATGGATAAGCTGCAGATCCTACTTAACCAGCAGCCTACTTCTTTCTACCCCAACCCTAGAATTGCCTTATGACTGTCCCATGCATGCTTGAATTCAACCACTGTTTTGACTCCACAACTCTCCGAAGGCCGCTCCATGCATCCACAACCCTCTCTGTGAAAAATACTTCCTTACATTACCTCTGAGCCGCCCCACCTCTAACTTCAAATTGTGCCCCTTTGTTCTTGCACACCTCTTTTTTTGAAAGATGCTACCCTCTTGGACTTTGTTGATTCCCTTGAGGTACTTGAAAGTTTCTATCATGTCCCCCCTCTCCCTCCTTTCCTCGAGGCTATACATATTAAGCTCCTTTAGTATCTCTTCATATGTCTTCCGGTGCAGACCCTGCACCATTTTAGTTGCCCTCCTCTGGACAGCTTCCATCTTGTCTATGTCCTTGTAGAGACTGGGTCTCCAGAACTGCACACAGTACTCCAGATGGGGTTTCACCAGCTGTCTGTACAGAGGGATAACAACTTCTTGTTTTCTACTGGTGATGCCTCTCCCTATGCATCCCAGTATCCCCCAGCCCTCCTTACTGCCCTCACACATTGCTTGTCCACCTTTAAGTCATCTGATATGACTACCCCCAGGTCCCCTACAATTTTTGTTGTTGTTAGTATCTCACCCCCCATTGTGTACTCTTCCCCTGGGTTTTTGTTTCCCAGGTGCATTACCTTGCATTTCTTAGCATTGAATCTAAGCTGCCATACATTTGACCATTCCTCTAACCTTGCCAAGTCCCTTCTCATCCTTTCCACCCCATTGAGCATCAACTCTGTTGCAGATCTTTGTGTTATCTGCAAAGAGACATACTTTTCCTTCCAGTCCTCTGCAATGTCACTTATAAAGACATTGAAGAGGACCGTCCTAACACTGAACCCGCGGTACCCCACTAGTAACCTCCTTTCTTCAGAGTGGACTCCATTTACTATTACCCTCTGTGTCCTATTATCTAGCCAATTCTTTACCCAGGCTATCATCTTGGGACCCACTCCCAGGCTGGCTAACTTGTATATTAATCTTTTGTGTGGGACTGAGTCAAATGCCTTGCTAAATTCTAGGTAGGTCATGTCCACAGCCCCTTCCTGATCTACTACTTTGGTCACCCAGTCAAAGAAATCTATTATATTCCTCTGGCATGACCTTCCTGCTGTGAATCCATGCTGCCTTGGGTCCTGTGCCCTTCTGGCCTCTAGGCACTCGATAATTCTTTCCTTCAGAAGTGATTCCATCATTTTCCCTATCACTGAGGTTAAACTAACAGGTCTGTAGTTTCCTGCTTCTGCCCTGCTCCCACTTTTGTGAAGTGGAATCACATCTGCCCTCCTCCAGTCCTCAGGTACCACCCCATCCTCCCATGATTTGTTAAAGAGGGTAGTCAGTGGTGTCACTAGTTCTACCCTTAGTTCTTTTAAAATTATGGGATGAATCCCATCAGGTCCCATAGTCATGTCCACCTTCAGTTTTAAGAGTTCTTTTAGAACCCTTTCTTCTGTAAATGGGCTGGTATCAACTTCTGTATCCAGAGTGTTTCTATTGTTTGTTTTAGGTACCTACCCCTCTTCATTTGTAAATACTGAGCAAACATATTTGTTTAGTATCTCTGCCTTTTCAGTCACCTCTGCCCACCTCCTCCTTATTAAGCCTCACTATCCCTCCTTTAGTCTCTCTTCGCTCCTGATGTACCTAAAAAGGTTTTATCCCGCTTCTTAACTGAGTTGGCTATCTTTCTCGGTTCTGGGCCTTTGCTGTTCTGACTGTCTTCCCTGCTTCCTTTTGCTTTAACTGATACAATTCTCTGTTCTGCTCCTTCTGTGATTCCTTGTACTTTCTGAATGCTTTCTTTTTCTCTTGAACCTTCATTGCCACATCCTTTGAGAACCATAGTGGTTCCTTACATCATTTTGTTTTGTTTATTTGCTTCACACAAAGGATTGTTACCTCTGTGATGGCAGTTTTTATTATTCCCCATTGTTCTTCCACCCCTCCTTCCTGCCCATTTGCTAGTGCATTCCTTAGGCACTCACCCATTTTGGCAAAGTCAGCCCTCCTGAAGTCCAGTACTTTTGCCTTTGTATAGCTTGACTCTATTGCAGTGTTTATTGTGAACCATACTGTTCGATGGTCGCTAGTTCCCAGATGGCTACCCACTTCTACATCTGTGATCCTCTCCATCTCCATTTGAGAGAACCAGGTCTAAGATTGCTCCCTCTCGAGTGGGTTCCAATACTAGTTGTCTAAGGCATGCCCCTCTAGGGCATCTAGAATAACCCACTCTTAGAAGTGGCTGCTGCAACTGCACTCCAGTTAACATCTAGCATATTCAGATCACCCATCAGCAATATCTCCCTTTATCTGCCATTCTAAGAATACTTTCTATCATTTCCTTGTCCATTTCCTCCTGAGAAGGTCTGTGTCTAACCTGTGCGGATTGTGGTGCCATTGCCTGCCTCCAAATTAACCCACAGTGCTTCTTCTCCTCCCTGTTTACCCTTTTGTTCTGTTGCTTTGATTCCTTCCCTTATGTAGAGAGCTACTCCTCCTCCTCCTCTTTTACCCTCCCTGTCCCTCCTGTAGATAGTGTATCCTGGTTTGTTTATGTCCCAGTCATGGTTCTGTGTGTACCATGTTTCTGTGACTGCCACAATATCCAGATGTTCCTCCTCCATCAAGGCCACTAATTCAGGAAGCTTGTTACCCAGACTATGGGCATTGGTACTCATTGCTCTCCATTTTTTGATGGCTTTACCTTCTGTAGCAGCATCCCCCACTGACCTTTCTATGTCAATGTCAATGAAAATATCAAAGCTACAGAAATTCAGAATACACATAAGGAGCCAGAAGAACTGTGGGTCACCCTGGAAACAGGAAATGGGACAGCCTTAAGAACTGGGGTTCTCTACAGGCCCCCAGACCAAGGGGAGGACATAGACACATTACTGTTAGAAGATATACAAAACATGACAGCTAAAGGAGAGGTTCTGATAATGGGAGATTTCAACATGCCGGATACAGATTGGTCAATACCAGCAGGAACATCTGCCAGAACTAGACACATGGTGGATTCACCGCAGGGGGAGGGCCTCAAACAACTGGTACAACAACCCACAAGAGACAGGGCTATCCTAGATCTAGGACTGACTGACAGGGAAGGGATCACAGATCTCCAGTTAGAAGGTCACCTGGGGGCCAGTGACCATCACATGGTATGGTTCAATTTGGCCACTACATCTAAATCATCCCATTCCAAGGCAAAAATATGGGATTTCAGAGGAGCTGACTTCAATAAGATGGCCAGCAGAGTTAAGCTAGCCCTGGCAAAAAGAAACACAGGTGAGGTGGTACAGGCAAAGTGGGCAAGCATTAAGGATGCAATACTTGAAGCAACATCCCATTGTGTTAGACAGAAAAGGAAGTGCAAAAGAAAAAGGAAACCACTTTGGTTCTCAAAAACAGTAGCAGAAAAGGTCAGAGCCAAAAGGCTGGCCTTCAGGAAATATAAGGACACACAGCGGGATGAAGATAGGGAGGCATACCAAACTGCCCTAAGGGAAACAGGGAAGGCAGACAAAGTCCCAAACTGAGGAAATACTAGCGCGAACAGTAAAAGAAGGTGACCCGACTTTCTATAGATACATTAGTGAAAGAAGAAAGTCCAGAAGGGGTATTGCTAAGCTCAAAGGAGAAATGGGGGCATGTGAGGAGGAGGACCCTGTAAAAGCATCTATCCTAAATAGATATTTTTGCTCAGTATTTACTGAAGAGAAGGTAGGGCAGGGTCCACAGCTCAGCACCATGGACACGGGAGGAGGGAGGTGAGCACTACTCCCTTCATAAAAGAAAGGGTCCTACAAGAGCTCGCTAAGCTCAGACTGGACAAAGCAATGGGACCTGATGGCATACATCCCAGGGTACTTAAGGAGCTAAGGATGGAACTAGCAGAGCCATTAGCAGAACTGTTAAGTGAGTCTCTGAGCACAGGAGAGGTCCCAGAAGACTGGAGAAGGGCTCATGTGATCCCGCTCCACAAGAGTAGTAGCAGGGAGGAGGCAGAGAACTACAGATCAGTCAGTCTTACCTCAGTAGTGGGCAAGATTATGGAGTCACTCCTTAAGGAAAGGATAATGCAACACCTGGAATCCATAGGGGCACAGGATCCAAGACAGCATGGGTTTACAAAAGGAAGGTCCTGTCAAACTAATCTCATAGATTTCTTTGACTGGGTAACCAGAGTGGTGGACCAAGGGGAGCAGTTGATGTCGCCTACCTTGACTTCAGCAAAGCTTTCGACACTGTTCCACATAGAAGATCGATAAATAAGCTGGGTAGACTCGGGGTTGTGTCAGAAGTTGGTCAGCTGGGTGGCAAACTGGTTGACGGGCAGAAAACAGTGAGTGGTGTTAAATGGTATACAGTCAGAAGAGATGCAAGTCACAAGTGGGGTACCTCAGGATCAGTCCTGGGGCCAGTCCTCTTCAAAATCTTCATTAGTGACATTGCAGATGGGCTAGAGGGTAAGGCTTGTCTGTTTGCAGATGACACCAAGATCTGCAACAGAGTAGATGATCCAGATGGGGTGGGCAGAATGAGAAGAGATCTGGATAAAACTAGCAAAATGGTCAGAAGAGTGGCAACTTGGATTAATGCAAAGAAGTGCAAGATCATGCACATAGAGAAGAGAACCCTGAAGCCACCCTATAGGCTGGGAGGGTTGCTGGCAGTCACAAAGGAAGAAAGAGACTTGGGCATCACCATCACTGATGACCTGAAATCATCCAAGCAGACCTCTAAAGCAGTAGGTAAGGCTAGGGGGATGTTAGGGTGTATTAGTAGGGGTATCACAAGTTGTAAGAGGGAGGTAATAATCCCTCTTTACAAGACACTGGTTAGGCCCCATCTGGAATACTCCGAGCAGTACTGGAGGCCACACCATCAGAAGGACATTAACCAAATTGAGGCAGTCCAGAGAAGGCAACCAAAACGGTGCAGAGACTGCATCAGAAGACATATGAGGACAGATTAACGGAGCTCAATATGTATACCCTTGAGCAAAGGAGAGAGAGAGAGGTGATATGATTGAGACATTCAAACACCTTAAGGGCATTAACAAGGTGAAAGAGTCTAACATGTTTCAATATAAGAAAAATAGTAGGACAAGAGGACACAGCATGAGATTAGAGGGAGGCCGATTAAGGGGGAATGTGAGGACATTTTTTTTCACTGAAAGGGTGGTGGATGCATGGAATGGCCTACCTCAGGAAGTGGTGGCTATGAATATGGTGCAGGGTTTCAAACAGGCATGGGATAGGCATAAGGGAGCAACACAGATAAGTATGAATAGATAGGCCACTGACAGAGCAAAGGCCGATGGCACATTTATAAGGTAGACAAAGAAATGGGCAGACTGGATGGGCCTTGCGGTCCTTATCTGCCATCAACTTCTATGTTTCTATGTTTCTAAGATGAAAGTGCGGTACTGCAGGCCTATTGTATGGGTCATTTGACAGTAAAATATAGTAACAGTTACATAAAATGAATACAACCCAATTACTAGGATTCCTGATTTCAGAGTCAAGAGCTAACATTGGTGCATGAGCAGATGAGGGAGAAATGTGTTTTGAGAAGGGAGTTAAGATGCTGACTGGGGGAGGCACACCGGATATCTGGGGGGAGTGAATTGAAAAGTTTTGCCATGCGATATGTGAATGCTGACTGGCCTGTCAAGGTGGACATGAGTGGAATGGACAGGAGACGCAAGTCGTTTTTTGAGTGCATAACCCGGGAAGGTAGGGGCAGTGAGGACAGAGTTGAGATAAGGAGGGAGGGACTGTGTCCAAAATTTGGCAGTGATACTGGCACAGTGGGAGTTATGCCAGTCCTGCAATGAGGGGAGGTTGAGGTTTCAGTATAAGACACATTGATGAGTGGTTGGAGGACAGTCAAAGGCAAAGCAACAGAAGGAGTGGAAGAGGGGGTCCAGTCTGGCTAGGGTGGACCTTAGGGGCAGCACTGTAGACTACATCTCTGTAGTCGAAGATGGGGAGAATCATCTTCTGTGCAATTGTCTGGCGAGTCGGCAGTGGGATGCATCCAAAATTTGCGGTACAATTCGCCCAGCTTGGGGTGAAGCTTTTTATGGATGGCATCAATATGTGCGGAGAAGTCTAGGTGCTTGTCAATACACACCCCGAGATATCTGCAGGAGGTGCAAGTCTCAAGAGCGTCCCATCCAGAGTGTAGAAGGAGGGGGTGGAAGGGAGCCTGGAAAGTCTCTGCCGTGTGTTGAAGGACATGGACACAGTTTTCTTGGCAATGAGAAAGAGCTGATTTTGCAAAACCAGTGCTGAACTACATCAAAGTCCTGCTAGAGTCTGGTTGCCACAACAGAAGTTGAGGGGCCGGATGTGTACAGTAGAGTATCATCCGGATACATGTGAATGGATGTGTGGGGTCAGACAGAGGGCAGGTCATTGAGGAAGATGGAAAATAGAAGCAGGCCAAGGACTGAGACTTGGGGTACACCAGAGGTAACAGGGAGGGGAGCAGAGGTGGTATTGCCAATTCTGATGGATTGGAATCTGCTGAACAGGTAGGAATGAAACCAGCTGGTTGCTCCGCTTGAGAGCCCTGCTTGCAAGAGCTTGGATAGAGGAAGGGAGTGGGAGACAGTGTTGAAGGCTTTATCCAGGTTGACAAAAATGGCTGAGGTGATGAGACCTCTATTCATACGAGTGATGATGGAATCAGTGAGTCTTAGGAGAGAAGTGGTGGTAGAGTGGGATTTCTTAAACCCAGATAGGTAAGCTGAGAAACAAGAGAAGGAGTCAAGATAGGAGGAGAGTTGTGAGAGGACTAGGTGCTCCTGGATTTTAGCCAGGATAGGCAGGAGGGAAATCAGGTGGTGATTTCCAAGGGCAGAGAGGTCCCCTCCTTTAGGTAGGGATATGACCTTGGTGTGCTTCCACTTGGTTGGGGTGGCAGCTAGACAGAACAAGAGGTTATAGAGTGAAGCCAGGGGGATGGCGATGACTGGAGCTGACAAGTAAAGCAGTTTAGAGTCCAGGCCTGTGGGGCATTTGCCCTTGGAGGGGTTGAGGGCGTGTAGGGCTTGGTAGACTTCAGCTGGGGAAATCAGATGGAAATCAAAAGGGGGGGCCTGCTTAAGGAAGACCTTGAAGACAATCCTCCTCACCGGCAGCCAGTGCAGTTTGCAGAGGACCAGAGTGATATGCTCACACCTTTTCACTCCCGTCAACAGTCTTGCTGCTGTGTTCTGCACCAGCTGCAGCCTGTGGAGGTTGCTTCCAGTTAACCCTAGGTACAGGTCATTACAGTAGTCCAACCTGGAAGTGATGAAAGCATGTACCAACTTGGTCAGGTCTTCAGGCGGGATCAGGGCTCAGATTTGGTCGATATTCTTAAAATGGTAAAATCCACTTTTGACCACGTCCAACAACTGAGCATCAAGTGTCAGGCCATAGTCTAGGATCACGCCCAAATCTTTCACCTGTCTAGACGGGGCAAGGAGAACACCCTCTCAACACTAAGCTGGGGGGTAACCCCCCCACCCTGATGGCTTGGATCCACCAGCAGTACCTCAGTCTTGTCTGGGTTAAGCTTAAGCCAGTTTTGAGTCATTCACAACTGGATTTCCTCAAGGAAGCTGTTAAATGCAGAGGCCGTCACCTGTGTATCAGGTGCACAGGACAAGTACAGCTGGGTATCATCTGCATAGTAGTGAAAACCCAGCCTGCACCATCTGATAATGTGCCCCCAATGGCTGCATATACACCATGAACAGCAAGGGCGACAAGACTGAACCCTGCGGTACCTCATAGCACAGAGGCTTTGGGTTAGATGAGACTAATCCCATTGTCACCATTTCCACTCTGTCTGTCAGGTATGACCTGAACCAGTTGATGACATTACCAGACAGGCCACACCAGTACCGCAGGCAGTCAAGTAACACCTCATGATCCACAATATCAAATGTGCACAGAGAAGTCCAGGAAGACCAGGATAGTGTGGTCTCTCCTGTCCCTTGCCATCAGGAGGTCATTTAGCACCCTCACCAGGGCAGTCTCCATACTATGCCCTGCCTGGAACCCAGACTGGAAAGACTCATAGGTGGAAGAAGAGGCAAGATGTCTCTCAAGCTGAATGGCCACCACCTTTTCTATAACCTTCCCTAAAAATTGGAGGTTTGAGACTGGCTTGTAGTTGCTGAGGCAGTCTGGGTCCAAAGATGGCTTCTTCAAAAGGGATCTAACCAAGGCCACTCAAGAAACTCTGGACAACCTCAACAACCACAGATCCAATCAGGTCCAGATATCCAATCAAAAGGTGGGTCAGACCTGGGTCCAGATCGCATTATGTTAGTCACAGCTTCAAGATTATCCCCACCACCTCCTCCTCCTCCTCCATCCCAACCAGCTCAAACTCATCCCAGACAGGAGGAGTGTTCCAGCATGGCTCATGCTGGACCCTGCATCCCTTTTGAGAGATACTCAAAGAGACCTCAGCCCTGACAGAGGACACCTTGTCAGCGAAGAACAGAGCTAGCTCCTCGCATCCAGTGCTAGAACCTGCCCCCCCCAAACACGGAGACAGGCAGGATGTAAAAGCCGATCTACCATGTGGAAGAGCAGAGCTGATCTGTTGCTTGCTGCAGCAATCTCCCTAGACAAAAATTCAGTCTTCTTTTGGAAGTTTGCCCCCGATAGTTGACATAATGCAACTTCAGGGTCAATTTTTCCTCCATCGGGCGAGATCTCTTCCAGCATCTCTCTAACCTCTGCCCCCTAATCTTTAAACTCCGGAGGTCCTCATCATACCAGGGAAGTCTCTGGTGAGTAGACAGGGGCTGGACATGAATGGATGCAACTGAGTCAAAGGCCGCAGCAACAGCCCCATTATAGGTTACCACTGCTTCCTCCATCCCAACCGCACAAGCCGCCCCAACACTCGATAGGTCCAGCACCGCCAACAGTCCTGTATTTATGCAATGCATTTACCCAAGAAAATAGATGCTCACAAAGTGCTCTAAGTGCTCTAATTTTCTTTAGCACTGCTGTCCACCGTAATTGTAATCTTATGAAGTGTACTGTATTGTATTAATGCCCAGGACCACCTTGAAAATGAGCTTGCTCAATGATGTTTATGCCTGGTTAAATAAAGTGATTGATTGAAGTGTTCCAGGTGACTGGATCAGAGGAGGATAGAATCAGACTCAGTCAAACAGGATCCCCATTATCGAGGAAAAGCCTCACCTCTAGTTCAAAGTTTACTTGAACTTGTTCTGTGCTCAGTGGGCTGCAATTATTGTAGCTCTCTACTCAAGCATATTTCAGATGTGGGGTCCGAAGTAATTCTTGAATATATGATCACAGAGACCTAAAATAAAGAATAAAATCAGAGATACATTTTCCACAGTTACTAAAGTTTTCATAGATATGGTTTGACGTCTACTTCATCATCATCATTCAGACCACCAGGAATGACTGTTCCCAGTTTCACTATCTATTTTGTTTCCTTTTGAGATAATACTTTGACCCTGTCACCTCCTCTGGGATTTCTCTGCACAAATTCTAAGATGATAAACTTTAGACTGTCAGGTTTGCCATTATGTTCAAAAACATAGTGTGCACCAATAGCATTGTTTAAGTTGCCATTTATAATAGCCCAGCCATGCTCCTGAATGCGTTGTTTAACAGGTCTAGAGGTCATTCCTATATAATAACAACTGCAGGGGCACCAACACATATATATAACAAAGGGTGTTGTGCAAGCCAAAAAATCCACAATTTCATATGTCTTACCATCTTTTACAAATGTTTTGCCTGTATTTACATATTGGCAAATATTACATCTCTCACAACAAAACAAGCCCTTTGGTTTATTTTGTAACCAGCCATTCCCTGAAGGTTTTTTGTTTGTTGCACTGAAGCGGCTATGTGTGAGTCTATCCCCCTAAGTTTCTGCCCTTAGAAAAAGTAATCCTGGGTTTCTCAGCAATGTTTTCCTTCAATATGGAACAGAAAGTAAAATTGGCCAGAAGTTATGTACTAACCCACCCACTTACCTGACAGTGGGTTAAATTCTGTCACAACTGTTACCATGTTTACCATGATTGTCATCAAAACTGATGTTCCTATTTTTGGGGGTCAAAAGGTTAAACCTTTTTAACTTGTCTGCTTTTGAAAATGCTTTGTTCCAAATAGTCTCAGCATATCCTCTTTATGTTAATCTCTGCTTTAAAGCTTGTGCCTGATTCTTAAACCTCTGCTCTCTGGAGCAGTATCTTTATAGCCTAACAAGTTTACGATATGGAATGGATGTAATAAGTTTTCTTGGGTGTGCACTTTTAGCAGGTAGTATAGTGTTCCCTGCTGTCTCTTTATGGTATCCTGCTGTTTCTATGTATTCACCTGGTTTGCCTATCAATTTCAAATCCAAAAAGGAAATTTCTTTTTTATTTACTTGATGAGTGAATTTGGGACCCATATTGTTTTCTGCAAGGTAATCCATGAATTTATCAATTGTTTCGAGGTCCCCTGACCAGACAACTATGACATCATCAATAAATCTGAGCCAAGTACTGTATCTATCTGCCTCAGAATTTTGTTTTTTGAACCATCATGGATGTACACAGGTTTTCCAAGTGCTCCATAAACAAATTTTCATACTAGGAGGCAAATGTTGCCCCCCCCCCATCGCAGTGACACAAGTTTGAATAAAGTATTCCTTATTAAACAGAAAATAATTATGGGTTAATGTAGCCATAATGCCATCTTTCACAAATTTGGGGGAAATGTCAGTCTGTTTTTGTAGGAAACTATCAACTGCTTGTACCCCAAGGTCAAAACTTATACATGTGTACAAGCTTTTGACATCGGTTGTGAGCCAGCAGTAATAAACATCCCAAATCTTGTTTTTTACTTTATTAATTAAATCCATATTGTCTGAAATGTAGGATTTCAGGGTGGGGACATGGAGTTGCGGGAAGCTGCCTATAAACGTGCAAAGGTTGTGTGTTACTGAACCAATACCTGCCACTATTGGTCTACCTGGGGGAATTGTCCTTATTCTTGTAAATTTTGGGCTGGAAATAAAATGTTGGTATACTAGGATATTCTGTTTTGATAAACCCTGCTTCGTTCTTACCTAACCATCCACATTTCTGACTAATCTCCAAAAATGCACACAATTCTGCCAAAAATAACTGTTAGTTGGGTCATTTTTTAGTTTAAAATAATTGTTAGTGTCAGATAACTCCATGCATTTTTGATGTATGTGTCCTCTTTCATTAGAACTACAGTATGTTCCCCCCTTTGTCAGATTAAAAAAAAAAAAAACACTCCTTCCAGTCTTTCCTGTTCCCCCAGAGCTGCACATTCATCATTTGTAAAATTTCTATTATAGTGAAAACCTATCATTACTAACTCATTTGTCACTGTTATTTGTTAATAATCACTCAGATGTGACAACTGAAGCATTATAAACCTGATGGCAGAAAGTAGATTTAGGTTTGGACCTACTCTGTTGTTTCTCAGTTTCTGCTAGGTCCTAAGATTTTATTGTAGCATCACATTCCTCCAGGAGTGCAGACACGTCAACCTGGTCAATAATGCTATAATCCCAATCACTCATATTCCAATTGGGTTCATCTTGTTCCTCACTGACAATATAAGAGTTCTCCTGGAAATTAGGAATGCCATCAATAGTTCCATCTGGTCTTCCCATGTTTAAAGTGCTGGATGAATCTTTTTGTTTGGAGAAAAAAAAACTTTTATTTCAATTTTCTTATTAATTTGAAATGTCCATTTTAAATTGAAATGAATCTGGTCGGGGGGGGGGGACAAATGAAAGTCCTCTTAATAATGTCTTTTTCTGAGGGTCAGTTAAGGAAATAGCAGTTAAATTAATAATACTTAACCCTTGCTCCTCAGATTCATCTGTAAATTGCTGCTTTGGTTTCCCTCTCCTTCCCCTCCTCATCTTTTTGGTATGGCTCCTTTTGCCTTAAGGTTCTTTTTCCTTTGGGGTTCTGTTTCTCTTCCCCCTGTGTTTTCTCTAAAAAAACCTTGATGTAGCTGAGAGGTTTGTAAGACGAATTATAGCCACTTGACTTATTTTAGTCTCTGTAGGTGTAGGGGTTTCAGTATTATTGGCAAAGGTTACAGTTTTTTATTCTCATTCTGTGATTGAGCTCTATTTTTATTCCAATTGCCTCTTTTTCTGGATCTTGATCTCCCTCTACTGACCGAATAATCTCATAGTTCCCACATAAACACTTCTCCTCTATTATAGTCCCCAGTATCTCTCAACAATTTGGTTCTTTTCCTGGCTATTAGGTCTTTATCAAATGTATTTGTATTTCTACTGTAAGTTTTGCTCAGCGAGGTAAATTCGTTCTTAACATTGTATGATGCTATCTGGGCTTGTAGCTTCTTTATTTCTTCATTTGCTTCTGCTTGTAATTTAATGTCCCATTTGATCAAGGCATGCATCCATCTGTTCGTGCACTCCACTGCCACTGCCTCCCACTCCTTCCTGAATTTGTCGTCATCAAAACCTGATGTCGGGGTCTTGTCTAGTCACAGTCCTGTAGGAGAATAACCTAGTTCCAAATATTTTTTGTGCGGGCTTTCTCCAACCTTGCAAACAAGCTTTTTAGTGTTGGGTTCTCTGCATCTGGTCCCAAGCTCTCCTCAAATACTGTGTGGCATCTTCTCTCCCGGTGTTGAATGAAATCTTCTGAGTCTTCCAAGCAGTCGAAATCCTCTTCGTTCTGTAAGGTGGTAATAAATTACCTTTCTCAGGTTCTTGGTGGAACAGCACAAAGGAAGAGACACCAGACAAGTGCTGCACATTTATTAAATGAAATTTATTACAGGTAAATAATACATGCTTACTACCAACAGTGAAAACATTGGGAGAGCTTACTGTTTTCCTTACCTAGGTAAATGCAGTCTCTCATCTCAGAGAAGCTACATGCTACACAGGGTCTTATACTCTGATAATCACTATGGTTACTACTAAGGAAGATACATAAAAAGTATATATTGGGTAAAAACTGGTGGCCTGAGTAACTATCTTAACTAACATGAGAAGTTACAGCTTGCGTAGATAGCACAAACAATGGGATCTCTATTAGACCCCAAGGTCAGTTGCAGTTACAGCAATGCACACGCACTAAAGGTGGCACTGTTGCCTTACTTATCATAATACAGTAAAAACAGTGAGCCCAATGCACAAGCCTTGTAAAGGAATTTTGAGTTGTTCTCAGTGTTGTCTTAGAGTATGTCGCAAACAGCAAAGGGTTATAGAAACATAGAAACATAGAAGTTGACGGCAGATAAGGACCGCAAGGCCCATCCAGTCTGCCCATTTCTTTTTCTACCTTATAAATGTGCCATCGGCCTTTGCTCTGTCAGTGACCTATCTATTCATAGTCATTTGTATTGCTCCCTTATTTATTTATTTATTTGCTTTTGTTAACCGGGTAGGCACACTAGACAGCCATGTGCCTATTTTCAGGTGCGACCCGGGAGGATTACAGGCATCATACAGTGTACATCACAGTTACAGAAAGGGTGCACCCGGAGAGTTACCGGAGTCAGACATCATACAGTTAACAGATTACAGGGTAGGGAAAAGTCCGAGGAGAGCTAGGCATTACAAAAAAAATATATGGGAGGGATACAGGTAGTAACAGAGGAAGTAACTCATAGGCACGGGTAGGTGGAATACATAACAAGGTAAACACTAACATAGAATAGTAGCGGTGACAATGGTAAGTGCAGGCAGGGGGTGACAGAGGCGGGGGGATGGGCCAGGTTACTGGGATGGAGCTTGGGGAGAAGTGCAAGTGGGGCAGAGGCGAAGGGGAGAGGAGGAGGAGGAGGCCCCACCTGAGCCTGGGTGGAGGGAGAGGGGTGACTGAGAGGATTATGAGGTGCAGGGGCAGGGGGAGACAGTTTCAGGAAATTCCAGAGGAAGTTTTAAAGCTTGGATGGGAGGAGGAGGCCCTGACAGGTTCTGGGAGTGAATCCAGAGTTTGGGGCAAAGATGTGGAAGGATCGATCACCCTGAGGGCACGGGTCCCTAGGAACGAGACGTTCTAGGGTTGTCCCAGGCCTGAGGTGGCAGGATGGGGCCTAGGGTTAAGGGAAGGACAAGGGCAGGGGGAGCCAGAGCGGACAATGTTGTTGATAAAGCTGCCTATAACGAAGGACTGGAAGCTTCTCCGGGGAGCCACTCTAGGCGGTTGTAGAGATCACACCGGTGGGTGAGGGAGGGGCGACAGCGAAGCGGCAGACATTATTGTAGGCTGAGTCCCATTTTGCTAGGCTGGTTTTGGGGACGGGGCAAAAGTGACGAGGCCATAGCAGAGAGAGGGGAGGAGGACCCCCGGGCAAGGGCTAGGCGGGCAGCAGGGGCGAGGCAGCTATTGGCACGATAAGCTAGGGCAAGCTTGCAATTTGAGGTGTTGCAGATGTTAGCGGATGCAGGGTGAGGTCAAGCTGCTGGTCGAGGGTGACGCCAGGGTACTTAGTGGAGGTAACTGCCTCCAAGGGGGAGCCATCGCCCGAGGATACACACAGGGGAGCAGGGCAGGATTTTAATTTGTTCGAGACCCAAATAACATAGCTTGAGTTTTTTTGAGATTGAGGGTGAGCCTGTGGTCACCCAGCCAAGTATGTATACGCTCAAAGTCGGAGTTGCTGGGAGTTAATAGTTGAGATGTCCTAAGAGCTGGCCAGGAGAACGAGATCATCTGCGTAGAGGGTAGAGTGGGCGTGGGTCGGGACGGAAGATAGGTCATTGACAAATAGTGAGAATAGGGTTGGACCAAGGACAGACCCCTGAGGGACACCACAGAGGACAGGGGAAAGGTTGGAGGATGTTCGGTTGAAGTAGGTGTATTGCTGTCGGTTGGAAAGGTAATTTTGGAACCAGGCATGGGCGGAGGGGGAGAACCCGAGGGTGAGAAGCGAGGAACCAAGGAGGGAGGGTTAACTCTGTGAGGCTTTGGACAGGTCGATCGAAAATGGCCCCAGTGAGATTGTTTAGATCGGTGCCTGCCCTGATCAGGAGGTGACAGTGGCTAGGCGTGGACGTGCTGTACCTTTCCTGAAGCGCAAGGCAGGAGAGAGGAGGTTTGAAGTCCAGGATGTGTTGGGAGAGCTGGGAGGCAATGGCTTTTCGAGCAGTTTACTGAGGCGGACAGAATGGCGATGGGCGGTAGTTCTGGGGGTCCTTGGGATTCTGTTTTAGGATAGGAACAACTTTGGCCACTTTCCACAGGTTGGGAATGATCCCTGAGTTAATGGAGGAGTTGAATAGGTGCGAGATGGGTCTGGCCAGGAGGTGGGCACCAAGCCTGAGGAGTTTTGGCTCGAGAGTGTCATGACCTGCCCCGCTATGGGGGGAGAGGCTGGAGAGCAGCTTATGGGTCTCATTGGGAGTTACTGACCTCAGTTGGAAGGGGGGCCGAGGGTGAAGACCGGGAGGAGTGGTGCCTGGGGAGCGGACGCTAGAGGGCAGGGAGGGGAGGGGGCAGTTCGGAAAACTGAGAGTTGAAGGCATTGGCGAATGGTTTGGGGTTATACAGCTGATCCCACCGATAAGCAGGTCAGTGACTGTGCTTTAGCCGATCCCCCAATGGCATTTTAATATGTTGCCAGAAGCTCCTCGGGTTACGGCTGGAGGAGAGTAATTCCATCTTGCAGAAGTCACTTTTTGCTGAGCGGATGGCCCTTTGCAGTGTGTTTTGAGATGTCTATAGGCCATCAGGTCGGGATGCTAAGGGAGGCCTTGTAGGATGCCCAGCATTTATCCCTGGCTTTCATAAGGGAGAGTAGGTCTCCGCTTAGCTATTTGTGATAGTGCCCCTCACCCTCTCCTAGTAAGGGGGCATGTTTGTTCTGAAGAGGGACTAGCTGCTAAAGCAGGTCCAGGGCTCGTGGAGGGGTCGGTGGAGCTGGTGACACCAGTCCAGTCAACAGCTAGGAGGTCGTCCAGGAAGTCGTGGGATTAAACTTGGAATAGTCCTCAGTTCGATGATTTTGCTAGGGATCTTAGGTGGGGAGATGCCCCACACACAGTAGATAGGGGAATGATCAGAGATGGCATCAGGGAGAGTGCCTGAGGATAGGATGTTTGCAGGCCTGTTCGACAGGAGCCTGTCGATAAGGGTTCCCGAGCACCCCCTAGGGGAGAGCCGGGTGGGTTCGTTGATGTCTTGGCTAAGTGTGAGGCCTGAGAGCAGGGGTTCGTACAATTTGCGATGAGCCCCCATCCAATTGAGGTTGAAGTCACCTAGCACGAGAGTTTCATTGAGACCCACCATAGACACTGATACAGCTCGAGCAGGGAGGAGAGTCCCTGCAGGCCATTTTAGGAGGGTTGTAGGAGCATATCAAGTGGACCTTCTTAGAGTGACCCAGCAGGAGGAGAGCATGGAGGAACCTCACATGCAGGCATGTCAGCAGGAGGGTGGTTGATGAGGGACAGGTTGAGGTGTGCCAGGTATAGAGAAGCACCCCACCACCTTCTTCTTACCCGCCTGTCACGCCGGAGGTGGTTGTACCGGTAGGGAGCACAGGGCATCGGGTATATGGGGTTTGAGCCAGGTTTCAGAAAGGGCCAGAATGTCAGGTTTGTGGAGGGCAACCCAGGCGGTGAGCCTGCTTTGGCTGCGTGAAGGCCCGCACGCTCAGGTGGGCAATCTTGAGCCCTTTCCTGGAGAACCAGGGAGAGGGGATGGGGAGCGGAGGGGGTAACAGATGCGAGGGAGGGGCCATGGCCCCAGGGAGGGACCAGGAGCAGCAGGGAGTTTAGCAGGGAATAGGACCGCTCCTGTGGACTAGTGGGGTGAGAGGGCAGAAAAGAGGGGCAGGAGATTCAAATGGGGAATAAACCAGAGGGGTTCAGCAACTAGGTGTCGGTGCCTGCTTCACGCTGGATGCCGCTGGGACAGAAGACAGCAGGGCAGAAAGGGAGGTTTGGTGGAACAGGGGAAAAGGAGAAGTAGTGTGAGATGGCTTGGGGGAGGGTAGTAAGTGAGAGAGAGTTAGCTATGCTGAGTGAAATTGCGGCCACTAGTGGTGATAAGGTATAACCTGCAGATGGCAAACAGGGCTGATAGGTTATTTCCTGTCCCACGTGGCTCATCACAGCCCATATAACGGAGGGCCGACCAAGGGTGGTGGTGGGGGCGGCGGGGCTAGCGCTCCGATTACCCACTGGAAGAGTCTCCTTGAGTTTAAATTTGGCGCCGAGGTGACCGGAGGGGGAGAGCGCTTCCAAGGGCTGCTTTGCTGCGGTGAATGGCAGTAAATTACCTGGCGGTTTGATTCTTGAAGTCCTGCTGGCTTGCTGGGGGAGGGCAGTGACCGGCACTGCACCACCGGGACAGCTGCAGAGACAAGAAGAGCGAGAGGTGATTAAGTAAGGAGAGTACTGGGGTTCAGAAAACAAAGGAGTGGGGGTAGGGGCTTGGGGGCAGGGGCCGCTATGCTCCATTCGGCAGAAGCCAGGTAGGCATGCAATGCGGAATCAGAAACAGCAGGAAAACCATAGGATACAGTGCAACACTCTATGCAATTAAACACAATTTTCAGTTCCATACAACAAGTAAGAACAAGAGTTCAGGTGAGAGAAGTAGGCACAGGGGTCTGGTTCAGTCTGCGCTCCGATTACCCACTGGAAGAGTCTCCTTGAGTTTAAATTTGGCGCCGAGGCGACCGGAGGGGGAGAGCACGTCCAGGGCTGCTTTGCTGCGGTGAACGGCAGTAAATTACCTGGCGGTTTGATTCTTGAAGTCCTGCTGGCTTGCTGGGAGAGGGCAGTGACCGAGCCCTCGCGACCACCGGGACAGCTGGCGGTTTGATTCTTGAAGTCCTGCTGGCTTGCTGGGGGAGGGCAGTGACCGAGCCCTCGCGACCACCGGGACAGCTGGCGGTTTGATTCTTGAAGTCCTGCTGGCTTGCTGGGGGAGGGTAGTGACCGAGCCCTCGCGACCACCGGGACAGCTGGCAGTTTATCCCATGCATGTTTGAAGCCCTGCACTGTATTCATAGCCACCAAAGGGTTATTATCAGAAAAGCAATGAAAAATGCTTGGATAATAACAAGCTTTGTAAGTCAGTTCTAACCAAGTGTTGGATAGAGCAGTACTTAAATCAGCATCATGAATAAGATCATTAAGGGCATCACCAGCCTTAGAAATATTATTACTAATATAAATCAACCGTGAATCTTTCCTAGCTAAAAGAGATTTCAAAGAAAGAGTCAAAGGGTCAATGTGCACAGTAAACACAGGCAAATATTGAGACAAGGCAAGCAGCTACTGCAGATCAGTATCAGTAACAATCCCTGGGGTAGTTTACAATTCCTAAAAAGTGTCTGAGTGCTGCCACGCTAGTAGGAAGTGGCAAATCTTACAAACCTTGGATCTTCTTGACAGCTAGGCTTCTGCCTTGGTCTGTGATATGTAGGCCAAGGAAGATGACCTCTTTTTCACACAATTGTGCCTTAGAGGATTTGCACTTGAGGCCTGCTCTCTTGAGGAGAGACAGAAGTTTGTCTAGAAGGGCCAAATTATCTTCTTTCATGGTTTCTGCTAAAAGCAAGTCATCCACGTACTGCAGGAGACACTGGTGTGTGAAGAACACTTGCAGGGCACCCATATGTGGAAATGAAAGGGGGAAAGGCTATTGTGAAACCCTGGGGAGGACAGACCCAGGTGTACCGGCATCCATCAAAGGTGAAAGCGAATTTGTATTGGCTTTCCTATGCTAATGGAAGTGACCAGAACCCATTAGAGATGTCAAGAGCTGTGAACCAGTTTTTGCCAGGTGTCAGCAGCTTGAGTACATCAGGTGCAGATGCTACTGTTGTGGCGCAACTGGGGGTAACTTGATTAAGTTTCCTGTAATCATTTGTGAGTTTCCAAGCTCCATTTGGCCTTTTCACAGGCCAAATAGGTGAATTAACAGTGGAAATACAGTTCCTAATCACTCCTTGCTGTAGCAGTGATTGGATGATCTCCCTCAGTGATGGCAAGGCTTCAGCAGGGAATGGGTACTGCTTCTGCCTCACAGGGTCAGGCCCTGTGATTTCAATGATAGTGTGCATCCTACCACACTCATGTTTGTTGGTGGCAAACACATCAAGGTGTGTTTACAGCAAGGTGCAAGAAAATAGGTGATGACTTTTGAACCATACCATGACATCATACTTCTTGTTGTTATGGGAGATGGCTGCCACCACGTGTGAGTCTGGAATGGTGACAGCATGACATTGTCCCTTTATCTGTAGGAGTAGCCTGTTAGCTAGGTCCACTACACAGCCGTGTAGTGCTAGGAAGTCAATTCCCCATATGCTGGGGTGATGACGTAAGACCATGAGATCAAAGGCAAAATCAGTTCTGAGATAGCCTACCACCACAGGTAGAGGAACAGATTGGTAGGTGTGTAGCTGGGTGCCATCTCACTCTGGGCACTGGTCTTCCAGCTGGTAGACCAGTCAGATGAGACTGGGTCCTCATCATGGAGGACTGACATAGCTGCTCCAGTATCCAGAAGCATAGTAAGGTAGCAGCCCCCGACCATGACCTTTACACAAGGCCATCCATTTGTGTCAACATTCAAATCACTCACAATCTGGACTGGGGCCTGTAATTGTCAATCTGTATTTTCAGAATCAGCATTGTCATCCTGTTCCTGGAATCTGAGGCCTGCAGGATCTTTCAAGGCCTCCTGTATGTCTTGTATGGGGTACAAGTGTACCTCTGACATCACAGGCACTGTGATGGCCTGCACACATGGTTTCTCCTTGGTTGTCACATCAGTCTGGCTAGTAACCAGTGCCACAAAAGGATTCTTCCCTCGGCTGTTCGTTTGTTCAGCAGATTAGGCCAGGAAAGGGTTCCCCTGACCACATGGCTATCCAGTGGTCAGCACAAGGGCTGCTACAGTTTGTGTAACATTAGCTGCTCTTTCAACATGGATCTCCTCCAGCAGCTTACGGAGGGTCTTGTTCTCCTTTTTGATCTGTCAATAGCCAGGACTGTTACGGTTCTGACTATTTTGCTGGGCATTTGGATTTTTCCAGTTGCTTTTGTCTCTGTTTCTGTTATTTTTGTAGTTCTGGCTCCCCCCTTTGTGTGACTGATGGTCGTCAGAAGGGGTATCATTTTTCTGGTTGTTGCACTCCATGGTATAGTGAGTAGGGGCCTTGGGGTGGGCTGTACTGCAGCCACCTTGTTGGATTTACCGGAAGCAAGGTTACGGAGGTAAACCTGAAAGGCACACTCCTTTTTGGTGAACATTAAGCTCAACCTTTTCCTGCAAGGCTGGAATAATGTTCCGGATGTACAAATCCTTGTACTCAATTTGGTCTTGGTGTGCAATTTCACCTGCTAGGTCTTTGCTGGTATTATATGCAAGCCATAACTGTCAGTGGTAGGCCGAGGGGCTTTCTTTGGTGTTCTGCTTAACCTTGTAGGACACGCACGCTCACATGATGCCGAGGGAGTTGGAGGCTATGAGGGCTGTGAGAATGTCATCATAGACAAGGGTGTTGGAGTTATGTACTGTCTCTGGGAGTCTGGCCCAGAGAGTAGATTCAATTATCTGTCGCAAAACTTGAACCTGGTACTTGGGTTGGAGAGAAAGCTTCTCACAGAGGGAGCGCACCTTCTCCAAGTGGCAACTGAGATTATCAGTTGGGCCCATCCATCTGATACTTTGGGCAATTTTATGGACAGAGTGAGTGACTTGTAGTGGTTGGAGGTGTGAGTAGTCGCAGTCAATTCAATACGTTCCATGGCTCCGCGAAGAGCAGCTTTTGCTCTTGCATCAGTGACTGCCTTGTACGCATAATCCTGGTTGACAGAATCTTTGAGCATTTTGTCAATTTGGTCCCGGATGGCTCTCTTTTGGTCCTCTGGGATGGTGATTCTACTAATCGCATCAGAAATCATGCTGCATATCTCCGACTCATCTCCCCTGGTGAGAGGAGCGATTGGAGGAGCACCACGGAATACAGGCCCTCTGCCTGTGATATGGGGGCTGCCATCTTGGCGCTGTACATGGCATCCACCATGTTTGTGTAGACGCGGCGATGGAGAGTAAGTGCCAATGTAGGCTCCATCTTGTGAATGGCTGGCAGAAGTTGCTCCATCATGGGGGTTGGACTTGCGTGTGACGTGGTGTGCCTCGTCATCGAGGTCAAAGTTGTCTTTGCTGGATGACGCAATCTCAACGAGCATATACTGAAATCCATTCATGGCCTTAACATGGCTGGTAAGAACATCCCATTAATGGTGCAACTTCGCCATCTTTTCTCTACACTTCTTGTGACAAACTCTTGTAGTGCTCTGCTCAATACCTCTTTCAACCTCACTCTGCAACATTCTATATGCGGTGCCCAATTCGACGTTTTCCCTAAGTTCTTTCTCCAACTCACAACTCGCTCACTTGTTATCCTCTTTCAACTCAGTATTCTCGTCTCTCAGACCCTCATTTGTATTGCTCAAAATATCATTCAAATACACTGTTTCTTATCACATTTCAACCTTTCATAATCATCTCTCAACATGCAAATTTCCCTGTCAGTGCCTTGAGCAGTACAGTGCAACAGTCTATTATTGGCATCACAGAGTGACTGTGTCTCTTCTGCTAGTTTCTGTTCCTTTTTCTGTAACTCCGATGCCTACAAGCTCATCTCTTTTTTTTTAGCGCGGCATTTTGCAGTTCAAAGGAGGCACACCTTGCTGTGAGACCCTCAACAGTGGAATATAGAGCCTATTTTTTGGTTGTTTGTTTGGACTTGAGGTATTTCGCATCCAGTTTGAGACATTGAGTCTCATTTCTGTGCACAGATCAGACATGACAAATAAGGGATAGACAAACAGACAAATAAGCAGTTGGAAAACTGGTCAAAATGCCTTGGCACCATCACCAACTGCTTTCCAGTCCCTGGTGGGTGAATAATGATGCCAAGGTGGTATGCTGTCACTCACAGAGACCAAGATGGAGTTGGTCCACCACAACCGTTACCACTGTAAGCACAAGTAGGTCCAAGTAGGCAAAAATCACACTACACTACTTGACATTCAAAATAAATTGAATGGAATCTTCTTTGGTACCTTCCAACCTGCACACAGTTACCAAATGTAAGGTGGTAATAAATTACCTTTCTCAGATTCTTGGTGGAACGGCACAAATGAAGAGACAACAGACAAGTGGTGCACATGTAATAAATAAAATTTATTACAGGAAAATAATACAGGCTTACTACCAACAGTGAATACACTGGGGGAGCTTCCAGTTTTCCTAACCTATGTAAATGCAGTCTCTCGCCTCAGAGAAGCTACGTCCTACACAGGGTCTTATACCCCGATATCAGCATGGTTACTACTAAGGAAGATACATACAAAGCATATAATTGGTTAAAAACTTGTGGCCTGTTTAACCATCCTAACTAACATGAAAAATTTCTTAGCTTGCAATAATAGCATAAACATTGCTCCATTTACGCTCATACCTTCTTCTGTTTCAAGGTCCTAAAGGCCATATGTGTCTGTTAATGCTCCTTCCCGCTGCCTGCCTCCCATTTTCTTCCTACTACCTCTTTGTCCAGTTACTCACTTTTCATGCCATCCACCTTCAGCAAGACCCTGCAACCTGCTGCATAGTCAACAGATGCCCTCTTTATCCCCGCTTTCTCATCATACCCTCTCTGTTTTATGGTTGGGTGGGTGGTGGACTCAAAACCAGAATGCAAATTTGTGAGCTCCTCTCTCTTGCTTGAACTTATAAGGCCCCCTCGCTCGTCTCTCTCTCTCTCTCTCTCTCTCCATCTTGGTATGACAGGTGATGTAGCACCTGAAATTCACCCTCCTGTTTCTTTGGGACCAAACCCAAAGGGGATATCCTAAAGTTCTGCAGTGGAGGGGCCCTGAAGGGGCCCTCCACTCTGCCCACAACTATCTCTTTTTGTATTTTTCATTCCAGCAAATCCTCTTTTCCTTTAATGAACTTTAAATTCTTTGATTTGGTCCCCTTCTTCTGTCCTTTAAATTGTAAACTGAAACCCCTTATAAAACCCTCCCTAAGCAGTTTAGCCACTTCCCTGTTGGGGTAATGTTGGGCCCACCCCATTAGTATCTGCACCATTATGGGTCTGTCAGCCAGCTTGAATGGTCTAGTACCCAATGCTTTAATTGTCTTGCTTTCCCCTGTATTGCACGTATTCCAGCCCCCCCACCATACCCCTTGCCCTGGCCCCACTCCCCCAAGACTGTCCCCTGTATCCCCGAAAGGGTGGGTTATAATGATTGTTATTGTTGTTGTTGTTATCATTACCCTTATCTCATCCTGTCCTGCACTTTAATGCTGGGTGACTACCTCTACACTTGCGTGTCTGAAGTGACAATGAGGCCAGAAGCAGAATGTTCTATTATAACCCCAGCAACATTTTTGCAGGGGCCATGATTTTCTGTCCCACTCCTCACCTCTGCCTGTTCCCATGCATATCTCCAACCACAAATCCACCTGTCTGGTGTCCCAATGCACGTCCCCAAAGAGCGCCATTCACTTCCTAAATTTCTCATCATACTTCCTCCAACTATGTCCACCCTTAGCCTTATAGGCATTCTTCATTATTAGGGAGTATGCCAATAGGGGGGTCGCTAACTCAGGTTTCTTCTCGATAACTATGGCAGTATAATAAGTGAAACCCACAGACCAATTGTCCCAAGTCTTCTCTTTGAGTGTCTTATTCTCTTCCCCTTTTCCCAGCTGAACTACGGCTGCTGCCATGTCCTTCTTTTTGAAACTCTCCTTTTCTTCATATTTATTTATGTTGTCTGTGTTGGTTAGGACAAATATGTCCACATATTCCCCTTTCCAGATTTTTTCCTTTGTTCTCAAAGGTACATGATCCCCAGTTCTAAAATTGGGGGCCCCTATTTCTGGTAACTCTGTCTTCTTATTGTCTACCCCTTGCTTTTACCCACTTTCTTCTTCCACCTTTCCTTTTTTAAACTCCCCCAGTACCTTCTCCAGCTGGCCTATCCCTGTGTCCCCCATAGACTTAAAGAGCTGGTGACATGCTCAGGAGAACTTTAAGAAAACCTAATATTTAGACACAGTCCTGCTTGTATTTCCCATTAGTGCTGTATTTCTCCTCCCCGTTATTTATTACTGAGATCATTTGTATGAAAATAGGATCATTGGTCCTGAAGAGTTTGTCTATTTCTACTGCTTTCTCCCTGCTCAAAGTCACAAAGCACTGCTTATAACATCACAGTTACTCCCATGGCAACAGATTGTGATGTTACAACAGAGGATTATGATTTGAAGAAGGTAGTAAGCAATAGAGGCAGATGTACTCTAAAGGAACTCTAAAGGATAAAGATCACATATTCATGCACATTTCCTTAGTAATAAATAATGGGGAGGAGAAATATATAAAATATAAATGGAATGCAGGTGGAATTGTACCTAATTATTTTGCTTTTTAGTTTTCTTCGAGGCATCAGTAGCTCTTTAAGCATTTGCTCTACATCACTCCTGCACACTGCTCTCTACTGAGAGATCCAGATTACCTGTCTTTGGGGGTTCCAGTTCAGGATTCAGTGCTGGCATCAACAGCCCTGCTGGCATGCTGTTGACTGGAGAAGTTGGCTCATTTACAGGTGTCGGGGGGGGTACTAGCATTCCAATGGGAGCTGCTGGAGCAGGAGGGGCCAGCTGAGGCATGGGTGAGTGGGCTGGCTCCAGTATAGGTTCGGGTGCTGGTGTAGGAACAAGGACAACTGGTCCTGGTATTGGAGAAGGCGCAGGGCCCTTTGGCTTGGGGGCAGAAGTTGTATGGACTTTCTTGTTGCCCTTATTTTTTCCTTGCCCTTTTTCTGCCTTTCATTTCTCCTCTCATCCTCCTTGGTCCTCTCCTACATCTTCCAATGACCTGGTCACCTTCTCCACCAACCTCGTGACTGCCTTATAACAGTCCTGTTTGCTCTTGTTCGCATTTTTCCTGGGTGCCATGCTGTTGTAGCCTGCTACTGAACATTTGCACAAAGGCTGTGGAAAAATCACAAAATATTGGTTAATATCTAACATATAAACCACTCAAATTCCAATGGCTCCTACATCCCCTGCTGGCAGGCTGTCTGTGTGCTGCCCCTGTGGTTTCAAATCCCCTTTAAAAGAAATTCCAACATTCAATATAGATATGCTGCCTGCTTCTAGAAAAAAAAAGCTTTTTTTTTTTTTGATGACACTCACCTGTCACATACTCATCATGCTTAGATAATTGAAGCGTATTTGCCTTCAAGACAGTATGTTATGCTGCACTGATATATAGTTGTTCCTTGCCCAGACACCTTCATTCAAATAAGATTAAGTTAATTTATTATATTCAGTTAGAAATACACACTCACTTCGTGCCTCAGCAACAAGCCATAATAAAGGCAAGGTACAGACATTTATAATATATAATATATTGAATAGCCCCACCTCCATGTTTAAATGCTCCTTTGCCTTTTTTGTTTTATTTTTGTGTGTGTGTGGTTCATTATATATTAGCCCCCCTTTTTTTAAATTACTGTTTTCTTTTCCAGTTGCAGGAGCCTACACTTATGCAGTACTGTCCTCTCTGAGCTGTACAACCCTGTTCCAAAACGGCAGCTACCACGTGCTTCTAAAATGGTGGCCGCTTCTAGTACCCAGATCACTCTTTTGCTTGTCTTTATTATTTATTCCTGGTGCCCTATTAATCTGTTGCCTTGAATCCTGTGTTATGCTCCCAGGGAGTGCTTGATGAGCCAGTACTCCTCCCATCCATGCACTCGCACACCTGTGGTAAAATGGTGGCCACTCATGTCCCTAAAATGGCGGTCACCATTCCATGTTCCTTTTCCCATCTTACACATCTTTGTTCCCTGTTTTTTTCCCCTTTTTATTTCAGAATTCACCAGCGCATCTGCTCTCCTCAGCAGCCTTTCCCATTTGTGAGCCACTTTCCATATGAACCCCCCCACCTGGATGCATGCCAGGGCTGACCACAGCCACCATCCTCCATGTGGTCATCTGGGTGAAGGCCCTTGGCCCTAATCTGATAGCCACACCATCAGTTCCTCACACACCGGAAGGAGTGTCTGTAGTGCACAGCTTAAAATTAGTATTAACCTCTCTCAGTGCAAGTACTTGCCTAAGTATTTATATATATATATTTTTTTTTTTTAAATCCCATTCTCACTTTCCTGCTCCCCCCGGATCATGTCATACCAGTTTTAGTGCCGATTTTGAACTGAGGTAGGGGACGGTGAGCACCTTACTCCTGATCGACTGCATGGTCCTGCTTCTTCCCCCCAGTCTTCTCAGGCACCTAGCTTTACCTGAGCTCTTCCCTTCTAGCTTGCTTGAAAGGACAGAACTAAGAACCTTACCAGAGTAAGGGAAAGGATTAAGACTTTTGGCTATGCAGATTTACTGTGTGTTGTTGTTTTTATTTTGTACTCACAGGGATTGTTACTGTTTGTTGCTGACATTTTTTTGCTTTATTTTTCTCTGATTCACATTGCTGTTGCTGGGTATACCTTCTCTGCATTATTACAAGGTGTGCCTACAGGTGTGTGCTAACAGATTACTGCTGTAATCTTCTGATTCAAATTTTCTTTTGCAAGGTATATCTTCTGTTACTGCTTTATTTTTCTCTGTAGCAAAGTGTTTCTTACAGGGTATATCTTCTGTGAAATTATTACAGGTGGTGCTTAAATTTTTGTAACTTTTTATCATTAGGCTAAGCAAAATTACTGTTGCCCCTATTTTATTTATTTCTTTTTTGCTGAAAAGTTTTTTTTGTCTCAGAGGTGTTGCAGTCTCCTTCTCACATTGAAGACAGGGAGAGTGAGAAAGCAGCCACAGCTTCCTTGAATCGAGGAGGTTATTTTCTAGACTATACTGAACTGAATTATTACTTTTTGGACCTGTGTAAGTAACTAGTATTGATTCTGTTTTCGGGGTGGACTTTTCTTAGTTTTAACTTTAATTTGCATGGGAGGAACTGTAGCTGGGAGATATTTGCAGTCAGTTGTGACTAGACCTGTCACTTAGCCTTTGTGAAATAGGTGTCTGAAAGGAAGGAAGGCACTCTCCGGGGTGGAGGGTAAGAGTTGTAGGTGATTGTTTCTGGACAGCATAGGTTTACTCCCACCCTTCCCCTCACCCTACCCACCCCAAGCACATAAGTTCCTTTATATCAGGGACTCTGACATCACTTCCTCAAAACTGCTAACAATATACACCTGTTCATATCCTTAAAGGCACAGCACACTGAATAGTGGTAGAGACACTCACAAGCTTGCACACACTAAAACAAGAACAAAAAACCAAAAAGCATCTGTAACTGGAAGGGACACAGACATGTGGGGAGTGGTGCAATGCACTGGCTGTGGAGCAGCAGTCTTTAGGGAGACATTCTGGAAACTGCATTGCTGCCCTATTTGCAGGCAGCTCTCTGGTCTGAGGAAGGAAGTTGTTCATCTCCATACTGACCTGGCAAGGATTCTGAAAACCTGCTCCCCCACCCAGGGACCACCCAGGCCACGGCCACTACCTCAGAGGTTGCCAAGAAAGAGGAGTGGTTGGACCATGGTGGGCTCGGGGGTGAGGGTGGTGGAACAGAGGTGCATCCCTCCAGTTGTGCCTCTCCACAGTTCATTCACCACTCTGGCAAAGCATGGTTCCCTCTATGGAGGCACCTGCAGTGGAGACCAAGGAGAATGCTGGGAACCTCCACAATGGAGACCCACAGGAGGGTGGCCCAGGACCCCACAGGGGAAGGAAACAACTCCTGGTGGAGGACTCAGTTGTTATGGAAGTAGAACTGGGGGAGGGAGGGGAAAGGGAGGCAAGGTGCCTGCCTGGCACCGAAGCTTAGAGGAACAGGAAATGAATCCTCAGGATCATGGGAGCAGCAGCAAGGGGGAGGGAGCTGGATGTCATTATCCACCTAGGGACGAATGACCTGGCTGAGAATGGGATCAGAGCAGTGCAACAGGAGTTTGTGGAGTTGGGGAGGGGCCTTAGACAAGTAGCACACATGGTAACTTTCTTGGAAGTGCTACCTGTCTATGGTATGGATGAGGCAAGGCACTGCGCACCATGGGATTCAATGACTGGTTGAAAAGCTGGTGCAGAGCTCAGGGATTTGGCTTCATTGGGGACTGGGGCTCCACCTGGAGGGATGCAGACCTATACAGGTGCGATGGTCTGCATCTATTCTGGAGGGGAACCAGGATCCTAGGTGATATGTTTAAATGCTTCAGTGGCAAGTCTAGGTAAAAAGCTCCCTTGAAATGGTGGCCTTGATGGAAGAGGGATGCCTGGATATTGTGGTAGTCACAGAAACATGGTACACAGAGAACCATGACTGGGATGTCAACCTACCAGGGTACACAGTCTACAGGAGGGACAGGGAGGGAAGAAGAAGAAGAGGAGGAGGAGTAGCTCTCTATGCAAGGGAAGGGATAAAAACAACAGAACTAAAGGGTAAACAGGGAGGAGAGGAGGCACTATGGGTCACCCTGGAGACTGGCAATGGCTCCACAATCCGCACAGGGGTTGTATACAGACCACCATCTCAGGGGGAGGAAATGGACAAGGAAATGATAGAAGGCATCCTTAGGATGGCAGAGAAAGGGGAGATATTGCTGATGGGGGACCTGAATATGCCAGATGTTGACTGGAGCACCTTTGCTGCAGCCATATCCAAGAGCAGGGCCATTCTCGATGCCCACAGGGGCATGCTTCAGACAGCTAGTTTTGGAACCCACTAGGAGAGAGCAATCTTGGACCTGGTACTCTCAAATGGGGATGGAGAGAGGATCTCTGATCTTGAAGTGAGTAGCCATCTGGGAACAAGCGACCACCAAACAGTGTGGTTCATAATAAACTTAGCTGTAGAGTCAAGCCACACAAAAGTGAAGGTACTGGACTTCAGGAGGGCTGATTTTGACAAAATGGGAGAGCGCCTCAGAAAAGCACTAGCGAACAGGCAAGAAGGCAGGGTGGAGCAACAATGGGGAAACATCAAAGCCGCCATTACAGAGGCAACAAGTCTTTGTGTGAAACAAATAAGCAAATCAAAATGAAAGAAAAAAACACTATGGTTCTCAAAAGAAGTGGCGGGGAAGGTAAGGGCAAAAAGATAGGATTCAGGAAGTATAAGGAAACACAGAAGGAGCAGGACAGAGAACTGTACCAGTTAAAGCTGTACCAGTTAAAGCAGAAGGAAGCGGGAAAGGCAGTCAGAATAGCAAAGGCCCAAACTGAGGAAAAGATAGCCAACTCAGTTAAGAAGGGGGATAAAACCTTTTATAGGTACATTAGGGAGCAAAGAAAGACTAAGACAGGAACACTGAGGCTACACAAGTTAGCCATCCTTGGAGCGGGTCCTAAGGTGGTAGCCTGGATAAAAAATTGGCTAGACAACAGGACGCAAAGGGTAGTAGTAAATGGAGTCCACAGTGAAGAAAGGAGGCTTACTAGCGGGGTACCGCAGGGTTCAGTTCTGGGACCGGTCCTTTTTAATGTCTTTATAAGTGACATTGCAGAGGAACTGGAAGGAAAAGTATGTCTCTTTGCAGATGACACAAAGTTCTGCAACAGGGTTGATACACAAGGTGGGGTGGAAAGGATGAAAAGGGACTTGGCAAGGTTGGAGGAATGGTCAAATGGTTAAATGTATGGCAGCTTAGATTCAATGCAAAGAAGTGCAAAGTAATGCACCTGGGAAACAAAAACACAGGGGAAAAGTACACAATGGGGGTGAGATACTGACAACAACAAAAATGGAAAGAGACTTGGGGGGTAGTCATATCAGATGACCTAAAGGTGGGCCAGCAATGTGAGAAGGCAGTAAGGAGGGCTGGGGGGATACTGGGATGCATAGGGAGAGGCATCACCAGTAGAAAACAAGAAGTTGTTGGCCCTCTGTACAGACAGTTGGTAAGACCACATCTGGAGTACTGTGTACAGTTCTGGAGACCCCATCTCTCAGAGACATAGACAGGGTGGAGGCTGTCCAGAGGACTGCAACCAAAATGATGCAGGGTCTGCATCAGAAAACATATGAAGAAAGACTAAAGGAACTAAAGATGTATAGCCTTGAGGAAAGGTGGGGGAACATGATAGAAACTTTCAAATACCTCAAGGGAATCAACAAAGTCCAAGAGGGTAGCATCTTTCAGAAAAAGAGATGTGCAAAAACAAGGGGGCACAATTTGAAGATAGAGGGGAAGGCTTAGAGGTAATGTGAGGAAGTATTTCTTCACAGAGAGGGTTGTGGATACATGGAACAGCCTTCCTGAGGAGGTTGTAGAGTCAAAAACAGTGGGGGAATTCAAGAATGCATGGGACAGACATAAGGCAATTCTAGTGGGAGGTAGGAGGAAATAGGCTGTTGGTTAATTAGGATCTGCAGCTTATCCGTTAGGTAGGGAAATGGGCAGACTAGGTGGGCCAAGCGGTCCTTATCTGCCATCAAATTCTATGTTTCTATGTTTCTCCCATTAACTTTTTACTGGGGGACAGAATGAAAATACTGTGCTCTGCTCCTTGTCCTGAGGCCAGGTCACCACTTATTCCTCTGGTGAGTGCAAGGCTTTGTTCCCCTTTGGAACCAAACAGCCGGAGCAACCGCACATAGAAGGACCTTCGCCCACTCACAGCCAGCCGCCCTCGGTGCTCTATGATGAAATTATAATAATTACACTACCACAATGCTCATCAAGCTTTTTTTTTTTCTAAATGAAGGGCTTACCTGAGAAAAGCTTTCAGCACTTCCAAACGCTGATGGAAATCCTCAGTTCCAGCAGTACTGCAACCACTACTGCACTGTCTCTTAAACTTAAATTGTTCTAATAATAACAATTAGCTCTAAATACAGTAAGAAATACCGGCTATGAACTGCTGAGAAATAACAATTAACAATGGAAAACCGGGACCGGCCTGGTGGCGCTGAGGGTTGAGGCGCTAGACGCCACACCTTGTACCACGCCGGCGACCCGGGTTCGGGAACGGACTCGGGTCGTCGGGGGTCGGCCGGGAGGGAGGATTGAGCGTCCCAACGGATGCCTCCTCCTCAGGGGTGGGCTACAAAGAGCGATCGCGCCTACACTTCCATAGCCGGTGGAAGCACCGCAGAGGGAAGGGTGGAGGCGGCCCGCTTGTCGGAGTCGGGAGGGGGACGCCTCGGCATGAGGGTCTGGCGGCGAAGCACGCTACCACTGGGACGACGTCCCAGCGCAAGGCGCCCTGGGGAGCGGGACGCTCAGGGGAGAAAACTGAAGTCCCTCCGGCAGCCCTAGATGAAGTCTGCTCCTAAGTCCGCCCGGACCACCGATAGGACAGACCCCAATGTGCAGAGGAGAGGAGGTTGGGCACTCTAGGGGCAGATCCCTGAAGGTAGGTACCGGGGGGACATGAGCGGACGGAAGGAGGGGGCACCGGAGGCAGTAAGGAGGGATAAAGATGAAAATAAAAAAAAAAAAAAAAACAATGGAAAACCACAATCCTACAATTATTAGACAATTAGTAATTACCCAACTGATGTGATGTCTTGCTGAGCAATTAAATCAAAACAAGAAAGCAAATTTGTGAGCTCCTCTCTTCTTTCTTGACTTTATAAGGCCCCCTCATTCAACTTTCTCTATCTTACTCTCCACCAATCATTCCACCTTTTGGGTTGTGAGGTCATCAAGCCCCTCCCCCTCTCTCCCTTTGTCACCTCATCAAAAACCCACCCTCTATTTTTCCTATTTATTCTTCTCATTTTGTCTTTTGGTCAGTCTTCTCTCCCTTCCCCCACCTTCCACTGAGCACTTGGTTGATTGAAGGGGCCTGCTGACAACAGGGCTTGCCTCTTACTCAGACAAGCCACCTTAGGCTAAAGGTAAGCAGGCTGCCCAGAAGGGGTTAGTGTTGTAACAAGTAGGCGCATTACAGGAGGTGAAGCATGTCATGTGATGAACCCAGAGGGGCTGTATTCACCATCTTTTGTGGCATCTGGAGGTGGAGTTTTCATTTGCTGCCCAGCAAACTGTTGGCTAAATCCCCTTCATTCACTGAACTGCCCATGGTTTAGGTTTAATGGGCTTGCGTATATGGAATTGTTTGGTTGGACATTGTTTCCCACCCTTAAAGATATGCCAAGACTTGTATCTTAGGCTAAAGGGAACAGGATACCGAAAAATAATGACTTTGTACTGGCATTCATTGTTTGACCCAAGCACTGAGGACAGGAAAAAATCCTTTTGGAGGAAACATCTGGGAATCCAAGGTCTCAGTCTGCCTTCCCTTCAGGAATTCTAAAGCACCAAGAGCATCCCTTGGGCTTGACAAAGTTCCACTGATGGTTCCTAGAGCTTCTGAGTGTTTTGATGGTATTTGGGATGTTCTTCTTTAAAGCCATGGAAGCTGTACCAATAGTGAAGCAGTGCTCTGAGTAATCTGATGAACTGAAACGTAAGAAACACTGTATTTTTTGAATCCAGGATAGGAGCAGCTGAGAAGACATTATGTTTCCATCTGTCAATTGAAATAAAGACCGTAATACAAACATATGAACATGCCAGCAGAAACAGGCCATTACGGTCTATCTAGTATGCTCAAGTGTGTAGCACACAGTTTTCTTCTGCTGTCGCTTCCCCCCACCCATTCCCTCCCTAGATTTATCTACTCCCACCCCACCCTCTCCTCCCCTCTCCCTCCCTCAGAATTGATCTTACCATTGACCCTGTCCCACCCTTTCTTAAAACTGTTCACAGTTTTTAGTGAGATCACTTCCTTCAGCAATCTATTCCGCCTTGCATACATACACACAAATTTGCCAGCAGAAACAGGCTCTATGGTCTATGAAGTCTGCTTGAGTACGCAGCTAGTGCCACTAGGTCACAGCTGCTCCTGCCCCCTCCCCATCTATCCCCTCTGTCAAATTCTCATTACTACTGATGCAGACCCCCCCCCATACCCTGTCCTATGCTCTTTTGAAAGTGCCCACTGTCCTATATGACACCACTTTCTCCAGTAGGGTATTCCATTTTGACACCACCCTTTCCATAAAATAATGCCTCCTCATCTCTCTGTCTCCTAAATCTACCCCCTTCCAATCTTAGCCCAAGTCCTCTGGTGTCCTTTCTCTTCCTCAGCTTAGATAACCCATCTGTGCCAATTTTGTTAAACCCCTTCATATATTTGAATGTTTCAGTCATATACCCCCGGTCCCTCCTCTCTTCCAGGTTGTACAAACTCAGATGCCTCAGCCTGTCCTTGTAGGGTTTGCCTTCCATCCCTTGTATCGTTTTTGCCGGCCTATGCTGATCCTTCTTCAGGTATGGTCACCAGAACTGCACACAGTACTCTAAGTGCAGCCTGACTAGTGATCTGTAGAGGGACAGGATCACATCCTGATGTCTGAATGAGATTCCCCTTGCAGTACACCCCAGCATTTTGTTAGTCTTGACTGCAGCTTTTCTATACTGAGCAGGGTTGTTCATACTCTCTGCTATCATCCCACCCAGGTCCTTCTCTTCCTTAGTGACCCCCAATCTCACCCCACACAACCAGTATTCCCTCCTCGGGTTTTTACAAACCTTTACATTTCTTGGCATTAAAACCTGGTTGCCACTTCACCAACCACTCCTCCAGTTTGGTTAGGTTCCACTGTAGCTCATTCCATCCTTCAACATCATTCACTGCCGCTCCCTTCTTGATATCATCTGTGAACAGACTGATCCTGCTCCTAACTCCATGTGAGATATCTGATATGAACAGTCCAAACAATACTGGACCCAACACAGAGCCCTGAGGCACCCACTTGTCACAGGCCTAGGGGATGAGAAATCCCCCTCATCAACACCCTTTGCTGCCTCCCCTTCAACCAATTCTTGATCCAATAAGCCATCTTCACACCCACTCCCATGGATCTCAGTTCCCACCCCCAGTTGCCCGTGAGGCACTGAATCAAAGGCCTTGCTGAACTCTAAATACAGGAAATCCACCGCATGGTCCCTATCCAGCTGTTTTGTAACCCAGTCATAGTACTCTATTAGGTTGGTCTGGAAGACCTACCCGAAATGAACCAATGTTGCTGCCCATCCTGGAGGCCATTTACCACAGGAACTGTCACCAGTCTCTCCTTCAGAATTACTTCCATAAGTTAACCCACTATGGAGGTGAGACTAACAGGTCTGTAGTTTCCTGGCTCATTCCTAGGGCCACTCTAGTGGATAGCCACCACATGAGCCATCCTCCAGTCCTGTGGCACATAGCCTGTGTCTAAGGAGGTGTTGAACAGGTCCACCAGCAGTCTGGCCAACACCTCCGCCATCTCCCTTAGCACCCTGGGATGAATGCCATCAGGACCTGGTGCCTTGTCTACCCTAAGTGCCTTCAGACCCTCTAGTACCCTGCTTTCCATGATCTCCCTGTCCACCCCTTCCCCACTCTCCTGGTCCACAGAGGTAATGGACCATCCTCCTCCTTGGTGAACACAGAACAGAAGTATTCATTCAATGGTTCTGCCTGTTCTGTACCCTTTTGTACCCACCCCCCACCCCTCCTGATCCATGCTATTTGATCCCTGAAGTTTCTTTCTCTCTCATGTACCTGAAAAAGTCCTTCTCCCCACTCTTAATGCCCTGAGCCAACCTTAACTCTCTGGAGGCTTTGGTTACCTCTTTGGTCTTCCTCGCATAATCCTCCCTGTCCTCCCCCTCTATTGGTCATCTTGAATTTATGAAATGCCACTTTCTTTGCTCTCACCCCCTCCAATACTTTCCTGTTCAACCATCATGGCTTTTTAGCTCTGCTCTTCTTACTCATAGTCCTGGTACAAGCCTCGGTAGCGTCATTCTATCCAAGTCTGATAATATTCCACTTCTGTTGTACATCCATTCTCGGACTTATCCCCTCAAGGCACCCTAACAAGATTTCCCGCATCTTCCCAAAATCTGCCCATGTGAAGTCCACCACCCTTGTCACTGATCCTACAGACTCCCTGCTTAAGCTGAGTGTGAACCACACGGAATTGTGGTCACTACAGCTAATGGATCTTCCACCTTAAGTTCCCTCACCACCTCCCCATTAGATGATACCAGATGGAGTGTATTATCTAACCTAGTTGGCACTGTAACCAATTGCACCAGAAGACTATCTTGAAACACATCCAGTAATATCTGCTCCATGACGTTAGAGGTGGCTGGGGTACTCCAATCCACCCCAGGCAGATTGAAGTTCCCAACGATCACCACAGTCCTATTCTGATATACCCTCCAAATCTGTTCCGCCAACTCTTATTCCAACTCCCTAGACTGAACTGGTAGTCTATACACCACTCCAAACCTCAGTTTTCTACCTTTAGAGTCTAGGAACTGCATTCATAGCATCTCTGTCCTCCCTTCCTCACCCTTTTCTCTAGTGCGTCTAATCCCATCCCTTACATAAACTGCTACCCTTCCCCTCTCTCCAACCCTCTATCCTTCCTATAAATTTTAAACCCTGGGATCACCAGATCCCAATCACGGTTTTGGGTGGCCCAGGTTTCTGTTATGGCTGTACTGTCCACCATCACTACAGCTAAGAAAGCCTGGAGCTCAAGCATTTGTTACCAAAGCTCCTCACATTTAGGGAGACCACCCTCCACTCAGAACCATTCTTTTCTCCACCCGTAATCCCCTTAATCTGACCTCTCCACTGCAGCCCACCTCCATAGCAAACACTGTTGTTGTTGGGGGGTCCAGGAGCAGGTCTAAGATTTTACAATGGAGGGTGCAGTAGGTGGGTCTTGGGCAGGGTCTGGTATGCACATTTTTTGGAATGTTTGGAAATCCAGCTGTATTTCTCCAGCCCATCCTTCTGTGACTGTGTCCCTCATTATTTTTACTCAAGCTTATGGTCTCATTACACTTTTTGGGCTATCCTATGGGGGCCAGGCCCTAGCGCTTTTTCATCTCTTTCAAAGTGCCTCTTCCCATTACATGTCAATAGCACTAATTGATGTCAGAGCTATGGGAGTCTAACATCACTTATATTCATGACTAATAGCCTGTTTTGACTGTACTCTGTATTTTATATAATTGCCTCAGGACTTCCTTGCAAATGAGCCTTGGCTCAACTGGAATTTGCCTGGTAAAAATAAAGTTGAACTTGAAAAATATTTCTAGGCTGTGCCCCATCTAGATCCTACTGACCTCCACACATTAACCCATGCCTTTATCTTATCCAGGCTGGACCATTTCAATGCGCTCTATAAGGGCTTGCCTAGTGTACAAATGTGACCTCTGTAGCTAGTGCAGAATGTAGCAGCAAGGCTTTTTACCTATGAGCAGAGTTCGGAACATATAACTCACTATACTCTGTACTTGATGCCTGTTAGACGGAGAATTGACTATAAGGTTCTTTGACTGACAATTAAAGCCCTGAATGGTTTGGGCCCCAGCAATCTCTGCAAACTCTTGACCCCCTCTTTTCCAAGCAGGACCACTCAGCCCATGGGACAGGATTGTGCACTCAGGATAAACACTGCACCATATGCATTTATTATAGAACAAAGTGCATGAGTGCAAAAACCAATAGCTCCTGTCAAACTAAGCTCGTAGACCACAAATACCTGCCATAGCCCTGTATATCAATGTCATAATGTTTCTTCATCAGTGGGTAGAGTGTCAGAGACAAAGCCTCTCATCTTCCAGTCTACAGTACATATGGTACATATTTAGAAGTTAACATTATACTTTTGCTATTCATTTGCCCTCATATGCTCCCTGTTGCACCACTTCACACACTCCAAATAAATGACTTCATACATAGGTGATAGATAATATTTTTACTTTATCAAAAATGAATCTATAAATATAAGGATCGTAAAAACTAGTCAAATCACTAAAAAGGCAAATAAAGTGCCTAAAATCACCATCCATATATGTCAACATCTAAAATGTATATAATTAAAATATATGCATTTCCATCCAGTCAAGTATATAACAATAACATAGCATCAACAATTCATGACAGCAGGACTGAGTACAAATAAATATAATTACACCACAGGTATCTAGTCTCAGCCAATCAGAACAGAGGAAAACTGGCAGTTATTCTCCCACAAACTACCACCAACATGCCCACAGTAGTTTATTCACCTATAACCATGCACACAGTAGTTTATTCACCTTCCAAGAGTAGTTTATTCACCTGTAACCACACCCACAGTAGGTTATCCATAGTCTCCTCTGCTACACATAATACCTGCTCAGTTTAAAATGTGCTCACACTCTCCCCACCCCTCCACTTTCCACTTCTGCAATACAAGCACCTTAATTATTCACTTCTCCAGCAACATTTGTCACAAACCGTTAGCAAATCACACCGACAGGAGAGATGGACATGGAGCAACCAGCCACTCAGGATTTTACTGCTGAAGTCCGCTCAAAGCTTGCAACACAATGGCAACACAGTCACCTTACACAGAAACCCAAGTTTCTTAATTCGGCTCACAACCGGCCAGTAACACTAATAAATCAGAACTGTATCTGTATCTGTTTTAATCCTTACTTCTGACACACACAATTTAGATTTTCAACATTACTAATTCGCCTTGCTTACCAAAACAGATGGACCAGGGAGATCAAGTCGAAAGGAGCACACACACACACACACACACACACACACACACACACACACACACACACGATTTTCTTCCTGAAGTTCACAGGTCGTGGCACAAAGACTGAGACACAAAGAGAGATAGAATTTACACAAACACAGAGACCACTTTGTTTATTCAGCACAGAATAGGTCAGCAACACCGGCAAACTTAACAGCGCGAAAACGGATTTTCAAAATTAAAACCATGACTCTCACTACGCATACTCTTTCCCGCACTAATGCATGTGCCCAGACTCATGGATTTCCTTTTATAACACTAGTCTGAACCTGTAGCATTGCTCATTTTTTTACTAGGATTTTCATGCAAAATCTATCCAACTCCTACTGGTATAATAGTAATAACATTCATCTTGTAGAAGTATACTCGTAATAACCAGCTTCTGTGGCGATTAAATGCCTCGGCTTCACCTCGGGGTTTAATCATCCAGAGAAACTGGTTATTGCTTCGTATACTCCTACAAGATGAATATTATCACTTAATTAAATTGATTTCCTTTTTGTATTGTTTTAAATGTATTTATTTGGTTGTGTTTTGTCCTACCATCTTCTTAATCTGCCCAAAAAAGTTTCATTTAGATCCGTAAAGGATTTATTCTGTGCATCAGTCAAAGAATAAGGAGGAAAAGAAAAACATGGACTGCAGTTGTATATTTATTATGTTGCTTGCACGCATGTGCAAGAAACATAGTGCCATCATCCGAGTTTTCAGAGGTGTGGCAGCCCTCTTCCAATTCAGTCAGTGTGTTTGCAGGCACAGCCCCAGTTCTCCAATGCATGCCGGAGCTGTCTATGACAGCTCCAAAATACAGTGGAGTACAGTTGAAAGGGGGAGCTACGATTCAGTGAGCAGCGATAAGATATTGCCTGCTCATGCGTGCTCCCCCTACACACACACACACACTGCTGTGCTCGCCCCCCCCACACTGTATAGCCGACTGGGGTGCCCAATCCCCTGTCAGCTGTGCTGCTCTCCCCCCCCAAACACAGTTGCACATGCCACGCTGGGTGCCCACCCCAGCATGGCAACTCATCGTATAGCTGATGGGGGTGCCCAATCCCCCGTCGGCTCCACTGTCCCCCCCCCGAGTACACGGTGCCATGCTGGGAGCCCACCCCAGCGTGGCAAAGCTTGTTATGGCTGACGGGGGTGAACAATCCCCCATCGGCTCCAGCCCTCCCAAACAGTTTTTCCAGCTGCAACACTGGGAGCTCACCCCAGCGTGGCAAACGTCCCGCGTCACCTTTTAAAACAAAAAAAAACTGTAAATAAAAAAACGGTCCCTTGCAGTCTCCCTGCCCCCCCACAACCCGGAGCTCGGCGCGACGATCATCGGTGGACTGGGAAGATGTCTGCACTCTTCAAAGCCGACTGCGAACTGAGGAAATGCCAGTAAGCTGTATAATGGGCTAGATAGGGTTTTTTCAACTTTGTTGCATATCTCAGGCATTTTTTGGAATTTTTGCGCCAAATTTTCAACATGGGGTTTTTGTGACCCCTCCTCATGAATTCTTGCACTGTCATGGCGTTAATCAGGCCCGAGGGGTGATTTCACAGTCACTGCATGAAATCACCTTTCCGCACTGATTAATGAAACGACACTGCCAGTGTTCATAAGGTGGGCTCTCAAAAAGCCTATGTTGAAAATTTGGTGGAAAAATTCCTAAAAATTACTGTTTTACGAGCGTGCATTGCGCAGTTCCTACGCATGCTCGTAAGTTCACAAATTTTCAATATTTTTACTCCAGATTTTCAACATTGCCATTTTACCACACCTCCTTATGAGTAGTACAGCTGTCATTTTTCACATCTCACCCAAAATGTGTTTCCGCCCATGTAGCATGCGCAATGGCGCACTCGGTATGCGAAATCACTGTATGGGACACATTAAGAAAATCACAGTGACACTGTTCATGAGCAGAGGTCTTAAAATGACTATGTTGAAAATTTGGTGGAAAAATTCCTAAAAATGACTGTTTTACGAGCCTGCATTGCGCACTTCCTACGCACGCTCGTAAGTTTGTGGATTTTCAATATTTTCACTCTAGATTTTCAACATTGTCATTTTACCACACCTCTTTATGAGCAGTACAGCTGTCATTTTTCACATCTCGCCCAAAACGTGTTTCCGCCCATGTAGAGCACAATGGCACACTCGGTGTGCAAAATCAATGTATGGGACACATTAAGAAAATCACAGTGACACTGTCCATGAGCAGAGGTCTTAAAATGGCTATGTTGAAAATTTGGTGACAAAATTCCTAAAAATGACTGTTTTACGAGCCTGTGTTGCGCACTTCCTACGCACGCTCATAAGTTTGCAAATTTTCAATATTTTCACTCCAGATTTCCAACATTGCCATTTTACCACACCTCCTTATGAGCAGTACAGCTGTCATTTTTCACATCTTGCCCACAATGTGTTTCCGCCCATCTAGCGCACAATGGCACAGTCAGTGTGCGAAATCAATGTATGGGCCACATTAAGAAAGTCACAGTGACATTGTTCATGAGCAGAGGTCTTAAAATGACTATGTTGAAAATTTGGTCACAAACTTCCTAAAAATGACTGTTTCACGAGCGTGCATTGTGCAGTTCCTACGCATGCTCGTAAGTTTGCAAATTTTCAATATTTGCACTCCACTGACTTCCATATACCTACACAGCACATACAAGCAAGCAACATTTGGCATTGACAAATGCTTGTTTTTTATTGCAGTTTCATGATCTGTACCTTGTACTCTGGAGATGGATGAACTGGCATTGGTGAGGGTGGGGGGAACCACTTGATGCCAGTTATAATTGCACATGGGGCAGGCTGTGGGAGGGGACAATTGAATGTTAGACATACTTGAAAATGGCAGTGAAACAAACTTAGCTCTGCTACATGTCTGAGCTGCAGTCAAAAAATGAACAGCCAGATAGAAACAAAAAATGGCACTAGATGACGCATTATCAATAAATAACACCTTTATTGAGCTAACATAGATTGCTAGATGCCCCAACAAATAGAGGGTCAAAAATGTCCTTGGACATGGGGCAACAATCATAGCCACTGCACACAAGGTGCTCATTTTTCTGCCTATTTTGGCTATGGTTTCAGGGTGTTAGCATTCCTTCATTGTAATTTTAATAGTGATGCAGTCTACATGGCTGACACTGTGCTTTTTATGTTTACATGGATCACAGCCAAAGTCTCCAATACTCATCTGCCAATGCCTTGCTGCAGTAACTAGTAACGTAAACTTACTCCAGTGCAAGCGTTAGCACACACTACTAACATTTTTAAAGTTTTACATCATCATCATCATCATGCAGCAATAACAGAATACACTGAAATTGCACTGCATTTGTTACCTCCACTGTCATTCATCTTTACTGCAGTAAAGTTGTAAAGCAAAAAAGTCCTCCTCCTCAGTCCGATAAATGAAGTTTTCTGGAGCTGAAGTATATTGATCCATCAAAATTTTCTTTTCCAGTCTGTTTGCTTGCATGTTTCCTGCTCCCACATTCCATAGCTTACAACCTGCACCTGTTCCCATAGCAATGAATAACAAACCGCACAGGCCCTGGACAAGAAGTTTGAAACTTCCTCACTACGGTGCCATACTACTGCCAAAGCTTCTGTCAACCATTTTTATGCAGTGTCTGTGTATACTCTCTGTGCTCTGACTGGACTCCAGCTGAACTGAAATAGTATTGTGAGGTGTGGGGGGGGGGGATGGCGGATGCAGTCTGGTGCAATGCTGTTAGCTGCTGCTGAATGTTATGGTCTAACATTCTGACAGGTGCAGATCCAATAGGACAGATTTCCTTTTTTTAAATGCCTGATTGAGCTAACAGAGAATGGAGGGTGTGACCACAGATACCGTCCAGCCCTAGATCTGCCACTGGGGGGGGGAGTGTCAGCTCGTTCAGCTCAACCATTTGGTGCCCCTGCAAACTAGGTGCACACTCATCTTCCCCCTTACCTAGCTTAAAAAAACCTTGATTCTAAGTATTCCTCCAGCATATGCTTCAAAACTCTCTGCCCCTCCTGATTAGGTGTAAACTATCCTTTGCATACAAATCATTGTTGTAGTCCCATGTGCTCCTCCAATCTCCCACCAGCCCATACTCATGAGAACAACACCACTTACCTAACCAGGAATTAAACTGTTCAGTTCTGTCCTTCCTTGCTCTGCTTGCCCTTGGAACTGGCAGCACTTCTGAGAAGGCCACTGAGATTCCTAGCTCTACATATCCTCCCCAGTTCTTCAGATCTCTCCCTCACCCACTCTACCGTACATCCCTCTAGGTCATTAGCACCTATGTGCACCACCACATGCGGTTTCACTCTTCCCCTCCTAACACACTTAGACAGAGCCTGTCCCACCCTACCCTCTGTCAAGCCTGGTATAGAGTCCACCCATATCTGACTATGACACTCACCCCTCCCTCCCCATCTGATTCCCTTCAGGATAGAATCCCCTGTTACCACACCACCCCCCCTACATCCCCAGATGACTGTATCTTCCTGCTAGCCTCATCCCCCCATGGGCTTCAACTCCATCCTGCTCATCAGTGCCTGGACATGGTTCCCTTGCTTGTCCCCCCTCCATATCTCTCCTGCCTGAACCCCATGTCAGCACTCCCTTAGTAACCCCCACCTTCTATGAGAGCCCTATCCTCATTATACCATGCCATCCTTCCCTCCCAAAACAGCCTCGCCTCACTGTTGCGCTAGCCCTATCCCCTTCTTCCTCTCCTGACTTTACCTTTTATACCTTTCCCTCCCAATATTCTGTAGCCCTCCTCTATCTAGACTGTAAATCCCTGCATATCTCCTACTGTCACACTTGCCTGCCTCATCCAGGTGACCCTCACCATCATCCCCCATTATTGACGCCAGCGCCTCAAACCATTTTACTCAAGCACCTCCTCCATCTCCTCCAATGCCATCCTGACCCAATCCTTTGTTGCTGCTTGAGGACCTTGTCATCTCCATTGACCCCATTGTCTCAGCCCCCTTGTGCATCCAATGGGGTGCCCAGCATGCCCTCATACCTCCCCACCCATCCCTTATCCTTCTTAACTCCCCCTCCAGTCTACAAACCTCTGCCTCCGGGCCCCCCACAATCTGTGGCAAATGGGACATTCCTGTAGTCTCCATAATGTGCTCATCCAGACTGCCACCCCACAATTATTGCAGTTCACTATTCTGTTCCCCCTTGTCCCCCTTCCTCCCCCTTCCTCCCCCTGCCCCCATGCCAGCCTCCCATCCTCTGGATCCAACCCTAACATTTTCTCTCATAACACCAGCTCCTGTCCTGCCTCCCAGCTCCCCCATTTCCCACAACAATTCTAAGTGTTTGCATCACCCTCCAATCCCCCCATGCATGGTTTCCATTGCCTTGCTGTACACAGTGTGGACAATCCCCCCCAAACACAATCTTCATGTAGGGGGACTGATGTGATACCCAGTTGAATTAATTGTGGTAGTTACCAACCATCAGATCCAAAACAATCCCCCCACCAAAGTCAGCCTTGTTTAGCCCAGCAGAAAACTGCACTTAATAACATTTAAAAATAATATAAGAATAACTATTAGCCACAGTATAAAAACATTTAAGATATACTTAATATCTGTAGAGAATTATATATGTAAAACTAATACCACCCCTTCCCTTTCTTTCGCTTAGTAGCGTCCCTTTGGGTGGAGTTCCAAGCAGACTATTTAATAAAGGAGCTGGTGCAGGGAGGGTGGGTGAGATTTTTTTAAACAGTGCATACAGTCCCTCTGGGGGCCCCTTTATAGCACAGTCTTTTCAGCTCTTAATAGAGCCAGCTCTCTTCACGATGTTGTCAGGGCCCCATAGACTGCAGTAGGTACAGCATCAGGGAGACAGGACCAGCAGTCCTAGCCACCTTGCCACCACCCTTTCTGTGAAATAGTGCCTCCTCATTTACCTTCTAAATCTTACCCCCACCAGCTTCAGACAGTGCCCCCTTGTGGATCCCTCCCTCTTTAAGTTAAACATGCCCTCTGCTCTAACCTTATTCATGCCTGTTAAGTATTTGAAGGTTTCTATTATGTGCCCCTTTCCCTCCTATCCTCCAGGGAGTACTTGTTGAGCTCTGTCAGTCTCTCGTCATAGGGTTTTCCCCTCAGGGTCTGGATCATCTTGGTCCCACTTTGCTGCACCCCCTCCAGCAGTTTTCTATCCTTCTTCAAATATGGGCACCAGAATTGCACACAGCACTCCAAGTGTGCTCTAACCGGGAGCCTGCACAATAGCATGATGACTTCCTCACTCCCTGAGGTGATTCCTCTGGCAATGCATTCCAACATTTTGCTTGCCTTGGCAGCTGCTTTATGGCACTGAGCTGAATGTTTCATTTCCCCGTGACAATCACACTGAGATCCTTTTCTTTCTCAGATGTGGCTACCTGCACTCCCCCTGGCCAGTAGCTAGTCCTAGATTTCCTGGCTCCCAGGTGCATGACTTTACAGTTCTTAGCATTGAACCCCAACTGCCAGGTGGCTGACCAATGCTTGAGCTTAACCACGTCCTCCTTGAGCTCCCGCCACCCCTCCTCACTGTCCATTCTCACACTGATCTTAGTGTCATCTGCGAATAGTCAGATTTTATTGTTTATCCCTTCTGCTATGTCCCCAGTGAAGATGTTAAATAACACTGGAAGAATACCAAGTCCTGTGGGACCCTGCTTGTTACAGGCCTGGATAGTGATCGTTCACCTCTTATGGTTACCATCTGCATCCTGTCCTGCAGCCAGCTCCTGAACCATCCCACCAGTTTCTCTCCAGCTCCCAGGTTTGCTAGTTTATGGAGCATCCTACCATGTGGAGCTGAGTTGAAGGCCTTGCTGAAGTCCAGATACAGGACATCCACCACATAGCCCCCTGTCAAGTACCCTAGTGACCCATTCAATAAAAGTCTATTAGGTTTGTCTGGCAGGATCTCCCCAAGACAAACACATGCTGCCTGTTGTCCTGGAGACTATTGGCTTCCAGAAGGTACACCAGTCTCTCCTTCAGAATGGTCTCCATTAACTTCCCTATGATGGAGGTAAGGCTGACCATTCTGTAGTTACCTGGTTCATCCCTGGGACTGCTGTTCTGGAGAGGCACCACATGCGCCATTCTCCAGTCTTGAGGCAGGTGACCTGACTTCAGTGAAGTGTTGAACAGGTCCACCAGAGGGCTAGCCAGGACCTCCACCAATTCCCTCAGGACTCTTGGGTGCATGCCATCTGGTTCCGGAGCCTTGTTCACCCCCAGGGCCTTATGGCCCTTTAAAACCCTGTCTTCCAGGATTTCTCCATCAGTACCATCATTTTCCCTACTGAACACTAAGCAGAAGTACTCATTCAGTGCTTTCACCTTGTTCACCCCTCTTTCCGCCCATTCCCCCTCCCCCTTAATCCTGACTATGCCATCTTTGTAGCTTCTTTTCTTTCTTATGTATCTGAAGAAATCCTTTTCCCATTCTCTGATTCCTTGTGCCAGCCTTAGTTCTTATGTGGCCTTAGCTGCCCTGACCATTTTGCGCACTACCCTGGATTTCCTCAAGTACTCCTCCCTGTCTACCTCTTTCATAGATCTCTTGTATCTATGGAAAGCTGCTGTCTTAACTCTCACTTTCCCTGCCACCTCCTTGCTGAGCCAGCTAGGTATTTTGGTCCTGAACTTCTTACTCTGGGTCTTAGCACACATGTTCATGGCCTCAGTCAGTCCCAGTTTGATAATGGACCATTTCTGGTTTGCATCCATCTCTGGGCTTATTTTGGCCATATCCTCTGCTGGGATGTTGTTCATTCTTCCAAAGTCTGCTCACTTGAAGTCCACCACCCTCATCTTGGTCCTGGCTGCTTCCTTGCCCAAGATGAGGGAGAATCACTCTGTGTGGTGGTCACTGCCTGCTAGGGGGTCCTCAACGACTATGTCCTGAACCAGTTCACCATTTGACAGCACCAGGTCCAGAATGGTACCCTCCCTGGTTAGCTCTGATAGGTGATAGGAGAGAAGACAGGCAAAAGACAAGATAAGCCTTAGAAGCACAACAAGCATTTATCAATGCCGAATGTTTAATGTTGTATGTATTTCTGTTGAATCACACTTGAGCAACTGTGTATGTGATTAAGACCTGAACCTCCAGGTTGACAATGCCTAACAGTGAGCAATGCACTGGTGCAGTTGGAGTCCCTCATTCATACTCAGTCACTTTTCTTTGCCATCGCACTATTTGGCATTGACATAACCGCATGAGTAAACTACAGTAGATGGTCCTGACCAGCTGCGTGTCTTCTGCTGATAGTTTGCATAAATGTGATTATGTAACAGTCTTAGTTCAACAGCCTTCCAGTAGCAAGAAATGGAACTGAAACATAAACTACTCCAACCAAACGTTTTACAGATAGACAGAGCCAGAGTATGATTTAAACTGAAGGCATCTAATAGTATGTTAGTTCAAGTTCAGCTGTAGATTTTTGTAATGTCCCCCAGCTACTTGTTAACTTAGTTGCCAAGTGTCAGCTGAGAGATCTGATTGATTGCTTCAGAGCAGTGAGAAAATTATGTGACTTATGGAGCCTACAACAGCATATTGTAACATGATGGGGCCGACGGAGTTGGCAAAGTGTGAGGATTCTGGCTGAAAGTCATCATTGCCCAGCAAGGGTTATAGACTAGTAAGTTTACATAATTCAGCATCTACAGCAGAAGCCAGGCTGAAAGTGTTAGGTGGAACAGAGTGGCAGCTTCAAGGAGTAAGGAAAGCACCAAGAAACAGAGAGACAAAGCCAACACAGAAGGAGCAGAGTACAGATGATGGGGGGAGCAGTGGAAAACAAAGGGGCAGGAGCAAGGGAAGGCAGAAAATGATGGGGCAGGAATGGAGGAAAGGAAATGAGCATGGGAAGGAAAATGAGCAGGGAAAGACCAGAAAAGAGAGCACATAACAGGAAAGGGGGGTTGGGGAGAACAAATGGGAACCAGGAGCCAAAGGAAGGCAAGAGCAAGAGCCAGAGAATGAGGATGAAACAGTATCAGAGAATGAGCAGGCAGCGACACAGAAGTGCATAGCCATAGGGACCACATGGCTGCCCAGGCATGAATGAAAAATGCTGGGCATGGTTCAACCCTCCCAGAAATTCCACCTGTGCTGTCCAGAATTAAACCACAACTTCTTGTACAAACAGCTTCACTACATCACTTTCATTTCAAGCACAGCTTTCTGTGAGCTGCATGCTCACCCGCCTGTTTCACTGTGAAGCTGCACAGAGCAGCGGTTTCTGAAACAGAGAAACATAGAATTTGTCGGCAGATAAGAAACACCAGGTGTATCCAGTCTGCCCTTTTCTCCCTTCCTACCTAATTAACAGGCCTCAGATTCTACTTACTGTCCAGCCTCATCCCCTTCCTTGATCCACTAGGGTTCTCCTATGTCTATCCCATGCAGTTTTGAATTCCCCCACTGACTTTGCGCCCACCACTTCTACCGGGAGGCTGTTTCATGGCTCCACCACCCTTTCCATGAAGAAGTACTTTCTTATGTTGCCCCTTAGCCTACCCTCTTCCAGTCTCATGTCATGTCCTCTTGTTCCGGAGCACCGTTTCATCTGAAAGATGCTTCCCACCTGTGCCTTATTCATTCCCTTTAGGTACTTGAAGGTCTCAATCATGTCACCCCTCCCTCTCATCTCCTCCATGGTTTACATATTGAGTTCCTCCAATCTCCCATCATATGATCTCTGGTGTAGACCCTGCACCATTTTTCTTGCTCTTCTTTGAACTGCTTCCACCTTATCCTTGTCCTTTTGGAGATGTGGCCTCCAGAACTGGATGCAGTCCTACAAATGAGGCCTCACCAATGACCTGTACAGTAGCATTACCACCTCTTTCCTTCTGCTGGTGATACCTGTCCCTGTGTACCCCAGCATCCCACTGGCTTGCCCCACTTACTTGGCACATTGTTTGGCCACCTTTAGGTCATCAGATACTGTATGATCACCCCTAGATCTCTTTTCTGTTGTGTGGTCTCTATCAACACTCCTCTCCATCATGTAATCCTCCCCTGGGTATCTGCACCCCAAGTGCATGATTTTGCACTTTTTCGCATTAAATCTCAGCCGACACACTCTGGACCATTCCTCCAGCTTAGCTAGATCATCTCTCATTGGCTCCACCCCTCCTGGGTTGTCTACCCTATTACAGGTCTTGGTGTCATCTGCTAAGGGACATACTTTCCCCTCCAGCCCCTCGGCAATGTCACCAATGAAGATATTAAATATTACTTACTGGCCCAAGAACTGATCCCTGTGGCACTCCACTGGTCACCCTCCCTACCTCTAATTTAGTTCCATTTACCATCACCCTCTGTGTTCTATCCCTCAACCAATTTCCAGTCCAGTTCACCACCCTGTGACCCAGTCCCAGGCTACTCAACTTGTTCACCAGCCCCCTATGTGGAACTGTGTTGAATGCCTTGCTGAAGTTAAGATAGGCTACATACACCGTTGCTCCCTGATCCACCTTCCTGGTCACCCAGTCAAAGAAATCTATCAGATTTGTCTGACATGACTTTTCTAATGTGAATCTGTGCTGCCTCAGAGCTTGTGCTCTGCTGGCTTCCAGGAGCTCTACTATCCTCCCTTTCAGCAGTGATTCCATTATTTTCCCACCTCCGAGGCCAGACTGACAGGTCTATAGTTACCAGCCTCTTCTTTGCTTCCACTCTTGTGAAAAGGGACTACATCGGCCCTGCTCCAGCCTTCTGGAACCTCCCCCATATCCAATGATACTTTATTAAAAGAAGGTGGTCTCATTTAAGTAAAAAAAAAGAAAGTCACTGTGTGTTTCTCTGAAGAAGGGGGCTGTATCAGCTTAATTTACTGAGTCAGAGGAAAGGGTGAATCTAATTAGGGGTGTGTCTTAGCAGTTTAGGAGAACAAAGGCAGCTGTCTCCAATTACAGTGTCCTGCTGTTTTTGACAGAAGAGAACTTTGGTTTCGGAGCAAGTTACAGCAGTCTAGAACTACAGATTTTTTACTGATAAAATTATTTTTATCTCAGCAGGAGTTAGTACCTATTTGGATTAAGCAAACATATACTTTATTAAAAGAAAGAGGTCTCATTAAGTAAAAAAACAAAGAAAGTCACTGTGTGTTTCTCTGAGGAAGGGGCTGTATCAGCTTAATTTGCTCAGTCACAGCATACAGTGAATCTAATTGGGGGTGTGGCTTAGCAGTTTAGGAGTACTAAAGCGGCTGTCTCCAATTACAGCTTCCTGCTGTTTTTGGCAGAAGAGAACTTTGGTTTCAGAGCAAGATACAGCAGTCTAGAACTACAGATTTTTATACTGATAAAATCACTTCTATCTCAGCAGGAGTTAGTACCTGTTTGGATTAAGCAAACAGATATTTTATTAGAAAAAGGGAGTCTCATTTAAGTAAAAAAAAGAAAGTCACTGTGTGTTTCTCTGAGGATGGGGCTGTATCAGCTTAAATTGCTGAGTCAGAGCAGATGGTTAATCTAGTTGGGGATGTGGCTTAGCAGTTTAGAAGTACAAAAGCAGCTGTCTCCAATTTCAGCTTCCTGCTGCTTTTGACAGAAGAGAACTTTGGTTTCAGAGCAAGATACAGCAGTCTAGAACTACAGATTTTTTGCTGATCAAATCACTTCTATCTCAGCGGGAGTTAGTACCTGTTTGCATAAAGCAAACAGATACTTTATTAAAAGAAGGGATCTCATTTAACTAAAAAAAAGAAAGTCACTGTGTGTTTCTCTGAAGAAGGGGGCTGTATCAGCTTAATTTGTTGAGTCAGAGGAGAGGGTGAATCTAATTGGGTGTGTGTCTTAGCAGTTTAGGAGTACAAAGGCAGCTGTCTCCAATTACAGCATCCTGCTGTTTTTGACAGAAGAGAACTTTGGTTTTGGAGCAAAATACAGCAGTCTAGAACTACAGATTTTTTATTGATAAAATCATTTCTATCTCAGCAGGAGTTAGTTCCTATTTGGATTAAGCAAACAGATACTTTATTAGAAGAAAGGGGCTTCATTTAAGTAAAAAACAAAGAAAGTCACTGTGTGTTTCTGTGAGGAAGGGGCTATATCGGCTTAATTTGCTCAGTCACAGCAGAGGGTGAATCTAATTTGGGTGTGGCTTAGCAGTTTAGGAGTACAAAAGCAGCTGTCACCAATTACAGCTTCCTGCTGTATTTGACAGAAGAGAACTTTCCTTTCAGAGCAAGATACAGCAGTCTAGAACTACAGATTATTTACTGATAAAATGTCTTCTATCTCAGCAGGAGTTAGTACCTGTTTGTATTAAGTAAACAAATACTTTATTAGAAAAAGGGGGTCTCATTTAAGTAAAAAAATGAAAGTCACCGTGTGTTTCTCTGAGGATGGGGGCTGTATCAGCTTAATTTGCCGAGTCAGAGCAGATGGTGAGAGTAGCTGGAGGTGTGGCTTAGCAGTTTAGGAGTACAAAAGCAGCTGTCTCCAATTTCAGCTTCCTGCTGCTTTTGACAGAAGAGAACTTTGGTTTCAGAGCAAGATACAGCAGTCTAGAACTACAGATTTTTTACTGTTAATATCACTTCTATCTCAGCGGGAGTTAGTACCTGTTTGCACAAAGCAAACATATACTTTATTAAAAAAAGGGTCTCATTTAACTAAAAAAAAGAAAGTCACTGTGTGTTTCTCTGAAGAAGGGGGCTGTATCAGCTTAATTTGTTGAGTTAGAGGAGATAGTGAATCTAATTGGGGGTGTGTCTTAGCAGTTTAAGAGTACAAAGGCAGCTGTCCCCAATTACAGCATCCTGCTGTTTTTGACAGAAGAGAACTTCGGTTTTGGAGCAAGGTACAACAGTCTAGAACTACAGATTTTTTACTGATAAAATTATTTTTATCTCAGCAGGAGTTAGTACCTATTTGGATTAAGCAAACATATACTTAATTAAAAGAAAGGGGTCTCATTAAGTAAAAAAAAACAAAGAAAGTCACTATGTGTTTCTCTGAGGAAGGGGCTGTATCAGCTTAATTTGCTCAGTCACAGCATACAGTGAATCTAATTGGGGGTGTGGCCTAGCAGTTTAGGAGTACTAAAGCAGCTGTCTCCAATTACAGCTTCCTGCTGTTTTTGGCAGAAGAGAACTTTGGTTTCAGAGCAAGATACAGCAGTCTAGAACTACAGATTTTTATACTGATAAAATCACTTCTATCTCAGCAGAAGTTAGTACCTGTTTGGATTAAGCAAACAGATATATTATTAGAAAAAGGGGGTCTCATTTAAGTAAAAAAAAAGAAAGCCATTGTGTGTTTCTCTGAGGATGGGGCTGTATCAGCTTAAATTGCTGAGTCAGAGCAGATGGTTAATCTAGTTGGGGATGTGGCTTAGCAGTTTAGAAGTACAAAAGCAGCTGTCTCCAATTTCAGCTTCCTGCTGCTTTTGACAGAAGAGAACTTTAGTTTCAGAGCAAGATACAGCAGTCTAGAACTACAGATTTTTTACTGATAAAATCACTTCTATCTCAGCGGGAGTTAGTACCTGTTTGCATAAAGCAAACAGATACTTTATTAAAAGAAGGGATCTCATTTAACTAAAAAAAAGAAAGTCACTGTGTGTTTCTCTGAAGAAGGGGGCTGTATCAGCTTAATTTGTTGAGTCAGAGGAGTGGGTGAATCTAATTGGGGGTGTGTCTTAGCAGTTTAGGAGTACAAAGGCAGCTGTCTCCAATTACAGCATCCTGCTGTTTTTGACAGAAGAGAACTTTGGTTTTGGAGCAAAATACAGCAGTCTAGAACTACAGATTTTTTACTGATAAAATCACTTCTATCTCAGCAGGAGTTAGTTCCTATTTGGATTAAGCAAACAGATACTTTATTAGAAGAAAGGGGTTCATTTAAGTAAAAAAAACAAAGAAATTCACTGTGTTTTTCTGTGAGGAAGGGGCTGTATCGGCTTAATGTGCTGTGTCACAGCAGAGGGTGAATCTAATTGGGGTGTGGCTTAGCAGTTTAGGAGTACAAAAGCAGCTGTTGCCAATTACAGCTTCCTGCTGTATTTGACAGAAGAGAACTTTCCTTTCAGAGCAAGATACAGCAGTCCAGAACTACAGATTCTTTACTGATAAAATGTCTTCTATCTCAGCAGGAGTTACTACCTGTTTGGATTAAGCAAACAAATACTTTATTAGAAAAAGGGGGTCTCATTTAAGTAAAAAAAGGAAAGTCACTGTGTGTTTCTCTGAGGATGGGGTCTGTATCAGCTTAATTTGCCAAGTCAGAGCAGATGGTGAAAGTAGTTGGCAGTGTGGCTTAGCAGTTTAGGAGTACAAAAGCAGCTGTCCCCAATTACAGCTTCCTGCTGCTTTTGACAGAAGAGAACTTTGGTTTCAGAGCAAGATACAGCAGTCTAGAACTACAGATTTTTTTACTGATAAAATCACTTCTATCTCAACAAGAATTAGTATATGTTTGGATTAAGCAAAGAGATATTTTATTAGAAAAAGGGGGTCTCATTTAAGTAAAAAAAGAAAGACACTGTGTGTTTCTCTGAGGATGGGGCTGTATCAGCTTAAATTGCTGAGTCAGAGCAGATGGTTAATCTAGTTGGGGATGTGGCTTAGCAGTTTAGAAGTACAAAAGCAGCTGTCTCCAATTTCAGCTTCCTGCTGCTTTTGACAGAAGAGAACTTTGGTTTCAGAGCAAGATACAGCAGTCTAGAACTACAGATTTTTTACTGATAAAAATCACTTCTATCTCAGTGGGAGTTAGTACCTGTTTGCATAAAGCCACCAGATACTTTATTAAAAGAAGGGGTCTCATTTAACTAAAAAAAGAAAGTCACTGTGTGTTTCTCTTAGGATGGGGGCTGTATCAGCTTAATTTGCTGAGTCAGAGCAGATGGTGAAAGCAGTTGGTGGTGTGGCTTAGCAGTTTAGGAGTACAAAAGTAGCTGTCTCCAATTACAGCTTCCTGCTGCTTTTGACAGAAGAGAACTTTGGTTTCAGAGCAAGATACAGCAGTCTAGAACTACAGACTATTTATTGATAAAATCACTTCTATCTCAGCGGGAGTTAGTACCTGTTTGCATAAAGCAAACAGATACTTTATTAAAAGAAGGGGGTCTCATTAAAGTAAAAAAAAATAAAGTCACTGTGTGTTTCTCTGAGGAACGAGGCTATATCAACTTAATTTGCCGAGTCAGAGGAGAGGGTGAATCTAATTTGGGGTGCGGCTTAGCAGTTTAGGAGTACAAAAGCAGCTGTCTCTAATTACAGCACCCTGCTGTTTTTGATAGAAGAGAAGTTTGGTTTCAGAGCAAGATACAGCAGTCTAGAACTATAGATTTTTTACTGATAAAATCACTTCTATCTCAGCAGGAGTTAGTGCTTATTTGGATTAAGCAAACAGATACTTTATTAGAAGAAGGGGTCTCATTTAAGTAAAACAAAAAGAAAGTCTGTGTGTTTCTCTGAGGAAGGGCACTATAGCAGTGTAATTTGCTGAGTCAAAGCAGAGGGTGAATCTAATTCAGTGTGTGGCTTAGCAGTTTAGGAGTACAAAAGCAGCTGTCTCTAATTACAGCTTCCTGCTGTTTTTGACAGATGACAACTTTGGTTTCAGAGCAAGATACAGCAGTCTAGAACTACAGATTTTTTACTGATAAAATCACTTCTATCTCAGCAGGAGTTAGTACCTGTTTGAATTACGCAAACAGATACTTTATTAGAAGAAGGGGGTCTCATTTAAGTAAAAAAAATAAAGTCACTGTGTGTTTCTCTGAGGATGGGGGCTGTATCAGCTTAATTTGCTGAGTTAGAACAGAGGGTGAATCTAATTGGGGATGTAGCTTAGTAGTTTAGGAGTACAGAAGCAGCTGTCTCCAATTACAGCTTCCTGCTGTTTTGGAGAGAAGAGAACTTTGGTTTCAGAGCAAGATACAGCAGTCTAGAACTACAGATTTTTTTTACTGATAAAATCAATTCTATCTCAGCAGGCGTTAGTACCTGTTTGGATTACACAAACAGATACTTTATTAGAGGAAGGTGGTCTCATTTAAGTAAACAAAAGTCTCCCTGTTTGTTTCTCTGAGGAAGCGGGCTGTATCAGCTTAATTTGCTGAGTCAGAGCAGAGGGTGAATCTAATTGGGGATATGGCTTAGCAGCTTACATAGAAACATAAAATTTGACAGCAGATAAGGACCGCTTAGCCCACCCAGTCTGCCCATTTCCCTACCTAATGGATAAGCTGCAGATCCTAGTTTAGGAGTACAAAAGCAGCTGTCTCCAACTACAGCTTCCTGCTGTTTTTGACAGAAGAGAACTTTGCTTTCAGAGCATGATATGGCAGTCAAGAATTACAGATTTTTTTACTGACAAAATCACTTCTATCTCAGCAGGAGTTAGTACCTGTTTGGATTGAGCAAACAGATACTTTATTAGAAGAAGCAGGTCTCATTAAGTATAAAAAAAAAGAAAGTCACTGTGTGTTTCTCTAAGGAAGTTGCTGTATCTGCTTAATTTGCTCAGTTAGAGCTGAGGGTGAATGTAATTGGGGGTGTGGCTTTGCAGTTTAGGAGTACAAAAGCAGCTGTCTCCAATTATAGCTTCCTGCTGTTTTTGACAGAAGATAACTTTGGTTTCAGAGTAAGATACTTCTATCTCAACAGGAATTAGTGCCTGTTTGGATTAAGCAAACAGATACTTTATTAGAAGAAGGGGGTCTCAATTAATTAAAAAAAAAGAAAGTCACTGTGTGTTTCTCTGAGAAAGGGGGCTGTATCATCTTAATTTGCTGAGTCGGAGCAGAGGGTGAATCTAATTGGGGGGGTGTATTAGCAATTTAGGAGTACAAAAGCAGCTGTCTCCATTTACAACTTCCTGCTGTTTTTGACAGAAGAGAACTTTGGTTTCAGAGCAAGATACAGCAGTCTAGAACTACAGATTTTTTACTGATAAAATGACTTCTATCTCAGCAGGCATTAGTACCTGTTTGGATTAAGCAAACAGGTACTTTATTAGAAGAAGGGGGTCTCATTTAAGTAAAAAAAAGAAAGTCACTGTGTTTCTCTGAGGATGGGGTCTGTATCAGCAAAATTTTCTGAGTCAGAGCAGATGGTGACTCTAGTTGGGAGTGTGGCTTAGCTGTTTAGGAGTACAAAAGCAGCTGTCTCCAATTATAGCTTTCTGCTGTTTTTGACAGAAGAGAACTTTGGTTTCAGAGCAAGATACAGCAGTCTAGAACTATAGATTTTTCACTGATAAAATCAATTCTATTTCAGCAGGAGTAAGTGCCTGTTTGGATTAAGCAAATAGATACTTTATTAAAAGATGGGGGTCTCATTTAAGTGAAAAAAAAAGAACGTCACTGTGTGTTTCTCTGAGGAAAGAGCTGTATCAGCTTAATTTGCTGAGTCAGAGCAGAGGGTGAATCTAATTCGGGGTGTGGCTTAGCAGTTTAGGAGAACAAAAGCAGCTTTCTCCAATTACAGCTTCATGCTGTTTTTGACAGAAGAGAACTTTGGTTTCAGAGCAAGATACAGCAGTCTAGAACTACAGATTTTTTACTAATTGCCCTCCTTCCCACCCCTCCACCCTCCCACCCAAAGCCAGTTTTACTTTTAAAGCCACTGGATTTGACTGACAACAGGAACTTCCTGTTTGGCAGTAGGAATGGGAAGGTCACTGAGACACATTGGTTTCATCAGCCTTGAAGGAACCTAAAAAATAACTCCCCCCCCCCGGCTGCTGGAGGTCTGAATCCAAGCACGGAAGAAGGAGACTACTGAAGACTACAGGAAGTTCCTGTCCCAGAACAGGAAGGGCGAGAGTTGTAAGGGCACATAGGCAGTAGGAAAGTAAGTGTAAAAATATATAGAGGGTAGAGACAGTAAGCATACAAAGCAACAGGAGAGGGGACACGAAATAAGTCAAGATGGGAGTGGTGCAGTGCAATGGCTCTGGGGCAGCAGTGTTCTGGGAGACATTCTGGAGGCTGCGATGCTGCCCTGTTTGCAGGCACCTCTCTGGTCTGAGGGTGGAGGTTGCCCATCTCCAGGCTGACCCGGCTAGGATTCGTGAAACCTCTTCCCCCACCCAGGGACCACCAAGGCCACCACCATTACCTCAGAGGTTGCCAAGAAAGAGGAGTGGTTGGACTAAGGTGGGCTCAGGGAGGGAGAGGGTGGTGGAATAGAGGTGTATCCCTCCAGTTGTACCTCTCCATAATTCATATGCTGTTCTGGCAAAGAGTGGTTCCTCTATGGAGGCACCTGCAGTAGAAACCAAGGAAGATGCTGGGAATCTCCACAAAGGAGACTCACAGGAGGGTGGCACGAGACCCCCACAGGGGAAGGAAACAACTCCTGGTGGAGGACTCAATCATTCTGGGAGTAGAAGTGGGGGAGGAAGGGGGATAGGGAGGTAAGGTGCCTGCCTGGCGCCATGGCTCGGAGGGCCAGGAAGCGAATCTTCAGGATCACGGGAGCAGCTGCATGAGGGAGGGAGCTGGATGTCATTGTCCACCTAGGGACAAATGACCTGGCTGTGAATGGGATCAGAGCGGTGCAGGAGGAGTTTATGGAGTTTGGAAAGGGCCTTAGACAAGTAGCATGTATGGTAACCTTCTCAGAGGTGCTGCCTGTCTATGGCAAGGATGATGCTAGGGTATTCTGCTCCATGGGATTCAATGAATGGTTGAAAAACTGGTGTGGAGCTCAGGCTTTTGGCTTCACTGGGGATTGGGGAGCCACCTGGAGGGATGCAGGCTTATACTGGCACAATGGTCTGCATCTGTCCAGGGGAGAACCAGGATCCTAGGTGACAGGTTTAAATGCTTCATTGGCAAGCATTTCAACTAGCCAAGGGGGGGCACTGAATAGGAGCAGGTAAATCCCAGCTCCCCTCACAAAACATAGCAGTTAGAGAGGTAAACACCAAGGTAGAGAAGTCAGTAGGAAGCAGGACAGGGATAAATACAGAAAAAGGTGGTAAGGACAGGGATGGGGCTAAAAGGGGTAAGGCCATAAAAAATAAATGGAAGGTGATGAGTACCAATGCCCGCAGTCTGTGCAACAAGCTCCCTGAACTAGTGGCCTTCATGGAAGAGGGATGCCTGGATATTGTGCAAGTCACTGAAACATGGTACACAGAGAACCATGACTGGGATGTCAACATACCAGGATACACAGTCTACATGAGGGATAGGGTGGGTAAAAGAGGAGGAGGAATAGCTCTCTATATAAGTGAAACGATTAAAGCAACAGAACTAAAGAGTAAACAGGAAGTTGATGAGTTACTATGGGTCACCCTGGAGACAGGAAATGGCACCACAATCCGCATGGGGTTGTGTACAGACCCCCATCTCAGGGGGAGGAAATGGACAAGGAAATGATAGAAGACATCTTTAAAATGGCAGAAAAAGGGGAGATATTGTTGATGGGGGACCTGAATATGCCTGATGTTAACTGGAGTACCTTTGCTGCAGGCACATCCAAGAGCAGGGTGATTCTTGATGCCCTACAGGGGGCATGCCTCAGCCAGATAGTGCTGGAACCTACTTGGGAGGGAGCAATCTTAGACCTGGTACTCTTAAATGGGGAAGGAGAAAGGATCTCAGATTTAGAAGTGGGTAGCCATCTGGGAACAAGTGACCACCAAACAGTGTGGTTCGAAATAAACACAGCCATAGAGTCAAGCCATACAAAAATAAGAGTACTGGACTTTTGGAAAATGAGAGTGCCTCAGAAAAGCACTAGCAAATGGGCAAGAAGGAGGGGTGAAGGAACAATAGGGAATAATCAAAACAGTCATCACAGAGGCAATAAGCCTTTGTGTGAAGCAAATCAACAAAACAAAATAAAGGAAAAACCCACTATGGTTCTCAAAACAGGTGGCAGGGATGGTTAAGGAGTAAAGGATAGCATTCAGAAAATATAAGGAAACACAGAAGAAGCAGGACAGAGAACTGTATTAGTTAAAGCAGAAGGAGGCAGGGAAGGCAGCCAGAATAGCAAGGGCACAAACTGAGGGAAAGAGAGCCAACTCTGTTAAGAAGGGGGATATAACCTTTTATAGGTACATTAGGGAGTGAAGAAAGATGAAGGGAGGGATACAGATACTTAATAAAGGGGAGGGAATGTGGGCAGAGGGTGACAGTGAAAAAGCAGGGATACTGAATGAATATTTCTGCTCAGTATTCACAACGGAAGAGGAAGGGAGGTACCTAAACCAAACAGGGGAGAATAGGGTGGTCGATACCAGTCCATTCACAGAAGAAAGGGTTTTGAAAGAACTCTTGAAACCGAGGGTGGACAAAGCAATGGGACCTGATGGAATTCACCCAAGAATTCTAAAAGAAGAGAGGGTAGAACTAGTAACACCACTGACTACTCTTTTTAACAAATCATGGGAGGATGGGGTGGTACCTGAGGACTGGAGGAGGGCAAATGTGATTCCACTTCACAAAAGTGGGAGCAGGGCAGAGGCAGGAAACTACAGACCAGTTAGTTTGACTTCAGTGGTAGGAAAATGATTGAATCACTTTGAAGGAAAGAATTGTTGAGTACCTAGAGGCCAGTGGGGCACAGGACCCAAGGCAGCATGGTTTCACAGCAGGAAGGTCATGCCAGATGAACCTAATAGATTTCTTTGACTGGGTGACCAAAGTAGTAGACCAGGGAGGGGCTGTGGATATGGTCTACCTAGATTTTAGCAAGGCACTTGACACAGTCTCACGCAAAAATTAATATACAAGTTAGCCAGCCTTGGAGTGGGTCCCAAGGTGGTAGTCTGGAAACAGAACTGGCTGGACAACAGGATGGAAAGGGTAATCGTAAACGGAGTCCACAGTGAAGAAAGGAAGGTAACTAGCGGGGAACCGCAGGGTTCAGTACTGGGACCGATCCTGCTTAATGTCTTTATAAGTGACATTGGAGAGCACCTGGAAGGAAAAGTATGTCTCTTTGCAGATGACACAAAGATCTGCAACAAGGTTGATACACAAGGTGGGGTGGAAAGAATCAAAAGGGACTTGGCAAGGTTGGAGGAATGGTCAAATATGTGGCAGCTCAGATTCAATGCAAAGAAGTGCAACGTAATGCATCTGGGAAACAAAAACCCAGTGGAAGAGTACACAATGGGGGTGAGTTAATAACAACAACAAAAATCGAAAGAGACCTAGTAGTAATTATATCAGATGACCTAAAGGTGGGCAAGCAATGTGAGAAGGCAGTAAGGAGGGCTGGGGGGATACTGGGATGCATAAGGAGAGGCAACAACAGTAGAAAACAGGAAGTTGTGATCCCTCTGTACAGACAGTTAGTGAGACCCCATCTGGAGTACTGTGTGCAATTCTGGAGACCCCTTCTCCACAAAGACATAGACAGAGTGGAGGCTGTTCAGAGGAGGGCAACCAAAATGGTGCAAGGTCTGCACCAGAAGACGAGGAGAGACTAAAGCAGCTTAATATGTATACCTTTGATAAAAGGAGGGGGGGACATGATAGAAACTTTCATGTTATCTCAAGGGAATTAACAAAGTACAAGAGGGTAGAATCTTTCAGAAGAAGAGATGAGCAAGAACAAGGGGGCACAATTTGAAGATGGGGGGACGACTCAGAGGCAACGTTAGGAAGTATTTTTTCACAGAGAGGGTTGTGAATGCATGGAACAGCCTTCCTGAGGAGGTTGTGGAGTCAGGAACAGTGGGAGAATTCAAGAATGCATGGGACAGGCATAAGGCAATTCTAGTGGGGGGTAGGAGGAAGTAAGCTGTTGATTAACTAGAATCTGTAGCTTATCCATCAGGTAGGGAAATGGGCAGACTAGGTGGGCCAAGCGGTCCTTATCTGCTGTCAAATTTTATGTTTCTATGTTTCTATTCACAAAACCTTTCAAGACCATAGCATAATGCTGCCTAATACTGTACAATGTAGTATACCATGTGATTTCTATTTGTGTGTAAGGACATTTTGGGGTAATTAACGAATGTAAATCTGATAACGTGATAACAAGAAATAAAACTACATTTTCAATGAATAAAAAGAAATAACAAGAAATTCCAGAAAATAAAAAGAAACAGAGAAACATAGACTTTGACGGCAGATAAGGACCGACCGGCCCTCCTAGTCTGCCATTTCCCTACCCACAGCATAAGCCGCAGATCCTAGTTAACCAACAGCCTATTTATTCCTACCCCCACAAGAATTGCCATATGTCTGTCCCATGCATTCTTTGAATTCTCCCACAGTCTTAGACCCCACAACCTCCTCAGGAAGGCTGTTCCATGCGTCCACCACTCTCTCTGTGAAAAAATACTTCCTCACATTGCCCCTGAGCCATCCCCCCTCTATCTTCAAATTGTGTCCCCTTGTTCTTGCACATCTCTTTTTCTGAAAGATGCTACCCTCTTGGACTTTGTTGATTCCACTGAGGTACTTAAAGTTTCTATCATGTCCCCCCTCTCCCTCCTTTCCTCAAGGGTATACATATTAAGCTCCTTTAGTCTCTCCTAGTATGGCTTCTCTTGCAGACCCTGCACCATTTTAGTTGCCCTCCTCTGGACTGCCTCCATCCTGTCTATGTCCTTGCAGAGATGGGGTCTCCAGAACTGGACGCAGTACTCCAGATGTGGTCTCACCAACTGTCTGTACAGAGGGATAACAACTTCCTGTTTTCTACTGGCGATGCTTCTCCCTATATATCCCAGTATCCCCCAGCCCTCCTTACTGCCTTTTCACATTACTTGCTAACCTTAAGGTCATCTTATATGATTACCCTCAGGTCCCTTTCCAATTTTGTTGTTGTTACTACCTCCCCCCTTCCCCGCATTGTGTAATCTTCCCCCGGGTTTTTGTTTCCCAGGTGCATTATTTTGCACTTCTTTGCATTGAATACAAGCTGCCATACTTCTGACCATTCCTCCAACCTTGCCAAGTCCCTTCTGATCCTTTCCATCCCTCCTTGTGTATCAACCCTGTTGCAGATCTTTGTGTCATCTGCAAAGAGGCATACTTTTCCTTCTAGTCCCTCTGCAATGTCACGTATAAAGACATTAAAAAAGACTGGACCCAGAACTGAACCCTGCGGTACCCCACTAGTAACCCCTCTTTCTTCAGAGTGGACTCCATTTACAGTTATCTTCTGTGTCCTGTTGTCCAGCCAATGATTTACCCAGGCTACCACCCTGGGACCCACTCCCAGGCTGGTTAATTGGATTATTAATCTTTTGTGTGGGACTGTGTCAAATGCCTTGCTCAAGTCTAGGTAGGCCATGTCCACAACCCCTCCCTGGTCTACTTCTTTGGTCACCCAGTCAAAGAAATCAATTAGATTCATCTGACATTACTTTCCCACTGTGAAGCCATGCTGCCTTGGGTCCTGTGCCCCACCTTCCTCTAAGTACTCAACAATTCTTTCCCTCAGAAGTGATTCTATCACTTTCCCTACCACAGAGGTCAAAGGACAGGTCTGTAGTTTCCTGCCTCTGTCTTGCTCCCACTTTTGTGAAGAGGAATCACATCCGCCTTCCTCCAGTCCTTAGGTACCACACCATTCTCCCATGATTTGTTAAAAAGGGTAGTCAGTGGTGTCACTAGTTTTCCCCTTAATTCTTTTAGAATTCTGGGGTGAATTCCGTCAGGCCTCATTGCTTTCTCCATCTTCAGTTTTAGGAGTTCTTTCAGAACCCTTTCTTCTGTGAAAGGACTGGGATCGATCCCCCTATCCAGAGTGCTTCTGTTAATTGGAATAGGCACCTCCCCCTCCTCCTCTTTTGTGAATACTGAGCAGAAATATTCATTAACAAACAGGTCTGTCTTGCAGACTGGGTTATCGAACCCAAATGATATGTACCCTCTATAAAAATAAAAGTTTTACTACTACTACTGCTTCAGTATCCCTGCTTTTTCACTGTCCCTCTCTGGCCACCCACCGTCCTTTCTATTCAGCCTCACTATCCCTCACTTTGTCTTTCTACGCTCCCTGATGTACCTATAAAAGGTTTTAGCCCTCTTCTTAACTGAGTTGGCTATCTTTTAAAAAGTAAAAAGAATTTGATGGGGCTCTAATAGTAGTGGGGCCCTATGCAAGAAGTGCGTGGAGTGGCTACATGAGCACAACTGAGGCATGCAACCTCTCCTCACCCTACGTGCCCCCTGCGTGGTATGCACAGAGGTGGTGCACAGCACAGATGCACCTGATCCCCCAGCTGCTCATGCAGCATCGTGCCGAGGGTGGGCTGGCACCTACATACCATGCACTAATGCGTGTAGTGCTGGCCACGAGGGTGCATAGGGAGTTGCCGGGTATGCCAGTGAGACCCAGCCATAAACCCCCATGTGCCCCATGCACACCCCACTGGAGAGGGTGAACAGCCCACCTACCCCCCAGGATTGCAGGACCGGGATGCTGGACACCACCCACCCCAGCACACAGCGGTGCGTTTGGTGACCCCCCCAACATCACAGTCACCCCCGCAGAGGAATGGCATGGGAACAGAGCTGCCACCCCAACCCCCACTGCAACCCACGGTGATCCCCCACAGTGTTGGGCACCCTGACCCCCCTCCACCTGGTGGCATGCCCCCCATCCATCCCACAGCACCGATTGGTGCTGGCGGAGGGCCGATGGCATTGTCTTCCCTCACCTGCCACTGCTGCCAGCTGTCAGTTGTCCGCAGGGCATGCTGCCAATGTGCACCCCGCCATGCAAGGGATCCAGTGCGGGTCCAGGTCTGCCCATCCGATTGGGTGCCCCTACAGTCCTGCAGCACCACCCCCGGCCACTCTGCAGAGCCCTGTGTCCTGGGGGGGGCCAGGGACAGGTGATTGGCAGTCATGCATACTGCCAGTGCACACCTGTCCGTGGGTGAACAGCTACATGGGCAGGGGTACGCGCAGATTCAGCGTGCCTCCATCCCTTCATGCAAAGGGTCCAATGTAAGTAGTTTAGTTGTAGGTTTGTAGTTTTGTTCCCAGGGCAGGATTCCTGGTACAATCCCCTGGGCTCTGTTATTCCCCATCCCTTCTGAAGGCCTTGTATCCCTTCCATGACTGTCCCTGCCAGCTACAGTGTACCAGCATTGCAGGGAGCTTAGAACTGGAAGAAAGCATGGAAGGTGGAACAGGTTTAAAGGGGAATATAATGGAGAGAAGACAGTTGGGGTTGTGGGGACCAGAAGATGCCCTGGGATTAGGAGACAGATGGAACAGGGTCCTCCGTGCTTTGTATCACTTTCCAGGGAATCTACCAGATCGAGGGGGCAGGTAGTTGAGGGATCAGCTTCCACCTTTTGTCCTCTTTGGGTGGTGATATGTAATGCCAAGTCTATGGCGAATAAGACCACCATAATAATGGATCTTGTGGCTTCTGTTAACTTGGTGTGCATCACAGAGACCTGGCTGAGGGATGATTCTGGTCCTGTTTTGAAGGCAGCTGTCCCAGTGGGTTTCTCTGTGGTACACTGCCTGAGGAAGAATCACAGGGGTTATTTGTTTTAAGTCAGAGTTGGGCCTGGCAGTACACCCAGTCATTTGAGTGTGTGGCAGTGCAGACAGGTCCCAAGGTTGGCCTCAGGGTTCTCTTTGTCTATCATCCACCTGGACAGGACAGGGATTTCCTATAGGAGATTATGACTTTCCTCACTTAGAGGGTGTTGGAGTCACCCAGGTGGCTTATTCTGGGTGACTTCAACACCTGGGTGGATGACAGAGGTTTGCTCTATGCCAGGGACTTCCTTTCTAACACGAAGACCCTGGGATTATCTCTTGTGGCCACAAATGGGACTTACCACTCAGGACATGTGCTTGACCTGGTGTTCTCTTTGGGATTCAAGATTGATAGTCTCGAGACTGATCCGGTCATTTGGACAGGTCATTGCACAGTCAGGTTCAGCTTCAGAGAACCCTGTTATGTCCCTTTTTCTGTGGAAATGGCACAGTTATGACCAGAGGGACTGTTTTCTGAGCTGGACATTTTATCTGTGTGGGAGGCATGTGTGGAGGGCCAAGAGGAGGCTGTGGTGGCCTATAATTGGGCTGCTGTGGCTGCTCTGGACCTTCTGGCACTGGCTTCTGTATGCCCACTGGTGCCACGTCTTGGCTCACCTTGGTTTGATAGTGAGCTGAGAGAGTTGAAGACCAGGGGTTGGAGGTTGGAGCAGCATTGGAGAAAGACCAGGACCCAGGAGGACAAACTGGTTCTGATGGCTCATTGCAATGAGTATCAGAATGCAATCGCCTGTAAAAAGGCAGTTTTTATGTCTAGGTCGATTGCAGTGAGAAAGAACTGACTGGCTCAGTTCTTTCGGGTTGTGGGCAGGCTTTTATATCCATCCTGTCTAGAATCCATTAGAGCATTTTCAGAGCAAAGGTGCGAGGATTTCACTCGGTTTTTCTCAGACTAGGTGTCCTCCATTAGGGAAGGGATTTCTCCAAGTGGAATGTTATAACCCAACAGGGTTAGACCTTGGCATGACATTTGTGGTCAGCCTTCCTTGGGAGAGTTCTGGCCTTTGACAACGGAGGTCTGTGGGGGGATCTCAGGCTTGAGACCAACATGCTGCAGCCTGGACCTGGGTCTGACGTGATTACTTGTTGATTGCATTGGAGCTCTGGGCCCAGTTTTTGCTGAGATGGTTAGGTGTTCCTTAGCAATGCGGGGTTTCCCAGACTCTCTTAAAACAGTTCTGGTAAGGCTCCTGTTGAAAAAGCCATCTTTGCACCCAGACATCCTGGTAAATTATTGACCTGTTTTGAATCTTCCCTTTTTGGGGAAGATTATCAAGAAGGTGACTGCGGAACAGCTTGAGATGCACCTTATGGACTTCCAGATTTATGAACCTCTCCAGTCCAGATTTAGGGCTATGCAATCATGGAGACCACACTAACACAGGTGACGAATGATCTGCTCAGGGTGAGGGATAAGGGAGAATAATCTATTCTCATCTTTCTAGACCTCTCATCAGCATTCAACACTGTGGATCATGGGTTGTTGTTGGACAGACTGAGGGAGTATGTTTGACTCACCAGCAAGGTGATCAGCTGGTTTGAGTCCTTCCTTCAGGGCAGGACCGAAAAAGTAGGCTTACCAGATGCCCTCCTTTACAAGGACATGTCTGTTTTTCAGCTGTCAAATATTCTTCATCTACCTTCTCTATCCTGTTGCGTAATTATTATTTTTATAATTTTGTTACTCTCTCCTACCCAGGACCTCCTTGTAAATGAACTGTGAAGGTGGTGGAGATTTTAAACCTATTTACTCAGGGTCTGGCACTAATTGTCCTCTTTTTGGCATCCCAAAATCTGGTACCCCTACCCAAAAGGTGGTGTTGGGGAATTATTCTTCAGATCTAGAGGCCCTGTTCTGTGGAGTACCCCAAGGATCAGTCCTCTCTCCCATGTTATTCACAGTGTATAAGCTGTTCCTGGGTGAGATCATCAAGAGGTATGAGCTTGGGTTTCATGGCTATGCTGATGATACCCAGTTCTACCTGTCTTTCGCACCAGGAAGAACAGATGTGGCCGATGTGCTGAACAAGTGCTTGTCTGAGATCCAGTCTCGGATGTCATCAAATTGGCTGGGACTCAACCCAGGAAAGACTGAAATGTTGGTGGTGGAGCCAGGTCATGGTGGGGGAGCGGAGGCCTCTGGGGAAGATTTGGGACTGTATATTGGATCATCCAAACTGGAGGTCTCCACCAAGATGAAAAATCTGGGTATCATTCTGGACAGTGAGCTGACACTGGATGCCCAGGTATTGGCAGTTGTCCATAATGGATTTTACCATCTCTGGAATGTTGCCCAGATAAAATTCCTTGTCCCTCCTGAAGATCTGACCACACTGATATACGCATTTAACACGTCGAGGCTCGACTATTGCAATGCACTCCACCTTGGGGTCAAAGGGTGTGTGTGCTGTGGCTTCTGCAGCTGCTGCAGAATGCAACAGCTCCAGTGTTGACGGGTCTTCTGAGATTGTGTCATATTTTGCCGGTGCTGCGCAAACTGCACTGGCTGCCAGTGCGCTGGTGCATCTCCGTTAAAATAGGTCTACTGACCTATTAAGGCCCTACACTGGCTGGGTCTGGGTTACCTGGCAGAGCTGCTGCATCCCTACAGTCCCTGTTGCTCTCTCCGGTCAGCAGGTGAGGACCTCCTCGAGTTGCCATGGGCGAGATTAGAAATTGTCGGGGGATCAGTTTTTGAGATGGTAGCACCGATACTCTGGAGCATGCTGCCTGAATACCTGAGGGAGGCCCCTTCTGTTGAGATTTTTAGTACAGGACTGAAAACCTTATTATTTCAACAAGCCTTTGGGGATTAACAGAGTAAATATAGTTTAATTACTGCTTCTGGCTGAGAGTGTAGGGAACACTATCATAAATGGGATCAATTATGTATTAGATTTATAATTCTAGTGTTATTCAGATGCATAATTGGATTTTTATGATCCTTATGTTTTTTCTGCTTTAAGGGTGCCATGATCCTTCAGAGAATGGTACCTTAAATAAATAAAAATAAAATACTATTACTAAAAGGCTTGGTGCATGCATACTGCCATGTATACCATAGACTCTGTACTGCAAATTATACTTTCACATACCTCTGTTCTCCTTCCCATAATGGGATGACTGTAACAGTCACTGGTAAGGATATTGACATAAAACATATGCTTGCCACATTTATGATTTTCAGTCAGCAAAGGTGGGCTTGTAGCAGGTTTATGATCTGGAGTCAAAGAACTGTCTACCACAGTATGTTTTATTCTCTTTCCTCTATGATAAACAAAATGTGGCGGTGCACTTGTAACTTCCTCAAGCCTTTCTTGCATCTGGAGAGTATGCCAGTTTTTTTTTTTTCAATTATTCTTTTTAACTCCTGTACCTGTGGATTGTAAGTAGTTACTAAATTAATTTTGTATAGGGCATCAAGGTTAGTAAGCATAGGGCTTACAGGCAGACTAGATGGGCCTAGCGGTACTTATCTGTCGACAATTTCTATGTATCTATGTATCTGTCCCCCAAGTATCCTGACTCGTCTTTTTCTGAAAAAGAATGTCCCTTTCCATCCAAGCTACTCTATTTTTTGCTTTTACAACACAATTATTACTATAACCACTATATTTAAAGCAATCATACATTCTTCACTTGCACTAACATAATCCTTATTCTAACTAGAATTTTCTTTATTCTCATAAAATGACCCACCAGAATATTTTCCATTAAGTGCCTTGGATAGCAGCTCTCAAAACATAACAGTGAATTTAACTTCAGTTGGTTTTCAGAAAACAGACATTTTTATACCCCCTCCATTCCATTCTTCTCAATAATGATAGCCAGACAACTCACTTTATCCAAACTACTAAATTTTAAATGTTGGTTGAATTTTCCAAATATTGGACAAACTCACAAAGCTCCTGCTGTGTTCCCTTCCAGATGATTCATAAATCATCTCTGTATCTCCAACAGAGGTCAGTCCTGTCATAAAAAGGGGTTAGTTGTCTCCCACAGGATTGACCTTTCTTTCCACTTATTCAGATACATATTGGCATAATAGGGCATGAAAGATGTGCCCATTGCCATACATTTGTTGCCTCTAAAAGGTGTTTTTAAACCCAAGATGTTATTAGTCAAAACTTGTTCTGTGAGAGTACCCAAACATTTAGCCACTGGGGCAGGCAAAGCTGTTTTTCCATACTGGGATTCAATAATAGCTGTAATACCACCAGCATGGGGAATGCTAGTATACAATAACTGAATACCTAATGTTACTAATCAAGATTCCTCTGCTACATAAAGAGCTTTCAGAACCTCTAAAATATGAGTAGTGTCATGAATATAAGTTCTTGACTGAACTGCTACTAGTTTAATAAGGGCATATACCTATTGAATCAGAGGCTCAGTTAACAACACAGTGCTAGCTACTATTGGTCATACTGGGGGGTTACACAGATTTCCCTTTTGCTAATTAATAGATTTACTACCTGGTAATGCCCAGTGTGATATTTGAAACAGTACTCTGCCTGGAGGCTGACATGGCTACAGTAGCTATATTTCTCTGAGTCCTAATACATTATTAGTAGCTCAGCAGGTAGCACACTCGCCTCTGAGGCCAGGAGATCAGAAGGCTGTGGGTTCTGTCCCCACATCAGGCACTTGGGTTAAATCCCAATATTGACACTGTAGTGCACCATAAGGGGTAGGTGCTGCACTCCTGAGGTGACGTGTTTCAGATGAGACTTTAAAATGATGTCCCATCTGCCTGTTTTGGTGGTAATTCAGGTGGCTGTTAAAGATCCTTGGCACTTCTTGAAAAGAGTAGGGGAAGTTTTATTGCAAAAGAAAGATATACATAACTTAATACAAATAAGCATACAAAACACTAATACAACAAAGGCAGATAACACACTGTGGAGATACAAATAAAAACTGAAATCACATGGATGAATACAACTGCATTAGAAACAGGAAAGGAAAAATATAAATATCACCGAACTAAAATGTGAGAGGGTTAAAAAAATATACTGCAGAGTACAGCAGAAATCACAGAATGAACACTCAAATCACTCTGTATACCCATCACCATGAAACAGGTACACCACAGCACTCATACCATACTAGCTAAGGGAACTCCCTTCAAATGCTTCTTCCACTGTTCCTATGTCAAAATCTTTTTATTTTACTGTGCCTGCAAAACTACTTCCTTCTCAATCATACGTATCAGGATTCGAGGCAGTATTAGCTTCTGTTGCAGAACAAATTTACAATGTACCTGCCACAAAATGAATTTAATACAAGTGAAAATCAAACGGACAGTACCAACTTCCATACTACCCAATAGTGCAATGGAACCCGTGATCACATTCTCATACGTGACAGTCGCCCATCTCACATCACCCCATCGGTATCCAATAATCTCCCACATTTTCTTCACATAGCTACAGTGTATAAAAACATGTTTTAGTGATTCAAATTGTTGCTGACACTGTTCTCTTGGGCAAAACCTTTCCTCCACACGTCTATGTTTCGCATTGCCCTTAACCGCCAAACGGCCATGTGCACACAGCCAAATTACATCCCACGTACATTGGGGGGGGGGGGGATACGCTTGGCAATTAGGTTTATAATAAATCATTTTTCTTCAGGCAAATATTGGCATACACTATAGATACTTGGTAAGAGCCATGCTGTATAGAATCATACAGTGCTTTCTTCTGAACTACTGTAATCTGTGCCTTAGTGAGTTTCCATTGGCGCAATTTTTCCAAAGAATAAACCAAGAACTATGTCCATCTCCCCTGTCAATGCACAACCAGTGGTCCAGACATCCACAGTTGTAATAATGGATCCAGCCATAAGGCTGCCACCCATTTCCAGTCTGCTGCTCCTGGCAACAGATAGGCAGAATTGGTAGTAAATATAAAAATACTATGGAGATAGCTAATAGGATTAAATAATCTCAAACCTCCATCTTTGTAGTCCCAGCACAGGACCTCTCTTTTAATAGGGTTAAGCCTGCTTCCCCACATTAACTGAAAAGTCTGGCTTAATATGGTGACATCCAGAGATCCTGGAGGTGGGAATATCACACCCACATAAATCAACATAGGTAAAAAGAATGTCTTAATAATTTACATCTTTTTCTTTTAAGACTGTTGCCAGTGTTTCCAAATTTGTACTTTTTCATTGCTGTGAGCCAAGGAAGCTACCCAGTTTTCCTTTGCCATGTCAATGTTACCGAAAGTGATCCCCAGGATTTTAATAGATGTGTCAGACATACAAATATCTTGAATGTCAGTCACCCACTCTGTATTCCAGCTCAAAATATACCCTTCACATTTTTGAATATTGAGTATCGAGCCTGTCATAGTTGAGAACCATTGCACCACATCCAGTGCACAATACGCAGACCTTTTATTCACTATCAGTAGGCAGACATCATCAGCATAAGCCAAGACCTTCGTAAGACCTCCAACCCCCCGGGACCTGTACAGTCAATTCTTCCATCCTGACATATTAATTTCAATAAGGGGTCCAAACAGAAGATGTATAATAAAGGGCTCATCGGGCATCCCTGGCACACCCCTCGATTTAGATGGACAGCCCATCCCATATGTCCATTAATAAGCGGACTCGAGGAGGCTATTGCTTACAGTCTCATTAACCAATCGATAAACAAACTCGGGATACCATATTTTTTTAAAACCTCTCACAGATAGAAATGTGAAATTCTATTATACACCTTGATCCAAGTTCAGTAAGTACCCCTGCACGTTATCCCATTGTCCTTGTGAGACAACTTCCCTTAACAACAGGAGGTTGTCTGTTATTTTCCTCCCCTTTAACAGTACAGATTTGATTATGGTCTATCACATATGGGGCTACTTTTCCTAAATGGAGGGCTAACATTTTCATCAGGACTTTAAGATCTGTATTCATGAGACTCAAAGGTCTCCAATTCTTTAAAAGATGTCTGTCCCCCTTTTTATAAAGAAAAAGCTGTACTGAGTGACCAAACTGCAGTGCCACATCTGAATTAGCCAGAATCATGTTAAAAACAACCCTTAAAAAGTCCACCAGTTCTGACTCAAATGATTTAAGAAATTCAGTCGTGAGGCCATCAGGTCCAGGGGTAGTATTATTATTTAAGGTGCGGATTGCACCCTGAATCTCCATGTCAGTAATGGGTTTTAATATATCAGGCAACAAATCTTGGGGAACAGCATCACTTGACAAGGCTCCAGTAAAGTATTAACTGTCTCTGACGTCACATCAAATGCAGCATACATACTCTCCATGTGTCAAAGCACTTCACTCATAATGCCACCATTAGTCATTACAATGACCACCCCTGGGGTACTAAGGGTGTCCATGGAACCCTTGCACACTCTCGATTTACAACTCTCATAAATATCCCCCGTCTCCTCCTTACCAGGTGTACCAATCTGGTGCTCATACAGAAGAGACAAAGTCCTTTCATATTGTAAAGCCTCCATTTGTGTTTTTAAGTATGGGATCTGGGCCAAAAATTCACTATACCCATCATTTATTAAGGATGCTACTCTCATATATTGACCCCTCAACGTGAGATGTTGAAGATATTTGTCCAAATGATATTTATATGCCCATGTTTTCATAAAATTTTTATATCCAATTTAGTTTGAATCCACAATCTGCTCACATTATCATCTAAACAGACAACTGACTTCCTTGTTCTTAGAAGGTCCAGAATCCCAGCAGAGCAGAATGCATTCATGAGCACCGAATTATTTAGCTTCCATACACCCCTTCCCCGACTAACACCCTTCCCTAAGGAGAATTAAACCTTTACTATAAGATGGTCTGAGGTTTCCAAAGGGACTGTTACTGACTGGACACAGCGTAAAGTAAGGAATGCAAAAATATGGTCTATTCTTGTGGCCAGGGTCACTTTGTAAAAGGTATACCCCCCCATCACATGAATTGATATATACGCATCAACCAAGCCTGACTGCTGCAAAACCTGCTGTCACGCATTAGTGTCACAAAATGTTTTACCTGTTTTTTGCACTTCTACCCTGTCCAGTCAGGCCACAATTAAAGTCACCAGCCCACATCAACAAGCACGATGTGAACAGGAAAGGTTTCTTCACAGAGAAGAGACCTACTCTCTCCTTTCTTGTTAGTGGTGCATATGCAGTAATCACCCGCCATTGTCTGTGGTGCCTTGTGAAATCCACCAAGAGGACCCTACCAGGACAAATATCAAGTATTCTAGTGACTAAAAACTTCCAGCCTTTAAATAAAGTTCCTACTCCCTACATCATTCTAGAGTTAAGGAAAAAAGGCAGGTCCCCAACACCATAACTTCCGTAGCAGTGTCAACATGATGCATTGTATAGCATGGGACATCCTGCAAACACGCAGTATCAATGTGGTAGTCTTTTAGTACTGAAAAAGTGACCAGACATCTCCGTCCATTCTGAACACTATTCACATTTATAGTGGCTATGTTATACAGGGAATGTTGAGCCATTCAAGAGAAAAAAAAAGGGGTTAACAGTTTTTATCCAAACAATACAACAACAAACATTAAGTCACAGCCTGTTTGCCCAATCGCTGGCTATGTCTAGGCACAGTCCTTATATTTTTAGCTTTAGTTCTTGCCACCTGTACTTTCGCAGGTGTACACTCCTTATCAGAATCCGACAAAGGCCCCCTCTGGGAAGAGAAAGTCGAGGAGGATTCCAAGTCTTCTCCACGATCCAACTCCTGCAGCTGTAACACATCATATGTATTGGAAAGCAGCACCACCACCAGTACCTCTCCCAGACATTGTGCCTTAGCTTTAGGTTTTACAGTCTTCATGGTCCATTTTTTGGATGCTACAATAGGCGTATCAGGAGGTTGCATATCCTGTATGGTAGAGTCATTAATCAGTGGTATGGAAGTGTCATCTGTGACCTGAAGTGATGTGGCAACTTCAGTAACATCCATAAGGATCAGGTCCTCTGTAACCAGACTGGGATCAGCAACCTGGGCAACCTAGTCACCCACCTGCATGGTACTAACAGGGGGTTGGGAGGGTTACATGATGCTGGATCCTCAATCAGTATGTCAGAAAGAGTATCCGTGGCCTGAGCCAGCTGGCCATCATGTGCTGTACCTCTATTCTGTTCTTAAACTGACCTCTGTGCAGCAATACTGGCTGACTGAGCTTTTTCCACCATGATTTCTTGATTCGGACGATCAGTCCTATTATGGGTAGCCCATTCACAAACCCGAAACACATGCCCTGGGAGGTCACAAAGATTGCATATCTGTTCATCTGTGCAGTCCTTACTGGAGTGGCCACATTCCATGCACAATGAGCACTTCATCCTGTCGCACGTAGTACTTAAATGCATATGGGATCCACCACAAAAACAAGTCTTCGGCTGGCCTTGGTAAAAACAGTGTCCCTGCTCATTACTGAGAAAAAATGCACTGGAGAGGTGCTTCGGGCCCTGAGGGCCTAATCTAAGCCGCACCTTAAATCCACCCCTCTGTCCAGATATGTTCATCATCTAGGATCAGGAAAGGATCACCCAAGACATCGCAGTAGTTCTGTAGCCGGTATCGGACATCATGCACCACCACCCCCTTACTTCAAAATAAAATAGTGACTTGTTTTATAGTGAGTTTAGTAATCAGGAAGGCCTGAAATGGAATCCATAAAGCTGATTGTTTTATTTTTTTCATATGCAGTCCAAAACAGATCAAGTCCCGTAGGGGTCTTAAAACTAATGTCATAAACTGTATCCCCTGATGCATGAATCAAAGCGTAGATTTCATTGGAAAAAAAACCCAATGAATCTTTAATCAGTGTTTTTCCAATGTATATTCTATCTGGTGGGTGAGGCAGACCCCTCAGGTACTGGAGGCGAACAGCATTTTTTTGTTGTGCTGGGGAGTTCGTAGAGAACACTCGGTCTCTCCTGCAAAACTGCTTCCACAACTGTGAAGGTTGGTCCCTAGTCGTACCTCCTGCCAGGACAGGTACAGCTTGGTCTACCTGATCACCCCAAGAATCTGTAGCCGCTTGAGGTCCAGCCACATTAAGGGGTGGGATCCCTCCTTCCATCTCCAATGGAGTTTCAGAATTTACAGAAACTAATCCGACCACTGTTGTCACATTCACATCATCTTTTGCACTAGGCTCTACTGTGTCATGTACTGGGCCATTGTCCTCTGCAGCCGGAGCTACAAACTCTGGTGGATCTGGAATCCAGCCCCCTTCCCCCACATTTTTTCCACCCTGCATTCGATAAAGCAAAGTCCACCAACCATTTGTCTGTTCTAGCCACTTGTTTTTCTACTGAGGAATCATTCTGGCCTCCTCTCAGTAGTCCCACACAACACCCATTCTGCCCTGATTTTTCGGTTCACCCACCACATAGTGTTGCTTTCCAGCAGTCAAATTACAGTCAGTATTAGTCGCCAAGGTAGGCAATATGCTAGACATAGCAGTCATACTCACTATGGGTGAATTCTGAACAGCAGGCACCGGGAGTTCCATCAGGTCAGCAGAAGCTTCAGTCTGAACATCTCTCATATTCTCTTCCAAAAACTGGGGCATAGTCTCCACCAAAACGGCACATGGAGAAAGTGCTGTGTCATGCATCACAATCCCATCAGTCGGCTCAGTGGAAGCTGCTGCATTCGGGCCATCCTGTACACACAAAGGTTCAGCAATCACCACACATTTCCCACCACATCTTCCAGTGGTCGATAAAACCATCAGCAGCCACTGTTGCTGCTCCAAACTTAATGCCTGTAAGAAATCCACCTCTTACTGTAATCCTGCTGCTTGTAAATCCAGATATTCACCCTCTGACTGCTCAGCAGTATCCATAGTATCGTTAAGTCATTACACATAATCTCCTGTACTGGACTCGCAGGGTTGGAGATCCATTCCCCTGCAGGTCTGCCAGCCATCTGAGCAGGATCCAAACTTTCCTCCGTCACACACCAGTGCCCCCTACCAGGAAGAGTAGGGGAATTTCCCCGGGGTCCGGGCCAAATTCTCCCCATTCACTAAAAATACCATCAACAGCTTAATCTGGTTCAAGGTCAGTTGCCATTCATCTGTATCCCGTTGTGCCTGAAAACAGGCAGAATTTGTCTAGTGTACTTACCCGGTCAACAAAAACTAAATAAATAAATCCGCCCTGTAACTTTACAGACTGTGACATTACAACTGACCAATAAGAGCCAGTCACCTGCTGTTAAATCAGTCACTTGTGATTTCACAGTAAGTGAGATCTCAGTGCTGATTACGTACTGTATAAAGATGAATTCAACTAGATAGTTCAGCCTCCAGGTAAAGTACTTCTCTTTTTTTAAGTTCATACCACACCTGATACTATCAAATAAAAAAGCTTCTAATGAGAAAATGGAAACAGAAAAATACTTTAGAAATAACAAGTAATAACTGGATACTTTTAAAATGTGTAACATTTGCTGCCTGATATTTTTGAGACAACTAGGTCTGTAAATTTAATCAGAAATCCAATTTTAATGATCAGTGGAAATATAAAATGTACTCTGCATGATTTTCACACCTGAGGTATTTTCATTACAAACTATTTGCAGAAGTAGGAGGTAAACAAGGCACAAAAAGTGAGATAAACAAGGTATAAGGGGGGTATCTCTTTTGGGCAGACTGGATGGGCCGAATGTTTTTTTTCTGCCAGCAGGATTCTATGATTCTAGGATATGATTCTATGATTCTAAGTATGACACTAAATTGTATTTCTGGTACTGCTGTCTATGCCATGAGTTTTCATTCCCAGTATTCTCTGTGAAACAATATGATGTAATTTTGGTCACAGCAAGTTTTCATCATGCTAAAAGCAGGTACGTTACATACTAACATGCAAACATATGAACTTAGGAAAGAAAGACTAGTGGTCCATTGAGTTCTTTCCCCAGTTGGAATACCTAGTCACCCCCTTTTCTTCAAGGTACTGAACTAGTTTAAGCTTGGAGGTAGAAACAGTGTTGGGCCAGCTGACTAGTGCAGTGGTAGTGCTACTGCTTGCCATCCAGATGACCCTGATTCATATCCCAAGCCTCAGACGTCTGATGCAGACCAGTGAGGTGGGGTTCTGGATCCATCTCAGACACCTCTTTCTTTTTCATGACTGTCCCCTGGTGGTTCAGGGGGTTGGTGTGTCATATGAGAAAGAATAAATTATCCGTCTGGAGCTGCCGTATGTTGACATGCACCTGCTCACCCGGAGATGGCATGGAGGCATCACATGCTCACAGTGGCGCTGACAGGGGAGTTCTGAAGGTAGGGCATGGCTCACCCCACCTTCTGATGGTTCTAGATGAAATAAGCTAAAGCAAAATAGCGTGAGCAAGAATAGCACAAACAAAACGGTGCGGCAAAAAATAGCTTATTGAAATAAGAGCTAAAGTACCATACAGTGTGACAACATGTGGGCAGCCCAAAACGAAAATGACACATGCCAAATAAACACACAGCACATTGAGTGTTGCATTTCTGAACACAAACATGTATTATGTACTGTTTCCATGTGTCATTTTTGTTTGGGCTGCCCGCATGTTGTCACGCTGTATGGTACTTTAGCTCTTATTTCATTGAGCTCTTTTTTGCCACACTGTTTTGTTTGTGCTATTCTTGCTCACACTATTTTGCTTTAGCTTATTTCACCTAGAACTGATAGAAATGCACCCAGGAGCTGACAAAATAATAAAGGCCAGACAGAGAATATATTTGCAACAGTTTTATTGCAAAGCCAGCTTTGACAAGAACTGCTTCAAACCTCAGCACTTCAACTCAAGACGAGTCTTCATCAGGGGGTCAGGGGGTTTGTGTGTGCATCACAAGCTGCTGTGTAGCATGTTGTAGTGACAGTGGGGTATGTGTGTGCATAGGTTGCTATGTAACATGCTATAGTGACAGTGCAGGTTTATGTATGTCTTTGCATGACTTAGGTCTGTCCACTCTAATTGATTCATATAGCCCATGTTATCCAAGCCCTTTAGTACCTTTGTTACTCTTCTGGTGAGCATGGGCCAGTTGGCAGCATATATGCCTCTCAGACAGAAGGTCATGGGTTCCAGCCCCACACCAGGATTGGGCTCATACCATCATCTCTTACACTGAGTGCAGTGCTAGGGGGATGATTTACTGTTAAGGTGTACTGTCCTTCAGATGAGGTCCCTTCTGGCCATCTCTGTTACTGTTCTGTTGGGTGTCCAGGTAGAAGTAAAATAACCCAAGGCACTTTTCACAAGAGTAGGGGATTTTCCCTGTTGTCCTGGCCAACATTTGTCTTCCCATAAAACTGGCTCATGCAATTGTTCGGGTCGATAGCCCATGTATTGAGCAACCACGATTGAGCGCTTTCAAAAAGATTGACTCAGTCTTGGCGCTTTTACACAGGGCTACCAGCAAGGAGGGTGACAGAATAGGGGGTCGGCAAATATAGTGACACCCTGTCGCTATGTATACACACACATGGAGAAGGGTCCACGCCGTGCGATGGGCATAAGGGGAGGGAGGGTTTGTGGGGCATAGTGCAGCGGTGGGTTGCCGAGCTGGCCGTGTAGTGTGGTGGGTTGGTGGCAGGCTACGCTTGGGAGAGTGGTGGTTTCGGTTCTGGGTGCCCGCTTGCTTTTTGCTCTGGTCGGGTTTTTTTTTTATTTCCTCATTTTGCACCCTCCCCGACATGCACCCCCCCTGGAGTTAAAAATCATTTAGTATGGAGGTGCGGGGGGGCATAGCCCCCTGCCTAAAAAATAAATGACAAGAGTCAGGCACCATTTTGGGGTGCGCCATGAGTGTACATCGCCAAAATTTATTTTCGGCAATATTGACTCACCCAAACGGTGATCGCTGATACGTGGTCACCATTATGACATGGAACCATTCAGGTATGTGCGTGAGTGTTGATGCGCAAAATGGCTGCCTCTAAACATTTACTGTCACTTTACTACCTGTCTCTTATTGCTTGTAAAAGTGCTTTGAGGTACAATGTGTATGAAAAGCACTATATAAATACAGATTCTTCTTTTCTATAATCTCTTAACCTTGTCGATATCCTTTCACGTATGAAAACTAGAGCTATGCCCTATACGCAAGGGTTGGAAGAGTGATTGGTGCGAGGACATATGATATCTCTTACATAGAAACATAGAAACATAGAATTTGACGGCAGATAAGGACCGCTTGGCCCACCCAGTCTGCCCATTTCCCTACCTAATGGATAAGCTGCAGATCCTAGATAACCAGCAGCCTACTTCTTTCTACCCCCACCCCCTAGAATTGCCTTATGGCTGTCCCATGCATGCTTGAATTCAGTCACTGTTTTTGACTCCACAACCTCCTCCGGAAGGCCGTTCCATGCATCCACAACCCTCTCTGTGAAAAAATACTTCCTTACATTACCTCTGAGCCGCCCTCTATCTTCAAATTGTGCCCCCTTGTTCTTGCACACCTCTTTTTTTGAAAGATGCTACCCTCTTGGACTTTGTTGATTCCCTTGAGGTACTTGAAAGTTTCTATCATGTCCCCTCTCTCCCTCCTTTCCTCGAGGCTATACATATTAAGCTCCTTTAGTCTCTCTTCATATGTCTTCCGGTGCAGACCCTGCACCATTTTAGTTGCCGTCCTCTGGACAGCTTCCATCTTGTCTATGTCCTTGCGGAGATTGGGTCTCCAGAACTGCACACAGTACTCCAGATGGGGTCTCACCAGCTGTCTGTACAGAGGGATAACAACTTCCTGTTTTCTACTGGTGATGCTTCTCCTATGCATCCCAGTATTCCCCCAGCCCTCCTTACTGCCCTCTCACATTGCTTTGCCCACCTTTAAGTCATCTGATATGACTACCCCAGGTCCCTTTCCATTTTGTTGTTGTTAGTATCTCACCCCATTGTGTACTCTTCCCTGGTTTTTGTTTCCAGGTGCATTACCTTGCACTTCTTAGTATTAAATCTAAGCTGCCATACATTTGACCATTCCTCTAACCTTGACAAGTCCCTTCTCATCCTTTCCACCCCACCTTGTGCATCAACTCTGTTGCAGATCTTTGTGTCATCTGCAAAGAGACCTACTTTTCCTTCCAGTCCGTCTGCAATGTCGCTTACAAAGACATTGAAGAGGACCGGTCCTAATACTGAACCCTGCGGCACCCCACTAGTAACCCCCCTTTCTTCAGAGTGGACTCCATTTACTGTTATCCTCTGTGTCTTATTCTCTAGCCAATTCTTTACCCAGGCTATCATCTTGTGACCCACTCCCAGGCTGGCTAACCTAACTTGTATATTAATCTTTTGTGTGGGACTGAGTCAAATGCCTTGCTAAAGTCTAGGTAGGCCATGTCCACAGCCCCTCCCTGATCTACTACTTTGGTCACCCAGTCAAAGAAATCTATTAGATTTGTCTGGCATGACCTTCCCGCTGTGAATCCATGCTGCCTTGGGACCTGTGCCCCTCTGGCCTCTAGGTACTCGACAGTTCTTTCCTTCAGAAGTGATTCCATTATTTTTCCTATCTCTTGATCTTCTTATGATGTTTCTCTTAATGCCCAACATGATTTTATTTGCTAATCTCGCTACTGCCTCACACTATCGCTGCAAATTAAAGTTCTCTCTGACCATTACTGCCATGGACTTTTTTCTGCTGAATTTTAGTAATCTACTGTATGTGTTTTTCTGTTAATACTTTGCTTATATGTTGTTCTGCTGTTGATGCATCATTTTACATATTTCAATGTGGAATTTCACCTGCCTTTCCTCTGCCCATGTCTCAAGCATCTTCTGGTTCTTCTGCATATCATTCATCTCCTTCTACAATGTAATTACCCTTCCTATTTTGTGTCCGTGAACATACCATAGCAATATAGCTAAGGGTGCCCACCTTCAGTTTATATCTGAATATATTAAAAAATGTAGGCCCCAGCACAGAATCCTGAAGGACACCACTAGTCCTTGTTTCCATGTGTACTGATTACCATTTATTATAACACAAAGGCTATTCCTGCAGTTCAATGGGTGGGAGCTACAAGCCACACTCACCTTGTTGAGCTATGTAAGCCAGCTTCCTCCAACCTGATATTAAAACACTGTTTCTTTGCCCCTCCATCCTCTCGTCTCCTCTCCTCCCCCTCCTGCAGCATGCTTCTCTCTCCCCTCAGGGCTCCTTCATAAGGTACTGTTACCCTAAAGGAATCATGTTCCCGTGGCACCTCTAGCAGTGGAACCTCCCTCAAGAGGGTTCCTTTGCCTTCATGGTACCCTGACAGGGTGGTAGTTCCCCATGGGACAGAGAGTGTGAATGGCCAAATTATCCACGTAGAACAGTTAAAATGCGCATTCATTAAACTGTCTTCAGACTATATACAAGAAAATAGTTGAGCACCAGAAATGAGTTATTACAGTGCTAATAGATAAGTCCAGACACTTACTACAATGTTCACCAGTACCTATAGTAGCAGGAACCACAACAACACAATCCAGACAGTTCACCATTTAATGTATAATAAAGGCAGTGTAAAACACATACACACACAGTCCAACAAACAGATATTACAGCAAATGCCATATAGAAGTGACATTTTGCTCAGCCACCTGCTAAGCTTCCTCAGAGTGATTTAATCTTTATTGGAGTGCCCAACATTTATAACCTGAGAAACCTCATGTAATCAACCAACCAGAAGCCTCCATTATATGGAGGCATTTTTTTTAAACATATCTTACAAAACAATCTTGGTTAAGCATCACCGCTTCACACTTCCAATCGATTAATAAGGCACATAATTTAATTCATACTAATAGTTTGATTATTTGATGTGGGACACCATAAAAGTAGCATACCTAATGATCAAAACGTATGCCCAACATATTTGAAATAAGTGTCAAATTTGTTTGTGAAAAGGGGAGGGCAGTGTGCTTCAGCCAGGCGTAAATTTATAAATATTAAGATCAAAATACTGTGCAAAGTACAAACCCATAATCCAATATTATAATTCACATTAAATGAGCTGATGCCATGAAAGTTGACTAGCCTCAAAATACTAGCATCTGAATTTCTTCAAAAATGCTGACAGATCTATACTGTCATTTAGTCATCCTACATTTCTGGCACCAAATTTGTGAATCCAGAAGCTCTCTCTCCTCCCAATTAATTTTTTCCAAATCCCCCCGCTCCCCCAGATCCACTGACACCAGTTGTATGCCAGTAAATCTGATGGTGTGTTCCTTGTTGGGTAAACTCTTCACATGTCTAACTATGACATAGGTCTCATTCCCACTCTGTAGGGCCTGTACATGCTCCCCCACCCATAATTTAAACTGCTGGGTGGTGTGGCCAGTGTAAAAGGCTCCATAGTTGCAGAACAACGGGTTAACCACTCCCTGGCTATTACAGTTGGCAAACTGTTTAATTTCAATCTGTCTAGCTGTCCCTGTGTACAAACTTTGGTAAGGCTGTTATACTTGCAGTAAGTGCAGTGTCCATACCTGTATGTTCCTTGGGGTTTCTTGACTGATTCAGATCCAGGAAGGATGTTGCTAACCACCATGTCCCTAATTGTTTAGCAGCATATACACACTACCTCAGGCCCCTTATCAACTACCAGCAATAATCAAACTATTAGCATTAGGGGAATTCAATTTTGTGCCTTATTGATTGATTGGAAATGAGAAGCGGTGAGTTTAACCAAGATTGTTTTTAAAAAAAATCCACATAATGGAGGCTTCTGATTGGTTGATTACATGAGGTGTGCACTTCTCACGATATAAATGTTCGGCACTCCAATAAAGATTAGATCACTCTGAGGAAGCCTGTCAGACAGCTGAGCAAAACGTCAGTTTTATATGGTGTTTGCTGTAATATCTGTTTATTGGACTGTGTGTATGTGTTTTACACTGCCTTTATGACACATAGATACATAGACAGTGTCAGCAGATAAGGGCCTGTGGCCCACCCAGTCTGCCCATTTGAGCCTGTAAGTTCAGTTTATGTCTTCCTAGAAGTCTGTTGCCCCTTACCCCTGACCTCCAGAATTCCTTTATGTCTATCCCATGCATTCTTAAATCCTGTGATTGTCTCAGCCCCCACCACTTCCTCTGGCAGGGTGTTCCACTTGTCCACCACCCGTTCTGTGAAGAAATTCTTCCTCACGCTTCCTCTGAATCGTCCTCCCTCCAACTTCATCCCATGCCTCTAGTCCTGGAATATCTTTTCACTTAAAATAGTGTATTCCTGCACCCTGTTCCTCCCTGTAAGATACTTGTATGTCTCTATCATATCCCCTTCCTCCCTCTCCTCCAGGGAGTACATATTCAGTTCCTTCAACCTGTCCTCATAGGACTTGTGATGCAGTCCATGTACCATCTTTGTTCCTCCTCTGACCTTCTCTACCCTGTCTGTCTCCTTACGTAGGTAAGGTCTCCAGAACTGTACACTGTACCCAGGTGGGGCCTCACTAGTGTCTTGTATAGTGGAATTATGACCTCCCTTTTCCTGCTGGTGATGCCCCTGCCTATGCATCCCAGCATCCCATTTGCTTTACCTGCTGCCTTGTCACACTGTTTCCCTACCTTGAGGTCATCTGGAGATGATAACCCCAAGATCCCTTTCCTGCTTGGTGCATGCTATATCCTCACCCCTCAACTGATATATTGTGCCAGGTTTTTGTGCCCCATATGCATTATCTTGCACTTCTTGCATTAAATTTCAACTGCCAAACCCCTGACCATTCTTCAAGTTTCTGCAGGTCCCTTCTCATTCTGTCTACACCCTCTGGTGTGTCTACTCTGTTACAGAGCTTTGTGTCATCAGCGAACAGTGAAATTCTGCCTTCTAGGTCCTGCGCAATGTCACTGATGAAGATGTTGAATAGGACCGGTACCCCACTGGTCACTCTTCCCTCTGTGGAGTGACAGCCATTTACCACCACCCTCTGTGCCCTGCCGCCCAGCCAGTTACCTACCCACCACACTACTGTCCTGCCTACACCCATATTCCTAGTTTGTGTAATAGTCTTCTATGTGGCACAGTGTCAAAGGCCTTGCTGAAGTCCAGATAGGCCACGTCCACTGCCCTCCCGATCCACCTCCCTAGTCACCCAGTCAAAAATTCAACGAGGCTGGTCTGACATGACCTCCCCCTTGTGAAACCATGCTGCCTTGGGTCCTGTAGTCCATTGACAACCAGATGTTCCACCAGTCTCTCCTTCAGTAGTGCTTCCATGATCTTCCCCACTACCGAGGTGAGGCTGACTGGTCTGTAGTTCCCTGCTTCCTCTTCATTCCCACTTTTGTATAAGGGGACTACATCTGCTGTCTTCCAGTCTTTGAGTACCTCTCCTGTTTCCAGTGATCGGCTAACCAGGATAGCCAGAGGTTCAGCCACCACCTCTCTTAGTTCTTTAAGGACCCTAGGGTGCACCCCATCTGGACCCATTGCTTTATCAACTCTTATTACTTCCAGTTCCTTCAGGACCCTTTCTCGAGTAAAGGGACTTGTGTCCATTTCTGCACCATTCTCACCCCTTGTACTCCATTCAGACACATTACCCTCCTCTTCCTCAGTAAAGACTGAGCAGAAATACCTGTTCAATATGTCAGCTTTACTGTTGACATCCTCCACGCGGCCCCCATTCTCCCCCTTCAGTCTATCTCTCCCTCCCTTTGCCGTTCTTTTTTCACTTATGTACCTGTAAAAGGTTTTGTCCCTCTACCCACTGATTTTGCAATGTGTTCTTCTGTCTGAGCTTTGGCTTCCTTACTGACCTCCCTGCCTCCTTTGCTTCTCCTGGTACTTCTCCCTATCCCCTTCTGCCTGTGTCTTTTTGTATTGCCTGAATGCAATCTTTTTGGCTTTCACTTTTTTTGCTACCTCTTTGGAAAAACATAATGGTATCCTCTTCCTTTTCCTCTTGCTAACCTACTTAATGCATAATTCTGTTGCTCTTGTAATACCCATTTTAAATACTGCCCACTGTTCCTCAACCCCTGATTCCTGCCCCATTCCCCTTAATGCCTCTTTCAAGTAGCTCCCCATTTTCCCAAAGTCTGCCCCCCTAAAATCCAGGATACGTGTTTTTGTGTGGTTTGATTCTGCTGCCTCTGTGATTTCAAACCACAATGACTGGTGGTCACTGTTCCCCAGGTGCTCTCCCATTGTTACCCCCATCACACTGTCCCTGTTTGTGAGCACAAGGTCTAGTATTGCCTTCTGCCAAGTTGGTTCCATGACCAGTTACTTGAGGAAGGCACCCTGAAGGGAGTCCAGGATAAATCTGCTCCTAGTTGATGCTGCTGCTGGGATGCTCCAGTCCACGTCTGGAATATTGAAGTCTCCAACCAGTACTACCTTCCCCTTGTCTGCCATCCTTTGGATGGCTAGCATCTGCTCCCTATCTGTTTCTTCCTCCTGGGCTGGTGGTCTATAGACCACACCTGTGCGGATGGCTGGCCCCATTTTCCTTTCCAGCTTAACCCACAGTATCTCGCCCCCATTTTGTTCCTCCTGGGTCTCTGTGGCCCTTATGTCATTTTTCACATACAGTGCCACTCCTCCTCCATCCCTACCTGCCCTGTCTCTTCTAAATATGTTGTAGCCAGGTATGGCCATCTCCTAGTTGTGGTTATCATTACACCAGGTTTCAGTGATGGCCACAATGTCCAGGTCTGACTGCACCATGACAGCCTCCAGATCTGTCATTTTGTTGCTAAGGCTCCTGGCATTGGCACACATGGCTTTCCATGATTTGACCTCCCTAGACTGTTTCGCTGTTCTACTCCAGCCCCTACCTTGGTTGTCCTTTATCCCTGGTTCTCCCTGCTGTCTGCCCTTCTGCTGAATTTTGCCCCTTTTCTGCCGATCCACCTCTTGGGCGCTAATCTCCATCTTTTGCACACTGCTTTGTAGAGATAGCCACTCCTCCGATTCACTGGTTCTACTGCTAGCTGTGGGGGGTGAGCAAGTAGGTACACTCCTTGCTGGCCTGCCACCCCCCTTTGCTAGTTTAAATGCTTGTCAATGTAGCATTTAAACTTATCATTGAGTGCTTGGATTCCCCTCCAGGATGGATGCAGGCCGTCAGGTTTGAACAAGCCTCCATCCCTCCAGGTGGATCCCCAGTCACCAATGAATCCAAACCCTTCTTCACAGCACCAATTCTTCAACCATGAGTTAAAGTTCCTGGTGCATGCACCCCTATGCTCTCCCTTGCCTCTCGCAGGTAGTACTTCTGAGAAAGTGACAGAAGTAGCTACTTGCTTGAGACCTCTCCCCAATTTCCTAAACTCTTTCTGAACTTCCTTTGGCTCCCCATTTGCCAGGTCATTAGTACCTAGGTGGATAATGACATCCAGCTCACCCTCCCGTCTTGTCTTCCCAGTGATCCCCAGGATCTTCCTTCCATCCCTCCATGCCGTGGCACCTGGTAGGCACCTCACCTCCCTGTCCTCCCCCTACTGTGTTCCTAGCTGGACCCCTCTTATGATGAAGTCCCCCACCAGAATTCACTTTCTCCTCCTCTGGGGTCCACTACTCTCCCCGCTGAGGTCACCTCCTTAGCGAACCTCCACATCCTTTCCTTCCACTTCTCTGGGTACCTCTATTTGGTTGTCCCCATTTGCCAGTGTAGCATATAAGTTCTTGAGTGGAATAGGATCTGGGATGTGCCTCTGCCTGACCACTCTAACCCTCCCTGAGCCCACTGTCATCCAAGTGCTCCTCGTTCTCGGTATCCTTTAAGGCAGTTGAATTGGACTGGGTGGTCTCTGGATAGGGGTGATGGTATTCCTGACCCAGTTTACATCCCCTCTGAGTCTGACTACCTCATCCCGCAGTCCAGAGAGAGATGCATGCAGATAGGGCAGCACCTCAGTGTCCAGAAGGTCTGCCTGAATACGGCTGCCCCACAGCCACTGCATTGCACCACTCCCCACATTATACTGCAGTTCCACTACTTGTCTGTTACTGAAGCTCTCCTAGTTCCCTTTTTATTAATTTACCGTCCTAAAAATCCTGCCACTGATCCTCAGATACTTTTCTTAAAAAAAAAAAAAAGAAAATAAACCAATAAATAAATAAATGAGTCAAAACACTTGTCGTGCTGAGGGTGGGCTTCTTCCCCCTTATGCCCCTCCTACTCCACACCCCTTACTATCCCTGTGTTTAGCTCCTGTCAATCAGATTTAACAGGGCATATAATTAAGAGTTGGGGGAAGGGGAGGGAGGGGTGAAAATTTGCAGCAATTAAAGACAGCAAAGAAATACACCACCACTACGTTTTAAATTTTCAACAGCCCAAAAACAATTCTAAGTAAAGACAGCAAAGAAATGACAGTGTCACTAAAAGCCCACAATCTAAGTATAAAAGAAAAAAAGCAATTATCAGTTACTGTAAAGCACTGAATTGAATATGTTTCCTTCCCCTTCTGGCTTCTTCTGAGAAAAGAAAACTCACTTGCTACCTCAACTCTGACTAAGCCCCACCTCCAGTTATCATGTAGCTGAGGTCAGAGGCCAGACAATTAACACCCCTCACCCAAACTACAGGGCAAGTCAGACAAGCCAAGACTAAATTTGCAGCAATTAAAGACAGCAAAGAAATACACCACCACTACGTTTTAAATTTTCAACAGCCCAAAAACAATTCTAAGTAAAGACAGCAAAGAAATTACAGTATCATTAAAAGCCCACAATCTAAGTTTAAAAGAAAAATAGCAATTACCAGTTACTGTAAAGCACTGAATTGAATATGTTTCCTTCCCCTTCTGGCTTCTTCTGAGAACATTTAATGGTGAAATATCTGTACCAAGTTGTTGTGGTTCCTGCAGCTACAGGTGCTGGTAAACTTTGTAGTGAGTACCTTCAGACTATCAACAATGTTGCACAAGCACAATTCCTCACTAAGTTGCATACGCCTATTGAACCTTTTCTATCCTGTAAATAGTTTAATATCCATTGTATTCTATGATCATTTATGCCTCGGTTCTTCATTTTAGGAACTGGTTTCTTGTGTGACCCAATGTTGAAGGCTTTACTGAAGTCCAGGTATTCAGCATCTACAGGCTTCCTGTCACCAAGCTCCTTGGTGACATTACTGAAAAATGCAATGATTGTAATGACATGATTTCTCCTTATAGATTCCATAGTAGACCACTGTATCTATGTTGCATTCTGAAAGAGTTCAACAGTTCTACAGTGTTTCTTATGTTTGTCTCACACATTTCCTGATATTGATGGTAATCTGACTGGAATATAGATTTCAGGCTTCATCCTGAGCTTGTTTGGCTATTGCTACCTCATGGGCCACGCTCTAGTATGTATGTAGTCATAAATGACTCTTTGAATACTATTTCCGATTGGATAAATAGTTCCTCTAGTTTTTTGAGGGGTACATCCCATCAAGTCTTATTACCTTGCTGATGTTTACTATCTTCAGCATTCAATCCCCCATTTTATCACACACCTATCCTGCTGTTCCCCTGTGAACATCATTTCATTATATGTTGTTATCCCATCTTTTTCTTCTTTGAATACTAATCCAAAATACTAATTTAAGCATTTGATCATCTGCTTCTCCTTAGTAATTATGTCACCACTTTTCTGATCCTTCAATGGTCCACTAGTCACTGGTGTTTTCTTCTTCTCAATAATATATCTAAAGAGATATTTGTTGTTGGATTTCACCTCAAGCACTATCTGTTCTTTTGCCATTTTTAGTACCTCTCATTATATGTTTGCCATCTCTGAGCTTGTTTCTGTAGATCTGTCTATTTTCATTGATGTCTTGCAATTTACTTATCTTGTAGAGCTCCCCTTTCTCCTGATTATGTTGTGTACCCTTCAGCCTCAACATTGGTTATATCTTCTATTATTGTACTTTTTGTTTTGGCTCTATGGTGCCAGTTCAAACGCAATTTTATCAACCGGTATCACAGCGATTAAATTTATGTCGACCGCAATTTGCAGGCGACATAAATCCTGAAGGACTCCTGGTCCCTTTTTTCTATCGGGGGTTTTGCCCATCTGCAAACCCTCCATGTGGGGGGCTCTGCTCCCACCCCCGTTCTAAATATAATCAACTGTGAGTCAGAGTTGATTTGGGGAAGGGGTGCAGGACCAGGAGACAGTGTGCCTGGGTCTCTGGCACACCATTACAGTGAACTGTTGATGTTGTCTGCATCAACGTAGTTCACTGAAATGGTGTTGCTGTCGGGAAAGTGTACCTTTTGTTTTGTGGGCTACATACTTGCTTTAAGTAAAGCTGTGCAGAATGAGAAAAGTCAGAATTTTTGGAATTTTTATGACATTTTATGAACATTTGTGAAATGTTGTGAAATTTGTCAGAATTTTCATGGAATTTTTTAAAGATGTATTACTTTGGTCATATCTCAGCCATCTGTTGAGCTAAATATCTAAATGTCTTCATGCTTATTTTCTGGAAAGAGGTCTAATGATGTGCCAAATATGGTATTAGGATGAATTGTCTCAAATGTATATGTGCTCAAAATCTGTCATTTTATCTTTTGTGGGAAATTTCATGAAACATTTTATCTGCACATACCTCATTGTCTATTGGACCAGAGATCTTAAATTTGGCATGATTACTTGATGATAAGTACTCTAACAATGTGCCAGATAGTATGACATTAGAATGCATTGTCTCAAAATGACAGGTGTTTAAAATCTGTCATTTTATTTTTTGTGTGAATTTCATGAAACACTTTACCTGCATATACCTCAACCAACTATTGGGACAAATATTGTAAATTTGAGATGATCGCTTGATGATAGCTGCTCAAATAATGTGCCAAATTTCATGACATTATGATGCATAGTCTCAAAATTATATGTGCTCAAAGTCTGTCATTCTTTTTTATTTGCGGGAAATTTTTTTTTATTTTATTTTTTTTTTACCGAGCTGCCTGCCACCCTCCAATCAGCTCGGTCATGGCTCGCCGGCTTCTGCTCCCAAATCAGCCACCCCCCAATACCCCGTGGCTTGGCTCCCATGGCGGGGGCCCGCAGCACTGGGGCTAGATGCCGCGGGCGAAATAGTCTAGGTCGGGGTCTTGGCCTGGGAGCACATCAAGAAGCTGTGGCGGGCTTCATCCATGGTGGCCAGCAGCTCCGCGTTTTCCCCGGTTTCCCCACCCCTGAGGCGGGGAGGCGTCAATGGCCAGGCGTCCATCCTGCCTCTCTCCCCACCCCTGAGTAAGCACGGGCAGCGTGGGTGTCCACCAGCCTCCGCTTAGGGGCCCCCATCACTCCGGTTGCTAGCCCAACCCTCCCCCCAGAGAATGAGAGCAGTCCATCGAATGCTCAATCCTTCTCCCCCCCGGCTGGCCCTCCGACGACCCGGGTCCAATCCCGAACCCAGGTCACCGGCGTCGCAAGCGGAAATCCCACCACTGCGCCAATGGGCCGGCATTTGTGGGAAATTTAATGAAAAGTTTTCTCTGCATATAATTCCGGCACCTCTGGAGCTAGACATGTGTAAATTATCATGAATTACCTTTCTGTAATAGTTAGAGAATAATATAAATATGGAGAGAATTAAATTAGACTTTAGTTACAGTGGTCCAAAACTGTAAACAGTGGTTCAAAACTGTACAATGTAAATATTTGCAAAATTTTGTGAAAACTCTTAAAAATGTGGATGTGTGCAACTTCTCTGCTCTTGCAGGAAGAGACTTAACATTTGACATGCATAATATCCAATGTTAGTATATTGTGGTATCTAATACAACTGGATACATTGGTTTAGTAATTTTAAATTTACAGTGGATAAAAACAAAACAAAAAAATAATTGCTAACATTTTCTCAAATATCTATGATAGCATATAGATGAAGCATCCAGAATTCATTTTGTGGAATTTAACATTCATAGTACATGTATCACTTAACGTAGCCAGACTGACTCAATAGAACTACTGATCCCACTGATATCCTGTTTATTATTTACAGTGACAAAACCTCTCACAATGTGAGTCACTACTCCTTTTCCAATCAACCTATTCTGTTGGAATAGCCAGAATTCTTCCTTCCTTCCTTCCTGGTGCCTCACATACTGTCTTCCCACACTACATCTTTCTGAGTACCTCTAGGTCCCAGACTTTCATGTACGTCAGGCTCCTTGGATCGTCAATTTACTGGGTGTGATCCTTATGTTTTCTGCATTTCAGTTGGAATTGTCAACACTCTGTGCTTCCTTGCTCCAGCTGGGGGGTCTACCACTGATGTGCTACCCAGCTCAGCTGTCCATTTCATGATGAAACTATGCATCTAACTCCTGAATCTGGTAACCCCTTGCACTACCTGCCTCTCATACTGCTATCCTTTAATTTGAATCCCACACGAGGTTGAGTAAAATTAGCAAATTCCAATTTTATGGAATTTTCATGAAATTCCACAATTTTCACAAAGACTCATGAAGTCTGACTTTAAGTACAGATGTTATTTTGCAGTTTCTGGCAGCAGGTAATTGACAACATTAACATTCATAGTCTCCTTGTAAGGTGTAAGAACCTGCCAAATTTAATGACATTGCATTCTCTAGTTTTAAAGTTTCAGGGGTTTATAAATTTGTAGTTTACAGTCTGCAAAATTTAATTTTAAAATGTGAAAGTTTGACTACTTTTAATTCAGTCCAGTTTAAACTGTAAATATGAACTTTGTCAGAAATGACCATGCGGTTTAGTAGTTTTAATGTTTAAATCAGGTTAAATTTGGATATGTTGTTTTAAAATTAGAGGGACATAATTGAAATTAAAATGTTGGCAACATGTTTAGCAGGCCATAACTCAGTCCCATTTGAAGCTAGAAATCTGAAACTATGAACATATATAAATGTAATGATAATCTGTATGTCTGTAAAACTTTATACCATTTCAAAAATGAATGCTATTAAAATTATACAAAAATAACAGAAATCTAAATTTTGACAAAATGTTTCGCTACCTATAACTCAGCCCCCTTTGAAACTTGAGACTTAACATGTAGTGCACATATCAATATTGTACATTTCTCTAAATTCTGAAACCGTGGAGAAATTTGGAGAAGAATTTTTAAAATTAACCCAGTCCCATTACAATCTACGACTCTGAAGTTTGGTACACTTATGTTAACCATCATGAACTATTGATACACCAGATTTGGTGTCAGTTGGATGTGTATGTTTAACATTAGAGCAAAATAACTGAGAGCTAAAATCTGGCGAAATTATGCAGAATTTTCATGCACATTCTGTGAAATTTTGTAGAATTGGAATGGTAATTCCACGGGCATACCATGGGTAGAATTTTATATTCTGCACAGCTCTAGCTTCAAGCTATTCAGATGAATTCTGAAGTTGTTGAATTTTGAGGTTTGAGGTGGTCCCATTGTTGCTGAACACTATCCATGAGTGGGCTTTCCCAATGCACCTGTGCTGTGAGTATCCTTATTTGTTTCAAAATCTGTCCTGTGCAGAAACAGAATGTATGTCCCTTGTTTCACCCTTACGTTATTTCCAATGAAGAATGTAATGATGTGATCATTGTTCTCTAGTTTCTCTCCTATTTCCATGACTCTGACCAACTCCTCCTTATTGCTAATGATCAGGCCAAGTGTTGCTTTCTCTCTAGTAATTCCCTTGACACTCTATCAGATAGCAGTCTTGTATAATATCAAAAAAATGGCCTTCTTTACTTGGTCTTATTAATTCCCTTCTCACAGTCGATCGATGTCTGGATGATTGAAATCTTTCATGAGCAACATATTGTATGTCCTTTAGCGGTTGCCTTTTGGATTATACCATGAAGTATAAGACCATGTTCTCTTGTTGGTCTGGTGATCTATAGCATAAACCAACAGTGACTGTGTCTCCACTTCCATTTAAAACTCACAGCCAGAGAATTTCAGTTTTAATCTAATGTGTGCTAAGATCCTATATTTCTATTAAATACAGTGTAATATAGTACTATCCCTCCTCCTTTCTTGCCAGGTCTGTGCTTTCTGTATAGGTTATAGTTGTTTAGCTCCATTCCTCATGGATCATTTCCATCCCACTCTGACTTTGTAATTCACACATTATACCAAGTTCTTCCAGGGAGACTAACATTACTAATTAACATAGTTTATTTCTCAAGCTTCTTGCATTAGTCTCCATACATCTCCAGTTGCAGTTTTAATTATTTTTGCTCCATGTTTTAACATGCAAGTTTTAACTCGTGTTGCTTCATTTGAGTTGCTTGCACTTCCTCTGAATTGTATTGTTTCACAGGACTTCATTCATTTGAATTCCGGCCCTCATTCTTTTTGGCTTCAGCCTCTTCCAGTATCCCAAACAGAAATCAGAGGCACATAAAATTAATTATGTCACAAATTTTCTCATAAAAGGCTGGGGTTAAAATAGAGCCTGAAGACTAAAACAACATAATTAACATATAGAAAAGGAACAGCAAAGAATGTTATGTCTGGGGGATATTTTTAAACTGTTGTTATTTTTAGAGCTGGACATGTTATCAGCAAAAATAAAACCCTTGTATTTTAAATTTCCACTGATCTTTAAATTTGTAGTTGTCCTTTATGAGATTAATGGTATACTTTTCAGCATTTACATGACATTAGTATACATTTTCATAGGAACATAAACAATTACAGCAGAAAAGACCAAGTGTCCATCTAGTCTGCCTGTAGTTCCCTATCTAACCCAGGACCTATTGTCCATACAGGGTTCTATCCCTCCCTGTCCACACCCCTGCTCCCCTCATTACTGTTACCAATCTGAGTAACTACCAGACCCTTCACTCTGTCCCAGTCATGCCTGAACCCATTTATGGTCTTGGCACATACTACATCTTCTGGCAGACTGTGCCGTGGTTTCACCATGCTTTCCATAAAATAGAACTTCCTCACATCCCTTATAAACCTCCATCCCTGCTAACCAGTTTCTGCTCATGACTTCGGGTTCTTTAATCTTTATGTCTGTTTAATAGTTTCACACAGTTCACCTTTTTTTATTTTCTTCAGAAACATAAAGGTCTATCCTGTTCCTCCACTCTTGCTGCCCTGTTGGCCCTGAATCATTTTGGCCACCCTGCATTGCACCATCTCCAGCCTTTCCCTTTCCTTTCTAGTTGAGGACTCCAGAACTGAGCACAGTATTCCAGGTACAGCCTTACCAGTGACCTTTATAGAGGGGGCAATACCTCCTTTATGTTGCTGTCAATACCCCTTCAAATGCACCTCAGCATCCTATTATCCTTATTACAGAACTTATAACACTAGATTAATTGTTTGAAGGAGTCACTAATGAGGAATCCCAGGCCCATTTCTTCTGCTGTAGTGCTCAGTTTTACCCATTCCATCCATTACTTTGTCCTAAGGTTTTTGCTCCCTATGTGCATACCTTTTCACTTTTTTGGCATTGAATTTCACCTGCCAAATCTTAGACCACCTCTCTAGCATTTGTGGATCCCTCTGCATCTCCCTGATCCCTTTGTCATGATCTACTCTATCACAGAGCTTTGTGTCATCAAATGGAATCCAATTGTATTTATAAAAAGTGAAATTCCAAATTGTTCAAAGAGCTTGTACAACTTAAGACAAAAAACCTAAATATAAACAGATACAATTAAAAACGATACCATTATTTAAAAACCAATATCATCAGATCTAAAAAGTTTTTCAGAAAAGCTTTAAATGATCATCATAAATAATCAGATGATCACAATTATTTAAAACCATCTCAATAGATCAGAAATAATCAGAGAAGTCCAAACTGAATAAATGCATCTTAAGAGCGATCTTAAAACTCTGGATGGTCAGGCAGTCTCTCGACGAGGTGGAGAGTTCCACAGGGTAGGGGCCACAGAAGCAAAAGAATGGGCCCCCAAAGTCTTGAGTCAAACCCTGGTAACCTCTAGCAATCCCTCATCGAAGGAGCAGAGCAGGCAGAGGGGGAAGTAGGGACAAAGGAGATCTTGCAAGGTCTTTGCCCATATAGGACTTTATGAATCAGTAACCCAACCTTGAAGGCAATCTGCCACTGTACTGGCAGTCAGTGCAGTCCACGGAGCACAGGCGTGATATGGCAGAATCTTGAAGAGCCAGTCAACAGTCTGGCCACCACATTCTGCACAACCTGTAAGCAGTGGATATCAACCCCTGGAAGCCCTAGGTAGAGGTCATTGCAGTAGTCAAGGCAGGAGGTCATGAAAGCGTGGACCAAAGCTGGAAGATCATCATGCAGGAGCAGATGTTTTATCTGGGTGATATTCCTCAGGTGGTAAAAAGAGGTCTTGACAATGGCTGATACCTCAGATTTAAGCATCAGACCATCATCAAAAATAATGCCCAGTTTCTGCAGCCGGTCAGAGGTTGCCAGTTGCATGCCCTCAAACCAGAGCATGGAGGACTGTCCCGCCTGCGATCCCATACCCTGATGACTTGGGTCCACCACCAACATCTCAGTTTTATCTTTGTTCAACCACAGCTAGTTGCCATTCATCCAGTCCTGGATCTCAGAGAAGCAGTTGTTAAAGACTGAGACAGCTTAACCCTGCTCAGGCATAAAGGACATGTATAGCTGAGTATCATCTGCATAGCAGTGAAAACTCAAACCATAGCACCTAATAATGTCTCCCAGGTGCAGCATATACAATGCGAACAACATGGGTGGCAAGATGGAGCCCTGTTGCACCCTGCAGGACAGGGGGGAGAGGGGCCAAGGAATAAACCTCCGACACCACTCTCAGAGTCCTACCCATGAGGAAAGATTGAAACCAACTGCGGACTGTACCTGACAGCCCACTGATCAGCCACAGGTGCTCCAACAACACACCATGGTACACAGTGACAAATGTTGCAGAGAGATCAAGCAGGATCAAGATCAAATGAGTCCTCCAATCTCTCACTATTAGATCATTAAGTACCAGAGCAAGTGCCGTCTCAGTACTATGCCTCTTCCTAAATTTGGACTGAAGGGGATCATAGACATCATGAATGGTCAAATGATCATCCTGCTGCAAGGCAACCACCTTCTCAATAATCTTACCCACAACGGGCAGATTAAGAGACATAACTTGCCCCAGATGCCCTCTTCAAGGTCACTGATGAACATATTGAAGAGGACAGGACCAGGGACTGATCCCTTTTGTATCTCTCTTGTGATCTCCATCTCTTCTTACTTTATAGTTTGCTACCACCCTCTTTTGTCTCTACTTCAATCAGTTTCCCACTCATCTAGCTATGGCCTGAGCCATGCCCAGATCCTCTAGCGTCCTTGGCAATCTGCTGTATTGCACCAAGTCAAAAGCCTTGCTGAAATAAAAGTAAAGTAAATCCACAGCATGGGCCCTATCTAACACCTCTGTTACCTAGTCAATAAAAACTATCAGGTGGGTCTGGCAAGATGTGCCTTGAGGAAGACCGATTGGTTGAAGTGCCAGGGCTATTAGTCCACATTGTCTATAAGCCATATTCAGTGTACTCACAAATAAAATGTATTGAGCTTCAAACAGTCATTTTTCTCCATTGTTTTTTCTTTCTTCCATGCGTGCTGGTAATTCTGTTTTGGTCTGACAGGACCTCCTTGCCACAAACCCTTGCTGTTTAATGTCCAGTAGACTGTTGCTCTCTAGGTAGTCCACAATGTCCTCTTTGGTCAGTGATTCCATCAGTTTACCCATTACAGAGATAAGGCTGACATGTCTGTAATTCCCTGGTTGTTACTTGTCCTCTCTATTGTGTAGTAGGACTATGTCTGCAACCCTCCTGTATTTCAGAATTACTTCTGTCTGATTTGAGCTATTTAATATCCCTATGAAGAGTTCAGCCAATTCCTCTGACAATTCCTTGAACATCCTTGGGTGCATCCCAATTCTTGTCTATGTTTAGTGTTTCTAGCTCCTTTTGGACCCATTGTTTGGGAAAGACTTGCCTCATTTCAGGAATACCCCTGACAGCCACCTTAATGCCACTTTCAGGTAGGTACTTGTTGTCTTCTCTCATGAAGACAAAGCTAAAGATAATTGTTAAGGGCCCCTCTTGTATCCAGCAATACCCTCTCCTGGCATGGTGTCACGTTCTTGTATGCAAAAACAGTGCTGCACTATACTGCACTGTTAAAACAGAGACCGAGGAATGAATGCACTAGAATAATCGCTTTCTTGGGGGGCTCTGCCCCCACACACCCATTACAGGGGGTTGTGCCCCCAAACCCCCCTATTAAGATAACCTCCTCTGGGGAGGGCAACTCAGGGATTCGCGCTGTACTGTTTTGCCCTACGACATGATAAATGTGAGAACATGACCCGGTACGCCCTTTTCCTGCTTTCTTCTTTCCTTAATAGATCTGAAGAATTGTTTTACCCACCCTTGACCCCCCCTCCACAATACTCAGCTTTATGTGTGCCTTTGTCTCCCTGACTATCTTCTCAGTATCCCTACGTCTCATTTAGAACATCCCCCACACCTCCACCCCCTGCTTTTCCTTCTATCTGGCTAAAGCCTTTTTCTTGGCCCTCACTGCTCCTGTGACCCTTTCCGAGAACCATGTATCTATTCTGTTTTACAACAGTTCTTGTACATGACTTTATTGCCTTGAGAATGGCCCCATTGATTCCCCCCATCTTTTCTATACACCTCCAGTGTTGTCCACCCTGGTCAGTTTGTCTCAGGCCAACTCCCTCATCTGGTTGACGTCTGCTCTTCTGAAATCCAGGATTTCAGTTTTTGACATGGCATTTTGATTCCAACAGATAGCCTGAAACAAATGGAGTTATGGTCTCTGGACCTTCGTGTCTCCCCTACCCTCACTCTGCCCACCATCTCTGAGTTGGTAAGCACCAAAATGAGAATGGATGCCTGTCTAGTGGATTCTTTAACCAGCTGCTCCTGAAAGCAGTCCTGCAATGTACCTAACAAGGTTAGACTTTGGTGCTCCTGGCACCTGAACTGCTCCAATCAGTATCTGGCAGGGTCAAATCACCCATGCCCACCATCACTTCCACTTCTTCACTCACCTTGCCAGCTCTTCCTTGATCTCCCTATCTCTGTCTTCCCCTTGTCCTGGTGGTCTATTAATCACCCCACCCATATTTTCTTGCCTGAAGGCACAGTGATGTGCACCCACAGGGAATCAGTTTCTCCTTTGTTTCGCCTGATGTGTCTGTCCTCCACAGCCTCTATGCCCACCTTGACATATTGGGCTATACCCCCTGCTTTGCCTTTTCCCCTGTCTTGCCTAAACATTGTGTAACGCAGGCCTGACAACTCCTAGTCATTATTCTCTGCAGCCCAAGTTTCTGTGATAGCTACTAGGTCCACCTCAGTGTTTGCCACCAAAACCTGGAGCTCACTGATTTTATTACCCAGACTCCTGGCATTAAGTCAGATCCCCTTCCAACTAGCTCCAGGTCCCCTTTTGCTGTTTGTGATCCTACTCCTGCATTCTTCCCATTCTCCTTAATATCTTATTTTTCCTATTGCTTGCAGACCTTGAGGGCCTCCCCCCTTGGTCTCTTTGTTTATTCCAGTTGGAACCTTACCTTATTTTTTACCAACCTTACTGCTATCATTTCCAAGTATAGGGAAAGTAATAGCTAGGTTCCCCTACCTCACTCCCTTTACCATGGTTCCCCTAGCCTTAGTGTCCCCTGCAATCAGTTTAACTATCCAACGCAGACATCAAACCTCTGCCCCAGCTCACTGGTCCCCTCTCTTGTCAGGTGAAGGCTGTCACCTTTGAAAAGCCTCCTTGTCCCAGAAGTCTCATGGTTCCCTACAATATGGAACCCTTTTTATAGACACTATCCATTTAACCAGCCATTTAACTCATGAAACTCTTCCCTCAATCTATCTTTCCCTCCCCTTCCCCAATCCACACAGGTAGGCCTCTGAAAGTTCCACTTCACTTGCTCCACAGGCTAGTTTGCCAGATCATTGGTAGCCAAGTGTACCACCACCGCTCCCCACCCCAGCTGTTCTCCCTATTCTATTATGTCCCCAGGAAGGCACCTGCCAATTCTTCACTCCCTCCCTCCCCCCACTACCCTCTCTTCTCTCCTGACCACAGAATCCCTGACCAGTAAGCAACATCATGCCCGGTTATTATGGTGTTTCAATCTGATGTTTATGAACTGTGGATTCCTGACACCTGAATATTCAGGCATGAGGTACCACGAGAATCAGCAGCACACCTTTGCACTACACTGTCTGTCCTGACTGCTGTTTTATTTTGTTGTACCTCTCTATTTCCATGACAATCATGAGCATCCTCTTTTCTCTGTTTACCTCTATTTCTCAGTTTGACTCACAGTCAGCTGACACTTCAGCTGAGGCAGTGGCCCAAAAGAGACAATCCACCCCAATGCCCCATATTAACACTGACAAATCTAAGGGCACAGAATTGGAGAAAATGTATTTTTTTCCAGTTCTGTGTCTTCGAAAAAAACAATCTTGTTGGAGCAGCCTTCATAGACCTTACAAAGGTATTTGACACCATGAATCACAGTCTCCTTCTTGGTCAACTTACCAACACTGGTGTCTCACCAACTGCCTTAAAGTGGTTCGAAAGGTACGTCCTAACAGATCACAGAAGGTGAAGATATCCAACATTGTCTCTGATCTGCAAGTAGTCAGATCAGGTGTCCCCCAAGGATCTATTCTTGGTACCCTCCTGTTTAGCATCTTCCTAAACAATTTACCTAATGCCTGTCATTTAAATACCCTACTATACACTGATGATGCCGTCATCTTTACAAGCCACCCAGATCCCAACTTACTAGAGGGTAACCTACAGAGAGGATTCCTGGAAATCGAAACATGGTTCCACTCCCACAGACTCATCCTAAACTATAAAACAAGCATTTGTCAATGCCGAATGTTTTCTTGCTGGCATTGGCATTGGTAGTGTAGGAGTTAGAGAGCTGCATAATAGGAATGGCAGTGAAGTATTGAACTGAAGCCAACCCCACGACCACCCTACAGAGACTGACAGGCATTGGGGTGTGCCTTTGGGTCATCATGCATAACGGCCATGCCATTTCACCACACCCTACCCTGCAGACACTGACAAGTGTCACGGTGTGCCTTGGGGTCTTTGGCCCTTATGCTCACCCCATTCCATCAGGAAATATGGTGAGATGGGTCCTGTATAGGAGAGTGGGTGAACTTTGGGGCCGAAGAGTCCAAGGCACACCTCAATTCCTCTCTCTGGCTGCAGGGTGTGGAATGGTGTGAGCATTATAGGTGAGAATCCCAAGTGACACCCCTGATGCCTCTCAGTCTCTACAGGCTGGGGCGTTATGCTCGGAAACCCTAATGCCTCAGGCGTTTGTTGGCATTTTCACTCCAAATTTTCAACATGTTTTTTTTGTGACCCCCACCTTATGAACAGTGGCAATATCAGTTTGTTAGCCGAAAGTGATTTCACACAGCGACTATGCCAATTGGCACCACAGGTGCGAAAACACATTTTGAACAAGATGTGAAAAATTACAGCTTTACTGTTCAAGGGGAGGTGCAAAAATTGGTGATGTTGAAATTCTGCAGTGAAAATATTAAAAAAAACTGGTGAAGTCACTAGTGTGCATAGAAATTGCGCAACACACACCCGTAATGCAATTAGTTTGGGTATTTTTTACAGCAGATTGTCAACACAGGGATTTTGGAACCTCCGCTCATGAACAGCGTCACTGTGATTTTCTTAATCTGTCCTGAACAGTGATTTCCCACAGCGACCACACATTTCTGTGCTTGAAGTGCAAAAACACATTTCGGCCATGGTTTGAAAAATGACAGCAGTACTGTTCATAAGGAAGTGTGGAAAAATGCCAGTGGTGAAAATCTGGACTGAAAATATTACAAATCCATGAACTTACGAGGGTGTGTGGAAACTACTTTTCAATGGTAAGCTCTTAACACAGTCCATTTAATGCCGATATTTCACCAATTTTAACATAGCTATCAACACCTCTGATCATGAACAGTGCCACTGTGACTTTCTTAATCTGTCCCGAACATTGATTTCAAGACACCAACTGTGCCATTGTATGCTACATGGGCAGAAACACGTTTTGGCGAGATGTGAAAATGACAGCTGTACTGCTCATAAGGAGGTGTGGTAAAATGGCAATGTTGAAAATCTGGAGTGAAAATATTGAAAATGTGAGAACTTATGAGCGTGCTTAGGAACAGTGCAACGCATGCTCGTAAAACAGTAATTTTGAGGAATTTTATCACCAAATTTTTAACATAGCTATTTTAACACCTCTGCTCATGAATAGTGTCACTGTGATTTTCTTAATCTGTCCTGAACATTGATTTTGCACACCTACTGCGCCATTGTGTGCTACATGCGTGGAAACACATTTTGGGTCAGATGTGAGAAATGACAGCTGTACTACTCATAAGGAGGTATGATAAAATGGCAACATTGAAAATCTGGAGTGAACATATTGAAAATTTGCGAACTTACGAATGTGCGTAGGAACAGCGCAACACATGCTCGTAAAACAGTAATTTTCGGGAATTTTTTCACCAGATTTTCAACATAGGGTTTTTGGGGGCCTACCTCATGAACTGTGGCACTTTCATTTCGTAAATTGGTCCTGAAAGGTGGTTCCGCGCAGTGACCGCAAAATCACCTTTCGGGGCTGACTAACACCATGACAGTGATAGAACTCATGAGGTGGGGTCCCAAAAACTCCATGTTGAAAATTTGGTGTAAAAATTCCCCAAAATGCCTGAGATATGCACTAAAGTTGAAAAAAACCTATTTATTGCATTATATAGCTTACTGGCATTTCCTCAGTTTGCGGTCGGCTTCGAAGAGTGAAAACGTGTTCCCGGTCCACCGAAGATTGTCTCGCTGAGCTCTGGAGGTAAGTACGGGGTGAGGAGGGTGTGTGGGAGGCAGGGTGCACAGTGGGTGCTGGTGAGGGGAGATTGGGTCAGGACAGTCAGCGAGGGAAGGATTTTTTCTTTCAGGTTTCTTTTTTTTTTTAATTAGACGACGTAGGACATTTGCCACGCTGGGTGGGCTCCAGCATGGCAGCTGGAAGGTTGTTTGGGAGGCCATGGAGCCAATGGGGATTGGGCACCCATTGGCCATATGATCTGTTGCCATGCTGGGGTGGGCTCCCAGCATGGCACCCTGTAGTCTCTTGGGGGGGGAGACAGTGGAGCCGACGGGGGATTGGGCACTCCCGTTGGTCATACGATCTGTTGCCATGCTGGGGTGGGCTCCCAGCATGGCATCTGGAACTCTGTTGTGGGGGGAGTGCAGCACAGCTGAAGGGAGATTGGGCACCCCTGTCGGCTATACAGTGTGTGTGTGGGGGGGGAGCACAAGCACGCAGTATGCATGCGTGCATGTGTGTTGGGGGAGCGCGCATGAGCACGCAATATCTTATTGCTGCTCACTGAAGCATAGCTCTCCTTTTCAACTGTATGGCCACTGCATTTTCAATTGCTGTCTTAGACAGCTGCAGCGTTCATTGGAGAACTGCAGCCATGCCTGCAAACACACTGACTGAATTGGATGACGGTTGCCACACCTCTGAAAACTCAAATGATGGCACTATGTTGCACATGCATGCAAGCAAACATAAAAATGAAACTCCTGCTGTTCACATCATCTCGCAATAAGTATAAGTCACATGCCCTCACCGTCAACAATAGCCAAGGAACCCCCATTAAACAAATCCAGCAATTCAAATACTTTGGCGTTACCCTGGGCAACCATCTTACATTGACAGTGTTGCCAAAAACGTAAATGCTAAACTTGGGCTATTATACAGACATAGAAGGAGCCTGACTACAGAAGCCCCTAAACTAGTTATACAAAGTTCAGTTCTTTCCACCATTGATTACGGCTTGTAGATATAGGTGATGCCCCAGCCACGTCTCTCAAAAGGCTAAGCACTTCCCTAAACAAAGCCTGTAGACTCATCACCAGTGCTGATAAGCTCACGCATACATGTGATCTATATGCCCTAACCAGGTGGCTATAACTACAAGACCAGATTAAGTACCTCTCATGCATATTAGCAAAACAAGGGCTGCTCGAAGTCCTACCAACTGGCGTTACCTTGCTACTAACCAAATCCCTCAGGATCCACCACACCCGGACCTTTGGCACTGTACTTTTTCATGTTCCTAGGGTGCAGACTACTCAATGCCAGTGATCCCTCATCTACAGAGCCCCGAACTGGTTTAATGGATTGGGCCATCAAATGATTAACCTTCCCCACCTTGCCCAATTTAAGCTTCTTCTGAAACAGCACATCATGAATGAAAGTGAATGTGAATGCCTCCTATAAACGTACCCCTGGCCATCTACCTCCTCACAGCTGTCACTTGCTACTCTATCCGCCTCTCTCCACCTCACCTCTTTTCCCCTCCTACCTCTCGTCCTCCCACTGACAATGCCATTTTGCTGCAATCGCTTCCTCCTTCTTGCACTACCTCTACTCTCTACCCCTAATTTTTCTTTACCACCTCTCTCCCTGTGCTACTCCTCCCTCACTGTAAACCTACTTAAATCAAATTATTATCTCTGCTGTCAGCTGACACCCTTTTGTAAATACTGCTGTTACTGAAATGCTTATAACTGTGAAACATTATCATGCTTTGTATTCTGAAATGTATTTCCTCTGTTTGCTTTGATACCTCCTCCCACATTGATGTGGAACCTTTGTAAATGAGCTTAACTGTGCTCAGAGGTGTTTGTAATCCGAGAATGAATAAAATAAAAATAAAAAAATGGGGAATTGGGTTGCGGGTGGAGGTAGAATTGGGCTGCAGGGGGAGGTAGAATAACTGCTGTCAGCAGTCAGCTAATGATAAGCTCTCCACCAGCTGAATGAACCTTTCTCCTATGTATTTTTTACATAAAAACACACTGCACCTGTTATTATCCAAAATAACATACAAGTAAATGTGTGACTATGAGTTTTTTAACACATCCTCAGTGTGTGATGACTTCATAAACCTCGGATGTATAAACAAACCTCAGAACACAGTTACCTATGCATTATTCTCTATTTAAGAGTTGAGCAAAGTGTGATTTGATACCATTTATTGGACTAAGAAGACATTTTCGGGACACAAGCTTTCATCCTACACAGATCCTTTTTTCAGGTGATGGCAGTTTTTATCACCTGAAGGACTCTGTGTAGTCTGAAAGCGTGTGTTCTGAAAATCTATGGTTGGTCCAATAAGAGGTATCATATCATCAGCTTTATCTGTTTGTGCAAGGACCAATACAGCTGCAATCAATTTTCTGCAAATTCATTTTAAGTAAGACTGCTGACTGTGAGGTGATGCTACACACAACTGGAGTTAAGGGTCCTGGTCTAATGAGGATGATCTAAAATGCAGATTAATGGCAGATGTAGTATCTTAACATATGCTCCTTGCAGAGAGTTTAGATGCTAATATTGTCCATATTGAAATGAAACTATTATACCTTATTTTAATTTGCATTTCTAACATGTACAGTACCTGTGTTTTTTTTTTCACTGTTGAATTTTGAGCTGGAGGTAATACCAACTGCAAATGGATTTTCTTGAGTGATTCTAGGTTCCAGCTATTCCATTTGTAATATAAAGATATGATCTGATGTGCTGAGGCCAGTAAAGGAACAATGCATTTTTTAAAATGTTGTGAATTCTAGTGTTCTGCTCTGTTTTTGTTACCAGAAATGCTTGGTGCTTTGATGTCAGTGATTACAATCTGGGTGGTAACTGGAGTGTTTGTGTACATGGCCTGTGAGCGGCTTATGCATTCTGAATATGACATTGACGGAATGATCATGCTTATTACATCCAGCAGTGCTGTAATAGCCAACATAATGTAAGTTCAGTTTTCTTTTTTTTTTACTGAAAATCTATACTAACCACAGAGCCTGACTAAAACAGAACAACACCTACTGTGCAAAAAAAATGAATTCCTGTTAACTTTTCTTCCTAGAACATTCAGAACAGAGTTTTTTTACTTGTTAGTAAACCAATTGTGATAAGGATGATAGTACTGATGTGATACTATCAACACCTGATGAGCCAATTTGTACACATCTGAGTTGGTGGAAACAATGAAACATATAATTTGTTGGCAGGAAAGGACCATTTGGCCCACCCAGTCTGTCAAGATGTTCCCCTGCCTAATCTGTCTCTGCAGACTCTTGTGACCCTCCTCCCTCCCTGCCTATTTTCTAATATACCCTTATGTTTATCCCATGCATGTTTTATGTCCCCCACTATTTTCACTTCTCCCACTTCTTCTGGCAGTCTGTTTCAGGTGTCTACCACCATTTCAGTGAAGAAATATGTCCTCACATCTCTGTTAACCCCTAGGTCTCTAGCATATCCCCTCATAGTCTCTTCTCTTTCAGAGTGCACATGTTGAGATCCTTCCTCATAAGGTTTCTCATGCAAACCCTGCACCATTTTAGCTGCCATCCTCTGACCTGCCTCCACCCTATGTCCTTTCTGAGGTGCAGCCTCCAAAACTGTACACAGTACTCTAGATGGGATCTCACTAGTGAGTGATACAGTGGCAACACCACCTTCCACCTCCTGTTGTAGAGACACAGAAACATAGAAACATAGAAGTTGTTGACAGAAAAGAACCCTTTGGCCCATGTAGTCTGCCCTATATATTTCCTACCTAAAAACTGCAGATCCTACCTGACCTGAGGCCTTACCCCCCTACCTTGTTACTAAGGCCCTCACATGTCTATCCCATGTGTGCTTAAATCCTGCTACCATTTTGGCACCAGCACCTCTTCTGATAGTCTATTCCATCCACTACCCTTTCTGTGAAGAAGTACTTCCTCACATTTCCTCTGAGCTTCCCCCCTACCAAATTCATATCGTGCTCCTTCGTCCTTGTGCATCTCTTTCTATGTAAAATGCCACCCTCCTGTATCTTTCTGATGCCCTTGAGGTACTTAAATGTTTCTATGTCTTACCTTTCCCTTCTATCTTCTAGTGAGTACAAATTTAATTCATTGAGTCTTTCCTCATAATGCTTCTGATGCAGGCCATGCACCATTTTGGTTGCCATCCTCTGTGCCAACTCTATCCAATCTATGTCCTTCTTGAGATGAGGCCTCCAGAACTGGACACTGTACTCCAGATGGGGCCTCACCATTGATCTATACAGGGACAACACCACCTCCCTCTTTCTGTTTGTGATACCTGTCCCTACACATCCCAGCATTCTACTAGCCTTTCATACGCCCTTATCACACTGCCCTGCCCACCTTGATGTCATCAGATGTGATGACCCCTAGGTCCTTTTTCTGTTTTATTGTTGTCACCTCCTCTCCTCCCAACTGGTATGTTGCCCGTGGGTTCCTGTGCCCTATGTGCATAATTTCGAACTTTTTGTAACTGAAATTTAGCTGCCATACCTTTGACCATTCGTCCAGTACTTTTCAGGCTGTTCGAAATTCTGTCTACCCCCCAGGTGTGTCCACACTGTTGCAGATTTTTGTGTTGTCTGTGAACAGACATACTTTCCCTTCCAGCCCTTCTGCAATGTTGCTAATGAAGATATTGAAGAGGGCTGGTCCCAGAACCGACCACTGTGGAACCCCGCTGGTTACCTGTCCTTCCTCCGAGTGTACCCCATTTACCACTACCCTGTGGCTCCTGTTACTCAGCCAATTTTGTACCCATTTAACTGCCTTTGGACCCACTCCCAGGCTGCTCAGCTTGTTTACCATTCTTCTGTGCAGAACGGTGTTGAAGACCTTACTGAAATCTAGGTAGGCCACATCCACCGCCCCTCCCTGATCCACTTCCTTTGTCACCCAGTCAAAGAAATCAATCAGGTTTGTCTGGCAAGATCTCTCCCCTGTGAACCTGTGCTGCCTTGGATCTTGCAGCTCATTTGTTGCAAGGTATTACACAGTCCTTTCCTTTAGTAGTGTTTTCATAAGTTTGCCAACCACTGATGTCACGCTTACCGGTCTATAGTGTCCATCCTCCTCCTCCTCCTTATTCCCACTCTTGTGAAGTGGAACCACATCTGCCCTCCTCCAGTCCCTTGGCACCACCCTTGTATCCATCGATATGTTGAACAGGGCTATCAGAGGAGCAGTGAGCTGTTTCCTAAGTTCCCTCAGTATCCTGGAGTGCACCCTGTCCAGCCCCGTTGTCATATCCACCTTTAGTTTCTCTAGTTATTTGAGGACTCTGTCCTCCGAAAAAGGGCTAGTGTCTACATCCCTTCCATTAATGCCCTTTTCCTATATCTGTGTCCATCACCCGCCCCTCATTCATAAATACTGAACAAACATACTTGTTAAATATGTTTGCCTTCCTCTGGTCCTCTTCTACACCTCCCCCCTTCCCCTTTTAGTCTTACTATTCCCACCCAGTTCTTCCTCTTTTCACTTATACATTTAAATGTTTTATTCCCTTTTTTACCAACCTGGCTATGCTGTTTTTCATTTGTGCTTTAGCACTCCTAACTACTTTTGCTGTCTCTCTGAATTTCTCCTGATAACCCTTTCTATCCACTTCCTTCAGTGATGCCATGTACCTCTTGAATGCTAACTTCTTTACCTTTACTTTTGCTGCTACTACTTTGGAGAACCATAGTGGTTTCTTCTTTCTCCTGTTCTTTGTAATCTGCCTGACATAGAGGTTGGTGCCTTCTCAGTGGCTTTCTGTTTTTCCACCCACTTCTCCTCTACCATATCCAGCCTCCCTATCTCTGCTAGTGCTTCTCCAAGGCACTCTCCCATTCTCTTGATATCAGCCCTCCTCATTTTAGTGTGGTTTGTTTATGTCCCAGTTCTAATTCCAAACTGCACCATGCGAGGATCACTTGTCCCCAGGTGGTTCCCCACCATGACATCAGTAACACTGTCCCCGTTCGACAGTACCAGATCCGGTATACTCCTCCCTATGCACTTCAGCATCCCACAAACCCTACCCACTGCTTTGTCACTCTACCCTACCACTTTATGTCCTGTGATATGATAACCCTGAGGTCTCTTTCCTGTTTAGTTTCTATCAGTTCCTCCCCCTATGGTTGTACTCAGCTCCTGGATTCCTATGCCCTAGGGGCATGATTTTGCAGTTTCTGGCATTGACCACAACTCAAATTTCCCAAGCTCCCTGCACATTCTGAGTGTCCACCATATTGCAAGTTTTGGTATCATTTTCAAAAAGGTATACCTTCACTTCCCGTGCTTCTGAAATGTCACTTATGAAGACTTTAAAGAGGACTAGCCCCAGTACTCAGTCCTGTGGCACCTCACTGGTCACTCTACCATCTTTAGAGTTAGTGCCATTAACTACCATCCTTTGTCTGCTACCTGTCAACCAGCTTTCAACCCAATTCATCACTTTGGATCCCAACCCTAGGCTGCTCAGTTTCTTTATCAGCTTCCTTTGCAGCATAGGTTTGAAGGCCTTGCTAAAGCTCAAATAGGCCATATCCACTGCACTCCCCTGATCTATTTCCCTGCTCACCCAGTCAAATCTATCAGATTTGTTTGGCATTACCTCCCCTGTAAATCCATGCTGTTTGTGGTCTTGCAGCCCACTGGGTTCAAGAAACTCTACCAGTCTTTCTTTTAGTAGGGTTTACATTAATGTCCACATCATTGAAGTAAGACTGGCCATCCTATAGTTGCCAGCCATCTCCCTACTGCTGCTGTTATGTAGAAGGACCATATCAACTCTTCTCCAGTCCTCTGGAATGGTATCCCATTAAAAAAGTGAGTAAATTTGAGGAAGTCAATTTTGCAACTCAAAAATATCATGTCAATTTGAGTGACCTGGTTTTAACAGTCCATGTTAATTTCAGCGTTGTATGTAAGGAGTCAATGATGTAGGTGGTTAGTTGTGGAAGCATGTAGTCAATTATCTGTAAGGTCAGATCTGAGCTAGCCACATAGCCTACAGGTTAGAGTCACTGCCTATGTGCCCGGCAGACCTGGGTTCAAGACTTGCAGTGGGATGATTTAAAAAAAAAAAAAAAATTAATGCATGTCCTCACGACTTTGTCCCCCTCTGTGAGTTGCGTCCCCCTGTGTTGATAATATTTCATCTGTCCCCTCTGGTGGTTGCTCCCATTCCCAAGTTGTGACACCCTGGAAAATGTCCCCCTTCTGAATTTCTCCCCATTCCATGAGTTGGGTCTCCTCCTCCAATGATGGTTATTTATTTTAAGGTTGGTGCAGGATGCAAACCCCCCTGTAAAGAGGGGTTCAGGGGGCATAGCTCCCTGCAGAAAGTCACTGCGGCACTGTTTTTGCTCTTTAAGCGATTGCAGTTATTTGCGGTTGCTGTTTGTGGATGTACTATGCTTGAGTCTCTGTTTTTGTGTTTGCCATTTTCTCTTCCCTGTTATCACACGGAACCCTCTGGAACCACTCGGATTTCAATGAGCAGTTGAACAAGGCTGTCAGTGGTACAGCAAGCACCTTCCTGAGTTCTTTCAGTACCCTTGGGTGTATCCCATTCAGTCCCATAATTTTGTCCACCTTCAGAGCTGCAAGTTCCTTCCTCTGAAAATAGATTTGTGTCCACCTCTCCACTGTTCCTCCTTTTTTGTTTGTTTTTATTTACTTTTTTCCTCCTTCACCTCGGATGGCCCCCATCTGCAGGACCCCCTAGCCCCATCACCCAGATGTCCACTGGGACTTACCACCAGCCAGTACCCCCGGGGCCTGCCCCCACTCGGCAGGTTTGTCATGGGACCCCCAATCCATCACCAAAGACCAGATCCAGTAGCTGGACTAGCAAGCCCAGCTAGTTTGGTGTGGAACCTGTGAGGGCCCTGCACCATCCTGCCATTGAGGTTCCTTGTTTTCACTTTTTTCTCCGCAGGGAGCATGGCGTGCAATGGTGCCATGATGTACAACCCATGCATCCACATGCCATGTATCAGTGTCTGCCTGCCCCCTACGCATTCTGCAGCAGGCTCCAGGTGCCTTTCCCCTTGTTGCCATCTGGGGCCAGGCGTACACCAGGCTCTGTGATCCCTCTGCCAGAGAAGGAGAGCAGTCCTCTGGACACTTTATCCTCCTCCCCCCAGCCAGCACTCTGATGGGCTGAGCTCGCTACTGAACTCAGGTCACTAGCATCGCTAGCATTAGTGCTATCACTGCACTGACAAGCTGGTTCCCCCCGTTCCTCCTACACCTTGGTTGTCCATTCCCCCTCCCTCTACTATGAGAACTGAGCAAATCTATTTGTTCAGGATATCAGCTTTTTCTTGGTCCTCATCTGCGCATTCTCTCCCTTCTGCTCTTCTAATCATCACTATTCCTCCCTTGCTTTCCTTTTCTCACTTACACATCTAGAAAGTCTTATCCCCTTTCGTGACTCCTTTGGCTATCCTTTCTTCTGTCTGTACTTTTGCTCTGCACACTGTCTTTCTTGCTTCCCTCTATTTTACTTGGTACACTTCCCTGTCCTCCCTCTGTGTTTCTTTATACCTCCTAAATGCCACCCTTTTTTCCTTCACCGCCTTGGCCACTTCCTTACAGAAGCATGTAGATCTCTTTTTCCTTCTGCTGTTCTCACTTTCTTCATGCAGAGGTTGTTTTTATGACTGCATCGGTGGAGTCTGCAGTCATTTTGTGTTAGCTCTAAAAATGAACTACCAGATTCAGACCCTAGAACACTTCTGTTTTGGAGTTTCGGAATGATCCTTCTGAAACTCCAACACAGTCAGAAACAGTCCGCCATGGGCACACTATTTCTTGTTCTGTCCATAAAAGCTCCTGATTGCAGCAACTGTGGAAGTGATGGCTGGCCTGTGGGTCTTTTGTTAGTGAAAGTGGTGCTGAGCTTCACTCAGACAGCCGGTCACTTAGACAATCGCAAACTCAAATCACAAAATATTCTATGCCCCTCGCTGTGAGACTAGGACAGAGACAGGGAAAGGTGAGGAGGGTTGGCTGGCAAATAGTAAGCTCACAGCCGAGCAGTAGATTGCAGGACTGTCCCCCCTCCTCAGCCCAATATTCTATGTTTAAAAATTGAAAATACTTTTCCTAGGGGAGAGAGTCAGGAAAAGGTGGGGGTGGCTGGCAAATAGCGAGCTCACAGCTGAGAAGTTGACCACAGGACTGTCCCCCACCTCAGCCCAGCATTCTGTGTTTAAAAATTGACTTATAACTGAGAAGAAATATCCCAGTATTAGGGGCCGTATGTGTTATGGAGGAGGGGGGGAAGATCTCAATGCTTTTTATCATTTTGGCTGAGCAAGAACACCGAAGCTGGACACAAGAAAATTTAAAAAGTAGAAAGTACTGCCATTAATGTCAGAGCAAACTGTGCTGCAGCCCTGCCCTGGGTCTGTTTCTTCTTCATTGTCTAATGCAGTGGGCTAAGGATTAATAAAATGGCTATAAATATCATGAGACACAATTAAGTATCTTCTAAATTGAAAAGTTACATAGAAATGGTATTTTTAGATCAAGTGACCTCCTAATTGCAATTTGACCTCCCAGCAATTTGCTGCACATGCTGGTTAAAACTAATAATGGGGAAGGTGCATGAAAAAAACAGAGATTCTGCATCCAAAGTGATTATGTAACAAGCTGCTGGAAAGAGACAAAGCAATACATTATTTCTTATTTTTATCTAGTGCAGTTGTCCAAGGATTACAAACTTGACTATAAATACCCTGAGACACAGTTAAATACACTCTGAATTGAAAATTTACAAGGCACTGATTACAAATGTTACATATCGAGAAATTACAGGAGAAACTATAGAGCCAAATCAATCATGTGCCCCCCCTCCGAAAGCAGCCGTCTTAATGTGCAGTCCGAAAAGGAGACACAAATGGATTTATTTACTCAATACATGTTACCCACTGGATTGAATGACAAACTAGACTTTAGTCCATATGTAACCCCTACCCGGTCTACTGTTTGTATCTGACAGCAATACCAGGTGGACTGGGTTCGGGAGATGGAACCTTGGAACAGGAACAAAAAGAAAAACAGCTTGTCTGAAGTCATCCGATTACCCGGCGATGAATCAGGATACAGCTGGGCTGGTGTTCTCTCTGGATCTGAAGTCATCTGGTGGGCCAGTCGATGGATTCTGGAAAGTCAGTACACTGTAGAACTGATGAATGTGGGGCACCTGAGTCCTGGACGTCCATACTGGTGGAACAACAAAGGCACTGCAATGGCTGGAGTGGCAGCACTGGCTACCACTGCTCTGCTTTCCATTTGGTAGGCATGGGCACATTCACAGGGAGGTCTTTGCATTGTGGCCAATAGCACAACGGGTCAGGTGCTTGAATTATTACCCCATCTGGGCGCACATAATTCACACTGTGAAAGGTTTCACATCCCTCTCCATCCACTATTCGAACAGTGTCCATTAACGGTGTCCTGCCTGTTTTCCACTGGCTGTATTTGTCGTGAAACATTCTGTTCCTGACATGCTTGTTTGCACCAGGATGCACCCATTTCATTGCTTCTGCCCAAATCCAGGACTTCCTGTTTTGTTCAATCTCCTCCCAGACTCTCTGAGGAAAGGTAGGAAAGGACATCCCATAAATTTAATTTGCCTTCCTATGAACCAGTCTTTCCTCCTTACTAGCTTTGGTCAACCTGAGACCTCTGGCCTGGCTTGGGGGCAGCCAGTCCTGGTTCTGCCAGCTACGCATTCTCAACGAGACAACAAATGGATCCCTAGCTGCTTCTTGCACAGCCAGGGCAGTGGCATCACACTCTCTTCCATGCATTCGTCTGAGGCAAGAGCTTGAGGCTGTGTACCAGTTCCTTTTCCACAAGGCCACATAGGTGCCCCCTCTTCTTCCTCCTCACTGAGAATCTGTGCCCAGAAGTGAGCAGTCGTCCTCACTCCTGAGACTATCCACTCATCGCTGGGTGTGGAGGTCGAAACCTCCCATTCAAAGGCCTCCCTCATCTTGTCTTCTCCTATGAGACTTGGGCTAGGCCCCCCTCTCCAAGGGTCTATTGATGCTCTTCCTGAGATGTCTCTCTGTGACTCAGAATCCGAAACATCGGCACATTGTTCTGTCTGTAAATCTGCACCCTCTAGCTTTGTGCCACACTCCCCTGAGGGGCCTTCTCCAACAGGCTCGGTCTGGTGCTGTGTTTACATTACTACCCCACCCTGTAATGGCGGTGGCTGTACTCCTACGCATCAACATTCTGAAACTGAGTCAAGCCACTGCGCATCCAATTTACACACTCTACTGATAACTTTGCTCAAACTGCACAAATTTGCACTGTTCTTTTTCCTAGCACATTTATATGATTTACCACAGACTTTTCACTTGCTGAAGACATTGCTCTAGCTCACAGTTCCTTAAAGCCTCAGTATTTCAAGCACAGGATTGCTTGTAACTCTTGCTGCATATATTGATACAACTCACAGTCTCTCTCATGGCCTTGAAACTTATACTGATGCTGAACCTATAATTATGCTCACAGTCGATGGCTTAAAAGGTTTGCTTTTGCCGGTAAAACTTAACATAGTCCATTTTTGCAAAGCAATTACACTGCTACACACAGATTCAGCTGGCTTTTGGCAAAATCACTTAGTTCGAGCAATTTTTTCTGTTGGTACTCATTGTTATCAGTAGCTGTTTGCTGCGATGGAAAATGGCCTGCAGTCAGTCTTGGAGGCCTCTGGAAAGAAGCGGATTGGCAGTCCTGCCGATCGTCCCCCTGAACACCACACTCACAATCCAGTTGATCGAGATGTGGGTTGAGCCCGAATTTAAACAGAAAAATCAGTTTTTTACACTTTTTACAGCGCTTTCAGTCACCGCGATGCTCCTCCTATAAGCCAATACACACACTCCACTCACACTCCCTCTTGAATGTTGGGCAGTCGCTCTAGAGCTGGCTTGGGGGTGGGACTGATTGCAGTCTCACATAGAAACATAGAATTTGACGGCAGATAAGGACCCGCTTGGCCCACCTAGTCTGCCCATTTTCCTACCTAACAGATACAGTAAGCTGCAGATCCTAGTTAACCAACAGCTTACTTCCTCCTACCACCTCACCAATCACTCGACGCCATACAAATGAGCCTCTTTCCTCTCGAGTGCTCTTCTCCTCACGGCGATCGTCGAGCTGTCAAATTTAAACTGCAAAACCACACTTTTTTTTTTTCCTTGACTGACTCCACGGCGGGAGTTCATTTCAACCATTTTTCATGGCCATTAACACAACAAGTCTCTCAGTTCACAGGAAAGCATTTCCAACGTCCAGGGCACAATTTTCCTTTTACTACCCCTAGTTTTCCACACTTTTCTTTGCACAACACTTTTAAAAGCAGGCAAAATGCTGTAATTTTGATGCAGGACAAGGGCATACTCTCTTAGGCTTTACTGCTCCTTGGTAAACAGTTGGCATTTTGACAGCAGCACATGAACAACAGCACACAGCAGCACATTAGTTAACCTTGCTTCAGATTTTTGGGCTACCCACTGTCAGATAGCCAAAACGCTAGCCCTTTGCCCAAGCGGCCTTTCTTGCATTCCTCCCTAAGTTCCAAACCCAAATCCTCAGTGGTGCCTCCAATTTTGTAACCCCTACCCGGTCTACCATTTGTATCTGACAGCAATACCAGGTGGGCTGGGTTCGGGGAGGAATAGGTCATTCGGCACAAAGGCTAGGTTTGGCTACTCTGCATAGGGGCACCCAAGTAACTCCGAACACAGGAAGCAATAACTGGAGGTCACGTGATGCAGCGCTCCTAATGGCAGCATAATCTCCAGCTCTCCCCTCCCAACCAGCTAAATTAACTACATTTCGGCTTCGGGGATACTTTTTCTCATTGATTATCCACCTACCATAGCTCTCTGAAGACCAGCAACACCTTTCATCGGCGTTCATGTGGTTTTTCAAACCCAATTCGCCAGGGTGCGACGAAGATTATGGAGGCCGAGATGAAGTCCGTCGGAGCCAGGCACACGCCACCAAATACTCCGGAGAAAGCGGCAAAAAAATTAAGAACTCTGCCTATGGGTTTGGGTGCTAAATCTGGCTCCGCTGGTACCTCTTCTAACCTGCTTACAGAGGACCATTTCCTCCAGGAGCTGATCCCATTTCGGGAAACTCTGCAGGACATTTCAACAGAGCTGAAGTCCATGCGTAGTGACCTTGCCTCGCTGACTATCCGAGTTGGCGACACTGAAGCTCGAACCTGCTCTTTGGAGTCCTGGAGGGCTAAAAGCTAACCCAAAATTGTTCTGCTTAAACAGCAAGTTACCAAACTGAAATTAAAGACAGAAGACCTCGAGGGACGTAGCAGGAGGAACAATATCCTGATTATGGGTCTACCAGAGGCGGAGGAGGGACCAGATATCCTGTCCTTTGTACAAAAGCTTCTGACCAAGATTGTAGGTCCCTCGCCTATCAATCCCTACTACCATATCGAGCGGGCACATAGATCTTTAAAGCCAAAGCCACCGCCCGGTTCCTCTCCAAGACCCATAATAATTAAGTTGCTTAGCTATCTTGAAAGGCAACACATCCTAAGCAAAGTTAAGGGCCTGCAAGCGGTTTTATGGGAAAACCACACTTTGAGACTCACTCAAGACCTTCCTTTTGAAACCCGACAGAGAAGACAAGATTTCCACCTGATAGTGACCAAGCTGATAGCTGCCAGGATTAGATTCCGCATGAACTACCCAGCTCGGCTGCAAGTGCAACTCGACAGTGCATGGCATTCATTCGAGAATCCGGAACAAGCCAAAGGAGAACTTTCCCAGAGACTACCTAATTTGTTTAAAACTGGCTGACCTGTGAATGTTAATGTTAGGTCAAAGTCTGCTTACCTGTGTTGAAGGATATATGCTGTTTATATGTGTGCTCTTGTTTTCTGCAGGATGGGACTTGGTTGATCGGGCGGCTGGCTGGTTGGTCCTCGGTGGCGGTTTGGGGTAGAAGTGTTTATTAAGGCCTTGTTTGTGGCCTATATATCAAGCTGAACGGCTGCTGCCTTTATCTCTTGGCCTGAAGGGGGTGGGATAGGCACCCTTCTTCCGCTTTTGGTTTCCGTCGGTTAGTTTTCCGACGGACCAGTTGATTCCTACCAGTTTGCCTTCCCCTCCCTCTTCCTGTTAGGTGAAGGTCTTTCCGTTCGCACGGAGCTTTGCTCCTTCTACTCCTGATCCCGCCATGAAAGGCTAGAATGAATGCTACAGCGGTCAGCCAGTGAAAATATCTTCCCAGTACAGCGATTTCGTTTTAAGGTCTGGTAGGACTTATTAATGTCTCAATGCCGAGATTATTGATTATTGATTATTATCTACTTTCTTTGCTTGGGGGGGGGATGACAGGATTGGCTAGCCTTGGGAGAGCTGCCTCGTAGCCCGAGATGGGGGGTGGGGACAGCAGTACCCTGGTTTTGTTTCTTTTCTGCCTTATGATGTTTGTGCTTATTTTATTATACTATGTCAGCAGGGGCTACAAGCAGGGGATTGTTATAGATAGGAGTGGGTCTGCTAGTCCTGGGGGCCGATCCCTATCCAGGATGCAAAGTTGGTCTAGATATGTTCCTCGGAATTGAAAGGGATTGTTTATAAATAGTTTATGGGGGGGTTTCAGCTTTATTAAAAGTACACGACAATTGGGAGGGCTGGAAGGGGGTATGTCTTAAACTTGGGACTAGTTACCATTAAAATTCTCTCTAGGTTTAGATTTACATTACACAGTTACACTTAATTCTGATGGTGACTTGGTCAGTTCCTAAATGTTACCTACTAGGGTTTTTGGGGGGGAGGGAGCCTCGGAGAGTTTCAATCTTTTTGGACTATATTAACGGTGGGTAGTCTTGGTGTAAGCCACATGTTACTAACTACACTGGAGGGGCTGAGGTTCCTAAGTCCTTTTAAATATTGTATTAGTCAATATGGCTGCGAGACCGATTAAACTCGCAAGTTGGAATGTCAGAGGCATCAATGATTCTCTCAAACGACAGCAGGTTTTTCTGAATTGCTTCCTATTAAATGTGGACATAGTTTTCATGCAGAAAACTCACTTGGCTGCCTGAGACGCTAAAGGATTACACAGTCAAGGGTTCACTCAAATTTTCACAGCTTCTGGCTCGAAAGCCAGCAGGGAGGTAGCCATACTAATTAAACACCACGTCAGATTTGTAGCAGAAGATAGTATTACCGACCAAGATGGTAGGTATGTATTGGTCAAGGGCCAGCTTGACAACAGTAGTGTGGTACTAGGGGCAATATATGCCCCAGTGGGTGGTGACCCGTCCTTCTTAATGTCCCTAGCAGTCAACCTGAGCAGATTTTTGCCTTCCCTTCCCTTCTTATCCTTGGGGGTGACTGGAATATAGCTCCTTCCAACGATTTAGATAAAACCCATAGACTATTAAAACCGATGTCCCCTGGCCAACAAGCCCTTACAGATTTTACACACCTATTAGGACTATGTGATCCCTGGCGCCTTCTTAATCCAGATAACCGCCTCTTTTCCTTTTATTCTCAAGTTCACCAAACTTGGTCAAGAATCGATTATATTTTATTTAGCTCTTCCCTAATGAGTAGTACACATCAGGTAGGTATAGAACCAATAGTTATCTCGGACTACTCCCTGGTGTGGATCACGATTTCCCTTGGTCTCCAGGGACAAAGGGACACTTCATGGAAACTTAATATGCAAATCCTTAAGGATGACCATACAGTTTCCCAAATTAAAGACAAGATCCTTTCTTACTTAGACCTGAACCAAGGGTCTGTCCACAGAGACGACATACTGTGGTGCTCCCTCAAATGTTTCATCGGGGGGAATTTATCAAGGTTACTTCCACTAGGGAAAAGGCAAGGGAGTCCAAAATTAGTTTACTATCTAAACAGCTTAGGACAGCAGAAGACAATCTTCTCCATTCCAATTCCTCAACAAATCTAGCAGCTCTAATTAAGCTCAGGAATGAATACAATGACCTGACAAAGGAAAAAGCTGAATATGCTATGTTTAAGACTAAGATCCGATATATCGACCAGGGTGAAAAGCCTGGAAGAATGCTAGCTCTTGGACTGAAAGAGATGGAGAGCTCTCATGTAATCCCGGCTCTTAACGCTCAAGACGGCACCACTAAGACGTTACCTAGGGATATTGCTCAAATTTTCGAATCCTTCTATACAGGAATATATAGTAAGAGCTCTCCTCCATCACACCCCCAGATGATAGAGCATTTCCTAGACGGAATCAATCTCCCTTCCCTCCAGACACACCACTGTGATATTCTATCAGCTTCTATCACCTTAGGCGAAGTGGAAGACGCAATTAACGAGTTGCCATTAGAAAAAGCCCCCGGGCCTGATGGCTTTCCTTCAAATTTCTATAAAGTTTTTTGTAAAGAACTGTCCCCGCTACTTCTTAAGCTATACGAATATATGTTCTCCACAGAATTGCTAGACCCCTCTCTCTTAGAAGCTACAATAATTCTAATTCCCAAACCTGATAAACCCTTACTAGATCCAGCCAGCTACCATCCAATTTCACTCTTAAATTACGATATCAAAATTCTGTCACTCAGAATCAAAAAGATTTGGCAGCACTTGCTGAGCCCGGAACAGGCTGGCTTTGTCCAGGGTAGATCGGCAGCCGACCACTTGAGAACTCTGTCCCATATCTTCCAAATGGCCCAAACTTCACAAGTTCCCATGGCCCTAGTTGCTCTTGATGCAGAAAAAGCCTTTGACAGGGTGAACTGGGACTTTTTGTGGGCCACCCTGAAGAGAATGGGCTTCCTGATACCTTCATTCATTGGATAATGGCGATCTACAAGTCTCCCTCGGCAAAAGTCTACTGCAACAGGGTTTTCTCTTCCCGATTTCCTTTATGTGCTGGCACACGTCAAGGATGTCCCCTTTCCCCTTATCTCTTTAACTTATACCTAGAACCTCTACTCATTAGTATTAAAAATTCACCACGAGTTACAGGATGTGTCATTTCTCAATTCCCCCTGACTTTATCGGTTTTCACAGATGACATTCTGCTACGCCTTAACAATCCAGAAGTATCCTTAACACAAGTATTACAAATCATTGACCATTTTGGTCAGGTATCTAACTACAGGTTGAATGTTTTTAAATCAGTTATTTTTCCGCTAAATTCTACTACCTTCCAATCAGGTTTCACACGGTTCGGTATGAAATGGTCCCCGGTCTCATTTAAATACTTGGGTATCCATGTCACCCGGGAGGTGGAAATGGTCAAGAAACTTAATCTAGATGATGCATTAACGAGGATTCAGAGGGATTTGGACTGATGGCAAAAATTGCCAATATCCCTATGGGGGTGAATCAACATCATCAAAATGAATGTCTTACCCCCTAAATCTCCTTAACATTTGGCTCCCCAGGCAGTACTTTAGTCAAGTAAACTCTCTGTTATCCAACTTTATTTGGAAAGGGAAACAGCCTCGTTGAGCCTTTCTTAAACTTAGTGCACCTAGAGACAAAGGGGGTCTTCGCTTACCTAATTTTTTACTATATTACTGGGCTAGTCACCTATATAGAGTAGGGAAGTGGTCCATCACACAGTCTAACTTGCCTCAACCAATCTGGCTACAACTGGAGCTTAGTCTATTGGACCAGTTCAACTCACGCCCCCCCCGTATCTTTTGTCACCCTTTCTCCACACTACCTCCAGCCATTCAGGACTCCGCTATTGGTCTCTCTATTAAAATTCTTTCTCAATGTTGGAATTTCTTCAACATGTCCCAGACCAAGGATTTAGCACAACCTCTCACTCTAAATCCCAATATTAAAATTGGAGGTAGTTGGCTAACCTCCGAGTGGCTCCCACAAATACACAATCTACTGGTGGAGTCTCTGTATGTGCAAGGCTCGCTTCTCCCGTCGGACAGAATTTTAACTTCCTTCAACATCCCCCAGAAGTATATCTTCAAAGTCTTTCAATTGAGACACCTCATACACAAAATATTTGGGCCTGTCTTCCTTCCTTCCAAAATAAGGCCATTCTTGAAGAAAATCCAGGATGCGGCCGGTAATCCCAAAGGAATAGCTAACATATACAACAAACTGTTAGACAACCTCTTTCCTAATTCCCTGGAGGGTTCCACAATCTGGTCACCCCCTACCTTGAGCTCTCCCCTATCATGGGAATTGATTTGGAAGGACGTGTACCGCTATTTTTCCCAGGATAGTCATAGATTGATCCAATACTATATTTTAAATAACCTCTATTATACCCCAGTAAAGTTGGCTAAATTTGGTAAGCTTAATTCGGATATATGTATGAGATGTGGAGACGCTGAAGGGAATCTGCTGCATATCCTCTGGGATTGCAATAGAGTGGCACCACTCTGGAATACAGTACGAGACAGTCTAGATCCACTTTTGGGGCTCAAGGAACTATTCACCATGGAAATATGTATTTTAGGAGTTTACTCTAACATTGAGGTGAAGGAACGTAGGTACCACATGGCTCTAATCTCAATAGTTGTCAAAAAGCTGGTCCTCAGACATTGGATGGATCAAGACCTTATCACCTACCAGGAATGGCTCAAGGAGATGTCCCACTGTTTCAATACCAAGAAACTAATAGCTAGCTCCAGACATAGTCTGGCTTCTTTCAATGGGAATGGGGCAAATTATATGCGCCTACCTAAATTAATCCTTATAGGTGTAGTCTCTTGGTAGATGCTGTTGCATCATGCCTCATGCAGTCATGACTTTATCCTTAGTCCTCCTCTCTAGGACCCTGCATCTCCTTTAGCTATGAAACTCTCCGAGGCGATTGGGGGGGGTAGGGTGGTTTGGGAGGGTATTGGGGGGGGTGTTTTTTATTGATCCTGCCTGATTTAGTGAGTTTTGTTCACATTTTCAAGTGTTACATTCTTGTTCCGTGTATTGTATGGTCAGATAACCTTCGCTCCATGTATTTTGGTTTTATATAAAATTTAAATTTCAAAAAAAAAAAGGAAGCAATAACTGTAATGTTCAATACCAGAAGTGAGATTCTAAAGTGTGGCTTTTTATTCACATCCAAACAGAATAAACAAAGCATAGATGGACCCCCATGGGGCTACACTCCTCGTAATGCAGAATAAGAGACCAGAACACTTCCTCAACACTTTAGCCCTCAGGCTCTGAACCCACTGGGCACACAGCCCAGACTTGCATGCTGCTTTGGGTTATACAGCCCGAACTTGTACACAGTTCTGGGTTTTCGCTGGCTCAGCTCCCTTGCCAGCCACTTGGACACCTTCCATACTTCATGGAAACATTTTCTGGTGGCTCCCTAAACCACCTAAGAGCACCTCAGCTCCATCAGGGAATCTTCCTTTCAATCCCATGTCTGGGTACTTTCCTCAGGCACTGGCCAAGTACCTGAGAGAAAGTAAAAGGTGTCCCAGAGCAAATCCGTAGAGGTGAATTTGGTTACTACTGATGGGGGGGTCTCCCACCTCTCTCTCCCACAATTCATACCCGGCCATTTCTCTGGACAGTAAACACCTCATCCTGTAAAGCTTTGCAATGTAGATTCTTGCTAAATGTATTTCACATTCCATCTACTTGTCTTGTTTCCCATTTGTGCTGGACTTGAACATACTTTTAAGTGGCATAGTCCATTACTCTAGACCGCCCACTGGTTAAGCAGTCCAATCCCCAATTTCCTTCAACTCTTTGTGCTGGACTTGAACATACTTGAATTAAGTGGCATTGTTCATTACTCTAGACCTCCCACAGATTAAGCAGTCCAATCCCCACTTTCCAACTGTACTTGGCTGTCTTTTCTTGACCCCACAGTAACAGTCCCTTTAGTTTCCTTCTGTTCAGGTGAAAACACTTGGCCCTTTTTCAGAGCAAATTCACCCTTTGGTTGCAGGTGCCCCACAGGCATTTCCTCCACAAGGAATCTTCCTCTCAGAGCTTCTGGTGCCTCAGCACAACTTGAACAGGCAGTTTATTTCCCTTAGCCAGACCCAGGAGGGTTGCCCCTTGAAAACAGGCAAGCACCTTCCCCCCATCCCCTCAGGGATGGGGGTCTTGAACCATTGAAAGTAGTCTCCCCCACTTCAATTACCAGTTCCTGTGTTCCTCTTCAGGTGGAAACACACACCTTACAAAAGTAGCTCTTAAACAGAGCGTAAAGCTCTGAGAGTCTGCACACACTCAGCTGCACTACAGTCTCTCACTCTGACTGCACACAGACTGGCTTCAAATTCCACAACGTTCTACTCTAACCTCCAACTGCAACATTCCAGTGTGGCTTATGCAGCTGCGAAAGTTCTATTATGATGTCATCCCTCAGTCTCAGCTGAGACTGAGAACAGAGTGAGACAGTGTGAAATACATTTAACTGGAGTTTCACAAGCTGCCTTCCCTGCCTACCACTAGGTCTTACTGGGATTCTAGTAACCCCGGGTAACGGGGGGGGTTACACATATTTATAATATTGGATTTACTTGCCTCCGTAGTTTCTTCTGTAATTTCTCGACCTGTAAAATTTATAATCAGTGCCTCATACCTGTCCTTCAGTATGTTATATAAAATCTTGTATACAGAATCTAGGATTCTTTCACGCACATTGTAGATACACACAAAAGAAAAGTCTAGGAGACTGTAATGACAAAAATCCTCATAGAAGATAGTTCAGTTTAGGGTATTTCACGCTGAGCTTTTAGTCAGCATTCCGATATTGACAATGTAATTTCCTCCCACAAGCCCCATGTAGCTGCCAAACCTCCACATAGACTGCATTACTTTTATGTCCAGTGGTTCTGTACTGACAGCTCTATGTGTTGGTGCTGGTGGCTCCTTCCCCAATCCCATTACAACCTTTGTTGCCACATGTTACCCTCTTTGAGTACACAAACAAGCATGCCATCATTAGGACCTACCCAGCTCACTTCCACATCCCAGTGTAAAACAATGCAGGCATACCCCAGCACAGCTGCAAACACTTCAAGTTTGTCCTGCATGTTGTACCCTTCTTTTGCAAATACCCAGTGTCGGCTTCAAGGGGAGGGGGTGCAAAGGACAACTAAACCCAGGCACGACCCAGATTCATTTCTTTTTTGTTTCTATTTTTTTCCGAGCTCACTTTACAGCTTCATAAAGATTGTTGATATGGTGTATGGCATCTCTGAGGGCCACTGTAGACATGAAAAAAAAAAACCTCTAGATGACTTTAATGACCAAAATCCTCACAGAAGGTAGTTCAGTTTAGGATATTTCACACTGAACTCTTCTTCAGTGAACTATACTATTGCAGTAAGGTACACTACCTACTGTAACGCTGACTAACCCAGCTAACATGCTGATCTGCCAGCACTTGTTTCTAATGAACAGTGATTTGGAAATATTCCTAATGAAAGTAGATGAGTAACATTAGCAAAAATACATTTCTAAGCTTGCATTTTTCTTACCATTACAACTTTGATATGTCTAAACCTTTTAGAGTCTTACTGTTAGAGTCTTCTAAATCTACTTTAGATAAGAACATTTCAGAATAATTGCTCTTTAGAAATATGTGCCCATGGATCAACGTGTTAGCTGGGTTAGTCAGTGTTATAGTAGGTAGTGTGCCTTACTGTAATATAGGAGCATCATTTAAGGGTCACCAAGGGTCTTAGCCCCCAACATCCAGACCTCCTGTAATCCCAAAACAGAAATCTTACAGGTGCTACCTGTCTATGACATAGATGAGGCTAGGGCACTCCACACCATGGGTTTCAATGACTGGTTTAAAAGCTGGTGCAGAGCTCAGGGATTTGGCTTCATTGGGGACTGGTGCTCCACCTGGAGGGATGCAGGCCTATACAGGTACGATGGTCTGCATCTATCCTGGAGGGGAACCAGGATCCTAGGTGATAGGTTTAAATGCTTCACTGGCAAGCATTTAAACTAGCCAAGGGGGAGGCACTGAAGAGGAGAAGGGAAATCCTAGCTGCCCCCCAAAAAATCAGGGTAATTAGTGAGGTAAACACCAAAATAGAGCAGCCAATAGGGAGAAGGGCAGGGGTAAATGGAGAAAAAGACAAAGGCAGTAGGAACAGGGATGGGGCAAAAAGAAATAAAGCCATAAAAAAATGGAGGGTAATGAGTACCCATGCCCATAGTCTAGGTAAAAAGCTCCCTGAAATGGTGGCCTTGATGGAAGAGGGATGCCTGGATATTGTGGCAGTCACAGAAACATGGTACACAGAGAACCATGACTGGGATGTCAACATACCAGGGTGTACAATCTATAGGAGGGACAGGGAGGGTAGAAGAGGAGGAGGGGTAGCTCCCTAGGCAAGGGAAGGGATCAAAGCAACAGAACTAAAGGGTAAACAGGGAGGAGAGGAGGTGCTGTGGGTCACCCTGGAGACTGGAAATGGTTCCACAATCCACAGAGGGGTTGCATACAGATCCCCGACTCAGGAGAAGTAAATGGACAAGGAAATGATGGAAAGCATCCTTGGGATGGTAGAGAAAGGGCAGATATTGCTGATGGGGGACCTGAATATGCCAGATGTTGACTGGAGCACCTTTGCTGCAGCCACGTGCAAGAGCAGGGTCATTCTCGATGCCCTACAGGGGGCATGCCTCTGGCTGCTAGTTTTGGAACCCCCTCGGGAGAGAGCAATCTTAGACCTGGTACTCTCAAATGGGGACGGAGAGAGGATCTCTGATCTTGAAGTGGGTAGCCATCTGAGAACAAGCGACCACCAAACAGTGTGGTTCATGATAAACTTAGCTGTAGATTCAAGCCACACAAAAGTGAAGGTACTGGACTTCAGAAGGGCTGATTTTGTCAAAATGGGAGAGTGCCTCAGAAAAGCACTAGCAAACAGGCAAGAAGGCAGGGTGGAGCAACAATGGGAAAACATCAAAACCGCCATCACAGACGCAACAAGCCTTTGTGTGAAGCAAATAAACAAATCAAAATGAAAGAAAGAAACACTATGGTTCTCAAAAGAAGTGGCAGGGAAGGTAAGGGAGAAAAGGATAGCATTCAGGAAGTATAAGGAAACACAGAAGGAGCAGGACAGAGAACTGTACCAGTTAAAGCAGAAGGAAGCGGTAAGGCAGTCAGAATAGCAGAAGGCCCAAACCGAGGAAAGATAGCTAACTCTGTTAAGAAGGAGATAAACCTTTATAAGTACATTAGGGAGCAAAGAAAGACTAAAGCAGGGATACTGAGGTTGAACAAAGAGGAAGGTGGTTGTGCAGAGAGCGACAGTGAAAAAGCAGGGATACTGAACAAATACTTCTGCTCAGTATTCACAATGGAAAAGCAGGGGGAAATACCTAATCTGGTCAATAGAAGCACTCTGGATAGGGGGTTGATATTAGTCCTTTCACAGAAGAAAGGGTTCTGAAAGAACTCTTAAAACTGAAGGTGGATAAAGCAATGGGGCCTGATGGGATTCACCCCAGAATTCTAAAAGAACTAAGGGAAGAACTAGTAACACCACTGACTACCCTTTTTAATAAATCATGGGAGGATGGGGTGGTACCTGAGGACTGGAGGAGGGCGGATGTGATTCCCCTTCACAAAAGTGGGAGCAAGACAGAGGAAGGAAACTACAGACCTGTCAGTTTGACCTCAATGGTACGGAAAATGATAGAATCACTTCTGAAGGAAAGAATTGTTGAGTACCTAGAGGCCAGTGGGGCACAGTACCCAAGGCAGCATGGATTCACAGTGGGAAGGTCATGTCAGACAAATCTAATTGATTTCTTTGACTGGGTGACCAAAGCAGTAGACCAGGGAGGGGCTGTGGACATGGCCTACTTAGACTTTAGCAAGGCATTTGACACAGTCCTGCATAAAAGATTAATAAACAAATTAGCCAGCCTGGGAGTGGGTCCCAGGGTGGTAGCCTGGGTAAAACACTGGTTGGACAACAGGACACCGCGGGTAATAGTAAATGGAGTCCACAGTGAAGAAAGGAAGGTTATTAGTATGGTACTGCAGGTTTCAGCACTGGGGCCAGTCCTTTTTAATGTCTTTATAAGTGACATTGCAGAGGGACTGGAAGGGAAAGTATGTCTCTTTGCAGATGATACAAAGATCTGCAACAGGGTTGATACACAAGGTGGGGTGGAAAGATGAAAAGGGACTTAGCAAGGTTGGCGGAATGGTTAAATGTATGGCAGCTGAGATTCAATGCAAAGAAGTGCAAAGTAATGCACCTGGGAAACAAAAATCCAGGGAAAGAGTACACAATGGGGGGTGAGATACTTACAACAACAAAAATGGAAAGGGACCTGGGGGTAGTCATATCAGATGACCTAAAGGTGGGTCAGCAATGTAAGAAGGCATAAGGAGGGCTGGGGGGATACTGGGATGCGTAGGGAGAGGCATCACCAGTAGAAAACAGGAAGTTGTTGGCCCTCTGTACAGACAGTTGGTAAGACCACACCTGGAGTATTGTGTACAGTTCTGGAGACCCCATCTCCGCAAAGACATAGACGGGGTGGAGGCTGTCCAGAGGAGGGCAACCAAAATGATGCAGGGTCTACATCAGAAGACATATGAAGAAAGACTAAAGGAACTAAAGACGTATACCCCGAGGAAAAGGGGGAGGGGGGGACATGATAGAAACTTTCAAATACCTCAAGGGAATCAACAAAGTCCAAGAGGGTAGCATCTTTGAGAAAAAGAGATGTGCAAAAGCAAGCGGGCACAATTTGAAAATAGAGGGGGAATGGCTCAGGGGTAATGTGAGGAAGTATTTCTTCACAGAGAGGGTTGTGGATACATGGAACAGCCTTCCTGAGGAGGTCATAGAGTCAAAAACAGTGGGGGAATTGAAAAATGCATGGGACAAACATAAGGCAATTCTAGCGGCGGGGGGTAGGAGGAAGTAGACTGTTGGTTAACTAGGATCCGCAGCTTATCTGTTAGGTAGGGAAATGGGCAGACTAGGTGGGCCAAGTGGTTCTTATCTGCAGTCAAATTCTATGTTTCTATGTTAGGTGGTTGGTTGGGACTGGGACAGTTAAACTGCTTCCCTTTGATGTCCACATCATGTGCTGTGATCCAGTGTGTTTTGCAAAGGAAAAGTTGGATAAGTGATGTAACCTGTTGTCTGCAGATCAGGCTGGAAAAGGAGGAGATCCAGAATGGAAACCAGGTACCATACGGGACCCTTTTAAGGTGCTGAGGAGAGTGGGCGAATGCAGTCTCAGCTATTGTATGTATCCCAGTATCTTTCATTGTTTCTCACAGCATTTTTCATTTCAAGTTGAATACGGGCTGATTGGAAGATGTCCCAACTGTCTCGTGAATCAAGTTAAAAAAATTCTGTATAAAATCTGTGTGAAGTCTGAAGTCCATACTGAGAAAACTTAAAAGTTTCTAATCAGCCGGTATTGAACTTGAAGTGAAAAACATTTCAATAGCTGACACCGCCTTCAACCACTCACCTCATTCAGGGGCGTCAATAGAAATTTCTGGGCCCAGGACACACCTTTGGGACTGGCCCCCTCTCACCCTCCTATCCTCTCTTATGGGTTCCCCTATGGGCCCCCCGAGCCACTGTACCTGGGACAACTGTCCCACTGTCCCTCCATGCTGGCTCCTCTGCCCTCAGTACCTGTTCTATTGGTTAAGCTTCGTTCATTTTCAGTTAGATGTTTTAGTGACTTATCTTTGACTAAACAGGTTTTCAATGAAAGAAATTGACATTTGAATGTGGACGCAGTGGATATTGGGGAAACATATTTGGCTACAGTTAGATACGTGGCCTACAGAGCTGTTTATCACTGAGCATGAGATAATACACAATGCAGCTCTTATAGGTGTCCCAGCCACTGGTGAAATGCATTATGACAGTTTTTGGCTACAGACGCCGCAAGATTTATGATTTTTAATTTGTGTGAGCAGTTTGCCATGGAATGTGTTAATCAAATTAAATCAACTTTATTTTAAGTGCCTTTCCAAAGAAAGATCAAGGTGCTGTACAAAAAACATTAAAATCTGAATAAATAGCAATAAAACACATTAAAACTAAAATAATTATGACTATAACAGATGGCAGAACACACATTTTGTTTCAACCAGGAAAAGCAAGGCTGAATAAATGTGTTTTTAATGCAATTTTAAAACTCTCCATGGTCAGGCACTCTCTAATCTGATGAATTAGAAAATTCAATAGGGTGGTAGCCGCAAAAGTAAAATAGTGGCACAGAGGTCTTTAATCGAACCCTGGGAATCTCTAGCAATCCCTCGTCAGAGGAGCGAAGTGAATGGAGGGGGCAATAGGGATTAAGAAGATCTTGCAGGTAACCAGGTCCCTGTCTGTGTAGGGCTTTATAGGTCAGTAATCCGACCTTGAAGGTGATCCACCAACATGCAGGCAACCAGTGCAGGCAGCAGAGCACAGGCATGGTATGGCAAGATCACAATGTGCCAGTCAACAACCTGGCTGCCACATTCTGCACTAGCTGCAATCGGCGGATATCAACCCCTGGTAGGCCTAGGTATAGGGCCTTGCAGTAATCAAGGCATGAGGTTACAAAGGTGTGAACCAGTGTTGGAAGACTGCCAGGTGGGACCTGGCACTTTACTTGGGCAATGTCCCAAAGATGGTAAAAAGAGGTCTTAATGACAGCAGATACCTGAGATTTTAATGTCAGTCCACTATCGAACACAATGCCCAGATTCCGCACCTGGTCTGACGTAAACAGCTGGTCCCCGCTGAGCCAAATCCCAGATGGTTGTCCAGCCAACAACCCCATACCTTGGTGACCTGGTTCTACCACCAACACTTCTGTTCTCCCCGAGTTCAACCTCAGCCAGTTGGCACTCATCCAGCTCTGGATCTCAGAGAGGCAGCTGTTAAAGACCGAGATCACCCCACCCTGCTTGGGCATAAAGGACATATAGAGCTGAGTGTCATCTGCATAGCAGTGAAAGCCTAGTCCATACTGCCTTATGATGTCTCCCAATGGCACTATATACAATGCAAACAGCATGGGGGACAACACGGAGCCTTGTGGAACACCACATGACATGATAAATATATATATATATATATATATATATATATATATATATATATATATATTTAACAGCCCTAGACTATTTTTTAAGGAAATACAAAATCACACATACGCCCATAATGCAAAGCATAATGGGCTATATATGCAAAACACCACAAAATATTATGCTGGTTCAACTTTAAGCAGAATTGCATGGTGCCATAAGGCCTCTCACACAGTCTGCAAAGGGTGTCAACAAAAGACACAGACACATATTTCATTCTACCAGGACTCATTAGTGTGCCTCATCTGTATGACACCCCAGTGGAATGAACCAGCTACCCAAAGTTGGTCTATTTGGGTTGGGTTGTAGTGACCCCCTTTGCAGACTGTGTGAGAGGCCTTTCGTCACCATGCAATTCTGCTTGAAATTGAACCAGCATAATATTTTGTGGTGAATTGCATATTCAGCCCTTGATGCTTTGCATTATGGGGGTATGTGTGATTTTGTATTTCTTTGAAACATGGCTTCCTGGTCAATGCCTTGTGGGGTAACCCTTGCCTCAATGCTTGCACACTAAGGTTCTTTGTCTTTTAGCATGTTTTTTGGTTTTATTGGGGTCACCGCAACCCACCCCAGATAGACCAACTTAGGGTAGCTGGTTCATTCCACTGGGGTGGCACACTGATTAGTCCTGGTAGGATGAAACACATGTCTGAGTCTTCTGTTGGCACCCTTTGCAGGCTGTGTGAGAGGCCTTTTGGTACCATGCAAATCTGCTTAAAGTTGAACCAGCACAATATTTTGTGGTGATTTGCATATTCAGTCCATGATGCTTTGCATTATGGGAGTATGTGTGATTTTGTACTTCTTTGAAACATGGCTTCCCAGCCAATGTCCTTTGGGGTAACCCTTGCCTGAGTGCTTGCACACTAAGGTTCTTTGTGTTATAGCTTTTTTTTTTGGTTTTATTGGTGTCACCACAACCCAAACCAGATAGACCAACTTTGGGTAGCTGGTTCATTCCACTGGGGTGTCATACAGACAAGGCACACTGGTGAGTCCTGGTAGGATGAAACACGTGTCTGTGTCTTCTGTTGGCACCCTTTGCAGACTGTGTGAGAGGCCTTTCAGCACCATGCAGTTCTGTTTAAAGTTGAACCAGCATAATATTTTGCAGTGATTTGCATATACAGCCCATGATGCTTTGCATTATGGGGGTATGTGTGATTTTGTATTTCTTTGAAACATGGCTTCCTGGCCAATGCCCTTTGGGGTAACCCTTGCCTCAGTGCTTGCGCACTAAGGTTCTTTGTCTTATAGCTTGTTTTTTTTTTTATTGGTGTCACCACAACCCAACCCAGATAAACCAACTTAGGGTAGCTGGTTCATTCCACTGGGGTGTCATACAGACGAGGCACACAGATGAGTCCTGGTAGGATGAAACACGTGTCTGTGTCTTCTGTTGACACTCTTTGCAGACTGTGTGAGAGGCCTTTCGGCACCATGCAATTCTGCTTAAAGTTGAATCGGCACAATATTTTGTGGGGATTTGCATATACAGCCCATGATGTGTTGCATTATGGGGATATGTGTGATTTTGTATTTCTTTGAAACATTGCTTCCTGGCCAATGCCCTTTGGGGTAACACTTGCCTCAGTGCTTGCACACTAAGGTTCTTTATTTTTTAAGGATCTGTGCAGGACCTGAACATAGGGACAGCCTGTGGGACATATTAGCTCCTAGTTATGTTTTGTGATCTGTACATCCATTTCCCCCTTTAACTCAGTTAATTGTTCTCTCAATTTTGGATTTAAAGTTCTTTAATTTTTTTCGACTACAGCTTCATACTCTATTTTTTTTATGTTGTATTTTTTAATTGATAACATCAAATCAACACTACATTTATCCATTACCCTGTCCCACTCTCCCATAAATTCATTATCATCATCACCAAATGATGTTTTCTGTTTGTTTTTTTACAAGGCTCCGCAGCCCACGTGGGATCTGTTTTCCTCTCCAATATTGGGAGAGGGATATTGCATGCATTTGGAACCTAATTTCTTCTCTTTTTAGCTGTTCCACCATTTTCACCTCATCAGTCTTTGCACTGTCGGGCTGGTAAAACGTTTATCAATGTGTTGTAATGAAAATGCAATCTGGTCTCCTAATTCATTCAAAAACTACAGTACTTCAGTGTTAACTGGTGCAGTTGCCATTTTATGGAGCACACTGAACATGGCCTGTCTACCTGGCCATAAAGGCAAGCAACAAATAAAACACAAACAGGTCAGCAGCTCTATCACAAATAGGTGTGTACAAATACCTGGGCTTTCAACTACAAGAACACATGCAGTCTGCTTGAAATGGGTCAGTACCATATAGCCTTTTTCCCAAAATAAATCTTCAGCAAAATTATTTCATTCTCCAAACCTGGTATAAATTTATTTGCAAATAGATAAGGTCTTTAAAAGCATACCACACATCACATCACAAGCAAGTATGTCTCCAAAAGCTTCAGGCTGTATGTTGCATCAGAAATGGCTTTTCTCTGTGGATGTAAAGTTAATTTGTACTTTAAATTGCACAAAGGCTTTCTTACATATACAGTCTTCAAAACGTTTTAGCTAAGTGGCTGATTGTGAAAAAACACTAAGCAATTTCTCATTGTATCTGACTTCATCTCATGCCTCATGCTGCAGCTATGCCAAGTCAACTCCTAAGATTTTGAAATCGTGTATGACATCTTCATCAAAGTGACAGACAAACAGACAACATGACACTGAAATAGACCAGGATTTAAAGAGCAGCTGTTGCCTTAGGGAAAACTTTGCAAAACATAGTAATTGAACACAACACAGCTTCTATTTAATATATTTTCTATATATTTCTCCTCTCTATTTTTTATTACTTAACAAAGTCCTGCAAAAACAAGATCTTTATCCCTTGAAGTTCATTTGCCCCTATAGCTCACTGCCTACTGGAAAGCATAATGATCTGTTGTAACATCACAGTCTGTTGCCATGGGAATAATTGTGATGTCACAAGCAGAGTATTATGACATCAGGTTGGGAAGAATCAATAGGAGATGATGTACCCTCAATGAACAGCTATTCTGTTTTCATGCATATGACCTCAGTAATAAATAATGGGGATAAGCAATACAGAGCTAATTAGAAATATAAGCTGATTTGTGTCCAAATATACTGTTTTCCCAAAGTTCTTCATGAGGCGTCGGTGGCTCTTTAAACGCACAGTAACATACAATTAAACACACAGTGCAAACAAATGCATACCGAGTGAAGTCATGCTGTAGTAAGCATATGAAAAAGCATGCAAAGTATTAAGTGCATATATAATCTGCAATGTGTAAAATGAACAAGAAAACACATGTAATAAATGCATTTCAAACATAGTCCAATCATATCTCATAAATATTATATCTAATATATATTCAGCAATTTGTAAACAGAGGATAGGAAAAAAACTAAATTGAATCCATGTTTGATTTCTTTGAAATGGCTGGCTATAGCATATGTCTGATTTCCAGTGTGGATCACTGTTTTGTGCTCCATAATCTGGATTTTAAGATCACATTTGATTTGTCCTACTATAGTCTACAGGGGCAATTAAAATATAAATTACCACTACCGACAAATAGTTAATAAACTGTTTTACCTTGACTCATTTTCCATTTCTTGGGTGTACAAATGTCCCCTTGTTATAAGAACTAGCAATGGCAGCAATGGCTACACCTGAAATTCCCCATAGGAATAGGTGGTAACCAGCTTTCATTCACAGGTTATGGTAAAGTTGCATGCAGCAACATATCTTTGATAGTTTTACCACATCTATATGTCACTCTTAGATCTTTACTAATGATTTCACGCAGTTTTGAGTCAGCCTTCAAAACAGCCCAATGGTTCCTTATGGCTGATGCAATTCCATAGCAGTGGGATTAAACTGAGTGACAAATGTCGGTTGCCAAATATCCATGGTGACTCTATCTTCTGTGTTGCCCTGCGGAATTACTTCTGTGTCTTTATTTTTTGCAGAGTTGTATGCTGAATCATCTTGGCTTTTTCTGATATTTTCTATTAGCAAATCAATTTGTCATGTATAGAACTTATCTATTTGGAAATAAATTGATGCCAAGTTTGATGAATTAGATCATTTTGCTTAAGATTTATTTTTGGAAAAAGACTATGTGTTGCTGGCCCAACCCAGTTTGCCACTGAGCAGACTGTGTGTGTGTTCCTGTAATTGAAAGCCCAGGGTATTTGTGCACACCTAACTGTAATAGAACTGCTGACCTGCTTGTGTTTTATTTGCTGATTGTCTTTATGGCCAGGTGGACAGGCCATATTCAGTGCACTCCACAAAATGGCAACCACACAGGTTAACACTCAAGTACTGTTGTTTTTGGATGAATTAGAAGACCAGATTGCATTTTCATTATAACAGATTAATGAACTTTTTATCAGCCCAACAGTGCAAACAAAGACTGATGAGGTTAAAATGATGGAACAGCTGAAAAGAAAACAAATTAGGTTCCAAATGCACACAAAATCCCTCTCCCAGTATTGGAGAGAAAAACAGATCCCACGTGGGCTGAGGGTCCAAAAAACCCTATCCTTTGGTAATGATGATAATCAATTTATGGGAGACTTGGACAGGGTAATGAATAAAGGTCATTTTGAAATGATGTCATCAATAAATAAAATCAAGAAATAGGTATGAAGCCGCAGCCAAAAAAATTAAACAACTTGAACCCAAAATTGAGGGATTATTTATGGCAGAACAATTAAATTAAAAGGGAAAATGGATGCATAGATCACAAAATATAAAATAAGCTGAAACAATTTAAACAAAGCAAATATGTGACGGATGTCATGGATTACAGTGTGGGACTGATTTATGCATGGAATGGGCCATGTAGAAAATAGTGATATGACAGTGCAAACAAGAAAAATCTTTTAGAAGAGGGAGAATTGTCATCTGGTTTGGAAAGTGAATTAAGTGAATCCTCTTATACAGAAAATGCAAATAGACATGTCAATGCAGCTCCACAACATGTTTTAGAGCAAAGAAGCAAAGGCACCACCAGACAAGCTGTGGAAGCTGGGGAAGGCAAGGTCCAAGAGAGGGAAGGGGAGCAAAGGGGGGGGGGCAGAGGAGGGAGAGTGAATTTTGGCTGGAGCAGATGCACTGGGGACAAGTGAGGAGATCTCCCAGATACCAGAACCTGAACTGGAGGTCATAAATCTAAGTGAAAAATTGTTAACTGCAGAACAACTATCACTTTCAAGGAAAGGCCTTAGTTTTATTTCCCACAAATATTCCTAATGATTTCAATAGTAAAACAGACCTCTTCAAGTTCTTTCAACAACTCCAGTTACTAAGAGATTTTTTTTAAATAATACAAATCAGGAAAATTCAAATATTTTGATTCACAGTGATGCTTTACAGAGTAACTCTGTGAATTCCAACAATGGGAGCCAAGCCACTATTGAGGTACAAAGTAATCTGGCAAACCAATTTACATTCTGTCCCCATCCCCAGATCTGTCCAGCATTACATACTTACTGTCATTTGGGGGAGAAACATAGAAACAGGAGAAATAGAATTTGCCGGCAGATAAGGACTGCTTGACCCATCTAGTCTGCCCATTGTTCTCTGCCTGTAGTATCACAGCAGATCCTATTTGATCTCTGGTCGATTCCCTAAGATTCCGTTATGCCTATCTCTTGCATTCTTGAACCCCACTACTGTTTTCACACCATCACCTCTGCAGAAAGACTGTTTGAAATCCACCGCTCTTTCTGTGAAGAAAAAAATAAAATGCTGCTATAACTAATCCAGCTGACCTTGTTCGATCTTTGCCAGTGTGGGGAGAGATATATTGAAGATAGAGCAGTGACACTAAATATTTCAAGGGCACTTGAATCCATCAGATATCAATTAAATATTGACTGGACTGCCACATACAAGGCAATGGAAGAATGGGCACTTGTTCAACATTTAATCGTAGGAATACAAATAAAAATTACAGAACTATGGACAACTGACAATCATGACCAGGAAAGAAAGAAAGAAACGTACTGTATCAGGAAATAAAGTACACTGTACAGTACTATAGAATAGAGTAGGACATACCAGACCGTCGTCCCCGGTTTTGTCATTGTTAATACAGAACGCTGCATGGGGAAAACTGTGACAAACATTGGTGTCAAGAGCCAGGTTCATTAAGTAGGGAGTTCCAGATGTTCAGGGTATTTCACAAATGATTTGAAATGAACAAAATAGACTACCATCGAGTGAAAAACTGCAATGAAATCTTCTGTAGCATACAACCCTTAGGAGGGAAAAAGACTGTCTGCACCCTGTGACAGCTCCAAAATGATGTTACAGCTGCACAGCTCAGTGTAGTAACAGCATGAAACTGCATAAAGTTTGCATTACATGGCCACATAGTTTTGTCCACCTCAGAGAAGGGACTACTGTCCATTTCCCTTCCCTCAAAGCCCTTTGTGAATTTCTGTGTTCCCTTTCCTTCACCTTGTACTCTGAACTCTGGGAAGAAGTATTTGTTTCAGATGTCTGCTGTTTCTTGATCTCCCTCCATACAGTACATCCCTCTATAACCATGCAGTACCTCCCTTTTTCTTCCTTTTCTCACTAATATACTGTACCCCCAGAATATCTTGTCCCTTTCTGATATTGGCTGAGCTATTCTTCCTTACTTTGTGTCTTTGTGCTCCTTACTGGTTTCCCTGCTCTGTTCTCCCTGATACGCTTCCCTATCCTCCTTGCTCTGGGTCTCCTTATACCTTCTGAATTTAATTCTTTCAGCCTTTACTTTTTCTGCCACCCCTTTTAAGAACCATAGTGGTCTCATCTTCCTTTTGCTTTTGCTTACTTGCTTGACACTGAAGTTTTTGTTACCTTCACTATGCCCTCTTTTACTTTGACTCCCTTTTCCTCCACACCCTCAGAGTCATATACCCCTGCCAGGTCATTCCTGAGGCATTCAACAATCTTTGTACCTGGCCAGCCCAGTGGTGCTGAGGGTAGAGGCACTGGACACCACACCTCTTGCCACACCGGTGACCTGGGTTTGGGAATGGACTTGGGCCACCAGAGTCGTCAGGGGAGGAATGGATTGAGCATCTGGAGGACTGCTCTCCCTTCCCAGTGAGGGACTTGGGGATTGCGCCACTCCAGAGTGGCTTCTGGTGGTGGCTAGGGGCTGTGCGGTACACGCGGGGCAAAGCAGATGCTGAGGGGAGCGGAGCGGAGTGATGGCAGGCGTCGGTGCTTCTCACCAGGATGCCATTGCATGTCTGCACTCTGCTGGGGGAGAAAACAAGGAAAAAGGCCCTCTGGCACTCCAGTGAGATGACGGAGGCCTTGTGGTATGCCCACATCCCACCGCCAGCTCAGCGCACCCAGGATTCCCCATGGCCAACACGATGACAGAGGTAGATCACTCTAATTTCAGATAGTGCCACCATGGGAGAGTAGGCTCTCTCCTGGAGGGTGATCTGGGGGACTGGACCTGCCGAGTCGATCGGGGGGAGCCTGAGAAGAGTGGGGGTTCAGGCAGGGAGTGAGAGGCACAGTCGAGTAGGCACTCCTGAAGGATGCCCGGAGCCCAGAGTGAAAAAATAAAGTTGGAAAAAAAAAATCTTTGTACCCTCAGCCCTTCTGAAGACCAGGACCCTTCTCCTTGTGTGGTTGGAGTCTGCCCCATTCTTATGTTTAACTACACTGTACAATGACCACTGGTCCCCAGATGGCTTCCAACCTTGATATCTGCAATTCTGTCTCTGTCAGTAAGATTCAGACCCAGTAATGCCCCATCACAAGTGGGTTCACTGACTACTTGCCTGAAGAATGCCATTTGTAAGGAGTCCAGGATATGCCTCCTAGCTGACGCTGCAGCTGAAAGACTCCAAATCACATCTAGTAGATTGAAGGCCTCCATCAGCAGCACTGCTCCCTTTCAGCCATTTTACCAGTTGCTTCTTACATTTCTTTATCTAACTCCTCCTTTGTGTCAAAGGTCTGAAGATCACTCCTGTCCAAATAGTGGCTCAGTTTCTCTTGTATAGAGGGACCCACACCACCTCAACCCCCCTGAATTCCCTGTACCTCTGTCACTTTTATGTTTTCCTTCACATAAAGCACTACACCCCCTCCTTTCTTCCCTACCCTGTCTCTTCTGAACATTGTATAGCCTGGTATGACCATGTCCCAGACAGAATGTCAGTACACCGTGATTCGGTAATGTCCACAATAGCCAGGTCTGTCTCCACCATGATGGCCTCTAAATCTTGGATCTCATTTCTCAGACTCTAGCATTGGCATAAGCCTTTCATATTTTATTATCTCTTTTCTTGCTGCTTTCTCCTTTTTACAATCATTTTCCCCTGCCTCACATTTCTCCTTTGACAGCTCCTTTCTCCTTTGGTAACTCACTGCTTCCTTGAATAACTTGCATCCATGGTGGAACTCTCTCCCCTAGAGATCTCCCTATTCTATATCTCAGCCTGCGGTGGGCCACTTTCTATCTCCACTATTTCTTCTGTCTTCCCTTTGACTACTTTAAATGTCCATTGAAGTACTGTAACATTTAAATCATTCACTGAGGACTATAGTTCACTCCTGGATGGAATCAGGCCATCACCTTGGTATAGGCTCTTATCCTTACAAGTTGGTCCATAGTCCCCAATGAAGTCATACCTCTCTTCTCTGCACCATTTCTTCTACCATTCAGCCCAATGGCAAGGAGGGCTGAAGCATCATGCCTTACCTCCTGCCACGCCAATGACCTATGTTCGACGGTTGTCGGGGGTCGGCCAAGGAGGGAGAGGATTGAGCGTCTGGAGGATAGCTCTACTCTCCCAGGTAGGGGTGGGGACGGAGTCCGCTGCTTGACTGGCCCCTAGCAGTGGCTGGGGGCCAGTGCAATGGACCCATACATGGGGCAGAGCCAAACAAGTCTCCTGGCATGCTGTGTACCGAAGCGTGGGTGACTCATCCATTGGCGTCATTGCACACCTTGGCTCTGCGCTCGAGGTGGGACAAAAAACTGGAGGAGAAAACAAGCAGACCAGCAGGATGAAGCCAGTCTCCCCACTGCACCGGGCCAGCTGGCACCTCAAGTTGACAAGAGGTGATGGCCATCATGACATCCGGTGGCAGTGATGGTGGGAGGGCGGTGGAAGAGGGCTGGCCGGAGGGGGACAAAGAAATAAAGGGGAAAAAAAAAATTCTTCTACCATTACTTGAAAGCCTTGGTGCTGAGCTCCTTTTCTTTCCCCATATAGTACAAGATGCACTCACCACTCACATTTTAAACGCATGTAGGATCAGCTCATAAATTATCTAAATTTACCAACAATGACATTTACACATAGACCTGACTATGGTACTTCATTTTGACGTTTAAGCCCATGACACGCACTGATCAAGTTAATGCATTAGCAGCCATAGTGGCTCTGACCAGGTTTGTTTTTTAATTATGACCTCCCTTATTTTTCCCTACTGTGCCACTACCCCTCCCTGGAAATCCCCCTTATGAGGCAGTTTCTGTGGCAGTCTCCCATTTCTTAAAATTATGCCCTTCTAATGTCCAGAGCACTTGTTTTCATGTGGTTTGCATCTGTTCCTATCTTTATGTTAAACCACACTGTACAGTGATCACTGGTACCCAGGGGACTGCCCACTGTGACGTCTGAAATGCTGTTCCTGTTTGTAAGCACTCGATCCAGCACTGCCATGGCCCTAGTGGGTTAGTTGACTAGCTGTCTGAGAAAAGCCCTTTGTAGGGAGTAAAGGTTGACCCTGTTACTTCGAAGCCACCGTTGGAAGGCTCCACTCTATGTCTGACAGACTAGTCACCAACGAGAAGCACCTCCCCCTTACTTGCCATTATAATGATGGCTTCCCCAAGTGCCTTATTCACTTTGTCTCGCCGTGCTGGAGGTCTGTACACTAACCCTGTATGGACAGTGGCCCCAGAGACTTTCTCTAGGATGACCCACAGCACCTCCAGCCTTTCCTTTCCCACTAGTTGCCCTTGTACCTCCATGGTCTTGATTCACTCCCTCACATATAATATAGCCCCTTCTCACCTCCTATCTGCCCTGTCTCTCCTGAACAGCGAGTATCCCAGTATAGCCATATCCCAGTCATGGTGCTCAGTGCACCACAACTTCTATATGAGCTTTAAATCCAGGTTGGTCTCTGCCATGATGGCTTCCAGGTCTGGAATTTTGTTTCCAAGACTTCATGCATTGGCACACATGGCCTTTCACACCTTATTTCCTCTGTCTGTTTCCCCCCTTCTGGCCTGTGTTGTTCCCTGAAGTCCCCCTTTACCCACCTCTTCCCCGTTTGCCTTCATCATTCCCTGTCTCCTTCAAACCTTTGTCCTTGCTTACCTGATTTATACCTCCTTTTCCTCTGTATTCGGTTCCCTTTCTGGAAGAATGCAGGCCATCTCCCTTATAACGGCCATATTTTCTAGGCTGGTCCCCAGTCCAATCCTTAGAGGCCAGACACCCTCCAACAAACATTTTTCTAAAAGACTCATTGTTGGAGGTCAGGAGGGCATCCAGGTACCAAACACCCCTCCCCCCAAAAAAAGAAATTATTTGGCCTCCAGTCCTCAATGAAGTAAAGCCATCCTCCACGCACCATAGCTTCAACCAGTTGTTAAATGCCCTGGTGCAGAGTACCCTTGCCTCTCCTTGGTTGTATACAGGTAAAACCTCAGAAAAAGCCACTGTGCATACCACCAGCTCAAGGACCCTCCCCATCTCCCTGAGATTACCCTGCAGTATTCCTACCTTGTCCCTTGCCAGGTCATTTGTCCCCAGATGAACATTGACATCTAACTCCCTCCAATCTCCTGTTGCCCTTGTGATTCTCTGGATATGCTCTCCATCCCTCCAAGTCAAATCACCTCTCAGTCACACCACCGCCTATCCCCCCCAACCCACTTCCAGGCCTATCTCCCTAACAATAGAGTTACACATGAGCAGCTGCTTCCTCTTCTTGAGCTGGGGACCTCTTCCTCCCTCGTTGGGGCCCCCTCTCTGTGGATCCCCTCTTCCTCCCTTCCCACAGTGACAGGTACCTCCTCTAGGCTTCCCTGTCCTGCCAGTATGGTGAAGAAGTTCTGCAGTGGTATAGGTTGAGAAGCATGCCCCCTTCCTTCCACCCGAGAATCAACCAAGGTCCATCCGCTCTGCCTCTGCCTAGGCATCTTCTGAGGGAGTGGCAGCAGACCTGGTGGCCACATGAGTGGGACAGAAGATACTCTGTACATTTGCTAGTTCAGCCTGGAGCCAGCAACCTCTACCCACAACCCAGAGAGGTGAGTAGATATGGGGGCACCTCAGTTTCTAAAATGTGTCCCAAATGACTGAGGCCTCATAACCATTGCACTGTACCACTCTTGGGATCTTTACTTACTTAGCCTTGTGTTCAGTAAAGCTCCACTGTACCTTTGTACCTCCTTCCTACTCCCTCATACTCATACTTCTCCCTTTTACTTCCCTGAAACTGTTTTGTTACCCTACCCTACATAAGGTGTCTTTTATTTCCTTTCTGTAGCCCTCCTACTTGTTCCTTCCTTTTCCTGGAAGGTTAGTTCCACTTACACAGTGGTACTGTGGCTACAAGCTCTAGTTACCTGTTCCCCAGATGGCTATTAAAGTATGCAGTAACCAGTAATGTGTTACCTCCTTACCTTGGTCTGGTGTCCACCCTGCAGATTTTGCTGTGGACTGCAGTCTTTGTGTGGGCTACCTATTACAGATGTCCCTAGGGTAGATGCTCCACTCCTATTCTGTGCCACTCATGCAGTGTGACATGAACATGATGGGACATGCTGGGTATTACTCCTTTTATCTCTCTTTCCTGTTTCCTGGTGTCCCACAATTGCTTGTCCATCCCCACTAAGTCCCTTGCAGCTCCTCCCCCCAATCACACACCTGATTCTCAGGGCTTTGTTAATTTACTCATCCCCAAAATTAATTCCTGAGCTAGGATCCACATACTACCTGTTACAAATTTAAAGAAAAATCTCAAATTGTTCTAAAACACTGACTGAAAATCTTTCCTTTACTATCCACTTACATTGTTACTTTAATGGACAAGGAAACAGGCTAATACAGAAATCAAGACAGAACCCCATTAGGCTTGACAACCCCCAAGAAAGACCCTATCACTGATTCAACAAGACTTTGGAGACCAAAAACCCTAATGTTTTTCCTTTTGCTGCTTGGGGGTGGGCATTAGGGTGGAAACCTAACCTCACATTTCCTACATTTGTGGCATTGCGTTCTCCTAACTGGTGCATGAACACAGTTTTGTGCAAATAATTTCCTTACTTTTACGTCTTGTGTGCAAGCGTAAGGAACGTTTTGGGAGAGTAGCACACTTGGAGGTGTGCCTCTCCCATCCAATGCACTGCTCCCTTGAGCAGGCGTGGCGGTCTGCACCAATGGGTGCAGGAGCTTAGTATGACAGCGGTGTCACTCTGCTTCAAAGGAAAACACCACTGCCATACTGAGCGCCGCCGCCATCTCCTCCGTCACGTGCTCCCCCCCCGCGTGCATCACGCGCCCCCAAGCTTTCCTGCCACACTGGGGAGCCCACCCAGCGTGGCAGCATTGTTTGTTTGTCGGCAGAGGTGCCCAATCCCCGTCGGCTCCCGCAACCCCAAGCCATCCTGCTGCACGCTGAGAGCCACCCAGCGTGGCAAATGATGTTTGTTTTGCCGGCCAAGGTGCCCAATCCTCGTCGGCTCCCGGCCCGCCCCAGCGTAGTTTGCGAGGGTGCCCGATCCCCAGTAAACCACCGACCCCCCCCACACATCTTCTGCCATGCTGAGGCCCACCCCAGTATGGCAAAAATTCTATGTCGTCTTTTTGTTTTTAAACCTGTAAAACAAAAAGCGGTCCTCTGGCCGCGTCTCCCAGCCCCTCCCACAACCCGCACCCACCCACTGCACTCCAGCCTCCCACCCCCCACCCCATACTCACCTCCGGACTCCGGTAGCGGCGATCTTCGGTGGACCGGGAACACGTCTGCACTCTTCAAAGCCGACCGCGAACTGAGGAAATGCCGGTAAGCTGTATAATGGGCTACATAGGGGGTTTCAACACTATTGCATATCTCAGTCATTTTTAGATTTTGCAAATTTTCAACATGGGGTTTTTGGACCCTCCTCATGAATAATATCACTGTCATGGCGTTATTCGGGCACGAAGGGTGATTTCGCAGGCACTGCGCAGTCACTGTGCGAAATCACCCTTTGCCTTGAATAACGCCATGACAGTGACATCATTCATGAGAAGGGGTCACAAAAACCCCATGTTGAAAATTTGGTGCCAAAATTCCAAAAAATGACTGTTTTACGAGCGTGCGTTGTGCAGTTCCTACGCAGGCTCGTAAGTTCGCGAATTTTCAATATTTTCACTCCAGATTTTCAACATTGCCATTTTATCACACCTTCTTTTGAGTTGTACAGCTGTCATTTTTTACATCTTACCCAAAACATGTTTTTGCCCATGTAGCGCACAATGGCGCAGTTGGTGTGCGTAATCAATGTATGGAACACATTAAGAAAACCATAGTGACACTGTTCATGAGCAGAGGTCTTAAAATGGCTATGTTGAAAATTTGGTGAAAAAATTACTAAAATGACTGTTTTACGAGCGTGCCTTGCGCAGTTGCTATGCACCGCATATCTGCGACCTTTCAATATTTGCACTCCAGATTTTCAACATTGCCATTTTACCACACCTCCTCATGAGCAGTACAGCTGTCATTTTTCACATCCTTCCCAAAATGTGTTTCTGCCCATGTAGCACACAATGGCACAGTCGGTGTGCGAACTCAATGTATGGGACACATTAAGAAAATCACAGTGACACTGATCATGAGCAGAGGTCTTAAAATGGCTGTGCTGAAAATTTGGTGAAAAAATTCCTAAAAATGACTGTTTTATGAGTCTGCATTGCGCAGTTCCTACGCACGCTCGTAAGTTTGCAAATTTTCAATATTTTCTATTCCAGATTTTCAACATTGCCATTTTACCACACCTCCTTATGAGCACTGCAGCTGTCATTTTTCACATCTTGCCCAAAGCGTGTTTCCGCCCATGTAGCACACAATGGCACAGTCGTGCGTGCGAACTCAGTGTATAGGACACATTAAGAAAATCACAGTGTCACTGTTCATGAGCAGAGATCTTAAATGGCTATGTTGAAAATTTGGCAAAAATTCCTACAAATAACTGTTTCTGAGCGTGCATTGTGCAGTTCCTGCATACGTAAGTTTGTAATTTCCAATATTTTCACTCCAGATTTTCAACATTGCCATTTTACCACACCTCCTTATGAGCAGTACAGCTGTCATTTTCATCCTGCCAACGTCTTTCCCCATGTAGTGCACAATGGCGTAGTCGGTGTGCGAAATCAATGTATGGGCAACAGTAAGAAAATCACAGTGACACTGTTCATTAGTAGAGGTTTTAAAATGGCAATGTTGAAAATTTGGTGAAAAAATCCTGAAAATGACTGTTTTACGAGTGTGCGTTGCACAGTTCCCACGCACGCTCGTAGGTTTGTGAATTTTCAATATTTCCACTCCAGATTTTCAACATTGCCATTTTACCACACTTCCTTATGAGCAGTACAGCTGTTATTTTTCACATCCTGCCCAAAACGTGTTTCCGCCTATGTAGCGCACAATGGGGGTAACAACAAGGTCATGCTGACAATTTATTGTGCAAATACCAGCAATCGCACAGGGCATTAGGGTAAAGCACCATACATGCCAAACACCACTGCAAATACCTGCAAGCAAATGTTCGGCATTGACAAATGCTTGTTTTAGATAGTATTATCAAATCATCTGCCTGTGGGAGCACAGAGCCCTCTGGGCCCTCCACACCCATCTCTCCATAGATGTGTACATGTATGCTGCCATATAAACGTATGGCCCTCTGGACCCTGTGTTTGTATTTCAGCCAAAACAGCAACTAAATTGTCAGGATAGCCTTATTATTACCCCATCTCATGAATGCCATGCTGAGAATTTTCAAATCCCCATCCAAAACATTGTTCCGCACCACAGCAATGTCATTCCGTACCTCAGGTGTGAAAACACATTTTGGCAAGGATTTGAAAAATGACAGCTGTCATATTTATGAGGTGGTGTAAAAAATGGCCATGTTGAAAATCTGGGGTCAAATTATTTGAAATTACCAAAGTTACGAGCAAGCATAGTAAAATGTCAATGTATGTGCATACCTTTACCATTTTTGCATATTTTGAGCCCAAATTTTCAACATAGCCTTCTTATGACCCCACCTCATGAACAAGGGTGGGGAAATTTTTCAAATCCCATTGAAAAGTGATTTTGTCAAATTACTGTGAAATCGTCTTTCAAGCCAGATTTGAGGAATTCTTCCACCATTGTTCATGAAGGGATCCCCAAAAGGCCATGTTGAAAATTTTGTGTCAGAATATGAAAAAAATACTAAGTTATGCATCAAAGCTGAAAACCCTATTCAAATGCATTGAAACTCACTTACCTTAGTTTCTCATATTGCAGTTGTCGGTTCCAGCAGCAAGATGTGTCTTCTGTTGGAGAGTGGATCTTTGTACTGTGACCTGTTCAGGTGATTTAGGGTGTGTGGTGGTTTACTGGGGGTGTGGGTGCTGAGTGGGAGATTGGGGTGAAGGGTCAGATCAGCAAGGGACTGTTTTCTTTTTTGCAGGTTAAGAAAGAACTTTGAGGGACGGTTTTCTCTATTTCAGACAGGGATGGTGATCTAAGGGTGAGAGATGCCACTAGACACCAGGGAAAGACAACAAAACAACAGGGATGGCAGTCAGAGGGTAGGGGTGCCACTAGACACCAGGGAAAGACAACAAAACAACAGGGATGGTAATCGGAGAGTGAGGGTGCCACTAGACACCAGGGAAAGACAACAAAACAATGGGGATGGCAGTCAGAGGGTGGGGTTGCTACTAGACACCAAGGAAAATGGGGATGGTGATTGGAGGGTAGGAGTGCCACTAGACACCAGGGAAAGATAACAAAACAACAGGGATGGTGATCGGAGAGTGGGGTGCCACTAGACACCAGGGAAAGACAATAAAACAATGGGGACAGAGATTGGAGGGTGGGGGGTGTCACTAGACACAAGGGAAAGACAATAAAATAATGGGGACAGTGATTGGAGGGTTGGGGTGCCATTAGACAACAGGGAAAGACAATAAAACAATGGGGACAGTAATTGAAGGGTGGGGGTGCCACTAGACACCAGATAAAGACAACAAAACAACTGGGATGGTGACCAGAGGGTGAGGGGTGCCACTAGAATCCAGGGAAAGACACTGAAACAATGTGACAGTGATTGGATGGTGGCAGGTACCACTAGACACCAGGGAAAGACAAAAAAAAGGGGGAACGGTGATTGGAGAGTGGGGGGTGCCACTAGACAACAGGAAAGAAAACAAAACAACAGGGATGGCGATCAGTGGTCTGGGTGCCACTAGACACCAGGAAAAGACAAAAATACAATGAGGATGTCAATTAGAGACACACCTGAACTGAAACTGCACCACATGCTATTTAGCTTAGGCAAGAAATGAGCATTGTAATGCTAGAAATCTGAGTGAAGGAAAGTTTGGAATGGTACCCCTGGGCGGTCTGAAATAAAACTAAGCACAGACTCCAAGTGGTTGTAATTTGTTTCAGCTATAAAAAAAAGTTATAATCTGAAGCTAGAAACAAACGGGAAACTGAATCCTAGTTGTTCTAAAGCCAGTAATGAAAGAATTTATTTAGGAACACAAGATCCTAAGCCCCTGAGAAAGCCTGGTGATGGGTGAAACGTTGAACGTACATGCGGGATCATGGCATTCTAAGAAAATATCAAAATAAAACTACATTTCTTACGATGAACTGAGTGACTGGTCTCCAGAAACTTTTTTTTCACTACATTGAGTGCCACTAGACACCAGGGAAAGCTAAATTAATTACTGCTACAGAGATCAGAAGGTCGGGGTGCCACTAGACACCAGAGAAAATTTAATTAATTACAAGAACACTGATCGGAGGGTGGGGGGGTGCCACAAGACACCAGGGAAAGATTAACTCATTATGGGGATGGTGATCAGAGGGTGGCAGGTGCCAATAGACACCAGGAAATGTAACATACATAAAAGGCAGCAAAAGGGGGGCACCACTAGATACCAGGGAACCTGTGGCTCACTTATCTCACTGCAGCCTGCAGCAGGAGTTCTATCTGCGGAAAGAAGTCAACAAAGTCCCACTGTTCTCATACAGAGAACACGGGTGAATGGCTCCTTTTGCTAAGCTATGCACCTGGGATGTTGGTTGCCCAGAAAAGGTAATTTTGTCCTTTATTGTAAAACACAAACTTCAGAATCTAGCTAAACAGGGCTGTTTAGCTAGGTTCTTTTTTTTTCCAACTCTATTTATTCTCCTCCATGGGCAGGGGATATATCCCCAATTTGTCGCACGGATCGCTCTTCCAGCATCTTCCTCCAGACTGCCCAGCCGGCAGGCCCATAGCTTGCCCCCTATGGTGGGGCTTGCCAGGGGCATTAGGAGAGAGACTGAGATCAACCAGAGGCCCCAGCCGAGGCTTACACCTGAGGCATCATTTGGAAGGATGTCCGGGGGCATCACAGAGCTCTGACAGGGTTTTTATTCTTTATGTATGTTCCCTCAGAGGTGCAGATATGCAGTGGTGTCCAGTGAGGGATGGGTGTGCTCCCACACCTGACCTGCAGATGTCTGCCATCGCCTCCTCCCCTTCCCGAAGTGGCCCTGGCTGCTGCACACCAAGCCTCTGCTGGGTGTTGCTGATAGTTGAGGAAATCATGACACCCACTCCCGGAGGAGGAGGAGAGAAGTCCATCAGATGCTCATCCTGCCTCCCTCTTGCCGACCCTTTGACACCTGTGCTCGCTCCTGAACATGGGTTGCCAGTGCCACAAGTGGACACACTTGCCGCTGCACTGTCTGGCCAGCATTTACATTAGCTAGGTTCTGGTGTTTGTTATTTTAAAATTCCAGCTTTGCTATGTATTTTCCATGCTTGTTAGCTCAAGGACAAAAGCAACAAGATGGTGATTCTCAAGGGACAAAAAATGTTTGATGCTGTGCCAAGCATGTGGTAAGAAACCAAAAAATGGTCCTGCAACATCCAATTTTTCATTTTGCAGCAGAACGTTAACTCAAAAAACTGACTGTGCATGCTCAGAATGGGAAAACACAAACCTTTAAAGTCTTATAACTCGGTACCCATTTAATATTTTTTCACCAGACCTTTCAAAGGCACTACCTTAAGACATGCCACCTGTGCTCTGCAAGTTTGGGAAAACTGTTTACCTATGCTGAATTGACAACACCATTGTCAAAGTTCAGCATAGTGAGATACCCAGTGTTGACAGGCGAAATTTCACCTGTCAAACATTGGTGTGTTTTCTATTGGGGCCTGCACCCCCGAGCCCCCAATGCGGGGGTCTGTTCCCCCACCCCTTTCTATAGATAACTAACCCAAGTTGGAGCTGTTAAGAAGCGGGGGAAGGGTACAGTTGGTGAAAGGGCAAAATTTCACCCTCGGGTCCCGCATAGCAATAACCACAAAACCTATCAAGATTGTCACTGTGAGGGATTTCACGGTTGGGGTTTCACCATGTAGTCGGCATACATGGGGAAACAAATTAATTCTACGTAGGCTGTAGGGAGAGCAAAAAGAAAACCCCATGTTATGTATAGGGAAAAAATTAGCCATCTACAAAATAATGGCATATGCGTATCTCAGAAACTGCACAAGCTGCCATCACAAAACTTTTCACAGATTAAGACCTTGTCTCCTAGACAACCTGTGCACAGTTTCAGCTGATTTCATCAAAATGGTTCCAGAGATATTGATGTGCAAAGTTAGGAGGTTAACACTGAACACCCTACTCAGTCCTAACTATAGTGGCGCTATTGCATCACTATAATAGATAGATAGATAGATAGATAGATAGATAGATAGATAGATAGATAGGTACTGCATATTGTAGTGGTGATGTAGCACCACTATAGGTAGGGTTAAATATGCATTTTAATGTTAAACCCCAGTTTTTGCACTTTATTATCTTCAGAACTTCAACGGATTTACACAAGATTTTGTATGTGCGGTCTCGTCGGGGTAGAGCTCTTGATGTGCCAAGTTTTGTTCTGGTCCGATGTGCGATTCTGAGATGCAAATAGTGCATAAACACAGAAAATCACTGGGTGGAGGTCACGTGATGCAGAGCGACTGGTAGCTGCTTTCTCCTGAGCTCCCACCCTCCACCCTATTAAATCGCTTAATTTTACTGATCTACAGCACTCCTTTATAAAGATTTTGTTTGTTGGAGTGACGCTGACCGTCTGGAATACTCCTGAACCAAAACTTTCCAGCGGAACGTTCGTTTTAAAGGCCATTTGGGGCAATGGACTCGGATATGAAAACAGCTGGGGTAAAGCATACTCCACCCACGTCTCCGGAGAAAACTTCCAAAAAAGCCAGAAATTCTAATTCGGGGCAGTTACCAAAACAATCGTCCCTGCTTCACACAGCAATTTGTTAACTGAAGATCGATTCCTTCAGGAGCTCCTGCCCTTCAGGGAAACGCTTCAGGAAATCTCCAGTGAAATTAAATCAATAAGAAGTGACTTCACTGCCTTATCGAGACGGGTGGGGGATATGGAGGCAAGAGCATCTTCCTTAGAAAATTGGAAAAACAAGACTGATCCAGAAATAGTCAAACTAAGGCAGCAAATTCAGAAATTACAGACCAAGACAGAAGACTTAGAGGGCAGAAGCAGGAGGAATAACATTTTAATCCTTGGCTTGCCTGAGTCGGAGGAAGGTGGGGACACCATCAGATTTGTTCAACAGCTTCTCAATAAAATTATTGCCCTTCGCCTATTAATCAACAATACCACATCAGAAGGACATAGATCCTAAGACCTAAGCCTTCGCCTGTGCCCCATCGACATTATCACTGCAGCTCCTCAGCTACATAGAGAAACAACATGTTCTGGTGAAGGTTAAGGAATTAGAGTCAATCCAATGGGTCCATAACAAAATCAGAATTACCAGGACCTTCCATACGAAATCCGGCAAAGAGAACGGCCTTCCACCCGATTGTGAGGAAACTAATTGCAGCAGGCATGAAATTCAGAATGAACTATCCGGCAAAGTTATTGGTCTCTCTATCGGCACCTGGCATGCTTATGACAACCGGATCAAGCTCTATCTGACCAGCCACGAGGCTCCCGAACCTCTTCAAAGGAGACTGACTGTTTCAAGGAGACTGCTCATTACAAGTTTAACTTAGTTTGTTTTAGACGTCTGCTATGCTTTAGTCGGTTTAAATTGGATCTTTTTCGAATAGGGTACCTCCTTTGGGTAGATATTAGTGTTGGCTTACCTGGTTTCCTTGGGGGTGGGAGAGCGTAGAGCCAGGATGGCAGTGCGTGGCGAATTTGTAGGCCCTGAGGCCTATACAGCCAAGCAGATCCATGGCGCCATGAGCGCGCGTCTCCACTGGGGTTGAGGAACTGAATTGGGGGGGTAGCGGTTTCCGGAGGTCCCATTTTGCGGTCGGACTGTTTTGGCCCGTCCGCGCGTCTTCCGACCGGAACTTCCCTTCACGATGTTTTCCGGTTCGAGGACGCCTGGGTCTTTCCCATTTACCTCCAATCAATCTCTGGGCTGCATTTTGGGAGTCGGGACTGGAGTACTCCAGGTATTTATCCTCTTTTCAGTGTACCAGGACCGTGAGGGTTTGAAGGAATACAGAGGTAGGTCCTTACAGGAAGCTAATCCTCCGGTTTAATTTTTTGGTCCAGAGTTTAGATATCTCGAAATTGCTAGATGCGATTACAGCACAAGCTTACTGTTGGGTTGGGGGGGGCTCGGGTAGGAGCATAGCTCCGGGAGAGTCTGTCTCACGGCCGTAATTGGGTAGTGGGGGTACCTTGGTCGCATCCTGGTAGGAAGGCTACGTTTTTTTCTCTGGAGGTCCAGCATCAACTCAAGCGGGGTTCCATGGCTCGGCCATGGCTCTATTTCTAAGGAGGTTTGCTGCAGACCAAGGTATCCTGGGGGGGGTCCCGCTTGTATGTCATAATTGGGTGTTTTTCTGCTTCTGGTTACTTTTGGGACTATTTGTAAATAGTTTTGGGGTAGTTGGGAGGGTAGGGTTTACAAAGTATTGGGGGGAACGGGGGGGATCATATTTTTCAAGGTTCTCAATAGTTTTCTCGGAATAATCCCTTTGTTGTCTCTGGTTTTTCCCAAGGATTCACAGTCTCAACTATGTGGCTGATAATACCTTCTGGTTATGTTTGGAGTGTTCAGGGGGGAGGGCATGGGGGGGGCGGAAGGTGCCACTTTGCAGGGGTACGACTTGCAAGACCATGGATGGTAGTTATATGTACTGTTTCCTATTAAGATTGTTAAATGGCTTTAGGTCACATTAAATTTGCTACATGGAATGTCAGGGGTATTAGGGATATAACCAAGAAAAGGCAAATCTTACTGAATTGTTCGCTTACTGGTGTGGACATTCTATTTTTACAGGAAACTCATATTTTAACCTCTGAAGTTAATCTGCTAAGGTGTAAAGGTTTTTCCCAGGTTTTTGTCTCAGAGGGGTCTACAAGCAGCAGAGAAGTGGCTATCTTGTTGAAACGTAATATACCATTTTTCTAGAGAGTTGTACTAAAGACTCAGATGGCAGATATGTATTAGTCAAAGGCACGCTCAACAACTTGGGAGTGGTTCTGGGGGCCATATACTGCCCAGTTGGTGGGGACTCTAATTTTCTTATGCAACTAACGACTAGTTTATGTGAGCTTCTACCAACGGTTTTCATTCTGGGGGGGGATTGGAATACTGCCCCTTCGCAGGCTCTTGACAGAACTTATAGGCCCATAAGATCCTCCACACCTGCCCAACTGGCCCTTCAGAATTTTTATAACCTGCTGGGCTTGAGCGATCCTTGGAGAATTTTGAATCCCTCCTACCGTAGCTACACGTACTATTCCTCAATACACAAGTCCTGGTCTAGACTAGATTACCTTTTGGTGAGCACTGGGCTCTTGGCTAATATATCCCTTTCTGGTATAGAGCCGATTGTCATTTCGGACCATGCCATGGCATGGATAAAACTCTCCCCCTGTCCCTTGGGCCAGAGACACCTCTTGGAAACTCAACACACAACTCCTAAAGGATGAATAGATCACTGCTCATCTCAAATCTTTGATCTCGTCCTTTCTAAAACCAATCAGGGCTCAATCTCCAGAGATGATTTAGTCTGGTGTGCGTTAAAATGTTTTCTCAGAGGTGAGTTTATTAAAATAGCCACTAAAGGAAAAGGTTGAGGGAAGAGAGAATTACCCTTCTGGCTAACCGAATTAAGTCGGCTGAAAGTGCCCTCTCTTCCTCAAACTCTCAAACTGACTTAGAAAACCTGCTCAGGATCAAGAATGAGTATGAGGACCTGATTAAGGAAAAAAACAAATATGCTATCTTAAAATCTAAAACGCGATATCTTGACCAGGGTGAGAAACCCGGGAGGTTACTAGCTCTCAGGTTAAGGGAGGTAGAAAGCTCAAGATTAATTCCTGCTTTGAAGGGGGCTGACGGTTCAATTAAAACAGCACCAAGGGATATAGCAAGAATTTTTGAGGATTTCTACAAAGACTTATATAGCAATAACTTTTCCTCAACCCCAATGTCGAACCGGATTCTTTCCTGGCAGGGATATCTCTCACTAAGTTGCACCCGGTCACTGTGAAGTACTCTCCTCGCCTATTACGCTGGAGGAGATTGAGGAAGTCATCCAAGGCCTACCCACCGATAAGTCCCAGGACCCGATGGCCTTCCCTCAATTTCTACAAAGCGTTCAGTAAGGAAGTTGCTCCTGCTCTCCTTAAGCTATTTAATTATATTCTTTCTTCGGCTCCACTGGACCCCTCCTTGCTGGAAGCTACTATTATCCTAATCCCAAAGCTGGATAAACCTAAACTGGACCCAGCCAGCTATAGGTCGATATCACTACTTAACTATGACATTAAAATCTTAACCAAAATTCTTTCCTTAAGAATCAAACAGGTCTGGCAGGTACTGCTGAGTCAAGAGCAGGTAGGTTTCATCCAAGGTAGATCAGCTACGGATCATATACGCACACTTACCCACATCTTTCAGGTGGCTCAGGAAACCCAGATCCCCATGACTTTAGTTGCTTTGGACGCAGAGAAGGCCTTTGACCGGGTCAGCTGGGAGTTCCTGTGGGCTACCCTTAGTAAAATGGGCTTTCCCGAGAAGTTCATCGGCTGGTTAAGGGCGATCTATACCTCGCCCTCTGCGAGGGTCTACTGTAACGGGGTGTTCTCGTCTCGTTTTATCCTGCAATCTGGTACTCGTCAGGGGTGTCCCTTGTCTCCATATCTATTCAACTTATACCTTGAGCCTTTGCTGCTTCACATCAAAAGTTCACCCAAAATTTCTGGCTGTGTAATTGCTCAACGGACCTTGACCCTCTCAGTTTTCGCAGACGACATTCTCTTGCATCTCTCAAACCCCGAAATTTCCTTGGGGAAGGTATTGTGACTAGTTAGCCTGTTTGGCAAGGCAGCTAATTATAAGCTTAATCTGTCTAAATCGGTGATATTCCCACTCAACTCACTTTTACACCATGCTAATGTTTCCCAATTCGGTATGAAGTGGGCCCCAAACCATCTCAAATACTTAGGTATCTATTTGGCCCGTGATGAAGAGTCGGTCAAGAAACTTAACCTGGACGACCTGTTAGACACCATTCAAAAAGATCTCAATAGATGGGATAACCTGCCCATTTCAATTGGAGGACGTATCAATATAATTAAAATGAACGTTCTTCCGCGACTTTTTTAACCCTTAAATCTTCTCAGTATCTGGCTCCCTAAATCTTACTTCCAGAAGTTGCATTCAATTATATCCAAATTTATCTGGAGTGGCAGAAAACCTAGAAGATCCTTCATTAAGCTCTGTCTACCTAAAGATAAGGGAGGCCTTCGTCTGCCCAACTTTGGATGGTATTATTGGGCCAGCCACTTAGCCAAACTGGCCAGGTGGATTGGACCCCCTAGTGAGCTCTATACACCTGCTTGGTTAGAGTTGGAGCTTAGTCTGTTGAGGGAGCATAATATCCCGCCCCACTACATTTTTTTCTATAGTTTTTCCGCACTCCAGGAGGCTCTTCGCAACTCAGTGATAGGGGTATCCACTAAAGTCTTGTCACAAATTTGGAACTTCCTTAAAATCCCATATACTAAAGATCATGCCCAGCCTCTAATCCTTAACCCCAATATTAGAGTTGGAGGACACATACTGTCATCGGCCTGGCTCCCACAAATACAGGACCGTTTGGTAGAAGATCTGTACTTTCAGGGGGCTCTTGGTTCCTCCAAGGATATTCTCACTAAATTGGGTCTACCCTCTCAAAATATATTCAAGGTTTATCAACTAAGGCATCTCATAGGTAATAACTTTGGGTTGGTGAGTGTGCCCTCTCAGGTTAGGCCCTTCTTGGAGCAACTTAGGAATCACGCTGCTAAGCCCCACTGTATAACTAAAATTTATATGCACCTGCTAACTGAAAAGTTTCCTGATTCCTTGAGCGGTTCCAGGTCATGGGTCTCTCAATTCTCTGGTCTTTCCCTTTCCTGGGCCCAAGTTTGGCGTGATGTATACAGATATCTTACCCTAGATAGAAATAGACTAATCCAGTTTTATATTTTAAATAATATGTACTACACTCCACTGAAGCTCGCCAAATTTGATAGATCCAAATCTGACAGTTGTGTTAGATGCGGCTTAGAAGTGGGGGATTTGTCACACATTTTTTGGTCATGCGCCAAAGTTGCCCCATTGTGGCAGGCAATTCGTAGCGGTCTGGATCCGATCCTAGGTCTGGATGATTTATTTACAGCTGAAATATGTATTTTTAGTGTGTACTCGAATATCAGGTGCGCAGAACGGAAATATCATATAGCCATAATCTCAATGGCAGTTAAAAGGCTAGTGCTTAGACACTGGCTAGACCAAGTAGCTATTTCTTTACAAGGATTGGTTGAGGAATTTCCTATGTTTTAAGATGGAAAGATTAATTGCCAACTCTCGACATGCCATGCCTATGTTCCAGAAAAAATGGGGCAAGCTATCGGCTTTATATCTTCATTGAATCTACATTTTATGCCTAATCTTCGATCTGTGAAGTTGTTTCAAGGTGACCTTATAATCTTTGCTGGGTTCTGTTCCATGGCGCTAATGGAGAGTTCTCCAGGTTCACCTGGAGCTGGAGGTGGCACCTTCTGGGAGGGTCAGGGGTGGGTTGAGGGGGTACATTGTCACGGTTTTCTCCATTTCTTGTTCACAAATGGATGGTCAAGTTGTTACGCTGCAGTATTTGTATCTTATTCATGTCTTCTTTGTAAATCAATAAAACTCTGAATTTCAAAAAAAAAAGAAAATCACTGGGTTTTTTGTGTTGTTTTTTTTTTGCTATTGCATAGCACCCAGACAGTTTGGAATTTTGGTCTGAGATTTTTAGGGTAGAAAGGGCTTGGCCCACAGAAGTGCCTTTTGCTGATCTGGTGAAAAAATATTAATTAGTTCCAAAATTATTGCATTTAAAAAATGTGGGTTCTGAGCATGCTCAATAAGCACTTCAAAATAGTTGTATGAAGTTTGCATATGGGGAATCCTTTTTGTGAGATTTTTCGTATGACACCATCTTGTTTTCCTTTTTTAAAAAAAAAATTAAATAAAAAGGAAATGCCACAAAAATGGCATAGTACAGGGAGACCAACACATGTATATTGGTCGTCGGACCCTGTTAGCTGGATTCAGCACTTAACTGTTGGAGAAATATCATTGAAATGTTCTTTTTTTTTAAGACTGTAAAACTTTTTTTGTGACTGTGATACAAAAAAAGATTCTTTTTTTCGTATCACGAGACATGAAAAAAGATTTATAAAAAGATTTATAATCTTACCGTGCCCCTTTTTGGCTTGGCGAACTCTCCCCGGACATAACCAATCAGCCCAAGCTGGGTCATTAAAACTCCACCAACACCTCACTAATAGGAGCAGCTATGATTGCTGGCCAACCTGAGCAGCTGTGACTTCTTACCCAGTTTCCTTTTCCCTTACCCTCCTACCCTCTTCTTCCTCAAGGTGTACTCCTAGATCTCAATAAATACTGTAAATAAAAAAAGAACATTTCAAAGGCATTTCCATAACAGTAAAATGCTGAATCCAGCTAATGGGGTCCCAGTGATCAAGATGCATGTGTTGGTCTCCCTCTACTATGTCATCTTTGTGGCTTTCAGCCTTTTTTATGAGGGGAAATTATTTTTCATTTGCCACCATATTTTCCCTGGGGTCTACTGGCACCCTCCACCCTCTGATAGTGCTGCTGCAAAATTTAATTTTGCCAGTGAAATTCCAGCGAAATCATGAATTTCATCATGTAAAATGTATCACAAAATTTTCGCATTTCATCCGTGAATTTCACAAATGCGAAATGTGAAATTTCACCCACAAGCGACGGAATTTCGCCAAATTTCACTGCAACACTAGTCCCACAAAGAATCAATGTGCCAGTGCAGGACTGAGAGCCTATTTTTGCCTGATGTTTCTTTGGTAAACATTTTGTCTGACTGCAAGAAGATGGTGATCATGTATCATCTTTATTCAGCTATTTATGGGCAAAGCAGGAGAATGGGAATATCAGCAACAGGATAGAAGACTTGGGTCACATTATAAGGTGAGAACCTGGGGCACAGTTTTGCTTTTGGGCAAATAATTATTAGAGCAGCTTACTCTTTTAGCTGTTGCCTCTGTTAATGGACAGGAGACATGTATCCGCCTATTGCATATTTTCCCCAATGTTGAACTCCCGACTTGCATCTTACCAATAGATATTTTTTTACAGACAACCATAATCCCGGCAGCATTTAGCAGTGTGGTGCTTCTGTCTCCACTAACTCTGCAAAATTAATAAAAAAGAAAGAAACAAAAACACAGACCTGAAAGCTGGTAAATGAAATAACATAAAAACAGACCTGTTCACTTGCAGATGGGTTGATACAATAAAGCCCGTATTGAAAAGGCTCCTCAATATGAAAATACTTTGTTTGCCTTAAATCCCATATACCCCTTGCACCATGGCAAGCCTGTAACTGTAACCTTCTCTCCTGTTTCTCTCCTGTTTCACACTGAATAGCTGCTAAATGAAAAAAAACATAAAACTAAACCCTAGCATATGGGTTGGTACACTGTAATGTGACAGGAACGTCAGGTACGTCAGTTACAAATCTTACAGTATCAGTTACAAATCTTACAATATCACCTTGCACTGTACTTGTTAAGGTGCTTTGCAAACACTCTAGTTTTTCAGTTTGTTCTAAAGCTGTCTGCAAACACTCTGTTTTTTTCAGCTTATGGTCTCTTTGGCCTATTCTGATATCCTGCTAGGAGCATGTTAGAAGCACGAGGGAGCTTGTGACTAGAATATGGTAGGTCACCCACTGATTATACTGTCAGGTAACTTTGCAATGACTTCGTTTTTTTCTGTTTGTTGTTTACAGGGTACTGTGCAAGAAAAAGTCGCAGTACCAAAGTTGTAAGAAAGAAAGAAATTCAAAGAAAGTCTGGCTATTGAGAGAAAGTCAGTCAAATTAGGGTTGGGGAAATTGTTGTCAGGATTGAGACCGTGACGGGACAAGTGAGTCGGGCGAAATATTGTCGGGCATTCGAGTGTGGGGAAAATGTACGGATCCCAACCTAGACTAGTCCTTCCCAAGACTTAAACTAACTGGGATTTGGACAAAAGAGCAAATCCACTCAGTCACTCAAGTCTGTCTATCTGTATCCAACATAAACCTTTCTAATAACATATTCAGTCCAGGCAGACATCTAGTCAGCTGAGGCTAAACAAATATTTTAAAATGTGTTGTTAAATACAGCAATTATTTTAAGTAATGTTCAGCATTTCTCTTCAACAGAGATGTTGCTCTGTTAATAGACAAATGCCAGTACCACTTTCTCTCATATGAGTAGGAAAAAGGCACATCATAAATGAATTGCTGATATAATTCCATGTGGTGCATTTGTTTATCTATTCATACAGGGAGGAGCAAATAATAACTTTTCTTATAATAATTCCTTTAACATTGTAACATTGAAATACACGATTTTGTGGGCAAAATGCGTGATTTCATGGGCTTAAATTTCCACTTCCAGGCAATTTCACACCCGTGAAATATTTCATGAAATGCACAAGTTTCATAAAATATTTTGCGGAATGAAATTCGGACATTTCACACATCTATCCTCTGATTGCTGCCTCTGTAATTTGTAAGGTTTCCCTGGTGTCTAGTGGTACACCCCACCTCTCTGAATGCCATCCCCATATATGGGAATCTTTTCCTGGTGTCTAGTGGCACCCCCATCCTATGATCAGCATCCCCCTTGACATTTGTCTTTTCCCTGGTGTCTAACTGGAACTCTCCTCTCTCAGATTGCTGACCTCTCTGAAAAAAAGAAAACAGTCCCTCATTGTCTTTTCTTTAAAACCTGTAAAAAAAGAAAACTGTCCCTCGCTGGTCCAACCACCCCACCCTGAACTCCACTCAGACCCCCCACACACACATACACCATCACTTTCCTGAGTATGTCCTGGGGTGAAGAGCCACTCTCTGATCATAAACACACCTTGCTGCTGGGACTGTTGACAGCTATATGAGAAACTAATGTAAGTGTACTTCAATGTATTTCAGTGGGGTTTTCAACTTTGGTGAATAACTTTGCCATTTCTGCATATTTTTACCCCAGATTTTCAACATGGCCTTTTTGAAACCCATCTCATAAACAGTGTTGGTGGAATTACGCAAATCCAGCCCAAAAAGCGATTTTGTGGTTGCTGGAAGAAATCACCTTTCAGAGGGGATTTGAACATTTTTACCTCTCTTGTTCATGCGGTGGGGTCACAAGAAGAGTATGTTGAAAATTTGGGGTCAAAATATGTAAAATGGCAAAGCTATGTGTACAGCTTGGAATTTTGCTTTGCTCACTTAAAACGTTGGCAATTTTAAATATTTTGACCCCAAATTTTCAACATAACCAACTCTTTACACCGCCTCATGACTGTGATATCTGTCATTTATCAAAGCCTGACCAAACTGTGTTTTCTTACTTGTGGTGCACAATGGCATTGTGGTGGTGTGGAATCACATTTTGGCAGGGATTTCAACATTTTCGTTACCAGGTTCTGAGGTGGGGTAGGATACAATTACACTATCTGATAAATTATGGATGGATGGGAGCACAGAGCCCAGACAACCCTGCGCTCCCACAGGCAAATAAGGATACCATTATACTATCTCATAAAGTAAGGAAATTCATTGCAGAATACTTTGTTAATGCACTAGTTAGGGTTAAAGTGACAAAAGGAGGGAAATGTGGCATTAGGGTTTCTAACCCTAACACCCATTCCCACCCTGCAGGCATCAACAGGTACGGGGTGTGCCTTGGGTTTGTCAACCCTAACACTCACGCCATTCTGATATACTGTATCCATATCAGCTTATTTACTCATGGAGTGGGGTAAGCATTAGGGTTGACAACCCCAAGGCACACCCCAGACCTGTTGCTGCCTGCAGGGTGGGGTTTTAGGATTGGAAATCCTAACACCACATTTCCCTACTTTTATAGATTAAACCCTAATTAGTGCATTAACAAAGTTTTTTGCAATGAATAGATAGATAGATAGATAGATAGATAGATAGATAGATAGATAGATAGATAGATAGATTGATATTGATAGATCTATAGGTTTAAGCTGGATGTTTACTCTCTTCTCTGTCAGTTTTGTCAGAAATATGACATAGAATTTTATTTTCTAATCTGCTTTTGAATTACTTTTTTTACTAAAGTTGCACCTTCATTGTTCATAGGCCAGCAACAAGCAATTGTGAATCTGTGAATTGCAATATGAATTATTTTCTACTGGTTGCAGAAATCAAAAAAATATTTTATACCAGGCTATGCTGTCATTATAGTAACACGGTATTGTAAAAAGATGGGACTTAGGGTCCTTCTTGACCTCACCTCCTATTGCACGACTGTTACTATACCCCATTATAGTAAGAATTCACATCTACAGTATGTCAATGAGTCAGACTGCTACCCTTATTCATGCTGTGTAACCCTCAATGCCATTCTTCTTCAGAAATCTATTTACTCATGCTCTGAAGGCCTGAACAGTGTTAGTTTCCACAACCTCACTGGTAGGCTGGTCTTCATGTTAGCCACCCTTGGTGTGTAGTAGTGCTTTTTGATATTTACCCTATACTCTCACTTCTCCTTAGTTGTAGTGTATGTCCTCAAGTTCTACTACCCTCACCAGATAAAACATATGTGCATACTCTACCTTGTCTATCCCCTTTAGTATGCAGAGCACTGTGATCATGTCCCCTCTCTGTCTACTTTTCTTTAGGCCAAATAATTTGAGTATATTCAATCTCTTCATCCTCCCCCCCCCATTCCACTTATCAGTTTGTTGGCCTTGTGGTGCCTTCCCCCCAGTCTCTTATATGTCCTTTCTGCACTACAGTGACCAGAACTGGATGCATAGTGCTCCAGATATGGTCTAAGCAAGATCTTTTAGTGCCACCAGTCTGTGTCTGAACCACATCTGGGGTTGTGTAGGGTACTCTCCAAGTAAACCAGCCTAACCCCCCCCCCATCACCAATCACAGCTAGAGCCTGAATTCAGCCATGGGAGCCCTGACTCAAGCTGCATCTCACCCAAGAATCTGAGCCAATCTTAGACCAGCATTTGCCAGAAAGTTCGCTGAAAGTTTGAACTCTTCACCTATGGTTCTCCCCTATTTTCTGCCACCAGTCCACATCTGAATCACATTTGAGGTTGTGTAGGGCACTCTCCAAGCAAACCAGTTCGCCCCCATCACCAATCACCACTGGAGCATGAATTCAGCCCTTGGGAGCCCTAACCCAAGTCGTGTCTCTTCAGGGACTCTGAGCCAATTACACACAGTATTCTCTGCAGCAGGCTGTTGGCCTTTAGCAGTCCTCCATGCTGTGGCCCTCCATGCTAAGGGCCATAGTGCAAAGGGCGTTGAAGATTTGGAGTCTGCCCAGAGTCTGCCTGGGGTCAGCCATTGGTCGGTCATGCTGACCTCTCACAGCATCTGCTGCTAATATGTCCACTTTGCTTACCCACTCCAGAGACTGTAAGTTCCACTCCTCTGCTTTGTTGCTGTAGCTGATGTAATCTACTTACCACCAAAATGCCAGCTACCTTACAACACCCTGTCTGGGTTACCCTGAACTCTACATTTTTAACTTGCCATTTTTATGTTTGCTTGTACGCATGTGCAAGAAACATAGTGCCATCATCGGAGATTTCGGAGGTGTGTCACCTCCTCCTCCAATTCAGGCAGTGTGCTGGCAGGCGCGGCCTGTAGCCAATGCATTTTGGAGCTGTCTAGACACGCTCAAAATGCAGGTGCACTCCCAGTTGAAAGGAGCTACACTTGAGTGAGCAGCGATAAAGCTGCTCACGCGAGCTTCCCCAGCCACAGGCGCGCGCCCCATAAGCAGTGTATAGCCGACGGGTGCCCAATCCCGTCGGCTGAGGCTGCATCGTCTCCTCCCAGTAGTTGGTGCCATGCTGGGCCCACCCAACATGGCAATCAATCATTTGCCGACGGGGTGAACAATCCCCGTCGGCTAACGCCCCCAAAGTCCTTGTGGGCTCCCAGCGTAGCAAGCGTCCCACGAGGTTTTTATTTTGTTGCCGGCGGGGTGCCCAATCCCGTCGGCTAAACGCCAAAGTCCTTGTGCATGCTGGGCCCACCTCAGTGTGGCAAGCGGTTTCACGAAGTCTTTTTTTTTTTTGTTTAACCTGTAAAACAAAACGGTCCCACCAGTCGCCTCCCGAACCCCTCCCACAACCCGCACCCACCCACAGCGCACCCAGCCTCCCCACACCCCCACCCCATACTTACCTCCGGACTCCAGTGCGACGATCTTCGGTGGACCGGGAACACGTCTGCACTCTTCAAAGCCGACCGCGAACTGAGGAAATGCCGGTAAGCTGTATAATGGGCTAGATAGGAGGGGTTCAACTTTATTGCATATCTCAGGCATTTTTGGGAATTTCTGCACCAAATTTTCAACATGGGGTTTTTGGGACCCCTTCTCATGAATGATGTCACTGTCATGGCGTTATTCGGGCTCGAAGGATGATTTCATGCAGTGAATGCGCAGTGACTGCGAAATCACCCTTCGGGACTGAATACTGCCATGACAGTGACATCATTCATGAGAAGGGGCCCAAAACCCCCATGTTGAAAATTTGGTGCCAAAATTCCAAAAAATGACTGTTTAACAAGCGTGCGTTGCGCAGTTCCTACGCAGGCTCGTAAGTTCGCGAAATTTCAATATTTTCACTCCAGATTTTCAACATTGCCATTTCACCACACCGTCTTATGAGTAGTACAGCTGTCATTTTTTACATCTCACCCAAAATGTGTTTCCGCCCTTGTAGCGCAGAATGGCGCAGTCGGTGTGCAAAATCAATGTACGGGACAAATTAAGAAAATCACAGTGACACTGTTCATGAGCAGAGGTCTTGAAATGGCTATGTTGAAAATTTGGTGAAAAAATTCCTTAAAATGACTGTTTTACGAGCGTGCGTTGCGCAGTTCCTAAGCACGCTCATAAGTTTGCGAATTTTCAATATTTCCACTCCAGATTTTCAACATTGCCATTTTTCCACACCTTCTTATGAGTAGTACAGCTGTCATTTTCCACATCTCACCCAAAATGTGTTTCCGCCCATGTAGCGCACAATGGCACAGTCGGTGTGCAGACTCAATGTAATGGACACATTAACAAAACCACAGTGACACTGTTCATGAGCAGAGGTCTTAAAATGGCTATGTTGAAAATTTGGTGAAAAAATGCCTAAAAATGACTTTTACGAGCGTGCGTTGCACAGTTCCTATGCATGCTCGTAAGTTTGCAAATTTAATATTTTCACTCTAGATTTTCAACATGTCCATTTTATTAAACTTCCTTATGAACAGTACAGCTGCAATTTTTCATATGTCACCCAAAATGTGTTTTCGTGCGTGTAGCGCACAATGGTGCTGTTGGTGTGCGAAAGCAATGTTTAGGACAGATTAAGAAAATCACAGTTACACTGTTCATGAGCAGAGGTCTTAAAATGGCTATGTTGAAAATTTGGTGACAAAAGTCCATAAAATGACTGTGTTATGAGTGAGCATTGTGCAGTTTCCACGCATCCTCGTTAGTTCATGACTTTGTAATATTTTCAGTCCAGATTTTCACTAGTGGCATTTTTCAACACTTCCTTATGAACAATACAGCTGCCATTTTCACAACATGGCAAGTGTGTTTTCACACTTTCAGTGCAGAGATGCGTGGTCGCTGTGGGGAAATCATTGTTCGGCACAGATAAAGAAAATCACAGTGACATTGTTCATGATCGGAGGCACCAAAATGCCTGAGTTGACAATCTGCTATAAAATATCCCCAACCTACTTATATAACAGGTGTACGTTGCACAGTTTCTACGACGCCGTGACTTCACCATTTTTAAATATTTTTACTACACATTTGCAACATAGCCATTTTTACACCTCCCATGAAAGAGTACAGCTGTCATTTTACATCCTGTTCGAATATTTTTGCACCTGTGGAAGCTAAATCCCGTAGTCACTGTGCATAAGCAGTCGCTACTAAACTGATATTCCCCTGTTCATGAGGTGGGGTCACAAACAAACATGTTGAAAATTTGAGTTAAAATACCAATGAATGCCTGAGGTATTAGGCTTTTCAACTAAATCGCCCAACCCTACAGAGAATGACAGGGATCAGTGGTGTGACTTGGGATTCTTGCCTGTGATGCTCATACCATTCCACACCCTGCAGTCACTGAGAGGAATAGGGTATGCCTTGGACTCTTCGACCCCAAACTTCACCCTATTCTCCTATATCGCACCCATCTCACCATATTTCCTAATGAAATGGGTGCGATAAGGGCCAAAGACCCCAAGGAACACGTGACACTTGTCAGTCTCTGCAGAGTGGGATGTGGTGAAATGGCATGGCCGTTATGCCTGACGACCCAAACGCACACCCCAATGCCTGTCACTCTCTGTAGGGTGGTGGTGGGGTTGGCTTCAGTTCAATACTTCACTGCCATTCCTATTACGCAGCTCTGTAACTTCTACATTACCACTGCCAATGCCAGTAAGCAAACATTCGGCATTGACAAATGCTTGTTGATATCTAATCTGTCACTGTTATTATTGCTGCACTATCTAGCCAACATCTTGTAGTTCTATAACTTAGCTAGCCTACATTAGCTTTATTTCCACTTTTTTTACTGCTGCATTATTTAACCAATGTTATAGTTTTGTGGTTTACCTAGACTGCATTAGATCCATTGCCACAGTTATCTTTGCTGCTATATTTAACAATTTTCTTATAGCTCTGTATCTTCGCTAACCTGCATCTGCTTTATTGCAACAGTTTTTGCTGCTGCACTATTTAGCCAGTGTTATAGTTCTCTAATTTAGCTAGCCTGCATGAGCGTATTGTCAGTTTTTGTTGCTGCACTATCTAGTAAATGTTATTGTTCTGTACCTAGCCTACATTACCTTTATTGTCCCATAAAGACTCAAATAACTTCCTCTTACACACACTCCATGCAGTTTAGCCACTGCCAGGCAATTTAGAAAATCCAATTTAGAATTGAAAGGAAAAGTGTACTCCTACTGGGATTTGAACCCAGGTGGCATGCTGTGCTTTGCTCTTAACCATCTGAGCTATGGGAGCTACATACAATTAAACCTCCTGAGTCTTCCCTTGAAACACGCACATTCCATTCAGGGGTATTGCAAAATAAGCAATTGTAGGCAGTCTCTTAAAGACTCAAATAGCTTCCTCTTGCTCACACTCCACGCAGTTTATCCACTGCCAGGCAATTTAGAAAATCCAATTGTAGAAATGAAAGGAAAAGTGAGCTCCTACTGGGATTTGAACCCAGGATTTTATCATACTGTGCCTTGCTCTTAACCATCTGAGCTATAAACAATTAAGCCTCCTGAGACTTCCCTTGAAACACACACATTCCTTTCAGGGGTGTTGTGAAATAAGCAACTATATTTATTATTTGCAAAATATTTCACCAGGAAAGACATAATGAGCTGACAAACAGCTTGTTTCCAGAAGTGTCCTGGGGGGAGGGGGAATACAGAGGTTGGGAGAGCAAATAAATTTAATACAATAATACAATACAGGAACAAAAATTATACATGATATTGTAGAAGATTTACAGGACAAAAACACTATATAACAAGCCTATGGGCAATGAAGCAAAACCATAGGCTGGAAACTCACATAGTAGCTCCTGGAGCTGGAGACCAGATGGAGTGTAAAACATTGAAGTGCCATTATAGTAGGAGGCATGAGATTAGTAAGTGCTAGTGTAAAACATAAAGAGAAGAGGAGGTGAGGGGGGAGAGGGAGAAGAGTGAGGATGGGAAGATGGATAGCCTGACCCCAGACCCCTTCAGGATGTTGAGAACCCTGCAAGGAGGAAGGACCAGAAGAGATTAGGAGGGGAGAGATGGAGAGGGAGGAGGAGGGTTAAGGGGAAGACAGGAGACAGGGAGGGGTATAGTCACTAGAGCTGAGAGAAGCGAGTGAAGCAGGGAGGAGATAGTCACTAGAATTATGGGGGGAAGGTGAAGATTTATGGGGAAGGTGAAGACTGAGGGGGCTGAAGGGGAGGATATAAATGGGTGCAAAGAAGAGGAATGTAGTGATTAGCTGAGATGTAATAGTGGGACAGGTAACTGAGAGGGGTCTAAATTAGGGAGAGAGTGTGGGGGATTGCAGAATTGTGTAGGGCAGTAGAAGGGTAGGAGACAAGCTAGGGAGAAAATAAATATTCAAATGGTGGAAGATGGAGATAAACCTAAAGGGAAACAAGGATAGAGGAGTGAGAGCGAGAGGGGTAAGTAGGAGGTGGGGTAGTAATAGGTGGTGGGGAAGGGTAAGCAAGGAGGGTGGGGGAGAGTAGTGGGGAGATAGAAGTACTAGGGTTAAGAAGTGATGTATAGGGAAGGTCAGTGAGTATGAGTAGATGAAGGGATTTTGAGGTATGTAGTGTAGAAGGCAGGGTCAGGGGAGGTGTGAGGGTGGTGGTTAGGAGCAGGTGCAGTTAGGGGAGTAGAAGTTACATAGGGCTAGGGAGATGGATGAAGTGGTTGAGGAAAGCCAGATGGGAGGATGGCGTGAGTTCCAGAGTTTAGGGAAGTGATAAGAGAAGGAATTCTGGCCTATGGAGGTGCTGCGATGAGGGATAGCCAGAGTGCGGGAGTCAGATGATCTAAGATGGTGGGAGGCAGGGAGAGGAGCATTAAAGGAGGAGGGAGGTAAGAGGGGAGAGACCCAAACCAGAGTTTAGAAATGAACTTAGCACAGTGAGTGAGTCTCCTGCTGTCCAGGGAAGGCAGAGCTAGAGAGTGATATTGGGTGCAGTGATGTGTGTGGGAGGGGGAGTCTAGGGCAAAGCAACAGAAAGCATTGAAGAGGGGATCCAATCTGGCAAGGGAAAACTTGGGAGCAGCACTGTAGACTATGTCGCCATAGTCAAAAATAGGGAGTATAATTTTCTGAACATGATTGCGCCTCACCGGTACTGGTAAGTAACTACGGTTCCTGTAGAGGGTGCCGAGCTTGGGGCTCAATTTATGCAGGATGGCGTCAATATGTTCAGAAAAGTTAAGGTGTTGGTCAAGCCAGACACCCAGGTATTTAAATGAGGTGAAGTCCTCTAATGTTGTCCCATCAAGGGTGTGGTGGGGGGAGGGGGAGCAGCCTTGAAAGGCTCTGCCTAACACCAAAAGTCATGGAGATTATCTTCCTGGCATTGAGAAATAGTTGATGTGAACTTAGCCAGCACTGGACATTGTTGAAATCATGCTGAAGTCTGGTAGTTACACCAGAGGGTGAGTGGCCAGAGGTGAACAAGACTGTGTTGTCAGCGTACATATGGATAAGTGAGGAGGAGCAAGCTGATGGGAGGTCGTTTAGGAAAATTGAGAAGAGAAGTGGGCCAAGTACAGAGCCCCGAGGAACACCAGTAGAGATTTGTAATGGTGGGGACACAGAGTCAGCTATTTTAACAGATTGTGTTCTACCTATCCGGTAGGCTCTGAACCAATAGCAGGCAGGCTGTGATAGGCCAGCTGATGAGAGGGTATCAAGAACGAGGCCATGGGAGACAGTGTCAAAAACCTTAGCCAGGTCAACAAAGATAGCAGACATGATGTGGCCTTTATCCATGGCAGAATGGATAGAGTTGGTGATTCTGAGAAGGGAAGTAGTTGTGGAGTGATTTTTCCAGAAACCAGATTGGAAGGGAGTGAAGAAGGAGGAGTCATTGAGAAAGGAAGCGAGTTGGGAGAGATCAAGATGTTCCTGTAGTTTTATCAGGGTGGGTAGAAGTGAGATAGGGTGGTAGTTACCTGGAGAAGAGAGATCACCGTCCTTAGGAAGGGGAAGGACAGTTGCATGTTTCCAGGCAGCAGGAACAGTAGCCGTGTGGAAGGAAAGGTTGAGTATGTCAGCTAGTGGTTGGGAGATGGCATGAGCAGATAAGTAAAGCAGCTTTGGGTCAAGGCCATCAGGGGAGCCACTTTTAGTTAGGTTTATAGAGAGGAGGGCCTTTAAGGTGTCATTTGGAGAGACTGGGGAAATGTTAAAGCTCTCAGATAGTTGGCGGTGTGTGGGAGAGGTGGTAGGAAGGGATGAAGAAGGGGGGGGAGGGGTGGCAGGGAGGCTAGTAAGGAGGAGACACAGGAGGTAAAGTAGGAATTGAACTCAGCAGCTACCAAGGGATGGTTAGCTGTGATTTGGTTGTTGATATTGAGCTGTGGGGTTGGGGGTTTAGCTTTGGGGGAGAACAGTGAGTGGATTACTTTCCAAAACTTCAACGGGTTGTTTATATTGGAATTAAGGGTGGACCAGAAATATTCAGCTTTGGCTTGTCAGATGGCTTTAGTACAGGCATATCTGAGAGTATGGTAGATAAAGTAGTCATGAAGGAGATTGGTAGATTTGTGTGTTTTCCATGCCATGTCACGCATTTGTTGGCAGGCCAGGAGCTCGGGGGTGACCTACAGAAGATGGGTACCACGCACTCTGACTTGCTTAAGTGGAGCATGTTTGTCCCATATGGAGATAAAGTTGTCTTTGAAGTATGCAAGTGCTAAGTCTATGGTTTTAGCAGCACTTGTAGGGTCCCAGTCCATGAGGGTTAGGACCTGATGTAGTAAGCGAAGGTCAAGGGTTTTGTAGGATTGAATGGTTAGCAACTTGGGGGGAGCCATGGGTCTATGAACTTTTCTAACTAAGTAGATCATATGGTGATCACTAAGGGTGTCAGACAGAAGGCCAGACTGAATTACTCTGTGGGGGTGAGAGGTGAGGGCCCAGTCAAGGAGGGTGTGGTTTTGGGTTTTGTTGTTTCGACGAGTGGGTTCTGTGAATAATTGGGACAGGTTTAGGGCAGCTATGTCTGTACAAGTCTTACTTAAGGAGGGAGACAGCCAGCCAAGGTTTAGGTCACCCAGCAGGTAGAGCTTACCTGAGGAGGCATGGGACCCAATGGTATTGATCAGCTCCATGACAACGGAATAGTGTAGACCAGGGCGGCAATACATTCCTGCAATGAATACAGGGGCAGAGAAGGGCAGAGATAGTTTTAAGACTAGGGCTTTCGTAAGTCTTTGGGTCTGAGGTTGACAGGACAGTAGAGTTACAGAGAGAGAGAGGAGGAGGAATAGATGGCGACGCCTCTGCCCCTACTTGAACGATCCTGGCTGGTGACAGCATAACCAGGGATAGAGATGGAAGCATCAGGGACTTTACTTGTTAGCCTGGTCTCAGATATTATTAGTATGTCAGGTTTTAGGGTAGCTGCAAAAGGAAGTAGCAGGTCAAGTTTAGGGAGAAAGCTACGAATGTTGAGGTGGAGGATCTTTAGACCACAGGGGAGGATAATCTGGGTAGGAGAAGAGGTAAGGGGAATGGGCAGACGAGAAGTGGGTATTGCTTATTACAGGGCCGGGGGTGGGATTTATGTCACCTGATGAGAGGAGTAAGAGAGAAATAATAAGGAGGTGAAGCTTGGTACTTTTGAACCATGAATGGCCAGTCATTTTGTGAGAACTGTGTGAGTAGCTGAAAGTTGAGAGTTGGAATTTGAAGATACACAATAGAGTGTATGAGTATGGCATAGAGAGTAAAGGGGCAGAGGGCAGTGTAGAGCAGTGGTTCAATGTGTGATAACAGGGTGCTGGAGCTAGATTGTGGTTGTAGCAGGGGATAAACAGGGTAATGGGTGTAAGCAGGTGAAGGAGGGTCGAGGATAGGGTGGATGAACAGGAGTAGGGAGAAGTGTATAAAAAGTACAGTGAAGAGATGTGGGAGAAAGACATGGACAGTAAGCATTGTTACAAGTGAGGATCGAGTGGTGCCGAAACTGAGTAGGCAGAGCTGTGCTCGTTTATTCGTAGCACTTTGGTAGAGAGAGGAGGGTAGGGGTTGGGAATATATGAGGATCAGGATGAGTAGCTAAAAGACTGACCTGAGGCTTTGATAGCCAATAGAGGAGGAGGGGGAAAAATACAGGGCGGGGCTTATGTGTATTTAATAGAGGTCAGGGCCGGGAGGGTGGGCGGAACTAAATATAGCTCAGGAAAAGACAGAATACATTTTAGAATAGGAGCAGTAACCAGCAAAGTCCAGGGTTAGGAGCAGAAGCCTGCAAAGTCCAGCGTTTAGAAGTGGTGGCAGCCTATCAGGAACTAGCAGCTGGGGAGCGCTGGAAATTCAGAAAGAAAATCAGCTTGGTTACTGTTCCATCCCTGGTGGGGATGCCTCTTAGGCTGGTGCAGGAGTGGCTGGTGGCAGAATCAGGCAGCCGTGCTGCAGGTGAGGAAATGCCCGATCAAGGGCTGGAGCTGTGGGAAAGAGGATGAGAGAGGTAGATGAATAGGAAGGGGGTGGGTGTAAGGGGAACCTGAGATGGAGAGGTAATTCAAGGGGAGGTGGGAACAGTGCCTAGTTGGTGACTGCAATCAGCAGGGGGCCAGAGTCAGCTACAGAGGTTAAAAGAAATAATTAATCAGGGGGCAGGGAAAGCCAAAAATGAGGATGAACTGGTTCAAGGAATGAGCAGAAATTGAGGGCCGGGCAGGTCAATGCCGAGCAATGAGAGAGGCACGGGGGGGAGGAACAGAGGGCTGCAGAGTTGCAAACAGAAGAGGTAAGAAAAAAGAGTAGGATATACCAATTAACTGGGAGGTCACAGGCAGCACTTAGCAAACTTGTAAAGCAGTTTACAAAATCACAGTAAAAAAGGTCACAGTACAAGCAATTAATTGGCAGGTCACAAGCAGCGCGTAACTGAATTGTTACAGCAGATAGCAAAACTGTAGACAGTCTTTTAAAGACTCAGATAGCTTCTTCTTACTCACACTCTATGCAGTTTAGCCACTGAGACTGCCTACAGTTGCTTATGTGTGTGTTTCAAGGGAAGACTCAGGAGGCTTAATTATCTGTAGCTCCTATAGCTTAGATATTAAGTGCAAGGCATGGTATGCCAAGGTCCTGGGTTCAAATCCCAGTAGGAGCACACTCTCCATTTCTATAATTGGATTTTCTTTATTGCACAGTTTCAGTTTCAATTTATTTTTTTATTTCACCATGATGAGGCACTAGGCAAAAGCTTGTTTTCAGGGCTGTCCTGTTTACAATGTTACAACACATAACAGAAAGGGACAGATACATGGTGACAAGCCCATATACAATTAATATAAATATAAACACACACAATATAAAAATTTGTCGAGCTGCTACATTATCTAGCTAACTTTTGATAGTTATGTAGCTTAGCTAGCCTATATTTTGCTTTTTTGTCACAGTAATTAATGTTGAATACTCAGGCAAAGTTACTTGTTACCGGTCTTAATCTTAAATCATATACCCTACCCTCCCCTCTTCCTCTGTCTCTTCCTTCTTCCCCATACCCCGTTCCCTTTCCCTCACTCTCCTTCCCCCTTTTTCCCCATTCCCTTCCTTGCCCTCTCTTTTCCCTGCTCCCCTCCTGCCCCTCACCTTCCCCTTCTCTTCACTTTCCCTCACCTTGGTCTCCTGCTACCTCCCTTCCTCCTACTCTCCTCCAGATATCCACCCTGGTCTCTTTTCCTTTCCCTGTCTAAACCTCAAACTCCTTTACCATGCCTCCCTCCCTCCCTCCCCTCACCCCCATTTCTGGGGGCAAGTGCTACTCCATCCTTCAAATCCTCTTCCTGCTCCTCTTCCTATATGGCGATGTAGAATCTAACCCTAGCCCCCTGCCCTTCCCCCTACTACTCCCTTAAAGGCCTCAGCATCTTCCATCTCAACACTAGAAGCCCCCTCCATAAACTCAACCGTCTCAATGTTTGGATTCTTAACACTGTCTCGACCTCCCGTGTAGTTCAGAATCTTGGCTCTCCACAAGGATACCTGACTCTAGCTAGGGTCTCCCTACCACCTCTTCAGAAAGGACTATGGTAAATGGGGTGGAGGTTCATGTTTGTTAGAACCTATGCTGTTCCATCACACTGAGAGAGTATTTGCCCATCTCTCACAAGTTCCTTCTAGCCAAGCTCTTCCTTCTTTCCAAGCTTCCCATCTTCATTGGTGTTTGCTATGCCTCCCCTAAAATCTCTCCTTCTCTGGTTGACTTTCTCTCTCAGCTCTTGCCTCCCATGCCTCCTTTGGCAAACTCCTTCTCCTTGGGGCCTTCAACATCAATTGGCTCTCCCCAGACACCAGGCCCACCACCCACAGGACTGAGTCCCTAAACCTTACCCAACTACTTTCTGAATCCACTGGTCTAATCCCCACTCCCCTAACCTATCTGTTCTGGACTTGGTGCTCTCCTTACAACCCCATCATATCATTGCAGCAGGTACTTTAATGGATGCCTTCAGTGATCATCACATGATCTTCTGTATTAGGAAAATTAGCCCCTCTCCATCTGCTCCAAAGTACATTTGGTCTAGGTCCCTCCGGTTGCTTAACATTAGTGCCCTGCTTAATGATCTTGTTACTACTGATTGGTGCCCCATTTACTCTGCTCCCAATGTTGACATGGCCCTCTCTCTATTCTACTCCAAATTTATCCTCATCTAGGACAAGCACAGCCCCCTCTTAAAAGATTCAGAGTAATAAAGTTCCTACCACCCCTGGATTACGCCTGATCTTACTGACCTGTACAAGTCCCAGGACCAAGCTTGAGCCTGCTTCAAACTCCCTCACTCCCTGCCTGATCTCTTGTCCAACAGGTCACTCAGGAACTCACATATGAAGGCTGTTCATGCCACTAAGGCTCACTATTTCCACTCCAACCTCCAGTCTAACCTTAATTCTGCAACAGAATTCTGGAAGGTTATCCACTCCTTTTTTGCACCCCCCCCTTTCTAGTCCACTCCTCTCATCCTCCTAGTGAATGGCTCACTGGACTCTGACCCTCCTTCTGTTGCTGCTCACTTTAATAAGTTTTTTAATCACCTGCACTCTCCCCTCTCCTCCTCCTCCTCTTCCTAGTTCTCCTCCCCCTCTTTCCCTTCCCATCTTTCCTCTGCCCCACCCAGCGGAGGGTTTCCACTTCCCTCCTGTTTCTCTTCAGGAAATCTTGCTTGTCCTCTCCTCACTTAACCATGCTAAGCCCATCCCTCAAGGGCTGAATCCTAAACTCCTCCATCTCTCAGGGCCAGCTATTTTCTCTTCACTGTCTCACCTTCTGAACCTCTCCCTCACAAACAGTTCATCCCTCAGGCCTGTAAGATTGCTAAGATTCTACCCCTGCACAAAGAGGGTGATCCTTCCGTCCTTAGCAACTTCCAGCCTATTTCCCTTCTACTTTTTCATGCAAAACTGCAAGGGAAAATTTTCTATTCCAGGCTTGCTGACTTCCTCCAATCTTTCAACTTCCTCTACCCATTCCAGTCTGGTTTCTGGAAGTACCACTCCTCTGTGCTGTGTGTCATTGACTCCATTCTCACTGCGGTTGATCAGGGATGTGTCACTGTGGCTATATTAATTGATCTGGCCAAATACTTTAATTTGGTGTCCCACCTTCTTTTCCTGGACAAGCTACGCTCTTCCATCCTCTCAGCTCCTGCTGTTGACTGGTTCCATTCCTACCTCACAAGCTGCCAATAGTCAGTTCGTGCAGGACAAAGATGTGCTTCTGGATTGAGGGTGGTGCAGTGTAAGGGTAACTATCCTAATCGAAACAGTTTAGCAGAAGACCAGCACTTTTGAAGAAATAAGTAGAGAAGTCACACATTCTGTTTTAAAGTTTTATTATGGCAACAGGGAACTACCAACCAAAATCTAGCCCCAGCACTTCGACCCTAATCCGGGTTTTCATCAGGAGGCAGATCCAAAACTCATCAGGTGAACACACCTTATATACTTGTGGTTTGAGAATCATGTGATGCACTTGTGACATTTTAAATGCATTTAAAGCTACATATCTAAATTGTAAAAAGTATCCCTCATGTACATAGTGGTAACACAGTGCAAAAAACAGTGCTCAAATGTGAATAAGTCATCAATTGACTATTGTCTTAACAGCATAAAAACATTACGTAAGCATTAGTATTATTATTATTTTACACTCAGTTATGGTTAATGGTTACCGATATGGCAGAGACCATAAAAACTCACTACACAGGTGACAGTTTTAATACATCTGCTTGTAAAAACTCAATCAATTATTATTTTATTTACTGATGCACAAAAGACTACCAGCAAATTGATGGCATTATAGATAAATATAAATTAGTTAGATTTTGATTTTAAACTTTATTTTATTTTTTTATCTCAACCAGATGTTTTGTAAAATTAGTTAAGATTATTCTGTCATGTTATATACTTCTGGTGCAAAGGTGGGGTTTTAAATCCCATGCATTAATTGTAGGTCCTTAGTCATAATTTGGACAAAACAAATTACAGAAGTCAATACAATAATATGCCATGAAACTTCTGGTGCTTCTACTGCATGAAAATAATATCCTTACAGTGATTCAGACCATCCTGCTTGAGTAAGCCCACTCAAAATAGATATCAGTTTCAAATTCATAAGCAAAAGGCTCTAATAATGGGAAAAATAAAAAAAAATAAAGACTTGGAAAAATATTTTCTAAAAATGAATATACAATGACACTGATATATGTCTTAGTTTATCCCCACGTCATTATTCCCAAAATTAAATAAATTCACCTATCAAAGTAACTTGAAAACAATGTCAGGCTAGCTTTATGTATTATTATAAGTTCCTCAAAAGGTAGCCCAATGTGTGTGTGTCTGCCAGAGGCATTTTCTAGGGAAGAAACCTAAAATATAGCTCTGATCTATAAGTAGGGTGAAAAATCCATCGCCTCATTTAGTTCATTTGGAAAAACTATATCTGAGTTTACTATATACCTTGTTTCCCTTTGTGCTAATGTGTTTTCCGCATCTCCTCTTTTTGGATGCCTTAACCCTTGCTGTGCCATGGACTGATATATCAGTCCAACATTCCTATACGTTCTAATTCTGTTGGTAGCCTAAAGGTTAAAATATGTTCAAGACCCATGTATCTTAGTTCTTTGGGATCACAATTATGCTTTTCCAAAAAAATGGGCTCCCAGGGCATTGGTTTGATTATCATTATCATTATTGCCCTATCATGCTCCTGGATTCTTATTTTTAATGGCCTAGCTGCCATCCCCACATATCTTTCCCCACAGGGGCACCAACATTTGTAGATTACATACGGTGTGGTGTAAGTAATAAAATGTTTGATTTCAATTTTCATGGAACTAGAACTGTAGTATTTGCCAGTATTTGTATATTTATATATGCTACATCTGCCACAACGGAAGAAACATTTTGGCTTCTCTGTCAGCCAACTACTCCCTTGTCCTTGTTTGCAAGACTCCTTAAAGTGGCTCTTAATCTGTTTCCAATATGTATCCCCCAACTGAAGGTAACTCGGGGCTTACTGACCACACATGTTTTTATTATTGGATACATGTGTAATATCGACCAACATTTGTGGATCACTTCCCCCACTTTGCCTGCCAGTGCATTCAGCTGTTATAAAATTAACTACTGTAGGATCATTTGTTTTGTTTTTCCTTTATTGGCACAAATCCTGTCTCCTCCCACCCCTTCCCCAGCTTGCGCCCCCCCAGGAGTCAACAAGTCCTCGCAAGTTAACCTGGCAACATTGCCTGAAGCTTCCTGCAGAGTTTGCTTGCTAAACCTTCACTCAAGGAATCTATCATAGGTTTCTGTCATCTGCTTTTGTAAAGCAATTTCTGTAGACCAATTCCTTTTAGTTCTTATTATTTCCCCATAAGGAATGGAGGAAATCAAATACCTCGCATGAACACTCTGTGCATGGAGAACTGAGTTTGCAGCTATTTCTTTTTTATGTCCTGCAAACTGAATTTTAGTATCCTGTTCTCCAATAAGTTCCAAATCTAAAAAATTAAAAGTCTGCTTTTCCAGGAAAGTGTAAATTGCAAATCTAAATTATTACAATTTTTTTTCTTCTCTTTGGGGCCATGCTCCCCTAGCCACACAAATGGGCTCACCTGTCTCCCAGTGACCTGCCCCTCATACTTGGGGAAGCCCCCCCCCTGAGTGGGGCTGCCATAGGTGGAACTGTCATGGCCAGAGGGGACAGGCACCAGGAGTGGCTCATACATGAGCAGCCAGCATTTTCTAGGATTGCTCCCTCCAGAGCTGAGTGCGCGCAATGACGTAAGCCAAGGAGGAACCCGCATGCTTCTGTGCGTGCTCCCCTCAATGTGTCTGCACTCGACTCCTCCATGCTCTCGCACAGTGCCTTGCTCCCCAGCCTCCGCCAGGGGGCAACCAGGCACCAGTGCTGCATGCCCCCCCTCCTCGGAGAAGGAGAGCAGTCCCCTGGATGCTCAGTCCTTTCCCATCACTACCGACCCCACGATGGCCCATGCCCATTCCTGAACATGGGTCGCCAGCATGGCACAAGGTGTGGCATCAAAGTGCCTCAATCCTCATCTGGGCCAGCTAAATTATTACAATTTAAATATTCCAATGAAATGTGTGACTGTTTCCTTCATTCCTATCCATATGTCAATTATATCATCAATAAATCTAAGCCATAATTTTAATATAGCTCAGATATGGATTACTTCTTGCTTCAAAAATAAACGTATTCTCCCAATGTCCCATAAATACATTTGCATAGGATGGGGCAAATATAGCTCCCATCACCGTGACGCAATTCTGAACATAAAATTCTTTATTAAACAAAAAATAATTATGAGTTAAACAGAACTCCAAAGAACTCAATAAAAAAGTTTTAGAAATTTCCATATTATCCAGGAAATAAAATTCCACTGCTGTTAAACCTTTATCATGTTAGATGGATGTATATAAACTGGCTACATCTATTGTAAGCCAGATATATTTAATGTCCCAGGTCACATCTTGTATTTTACTCATTAAATCCATACCACTTCTCAAGTATGATTTTAATTCAAATACCCTGGGCTGAAGGAAACCATCTATAAAAGTGGCCAAGTTATACATCAAAGAATTAATCCCTGACACAATTGGGTGGCCTAGTGGATCTTGTAAATATTTATGTGTTTTCGGCACAATGTACAAACTAGGTACGACCATTTTTTTTTAACTTTCCCCGGAACCAGAAGTTTCTAACATGACAGAATAATCTTAACTAATTTTACAAAACATCTGGTTGAGATAAAAAAATAAAATAAAGTTTAAAATCAAAATATAATTGATTTATATTTATCTATAATGTCATCAATTTGCTGGTAGTCTTTTGTGCATCAGTAAAATAATAATTGATTGAGTTTTTACAAGCAGATGTATTAAAACTGTCACTTGTGTAGTGAGCTTTTAAGGTCTCAGCCATATTGGTAACCATTAACCATAACTGAATGTAAAATAATATTAATACTAATGTTTATTTAATGGTTTTATGCTGTTAAGACAATGGTCGATTGATGATTTATTCACAACTGAGCACTTTTTTTTGCACTGTGTTACTACTATGTACATGACGGATATTTTTTATAATTAAGATATGTAGCTTTAAATACATTTAAAATGTCACAAGTGCATCACATGATTCTCAAACCACAGGTATATAAGGTGTATTCGACGAATGGCTTTTAGATCTGCCTCCTGACAAAGACCCGGATTAGGGTTGAAGGTCTGGGGCTAGATTTTGGTTGACAGTTCCCTGTCACCACAATAAAACTTTAAAACGGAATTTGTGACTTCTCTACTTGTTTCAGCAATAGTGCTGGTCTTCTGCTAAACTGCCAATAGTCACTACAGGCAGGAGGTGCCCTGTCCCCTCCACACCTGTCCTAGAAGGGGTCCCACGAGGCTCCATCCTTGGTCCAATCCTATTCTCACTTTTCCTCAATGACCTGCCCTCTGCCCGTGTCTCCTCAAATATCCACATATATGCAGATGACAGAGTCATTTACATCTCCAGCCCTTCAGTCATGGCTGTGGAAGGTCTGCTCCAGCACGACTTCCACAATGTACTGCTCTGGTTCCACATCAACCAACTCTGAGCCAACACTAAAAAACAGTGTCCATGATCTTTCACACCAGCCAGAAAGTGGCCATGCTCTCACCCCTAGTCGCCTTCTCCATGCTGGCTAGCACCCCGGTTTGAAGTAGTCCCCATCTTCAAGTACCTCAGTGTGTGGTTAGATAGTAGGCTGGACTTCTCTGCCTACATTGATGCCATCCATGCCAAGCTGTTTCCCAAACTCAGTACACTGTACCACAAAAAGGACTGCCTTTCTACCAAGGTCCACCGGGAGCTGGTCACCAAAATGGTTCTCTTGGTTTTGGACTATGTGGACGTGGTCTATGGCACCCCCCCTTCCCTAGCCAGACTGGATACCTCTGCAATGCTTTCTGCCACTTTGCTAACAATGCACCCTCTCATAATCATCCCTGCTTCCTCTGCTCCTCCGTATCCATCCTCCGTCTTCTTTCACGTCACTAGAACCACTGTTCTTCTTTAATCTCAGAATACTGGTTTGGGTCCCTCCCCGCTTATCTGTCTTCTCTTCTATCCCCTCTTTCTTCTACTTCCTCCACTCCAGAGATACTCACACCTTCTATCTTCCCCATCCACATGCCTCTGCTGAGCAAATTGCTTTCTCGTATCATATCACCTCTCTCTCTGGAACCTGCTTCCCTTCTCCCTCCCCTTCTCTCCCTCACTTCTAGCCCTTAGATACCAGCTAAGGCTTCTCCTGGCTCCCTCCTGCTAACCCTCCACCCCTTCCCATGCTGCAACTGCCCCTCTCCCATTCATGCTTTTTGACTCTTACCAGTGACCTCAATGTAACCCCTAGGTGGTGCTATCTCAAGGGCTACTACCCCTGCCTGCTTGGCTAGTAGCAGGTTAAGGGGCCTGAGTTCTGAAACGGGTGCCTTCACCAGGAGGTCAGGGTTGGTAGTGGTCAAGTTAACCTGGGCACAGCCCTCTGGGACACTGTAACTCCTCTCTTTCCACTTTAGTGGCCTGAAAACTGTACAATAATCACTTTCACAATACCCCTGGTACACCACACAGATACCCACACTGTTTGCACTTGCCACCAGGGCTGATTCCTCTGGCTCGACCCTGGGGACCCCCTGTAAACAAGGTTAGGCACAGCAAATAGCAGCAGAACAGTACTTTGAACACAAATTGGAACCACAGTCAGATTTAATGCAGAAAAAGTTAGATCTGTTTTATTCAAGGGCTTGAACAAGGGAGGGGCAAAATCAGGTTAATTAGCTTAAAAGTTAAATCAATCACGCAGTTATGCATGCGCTTTAAGATCCCCCACACAGTCACACCTATGGGTACCCAGGTGGAGAAGAGATGGGCTAGCCAGGACCATTGCCCAGGGTAGGCCTGCGTCACAGCTGGTTAGGGCCCTGTGATGGAAAAAAACAACATGTGCAATACACACTATTTGTAATCTGAAGCTGGAGGGCTTAGTTCGTGAAGAAAAAAGAAACAACCAGGCAATCAGATGACACATTTAGATTAAGCTGTTGTTGCAGGGAGCTACCCTGATCATTACTCATGATACCCAAGACTGGACATAGGCTGGACAAAAATCGAGGCAGCAGGTGACTTATCTGGAGAGCCAGGAGAAGCAGGGCCCACATGATTCACTGAGGCATTGTTCCTGTTCAAGCATGGAGCAGGGGGCTGATCCCCAGGCAGGTCTTTCGTCGATGGCTTCTCTGTGCAGTGGGTAGTCTGGCTGGGCCAGTCTGGCAAGACCCAGACCACATGGAAACAAATTCGGATGCAGTCCGTTTTGGGCTGGATACAGCTTCCAGCAAGCAGAACACAGTTCACACAGTGGGGGACCAAATCATGACTGACTTGCGGCTCACAGCACATTTACATGTAACGGAATTCTACTGTGCCAAGCAAAGTGCTCCCTGGTCATAATCGCAAAGTCTCTGCACACATCGGGAGCTTGGGGGCAGCTGGAACTCCTGACAGGCCAATCGCATTCAGCAAAATCTTCCGTCTTCTTCAGGTTGAGTCTGGTCCTACTTCAGTAGCTTACTTTAATCACACAACTTGGATTCAGTCCGAAAACAATTCTCTTCTTCCTGTCAGAGCAGTACACAGACATGAAGGACAGAAATCAGGCCTTTCCACAGTTCTCCCACGTGAAAACTATGCAGACGGCTGCTCAAACTATATCGAGCTGTTGCTTCTTCAGCTTACAACTTAGATCTCACTTAAACAGCAGACAGCTTGGGGATTTCCCTCAGATCCAAAAGGTTTGGTTGGCTGATTCGGCTGTCAGTCAAAGCAAGAGCTCCCTCTTCAGTTGCAAAAAGGCGGCAAAAGCCCAAAACAACAATTCCTACAGATTTTGACTCCAGACAGCTCTTGTAGTCTGGTTCCATTTTAGGTCCCACCAGAACTGATTGGTGCAATTCACAGTCCAGGACCGATATAGTGGAGATAAACAAAACAGTCCTTGCTGCAAAGAAGGCAGGTTAGACAAACTACATTATCATTATCACTCTAAATGATTTTCAGCAAATAGTTACATCTTTCAACAGAGCTCCCTCACAGATTACTTATGACTGCAATCCAGGCAGCTCTTAAAGTGACAGTACACAGAGGGTAGGATATTCAGACTGCGCCAGGCTATGGCGCAAGCCTGGGCACAGTGCAACTGGGATGTGCCAGTGGTTGACTGGGTGATATGCAACAGTGCTGCGCCATGGCACAGCACTGTTGAATATGGCTCCATGGCCACCCGCATTGTGCATGGTGCAGTGGCACTACGCTAACGCAAGTGGCCAGGGAGGAGCAGGGGATGCGCCAGCACAAGTTCCATTGTGCTAGGTGCAGCAACCACGATATTCAGCAATGGACATGCAAATGGGGCCATAATACATGCAAGGTGCAAACGGGGCCATTTGCATGTCATTATGGCTCCATTTGCATGCAGGTATGCCAATCCCTGGTGACTTGCGCCTGGCGCCGTGCCAGGCAGCAGCCATCGGGGACAAACACCCCCTGCCCCTCACCGGCAATGCACCCCAGCCCGATGGAGGGCTGTAATGTGTATTAATATCCCTGGTGGTCCAGTGGACCCGATCCCACAGCCCGATTGTGGGCTTTCATCATATTAATATCCCTGGTGGTCCAGTGGACCTGATCCCACAGTCCAATCGGGGGCTTTCAGTATTCGAATATCCCTAGTGGTCCAGCGGTACCCCTCTCCCAACCTGCCCAATCAGTCCCGCCACCCTTCTCCCTTCTCCGGTCAGTGGCAGGCAGCAGCACCCCACCTGCAAGTCACCCGGCCACCCGTCAACTGACAGCGTACAGTACAGCTGTATGCCCATTGGTCCACAGCATGGGCCAATGGGCATGCAGACCATACTGTACTACACAGTCCCGATATGTGAATGGATCCATTCACATATCAGGATAATAAACTAAGCACGATCTATACACCCATTGTCCCGCTGTGGACAATGAAGTCTAGCTGTACTGCTCGCTGTCGGTCGCAGTGGCCAGGCGGCTGGTGATGCTGCCACCACGCTGACGCGGGGTGGGGTGATGGGACTGAGTGGGTGGGTTGGGAGGAGGAACTGCTGACTATCAGGATATTTCAGCTACTGAAAAGCCTGCAATCGGGCTGTGGGATCGGGTCCACTGGACCACCAGGGATATTAACATGATGAAAGCCCATGATCGGGCTGTAGGATCAGGTCCACTGGACCAATAGGGATATAAACATAATGGAAGCCCGCGATCAGGCATGGGAGGCGACCGTGATGGACGGTGCCGCTGGAGCTCGGGTGGCCACCCACAGCTGGCAGCTGCCGTGTTCCACCCTGCAATATGGCAGCTCACCTGTGGGTGGCCAGCTGTTGCTTCTTTTTTATTTGGCACAGCTGTGTGCAGTGCACATAGGGGTTGCACCTGCCTATGCTCAGCACATCCTGGGCTGAATATCGGGATGTGCGGGGTATGCATGGGCACACACCCCCCACTTGAGCTACATACATTACTGATGCACCCCGGCGCATCGGGATTTGTGCCCCGCACCTTCCCCGTTTCAATATCGCACCGGGGCACATCAGTGGGTTGCGCAAGGTGCACCCCTGTTGCGCCATGTGCAAACCTTTTGAATATCCTGCCCACAGTCTATACAGGCACTCTCTGTCAATCACATTTAAACTGCTAAAATGCAGGACACCAGTCTGGCAGTGAGCATTTAGGCAAGCTCAAAGAAGACTTTTCGGGAACCCCCATTTGTAGGGGGGGTTACATGAAACTGCCTGCCTTGTCATGTCTGTGCTGCCAAAGCACTGTCACTTTTTGAACAGGCACCATGCACTTTATTTAGCTCTTGTTTCATTGTATGCTGCCCTGTAAGCTAATTTTACGGTCCTCTATTTGTTATGGCATTGTTCTGCTTGTTATGTATTCTGTTACTGCACTTTGTAATTGCTGCCACATTTCATAGCTTGATGTGATTTTGTTATTCTGTACTGTCCTTACCTTCTCCCCTGGGTGACACCTGGAAACAAGCCTTGGCTCAGTGTACATCTCTCAGTTACTGATTTTTAAATAAATAAATGTTCATTTTATGGTACAGGAGCCCCTCCTTTGACCTAGTCCTTACCTCCATCTTAATGCATCCAACCTTGCATTTACTCTATTGACTGTGGCAGCACATTGCCTGCCTTGTTTCAGCACACTCACATCAAATCAAATCAATTTCAAATCGAATCAGATTTTATTTGTACACTGGAAAGTATGTGAGCAAAAAAGCCCATTTTCACAAACCTCCAGTGGGGGAATACATCATAAAGGTAATGAAAACATAACAAAGTACAGCAAAGACAGATAACCATATTAACATGGGAACAATATCATATAATACAAAGGCAGGGCAGAATATAAATAAAGCACAGAAAGTTAGGCAACACAGTTTGGCTGGTAATCACAAGGTTAACCTAGATTTTATAAGAATCAATTATTTTGTGAAGGAGGGAGAGAAACTGACTAGGCAGTACCCATAAGTGCAGTGAGAGGGGGAAGTGTGGGTCTAAAGGGGTTGGGAGAAATGTGGTGCAGAGGGAGTGGAAATGGAGGGGAGACGTGTGTGTATAGAGGGGGGATGGGGTGGAAGGAAGGGGCTTCCTCCATGTATTGCTTGGTCCACTGTCCACAGCTACCCCAGATCCTTTTCCTTGGAAATGATGTCCACTGTTGCACCACACCAAGTGTATGTACAACTTGGATTCCTCAACCCCTCGGTATAGTACCTAGCACTTTCCCACATTAAATGTAAGTCCCCGGTTCTTCGTCCAGATCTCTAATGTATGTATTAGGTTCCCCTGTAATACATCCCCCTCATCTGCTTTGTCCACTTCTTGACAATTTAGTGTCATCAAAAAACTTTAGCAGGCTGCTGCTGACCCCCCCTCCCCCTCAGGTTATTAATAAATATGTTAATGAGCAACATTCCCTGCACCATTACCTGCGATACTCAACTCAGCACATCTATCCACTCTAAATGGTGAGCTGCCATCACCACTCTGCTTCCCATTAGCAGCCAGTTTTCTATCAACCTCATGAACATTTTGTTGACTCCATATTGCATTACTTTCTCTATGGGGTCCCATGTGGTACAGTGTCAATGGGACTTTCTAAAGTCCACATGGAATAAATCCATAGCCCAGTCTGCTTATCCTCTATTCACACCCCTCGTTACAACCTCAAGCACAGCAATCAGATTAGTTTGGCATGATATAAATTTTGTGAAACCATGTTTTGTGCTAGAGAACAGCTCATTCTCTTCCATGTGATGGACCACCTCATATTTTAGGACTGACTTGAACACTTTGACAAACACCGCTATAAGGCTCACAGGTATGTAGTTATCTGGGTCTGACCTCACCCCCTTCTTGAATAGGAATGTGAAACTGGCTGTTTTCTAATCCTTTGGTACCATCCTTGTCTGCAAAAAGTCCTGCACTATATCAGCTAGGGTTGTAGTCAAAACCCCTTTTATCTCCACTATTACCTTCAGATGGATACCATCCAGACCCTGGGATTTTCTTGGATTAATACCCAATTAATACTTAACTGCTTATTCTGGCATGATCAGCACTGACCTCTGGTTGCCCTGCATCTCTCTGTTAACATTCACATTCAGCTAGCCATGCCTTCTAACTTGCTGGCTAAATACTGACCCCAAAATAGTTACTCAGTATTTCTGTCCTTTCACCTGCCACATTCAGTGCCCCCTTCCCAATGATCAAGGGCATCAACATATCCCTGACTCATTTTGTTCTTTATTTATTGAAAAAGGGTGCATTATTCCCCCCTTGATCCCCTATGCAACCCTGGTTTCTAGCACTTTCCTGGCCTGTGTGCTCATGGCACTGCATTCCTTCTGCAATTCCCTATACTCTGCTTCCCTCGCTATGTCCCCAGACTTCTTCCACTTATAATATGCTGTTTCATTGTCCACTAGCTTCTCCTAGAATTTCTTGGACAACCATGGAGGCCTCCATTTAGTCTTCTTGCCCTTGTTGCACACAGAGATACATATACTGTAGTCACGAGGGGCGTGGCTAACTGTCGGTGATGGCAGATGTGTGCTAGCTAGCTCTTCGGGGTATAAAGTTATAATTGCCTAAAAAGCTGTTAATGGACTATTTTCACTACATAAAAGTGGTACCTACAATTAGTTAAATACATGGCATCTGCTAAAAATAAAAATCATCAAGGGAAAATTCAGTTTGACTCTGCTAAGCCACCGCAATCTGGGAAGCTCGGTGAGGCATCTATGACACAGCAGGCCGCTAGCATGGAGGGCTCGACTAGTTCAGCTGGGCCAGATATGGACATGCTCACCAAAATGCTTGCGCGGGTGTACCTTCAACTCTCCTGCAAATGCAGCAGGAAATGAAAGCTGGGTTCCTAAATCTCACTGCTCAGCTCACCCACCTACAAGGAATAGTGTCAGGGCTTTCTGAATCCTCGGCTGAACACTCCACATAGATTGCTGAACTCAAGCAAAGGGTGAGAACACTGGGGGACACACTGTCCAAGGTCTCTGCAGATAGAAGTGCTATGAAAGCCACATTAAAAGAGCTTCAAATCGGCGCATCATTGGCCTCCCTGAGGGCACAGAGGGCTGGGATGTGGCAAGGGGCCTACAGAAGTGGCTGGTGTCACAGCTGGGCCTCTCAAATAAGTATGAAGATTTTGAAATAGAGCGTGCGGATCGGGTCGGTCTACCTCCTAAGCCTGGAGAAACAGCAAGACATTGCTTAATAAAATACCTTCATTTTCAAGATAAAGACAAACTACAAAAAGTGAAGCAGATGGGCCCAATCCTATTTGAGAACACCAAGGTGCACGTCTATCAAGATTTCAGTAAGGAACTGCAGAGTAAAAGGCAAAATTTCTCTCAAATTAAATCAAAGCTTCATAACCTTGGTTGGTCCTTTACTTTTCATTACCTGGCTCATCTGCAGGTTGATCAACCTCGGCAGGCCCCTCGCTTTTTTCTTTGCCCTAGAAGAGCTGAAAAGTGGATAGCTGAGGAGGAGACCAGGCAGAAAAGGGCCCAGTCAGCAGGTACTTGATATTATTGCCACTTTGTTAAGTATATCCCGGTCCTATTACCCCTGGGGCTCTTATTTTCTCTGCGTTCTAGCTATCTGATCTGCAATCTTTAAATTTTTCAGCTAGCAGTTCAATTCACTGAGGGGCTTCCCGGTGGTTATAGCAGATTGTGCAATTGCTCTTTTCGAACACAAACTGCAAAGATGCTTTCTCTGGATCCCTAAGGGCCCCAACCATGTCTGGGGACATGGGTACCAACGGGCTTACGTTCTTTACTTTGGTGTGCTAATGGTAATTTTAGTGATTTGATAGTCTGGGTCCAGCACAAAAGGGCTAGATGGTCAGTCCTTGAGGGCGAGTATCTGTTAACTTTGAATTTACGCTCGCACTTACAGCTTGATCTGAACTGGAGTTGGAACATTGTGATGCCCCAGTTCTAATTAGTAATGAAGAACTTTAATATCTGCCAGTTGTTGTTTGGTTGGGGACTTGCAGGCTTATTTCTGCTCGCATATGGGGGTGGAGCGGGGGCTGCAATTTTTTGCGGGGGGATGTTGTGGGCAGGGTTAGTAAAGGGAACGGTGTTGTAAGTGAGTATGAGGGGATGTGATCACAAATTCTCTCACTGTAAGTATTACCTGAGCAACCACTCCCGTCGTCATGGGCCAAAAACCACACTACTGGGTTTTGTCTTAACGTCGCTTTATTTGATCAAACCTTACACATGCATGTGGGACTTCTACAATGGAGAAGGTCTCCGATTACAATTTACAGCAGCTTTTTATAAGCTAGATTTTGCACTTCTTATCTTGAAAAATACCAACATTTCAGTATAAGCCAATCATAAGACAGCATAACAAGTTTTTAGCAATGTAACAGAAAAAAACAAGTTGATATGTATGAGGTATTTTTCCACTACTTATTCCATTTCTTTCCCAATACTGCTTGATACATATGCCTGGGTCAAGCTGACCTGAGAGAGACAATGAGTTTCACTCACACCATAGCAATGTCTCTACGTGCTGTTATCTTTATATTTTGTCCGAGCCTGTTATACAGGCTGGTACAACCAGTTCTGCTCAGTTTTATCTAGCTTTCTGTTTTTACAAATATACCTCAAATAACCTCAGTATCATTCTATAACCCTGTAAAAAAGAAAACATGAACTCAGAAATTTCTACTACATTCATTATGACTTTGTTACAGCATGACTTTCAAAGCAAGCACAGCTTCAAGGCATATAATAGCAAATATAGCTTTAGGATATATAAAAATTCCCTCACACTCTCCCCCCTTTTGATACTATGTATCAACTAACCGATCCCTTTTTACTTTTTCTCACTTTATATTTTGGTCACAATCTGGCTCGAATACTGTAGCAATAAAAAAGGTTAGCTGTGGATGGTGACATGATCCCCACCCACTACACTTTAAATTATAACAAGATAATATTACAATTAGTTTAGTAAGTTTCATACCTTACTATAAAGATGGGGAACTTCTTTTTCTCTAGAAGAAAGAGAAGAAACACAGACAAACAACAAAAACAAACACACACCAGTTTAAAGATAAAACAAGATTATTTCCATAGGATAAAAGAAGCCAAGCATCCCTGGGTTCCCTTATCCTAAGCATGACAAAATGTCAGCTGAGTTTATAAAAAATCCAGATTGATGGTAATACTGTACGTACGTATCTCTTAGAATGCATTTCAAAAAGACAAAAAATGATTACACCATGGTCACACATAAAAACAAAAGCCATTGTTTTTAACTGTAGATGGTAAACTCTCAAAAACAGCTGTAATAGTCCTTTTTTCAAAAGCATACTATATATATATAATAAAAATATGGGGAGATGATGAATAATTCTCCCCTTCCAGCTGGAGTATTGCCTGTGTTGGCTGCAAGTCAGAAGCAGTGAGACGAGAAGAAAAGTTTGTTCCTCTTCACTTAGAATACTAGTTTTGCAATAAAAAGTCAAATTACATGGTTCACTCTTGGTGTGCTTTCATGAAAACATACATTTTGTGTGAAAAGTTGTGCTTTAGGTATGGAATACACATCAAGTTTGAACTGGTAGTAACATAAAATGTTGAAACACAAGAAGGTCAAATAACGTGCAAAAGGTCACAGTGTGCATGCAAGGGTCGTTCAAACCCAGTTATTTTTTTTAGTGTCCTTGAACACTACTGATATTAAATATCTTTAAATAATAATAAAGCATACAATAAAACTGCTGGCCAAGACAGTACACACACATACACATACACAAAAAGAAATACTTAACACAATATAAGACTGACATTGTTTCACACCAATTTGCTGAGGTAATGCCCATAGTTTCATTAGAAAACTGTACATGTTTTAGATATATGTGCTGCCTCCCCCTGTCTTGTAACACTGACAATTTTTAAATCAACACATTTATACATATCACCATGCCAAATCTTTCCAGAACAAAACACTTTTTAAACACATTTTAACTCCGTTAAAATGCAGCACAACATATCATCTGTAAGTGAACACATCTTGTATAACATGGTTACACCTTTTGGCGCATAGCCAAAATATGGCACCCTGCCATTTTGCAAAAAGTTTCTGGTTATAACTAGAAGTATGATAAAGCCATTTATAGCTGTTAACACATTACATTTTCACCTAGCAGTGGCTTGGCACATTGCTTGCAAACTACAAATCTTTCTGCACATTGCAATCTATATGACGTCATAACTCTTCACCATCAACACTACCTGCTCCAACCAACAACTACAAACAAAGTTCTTCACTGACCCTATCTAGGCAGCACAAATGTTCCATTAAAAATAAAGCCAATTAAAACAGTCAGCTATGAGGCAAAGAAGCTTCTTCTTTCTTTTTACTGTAACATGTTGTGCACTGAAAACAGTCAATCCTATCTCAAACCTTGACAACAGAACATAATTACAGAACACAGATATAAGCTAGAAAATATGCACGAGAAAGGCGGAGCATTACCTTGTTTAGTATATGTATTACAGAAATAAAACAGACAGACATAAAACAACTTTAAATAAAAAATTCAGACTTACCCGGTGCCAAGGTATTTTTCTTCTTCTTTTCCGATACACTAGTCTGAGTAAGAAAACTGACTGCAGGACCTTCATGATAATTTCCAAATGCTGCAGCTATTAACCCTTTCAAAGGTTTTAACCCTTTCAAAGGTTTTCTTTTGGCCATTTTAGTAACCTGCCAAACCAAGTCTTTTTCCAGAGCTCTGGTTTGCAGTTTAAAAACAAAACAAAAAAATCTCTAACAGTACTAGGTTGAGATCCATCTAGTAGAGGTCCCCAGTACTTGGGTTTGGGATCAAATGTTTCAGCCTCTATAGGAGGCAAGGGAACTTGAAATTGATACAGAAAAACTTGAAACTACACAGATAGGCAACATGGGGGGGGGGGATTTTCAAATCATCCCGTCTGTAGTCACCTACTGTGCGTACATCCACAGTAGTTTATTTTTCTTTCATTAGATGTTGCTTATCTAACTTTACTTAATCAGCCGCTGCTTTTCTCCTAAAAGCAGCCTGTACTGTGAAAGCCATCATTGGCTCTAACAGTATATACTTGCAGCAACACAAATTACAAGTACAAAGGGCAGTGCAGTTGCCCTTGTAATTTATTTGGTCAAACTTATCAAACATACATTTTGCCAGTCAGATAATACTAACTCTGGACCCAGCTATTTTTCCTTGTTTCCCATATTATCTAGGCCTGTCCTTTATAGTGCACACTCACTCCAAGGTATTCTTGTACTTACAGTGATGATGAGTGTCATGGCCCCTAAGCACACGTCCTGATGGGGTTCCACAAAAATGTCCTTCTTTTTGTCCAAGGGAAACAACCCGATCATGAGGTGACACGGACCGAAGAACTCATCCTGCCGACTACGCCAAAACTGTGATCGCAAATTCTCTCACTGTAAGTATTACCTGAGCAACCACTCCCGTCGTCACGGGGTAAAAACCACACCACTGGGTTTTGTCTTAACGTCGCTTTATTTGATCAAACCTTACACATGCATGTGGGACTTCTACAACGGAGAAGGTCTCCGATTACAATTTACAGCAGCTTTTTATAAGCTAGATTTTGCACTTCTTATCTTGAAAAATACCAACATTTCAGTATAAGCCAATCATAAGACAGCATAACAAGTTTTTAGCAATGTAACAGAAAAAACAAGTTGATATGTATGAGGTATTTTTCCACTACTTATTCCATTTCTTTCCCAATACTGCTTGATACATATGCCTGGGTCAAGCTGACCTGAAAGAGACAATGAGTTTCACTCACACCATAGCAATGTCTCTACGTGCTGTTATCTTTATATTTTGTCCGAGCCTGTTATACAGGCTGGTACAACCAGTTCTGCTCAGTTTTATCTAGCTTTCTGTTTTTACAAATATACCTCAAGTAACCTCAGTATCATTCTATAACCCTGTAAAAAAGAAAACATGAACTCAGAAATTTCTACTACATTCATTATGACTTTGTTACAGCATGACTTTCAAAGAAAGCATAGCTTCAAGGCATATAATAGCAAATATAGCTTTAGGATATATAAAAATTCCCTCACAGGGATTAGGGAAGTTGTGTTACATAAGGGGGTTCAGTTGAATTTTGCATGCCTACGTGGAGATGGGGGGGATTTGGAGCCTTGACTGGAGGGTTTTATAATTCTGTGCTACACTCTCCTATAGTTGAGCTTCTGGTGCCCTCTAGTATCCTTTGGTGGTATTGCATTTGGGTGGTGAGTTGGGGATTTGGAGGAGGGTGGGAAGGGTGAGGGGTTCAACATGGGGCTTCGGTTCTTATTAAAGGTTAAAACTGTTGGTTCAGGATATGCATGTCTTACTACTGGGGTAAGATTGTTAGATGTAGGCTTAAAATATGGCCTGTGAACTTAAGATAGTCATTTGGAACATAAATGGGCTGAAAACAATTCTTAAATGTAAGAAAGTCCAGGCTGAGGCTCGCAGAATGAAAGGGCAAATACTTCTATTACAGGAAACACATTTTTCTGCCAGTAAAGCTCACAGGATGACTGTCTTTATGGGGGGAACATGGGTCTCTTCCTCGTCTTCATCAAAGGCTAGAGGTGCTTCGGTCTGGCTTCCTTGGGGTAGCTCTGCCGAGGTTATCGATTCCTTTGTGGACATTGCTGGGTGATATGCTGTCACTAAAATCCATGTGTCAGGGGGAGACATATTCTTGCTGGGGTCTGTTTATGCCCCCAACATTGATGACCCAGGCTTTTTTCCAAAACTTGCAGTGGATATGTCTAGATGGGAGGGTCCATGGTTACTTGGGGGGGGACTATAACTGCATGTTAGACACAGTACTGGACCACTCTAACACCACATTGGTGCCCATGACCCAGAATGCCAAAGCCCTGGAATGGATTCAAGAAGAAATGGGTCTAGCGGACGTTTGGCGCGTAACTGCCACCCTACCGATAGGGAATACAGGTTTTTTTTTCATTCCCACTAGTCCTGTGTGAGGATTGACAGAAAACTGGCCTCATCTTCTTTATTATCAGAGATGGGAGAGGTCAAATACCTTCTCATGTTAGTTTCTGATCATGCACCCCACTCCCTAACTTTAAACCATATGGGAATTGCTGGCCCTCCACGCACTTGGAGGCTAGACCCTCTTCTCTTAAAAGACCCCAAATTTGTGGATCAAATGAGAGATAGTGTACAAGAGTTTCTGACCCACAATATTAAAGGGGAAACATCTCATGGCATTAGGTGGGAGGTGTTAAAAGCATTCATTAGGGGCCATACTATTTTCTATGCATCCCATCGCAAGAAAGAAGATAAGAAATTGACATCCCTTAGAATTAAGATAGGAGCCTGTGAAAATGCACATAAACAAAAGTCCTCGAAAGTTCTTTATAATATTATTCAACGTCTAAGATATGAGTATAATGTCTTAAATAGTGCGAAATTAGAACGCTCAGTATTATTAGCCAATGCAGGCACCTATTTTGATGGGGATTGTGGGGGCAAGTTTCTGGCATGGCAGATCAAGTGTAAAGAAAATGAAAGGTGAGTGGGAGAGATTGCTGTACCTGGGAGGGGCATGGTATATGATGTTGAAAGCATTAGCAAGGCATTTGTACAGTTCTATAAGGAACTGTATACCTCAGAGTGTAATCCTTCTAGTGGGGAAATAGACTCCTTCTACAACCGGGCCTCGCTAAACAAACTGGATATGGAGGAATCGAGGAAGTTGGGGACCCCTCTGTCAAGACAAGAGGTTCAGGCAGCTATAGTGGCCTTGAAAGGTGGGAAATCTCCTGGCCAAGACGGCATTTCCATTGATTTTTTTAAAACCTTCTGCCCGCAATTACTGGACCCATTGTTTAACATGCTCGAGGAGGGATTGCAGAGGGGAATTCTGCCCACTTCCACACAGTCTGCAGTTATCACTGTCTTCCCTAAACCTGGGAAGGACCCAACAAAATGCGCATCCTACCATCCCATATCTTTGCTTACAGCAGACTATAAAATCATGGCAAAAATAATGGCCACCCATTTGGAAGCAATGCTTCCCCTGTTGATTCACCATGACCAGTCTGGATTTGTTAAAGGACAGCAGGGCAAGCACAACATCAGGCGAATCCTTAATGTGATCTACAAATGGGGTCGGAAGAAATGGTCACATGAGGCTGCAATAGTTGCATTGGATGCAGAAAAAGCATTCGACTGTGTAGAATGGGCTTATTTATTTGATGTAATGGGGAGGATGGGGTTGGATATGACCTTCTGTCAGTGGGTGCAGACTCTATATAACAACCCCACAACTCAGATTGTTATCATTGGCAACCTTTCTAAATCCTTTGTCCTGGAAAGGGGTGCTTGTCAGGGGTGCCCACCATCCCCTCTGCTTTATGTCCTTTCCCTGGAACCCTTGGCAGCTGTTCTGCGGGCTCACCCTGATATTGATGGGTTTGCGGGGGGGGGGGGCTGTGGATAAGATCTCAATGTATGCAGATGACCAGTTGCTATATTTACAAAATCCTGTGAGGGATCTACCTGCTGTGCATAGGCTCATGAAGGAATTTGGAGCCCTTTCTGGTCATAAGGTAAACTGGACCAAAAGTGTGATACTACCTATTGGCAATTGTGATAGGGCTCAACTCATTGACAATCTGGGGGGATTACAGTTAGTTAATCAACTAAAATATCTGGGGATCCATCTATCGGCATCAATTGGGTCCCTATATACCCTAAATTATAGACCATTGTTAGCTAAAATAGCCAAAGATTGTGAGCGCTGGGCGGCCCTTCCCCTTCCCCGTTGGGCAGAGTAGGTACTGTTAAGATGATGATATTGCCAAGGTGCTTGTATATTTACCAGTCTCTTCCTATTAGAGTCCCACAGAGCCACTTCAGATGCTTATAAGCAGTATTGCACAGATATCTATGGAAGGGAGGTGGGGCACATATTCATAGGGTTATACTATTTCAACCCCCCAATAGAGGTGGAGTAGGGCTACCAGACTTTAGGGCCTACTACTGGGCCGCTCAATTAGCATATCTCCCACAGGGATGCGAGAAGGATACATTGGCCTGGATGAGACTGGAGAAGGAGATGATGTCTGGCAGTTTTAAACATGACCTATTAACTGGTAGTCTTAATTCCCCAGTACCCTTGCCTGAGAGCTCAATATCTAACCCTTTTAGTAATAACACTCTAGAAATCTGGAAGAAAATGCATCAGCACATAGGCTGGCAGGGAGGTCTTTCACCATATATAAGTCTGCTTGGGGTGGTAAGATTAAGGGGCCCTTATTCAATACAGTTTATTCAGAGACTGCAGTATTTGAACAAGGTGGGTCTGTCTTATGTAGTTCAGCTGTATGAGGGTGGTCTTATTCGTCGCTTTCAGGAACTCTGTGAAAAGAGGGGGATCCACTCTGGGGATTTTTTTGTATATCTCCATATTAGGCAGGTCTGTGGATCCACCATGTTAGCTGGTGCAGGGTGGGCATCCCCATCACCCTTTGAGGAGGAGTTGTATAGACCTCAGCCTGAAGGCAGGCCGCTTTTGACTTATTATCACACTATTCTGGGGAAGAGTGTGGAGGTACCTCAAGTGAGTAGGTCGAGATGGGCGGAAGACCTCTCTCTAGATATAGATACACATACATGAAAGTTGGCTTGCTCTCACTATGTACAATGTTCACAGAGTAATAGGCTGAGGCAGATACAGCTTAACTTCTTGCATAGGGCCTATATTACTCCAGTAAGAATGCTTTCAATGGACAATACCAGGTCTAACATTTGTCCAAAATGTAACTCTGAAACCGGTGACTTCCTTCATATGACTCTCACATGCACCAAAATTGCCCCTTTCTGGCATAGTATCCATAGGATAATGTCACACACCCTCGGGTATGTGCCCGCAAAGTCCCCGGTGGAGCTTCTACTGGGAGCCGACCCAAAACACCCTAATGGTGCCACGAGTAATCACCTATGGAATATGGCTTTAATTAACGCCCGGCAGACAATTACTCAGGTATGGATGTCTCCCACCCCCACCCCGTAAGCAGATGGTCCAATAATTTGCTTTCATGTATGGCTATTGAAAAAGCACAATTGGGGGCGTTGGGCCTGTTGCATAACTTTCAGAGAATGTGGGACCCTCTAATTAAGGCTGTGGAGGAGGGAAAATTCCCTGTATAAAATCTGTCCTTCCCTCACTTGTCCATTTCCTCATTGGTGTTCCTTTTGTGACTGTAGATCACTGAATACAAGTAATGTGTAGTCATTCCTACGGATGTTGAATTGATTAACTGGATATTGCAAACTTTCATGGTCTATTTCTGGTGTACAAAAGTGAACAGCTACTGTCTTTCATATCAATTTACAACTTTGAATATGGTTATTAAGTGATAAGATTAATATAATTTTAGTCTAGATCCCCAGATCAGTAATTCTTTTTATTAGTGTGCAAATAATCACAGTGACTGTAAGTGCCTGTACCGCACAAAGCAGATATACTAATCCTGTACACACTGAGTCAATGTAATGATTTACTTTTTGTATGTCCTGAACCACTTAATAAACTATTAAAAATAAATATATATATATATATATATATGTGTATATATATATATATATATATATATATAAACTGTAGTCACTCCATCAATTATATGCTGCTTCAGAGCTTCCCTTTTGGGGTTCTATGTGATAACAGTTATGGTTGTTATAGCGAGTATATATTGCCAAAAAGCAAATTGGCGATATACACTTGTGGGTGAACAGACATCGAGCAAATGTACTTAGTCTATATCCCCTTCTACCCCCCACTATAATTGCTTTACATCTGTCCCATGCATTCTTGAATTCCCCCACTGTCTTTGACCCCGTGACTGCCTCAGGAAGGTTGTTCCATGCATCCACCACCATCTCCATGAAAAAATACTTCCTCACATTGCCCCTGAGCTGTCCCCCCCCCATCTTCAAATTGGCCCCTTGTTCTGCGCATCTCTTTTCTGAAAGATGCTACCCTCTTGGACTTTTTTGATTCCCTTGAGATACATGAAAGTTTCTATCATGTCCTCCCTCTCCATCCTTTCTTCAAGGGTATACATATTAAGCTGTTTTAGTTTCTCTTTGTATGGCTTCTGGTGCAGACCCTGCACCATTTTGGTTGTCCTCCTGTGGACTGCCTCCATCCTGTCTATGTCCTTGCGGAGATTGCATCTCCAGAACTGCATGCAGTACTCCAGATGGGGTCTCACCAACAGTCTGTACAAAGAGATAACAACTTCCTGTTTTCTATTGGTGATGTCTCTCCCTATACATCCCAGAATCCCCTCAGCCCTCCTTACTGCCTTCTCACATTGCTTGCCTACCTCAGGGTTGTCTGATATGAGTATCCCCAGGTCCCTTTCCATTTTTGTTGTTGTTAGTACCTCTCTCCCACTGTGTACTCCTTCCCTGGATTTTTGTTTCCCAGGTGCATTACTTTGCACTTCTTTGCATTGAAACTAAGCTGCCATACTCTTGATCATTGCCCCAACCTTGCCAAGTCCCTTTTCATCCTTTCCACCCCTCCGTGTGTATCAACCCTGTTCCAGATCTTCGTGTCATCTGCAAAGAGGCATACTTTTCCTTCCAGCCCCTCTGCAATATCACCTATAAAGACATTAAAGAGTACTGGTCCCAGTACTGAACCCTGTGGTACCCCACTAGTAACTCCCCTTTCTCCAGAGTGTGCTCCATTTACTATTACCCTCTGCGTCCTGTTGTCAAGCCAATTTGTTACCCAGACTACCACACTGGGACCCACTCCCAGGCTGGCTAACTTATTTATTAATCTTTTGTGTGGTACTGTGTCAAATGCCTTGCTAAAGTCTAAGTAGGCATATCTACAGCCCCTCCCGAGTCTACTACTTGACCTTTATGAGCTTGTCCAACCCTGAGATGGTATTATTTTCTCATAAACCACACTTCTCATCATTTATTTTATATAACACATAAGGCTGGACACTTTTTGTGGTGTCCTATATGTTTCCATTGTGTAGTGGTATGTGGTAGTGGTAGTTCTGAGGGACATCATTGCTTTGTGTGTATTGGGTGTTAATGTGTTCTTTAGGTGTTCATAATACTCTAATTCAATGTAATTAGCTACTTGGGGTCATAATACCCTAACTGACAGCCAGTTTAAGTCATAGTACTCTAACTGGCATATGAACATATGAAAACACCAGCAGAAGCAGGCCTTACGGTCTATCGAGTCTGCTCGATTGTGGAGCTAGCTCCTCAACTTGCAGCTGTCCCACCTTCCCCAACCCTCTTCATCATAATCGCCCTCCTCACTGTATTCCAACCCCTCTTAAAGCCACCCACCATTCTACAGGACACCACTCCCTTGGGCAAAGCATTCCACTTGTCCACCACCCTTTCCATAAAGAAATGCCTCCTGATTTCCCCCCTGCATCTTCCACTCTTCAACCTCAACTGATGCCCTCTCATATCCCTCCCTTTTCTAAGCTAGAAAATCCCTTCCATGCTAATCTTATTTATCCCTTTGAGGTATTTAAATGTTTCAATCATATCCCCCCATCCCTCCTTTCCTCCAGGGAGTACATGTTCAGCTCTGCTAATCTCTCCTCATATGATGTCCCCTCAAATACCTAGATCATCTTTGTCACCCTATGCTGCACCCCCTCCAGCAACTTGACACCCTTCTTCATGAACGGGCACCAGTATTGCACACAGTACTCCAGGTGAGGCCTGACCAGGGACCTGTACAGTGGAAGGATCACCTCCCTATTCCTGGAGAAGATTCCCCTCGCTATACCCCCTCTAGCATCCTATTGGTCTTTGCTGCCGCCTTCCTCCACTGAACCAAGTTGTTCGTGTTGCCTGTTATAATTACCCCCAGATCCTTTTCTTCTACACTACTTTCCAGCTGTACCCTTCCCAGCTGATAGCGCCTCCCCTGGTTCCTAGCTGTGGAGTGCAGTACCTTGCACTTCTTGGCCTTGAACCCCAGCTGCCAAGTTACTGACCACTCCTGTAGTTTGTTCAGGTCCTCCTGCAGCCCCCTCCAGCCTTTGATGTCATCTACCACAGCACCCATCTTTGTATCATCTGTGAACAGACTGATCCTACTCTGGACCCCTTTTGAGATACCAGATATGAATATCCCAAACAGCACTGGTCCCAGCAATGATCCTTGTGGCACCCCACTCATCATTTCCTTTGAAGATGGAATCCCCACCACCACCACCCTCTGCTGCCTTCCATTTAGCCAGTTGGTGATCCAATTTACCATTTTTGTTCCCACCCCTACATATTCCAGCTTCCTCCTCCAGCCTCCCATGTGGCACAGAATCAAAGGTCTTGCTGAAGTCCAGGTACAAGACATCCACTGCATGGTGCCTGTCCAGTTCCCTGGTCACCCAGTCATAATACTTAATTAGATTTGTCTGGCAGGATCTGCTGGAGACAAACCCATGTCGATGAACGTCCTGGAAACCACAGATTTCCAAGAAGGTCACCAGCTGCTCCTTTAGGATTGTCTCCATGAGCTTCCCCACAATTGATGTGAGGCTCACTGACCTGTAGTTGTCCGGCTCATCCCTGGGTCCACTTTTGTGGATGGGCACCACATGGACCATCCTCCAGTCCTGTGGCACACTTCCTGAGTCCAGGGAGTTATTCAACAGGTCAGTCAGTGGCCCCACCAGGATCTCCACCAGATCCCTGAGTACTCTAAGGTGGATGCCATCTGGTCCCAGTGCCTTGTCCACCCTTAATGCCCTCAATTCTTCCAAAACCCTTTCCTCCATAATCCGTATGTCAGTCACCCTGTTCTCCCCCACTCCCTGCCCCCCTTGGGGTATCTTCCCCCTTTCTCCTCCATAAACACAGAACCAAAGTATTCATTTAATGCCTCTGCCTGTCCCCCCCTTCTCCACCCACCCTCAGTCCTTCCTAATCCTCACAATCTGGTCTTTGTTCTTTCTTCTTTCTCTAATGTATCTGAAGAAGTCCTTTTCTCTATCCCTAATACCCTGTGCCAGCCTCAGTTCTCTTGAGGCCTTGGCTACCCTGACTAGCTTGATAACTTCCCTGGACTTCTTTGAATACTCTTCCTTCTCAACCCCGGCCCCCTCCCCAATTTCTTGAGTTTCCGAAATACCATTCTCTTGGCCCTTACCGCCTCCACAACCTCCTGAGTCAACCAACTGGGCTTCTTTGCACTTCTCTTCTTACTCTGTACTTTTGTACCCACCCCAGTGGCTTCTGTCAGACCCCTTTTAATAATCTCCCACTTTTGACTAGCATCCATGTCCTGACGAATACTTGCCAGATGCTTACTCATAATCTTACTCACCCTTCTATAGTCTGCCCCTTTAAAATCAATCACCTGGTTTCCCTACCCCCTTGTTTCCCTACTCATAGTGGTGGTCACTGCCAGCCAGAGTGTCCTCCACCCCCAGATCCCTTCCATTTTCCACATTTGAAAGTACCAGGTCCAGAGTCCTATGCAGTCTAGTAGGCTCATGTACCAACTGCTCCAGGAAGCTGTCCTAAAATGCTTCTAGTAAGATCTGCTCCCATGCACTCGTGGTGGCTGGAGTACTCCACTCTACACCAGGTAGGTTGAAGTTCCGCACCACTGCAGTGCTCCCCTTCCTAGAGACCCTTCTGATTTGGTCAGCTATCTCTCTGGCCAGGTCCTCCTCTTGCGCTGGAGGTCTGTATACTATCCCCATCCTCAGTGTCCTACCTGTTGAGTCCTGAAGGTGCATCCATAGTGTCTCTGTTCTACCCTCCTCCCTTGTACACCTTATCCCTTCCCAAACATAGATTGCCACACCCCGTTTCCCTTTAGCCCTTTCTTTCCTGAATATTTTGTACCCTGGGATCATCATATTCCAGTCCTGATACTGGGTAGCCCATGTTTCCGTGATGGCCGCAATGTCCACCCTCCCCACTGCCAAGAGAGCCTGCAACTTAGCTAATTTATTACCTAGGCTCCTAGCATTCAAAGTGACCACCTTCCAGCCCGTATTCTTCTTTGTCTTACCCTCGGGTTTCCCCTGCCCCCCTGTGCCTCTACGATGACTCCTCCCCTGTTGTCCTGGGGAGGTAAGCTCATCAGGCTTCCCTCTTTGGGTGCCCTGCCTACCAGCTGTCCACTCACCACATCCCCACTTAGTTTAAACTCACCTTTGCTGCTATGTACCCCTCTAACAACTGTTTTAATAATCCCCTAACCTCCCTGCTCAAGTGCAGCCTATCTCCTGTGTATAGATAGTTGTTGTCCCAGGTTCATCCCCAGCCCCCACTAACCCATACCCCTTGGAGTGACACCATTCCCCCAGCCATGTGTTGAACTCTCCAATCCACCCTTTTCTCACTGTACTCATGCACGGCACTGGGAGCACCTCCGAGAAGGCCACTGATTCTGCCAGTTCCTCACACACCCTACTCAGTTCCTTGAACCTCTCCCTCACCACTTCCACCATTTCCCCCGCTAAGTCATTCATACCCACATGCACCACAAGATGTGATTTCCTCCTACCCCTTCTTGCACACTTCAGAATTGATTGCCCCGCCCTACCCTCCATTAACCCAGGTATGCACTCCACCCATATACAACTGTGCCTTTCCCCTTACTGTCCTATATTATCCCTTTTAGTATAGACTCCCCCAGCACTAGTATCCCACTTTCTTCCTTCCTTGTTCCCACCCCCACCTTACTGCCATGGCACCTACCTCTGGAGTCCACCACCTTTGTTTCTCTACCTTCCCCCCTGTTGCTCCCTCCCCCCAACCCGATCTGTCCCCCACCGCCCCATCTCTATACTCCACTACCCTCCCGACCTCCCTGGAACCCCCGCCTATCCCATCCTCCCTCCTTCTCTGTTCCTTTCTCCTTCCTCTCTACTCCCTTTGTTCTTCCTTCCAGTTGTTCCCCTCATCCCATTACCCTTGTCTCCCTCATCTGACTTAGTTCCATCCCCTGTTCCTTTCCCCCAATCCCTCTCCTGCCCCCTCCTGGCAGTCCTCCTCCCTCCTCCAGTAATGACGCCAGGACCACAGACCTATTACCTGCCCCCACTGCTTTGCTGTGCATCGGGTCTTTCCTCCCTACAACAGTCCTCCCTACAGAGCCTGGACTCCTGTCTGGTTTGCTCCTGCACCCCTTCCCATCTCCTCCCTTGACCCAAAGTTCCTCCCCGTGATGCCCTCATGTTATCCTCTGCGGTGGCCCACTTACTCCAGAAGCCCCCCTCCTATCCTCTCCAACTCCCTCCCAAGCCATCTCACCTCCTCCTTGAACCTTCTCAGCCTGTGACAGATTGGACACCCTCCAAGCTTCCACAAAATGGTCATCCAAACCACTGCCCACATCCATTACAACCCACTATTCTACCCATGCTTAAGCAGTCTTAACTAACAGGAAAGGGCAATGCATATGGATACAGTATTATCAATGAAAATAAATTTACCAGTACTAGTTCTGCTATCTTACTATTCTTGCCCCACAAAAAACAAACTTACAGGACAGTGACAAAGTTAAGAATGCAGTCCTACTGTAAGATACAGCTTAAGATGCCACACTCTCTCCCCCACCACTGTAAACAAAATAGTAACAGTCTGACTCACCTTCTGCATTCAGCCACCCCCTGTAACCAAACTAGTAACAGTCTAACTCACCATTGGCATTCAGCCACCCCCTGTAACCAAACTAATAACAGTCTGACTCACCTTCTGCATTCAGCCGCCCCCTGTAACCAAACTAGTAACAGTCTAACTCACCATCGGCATTCAGCCGCCCCCTGTAACCAAACTAGTAACAGTCTAACTCACCATCGGCATTCAGCCAGCATCCTCAAGTCCAGGTAGTGTTCAACTCCATCCCCTAGAAGGTGGCACCTTATGTTGCTCTCCAGCCCTTGCCTCCTTCCTGCTCTGTGACTCTGGCTCCTTCCACCTTGACCTTTTAATAGAGGTCAGGGACGGTGAGGGTGGGTGGGACAAAATCCCTCCTCTGTTCAGAGTGATCCCTCTGCTCCCACGCCAGCTTCTGTGCGGCCTCTGCTCCTCTGTTAGGCAGCGCTGGCCCCCTGACTCTACTCGAGCTGCTCCTGCTGCACTGTGCTCCATACTGCATTGACTCAAGTGGCTCTGCCGCACTCCTCCTGGTCCCTGACTCCCACAGCGTTGCCCTCTGTCCAAGCGCTCATTCCGCAACCGACAGTATAGCGGCTGGGCCTAGCTCTTTATAGCCCAGCCGCTCACTCAAATCAGGCGCTGCTCTGCCTGATTGGCTCCTGAGCACACATCCTGATTGGCACCCCTAGTGCTGCCTGATTGGCTCGCACTGGGAAACCTTCTGAATCTGCTTCCAAAAACACCCCTCCTCTGTTCAGAGCGATCCCTCTGCTCCCATGCCAGCTTCTGCACTGCCTCTGCTCTGCTGTTAGCTCTAGCTGAGGTCACAATACACTAATTGGTAGCTAGTTAAGGACATACATTTTAATAGTCAGCTAGTTGGGGTCATATATGGGGAAAGAAATGATGGTGATTTATTTATTTATTTGTTTTGGGTTTGGATTAATACCTTTGAGCCAGGTCTCATTTACAAATGTTCCAAGTCAGAGTGAGGCAGTACAATACAACACAATACATAGGTTGCACATCAAGTAGGAGGATAATCATCAAATAAGATATGTTTGCAGGAATACAGTTGTTAATAAAAAAACGAGAATATTTCACAATTTCAAATGAGTGCAGAATTACAACTTGTAGGATGCAGCAATCAACACTTAAGTAGTGAGGCACGGCCCTTGTATAAGTGCCAGATACTAAGGTAGGAGGAGGCCTCCAGGAGAAGTGGAAGGAGGAGGAGTAGGAGCAGCCAGAGAAGGCATTGTCATGGTATAGTCAGATGGGCAGGGCAGAGAAGTGTGGGTCAGAGGGAAAGGGGAAGGGGTGGGTAGGTCAGGTGTGTGGTGGGGGTAAAGGTGGAGCGGGGGTAGGCCAAAAGTAGCTAATGGCATGTTAGCAGCTAAACCTTAGGCTATCTCTTTTGAAATGGGGAACGGGCCCACCCATCTATAATAAATAAATAAATAAACAAACAATAAAATAATAGAATAAATAAATATAAATTAGCTTTAACTATTTCCCTAAGCTAATCAGAATCAGGTTCCCTAAAGTTTAGCATTCTATGTTTTTCATCTGGACTGCATTACAGACCATTTCCTATTGCAATCAAAGTTGAGAAGTGTTTTGCAGCTCTCACATTGCAATGCATTGGGGTGCAACTTGTGTTAATAAATGGGGCCAATGAGAAGTTTCTTGGTTAATCAAGAGTATCACCTAATGACTTTGTAGTGTTCTGGAATCCTAAGGATTCACAAGGTGATACTCTTGAGTAACCAAGAGACATCTAGCGAGTCCCATTCACTTTTTATCAGTTATGTCTTTTTTTTCATATTGTGTTTCTACAAGGAGACAGAAAGAGATGAAAATGTTCTTGAATGCACCAGCTTCTTAAATACAGAGCACATAGCTCCCAAAACCACACAGTCACAAAATATAATTATCTCTTACGAATAAAAATTGTAACTCAAAAGGAGTTATTATTGGCTTTGTCATAATTTGTCCTGTTTTCTGTTAAAGCACTAGGGGCCGGATATTCAAAAGGGTTGCGCCATGCGCAATAGGGTTGCGCCTGCACAAGTCCAAAAGTGCGCCATTCTGCGATATTCAGCAGGAGGCAGTTGTGCCACCGAAAACATGCTGAGCAACAGCGCAATGCAAATGACGGCATGCGCAACCGAAGGGGGTGGATCCATGCATAAAGAGCGCAATGCGATATCCAAAGACTTGTGCAATGCGCAACAGCGGAACAGCCGGAAGTTGCACCCCAGCGGAAATGAGCCAAAATAAAAAGGCTCAAGGAAGAGGCGCAAGAATGCAGGGATGCCAAGTGGGGAAGAGAGAGAGAGAAAGACAGACAGTGACAGGCCAGGGCAGGCAAGGGAAGCAGTGTGGGCCATAGGCTGCAGAGGCCAGCAGGGGGGTGCCCGGTGCAGTGGAAGTAGCAGTCAGGACAGCGGAGGTAACAAAGCAACATCAGCGGGGGTCACAAGCCAGGGAGATGGACAGTGGCAGCTTCCACATGGAAGCTGTAATGAAAGTGAGAATGCAAGGTGCAGGGGCGTGGTGGTGGATGGGCCCATCAGTGATACGCCCCACAAGCAGTGCCACTGCCCGCATCAGCTTTGAGCTGTACACAGATGTAGAGATCGTGGGGCGTACCGCCTGAACAGGGCAATACTGAGGCGGCTCTGTGAGCTGTGCAGTGATGTGATGCAGGCACCCTCACGACGGAGTCATGCTCTGTCAGTGGAGACCAAGGTGACAGCCTGCATGTGCCTGCTTGCCACGGGCACCTTCCAGAGGCCAACAGGGGACACCACAGGCATCACACAGTCGGCCACGTCATGCATCCTCACCCAATTCCTCAGCGCACTGCTGCCACATGCTGCGGAGCACATCCATTTTCCCAGCATCGCGGCAGAGCATACAGCAAACATGCAGGCGTTCCACAGGGTAGCACGTATGCCTGGCATGCTAGGGGCCATAGACTGCACCCATGTGGCCATTCGCACGCCACCTGGCCCTGATGGGGCCGCATATAGGAATAGAAAGGGCTTCTCCAGTGTCAACTGCCAGGTGGTGTGTGATGCCACTGGGCGTATAATCAATGTCTGTGCCACACACCCTGGTGGAGCACATGATGCCTTCATATGGCATCAGTCCGCACTGTGCCATCGATTCGAGAGTGGGGACATCCCCACAGGCCATCTAGTGGGTGAGTACGCATGTAGGAAATGCAGACTCGGGGCAAGGGTGGGAATGCCACAGGTGCCATGGTAGTGGCACACAGGGATATGGGCAATATGGACCTGAACATGATACTGATCTCCACTATGTCCACACAGGTGACAGCGGATACCCACTCTGTCCCTGGCTGCTCACACCGTACTGGCGGCCCTTGACCCCATCGCAGCAACGCTATAATGAGGCACATGCCACCACACGCAACATCATCGAGCGGGTGTTTGGGATGCTCAAGGCATGCTTCCGATGCCTAGACACCTCCGGCGGTGCCCTACAGTACAGCCCCTCAAAGGCCTGTGGGATATTCCTGGCCTGTTGTATCCTGCACAACATGGCCAATGACTGTGGGATAGCCATACAGGTTGAAGAGGGGGACAGCGATGGGGACGCAGCGGCCGGTGTTGATGGTGATGAGCAGCCCCTGGACGGCGGGACCCCCGACTGATCCGGCAGGCCCAGATGCACGGGACACCATCACGGAGGAGCATTATGCACAACACAGGTAAGTCAAGGGGCCATGTGCAAACAACACTGTCCTGGCGCAACCCACAGGCACACAGAGTAACACACCAGGGGTGCATGGCGGCAAGGGGTGGAAGGACCAGGCACACAAACACACCATCAGGGAGGGGCGAACAGTCATATGGACACACAAACACACACAACACACCAGGCACAAAGCGTGCATAGGCAGGTGCACAGCAGAGCAGGAACAGACATGGCAAACACACAGATCCACAGGCGACACCCACCACCTGTACTGTCCAAGCACGTGTGTCAGATGCTGGGCACCCTTGCACCTTGGTGTACAGTACAATGCAGGCATCATCATGCACCGCACCTGTGGACAGCAGTGGGATGGTGTGCAGGTGGTTCCGTGGTCGGCGTGATGGGCAGGGCACCCACCAGTGCACTGCCCACCATGACGCACAGTGCACACAGGGCAGCACCAGACAGGGCCCGCACTGGGAGACAGGTCAGTCATGTTGCACCGTTCCACAGCCACCGCGGATACGTGGGCTGCCCCGCCGTGACCCAACAGCACGGGCAGGCTGAGCAGGGGCTACATGGGGTGGCACCGATGGACCACCAGGGGTCCCACTGAGCGATCGCGACCTTGTCCGCAGTGGGGTCTGTAGGATGCCAAACATACCTGCACCAGGGGTGCTTGGGATGCCCACAGCAGAACCCAGCGTCGACAGGCTTGGTGTCGCACGACGCTGGGAACGGGAGTGGAGAGCGTACTGTGTGGGGTGCGCGGTACAGGAGCACCTGCTTGTGTGCCCAATGCAGCCACGACAGCGACCAATGCCTGGGTCTGCCTGTCAATGGCGGTCACATCCATCTGCATATGGACCATCTCTGCACAGTCCAGAGCACAGAGCACAGTCCCTGCTGTGCCGCTCCACAGCCGCACACAGTGCCTCCACAGACGTTGCAACCCGCCTTTGCTGCTGTACTGATTCCCGCAGCAGGCGGGTGTGCTCTTCAAATGGGTACTCTGCCACAATGGCATCCTGTCCCCCAGGGTGTGGAAGGTCCTGATGCTCAACACCCCTTGAGGGTGGGCGCTGTTCACCAGGACCAGGAATGGGTGTATCAAAGGGTGGCGGGCATGTGCCACCACTGGACACTGTACCCCCAGACCTGGTGGTTGACTGCTGCTGCCCCTTCAACCGCTGTGCCCCAGGGACTACTCATTCCACTGCTGTGGCTGCAACAGTGCCAGACACCTGCACAGCTACCGGTGCTGCCCCAACGGTGCTGACAGGCACAGCCTGGGACTGTGCCGACATGCTGGCACACACGTTGGAACCAGCTAGGCCCAGGGGCACGTGCTGGCCTGCTGTGTGTCCGTCATGGGACACACACATATCACTGCCATTGCAGTCCCTTGCATCATCAATGAGTGCAGGTACATGCTACAGCCACAGTCACAGCGTGCTGGCATGCTTGCATGCCAGACTGCTGGACACAGGCTATGCACCCCACCCGACTCACCGACACCAGGTTGGCGGCCCAGCATGCATGCTGGTGCAGTGCATGCTGGCTGGTGACAGAGGTGGATGGACCCTCCTCCATGTCCAGCAGGTCTTCCTCACTGCCTGGACCCACCACCACCATCCCCTGAAGATGAACAGGATCTGTAACAGAAAGGGAGGACATGTGAGTGCATGTGAACAACCTTCCCCCCCCACACCACCACCATGTCATACCGTGCAGTGATGGGCTTCCACCTGTCTGGAATCCACCTCCTGGTATGCCCTCAATAGCACTCCGCTGCATTGATGCAGCCAGTCGGTCCTCAGGTGGGGTCAGCTCCACCACCGCTGGCTGGCCCCCGCCAGTGCCAGCACGTGCCACCCTGAGGGCTGCCACCTTCTCCTTCACCCTCCTGCAGTCTGTCCCCATCTTCTTTTTGCATTCCCCCCGGGCTGGTGGCTTCCGTGCAGGTTCACTGTAAAGCTACCTCCTCCCATGCAGCCCAGCAGACTGAGGGGTGCCCTGCCGTCCACTCAGTAGTGACTCCTCCTCCAGGTAGGCCTGGAAGGGGCCTCTGTCTCTGCCGTGGTGAAGTTGGGCCTCCTCCTCCTTCGCCCACCATCCTCACCCTCACCTTGGCTCTGCTCGGTCATGGCGATCTGTATGGGTGGAAGTGGACACCTGTCACTGTGCAGTTTACAGCGTTATCCCATGCCCATTGTCCAGAATATCCCACAGCATGCAACCCACCTCTCACCTGCAGTAGCCGAATCTGGCCAGCGCAGCCCAATGTCGCACATTTATAGCGCAATGTTTGCAAATTAGGAGTGGAGCAACTGTAATGAGATGCAAATCGCGCCACTGCGCCTTTGAATGGCTGATCAGATGATTTTGCATGTGTCAGCTGAATATCGCGGCGTTGCACTTTGCGCAATGCGGTTGAGCCGGCTGAGCCAATGGTGCAGATCTGTGACTGTGTGGTACACTGCATTGCGCATGCCCAGGTAGCTTACGCAGGCGTCTGCCGCGCTGATGACGTGCTGCGCACAATCGGCAATTCAGGCCATGGCCACCATTGTGCCAGTGGCGCTACAGCACTGGGCACCATATGGCGCTGTGGCACTACTGCGCAATAGTCCACTGTGGCACTGGCCGCGGGTGGTCGGTCGGCGCGGGATGTGAGGCGTCAAATGGCGCTGTGCGTGGCCTTGCGTCATAGACCCTGACCTGGTGTCTGACCTTTGCCCCTGGCGCTGTTCGGCTGCCATGTGCGGCCCTATTGCGCTGTTTGGTGACAGGCGCTATGTGGTTTCAGCGACACTGTCGAACAGTGCGATTGGAACCTATGGTGGTCTGTTAGCAACATTTCCGCGTGGGGTTGCCGGCGCTGCGGCGCCATATTGCCTGCTGTACAACTCCAACATGGCGCGCGGGGAGGCGCCCCAATGGAGCCCAGTGGAGGTGGCCAACCTGGTGGCCCTGGTTGAGCCCACTATGGGGCACTGTATGGGAGGAGCCCCTCACCATGGCTCGCACCAGGTCTGGCTGCAGGTGGCCACTAACCTAGTGAGGGTCACAGGGCGGGCGCCCGGTCTGCAGAGCAATGCTGGCACAGATTCAGTGACCTCCGCGGGAGAGGCCAGATGTGCTGCAACGCCTACGGTCACGTGCCAGGAGGGGCGTTGTGCCTAGGCCAGATCGGTGTACCATGTATGCACCTGTATTCTCCGTAGGGATGTGACTGTGTTTTGGTGGCTGTGCATGGGGGATGGCTCTGCCATGATTGGCTGTGTCAGTGTGTGCAGGTGTGAGATGCATGGGTCTGGCTGTGTGGGCAGGCACACTCACTGGGGCAGGGGGCAGTCTGCTTTGGAGTCACACTGATGTTTTTCTCAACATTTGTCACCCACAGGCCTGGCAGAGAGGATGCAGGCATGGGCTGAGGAGGGCCATGGCAGGGCCCAGGTGGTGGGCGGTGGTGATGCGGTGGGCCAGCAGCAGCAAGCAGCAGCAGCCACAGCTGCTTGCTGAGTGTGAGTATTATCATCATGGATGCTATTGCATGCTGGAGGGGTGGGCATGACACCAGCCATGGACAACACAACCATGCATGACACAGGTGACAGTCATCACTGTCCAGTGTCACTGCACGTCTGTGTGTGCATCACTGGTGGTCCATGCATGCACTGGGCACATGGCTGTGGAACTGGCATCCCACCACATTGCCACATCACTTGACAGCCTTGTTTGTGCTGTGATGGACATGGGCAGTGTGTGTGTGCAGTGGTGCACATAGCTGGTGCCGCCTGGTTGGGCATGTCATGTGCATGGTCACTGTGGGTGGGTGCATACCATCACAGGTGCGGGACACTGGGCTATATGCCTTGCAGGTTGGGTGGTGTTCAGGGTTGTGGACAGTCACAGCCATTGACTGTGTTCCCTTTTCCTAGGCCTCAGCATCCTCATGGGATTAGGCGTGCCCTCCAAAGCTGACCAGGGTGTCCGTTGAGAACCATGACATCCTCAGGACATCCAGGCCCGTGGGCTCGGCGATGGCACAGCCAACCAAGACAGCACCAGGCAGCAGAGGACCTGCCTGCTAGGCCTTAGACAGGCTTCCCTTCCCACTTCACCCATCCCTCCCACCTGCCTTCCTCTCCCAGTTGTTCACCCCTACCCCTGCCCCCCCTTACCTTGTACCCCTACCCCGGTCTTGTAAATATCTGTAAATAGTTTTGTTATTGTTCTTGTTGTTCTACTTTCTCTTTTTGCAATATATATATATTTTGTTATGAATACTGTGGTGGTCTCTGATTTGCAGCTGGCTATGGTTACTCAGTTGCAGTGGTGTGCATGCCATCTGGGGTGGTGTGGTCCTGGGTATATGTGTGTGTGTGTGCGTGTGTGTGTGTGTGCATGGGGAGGTGTCTCCAGTGTGGCAGTGACTTTCTGTCGGTCTTGCCATCTGCTGCCGACTACTGCTGGGTGCACAGGGTGGGTCTGGCTTGTATGGTTCTATGCTACACGAGGTTGACGTGTGCCGGGGGGGGGGAGCATGGTGTTTACTGCAGTGACAGTCACTGCACATGGGTGGTGTCGTGGGGTCATGGTGCAGGGTGTGCTGTGCAGATGGGGGGCTGATGTGCACTGTGGTTGTCAACCCCCTGTGTGTGGCAGTCTCAGCCTGCCAGTGGTTGTGCTGGGGCATCATGGCCCTGCTGTGCTTTGTTGGGTTGTCCCCATGGGCCAGTGGATCATCCGTCCCACCCCCAGTGATGCTTTGCTTGGGGTGTGCGGGTGTCTTGTTGGTTCTGCAGTGTGTTCCAGTGCCCATGTGTGGCATGGCTGGCGGTGGGCCCCAGCCTGCCTCCCTGGTTGTGCAGTTCCATTGCTCTGCTGGGGGTGGGGGCTCTGCTTGCGCTATGGCACCTCTGGACTGCTCAGCTGGGCTAGCCTTGTTGCGCTATGGAGCAACCTTTCTGCTCAGCTTCCCCTTCCTGGTTGTGCTATGGCGCAGTTTGTGCGATATTCAGACGTTGGCTGCTTGAGCAATTTGTTTTGCTCCATGTTTGAATATCGCGTCTGTTGCGCATATGCGCAATTGAATTGTGCTTGCTCCTGCTGTTGCACACATTTTGGGAGCAGTTTGAATATCTGGGCCTAGGTTTTTATCTCAGCTGCAATCGTAGGTATGTCTAGAATTTTTGACAGCGGAATGGTCTTTGGAATTGGTTAATTAATCAATGCCTACCGACACACACACACACGCACATGCACAAGCACACACATATCTCTCCTACTGTTGTGAAAATGACAAATGGGTATACGAATTATACTGTTAGCATTATTAAATATACAGTAGGTATGTGATTATAAAGAGTTCAATGTCTCTCTCAGGTAAAGTCAGTTAAAAACAGAACAATCAAGGTACCAAACTGCCATGTGTTGCAATCACTGCTGTTGAATTGTGGTTCCAGGACTCCTCCCTGAACTTGTGATGAAAAGGATTCAGGTGGGAAGTAGACTAAAACACAATGAAATTAATAACTGTGTTTATTCATTCATTCAGGCAACCACATACTGGTAGTGACAAAAGTGTCACTGTGCGTGAACAAAACATACATCTTCACTGATAAGCTTATGGACAAGAAAATCATTTACGTTACCTTTTTTGGTTTTTGTTTTATTTCCTATTAGTTTTCTTTTATTACAACTCCAAGAAGGAGTAGTCCAAGGGCCAGAATTCAGCATGATGTAATTAAAACACATGACAGATCAAATGGCTATTTTTTATCAGGTGCCTACATTCAGTAATATTAATTGTTTTTTCAGTTAAACTTTTTATTGAACTTTTTTCTTATACAACAGGAGCAGGGAGCATAATGAATATGCTATGCATACATATATGATTATCTGTTTTTTGTTATTTATTTATTTTGCTAATTTATCGTGCTATATAGTAGCAGAGATATAAGAGGGGATTTCCAAAAGGGTTATATGCAGACACAAGTGAATGTTGTGTCTGTGTCCATCCACTTGTGTCTAGGCAGCGCTGCTGCTGTTTTCAGAAGTTGTGTCTGTGTACAACAAAAAAGTCACAATCTGTGAAAGAAAATGGATGCAATTGCTTTTAGATTGAATGGATTTAGCACTTGCATCCATTTTAGGTGCAATTGCACCCTTTTCTATCACAAATTGTGACTTTTTGTTGTAAGTGGACACAACTTCTGGAAATTGTATTAGGGCTGCTTCAGTGCAAGGATGGATGCAGACGCAGGTGCAGCTTGCTTTTGTGTCTGTGTCCAACCCTTAGGAAAATCCCCCATCCCCCCCAGTGTTTTTAAAAGGTTGTATGAGATTAAATGTTTTTTCAAATCTAGCTCACAATTTGGAATAGTAATATTCATGTTTTCACAGGCTGCTGCACTTGAACACCTCTTTACTGTATAAGAGATCTTCTTGTTCAGCAGCTTCTCCCATTGACTCAAACTGGTAGAAAAATGACATGTTTTATAACAATAGAAAACAAGTTTAGTAAGTTGCAAGCTACTGCTGTCAGTCACTATCTGAAATCATGCTATTGGTCGTGCTGTTAGCAGTGAATGACAGTCTCGTGAGCAAGTAATGACGCTTTCCAAAATGCCTGCATCTAAGCAGTGAACTTTTCTACAGTACACTGTGCTTCAGGGTCTTGCAAACAGCACTCAGTAGTCTTAAGCTGCCACCTTCATTTCTCTCCCTGCTCCCAATGCAACTGTCCAGACTCTCCATAATGCTATGTTATGTACAACACCATGCACAGGACCTCCATGTGCCCCACTGTTTTCATTTGTGACTTCAGATCAGCAGACTTACTCAGTACAGCAACCCCTCACTATAACAGACAAGCTGGGAGACACAATGACCATTCATTATAGCAACTCGTTCATTACAGCAAGGGACACTGTTTTTTTTATAGTGCAGCTGAGCAGTCTGAAGCTTGCTGCTCTCTCTTGCTGACTGTGCCTTTATGGGAGAACAAGCTGTAGCTGTTCATCATTTCAAGCTGCCTTTATACCTGTATGTAAAGAATTGCATCTGACATCTCTTTTTTTTGGCACACCCGATATCAGGTGTTTATGCAGGTCACTCCCATTCCTTCTCTTGCTCTCTCATTCTCTCTCTCAGTCACTCTGTCTCTCTATAACTAATCTCATCTGTGCCCCTCTCTAAATATTCCTTCATTTACTGCTTCATTTTAAAAGTTTTTTTTTCAAAGAAAAAAGGATAAATGAAACTACAGACTATAAAGATTTCTGGCGACTCTAATATTCAGCGTTTTTGACCTTCGGTATTCCGTCCATACTGATGCTGCAGTTGCAAGTTGAACAGCACAGTTAGGGAACTGTGTAAGTACCAACAGAATAAATTCCATTGGGTACAGGGCTGAGCAACTGGGAGGGAGTGTAGTTAAGATGCAATAGCAGTGGGGAGGAAGGACCACAGTTGGGGGAGTGTAAATGATGCTGTCCATTGTTGGGAACCATGCACCCCATTTGTTATAGCCAGAACTAACATAGAAGCATAGAAGCATAGACTTTGATGGCAGATAAGGACTGCTTGGCCCACCTAGTCTGCCCATTTTCCTACCTACTGGATAAGCTGCAGATCCTAGTTAACCAACAGCCTATTTCTTTCTACTTCCTGCAAGAATTGCCTTACATCTGTCCCATGCATTTTTGAATTCTCCCAATGTTTTTGACCCCACTACCTCCTCAGAAAGGCCATTCCATGCATTCACCACCCTCTCTGTGAAAAAATACTTCCTCACATTGCCCCTGAGCCATCCCCCTCTCTATCTTCAAATTGTGTCCCCTTGTTTTTGCACATCTCTTTTTCTGAAAGATGCTACCCTCTTGGACTTTGTTGATTCCCTTGAGGTGTTTAAAAGTTTCTATCATGTCCACCCTCTCCCTCCTTTCATCAAGGGTATACATATTAAGCTCTTTTAGTCTCTTCTTGTATGGCTTCTGTTGCAGACCCTGCACCATGTTAGGTGCCCTCCTCTGGACTGCCTCCATCCTGTTTATGTCCTTGCAGAGAAGGCGTCTCCAGAACTGGACGCAGTACTCCAGATTGGGTCTCACCAACTGTCTGTACAGAGGGATAACAGCTTCCTGTTTTCTACTGGTGATGCCTCTCCCTATACATCTCAGTATCCCCCAGCCATCCATACTGCCTTCTCACATTGCTTGCTAACCTTTAGGTCATCTGATATGATTACCCCCAGGTCCCTTTCCATTTTTGTTGTTGTTACTATCTCCCCCCACATTGTGTACTCTTCCCCTGATTTTTGTTTCCCAGGTGCATTACTTTACACTTCTTTGCATTGAATCTAAGCTGCCACACTTCTGACCATTCCTCCAACCTTGCCAAGTCCCTTCTCATCCTTTCCACACACCCCTTGTGTATCAATCGTTTTGCAGATCTTTCTGTCATCTGCAAAGAGGCATACTTCTCATTTCAGTCCTTCTGCAATGTCTCTTATAAAGACATTAAATTTCACTATAGCAAAGTTTGCTATAGCATGGAGCTACTGTATCTAACTCCACATAATTTAGCAAACTCTGTCATCCCACCATTATGTGATGTTACCAGCTCCCGGTCCAGGTCACCTCTAAATGACCACTGCCCAAACTGATTTATCAGGATCAGTGCCCAGCCCTGCCCACAGCAGTGCTATAAGATAAACCATCACAGCTCTGGGTCACTTCTCCCTGCCTGTCAGACTGGATTCCATTCCTCATCCTAGTGCTTTGGGGCTAAAAAATAAAAACTTCTTGCAAGTTGTCCATGATGGACCTTATATGATAGCTGATAATACAGGTATTTTGCATCAACATTTTAACAGCATTATGACAACTTTTCAGACTTCCATTGTGCATGTTTCATTATGTTCCACCATGTAACTAATTAAAATTACACGGTTACCAAAAATAATAAAAAATTAAGAAAGAAAATACCCAACCACTCTCAGCTTGCCAGTTCCTCCCAACCTGCCATGTAAAGAATTAAAAAATTTCCATCCTGCTCCCAGCTTGCCAGTCCCTCCAAAACCTAAGCCACCATCTACCGAATTAAAAAACACCCACTCCACTTTCTGCTAGCCAGTCCCTGAAAGATTTATCCCACTATGGTACTAAATAAATACCCAAGGAAAGAACTGGTGTGCACTAGGGTGGTGGAGCTTATTTGAATATTTGTAAAGCAGTTAGAGGTAGGGTTACCACCTTTTAAGAAGCCCAAAGTGGGACATTTCTTACTGAAACTGGATTTTTCTCAGGACAATATGTCATCTCGACCAATGCAGCAGACATGTTTTCTCTAAATAATCAGAATTAAGACTAAGTGTTGTAATTTTTTAGTTGTTTCTTGTGTATTCTATTATTTTAAGGTATTTTAGTTAAGGTATTATAGTTTCTTGCAACATTTACAGGAAAATCTGAAAATATTTTTTCTACTATAATGTCAGGACATTTAGTATTTTTCTTGTTTTTCTGCAGGACACAGCTGCCCAAATCAGGACTGTCCTGCGAAAATAGGGACAGGTGGTAACCCTAGTTAGAGGAGAAAAAAAGCACTCACCCCTCGAGCAGTACACAGGCACTATACTTTCAGCAAGTCTTTTTAATTGCATCGTTCCTCCAGAGTGTGTTACCCCAAAGTGCAAGTCAAACACAATCTTTACATTTCTCCCCCTACAGGGCTTCCTCAGAAGATGTGCATAATAGTGCTCGGGGGTATTTTATACAATACTTCAATCAATCACATTTGAAAGAATTGATTCAGCCTTCCTGTTGGCTAATACATATCCTGGCACTCAAAAAGCAAAAAAAAAAAAAAATTACCAAACATGAATAGTATCGCATATACCAAAATAAGTAATTTATTCAGATGACACCACTTTCTTGAATGAACTGGAATTGTATAAGTGTTATATCGATGATATCAGGTGTACTAAAGGTGTAAAGTTGTACTAAGCTGCACTTAGCAAAAAATCTGCATCTCGAACCATTTTCAAGATATAGGCACTGAAAGGCACCGTGTTCGCCACAGTGTTATCCTATGGGAAATGTCTCAAATTTGGAATGGCATAACTATGGAACCAATGACAATTATTACACCAAATGAGCATAAATCACATCTGTGAGTCAACCCCTTTCTGCTCTGCAAATTTCAAGCCAAATGTCCTAACCGTTTCTTTGCAGTGAACCGGCAAAGAAATAGCAACCTTTAAAAATCCCTTTTCATAAGATGCCAAAATCCCTTCTCATAAGCCAATCCCTTTTTGCAAGGTAGGGCCATCTGGTCCTAATCTCATGAAAATTGATTTTTTAAATTTTTTTATTTAGTATACTTTTCTGAGCTACCACCAGTTCACAGCCCCAGCATATTCTGGGCCCAATCACACCCCAGAACTTATCTCTTGGGCCAAAGATACCCCTGGATTGCCCTCTAGGGCAGAGCCAATGCACCTGGCCACCTCACACAAGATGGAGGAAGGATTCTGACAGGAGAGGCTACCGGTATTGCCTCACTGGCTTGCCACCAAGGGCAGGACATGGAGTCAGCCAGGCACACCAGAGGCTGTATTAAGTTGAGGTCCCAGAGTGCCATAGCAGTGTGACATGAACTGGGAGAGCAGGAGCTTCATAGAGGCAGCAGCTATGTTTTTTCAGTGTTACTTCCTGGGGGCAGGGATGTACAATGACATCCCGTATCTGCCCTGCCCCCCACAAGTGATGGCGCTGTCATGAATGTAACCCCAGCATCCTCCAGGGGTCCATGTTGTGCCAGACACTCTACCCCTCCCCCCAGAGAAGGAGAGCAGTCCCTAGGATGCTCAATCCTTTTTCCACGGCCAGCCCTCTGATGTCCCAGGTCCATTCCTGAACCTGGGTTGTCAGTATCACAGATGGGTGCCCTGCCCCTGTGCCAGTGGGCCAGCATGAAAAGAAATTCTGACAGCTCACAAAAATGGATTGGCTCATGAAAAGGGATTTTGTCAGCTTGTGAAAGGGAATTTTGACAGCTCACAAAAAGGGATTTTTAAAAGTAATCCCTTTTCACAAACTGTCAAAATCCTTTTTCACAAGCTGATCCCATGATGTCTCAGAAATCCTTTTGTGAGCCAATCCACTTGCACGAGATAGGGTCATCTGGTCTTCATCTCACGAAAAGGGATTTTGACAGCTCACAAAAAGGGATTGGCTCTCGAAAAGGTTTTGACAGCTCATGAAAAGGGATCAGAAGCAAGTCATGAAAAGGGATTTTTTTTAATTTAAAAATTGGCATTATTTGACTAAAATAAAGTAAACCAAAGGCATAGATTTGTAGAGGATGTCCACCTGAACAAAACCCCTGCTTTGTTTACCTCAAACACATCCTTAGGTAAAGTTATAACATTTTGTTTTTGAGGAAAAATGAAAACAAGATAGTGGCTTGGAAAAAGGGATTTTTTTCTCACAAAGCGGGATTTTAAAAATCCTTCTTTGTGAGCTGTCAAAATCCCTTTTTATGAGCCCTAAATCCCTTTTTGTTCTGTGCATCTATCCCAAAGACTGAACTGAGCATGCTCAGAACTCATTTCAAAATTGAATAACGTTTGAATGAATTAATATTGTTTCACCAAACCAATGCTGAGTTGTTCCATAGAATAACCTCTTTCTACCCTGAAAGTTTAAGGCCACAATTCCAAATGGTTTGCATGCAGCACAATCTTGGAAAAATCACCAAAAAAGTGAATTGTTTGGTGCTTTACTGCACAAAAAAATGCAAATCCAGTTGAAACACAAATTGGCAAATCAAAAGTTCCACAATTCGAGACCATGTATTCCATATTTTGTGCAAATCTGTTGAACGGTTGCAAAGTTATTAACATGCAAAATTTGGAATATAATATATCAAAATGAAAATCTAAGTAAATAACACACACAAAAAAATAAGTTGTGCATGAATATAGTAGCTAAATAATTGCTATGAGCAGCAATTTGATAAATCCAAAAACTAGGACATAAAAAGTATAATGCAACCCTAATAATAACTGCAAACTCAAGCCCTGTAAATGTTTTTTACTTGGTAGCCACTTCCACAAAAATTAAATTAAATATGTTTAACGATAAGTTAAATATAACCCAATTGTGAATCAGCCAAATCTCCCCCAAAATATTAAGAACATAATACCAGTTCATTAAGAATGTTATAGTACCTTAATTTACACTCTGTGATACTGTCATGTGGTGTACATTATGTCCAGTTTTTGTCCACATGAATGGTCTAAAAGAAAAAGTTGTATTTATTGTTTATTTATAATGTACTGCCAGTTAGAAAATAAATCAGTTTCTAGCATGACAATCTAAACAAAACTACTGTTGCCTTTGTTTAAATATATCATTTTGAAAGAATAAAAGTGAAATAATGATGTAGCATATCTTGTATTGGTATCAGTTAGACCTGGTGCTCCCAGGTCCTGTAGTTAGCTTTTATAATTATATCTGCCACAGAGGGTTTGCTGCATGCAAAAAATAAAAAATAAAAATGTAATTAGTGGTGTACTAGACAACTACATGAAGATTTTTCCAAGTAGTAAAATCCCTTTCCTGTTAAACATTTGAAACTATAAACTTTTGAACCTCTCACTGTGAAATACCGGCCTGCTGGCAAGGACATTTCTCAGGTCCCACATAAAACAAAGTCAGCAGGATTATTCCACTTGAAAAATAATACATCCTGTCAATTTCCAGAAAAGAGTCACTGCCCAGTTTTAAATAAGAAGTGACTGGAAGAGATTGAAAACATGTTTATAGTGCTAGTGCACTAGTGCTCACGTCTGTGAAGCTCATTTCTCATCTAAATAAGTGCCGCCAACTCCTATGCTGTTAGGACTGCTGGCCCCAGTAACAGAGCCCTTATGTGTACCTTGTTTTCTATGGCAACCTCTCAGAAAGCCAATGAAATTGCTGGATTACTTTAGCATATGCCCACTTTACCTACTGTATGTCCATACTTTAACTTTGGCTGAGTACTGATGATGAACACATGCTCAATGAATAAAAATATGCTTTAGAGAATTAGAAATTTAGAGAATTTCTAATATATAGCACTGGGACAGGTGCACAGAACAAAGCAGAGGACAACTGACAGAAGCTGCAGGTCGACACTTCTCTTAGTTGTTTCCCCTAGTCCTTACATGCTGGGTGGTGAATGTAACTTTATTGAATGCTATATATATATATATATACTGTATATATATATATATATATATATATATATATATATATATATATATATATATATATATATATATATATATATATATAGTCCTTCCCAGACTCAGCCTGCCACAGCAGAAATAAGAGCAATACCCACCTCCACCCAACTTGCCATTTCCTCCCATACCCAATCAACCAAGTACCAAATAAAAAAATACCCACCCCTACTCCCCACCATACCTCTCAACTGTCCCTGATTTTGCATCAGAAATTTCTTCTGTCCCTCCTAAATATGGCATTTCTGTCACTGAGGAGTAGAGATTTGAATCACAGAATAATGCCAGCAATTGGTGTTACTGGTCTAGTTCTCATTAAGAAAATGCTGTTCATACTAAGAAGCACGTTGTACACAGCTTCTAGAAGTAATATTACAATTTTTTCTGATGTGTCCCTGGTTTTAGTCATTTGTCCCTGATCATTTTAAGCCTTGTCCCTGATTTGTGATGATGGAGGTTGAGAGGTATGCTCCCCACTTGCTAGTGGTACCATGTGGTAACAGCTAACACAAAATACTGACTATCAATACAGTGAGTGGAACTCATCAAAAGTTATAATGGCAATCGGCACGACTCCAAATGTAAACAACAGCGAACACTCTCTACTCTAGCTACAAGGGGGAGATCTAAATTTACTTTTTATGCTGGGGGCTTCACCCCCACACCCGCATATCTAATATAATTAATTCTGGGGGCTGACACTTGGGGACAGGGGAAAACTCGGGAGGGGGGCTGTTCCATGGCATGATACCAGTTTGCAGTTGGACTACTTGGGGGGGGACAACCTGCGGTCAGGGAACAACATCAGGGGGGTTGGAGATCATCAGAAAAAGGAAAAGAAAATTTAAACAACTAAATATATAAAAACAGTAAAGCAATCCATGCTCAGTCCCAAACCTGGGTACATTACTTTTCAAGGTAGTGACTATAACCACCAAGCCAAGCAGCTAGCTGGAAACTTGCTGCCTCGACAAACCCCTATAATAAGATCTCGCTACCTCTGCCTCACTATCAACACCCTCAACAATTTTTACATTCACTCTTCACTTCCCCTTCCTATTGAGTGATGGTAACTATTTCTTCAAGCCCTCAGACTGACTCATTCAATTTGAGTCACTCAAAACTCTTTTCCCATATCATGGGATACCCTTGCTGGTCTCTTTGAGAACTGACACACCTTGCAAATCATTAAATATATATGCAACTAAATCACAGGTGCCAAGTTCCTCTCACACCTGACTCATCATGTAGCTAATTATAAACATACCCTTACCCACCCCACTCTTATCTTGCCAGTCCCACCCAGGCCCAACTCACCATGACAGCAATAACATCATTACTTACTTATGCTCTACCTAGGTTACCATTCCTTCCCAGATCTCATGTACCATGTACCTAATTTAAAAATACCCACTATGCTCACAGGTTGACAATTGCACTGGGATATGACTCACCATGCAACTAACTGAAAAATATCCATCCTGCTCCCAGCTTTCCTGACCCTCCCAACTTCAGCCTACCATGTATCTAACTAAATAAATACCCATCCACACCTGATTTTCCAGTACCTCCAAAGCTGATGAACCATGTACCTAATTCAAAAACACATACCCCGCTCCTAGCCTGCAAGTCCCTCCCAGTGCTAAACCACCATGTCACTAAAGAAAAAACAATACCCACTTGGAGCACCTTTAGTGATGTTACCTCTCAGCATAGATGCTTGAGTGAGAGCTTCTGTTCACCACCAACAACAATCTAGTTGCATCCTCCTTTAAATAAAGTGCATTTTCCATATTTTCACAGGAGATTGATCTGATAATGGGGCAAGAAAAAAGTTGGTAAAACACTGATGAAAGTATAGCAGTAGCACATGTAGAGTAAACTCTTCAGCACTAGTAACTCCCCATACTGGGCCTCAGACTGTAGGCTGGGCTCTGGAGCCAAGCAGGAAGACAAGATATTAGGGGCCATCTCTATGACTGATAAGGCGAGCGCTGCATCTATTATGAAGCTGCTACAAAAATCAATGTCAGAGTCTTGGACATTAAGAAAGACTCACAAACTAGAGCAAGTCAGAGCAGAGCCCTTGGGAGGTCAAAGAATGTATGAGTGACCTCAAGGATGAGAGGGGGGTCCCTGGGCTGCACTTTGTTGTTCCACTGCCTGCAGGAGCAAGCTCTAAGCAGGATGACAGAGGTAACAAAGACCAGGGTCAGAAGAAAAATGGCAAGCTGTTTGGCTACACAGAGGGAGCTGGGCAAATTATTTAAATGGATTTCTGACCAGCTGACTCATGCAGAAACATTTACTGCTGGTGGGGTTTGAATTGGGCATTGAATGAGCATACAGTGCACTGTGCCCAAAGCCCAAGAAGAGAGGCGCCCCCAATCAATAATTATTTCTTTTTTAAAAATATCTGGTGAAGAATTTTTTCTTAAAAAAAAGTCTGGGAGAAAAAGGACTTAAACCTCAATAAGCAGTGAGTTTTCTTGGACCAAGACTACCTTACTGGACCCTTAACAAATGGTAAGTGGTCCCTACAATCCTTATACAATTGCAGGACAAAAGGATTAAGACCCAAATGTGCAACCAAGTGAAACTGTTTGTGCATTAAATTATATGGCTCTACTAAGTGCCTCCAGATACTTGATGAAGTTGGATATTACTTTGCTGGATTTGCAGAAGAAAATGCTAGAAAAGGAATAGTTGATATAGTTTGGGATGTGGCAGGGCAGCGGGTAGGAATGCAGTGATGCAAAGGTGACCCACTCATGTCTGTTCAGTCTGACCTCAGGGAGCTGTGCAAAGTGACTGCTATGGACAAACTATGAGCCAATGTTCTTGTAAGTGACATTAATGATGGTGATCACAGGACAACCAAGGTGCAGATATGCATACCCGTTTACTGTTCCTCATTACGAATGATGTCCTTCATTTCACCCCTCATAATTGCTCTGTCCCACATCCTTGATGTATGGAAAATGCGCTACCCACACAGAGAAGATGCTATAAATTTAGGCTTTAAAGTTGATGCTAAAGCAAAATGAAACTACACAGATAAAAGCACTAGTTTCCACTGTGTTCTGAGCTTGTAACTTCACATTTCAAGATGTGTCCCACATTTTGTACTTTTTGTTTATTGCATTTTGTACATAATGCAATAACAATAAAACAGCCTCATGTCAGACATCATACCATTATATAGGATCCATCCAATGGAACAGATAAAGGTAGTCTAAACAATACTGTTTACGGATATGGGGGATACCAGAAACAAACAACAATTACAAATATACACTTTCGAATAGCTGCACCCTACATGGAAGTGGTGGTCAGTCTAAAAAATAAAGAAAGCTCAAATATTGGTGTTCTTCAACCCTGTAATGTTGATGTGACCCCATCCCAAAGATGTTTATGTCCAAACGTGGTAAGTGTTTTCTATAGCTCATCTCAACAACAGAACTGTTCTGGAAATCTGGTAACACGTCATAAGAGTGACCCAAAATGAGTGACTAGAAATATAGCAACTCATTTTGGGCACTTTTATGGTGGGCTACCCTGCAGAATAGCAAGGGTATGCAAAAGTGAATATGGGGGAGGGAAAACGGAAGGGGAGAATAGCTAGGGGAAGGGTAGGGACAGGGAAGGGGTTTTCAGGGATTGGAGTACCTGCTGCTGCCGAACTAGCTGTGTGGCATGGTGGTGTGGGAGGCTACCTCTGGCAGAGCAGATACTGAGTTCGGGACCAGGTGAGGGTTGCATTTTGCTGCAGCTGTGAGCTGCAGCATGTAATTTTTAAATCCGGATTTGCCCCAGCATGTCCCCCCAGAGTTGAAAATCCTAATTCCAGGGGTGCGGGGGGCATGGGGGGTGCAGCCCCCCACAAAAACACTTTATTTAGTTCCAGAAGTTGGGTTGCCCTAGTGTGTATATCGCCAATTTGCTTTTCAGCGATATACACTCACCATAATAGTGATCACTGTTTGCATTCACTATTATGACATGGAACCAGAAATCCACTCTTATTTCACCAGTATAATAACTATAGTGTATCTAACTAAAATAGTTAGCAGAGTGATATCAAAATCTTAAGAACTGGTGCTCTAAAAGCATTTTAACAGTTCACAGCCATTAATATTTAGCAAGATAACTTTAAAGAACCATAAATAAAGGAACTGTTAATTCCACATTGACCAAAAGAGTCTTTTGCACTCATGAATAGGGCTGCAGTCCTAATCCAGATATTCAATCCAGTCCCGAAGGCATCTGAGGTTACTATTTCAGCCACCTCCAAACTCAAATCGGCTGGTACAGGACCACGGGCTGTCTCAAACTCCCACTGAATCAGGTCTATTCATTTCCCTGCCTCTGCTGGGTCCGTGAACTGAAATGTATGACCAGTATAAAAAATGCACAGACTGGCAGGCATTAACAAAGGGTGGACCTCCCCAAGACTCCACAACCTGGCACAAACTCCATCAAACTTTTTCTGACAAGCATGTGTTGCATATGAGCAGTCGGGAAATAGGTGCATGGTGTGCCCATCACATTGAAGCTGTTCTGCCAAATGGGCAGCTTGCAACACCCTTGGCAACATCTGGTCCCTTGCAGCAGCCCCATCGGTCACCAGCAGCACAGAATGTGGGAGGTCTCGCTGAGCATCAATTGAGCAGGGGGGACATATGGTAAGTGTGTACAAAATGGGTAGCCAATTCCATGTCCATTTTCAGGACCCCTTGTAGCCAATCCTTTAAGAAAAGAAGAAGATCGAACACCTCCTGGCCATCTGGTAGTCCCACAATCCAAATATTGGAGGCACATTGGGTGTTTTCTAGTGCCTCCAATCAATATCACAGTTGGGCATGCTCTTTGGTGATTTGAGCTGTGGCAGAAAGCGCTTGTGTAGATAGTGATTCTGCAGCCGTAGCTGCTCTAGTAGCAACTTTAATTTTAATGTCCTGTTCACCGATCCTCTTAAGGATTGTTTCCAATTTAGTATCGATGGCCTGCATTGACACCTATAAGGTATTCCACAGGGGTTCTGCAACTGCTTGGATAGGCATAGGATTTTCAGCCTGTAGCTCCACTGGAGGCTGAGATTTAGTAGTACTTGGGCCTCCCTAATTCGAGCACCCCACTCTTAAAATTTATATTGATCTACTTTGCATGGGATAAAGCATTGACTTATGCTGTAGACCAGTAAAAATATAAACTTTTTAAGGCAAAAAATAAAGAAATTGCTCCCCTGCAATTTGAAGCTAGTGAAAACACATCTGCTCTGCAGATGTGCTCCACAGCACCCCCCCGTGTCCCACATTTTGAAGGCCATCGTTCCACATTTGTACTTACCTACATATCACATATACACAGTGGGTAGCTTCCATATGACTAACAGCCATGCATCGGGGGGCTCGTCTAAATCCTGCAGCATACATGGAAGGGGCATGCCCTTTCCACACCGGATCCCCATCCAGTGCTCGGTGCTGCATGCACTAGTGGGCAGGGTGTGTATCCAGGAGCAGTGCTGGAATCTGCACTGTGCACAAAGGCATGGAGTGCCAGTGAAAGATGTGGGTGCAGGCTACAGCTGCAGGCACCCTGCTAAAGACCCTGTGCACCCCCTACAGCTGATGGCAGGTAGCCCAAGGGACACAACAACCACACCATTAAAGCAGCCCCAGCTCTCCTGACATTCAGTGGAGGCTCCCAGTCAGCCCTTGTTCATAGTGCCCGTGCCCTGGCTGGTACTGGGGCATGCTCAGTCCACTATCCCCTGGGCTGCTTGGAACAGTAGATCCACACTGCCAGCAGTGCAGGCATCCAATTGGATGCCCACCCTGTATCCCCAGACCTGCCAGCGTCCTACTCCTTGTCCCCATTGCACTCCTATGCACCTGTGGGTGAAGCACAGATGGGTGGCCAGAGGTAGTGCATGGCATGTAGTGCGAGCCTGTGTTAGGGTAGGGAGGGCAGCAGCCAGGGTACATGCCTGAGTTGCACATACCTTGCACCCAATCATGCTTAGGCCCCATTGTGAATGTCAGTCTCCCACAGTTCAGTGGCAAAAGGTTGAGAAGCATGCGGGTATGTTCTGAACTTTGTTGGGTTTGGGATACCCACCACCACCTGCAGTTGTCACAATGTGCTCCTCTGAGCACATCCACTTTTATTAACTCAATTATCACTATGAATCCCCTCATAGATAATGCAGTGGGGATGATTTACAGTGTGGCATGTCTTTCCCCTCTCTCTCCTCCACCACCCTTTGTACCAAAAGAACAGTTTTGAAATGGAAATACATTACAAAATGCAAAAAAACTAGTCAAAATGGTGGTTGGGTAATGGGAACCTCAGCTTTCTATTGCTCTCAGCACATGGCAAGACTTATTAACTTTAGTCATTCAAGTTGCTCCCCTGAACATGTTAAGCATGCTGGCGGTGCTCTCTAGCATCAGAATCTTGAGGGGGGACTGGATGTCCTAATTTTAGGTGGGGGCTACATTTTGAAATGCATTCAGTTGGTGTGACAAAAGGACTTTGTTTACAACATACTTTCTTGCTCTAACAGTTGGAAGAAGGCTACTGAACAGCTTGCTGCCATCTTGGGCAGCAGGAAGAAGAAGACTGTTATTGTCACATGGGAGGTGCCAAGTAATTGCACATAAAGTCACATCCGTCGTCAAATTTTTTTAGAGACTGCCTGAACTGCAATGCCTGTAAAAAAACCCAAAAAACTGTGGTGTAACAGTACTTAAATTGAAACTGAATGCTCTGAAGGTGTGGGAGAGGAGAGACATTGATAGTTGAGTAACAGGAGGGCATTTGCTCATAAGAGAATGAAGGTGATGATCTTCACACTGATGGTAATATGGGTTCCATACAGTTTGCTGCTAAAGCTCTTAGTATTTTGTAAGAGTTGGTAAGAGCAAACCAGAATTAGACATTGTCAAAGCCATGCTGTGAGGTCATGTTGGAAGCTGAGGTCCAGAGGCACAGTACAGTGTTATCTCTATGTACATGTGGATGTCTGCTGGGACAATTCTCAGAGGTGGTTACTGAAAAATATGAAAAATAGGATGGGCTCCAGGATGGGGGATGGAGGGGTTCAGGCAGCATCTCAGAAAAGAATCACTTCTATGCTACTGCCACACTACAAGGTACAAGCTAGATGCATACATAAAATGCAAATTATAGCACACTCAGTACTGACAGGATTAACACATTTATTACAACAGTTCTGTCAGGGTTTCAAAGGTGCAGCAATGCAGTTAAAACTCAAAAACACTCCAATCGGACCCTGGTGTCCAGTCAGAGATTTTTATGAGTTTTACTGCATTGTTGCAGTTCTAAGACTGTGATGGAACTGTTGAAATAAAAATTTTAATTCTGCTAGTACTGAGTATGCAATTTCTGTTTTTGAATTTAGGATAAGTGCTGCAGATTCCAAGGGATAGGAGGGGGAACATCACCCACTATAGCAAAACAGGTAGCGTAACAGCCAGGGAAATGTAAGAGGAGGAGAAAATGGGGGGAAGGGGGAATGGTGGTGGGAAGAAAGGGATGGAGGGAGCAGAGATGGGGATTGGGAGGAGAGGACAGCAAGTGGGAGGGAGAACTGTGGAAAGGGGCCAGGGGGAGAAGAGGAGGGAGTTTAGAGAGCTCATAGGAGATAAAGTACTGATTGAAGGCAGAAATGACCTCAGAGGGGTCAGAGATACGAGAACCCTCTGGTCTGAAGACTGGAATAATGTAGACTGGCGGAAGGATAAAATATGCAGTGCCTAAGTTTCAGAATTTTAAGTGAAACTAAAAGAGCTGCTGGGGTCTAAAAATTTTGAAAAACATAATAATTAGGTGCAATTTAACTTGTATTCTGTATATATTCTATAGGTTTCTACTCCCCATCATTTATTTATTCAGAAATTTGCATGAACCCAAGGGGCTAGATTTCCAAAGGCTGAAGCAGGGCTTGCACTAAACACTGCATCGCACCAATTTTTTGTCACAGTTTTCCATTTTCGGATGCCGTTGTGACACTTTCCACACTTTATGCCAGCTTGCATCAAATCTTTGGCACAATCCCCATAAAAATGGGCCTGCGACTGGCGCAAGCTGGACCAGGAGGGAGCTGGTCTAACCTGAGGCACTTGGTGCATGGGAGGAAAAATCCCAATCACCGGCCGGGGGAATGCCATAAGCTCCTTCTGGTTGGAGGAGGTAGGGCTGAGGTGAGTAGGCTCAGAGCTATGTTACACCTTACATATATATATATATATATATATATATATATATATATATATATATATATACATACATATATATATATATATATATGTTTATAAAATGGATTAGAAAAAAATAAGTAATCCCTAGTGAAAGACCATCAGGTGACCTTGCGTATATCAGAGCATGACCGCACACTGGCATTTCTACCCCCCTCCAAAACAATTTTGACATTTTACAAGATAGATAAACCACTCTGAGGTGTGTGGTCACGCTCTGATATATGCATGCCTTGGGTGGTTGATGCACTCGCCTGCAACCTTGTGAGTAACAACGCACACCAAGGAGTGTGTATATCAGAGCGTGACCACACACCTCAGAGTGGTTTATCTATTACATATATATATATAGAGAGAGAGAGAGATATATACATATATATATATAAAACCTTAGAGTCCTTCCATCCTCCTCTACTGATTGCACCAGCTCTGTTATGCTCTAGAGTACCCCCTATCGATACACCCTGTTGGGGTTGTTTCACTGTGCCTATCCAAGCTTAATTTTATCTACCACAAGCATTCGGGTGTACTGTTTTACCCTACAGTGATTTTTTGGTTTACAGATCTGTAATGTGCTGTACCGTGCTCCTTTTTGATATACTGTATTTTTTGCCTTGACTATAGTTTATGTATATTCCTTAATGTACTATTATTTTTTTCCTCCTTATTGTATTACGTTCATCCCTCCTTGCCCCGACGCATCTGGAAATGAGCTGCTATCTGCTCAGTATGTGTTTCCTGGTAAACCGTTTGAAACAAATAAAATAAAAGTTACATGAAGTTTAGGGCTTAAATTTAACTGTAAGGCTTCTAAAACAGTCCTGACATCATGCGGCATGTTATGCAATAATCACTGCCCTTCTCAGCTCCACCAGCAGGGTCATCATTTGGAAGTTCATCAGCAGGTGTTCAGATCTCAAAACAGCAGATCAGAGAGTTGCTGCTCAGTTGCTCCTTAAGGAAGGAAGACTTGAATACAATATTCCCTTCAGCCTTGCATCATATAAACATAGTATACCTTTGAAACTATCTTGAGCACTGATAGAGTTCCTTCCATTTTGGCACTGCTTCATGTCCCTAATGGCAGGGTCAGACTGGGGCACAGGGGGCCCACCTAGAAAGCAGATGCAGGACCCCACCTGGAAAATCAATATGGGAGGGCCCAGGGTGACACACTCAAATCAGTATTCCACTTGAATTTTATACACTAGCTTTTTGCTCGCATCATATATTGCCTACAGTGCCCCCCTATAAAAGAAACATTTAATTAAAAAGAGATAACAAATGCAAAGATTTTCAGTTTAGGAAGTGGGAAGGTATCCAACTGAAGGAGGCCCACCTTGAAATTTCCAGGTATCCTGGTAGGCTAGTCCGACTCTGCCTAATAGGTATTGTTACAAATACTGATGTAAAGGAGCCAAATTAAAAGGGATGGAGCTGGTTTAAAAGGGAAGATGAGGGAGTCTTTTTCCTTAAGAAATAATACAAGTGAAGCCCCCTCATGGATGGGCTTATTTTCTACGCAAGTTAGGGAACCCCCCCGCCCCAGTGCTTAGGGAGTTTGCACGCAATGGGGGTGTATTTTCTGTTGCCACTATTTAGGGGAAGCAGAGTTGAGTGAATATATATATATATATATAGATATATATAGATATATATAGATAGATGTATAGAGGGAGTTTAGAGAGAGATGGAATGGAAAGAGACTGGCAGCTGTTGCTTCAGGGCAGTTTGGAGGCCTCCCCCCCTTAGGCAAGTTGGCAGTTTTCGGTGGTAGTGCACTGGGTCCTGGGTTACGGGTCTCCGGGGGAGGCAGAACAGACAGGAAGTAATTGGGTCCAGGGTTCCCTTGGGATGGGTGGTGAGAGCATCCGTGGGAGCAGAGGAGTTTTTGGAACAGGTAGTGGAGGACCTTGGGGGGCATTGGGCCCAGTCTGTGGAGGTTTGTTTTGGGCCACTGGGGACTGTTGAGGTGGTGGAAGGGGCTCTACAGGGGATCAGAGGATGGTGGCAGCTCCAACTGATCCCATTTGCCCATGTGGCACGTCTACTCAGGGGATGGAAGGTGGGAGTGGGTAGCAGCCTGGACTCAATGGGGCCTGCTGTGCCTGTGTCTGGGGCAGGCCCCAGGGCCTACATAAAGGTAGGCTTTTAGACCAATATAGGCCATGCCCATCTCAGGCAACCTGATTTCTGCTGAAAGGAGGGAGTCACTGTAACTGGTGGCTGATGTCATTGAGGTGGCCTCAAAACTGAAGCACACATATTGTGAGCTGGACCCGGTATAGACTTATTTCTCAATGGGATGTGCCGACACTGTTGGCCCAGTGTTCGCCTCAACTGTCCGGTGTTCCTAGTCAGAGGGGGTCTTCCCAGATGCCTTGAAGGAGGTGTTAGTGAGACCCCTTCTAAAGAAGCCATCATTGGACCCTGACATCAAGGTGAATTATTGCCCGGTCTCCAGCCTGCCATTTTGGGGAAAGGTTGTGGAGAAGATTGTGGTGCAACAGTTGGGAGAACACCTTGTGGCATTTGATATCTATGAGCCACTCCAGTCAGGTTTTCGTGCAGGACATTCTACAGAAACCACATTAGTTTGGGTGCACAATGATCTCTTCAGGGCGAGGGATTGAGGGGAAGGGACAATTCTCATTCTACTCCATCTCTCCTCAGCTTTTGACACGGTGGACCATCGTGTGTTACTTGACTGCCTGAGGGACTTTTGTGGACTCACTGGCACTGTCATCTGCTGGTTTGAGTCCTTTTTGACAAACAGAAGGCAAAGGGTGGTGATGGGGAATTTCTCCTCCTCCCCTAGCCTTCTGTCTTGTGGGGTACCTTAGGGTTCGGTCTTGTCACCGATGTTGTTTGCCGTGTATATGCTACCCCTGGGTGAGATCAATAGGAAGTACAGCTTGGAGTTTCATTGTTATGTGGATGGTACTCAGCCGTACTTATCCTTTGCCCCTGGGACATCCAATACGGTGGAAGCATTAAACAACTGTCTGGCCAAGATCAATGACTGGATGGCCTCTAGCTGGTTGCGACTGAACCCTGATAAGATGAAGGTGCTGGTGGTGGAGTCAAACAGGAGGCATGCTAGGATGGCCTCTGGGGCAGATACTGGACTAGTTCTAGGCTCTGTCCCATTGATGGCATCCTCTAAGGTGCGTAATCTTGGCGTGGTTCTAGACAGTGGTCTGACAATGGAACATCAAGTGTCATCCATTGTCAAGGTTAATTTCTTCCATCTGAGAAACATTGCCAGGATCAAAAACCTGATTCCACCCCTGGACCTCCCCACCTTGGTGCATGCATTTGTAACATCTAGGCTTGACTACTGTAATGCACTCTACCTCGTGGTCTCTGGAGGCACCCTCCATTGACTGCATCTGGTGCAGAATGCAGCTGCCAGGCTGTTGACTGGACAGTCGAAATACTATCACGTCACCCCGGTGCTACATGAATTGCACTGGCTGCCGGTTTGATGGAGGGTGCTCTTCAAGGTGGGCTTGCTTACCTTTAAGGCCCTACATGGACTGGGCCCTTGCCACCTGGTGGACCTTCTTGCACTCACTGCCTTGGTCCACTCCCTGCAAGCCTCCTTGAGGGGCCTCCTGGCGATTCCCAGGATGAGGTTGAAAACTGCCGGTGATAAAGTTTTTATTATAGCGGCCCCATCCTGTGGAATTCGCTTCTGCCATTGGTGAGGAAGGCCCCTTCTGTGGAGGCATTCAAAGCCTGCCTTAAGTACTATCTGTTTAGCCAGGCTTTCTCAGATACTGGATGAGAACATAGACTATCAGTTTCTTTTTAAAGTAAATAGGGTTATTATTTATATGCAGAACATTGCCTGTTTGGACATGATTATTTATTATATTGTGAGATGATATTTTTTTAAACTTTTGTGTGTTTGTACGGTGCCCAGAGCCTCTGGGATTAGGCACCAGAAAAATAAAATTTGCCTTGCCTTGCCTAACTGTGTGGAGATCTCGGCTCAGGGGAGCGCTGTGGGGATTGTGTGAGGAAGAGAGTACCAGGGACCAGGTCAGTATCAGGACTAAAGGGAGGAACATTCATGGGAGCAGCTGCATGAATTAACTCAGGGGTGGTAGAGGAGTACATCACTCCCCTGAGGAGGAGGAAAAAAATGGGTAAAAGGTTCAGCACAAAGGAACTGGTAACAGTGTAAGGTTCTTACCAGTGCCAGTGGGTCTGCGAGAGCTTAACGCTTCTGGAATGTTTCAGCAATAAATCTCTGGTCCTGGGGTTAAGTTTTTGTTGTTGTCTCCATTGTACTAAACATCCATGCCTAAGAATGCATGTAGCTCTCCCTCAACAAATCTGTTGGTGTAAACAAGTTTGCCCCATGGAGCTGTATTTTTCAAGTTTTAAGTCACTGGGACCCTGAGCTCTATAATCGTTTGTGAGCTCAGGAGAAGAAACTTGATTTGGTTGTAGAAACTGGAGTCCCGTTTTGATCATTGCTGTGAAGGAATTTTAATGAATTGTAAGTCCTTTAGTTTTTTATGGATTTTCATAGTTATCCTGGGGTCTTGAAGTATTGAATTCCATAAGCCCTCCTGCTCCGGGTTCGATGGGCAGGAGAAGCTTGAAGATGAACTGACCAGTCTGCCTGCTGGATTTCCCTACTGGGTGAGAAGTTGAACACCATTGGGGCTCTGTTGTAGATAGCAGAGTTTTGGCTATTTTTTGTGCAAAATAAATGGTAGAATTTTTTACTTGCAAATTTCTGCCATTTTGCCTTATTTGTTGGTGTGTTCCACTGTCTTTTTAGCTTGGGAGTTAGCACAGGCTTGCAACCTCAATTGTGGCACCCCCTGGACTTGATTGCAGTGCTGGCCTTTCCTTTACCTGAACTGTCTGCTGGATTTCCCTGCTGGGTGAGAAGCTGAACACCTTTGGGGCTCGGTGTATTGGGGTTTGAAGATGTCTCAAGGTAAAACACCTATGTGTTTTTGCTGATTTTAATCTGAGAAGAACTTAATGAGGTTCTAGAGTCTGGGGTCCCTTCCCTCCATAACATCTGGCCCCTAGACATTGGGAAGGGGGGCTACACAAGACAAGGTGTGCGTTATCATAGGATTATTGTCCTGCCCCAGGTGCATTGCAAAGCAGAAGGCCATTGGCTGAGTGACTTCAACCATCTGAAAAGGAATGATAGCCCATTATATTGCACACCTTGGAGTGTATTATTGCAGTTATGAAATGGATCCATTTTGATTTTGTTGATTTATAGCATGATCTACTGTCAGAGTGGGATTACTGAATGTACTGAGATATCTCAGTTGAATGTGGTCTCAGACAATCAGATTTGAAGATTTCGGGCATCCATTTAATAATGACTAATACCTATTGCAAATTGTCTTTTACAGCTTGGGTTTGACCCTACACCAGACCGGTCATGGGCACAGTCATGGGCATGGACATAGTCATGACACACCGCCCAGTGAACATTTGACAGAGTCCGGTCAGAATCAGCAAGGCAATGCCAGCGTACGAGCAGCTTTCGTTCATGTGGTGGGAGATCTGTTGCAGAGTATTAGTGTGCTAGTTAGTGCACTTATTATTTTCTTTAAGGTCAGTATCTCATACATTATTTATGTTTCAACATGTAGAAGATTTTATAGCTGCACATGATGCATGATGTATATTCTTCACTACATTTAGTAAAGCTGCACGAACATGAGGATCTCACAGGTCAGGGTGCGAGCAGGAGAAATGCTGGGACCCAGTTCTGAAACAATTCAAAATGTGCCAAGTAACCAGCTCATCAGCACAGCAGTAGCACTTCCACTCATGACACTGGTGACCCAAGTTTGGGAGTGAGCTTTGGTCATTGGGGGCCAGCCTGGGGAAGAAGGATTGAGCATCATGTTGATAGTTCTCCTTCTTCAGGGTGGTTGGATGCCTAAGTCCTCTGCTACAATTACTATATAGCTGAGACTGGGAGGCACTGAGCAGCCCAGTAGCATGGAAGGCTGAGGCGCTGGGTGCCGTACTTCCCACCATGCCCACGACCTGAGTATGGGAATGGACCTGGGTCACATGAGGGATGACCAGGGAGGGAAGGGGGACTGAGTGTCCATGGGACAGCTCTTTTCCCTCAGGGAGGGGGTTACTGCATGTCAAATGGCTTGCTTGCTACCTAGAGGAATCTAGGTGGCAACACCATGGGACAGCATTGGAAGGGACCCCACACCCAGACACTGGGGGCATCACTGTGGAGGTGGAGTATGCATATGTACCACTGTACATGTGTGGGGCCAATGGGGAGACTATCCTAGCTCTAGTACTGACTAACAGGGAAAGGATCACAGATCTCCAGGTAGAAGGTCACCTGGGGCCAGTGACCATCACATGGTATGGTTCAATTTGGCCACTAGAACTAAATCATCTCATTCCAAGGCAAAAATATGGGACTTCAAAGAAGCTGACTTTGATAACATGGCCAACAGAGTTATGCTAGCCCTGTCAAGAAGAAATACAGGTGAGGGGGTACAGGCAAAGTGGACAAGTATTAAGAATGCAATACTTGAAGCAACATCCCACTGTGTTAGAGAGAAAGGCAACTGCAAAAGAAGAAGGAAACCACTTTGGTTCTCAAAAACAATAGCAGAAAAGGTCAGAGCCAAAAGGCTGGCCTTCAGGAAATATAAGGGAATGCAGCGGGATGAAGATAGAGAGGCATACCAACTTCCGTAAGGGAAGCAGGAAGAGGCAGTAAGGCAGGCAAAGGGCCCAAACCAGAAACACTAACATGAACAGTAAAAGAAGGTGACAAGACTTTCTAGATACATTAGTGAAAGGAGAAAGTCCAGTGGGGTATTGTTAGCTCAAGGGGATAAGGGGGCATGTGAGGAGAGGACCATGTAAGCATCAATCCAAAAATGATGCTTCTGCTCAGTATTTACTGAGGAGAAGGTGAGGAAAGCGCCAGCTCAGCACCATGGACATGGGGGAGGAGGTGTGCACTAGTCCCTTCACAAAAGAAAGGGTCCTACAAGAGTTCAATAAGCTCAAGGGTGGACAAGGCAATGGGACCTGATGGCATACATCCCAGGGTACTTAAGGAGCTAAGGGGGAACTAGCAGAGACATTATCAGAACTGTTTAGTGAGTCTCTGAGCACAGGAGAGGTCCCAGAAGACTGCCGAAGGGCTCATGTGATCCCGCTCCATAAGAGTGGTAGCAGGGAGGAGGCAGGGAACTACAGACCAGTAAGTCTTACCTCAGTAGTGGGCAAGATTATGGAGGCACTCCTTAAGGAAAGGATAATGCAACACCTGGTCTCCATAGGGGCACAGGATCCAAGACAGCATGGGTTTACAAAAGGAAGGTCCTGTCAAACTAATCTCATAGATTTCTTTGACTTAGAAACCAGAGTGGTGAACCAAGGGGGAGCACTTGATGTTGCCTACCTTGACTTCAGCAAAGTTTTCGACAGTGTTCCACATAGAAGATTGATAAATAAGCTGGGTAGGCTCGGGGTGGGTTGGAAGTTGGTCAACTGGGTGGCAAACTGGTTGACGGGCAGAAAACAGAGAGTGGTGGTAAATGGTATACAGTCAGAAGAGATGCAAGTACAAGTGGGGTACCTCAGGGATCAGTCCTGGGGCCAGTCCTCTTCAATATCTTCCTCAGTGACATTGCAGATGGACTGGAGGGTAAGGTTTGTCTGTTTGCAGATGACACCAAGATCTGTAACAGAGTAGATGATCCAGATGGGTTGAGCAGAATGAGAGAGATCTGGATAAAATAGCAAAATGGTCAGAAGAATGGCATCTGGAGTTTAACACAAAGAAGTGCGAGATCATGCACATAGGGAAGAGAAATTCTGAAGCCAACTATAGGTTGGGAGTGGAGTTGCTGTCAGTCACAAGGAAAGAAAGAGACTTGGGCATCATCATTACAGATGACTTGAAATCATCCAAGCAGACCACTAAAGCAATAGGTAAGGCTAGGGGGATGTTGGGGTGTATTAGTAGGGGTATCACAAGTCATAAGAGGGAGGTAATAATCCCTCTTTACAAGACACTGGTTAGGCACCATCTGGAGTACTGCGTGCATTACTGGAGGCCACACCTTCACAAGGACATTAACCAAATTGAGGCAGTCCAGAGAAGGGCAACCAAAATGGTGCAGGGACTGCATCAGAAAACATATGAGGACAGATTAACGGAACTCAGTATGTATACCCTGGAATAAAGGAGGGAGAGAGGTGATATGATTGAAACATTCAAACACGTTAAGGGCATTAACAAGGTGAAAGAGTCTAACATGTTTCAATATAAGAAAAATAGCAGGACAAGAGGACACAGCATGAGAACAGAGGGAGGCTGATTAAGGGGTAATGTGAGGAAGTTCTTTTTCACAGAAAGGGTGGTGTATGCATGGAATGGCCTACCTCAGGAAGTGGTGGATATGAGTACAGTGCAGGGCTTCAAACAGGCATGGGATAGGCATAAGGGAGCAATAGAGATAAGTATGAATAGGTAGGCCAGTGACAGATCAAATTCCGATGGCACATTCATAAGGTAGAAAAATAAATGGGCAGGCTGGATGGCCTTGTGGTCCTTATCTGCCATCAACTTCTATGTTTCTATGTTTCTATGAATGGATGTCTCCAATCCAGGGTGCTGTGTCAGGACCACTGGAAAAAGTAAGTCCCAGAGAAGTCGGGTGATGGGGCTGGGGTGACCAGTCCAGATGGGGGGGGGGCCTAGTCAGTGTGCTGAAGGAGATTAAACAGCTTTGTGGAAAAAAAATTACCAGCAGGACAGGGATGCCACAAGGTGCCAGCAAGTCAAATATGTCTGCATGCATATCATTTCATTTTAGCTCCCAGGGGGTGAGAAACAAAGGAAGAAACCCTGTCTGCTAGAGGCAAACCTAGCAGCCTCCACAGGCTCTTGTACTACCAAAGTCCACAGGTAAATGAAGTGCGCAACCTTGCCTTCCACACCAGCATCTTAGGTATCCGAAATTGTGGAGAAAAGAACACAGCCCACAGATATGTATCCATGCAATGCAGGGGACTGCAATTTATTCAATCCAATATTCCACAAAATGTTTTTAATTACAAAAGGTGGGTAAAAGAACCTCTGCAACAAACAACCCACTAGCGCCTTGACTCTCGTGAGTCTTCAAAGGGGGTAGTACTTGTATTACCAACCTGGTGCTCTACCCACCATCACAGTGGTCCTGTGCAAGTGGTAGACAAAAGGTCCAGGAAAAGGTAGGTGTGGAGGCTGAGGGTGCTGTCAGAGGGCAGGCAGACCAGAGGCTTGAAGGAGATAAAGGTTGATTGAAAAAAAAAATGAGATTTGTTTACCTTGGCAGTGAAGTAAGGAAGAAGGGAAACAGCTGCATGGATGTAAAACAAAAGATGGTATTAGCAAGAGTTGCTTCAAACAACCGTGGAAAAAAATAGAAACAGAAAAAATTAAGGACAGAGAAAGCCTAAAAGTCCAGCTAGTCTGCCCGGTTGCTCTACTGTATATTACTCTGACTTAAACTCCCCCTCAGAGGTCCCCTCCCTTTTCTCTCTCTTGCTTCTGATAATCACTTTGAAGATGTCCCATTATGTTTTGAACCTTGATGTAGTCTCAGCATTGACCACATTGCTGGACAGTCTAATTCATCCAGCCACCACCATTGCTGTACAAAGAATATTTCCTGATGACTTTCCTCAATTCCCCCCTTCCAACTTGATGTTGTACACCCTAGTTGATGTACTGTTCCTTAACATAAACAGCTCTGCAGAATTAATCTTGTTGAATCCCCTATGCATTTGCATGTTTCTGCCATATTCTCCTCCCCACCTTCCTGTCCTCAAGAGAAAACATATTGGAACTTTCCATCCTCTCCTCATAGGAATGTTCCTCCTGCTCCTGGACATTTTGTGTCACCCTTCACTGTTTATTTTCCAACCTATCTCTGTCCTTCTTTAAGGTAGCAAGGAGTGAGGTGCCACAGGGGTCATTCCAGGGACTGGTGCTCTTTAATCTGTTCATATGCGACACAGGGGAAGGAACCAAGTAAAATGTCTCTGTGCAGATGACACTGAAATCTGCATGAGGGTAGACAGCAAGGAGGGAAGGAGGGATATAAAAAGGGTCTTGGAAAGGCAAGGAAGATAGTCAAAGATCTGTCAGCTTAAATTACTGGATGAGTGGGGTTAAGGTGGACCAGACCTCAGAGGAGTGTGGCCTTCGGTCATCTTAAATGATAGCCACGATCCAAAGTCCAATTCAACAAGACATACTGGAAGGTCAACAAAATGCTGGAGAGCATTGGTATGAGATTTTCTAGCAGAAGAAAAGAGGTGGCTCTCCCCCCCACCACAGGTCCTTGGTGAGGCTACAACTAGAAAACTGTGTGCAGTTCTGAAGGCATCATCTGGAAAAAGACAGGAATCACATAAAAACCATCAAGAGAAGGGGAGACAAGATGATATAGGGGCTGCAGCGAAAACTGTATAAGGAATAGTTCAGCAGCTTAAGCGTGTACATGCTGCAGAGATTAGAAGGAAAAGATGAGTTATTTTATCTGTATTTGGTAACCAGGTTAACTCTTGAGCAGAAACCTGCTTGTTTACAAGTATGACCCAGGAAATAATACAGGCATAGTAAGCATGAAAATAAATGTAGAAATTAATACAAACAGTACATTGCAAACATTACACTAGTTGATTTTATGTATGTATTTATTTAGTTAAGTATTTATTAGTTAATTAGTTGTTTTTTTTTACTGGGAAAGGAGGACTAGGCAATGCTGCCTATTTTCAGCCTTGTTCTGGAGGAGGGGGAATACAGATGGAAACCAACTGACACTGAACCAGATTAGGCAATGTCATTGGTAGGTTGAGTTAAGAAACAATTTTAACAGATTTTTAAAATTGAGTCGTGAACTGCATTGAAAACAAAAATAAAGGAAAATAATGCCCTAGATTGGGGATGTTAAAAGTAAAAGTTCTCTGGCCTTGTACTCTGCTTCTATAGGGCCACTTAAAAAATGCTTGTCCATGGAGTGAGTATTATAACTGATAGAAAATCTAATGGCATTAAAAATAATATGAGAACAATCAGAAAGGATTATTACCAGTATCAAATTATCAGATGGATCCAAACTAACATCACCTGAGCAAATCAATATAGCCTTCTATAAATAATATTCTCTTGTATACTCCTCAGAAAGAGCTGGTGCACTGGATGGCATTGAATTATTCTTACTAGAGGTTAAACTACCAGAACTGACATCAAAAGACATGCATTGTCTGCATGCACTATTTACAGAAAGTGACAAGAGCCTCCTCCCTCTCGCATAAACTGAATATACCTTCACAAACTAATTTTAATCATCTAGTATCCCATGGAAAGGTGAGCTCGGTCCCAGATATATTGAAGAGATTCCACTTATTGCCAAAGTACTCCTTCTTTGTTTATCAAGTTAGACATATGCTAACTACATGGTTTGGGTTGACTCTGTGGGAAACTAACCACAGGGGAACCTTCTCGGAATTCCAGGCCCTTGCCTGGCAGCCACACGCTGTTTTCTGCCTAGTCGCAGCTTTATAATTAAAAACTTACCGTGACCATGTGGAACAATCCCAATATTGGATAGAGACCTTCCCCAATACCTGCTTTAATTGGGAATACTTATGGTGAGGAATCTATATTTATAGTGCTAATGACAAGCTTTGATTAACACAATATTACATATTACATGCCATGCATCTTACTCCTGCAAAGTTACATAGAATGGGAAAGCTCCTAGAAGATACGTGTTTCAGGTGTGGTCAGATGCAAGGATCCCTGCTACATATATTCTGGGACTGTCCTATGGTCCCTAATTAAATCTAAGGCAGATCCCTTATTAGGGATACAAAACCTATTCACCCTGCAAATATGTATAGTGGGGGGACTACTCAGCAGTGGATGTGAAAGAAAGGAGGTATTATATTAATTTAATATCACTCACGGTGAAAAACCTAGTATTAAGGCACTGGAAAGACCAGCATGTTCTTACCTACCAGGAATGGGTCAATGATCTGCTATACAACTTAAGGATTGAGAAAACTATTGCCAGTTTCAGAAATACTATTTCCTGATACAACACTAAGTGGGAGAAATTCCATACTTTATGGTCAGTTGCTCCCGCACACTAAACTAGGTGGCAAGGATCCCTTACCTTAACTTGGGTTAGAGCATGGCCCTATAAACATTAGAGGTATCACCTGAATAACACTTCTTTTGTAATTTTCTTAATTTATGGCTAGTACAACTCTATGAAATTGGCTTTTGGATGGGGTGGGTTTTGTGGGGAGGGGTTTTGGGGGATTTGTATGGGGGAGGGTAGGGTGGGAGCGGATTTAGTTGACAGCATCCTCTGAATTGTATATACTCATCACACAATGTTTTATCTTTTGTAACATGTAATGTACTGTGTGTATAAGTGAAAGTTGAATAAAGCATACTTAATTTCAAAAAAAGAAAGTGACAAGTGCCACCATAAAGAGTCTACCTATTGGCAAAACACCTGAAGCAGACAGCATTCCTAAGATTTATATAAGAAATTCGATCATCTCAACACCAGATCTCACTAACTTATTTAATAATCTTACAAATACTAGATACTTACAGATAAATTATGTGGTACTACAATAACAGTCCCCCCCCCAAAAACCAAAGATTCGCAGTTATACTCTTCATACAGACCTATTCACTACTTAACTGGCATCTCAAAATATTTGCCAGAGTACTAGCCAACAGCCTAGAAGTAATCATTCCACTACTCATACATCCCAATCAGACTGGTCTTATTACAAAGAAAGACAATTAACATCAGATGAGACATTAACATGATCAAAATGCAGAATCAAGAGGGTACATCTCTCTTAACTCTTGATGCAGAAAAGGTTTTCAGTCATGTTGAATTGGATTACATCCATGTAATAAATTAAATGGTACTGGGCACTGTCACGGGCTTGTTCTGTCCTAGAACTCACTCTGCACTGTTACCAGGTCCACAACCCGCTCAGATGCCTGAAGGGGTTACCAAGCTGCCATCACTCACTGCAACTTCACTCGGGGTATCTCTAGGTTCAGATCCCATCAAAGCCACCACTAATACACAATACAGTGTTCCTTACCAAAGGGCAAATGACCCACCATATTTTTTACAGCTAAAATCACTTTTGCTTTAGATATGGTAACTTTAGCCTGTCTCTTCAGAGACAAATCACAGACTTGCCATTTTACCCCTAGATATCTATACCTGAAATGATTCAGTTACAGAATGCATGGCATATACAAAAATAGCATATAATAACTGGTGAAAAGGTTTCCTCTATGGGTTCATTAAGTGGATATTTGTCATAATAACCCATGCGTTATTACAGCGAACATGCGCTCTGTCTGTCAAAATTAAGCACTCACTCATTGGCTCTTCTTCTGAGTGTGGGAGGGCTGAACAGTTCTGAGAACATGGCAGCTCCATATCTTAGTGAGGAGCTGCTGCAACAAAACTCCTCACCTTTACCTAATCATTTTTTTATATCTATCTGGTTGATCCTACCTTTATTTTAGAAGAAAAAGCCATATCTGATCGATCCTGCTGTGTGCCAGTTTCAGAAGTGCAAGAGGGAATGGGTCCATGTCTGAGTCTTTCACTCACAGGTAAGTGAGATAGCGATTGTGAGTGAAAGCAGTCAGCCACAGACCCATTACCTCTTGTACTTCAAAAGCTGGTGAACAGGATCAACCAGATATGATTTATTTTTATGTTCTCTTTACTAGGATTACTAAGATTTTAATGACATAAGGGAGCTAGTAGACCCATTTTATATGTCTCCCACATAAGTGGGACAATTACACCAGTTTACAAGTATTATAATAGGTTCTGTCGAGATAGTTCTTAAAAGATTCCAGACTAGAACTATCTATCGCTGCCTGTGGAAGTTTATTCCATAAGATTGGAGCTCTAATTGTAAAACAATGATCCCTTTTGGAAGTGTTAGCATGTTCAACCAAGATTTTTTAATTATGTGACCATAAATTACAGTATTCCTAGTATAGCTATATTGCAAATTAAATTCATTAAGGCCAGAATCACTGTGGGCAAGTTTATACAACAACAGGTCTCCTCTTTGTCTTCGTGCCTCTAATGTATGTAAACCAGAGTCCTGTAGTCTTACATGATAATCCAATGTCTTTAGTCTTGCGTGTGTGCAAGTAACTTCTTGTGGTAGTATGAGAAATGCAGAGGTGTGTCAGTGTTGGCGAATGCAGGGCACACTTTAGTAGGTATGCCCCTCATTCCCCAACTAGCCAGCATGCTTGCGCTGACACAAGTATTATGTAAAGTTCCACCAACTTGAAAGAAATGTGCCACTGCAATCAGAGACAAGCTTGTCTTGCAGCAGAACAGATGACATGCCTTCCATATGTGCCTTTCCTGGTGAAACATTTCAATAAACATGGTGGTGGTGGCAGGAGAGCAAACAGCTGTTTGCATTGTGACATCTCCACCTCGCCACCCCACTGGTCCCTGCCTGAAAGGTGGGAGGAGGTGCTTTCCTCACCTGCCTCCTCCACATCCCACTGTCTCTGGCTCAAAAGTTTCTCCCACCTGTGAGGAGCAGGTCACAGTCTAAGCTCTGTATGGGCTGGGAGTATTCAGTGCCCAAAGGCACTTTTACTCTAAGCACGATCGATCGTGCTGGCAGACTCCCTACCCCCACCTGCCAACATTGGGGTGCTTAATCCCCATGTCAGCCTGCATTGCACACCTCTCCACATATCCTCCGAGCTCAGTGTGTCCAATCCCCAGGTTGGCATTGATCCTCCCTTGATCCCCCTGAGTACTGTGGCACACTGGAAACCCACCACAGTATGCCAAAATCCATAGTTTCCCTGTAAAAAAGGAAACAGACCCCCAATATCTTTTTTTTTTAAACCTGAAAAAAAAGAAAGCAGTCCCTAATCATTGCCGCTGGCTTCCCTCCCCCAACCCACACCCTCCCTCTGTGCATCCCACCTCCTCGCACCTCCCCTCCCATACTTCCTCCGGAGGTTGGGAGCAGCGATCTTCAGTGGACCGGGAACACGTCTACACTCTTCAAAAGCCAACCGCAAACTGAAGAAATGACAGTAAGTTCTATAATGGCATCGAATGAGGGTTTTCAATTTAGGTTGATATTGCAGCTATTTTTGGGAGTTTTGGTCCCATATTTTCAACATGGTGTTCTTGGGACCCCACCTCATGAACACGGTCACTGTAATTTCATTCTTCAGTCCTGAAAGGTTATTTCATGGTCACTGCACGGAAACACCTTTTGGGACTGATTAATGAAACAACAGTGCCACTGTTCTTGAGGTGGGCTCCCAAAAAGCCTATGTTGCAAATTTAGTGAAAAAATTCAAAAAAATGGACTGTGATACGAACATGCATTGCACAGTTTCCATGCACGCTTGTAACTCTATCATTTTTCACATCCTACCCTAAATGTATTTTTGCACCTGTGGTGCCAAATTGCACAGTTGCTGTGCAAAATCTCCTTTTGGCTAACAAACTGATAGTGCCACTGTTCATGAGGAGGGGGTCGAAAAAAGCCCATGTTGAAAATTTGGACTGAAAATACCAACAAACTCCTGGGGCATTAAGATTTCCAACTGTAGCGCCCCACCCTGTAGAGACTGATAGGGGTTAGGGGTGTGACTTGGGATCGTTGGTTGCAATGCTCATGCCATTCCACCCCCACACTGCAGCCAGTGACAGGCATCGAAGTGTGCCTTGGACTCTTCACTCCAAAGTTCACCCCATTCTCCTATACTGCACCCATCTCAGTGCATTTCCTTATGGAATGGGGTGAAAGTAAGGCCCGGAGACCCCAAGGCACACTGCAACACTTGGTGTCTGCAAGGTAGGGTGAGGTGAAATGGCATGAGCATTTTGGCTGATGACCCAAAGGCACACCCCAATGCCTGTCAGTCTCTGCAGGGTGGGGGTGGGGTTGGTGTCAGTTCAATACGTCACTGCCATTCATATTATGCATCTCTCTAACTCCTGCACTACCAATGCTAATGCCAACAAGACAACATTCGGCATTGACAAATGTTGTTTTAAACAGAGGTAGGATCAAGCAGATACATACTGAAAAATAATAAGGAGAAAGTGAGGAGTCCTGTTGTGGCAATTCCTCACTTTTTCTTTCTTCCTACTGCCTCCACATTACATCACAGAAGTCTGGTTGGAAAAAAAATAATTGTTTGTCAATTATTATATAAAATAAAGTATGAGATAGTGTGTGTTATGAGAATTCAATTCACACCCTTGGTATGGGATGCTTTGATAAACTTCTCGGGCTTTTCCCTCAGAGTTTATGTAGCATCCTACACCTTGGGTGTGCATTACATTCTCATAATACATACTATCCCATACTTTATTCTATATTTAATACTCCATTATATTTACATATGTTATATGATAATACACACTAAAGACTATAGGGATACAATATTTCTACAGGAGTAAAAATAAACATTTGAAAAGGACAGAGGACACAAAATAACCTAACTCCAAAATTATCTAGATTTAAAGTAGAGTAGAAGGCGGTTATCCCAACTAGTGAGTTGTGGCAGACTCACACCTGTGATGTTAGTTTGAAATCCCCAAACATAACTGAGCTCTCAGAGTCAACACACACAGAAATGCCTTTGGCTGGTCAGCCCACTACACCCCAATCATCATAAATGCCTGTTTGACATCACATCCTAGACCAGTCCTTTGAACTCTGGGGACAACTCTTTTTCAGAACAGGTCCTGTGCCCCACTGACCTCTAAGTATTCAACAATTCTTTCTTTCAGAAGTGATTCCATCATTTTCCCTACTACTGAGGTCAAACTGACAGGTCTGTAGTTTTCTGCCTCTGTCTTGCTCCCACACCACACCATCCTCCCATGATGTATTAAAAAGGGTAGTCAGTGGTGTTACTAGTTCTTCCTTTAGTTCTTTTAGAATTCTGGGGTGAATCCCATCAGGCCCCATTGCTTTATTCACCTTCAGTTTCAAGAGTTCTTTCAGAACCCTTTCTTCTATGAAAGGACTAATATCAACCCCTCTATCCAGAGTGCTTCTATTGACCGGATTAGGTATCTCCCCCTGCTTTTCCATTGTGAATACTGAGCAGAAGTATTCATTCAGTAGTCCTGCTTTTTCACTGTCGCTCTCTGCCCAACCACCTTCCTCTTTTTTCAGTCTCAGTATCCCTGCCTTAGTCTTTCTTTGCTCCCTAATGTATCTATAAAAGGTTGTATCCTCCTTCTTAACCGAGTTGGCTATCTTTTCCTCAGTTTGGGCCTTTCCCATTCTGACTGCCTTCTCCACTTCTGCTCTAACTGGTACAGTTCTCTGTCCTGCTCCTTCTGTGCTTCCTTATATAGTACTTCCTGAATGCTATCTTTTTATCCCTTACCTTCCCCGCCACTTCTTTTGAGAACCATAGTGTTTTTTTCTTTCATTTTGGTTTGTTTATTTGCTTCATACAAACGTTTGTTGCCTCTGTGATTGCGGTTTTGATGTTTCCCCAATGTTGCTCCACCCCACCTTCTTGCCTGTTTGCTAGTGCTTTTCCGAGGCACTCTCCCATTTTGACCAAATCAGCCCTCCTGAAGTCCAGTACCTTCACTTTTGTGTGGCTTGACTCTACAGCTAAGTTTATTATGAACCACACAGCTTGGTGGTTGCTTGTTCCCAGATGGCTACCCACTTCAAGATCAGAGATCCTCTCTCCATCCCCATTTGAGAGCACCAGGTCTAAGATTGCTCCCTTCCAAGTGGGTTCTAAAACTAGCTTTCTGAGGCATGCCCCCTGTAGAGCATTGAGAATGGCCCTGCTCTAGGATGTGGCTGCAGCAAAGGTGCTCCAGTTAACATCTAGTATATTCAGGTCTCCCATCAGCAATATCTCCCCTTTCTCTGCCATCCCAAGGATGCCTTCTATTATTTCTTTGTCTATTTCCTCCCCTTGAGACGGGGTCTGTATACAACCCTGTGCAGATTGTGGAGCCATTTTCAGTCTCCAGGGTGACCCACAGTGCCTCCCTCCTCCTCCTCTCTCCTCTCCTCTCAGTTTACCCCTTTCGTTCAAGTATCCCTGCTTTTCACTGTCCCCCTGCCCACCCACCTTCCCTTGGTCTTTCTTCACTCCTTAATGTACCTATAAAAGGTTTTATCCACCTTCTTAACTGAGTTGGCTATCTTTTCCTCAGTTTGGGCCTTTGGTATTCTGACTGCCTTCTCCACTTCCTTCTGCTTTAACAGGTATAGTTCTCTGTCCTGCTCCTTCTGTGTTTCCTTATACTTCCTGAATGCTACCTTTTTCTCCTTAACCTTCTCCACCACCTCTTTTGAGAACCATAGTGTTTTTATCCTTCATTTTGTTTTGTTGATTTGCTTCACACAAAGGCTTGTTGCCTCTGCAATGGCTGTTTTGATTTTTCCCCATTGTTCCTTCACCCCTCCTTCTTGCTTGTTTGCTAGTGCTTTTCTGAGGCACTCTCCCATTTCCCAAAGTCAGCCCTCCTAAAGTCCAGTACTCTTGCTTTTGTATGGCTTGACTCTATGGCTGTGTTTATTGTGAACCACACTGTTTGGTGGTCACTTGTTCCCAGATGGCTACCCACTTCTAAATCTGAGATCCTTTCTCCATCCCCATTTGACAGTACCAGGTCTAAGATTGCTCCCTTCCAAGTGGGTTCTACCACTAGCTGTCTGAGGCATGCCCCCTGTAGGGCATCGAGAATAACCCTGCTCTTGGATGTGGCTGCAGCAAAGATACACCAGTTAACATCTGGCATATTCAGGTCCCCCATCAACAATATCTCCCCTTTTTTGGCCATTCTAAGGATGCCTTCTATCATTTCCTTGTCAATTGCCTACCCTGAGATGGGGGTCTGTATACAACCTCCGTGACTCACAGTGCCTCCTGTACTCCCTGTTTATCCTTTAATTCCATTGCTTTGATCCCTTCCCTTACATAGGGAGCTACTCCTCCTTCTCCTCTTTTACCATCCCTGTCCCTCCTGTAGCTTGTGTACCGTGGTATGTTGACATCCCAGTCATGGTTCCCAGTGTACCATGTTTCTGTGACTGCCATGATATCCAGGTGTCCCTTTTCCATCAAGGCCACTAGTTCAGGGAGCTTGTTACACAGACTACGGGCATTGGTGCTCATCACCTTCCATTTTTTTATGGCCTTACCCCTTTTAGCCCCATCCCTCTCCTTACTGCCTTTTTCTGCATTTACCCCTGTCCTGCTCGCTATTGACTTCTCTACCTTGGTATTTAACTCTCTAACTACTGTGTTTTTTTGGGGGAGGCTGGGTTTTCCCTGCTCCTTTTCAGTGCCTCCCCCTTAGCTAGTTTAAATGCTTGCCAATGAAGCTTTTAAACCTATCACCTAGGATCCTGGTTCCCCTCCCGGACAGATGCAGACCATCACACCAGTATAGGCCTGTATCCCTCGAGGTAGACCCCAGTCCCCAATGAAGCCAAAACCCTGAGTTCTGCACCAGTTTTTCAACCATTCATTGAATCCCATGGTGCGGAGTACCCTAGCATCATACTTGCCATAGACCTGTCAGTAAAATTTTCAAATACATACTGGAAAGATGTTCTCGGATCTCTACACAGTGGAATAACATCTTCACAATTACAGCTGATAAAATATAGTATTTTATACCATACAATATCATAACCCCAAAAAATTAAATAAAATAAATCCTAATATTATAAATCAATGTCCCAGAGGCACAAATACATGATCAGTTACCCATATGTTAGTACACTGCACAACACTGAACCAATTTTGGTCTCAGATTTTAGGTGCATTATCAGTTGCACTAGGATTTAATATTATATTAACATACTAAAATGCCAGCAGAATAGGCCTAACGGTCTTTCGAGTCTGCTCGATTGGTCAGCACCCACTCTGGGTGCTGACCTTGCTGCCCCCTCGCCTTCTCTGGCTTCTCCCTCCCAGTTCCGGATATTCTTGCTGCATTGGATTTTGCTTCCAGAACCCTTCCCCTGTACCTGTTCCACCCCTCTTGAACTCCTCCCTGTCTCTGCCTCCACCAGCCCCTCTAGGCAGAGCATTCCATGGCTCCACCACCCTCTCAGTGAAGTAGCACCTCCTCCTTTCTCCCTGAATCTCCCCTCCAGCTTCCACCCATGTCCTCTAGTGGCCCCTCCTCCTTCCTTCGAAGCACCCTGACTGTTCCTCCCCTATTTACCCTCTTCATGTACCTGAAGACCTCTATCATGTCCCCCCGGTCTCTTCTCTCTTCCAATGTGTACATATTTAGCTCTTCGAGCCTCTCCTCATAGGTCCTGTCCCCCAAGCCCCAAATCATTTTGGTTGCCCTCTTCTGGACCCTCTCCGGGAGTTTAATGTCCCTCTTTTAGTGTGGCCTCCAAAACTTCACACAGTACTCAAGGTGTGGCCTCACCAAGCAGTTATACAGAGGGAGTATCATTTCCCTCCTTCTGGAGGTGATCCCCCTAGCGATGCATCCCAGCATCCTGTTAGCCTTGGCTGCTGCCCTCCTACAAGTCTCTGAGTTGTTCATCTTGACATCCACCACCACCCCCAGGTCCCTCTCAGCCATCGAGACTTGTATCATCCCCCCCCCCGGATGTACACTTGGCCTGGGTTTCTGGTCGCCAGGTGGAGTACCTTGCATTTCCCTGCATTGAACTTCAGCTTCCACTTTCTAGACCATCTTTCCAGAGCCTCCAGGTCCCCTGAGGGCCACCTCCCTCCTCCCCATCCACCACCGCCCCCAGTTTTGAGTCATCCGCAAAGAGACTCATCTCACTCCTGATTCCTGTCCTTATGTCAGAGATGTAGGCGTTGTCAAGAATTAATACTCATTTTATTGGGACTAAATAATAATAACTAAAGCGTAACTGTACCACAACATAAACTGCTAAAACTATCCATTGTCAGAGCAAATACCTGTATCCTACTCGACTAGAAAAATAGCAGTTCTCCTTTATATTCACATTGTATCAATTGAATGATTGAATTAATCCCAAGAGAAAGAGTCCATTACCTATTCAAAAGAAAGCTGGAAGCCTGGAAAGAAATATGATCCTCACTTAATAAAGTGATGATAATGAATGAGTAATTTTATTGATAATATTCTGGGGACCCATACAACAGCCTTACTAGATAGACCATTTGCATGTCTAGATGCTAGATAACCTTTATCCATTCCTTTTATTTTTTTAATACATTATGTAATGTTAAATTTGACCTTTTTATGGATGTTATATACTTTTTTTCTTTCTTCTCCTGATCTTTTCTATTCTTTGGTAACTGGGTAAGGCTCATTAGGCACACATGCCTATTTTCAGGGCAACCTGGGAGCACTGGGGAGGTTAAGTGATTTGCTCAGAGTCACACAGTGTACAAATGGAGCTTGTGGGAATCAAACCCAGGCCTGATGGATGTAACAAGCTCATTCACAGATTATAACTCTAACTTCTAGGCTACATTGCCAGCATAATACTGAGCATGCCTTATGTATCATTTAATTTTTGTATCATTTTTATTACTACATGCTTGCTTGTTACTTTGCATTTCATCAATTGAAAAATAAAGCTTCCACAAAAAAAGAAACAAGGCCATTATTGGCCATTATTTTAAGAAACTGTTAATGTTGATCAATGGACATAACTAGAAAGGAATGTGTTTATTCTTAGACAGAACAACCACTGTTCATGTTCTCCTCTGACCATTTCCAAAAAATGTGGTATATGCTAGTTTTATAATTCCTGAAACAACATTTTGAAACCTGTAACATTTGAATAGTTAATACAGTTCTGCTGTGTTCCTACATGTTGATATAATACGTTAAAAATGGCAGGACTTAAAAAATGCAGTGAACCATTTTATGTTTTTTTTATATCGATATGAAACTTTTTATGTTTTTATATCAATATATGTTATTTGTAGCATCATATTATTGATATATCTCCTTCACAGACTCAAAGCTTTCAGTAAAAAAAAATACTTCTCTAGCCCTAAAGGATCCATACTTATCTCGGGGCTAGAAAGATCATTTTTTTAAATGAAAACTTGGAGTCCAGCTGTTAACAAATGCTATCGTTATTATATAGAGAATAATGTATAAGGAGGTGGTTGATACGAGAATTGAACACACACCCGAGTCGAGTGATGCTACTTAAACCCCGAGAGCATAACTTGAGGGGTTTATTCAAGCATCACTTGATGAGGGTGTGTGTTCAATTCGAGATGAAACCACATCCTCATAATTTTTTTTTATAATTACTGGTCATTCATTTTTAAAAACAGAAAACAAATGCTTCAACTTTTCTTTGAACATCAGGGTTTTTAACAAATGAAAGTACACTTCTGACTTTTCTACGAGTCCACAACAGCACATTGAGAATGAAGTTTCATAACTGTTGATAAAACACATTCGGGAGAAAGAAACAGCTACTACTAAGTAAGACCAGGCTTAATTGTAAATCCCACTGCCATTTTTTTGTCCTGTTACAACTCGCTTTATCAGCACTGCTAGAACGGGACAGTCACAGCGCATAAATCTCATAACAACCAACTGGTTGTTACGGGAAATATCAACTACTTCAGTCAATGGTAAAAATGAATGCCTGGTAATTATATCATTATTATGTTACAGAAGTAGTTATATTATCGATATAGAAAGAAACAGTTTTCTATAGCTATGGCAACATACGGTATATATTTATATCATGACAGAAGTGTTTTTTTTAGTAAAACAAAATCGATATACTTATCGATATACATTTTTTCAATTATATACTTTTTCCAAAATGATGAAGTGTATCATTATACTTTTTCAATATCAACATGAACAATTTCATGATGGTTTTAAAAAACAAAATAAATTAAATTATTTTTGCACTCTTTCTGAATTTTGATATTAGTTCCCATAATTTAATTGACATCTGTATAAGTGTAACACCCATAAACATTCATCTTTTAAATTGCGTTGCTAATATTTCACTATCCCCCCCCCCCCAGCTGTACCAATTTGTATTCACTTTCACATGTTTTTTCTACAAAAGCATCAGCAGATAATAATGTTATGGTATAGATTCTTGATCAGGCCCCATCAAGAGTGTAGCACCATACTGGTAATCATACTTTAAAAAATATTTGGAGGTTCCCAGGAGTGTAATCCCAGCTATAGATCCATGGCACTATATACGTGATGTTACACTACAGTTCTGTCTGCACTGCCATTTGAGGTGAGTATAACAAATAAATGCCAGAACATATTCAGAGGCAACAAGAAACACAGTAATATTGTATGGCTTCCTCAGTGACATCACACAGGACTTTTTGCAGATGGGGATAGTGCCAGAGGACTGAAAAACAGCAAGCATTTTCCCCAAATCTAGAAGGGGGAAAAGTTGTACCCCAAAAAACAATAATTAGTAGAAAATGGCAAAAACATGTTTACAACAGAAACAGGGCAGAAAGAGAAATATTGTATAGCATCATAGCAGAGAAATATTTTAAGCAGCAGTCAAAGATATACCTGAGACATCTGCATTCTCTTCGGGGAGATCAACTGGGTGGATTGCCAAAAATTGTTACAGTGTTTTGATGGTACAGTCACAAGAGGACACAGCTACAAGCTGATGAGATGTGTGAGGGTTATGAGGGATGTGAGGAAGTACTTCTTCACAAAGAGAGTGGCAGATAAGTGAAATTGCTTGCCCAGCGTGTTAATACGGCAATAGTAACTGTTTCAAATGAGGATAAGATGGTTACAGAGGACTGATGAATGCATATGCAAGGGGGGAGAGGGCCAGGCAGGTAAGGAGGTAGAGATGCTATTATAGTGCTCAGCCTGGATCATGCCAGTGACAGGCTGACATGGCACAGGTAGGTTTAGGGCAGATTCAATGGATTACTGGGCTTCTTCTGCCCACACATTTCTGTGTTTCTGCATTCTATGTTTCTATGAGGGCTATAGAACTATATATGGTACTCCAGGTCAGAACTAAGGTTTTAGTAATTAAATTGCTACAATAGCAGCCAGTTTTGTGGTTTGAATTAAATTACCCTGCAGCTCTGAGTGAGTTGTCTTGTGTATCTTCCAAGGTCTAACCACTGACCTGTACAGTGGCGGTGTGACCTTTCTGTGACTGGGGAACCTCAGCCTGATGCACTACAGCTTCTGTTAGCCATTCTGAATGCTTTACCACATTTGAAAGGGAGTTGTAGACTATTGTTAATTATCACTCCCAGGTTCTTTTTCTCCTTTGAGTGCATCACCTTTATCCCACTGATGTCATATTCCATTTGCACATGCCTGCAACTAATGTGTGCATTACCTTTCATTTTTACATTTGCCTGCACAACAAATATTTTGTTACACTAAATGGCACTTGAGGGGTGTGTTACTGCCGATCCCATTGCAGTTCAAACTGGAAGGGGCTCAGGAGTCTAGGCCAATGACCACATACTGTGGTTATGACACCACTCGCTTCTTGCTGGGCAGAAACTTCATGTAGTTGAAAGGACCAAAGCCACTCCTATCAGAGGGGTCTTTGGTACTTTCATTTGCATGGAGCCAGTCAGCAAGCAGCTGATTGGCTTTCAGCATTAGGAGCCTGAATGATCATGCAATCTAGCTGTCTATCTGATTGCCTTCTGTCTGTCTATCTGACTATCTGTCTCCATGTCTCTATTAAGCAGACCAGGGTGCCCACTCTTGGTACCACTTATTTCTCCCTATCCCCTCCTGGACTCTTGCCCATATATTTTTAAAATATAAGCAGATGGGGTGTCCATCCCTGGTACTGCTTCTTCTGATCCCCCTCTCCAGATTGCTCACTCCCTTTCCCCCGACCATGAGCCTGACACTGGGGTGCCCAATCCCAGTGTCAGAATATCCCTGAAATAAAGAAAACTATCCCTCAATGTTTGTTTTTATCATCTAAAACAGAAAACCCTGCCTTGCTGATCTGCCCCCCCACACACACATACCCATCCCAACCCGATCTCACACTCAGCGGTCACCAACTCACTCCACCCACACACCCTCACTCACTTGAACAGGTCCCAGGTTGAAGATCCACTCTCTGATGGAAGACATGTCTTGCTGCTGAAACTGCTGACTACAATATGAGAAACTAAGGTAGGTGTGGATCAGTGTATTGCAATGGGGTTTGAAGTTTGATGCATAGCTTTGTCATTTTCTTATATGTTGGTCCCAAACTTTCAACATGGCCTTTTTGGGACACCATCTTATGATCAATGGTGGTGGAATTATGCAAATCAGGCCCAAAAGGTGATTTTGCAGTTGAGCTGGAAAATAACCTTTTGGGGAATTTAGTATACACTGTCTTTTTATGATGTGGGGTCATAAGAGCTATGCTGAAAATGTGGGGTAAAAATACGTAAAAGTGGCAAAGTTATGAGCATACATTGAAATGTTTTCTATGCTCACTCATAACTTTGGTAATTTTAAATATTTTGACCCCAAATTTTTAACATAACCATTTTTCACACCACCTCATGAATGTGACAGTTGTCATTTTTCAAATCCTGGCCAAAATGTATTTTCACATCTTTGGAATGCAATGATGTTTCAGTGGTATGGGATGACGTTTTGGCGGAGATTTGAAAATTTTCACCTACTGGGTTCATGATGTGGAGTAATAAGAAGGCTACAGTATGTTGGAAATGTGGTGTACAAATACGGTAAAATACCCAGGTTCTGCCTGAACATTACACTGTTTCAACATTCACTCACAACTTTGCTAATTTCCAGTATTTTGACTCCAAACTTTTAACATAGCATTTTTTCCATACTACCTCATAAACGTGACACGTGTCATTTTTTAAATCCTGGATAAGATGTGTTTTCACACCTCTTGAGTGAAATGACATTTCAGCCAGTATACTATAAATGGTACATGTCATGTGTATAAGGCAAATCATAAAATGAGTATTTTGAAAATATGGGGTCAAAATAAAAAAAATATATATATAATTGTATAACAAACTTTGTGTGCAGTGCCAGTCTTCACTCCAGTGGCCATGCTTTGTGATCCTACCCAGTGAGCTGAGTTCAGGGATGAGCTCAGTGACCCAGCTGGATGGGGTGAGGGTGGGGGAATGGCACTGTTATGTGACACCTCCCCCCAGTCAGGGAATGAAAGGTGTATGGTTGTCCACATGGGCCCAGGTACCATATAGTGAAGACAACTGTCCTCTTGGCATAGGGCCCTGCACCTGTCCACCTGTAGGTGGCAGAGTGCTTTGTGCATTGGCTGACAGATGCAGTCTTTGCCCTGTGCATCTGTATATGTGTCCGCATGGAAGCTCAGGGACAACAGGGCCTTATGTAGCTGCAGCCCATCAGACAGCACCATGAATTCTTCATATCTGTCCCAGCACTGAAGTACAGGGCCCTTGTATGGAGTCTCCCCTTGGTGCAGGGCATCTACATCCATGCAATATCAGTATCAAACACCTGCACAGCACATACATGCAAGCAAACGTTCAGCATTGACACCATCACCCCATCCATCTGAGTCGCTGAGCTCACCCCCAAACTCAGCCCACCAGCATGGGATCACAAAGCATGGCTGCTGGGGTGAAAACTGGACTACACATAAAGCTTGTTAAACAATTTTTTTTTAAATTTGACCCCAACTTTTCAAGATACTCATTTTAAGATTTGCTTTATTAACATGACATGTACCATTTATAGTATATTGACCGAAATGTTATTTCACACCACAGGTGCATAAACACATCTCATTCAAGATTTTAAAAATTTCACTTGTCACATTTATGAGGTGGTGTGGAAAAACCGCTATGTTGAAAGCTTGAAGTCAAAATATTGTACATTTAGGAAAGTTAGGATTGAATGTTGAAATACTGTAACGTTCAGCCATAACCTGGACATTTTACCATATTTGTACACCAAATTGTCAGCATAGTCTTCTAATTATCCCACCTCATGAATTCTGTAGGTGAAGATTTTCAAATGCCCACCAAAATGTCATTCTGTGCCACCAAAATGTCATTCCGTGCCACAGGTGCACAAACACATTTTGTCCAGGACTTCAAAAATGACAGCTGTTACGTTCATGAGGTGGTGTGAAAAAATGGTTGTGTTAAAAATTTAGGGTCAAAATATTTAAAATTACCAAAGTTACGAGCGCGTATAGAATTTCAACATATGCACATAACTTTTCCATTTTTACATATTTTGACCCCAAATTTTCAACGCAGCCTTCTTATGACCCCACCTTATGAATAAGGATGCTGAAAATGTTCAAATCCTGCCTGAAAGGTGATTTTACAATGAAAATGCAAAATCACCTTTTGGGCCTGGTTTGCATAATTCCACCACCAGTGGTCATGAGGTGGTGGTGTGTGTGTGTGTGGGGGGGGGTGCTAAAAAGGCCATATTGAAAATTTGGGCAAAATATACAAAAATAACAAAGTTATGCATCAGAGTTCGAAACCTCATTGAAATACACTGAACCGCACTCACATTACTTTCTCATACTGCAGTTGGCAGTTGCAGCAGCAAGACGTGTCTTGGATTACTTGGATTTTCAAAGACATATGGGAGCCAATAGGCCCATATTATATGTCTCCCACATATGTGAGTTAATCATACCAGTTTGGATTGTTATGGTATGTTCTGCCAAGACAATTTTTGAAACAAACAAAACCAATACATTCGACCACAAACTAGGGCAGTCTATTCCATACTAGAGGTGCTCTAATTGTAAAAAAGGGATCCCTCTTGACTGTTTCCACGTGTTCAACTACAATTTTTTTGTTGTGGGACCGTAGATTATTCCTCATGTAACTATATTGCAATTTAAATTCTCTGCTACCGTGGGCGTTATGGGATAACTTGTATAGTAACAACAAGTCTCCCCTTTGCCTTCGTGCCTCTAATGAGTGTAATCCAGACTCTTTTAATCTTGTATGATAATCTAGTGTTTTTAGTTGGGGGATATATCTAGTTACTGTTCTCTGAACCCCTTCCAGAATCTAAATATCCTTTTTTAAACAGAGTGTCCAAAACTGAGAGGCATAATCCAAAATGGGCCGCACATAGGTTTTATAAAGTGGTAAAATAAGTTGTTCTGTTTTATTGACAAATGCACGCCTAATCCTAGTTATAAAAGACTGTGCCATTTTTGCAATTTTCATACAGTGACTATCACAGCAAATAGAGTCATTAACAGCTATACCTAAGTCTTTAACACAAGTGACTGATTTCAAAATACTTTGATCCAGGATATATGTATATCCAGGATTATTTTTCCCAATATGGAGCACCACACATTTTTCAGTGTTAATCATAGTTTCATAGTTTATTACAAGTTCTTTGGACAATTTGTCCTTTGTGAACTTGCCACCTGTTAGTCTTATAGGTGGAACGTGTATCTTTTTCCCCCATGTACTGATCCAGTCTACATTTAAATGTGCCGATGTTGCTACTTTCAATGATATATGATGGGAGTGTGTTCCAACTTTGAATTATTCTGTGCATGAAAAAATCACATTGTTTCTTTGTTGTGTTATTTTCACCCTTAAGTCTAAGTCCATGGGACCTTGTTCTTTCATTTGGTTCCTGGTTTCTACTAATACTAATACTTTCCATCAAGCACTCATCATGTATTGTCCTAAATATTAGGCACAAGTCACTTCTGAGTTGTCTGTACTCTGTTGAGTACTGGCCTAGTTTTTTTTAGTTTGTCATTATATGGGAGTTGTTGTAGCTCCCTTTTTTTTTTTGTTAATTTTCTTTGAACTCCCTCTTTTAGTTTCCTACCTTTGACGGTGTTTGCCACCATAAACTGGGAGCAGTATTCCATATGTGGTCTGACTAAGCTTGTGTATAAGGGTATCATGATTTTTGATTCTCTACTCTTGATGTTGGATAATATGCAACCCAATAGCTTGTGACATTTTTTAATGGTTATGCTTGTGTGGACTTCTGTTGTTAGTTTATTTGTCATTACTATTCCCAGATCTCTTTCTTCAGTAGTGGTTTCTAATACCTGGTTATCTATGTTATGTCCGAAGTTAAGATTACTAGCACCAAAATGCATCAATTTGCACTCGGAAGATGTTAAACTGCACTTTGTTTTCCTTGGTCCAAGCTGTCAATTTGTCTAGATTATCCTGAAGTTTTTTCCCATCAGATGGAGATTGTATTAAGGCTCCTAGTTATTAGTCATCTGCATATTTGGCTAACCATGCATTGTCTGACATCTGTAGGGTACTAGCCAAGATGTTAAATAGCATAGGCCCCAGGACTGAGCCCTGAGCACCCCACTCATCACTTCTCCCCATTCTGAGTGATAACTCTTAATTACAACTCTCTGCCTCCTGTTTTCCAGCCAGGATGTTATCCAGGTTACAATGCTATTATCCAACTTCATCATATATAGATATTCAATTAATGTTTTATGGGATACTTTGTAGAAGGCCTTGGCAAAGTCCAGGTATATGACATCCACCGGTACCCCCTTTTCCATAGCTATACTAACCGGTTCAAAAAAAGATATCAGGTTAGTAAGGCATGAAATACCCTTAGTGAACCCATGTTGGGAACTGTCTATTAATCCTTCTTTTGTCAAATGAACCAGTATTCTGTGTTGTATAACTCTTTCTAATATTTTGCCTAAAACTGATGGTAGGCTTATGGGTCTGTAATTTTTTACTTCTGCTCTACTTCCTGACTTACGTATTGGAGTTATAAATGCTTGTCTCCATTCCAGAAGTGCTTTCCCACTTAGCAGTGATAAATTATAAAGGTAGCAGTAGTAGTAAAAAATTGTATTCAATTGACAAGCAAAAGAATAGGAAACTCGACTGAGACAAGCTCATTTCCAGTGAGGTCCTTAGTACAAACATTCATGTTGACATAAACATTTTTTAACACAAACTGCATACATAAATATACATACAAAAAAAACTAACACCACAACAATATTTAAGTTACAATAACTACTTAACAACCATATAAATAAACTACATAGACATACAGGGCACATTCATTCATACGTACAAATTGCAAATCTTCATCATGTTTAATACATAATGTTCATGGTGGATCAACAATAAACCTTTGATCTGCTTCAACTTTAAACCATCTTTTTATTTCTCCTATAGGAAGGCTAGAACTAAGTGGTCTAAGATAAATTGGCAATGAGTTCCATATATTTGGACCTAAATAAAAAAATGTGTTCTACTCAAGTCTGTTCTTCTTCTGGACAATTCATATTCCATACCCTCCACAGAGCGTAGGCCTCCTCTAATTGTCCTAACCTGAAATTCATCAATAATATATTCAGGTACTTTACTCCTAACTGAATTAACCATATAGATCAAAGCATGAAAGGACCTTCTATCTTTTGGATACATCCAATTAAAAGACTGATATAGCTCTCTTCTATGAGTTATCTTAGGTACATTCAAACTAAACCTTGCTATTTTATTAAAATGAACATCTATTTTAGCTAACTGGGTTGAAGTTGCCCCTATATAAACAATATCCCCATAATCCAAAAAAGGTATCAATGTGATTGTAGCTACGTGCTTCCTCACTCTTTCATCCATACAGTTTCTAATTCTGTATAGTGCACCCAAACGTCCACTAACTTTCTTAATTATATGATATATGTGGGAAGTCCATCCCAGTGATCTATTTAGATACAGTCCTAAGTATCTATAACATTGCACTTGTTCAAGAACAATTTTATCTTTAGTTACTATATTCAGACCTAACTCCAAGTAGGTTACACTATTCTCTTTAGAGAACAGTATAACCTGAGATTTTTTTAAAATTCAGAACAAGTTTGGATTCACTATAAAATAACTGAAGCTCATCAAATGCACTTTGAAGAGTGAGTTCTATCTGCATTATCGATGAACCCTCCACATAAATAATGGTATCATCTGTGTATAGATGACATTGTACATCAGGATTAGTTAGAACAAAATCATTCATGTATAAATTAAATAGTATTGGACCCAAAATGGATCCTTGGGGCACTCCAGAAATAATTACCCTAAAACCAGATCCCCATCTATTTATTGATACCATTTGTTTCCTTCCAGTTACATAAGCATCAAACCACCCAACCACATTGGTAGAAATACCCAAAGCAGGTAGTCTGGACAGGAGGATGTCATGGTCCAAGGTATCAAACACCTTGGACGAATCAACAAAAATTGCCCCCACCGACATGCCCCTGTCCAGAGCACCCACAATATCCCCAGTAACTTTCAGCAAGGCAGAAGTTGTACCATGCATAGGTCTAAAACCAGACTGGAATTTATTAATCAGCTTTCCTTTTTCTAAATAGGTCTCAAGTTGTTTAGCTACCATCTTTTCAAACACTTTAGCTACTATCGGTAATAATGATATAGGCCTATAATTCTCTAATAAGAGTCTAGATCCATTTCTGAAAATGGGAATTACTCTAGCCGATTTCCACATTTCAGGAATTTCTCCACATATAAGTGACATGTTAAAGATGTTAATTAAGGGGTATGAGATAACTGGAGCAGCATATTTCAATAAGATATTAGGAATCTCATCTAACCCCCCAGGTTTCTTAATATTCATTCTAAGTAATGCATTTTGTACATCTACTGGTGATATTGTTTCAAAATCAAACTCCTTACCCCTATCAGAATCAACTTCTATGTCTTTTTTGAGAATTTTTGATGAAGAAAAACTGGTTATACCTTGTGATAAGGCCATTGTGCCCATGGCTGTAAAATAGTCATTAAAACTATCCACAACCTGTGGGCCCAATGGAATTTCTACCTTCCCAATCTCAAATTTTTCTGGATAATCTAATTGTTGTTCTCCCTTTGCCTTTTTTAGAACTTTCCAGCATCTCCTTGGATTATCAGTCAGATTAGTTGTTAATTCCCTATTGCAATAATCATATTTAACTTTCTTAAGTTCATAGTTGTAATGATTCCACAGTTGTTTATACTTCACCCAATCTGTACCCGTCTTTTGTAAATTTAGCTACCTTCCATGCCCTATCTCACTGTTTCTTAACTTTAAATAGGTAAGAATTGTACCAGAGAACATTATTAAAGTTTAATTTCCTAGTTTTAGATGGAGCATGCCTATTGCAAATTGTCAAGAAATCTTCATGGAACATTACCCAAGCATCAACAATAGTGGGGACTAATTCTAACCTTTCCCAATTGTACTCTTCCAACTCTAACATAAAATCTATAAAATCAAAATTTTTAAATGATCTATAATGAACTGTTTTCACTGATTTCCTTGATTTCTTTTGATTTCAAATACCATATTTCATCTGGTGATCTGAAAAAGAATCTGGGAGGACACTACTAGCCACAAATTTATCTGGGTCCATGGTAAACAATAAATCCAAGACTGTAGAAGAAAGTGGATGTTTAGCGTTAACTCTAGTTACATCTATAATTGGCTGGGTCATACCCAAAATGGTACCCATCTCTACCCAACTATGATTACTCTCTACCGTTTTCCAATCTACATTTAGATCCCTAATTAACATAATCTCATGGCTATTCAGACATTCCCCCAAAAAGTCCTGCAATGCTTGAAACACCTCAGTACTAGCTTTTGGAGGTTGATCCATACCCAATAATAATAAAGGCTTATTAAAGGGAAAGTTGAATAGTAATGGAAGAACTTCAGAACCACACCAATCCCATTGGCAATTAATTGTTGACACATTTAGGGAGCTAAGTGCATAAATAATAACTACCCCCCTTGATTGATCTTTCATCCATACATTATAACCATTCATATGCACCATATTATCCAAAATCTTATCATTCAGCCATGATTCTGTAACTATAATCACTTCTGGACTATATTTAATAGTCCATTCCCTCGGGCCTCAAGTGATCAATTTTTCTTAATAGACTACAGATGTTAATATGAATCACAAACAGCCCTTCTTTCTTCAAAATATTAGCAGTTAAGTCGGGGTTCAGGACATCACATGAATTAGAATTTTCAGAATCCAAATTAGTGTAGGGGCCTGGATTAGGATGAATATCCCCACTTACAATTAAACTAATCATCAACACCATTTTACAAAATGTATATAACTGCCTTTTCATTGTTACTTTCTTAAGGTGTTTAATTGTGGGATGGTCCAAATAAATTTTATTTTGTCCCCGCCCTACCAGTTATCCTTTAACTATCATTATCTACTTAATTAGATCAGATTCCGAGTGATCACTCAACATCCCTGATGAAATTATATAATTACTTAATTGGTTCCCCCAGCATGTGTGCTTGGTGTATCTCCATGCAGCCAGTCGCATCAATAAATCTGTGAGCAATCAATATTACTCAAGATACTTCTAGGAGCAAGTGGAGACATACAACCACTCACAAGAAACAAAATCCCCTGCTGAAATAGTAACATTTCTAGAATAAACTACAGGTGTGTAAGTGGCCCCACTACTTCAGTTGATAGCTCCTGTATAAACCTAGGTGTTATTCCATCTGGGCCTGCTGAACCATTAGGTTTAAGACCCTTGATAATTGTGTTGATTTCTGATTCTGTAATGGGTATAAAATTATCCATTAAAGTATTTTTTGGTTTCTGTATTGCCTCTTTAGGTTCATGTACTGTTAGAAAGTAAGTATTTAGTTAAGTTGCTATCTCTACCTCGTCAGTTAATGTACCATTGTTAGTAATTATTGGTCCTCTCCCTTTTTGATTCCCATGTAGTGAGCCTATATAATTATAAAACTGTTTTTTGTTGTCCTTAACCCTGTCTGTAAGGTTTAGTTCCATATGTCTTTCAGATTTTCTGATCATGCTTTTTAGTTGTCTGTTAGTGTTTACATTTTAAATTTAGACAGTTAGTTTGATTTTTCCTCAATTTTTAATTAACCTTTTTTTCTTTTGATAAGTTTCTTGATGTCTGTGTTCCACCAGGGGGGTTGTCTTTTGTTATTATGTTTATTAATGTTTGGGACCCATGTGTCTATACAGTAGTCTAGTTTTTGTTTTATTTTATTCCATATATTGTTCAAATCTATGGTCTGGACATCCTTATGCCAGTCCCAGTTTATTAGAAATTACTTTATCTTCTTGTAATTGGCTTTCCTGTAATTTTTAAAAACTGATTTCCCTTTAGTTACTATATGACTCGATCGGTAATTAAGTCCTATGATTAGGTGATCACTATTCTCTAGAGGGGGCATTAGGATTATTCCATAGATGTTGTCAGTTCCATTTGTTAGTACCAAATCTAGTATGTTGGTGCCCCTAGTTGGTTGATTTACTAATTGATCTAGGTTATTGTGTATGGTGAAGTCCATAAATCTATTCTCTAGGTAGTTACTACTCTCCAGAGTATCCTATTTTATGTTTGGAAAGTTAAAGTCCCCGATTATTATTGTGTCTTGTGTTGTTATTTGTTTTTCCATGTATTTTATGAGTTGTTCATTTTCTTCTTTGTCCAAACCTGGGGGCCTGTATCATAATCCTAATGTTAAACTTTGATTTGTTAATTTTATTTTAATCCAGACAAATTCATAATTATCACCAGGGTTAGACAGCTCACATGGTTTTAGTTTCTCTTTTATATGTAATACCACTCCCCCACCTCATCTGTCACAGCTGTTTTTCTGTATTTTAGTGTACCCATGTATAGTTGTGTTCCAGTCTGTATCATTGTACCAGGATTATGTAACCCCTCCTATATCAAGATTTATTTTATTTATTTTATTTTAGTCTTTGGTAACTGGGTTAGGCCCACTAGGCACAAGTGCCTGTTTTCAGGGGTGAGCAGGGAGCACTGGGTGGTTAAGTGACTTGCTCAGAGTCACACAGTATGCAAGTGGAGGTTCATACTAATACTAAGGTGAAAAAATGAGCAGAAAGACCAAAAGGCCCATAAGAGCTCATATACTATCAAAATCAATAATAGGATAACTGAATACTAGAATTAAGATAATTATCTAATCTAGTTTTAAACTGGGTTTTGTCTTTACTGATAATAACAAACAAAGGCAGACTGTTCCAAGGTTTGATTACTCTTAAAGTATAGAAAGATTTACGTTTATTATTTTTAAATGGTTCACTCGCTAGTTGAAGCGGGTGACCTCTTATATTGTAGGATGATTCCTGAAAGGCGAAACCTAAGTCTACCATCAATTTCTGATCATGAATTACATCAAATAGAAACAAAAGATCACCCCTTAATCTTCGAGTTTTAAAACAGTACAAGCCAAGCTTAGAAAGTCTATAGTCATATGACAGTTGATGCAGACCTACCAGGTTTTTTGTAAACCTACGCTGCACCCTCTCCAGCTGATTTATATTATCCTTCTTATAAGGACACCAAAGTTGAGAAACATACTCCAAGTGAGGCCAGACGTAAGCTTTAAACAATGGTATTAACACTTTATGATGTTTGGAGGTGATATTGCATTTTATGGACCAAAGGACCTTATTTTCCTTATTTATAGCTACATTAATATGATTAGAAATGTCAAAATTATTTGAAATAATAATACTGAGGTCTTTCTCATCTGTCATCTCACTAAGGAGATGGTGTCCTAACATGTATGTATTTTGGGGGTTTGAACTACCCAAATGCATAACTTTACATTTGGAATAATTTAGCTGCATACCCCAGTGAGTAACCCAACCATTTATATGATTTAAGTCCTGCTGTATAATTTTGAATTCATCCAAACTAGAGCAAGGTCCTCCAATCTTAATGTCGTCCACGTATTTAACAGCAGATGACAAACAGTGAGAAGTTACATCAGATACAAAGGGTTGAAATAAACACTGACCCAGTACAGACCCTTGAGAAACTCCACTGGTCACACATACAATGTCAGAAAAACATCCATTTATGCTCACCCGTTGAGAGTGATCAGTTAACCAATTTTTAATCCATAAGATAATGAATTGATTAATTTTTAAGGTATGCAATTTTACCACAAGAGCCCAATGTGGCATTACATCAAATGCCCTACAAAAATAAAAAAAAATAACATCACAAGGTATGCGACGGTCAGTAAGGGAACTAATGTTCTCATAGAAACACATCAAATTAGAGTGACAACCTCTACCCTTTCTGAAACCATTGTTTATGGTGAAGTCCATAAATCTATTCTCTAGGTGGTTACTACTCTCCAGAGTATCCCATTTTATGTTTGGAAAGTTAAATTCATCTATCAGGAAGGGATCTAATATATCTTTAATCAACCTTCCAATAATTTACAAATTGGAGAAGTAAGGCTAATTGGTTGATAATTGTAGCAATCAGATTTAAGGCCTTTTTTTTTATAAATAGGAATGACATTAGCACATTTCCACTGTTTGGGGACAAAGCCACTAAGTAAGCAAGTCTCAAACAATAATTTTTAAAGGGGTCAATAAGCTAGTAGACAGTAGGAACTATAAATGTCCTGATATGGCATCTGGTCCTAAACATGTTTTGCCGTTAAGAAGTTTGATATTATTTGGTTGTGAGACTCAAACTCAGGTCTGGTTTACTGGATTTACCAAGCTCATTCACACCTCATTCCTCTAACCTCTATATTATTTGTGTTCATTATATAAGTGAGTTCCTCTATCTTGTTTCTTAAACTTCTTGCATTTAATAATATCTTTAGGTCCTAGATTTCATTGTACTTCTCTTGACCTATTAAAGAATCTGATTTCTTTTTGCCTGGATTAACTTTTTGTTTTTGAGGTTCTAGAGAGTAACTTGAGAAGTTTCTCTCCCCCTCATTAACTAGTTTAAAGAGTGATTAATGTAATCAACTATATGTTTCCCCAGTAGTCTACTCCCTCTTCTGCTTAGGTGCAGGCCATCCCAGCAATATAATTATTGTTTCTCATAAAATGTTTCCCAGTGTGTAAGGCATTTTAAATTCTGTTGGAGACACCATTTTCTTAACCAATTATTAATGAGTCTTATTTTGTAATTTTGAATGCTATTTGCTTTTGGTATAGGTGGTATATCTGACAATGCTATTTCACAGCCTAGGTCTATGCACTTGTTCATTAAGGCAATGTAGTCTTCCTGAATTTTTCTAATGGGTTCATTCAAGACATTGTTGGCCCCAGCATGAACAATAGCCAAAGGGCTTACTCCAGCATTTTTTATTATGTTCAGTACCATTTTTGTAATATCAGATATTCTGGCTCCCCTGAAGCTAGTTAGTGTCCTGTTATATTTGTCTTGGTTACATATGTCTCTATCCACGTGCTTTACCATTGAATTTCCTAAAACAAGAAATTAAACTCCATATTATTTTCCTTAGCCCAGATTTCAATTTTGGCCAAATCTGAATTCAACTGAAAGTGTTTGTGAATAGTGTCAACCTCACCACCCAGCTTGGTATCATCAGCAAACTTGCTTATACAGGTTTGGATATCATTATTCATGTCTTGAACATAGATACCAAACAGGATGGGACCAAGCACAGAGCTTTGTGGAACTCCACCACTGATATGCATTTTTTGTTTACTATCTAAAAACCAATAAAAAATCCATCTAATGAGTCAACTATTAACCTGTAAATTAATATGCTTGTTAATCAATTTTTCATGGACCACTCTATCAAAAGCTTTGGAGAAATCAAGCAGTATTACATCTGAACGATAGCCTTTATCCAGAATTTTACTTACTGTATGTTATCATAAAACACATTCAAATTAGTGGTACAAGACCATCCCTTGGTAAAACCATGTTGTTATCTATCTGTTTGTTCTGTACTTTCTAAATGTAAATCGAACTTATTTTTAATAAGACGCTCCATTAGTTTGCAACAATGGGATGTAAGGCTAATAGGCCTGTAATTATCCACCTTTCCCCTACTACCTGTTTTATGAATTGGCACCACCGATGCACTTTTCCAGTCATCAGGGACATAACCTTCACTTAGTGAATAGTTACAAAGTAAATAAAGTGGATAAGCCAACTGTTTACTCGCTTTTTTAAATATAATAGTATCAATACCGTCTGGCCCTGGACTCGAAGTGCTATCTAGTTGTACTAAAATATTTATTATTTCTTCCTCAGAAGAACTGCAGAGGAACAACTCACCCAGCACTTCATTATTAAGACATCACTTCATCAGTGATGTCTTAATCACAAAGCATTGGGTAATTTGTTTCACTGTCTCTGCACTTTTGGTTCTCAATGCAGTACAATGCAACATTAATCTCAATATTTGCAGGAGAAGTGAACTGAATGATGTGAATGGATTCCTATGCACCTAATGGATTTAATTTGCTGTAAACTATAATCTGCACCTCTTTCAATAAAGTGAAGCAATTCATTTTATTCTGTGGTGTATGTGCCACATTTCTTTGTAATTGAAGCGTGGATCTTCACCCTGGGACATGTTCAGTGAGTGAGAGTGTGTGGGTGTGGGAGTGTGGATGGGTGGATGCTGAGTGGGAGGTTAGGGTGGGGTGTTCGGGTGTATGTGTGGGGGCAGATCTGCAAAGGACCATTTTTTTTGTTTTATGGTTAAAAAACATTGAGATATGATTTTCTTTATTTCAGGGATATTCCAACACTGGGATTGGGCACCCCAATGTCAGGCTCATAGGAAAATGGTGTTGGGCAACCTGGAGGGGAGGGGATTGAGAGATGGTGACTGCATATATATTAAAAATATATAAGACTGGGAAGGGTGGGTGAGTGACCTGGATGCAAGGGAGAGAAAGAAGCAGTACCATGGGTGGGCACCCCGGATCGCTTATATATTAAAAATATATAAGACTCAAAAGGGCAGACAGGTGAGCCACCTGGAGGGGAGGGGGAGAAAGAAGCAATACTGGGGTGGGCACCCCAGACCACTTAATAGACAGATAGACAGATAGAGAGAGAAAGAGAGAGACAGAGTGATAGATAGATAGATAGATAGATAAATAGATAGATAGAGAGATAGATGGATCACAGAGCTATTCTGCAGCTGAGGGGGAGACTAAACAATGCTGAAAGCTGATCAGCTGCTTGCTGGCCAGCTTCATGCATATGAAAGGACTGAAGCCCCTCTGATAGGAGCGGCTTCAGTCCTTTCATCCACATGAAATTTCCACCCAGCAAGCAGCAAGTGGTGTCATGACCACAGTGTGTGGTCATTGGTCTAGACTGCCAAGCCCCTTCCAATGTGAGCTGCAATGGGCTTGGCAGTGACACACCTTCAAGTTGCCATTTAGTGTAACAAAACCTTTCTTGCATGTGCACAAGCAAATGTAATTAAAAGCAAGTAATTGATGCGGGTGGCAAGAATTGAGGGAGCAGGATGAGATGTGGGAGCAGTGAGTGTGAATACTGATTAGTAATTACTAACTGCATTCTGCACTGGCATTGCTGGTATTATGGGTTCATTAATAATGAGGGAAAATGTTGTAAAATAATCTGTTTCTGCTAAACGGGACAGTTGCTTAATTTGGACAAAAAGCCTTCCACCAGGGCATCCCAGTTAAGTGGCTTCATCTGTATTGCTTTCATCCTCTGCCACCTGGACATTGTGTAGCAGTGCTAGGAGGGTGTGCTTTGTGGAGACTCCCTTAATGTTTCCAAACTGGGAAGGGGTTGATTTTGCCATACATGGTTTAAGTAATGTTTCTGATAATAGTGTTCCAGCAGACTTTTGATACGATCAGTATGAGGGAGGTTGGTCTGAGGTCAGATGCTAAGATGGAGACCTTGCTAGTTTTTAGAATTGTGTTACATATCCACATTTCCAGGCAGGGGTACTGACCTTCTAAGATCTAAGATTATTCCACTGAAGAGCATACAGATGTGTGGGGCAATGAAAGGAGCCCCAAATTTCCACACTCTGGAGGAGATCTAGTCAGGTGCTTCTGCCTTGCTGGGGTCAAGATTTGATAGCAGCATTTTAATGTCTTTCACTGTTTACAGGAAATGTTCAGGGATTTTGTGGGGGGGGGCAGCTAAGGGAGGGCTATTGGTCACTTTTCCAAACTGTTTCTGTGCTTGTGTTGTTGGACAACAAAATCATGCTAGCATTGGAATATTCCTTTACAAAGTTGGGTAAAGGGCCTGATCTTTGAAAACTGGGCTTAGTAGAGTCAAAATATAACCTAATGAACAAAGATTTTTTTAGGGCTGGTCCACATAGGAGACCAGTTCCTACTGTGGTCAGAGTCAGGAAGTGTTTTGCAGCTATTCTGTTGAAATACACTGGGGACTAGGACATTATTTTTATGGCTGTCAGTAAGTGTGTGGTGTGCCTTGTCACTGCTCATTGCAGTGGTCTGTAATGCTTTGCTATCTTTATGCTGGCTGCAAGGAGAACAGTGAATGAGAATCTAATGTGAGCAAGTGTGGAATCACATGTGAATATGCAGTTGACTTAGGTGATGCACATCAGATATCCTTGAGTTCTTTAGCCTAGTGTCCCCCCCCCCACTGTGATGGCAAGAATTAAAATGACTCAGCTCAGAAAGGAAGTACTAATAAAGTCTCAGTCTATACAACTTTGTGAATGGAAAGCTAACCTTTATTTACATATGAAAAAAAATAATGAAATCACCTATTTAAAACAGAGTTGTCATGCTACTAAATTACTGCAGAGCAAAAGAACAAAGAATAGCCAGTCAGGGAATAGAAAAAACCTGTACACCTCCCCCAGCCATCTGATGGGTCTGGTGTACAAACTGATCCATCAGGCAATAAAACAAACTGTCCCTTCCTTGTCCCCCTACTACCTGATGAGCCACGGCCCAACCTGGCCCATCAGAGAATAAAATAAATATGTCCTTCTTCCCCAACTACCTGACAAATCCAGTGCATGACCCATCAGGGAATAAAAAAAAATCTATCTCTGCCACCCAAACTATTTAACGGATCTGCAACCCAACCTGGCTGACCAGGCAACTAAAAAAACAAAACTGTACACCTCCATCAATTACCTTATGGGTCTGGTTCACAACCTGGTCTATTAGGTAATAAAAGAACTGTCCCCTCTTCCTCCTCCATACTGCCAGTTGCATACAGTGCCCAACCTGGCCCATCAGAGAATTACAAAAAAATCGGTCACCCTCCCCTCAACAACCTAATGAGATGACTCAGAAGCAGAAACAAAGCCAGTTGGAATAAAAAGAATCTGTCTCCCTCCTCCAAACTACCTGACAGGTCTGATGCCCAGTCTGGCCCATCAGGTAATAAAAATTATCTGTCCCTCTCCCCCAACTATCTGACAGGTCCAGTGTCCAAGCAGGCCCATCAGGACAAAAATCTGGCCTTCTCCCCCACCTAACTGATGGCTCCAGTGTTCAACCCAAACCATCAAAGAATAATAATAAAAAAAAACAGTGATATGGAGGAGGGGCTATAAATGGGTTTGGTGCTGAGGGATGAAATTAATTGCCTGGTGTTAGGAGGACATGAGCCATTTTGTATAGTGCAGCCAGTGTTTCTGAAAAGCAGTTTTGCTGCGTGAAAGCCCTTTCTGTTGGTACTGTAGACAAAAAATCTGTAAAACTGATGCTGGCTATGGTCTCCATATAACTACAATTATAACAATAATACTGGTCAGACAGTAAGACCTGCTACAAAAATAAACAATAATGACATCATTCAAAAAGCAAGACCTACTTTGTTGGCACCAGCCAAATCTTGTTTCTTTAGTGAATTGAGATGAAACCCAAAGACCTGAATCCTCATGCTGTATGTACATACAAGGGACCCCAACTGTGCAGACATTTAAAAAGAGATGTTTCAAGTTTCAACCACTGTTCTCTCCTGCAGGAAAATAGCACACATCCTGCCATTATTTAAGTCTGGTGACCGGAGCGACCTCAACAACTATAGAACTATCTTCATCCTCCCAGTCTTGTCCAAAATGATGGAGAAATTAATCAATGCTCAGCTAAAGGGGTTCATGGAGAGCTATAATTTATTCAGTCCTCTGCAGTCCAGTTTAAGGTAGAAGCATAGCACTGTTTCAGCCCTGGCCAAAATGACCAATGACTGGTTTACTGCTGTCAACACCAAGCAACCCACATGTGCCATGTTTCTAGACCTTAGCAAGGCATTTGACACAGTGGACCACAACCATCTCCTTCTCTGCCTCAGATGTCTGGGCATGAATGGTTCTTCTCTAAACTAGTTCTGCAGCTGTCTTACAGGTAGGCTGCAAAGAATCAAAGTGGATGGGTCCTATCGGATCCAGTGCCAGTTTTGAGAGGAGTTCCACAAGGGTCCATACTTAGGCCACTACTGTTTACAATTTACATTAACTCCATGATAGATATATCCACAAGTCTAAACTCCACTTCTTTGCAGATGACACAGTGCTATATACCTCTAAGTCCTCACTGCGTGAAGCTGTTGAGCTGCAGTCTGACTTCAATCAACTGCAGCTCAATCTTGCTCACTCCAAACTGTTATTGAATGCAAAGAAAACCAAAGTAATGTTTTATACTTCCACCCATCCAACTACATCCTTAAGCATACAGCACACTCCTCTACCCATCACAGCCATCTTTGGGGACACCTTAGATGTTGTGGCTCAACTTAAGTACCTGGGAGTCTGGTTGGATAGCAAATTGTCCTTCGGCATTCATATTGATTGCCTTGCTAAAAAGCTGAAAGTGAGGCTGGGGTTTCTTATCCTTACAGGACAAAATCCCTCGTCACAATGGACATTAGACGAAGATTGGTGCAAGCCACCTTCCTCCCTATTAGACTACAGAGATATCATATACTGTATATTTGTAGTTCTGCGAATCACATGCACAAACTTGACACTCTTTTTCACTGTGCATTGCGCTTTATAACAAACACGCCACATAGGGTGCACCGTTATGACCTCTATCAAGCAGTAGGCTGGACATCCTTAGTTGCAAGACAGATGCTTCACATTGGCTTCTGGACAATGAAAATACTGTGGCACAAATTGCCACAGTATGTTTGTTCGCTTATGCACAGGTCGCATAGCAAATACTCACTACAGAATTCTGAGCTCATTCTTTTGGATGTACCCAGAGTGTGTACTAATCATGGCAGAGGTGCTATTAGCTTTGTTATTCCATCAGTCTGGAATAAAATGCAATCTAAATTCAGACTCACTGAGCTTGTTTCTGTGAACTGCTTTAAGGCTCTGGCCAGGAAAGCTTTTAATGTAGCATGCCATTGCCCCAATAGCTAACCACCCTCCCATGCAAACCCATCCATCTTTCTGCTACCAGCCACCCCGATTCCCCTTCCCTTTACCCACCCTTACCTTCCAAGTGTACCCATCCTTCCCCTAGCTACCAGCTATCCTGAATGCCCTTACCTCATCCCACTCATCTGTTGCCTTGTAACTCCTTGATTGTATCTACCTTAATGTGTTTTTTTTGCCTTGTAACTCCTGCATATATCAGTTATGTATGTCTTAATCTGCCTGTGTAAACCAGGACCTCCTTGTGAATGGGCTCACTCAATGGAGTTTTCTCCTGCAATACACTTGAATTTAAAAAGAGTTGATGCTGTGTTTTCAGCTTTTCAGCACATTTTACATAATGAGTGGCATACTGTACAGTACAGTAAAAAGTTGTTTCATGCATGAGAGTGCCAAAATATAAAAATGTTCACAGTATGATAACTTTGAAAAATGATCATGGTTATCGTAGTATAACAATATTATGGCACCCAATTTGGATTTGGGGGAGGGACCCTCAACACCTTAAATCTAGAGCATAATGACTGAAGCATAGAAACATAGAACATGATAGTACAGTGGCCATCCAGTCTGCCCACCCTATGTACAGTAAGTATGTAGGCCCTAGTGGTTGTCCTTCTCCCTTACTTTTGCTCATTACCCTGTTACTATGGCCATGTGCCTGTCCCACCCTACATTGAAACCCTCCACTGTTCAGGCCATCACCACCACCACCTCCTCAAGCAGCTGGCTCTACTTGATCACCACCCTTTTAGTGAAAATGTGTTTACGAACATCTTTCCTGAATCTTATCTCTGCTAGTTTTAGTGACTTTTAGTGTATGCCTGTATTTGTACTTAAGACAAATATCTTTTGACCCACCATGTTTACTTGTTTCAGGTATTTGTATGATTCTGTCATGTCCCCCCCCTCTCCTTTCTAGTTTCCAGTGTGTACATGCTGAGGCCCTGCAGTCTCTCCTCATATGAATTTTCCCCCTAGCCCTGGATCATTTTGTACACCCTTGTTGGAACAATAAGCTGGAGTATCAGATGTTCATTATGACCACTTAGCTCGGCCTCAAGCCTTGGCTTCATAAATCATACAAAACAGTAGGAAATTGGCTCAGGTTTTTCCTTCACAACCTACTACACAAAAGGTTCTTATAATTCATAATTGAACATGGAATGCGGCAACCTCAGAGTGAGATAAAAAATAGATTTTATTATTACTGTACAATGTATACTAACAAGGCTAATAAAATATATTGCATAGATATATCAAATCTGATAAATATTGCACAAAGCAAAAATAACACAAGGCAAACAAAGCAGCAAAACCTTAACAATCAACAAATAAAAGTGAACAGACACAAAGCATCATTGTTCTTCATAGAAAAAGTTTAAATATTTCTTTGCTGATAAAATGTTTAAAGATTTCTTTGCTTACAAAATATTTCCTCTGCATATCCATACCTACTATAGGTTCAAAGATTCCCCTTTACATAATCACCCCTTTCTAAGCTATACTAAAATACATAAGAATATTAAAGTGATACTCAGACTCTTGGAGTTGGCACAAAATGTGTTTTCTTCTTCATGGTGAAAGAAATAATGGAGAATTTTTCTTCATCTGCTGTTGAGCGTCATTCTGTTTCTGCTGGCTTCTGCTTCATTTCCCACACTGGCACTGGAAACCTCTTCTGGCACAGACGCAGAGAGACAGGAAAACCTTCTTTTGGTACAAATGCAGGAAGACAGGGAAATGTCTTCTGGCATCTGGCAGTCAGGCTTTGGCTCTCGGCAAGAAAGTTTATCAGCCGTGAAACACAATTTAACCAACATGGACTTGCACAGCATCTGGCTTTACGAAATCTGAACCTGAAACGTAGAAACATAGAATTTGATGGCAGATAAGGACCACTTGGCCCACCAAGTCTGCTCATTTCCTTACCTGTTTTATATACAGCAGATCCTAAATGATCTGCGGCTTACCCTCTCTTTTCCTGTTGCTAGAGTTCCTTTATGTCCCTTGTACTGTTAGCATTGTTTTGTGTATCTGCCATCCTGATTTTTATGTATAGAATCTAAGAAAGCTGTACCCGCACATTGCTTGTTTTGTATGACTGGTATTGTTATTACTGTTTTTGCATTAACCATTGTGATTTTTAATTCTATGTACCCCTGTGTATGTTAGTCCTTCCAGGACCGCCTCGCAAATAAGCTGTCTCAATGGTGTTATCCTGGTAAAAATAAAATTAAATTGAATGTCTGTCCCATGTATTTTTGAATTTCCTTACCATTTTTGCCCATACAACCTTTGCTGGGAGGCTGTTCCATGGATTCACCACCCTTTCCATTAAACATACTTTCTCACATTACCCCTAAGTCTACCCCCTTCTATCGTCATATCAAGGCCCTTTGTTCTTGAACATCTTTTTTTTTTAAAGACGCTACCTTCTTGTACTTTATTTACACCCTTAAAGTATTTGAAAGTCTCTATCATACCCCCTTCCCAGGAATACATATTGAGATCCTCCAGTCTCCCCTCATATGACTTTTGCTGCAGCCCTTGTACCATTATTGTCACCCTTCTCTAAACCACTTCTGCTCTGTCTATGTCCTTCCAGAGATGCAGCCTCCAGAACTGGACACAATACTCTAGATGAGGTCTCACCAATGTTCTATACAGTGGCATCACCACCTCCTTCCTTCTGCTGGAGATACCTCTCCGTATGCACCCCAGCATTTCACAGGCTCTCCTCACAGCCTTCTTACATTGTTTGGTAACCTTTAGATCATCAGATATGATTACTCCCAGGTCCCTTTCCTGTTGGTGGCTGTTAGTACCCCCCCCCATCACGTACTCCTCCCCTTCATTTCTGTGCCCCAAGTGCATGCTTTTGCACTTCTTTGCATTGGCTTCTAGCTGCCACACTCTTGACCACTCCTCAAGCTTGCTCTACCCCTCCTGGAGTGTCAACCCTGTTGCAGATCTTTGTGTCATTTGCAAAGAGATGCACCTTCCCTTCTAGCCCCTCTGCAATGTCGCTTATGAAAACATTAAAGAGGACTGGTCCAAGCACTGATCTCTGCAGGACCCTGATGGTCACCCCCTCTCTTTAGATTGAACTCTGTTCCCCACCACCCTCTGTGTCCTATCGCTCAACCAATTTTTGACCCAGTTTACCATTCTGGGACCCACTCCTAGTCTGCCCAGCTTGTTTATTAGCCTTCTATGTGGGACGGTGTCAAAGGCCTAGATGAAATCCCAGCTGGCCACATCCACTGCCCTCCCCTGATCCACCTCCATAGTCACCCAGTGAAAGAAATCTATCAGATTTGTTTGACAAGATCTTTCTGCTGTGAATCCATGCTGCCTCAGATCTTGTGCTCTGTTGGATTCGAGATATATCACAAACCTTACTAGTGATTAGTTTTCCCACTACCAAGGTCAGGCTGACTGGTCTATAATTGCCAGCCTCCTCCCTGCTCCCACTTTTGTGGAGAGGGACTACATTCACCCTCCACCCGTCCTTAGGTACCACACCTGTTTCCAGTGAATTGTTGAACAGGGCTATCAGTGGTGCTGCCAGCACCTCCTTGAGTCCTCTTAATACTCTGGGATGTATCCCGTCCGACCCCATTGTCTTGTCCACTTTCAGATTAGTGAGTTCCTTTATGACTCTCTCCTCCTTAAAGGAGTAGTCCACCCAAAACTTGCAAAAAACATATGTTGTGCATAGTGTTTTGATTTGCATGTTAAGTTCTTGTGTGCCCTTCCCTCTGCCTGCTATTAAGAGTTTTTTCTAAATAAACCTGCTAGATTTAGGGTAGTTTTATGACCCCTGGAGATCTCCATCTGAGACAGCTTAATTGTATTCCTTTGTCCTACGATGCACCTTGTCTCATGTAACAGTGATGTAGCAGAGACCATAAATTCAGCAGAAAGCATTGTTTTACAATAAGTTCACAACAGTAGAGATAGCTATATTTTAAAATCTGTAGAATTCAGCTTAGTGACTACCCTCATCGTAAAGGTCTTACTGTCCTGAAGAACTTTGCTACTGGTAATTTTTGTGCAGATTGTAAAGCTTCCAAGATATTTAGTTTGTTTGGCATGTGTGTGCTGAATGTTGGGTCTCTGCTACATCATTGTCACATGAGACAGGATGCACTGTGGGAAAAAGGAATACAATTAAGCTGTCTCAGATGAAGATCCCCAGGAGTCGTAAAACTAGCATAAAGCTAGCAGGCTAATTTAGGAAAAACTCCTAATAACAGTCAGAGGGGAGGACAGACTAGAACTTCACATACAAATTAAAACACTCTGCACAACATGGGGAAGATTCACAAAGAAGATGCACCTGGCTCATCTCAGATGCTCCGGCGCAAGTCAGATGCGCCGAGCCCAGGCGGTGGCATTCACAAAGTGATGCGCTGTGCCAAGCAACAAGTGCAACACCACTGTGAATCACCACAGAACACAACGGCGCATCCGCAGAAGTGCCGGCACATCCAGAGATGCCACAGGGCAGGCAGGCAGCCAGCTCTGCAGCAACATAGGGGAGCCAGCAGAACAACTGGAGCAAAACAGCATGGCAGGAGGAGCAAACACAGAGCCAACACAAGTAGACCCATGGATACAGGTGTAGAGTAAAACACGTTTATAAAACGTAATGGCCATAGAAACTGTACAGATCAAATGTCAGAAAAGGAACATCATCAACAACAGCATCAACAATGACATCCACAGAAGGGGATGAGGGGGAGCAGGGATGGGTAGGAGGACGGGAAAAGGGACAGAAACAGGGAACAGGGTAGGGCAACTATTTACACAGGAAGGCCCCCAGTCGGTGGCAGGGGGACTCTAGCTGTGTCATGCTCTGCCACGCAGCACCCTGGTGAGGCCCAGAAGGTGCAGCATGACCCCATGCTGGGCAGTTGACAGGCACTGAACAGTCCAAGTAAGAGGGCGCAGGGCCGCCTGGATGGTCACATGGATCCTCTGGTCCACATCTGCTGGCACAGCGCCACCACCATCACCACCTGGTGCAGCACGGCGATCATGGACACCTACAGAAAGTGACAGAAAGAACACCCAATGAGGGCCAGAACGTGGAACACAAGCCTGCCCACCAAAGCCCACACAACACTGGAAAGACTGCAACCATGTAAAGCTGTACTCACCCACCCCTGGAGGGGCACCAGGCCTAGCACCCATGTATCTGTGATGACGCAAATCAATAGTGTCTGCGGCACATTGCCTGACCCCTGGACCTGCAAAACACAACACACAGCACCATGAGCGAACACTGCCACAGTGTAGGATGCAAGTCCCCAGCCACCCCACCCTGCCGGCACATGTCCATGCAGCAAACAGTGATGCCAGTGTCCAAGGCACCCAGTGTAGGTGGGCGCACACAGCCATGCCCATCCCCCCCCCAGCAACAGGGTAAAGCAGCACAGGAGCACCAAGGGGGCAGTGATAGACACACACAGCATATGCCACAGAAGGATACAGCTGGAGAACACCTACCTGGCAGTGGCAGTGCACCCCTGTGTACACGGTGCCACAGTTGTGCCAGCCTCTCCAGGAGCTGCCTCTGGAGGTCACAATAGCAATGCCTGCACTGCTCACCCATGCGTGGCATGCCAGTATGCTGCACAATCTGTGAAGCAATGGTGGCCCACACCCTGGCCCTGGGCTCATGCAAGTCCTCCTGTCCAAACAGGCGGCCCTCCACAGCCATGACTTGTGCCACTAGGTGTAACAGCTCCAAATGTGACCTGTTCATGGCCCTAGGCACCATTCTCCCAGCTCCAGGCATCCTTCACTGTGTACATACAGTGGCAAGGTGCAATCAGGGAATGCGCTGTCCACCAACCATTATGCGCCATGTGCAACAGTGATATACGTGCAGCACACGTGCACTGAACATGAACTGCTATTGGCCATGCTGATGGAACCGGGCATGCACACGCCACCATGCAACGGCACGGCATGGTAGGGACATGATCGCACATGCGCTGTGTGCGTGCCGGCACCATGTTGCGCACGTCATATGCCAATAATGTGTGCTGTGCATAGTGCGCGATCCATGGGAGGGACGGACAGTGCAACCTGGACGGTGCATTGTGGGACAAGCTGCGAGATACGGTACATGGCACCACGATCATCAAGCACGCTATGGCGCACCAGACAATGGCGTAACAGCGCATAACAGAATATGCACTGTACAACATGTACAATGCATGTGTGGGGGGATGCGCAGTGTGGACAGCCCGATGCCATGCAGATGCACCACCCAGACCACGCATGTGCTGGCAATGCACCATACTGTCAGTGGCGCATCACACAGATGCTCCGTGCAAAGTGAGAGGAGCTGGGAGCAGTTATGCAGTTCAGAGAGAAAGCGCCCCAAACAGCCTCATCATCCATGCATGGGCATCTTAGCCGATTAGCATCTCATTAACAGGTGCTCAGGTCTCATTTGCATGCCCTGATCCATAAATGCTCCCAATTCAGCAGGCTGAGACCAGAGTACTGAGAGGAGTCAGTGCCTACAGGGTGAGTACACTGCTACAGTCACAGGCTACAGCACACATTGGTGTGCCTGTATCGGAGTGTGCACAGCTGTTGGTGCCCCAGTATACCACATGTGGGACCAGACCACCATCAGATGAGCACCACAGCAACATGTGATGTACAACTGCAGGGATGTATCCATGGGGCAACATTGGACAGGTCCCTGCTGAGGCCACAGTGGAGGACCGTGTCACTGGGACACACACACAGCGCAGCACGTACCGGGCACCGCTGCATGTTGGATGGCAGCGCACCGTGGCGGTGCACTGCAGGGGGGTTGCAACATGTACGGAGGACATCACATAATACACAGGGACACAGGGACACAGGGATGGTACGGATGGCTGGGGTTGGACTGCACTGTGAGGTGCATGCAGCACCATGACACATGTATGTATGCCGCACAGTGCAACACCTGTGCAGGCACAGTGTCATCACTGCCAGCACGCACACTGCCACTGTGCAAACACTGCATGCCACCACATGGCAGTCCCCTTCTGCCCTGCAGCCAACACAGTGGTGACACCCAGGTATGATGGTGCACCATGGTGGTAGGACACACACAGCAGGGGTATTGGGACACACACATGGCGGATGGGTCGGTGTCACACACCCTGTGGTGGCTACATGATACCCCTGCTGCATCCTGGGTGCCATGTCTGGCACATGTGCCTTCCTTCATGGACCGCACACCATAGAAACATAGAAACATAGATTTTGACGGCAGATAAGGACCGCTTGGCCCATCTAGTCTGCCCATTTCCCTACCTACAGGATAGGCCACAGATCCTAGTTAACCAACAGCCTATTTCTTCCTACCCCCCACAAGAATTTCCTTATGTCTGTCCCATGCATTCTTGAATTCTCCCACAGTTTTAGACCACAACCTCCTCAGGAAGTCTGTTCCATGCATCCACTACTCTCTGTGAAATAATACTTCCTCACATTGCCCTGAACCGCACTCTTCTATCTTTAAATTGTGTCCCCTTGTTCTGCACATCTCTTTTTCTGAAAGATGCTACCCTCTTGGACTTTGTTGATTCCACTGAGGTACTTAAAAGTTTCTATCATGTCCCCCCTCTCCCTTCTTTCCTCAAGGGTATACATATTAAGCTCCTTTAGTCTCTCCTTATACGGCTTCTCTTACAGACCCTGCACCATTTTAGTAGCCTTCCTCTGAATTACCTCTATCCTGTCTATGTCCTTGCAGAGATGGGGTCTCCAGAACTGGACACAGTACTCCAGATGGGGTCTCACCAACTGTCTGTACAGAGGGATAACAACTTCCTGTTTTCTGCTGCTGATGCCTCTCCCTATGCATCCCAGCATACCCCCAGCCCTCCCTACTGCCTTCTCACATTGCTTGCTAACCTTAAGGTCATCTGATATGATTACCCCCAGGACCCTTTCCTTTTTTGTTGTTGTTACTACCTCCCCCCCATTGTATATTCTTCCCCTTGGTTCTTGTTTCCCAGGTGCATTATTTTGCACTTCTTTGCATTGAATCCTAGCTGCCATACTTCTGACCATTCCTCCAACCTTGCCATGTCCCTTCTCATCCTTTCCACACCTCCTTGTGTATCAACCCTGTTGCAGATCTTTGTGTCATCTGCAAAAAGGCATACTTTTCCTTCTAGTCCCTCTGCAATGTCACTGATGAAGACATTAAAAAGCACTGACCCAATACTGAACCTCGTGTACCCCACTAGTAACCCTCTTCTTCAGAGTGGACTCCATTTACAATTACCTTCTGTGTCCTGTTGTGCAGCCAATGTTTTACCAGGCTACCACCCTGGGACCCACCCAGGCTGGTTAATTTGACTATTAGTCTTTGTGTGGGACTGTGTCAAATGCCTAGCTAAAGTCTAGGTAGGCCATGTCCACAGCCCCTCCCTGGTCTACTACTTTGGTCACCCAGTCAAAGAAATCTATTAGATTTGTCTGACATGACCTTCCTCGCTAGAACCCATGCTGCCTTGGGTCCTGTGCCCCACTGGCCTCTAGGTACTCAACTATTCTTTCCTTCAGAAGTGACTGCTACTCACTTTCCCTACCACAGAGGTCAGACTGACAGGTCTGTAGTTTCCTGCCTCTGTCTTGGTCCCACTCTTGTGAAGGGAATCACATCCTCCTTCCTCCAGTCCTCGGGTACCACACCATCCTCCCATGATTTATTAAAAAGAGTAGCCAGTGGTTTCACTAGTTCCTCCTTAATTCTTTTAGAATTTGGGGTGAATTCCATCAGGACCCATTGCTTTGTCCACCTTCAGTTTTAGGAGTTCTTGCAGAACCCTTTCTTCTGTGAAAGGACTGGGATCGACCTCCTATCAAGAGTGCTTCTGTTAATTGGATTAGGCACTTCCCCCTCCTCTTTTGTGAATACTGAGCAGAAATATTCATTCAGTATCCCTGCTTTTTCACTGTCCCCCTCTGCCCACCCACCGTTCATTCAATTCAGCCTCACTAACCCTTCCTTTGTCTTTCTACGCTCGCTGATGTACCTATAAAAGGTTTTATCCCCCTTCTTAAGTGAGCTGGCTATCTTTTCCTCAGTTTGGGCCTTTGCTCTTATGACTTCCCTCCCTGCTTCCCTCTGCCTTAACTGGTACAGCTCTCTGTCCTGCTCCTTCTGTATTTCCTTATAATGCTATCTTTTTCTTCCTGACTTTCACAGCCACCTCTTTTGAGAACCATAGTGGCTTTTTCTTTCATTTTGATTTGTTTATTTGCTTCACACAAAGGCTTGTTGCCTCTGTGATGGCAGTTTTGATGATTCCCCATTGTTGCTCCATACCTCCTTCTAGCCTGTTTGCTAGTACTTTTCTGAGGCACTCTCCCATCTTGCCAAAGTCAGCCCTCCCAAAGTCCAGTCACCTCACTTTGTATGGCTTTGACTCTGTAGCTGAGTTTAATGTGAACCACACTGTTTGATGGTCACTTGTTCCCAGATGGCAACCCACTTCTAGATCTGAGATCCTCTCTCTGCCCCATTTGAGAGTACGAGGTCTAAGATTGCTCCCTCATGAGTGGGTTCCGAAACTAGCTGTCTGAGGCCTGCCACCTGTATGGCATCAGGAATGGCCCTGGTCTTGGATATGGCTGCAGCAAATGTGCTCCAGTTAACATCTGGCATATTCAGGTCTCCCATCAACAGTATCTCCCCTTTCTCTTCCATTCTAAGAATGCCTTCTATCATATCCTTGTCTATTCCCTCCCCCTGACATGGGGGTCTGTACACAACCCCTGTGCGGATTGTGGTGCCCTTTCCAGTCTCCAAGGTGACCCACAGTGCCTCCTCTCCCTGTTTACTCTTTTGTTCAGTTGCTTTTATCCCTTCCTTTACATAGAGAGCTACTCCTCCCTCTTCTCCCTTCCTGTCTCTCTCCTTGGTTATGTACTCTGGTATGTTAACATCCCAGTCATGGTTCTCTGTGTACCATGTTTCTGTGACTGCTACGATATCCAGGCATCCCTCTTCCATCAAGGCCACCAGCTCAGGGAGCTTATTGCCCAGACTACAGGCATTGGTACTCATTACCCTCCATTTCCTGATGGCCTTACTCCTTTTTGCTCCATCCCTGTCCTTCTTGCCTTTGTCACTTTCTCCATTTACCCCGCCCTTCTCCCTATCGACACCTCTGTGTTGGTGTTTGCCGCTCTTACTACCATGATTTTTGGGGGGGGGCTAGGACTTCCCTGCTCCTTTCCAGTGCCTCCCCCCTTGGCTAGTTTAAATGCTTGCCAATGAAGCATTTAAACCTATCGCCTAGGATCCTGGTCCCCCTCCTGGACAGATGCAGCCCATCATGCCAGTATAGGCTTGCATCACTCCAGGTGGACCCCCAGTCCCCAATGAAGCCAAATCCCTGAGCTCCACACCAGTTTTTCAACCACCGATTGAATCCCATGGTGTGGAACATCCTAGCTTCTCCTATGCCATAGATGGGCAGCACCTCTGAGAAGGTTACCGTGTGTGCTACTTGTCTCAAGGCCCTCCCAATTCCACAAACTCTTTCTGCACTTCTGTAATCACTTTCTTAGCCCAGTCATTTGTCCCTAGGTGGACAATGACATCCAGCTCCCTCCCCTGTGCAGCTGCTCTGGAAATCCTGAGGATTTGCTCCCTGTCCCTCCAAGCCATGGTGCCAGGTAGGCACCTCACCTCCCTCTCTCCTTCCTCCCCCAGTTCTACCTTCTTAACAATGGAGTCCCCCACCAGGAGTTGTTTCCTTCCCCTGCGGGGTCCCCTGCCACCCTCCTGTGGGTCTCCTTTGTGGAGGTTCCCAGCATCCTCCTTGGTCTCCACTGCGGGTGCCTCCATAAAGGAACCACACTTTGCTAGAATGGCATAGGAATTGTGGAGAGGTACAACTGGAGGGATGCACCTCTCTTCCACCACCCTCACCCTCTCTGAGCCCACTGTGGTCCAACCACTCCTCTTTCTTGGCAACCTCTGAGGCAACAGCAGTGGCACTGGTGATCCCTGGATGGAAGAGGAGGTCCCACAAATCCTGGCCAACTCAGCCTGGAGATGAGCAACCTCTTCCCTCAGCCCAGAGAGGTGCCTGCAGATGGGACAACACTGCATCCTCCAGAAAGTCTCCTGGAAGACTGTGCTCCACAGCCACTGCACTGCACCACTCCAATCATGTCTTATTTCTGGCCCCTTAACTGTTTGCAATCCTTACTCTTTCCTCTGTTTTTCTCTCTCCTTACTTTCTGCCTGTGTGCCCTTTAAGCTCCTGATTGTCCTGTTCTGAGACAAGAATATCCTGTATTTCTCAGTAGACCACTTACTTGCTCAGAGGCAGACCTCCAGCAGCTAGAGGGGACCGGAGAGCTACTCTTGCCCTTCTTGGATGGTGAGTCTTTGGTGGCTCTGTGATCACTCACTTCCTGCTCCCAAACAGGAAGTTCCTGTTGTCAGTCAAATCCTGTGCCTATAAAAGTAGAACTAGTTTTGGGTGGGAGAGTGGAGGGGATGGAAGGAGGGCAATATAGTCCCAGCAGAGAAGTCCAGTCACACAGCAGTCCTTTCTCCTGGTGTCTTCTGCCAAGCTATTAGCAGAATCTTTCTAAGGCAGTCTTTAAATGTAGCTTCCTTCTAGCTAAGCCACTCCCCCTACTTACTAGATCTTTCTACAAGTAATTTAAACCTCACAGCTATTAAGTCCTTTAAATCACCTGAGATTTACACCTAGATAACTGTTCAGATAACCATTCAGTTCAGTTAACTCAGACAAACACACACTTTTTTTTGTTTTGTTTGTTAGTTGTGTTTTTTTACCCTAAATTAAAGGTCCAAGTACAAGAGTTCTTCTTCTTTAGTCCCAGCAGAGAAGTCCAGTCACACAGCAGTCCTTTCTCCTGGTGTCTTCTGCCAAGCTGCCATGGTTCATGTCCACCTGTGCCAGGCAGCCCACACATGGACCATGGCACAGCCACTGGCACCACAGACCATGGTGAGCCTTCAGACAGTGGGAGCTTGGTGTGGGACTGTGTGTACACCTGGGTGGGTCTGACACAAGATTGCTTCTACCCACAGTGTATAGAATGTCTGAGGAGTCAGGTGCCACCGGCAGGCAGTGACCAAACTTCACACGGGATGAGGAGAGGGCACTCATTGAGGCATGCCATCTACGCCTGGATGTACTCACTGGCAGGGGTGGCAGCAGGATGGCATGTGCAGCAGGCTGGGAGGAGGTGATCTGGCCTGTGAACATGGTCACACCATACAACCGTGCAGTGCAGGAGTGCAGGAAGCATTGGAATGATGGGCAATGGAGGGCCAAGGAGAGGGTGTCAAGCATCCAGGCCTCCCTGAGGCAGACAGGGGGTGGACCCAGCTTGGTGGCACTGCTGAGCCCAACGAGCCCTCCTGTCTGCCAGTGTGTCAGGGATGTCCATGCATGGCATCCTTGGGGGTGGCTTCCAGACAGGGGGCAGCCCATCGCTGCATGGTGAGCAGCTGTGCACCCAGTCCACACCCACCATGGACAGGCATGTGTACTTGGTGGTGTGTGGCTGACTGTGCATTGTGCCATGTGCATACTGTGCATTAACCACATCTCCCTTTCTGTCTTCCACAGCTCCATTGCAACTCCATGGTGTGGCCGTGGCCAATGGTGTAGCCTTCATAGGCAATGATGCGGGCCCACCCCTTGGGCCCATTGACAGTGACATGGTCATGTCCATGCTCTACACACCACCGGTCATGGCACCTGTGGTAGAGGGCCCTGCAGAGCCATCCACCAGTGATGGCGGTACTGTAGGTGGGTAAATCACATGGTTGGGGGGCCTGGCTAGCTGTCTGTTGGTGATTCAGAGGATGTGGTGGACATAGCAGATGTGCTCATCGTGCTTGCCAGTGGAATGCAAGGTGAAGGCATTAGCACTGATGCATGTTCCACTGTCAGCAGCGCCCCTGCCATTGGCGACTGCAGTGTACACAGTGTGGGGCTGCCTGTGCATGGGACCCTGGGTGCCAACAGCGTCCCCACTGTGCTGGACACCAGTGCAGTGGTGGTACATATGCCTGGGGCTGTGTGTGCTGTGCTCCCTGCACCACTGCCCAGCACATTGCTGGCAGCATCAGTGGTGTCCAGGCAGGGCACCAGTGGGCATGCACCCACTACAGTGGGACCACAGGAAGACATACATGGACAGCAGGTAACTGTGCTCAGCCATGATAGACACACAGCACAGCCTGAGAGGGAGAGTCCACCATCCGTGAATGACCCTGGTGAGGCTGCCCATTCCCTGGTTCAGCGGCACCGACCATATGCCGCATCACCTACTGATGACATGAGTGTCTACCTTGACCTGTTGTGGGAAACTGTGGATGGTCAGGAGGCACTCCAGGCAGAGTTCCATAGCCATCAGGCTGTCATGATCCAGGAACATGAGTCCACGGCAGTGTGGTGTGCTCAGATGCTGGCTGAGACATGCCTCATGCGGGCGGGCATGACCACAGCCATGGAGTGGATCACAGCCACTGTGGAGGCAGTGGCTGCATCCGCAGCATGCCATGGACAGTGTGCATCTAGTTGGACACCCAGGAGCACGTCCTGGATACCCCTTCGATGGGACCAGGTGGGCCCCCCTGCTGCTGACCCCATCGCCACTGGCATCCACCCCCGCGGCCATGGCTCAGGTGGGGGGCATGGTTTGGCCACCTCACTGAGCACCCTTTCACAGTCTCAGTGCAGCACCCCTATGGGGTCCCTGGGGACACCCCCTGTGGCTGGGGGTGGCACCCCGATCACCAGCGGCCATGGCAGAGGCCACCTGTGTGTCTGTGGTGGTTGTGGGGGCAGCCCTGTGATGTCCATGCCCAGGGGCATGTGGTGGTGGGTGGCATGGTCATGCACACTGGCTACCCTGTAGATGGTGCCAGTGGAACTGTGCATGGTGGTCTCCAGCCACACGGTTGCCCTGGCACACCCCCGTGTCGCCTGTGCTTGTGCACCTCTGTGTGTGTGTATGTGCTGCAGTCATGCCATGTGTCATGGGTATGATGAGTGCATTACGGTGCATGCAGTGCCCATGTGCCAGCCGCAGTGCGCACTGACCTGTGACAGTGTGGGCGTGGCCTGTGTGGTTCTGGTGTGGTGCATGCAGGTGTGTGTGTGTGTGTGTGTGTGTGTGTGTGTGTGTGTGTGTCCTACCATGTGCATGCGCTCGCATGTGTGCCCCGGTATGGCATATGATGCCTGCCTTGCCCCCACCATGTTGTCCCTACACTGTGGTGCCCACACCTGCACATATACCAACCTGCATACTCACCTGCAGGTCCCGAAGTGTTCCTCCACCACTCTGCTGCGGTATGCCCATGCCCTGGCCACCAGCCTTGGATCCTTGTGCCCGTGTCCATCGTGGGCTCCATGTTCCTCCAGGTGTGCCCCTGCTGCGCCCTCCCCCACCACCTCCTCCTTCCCGGAACTGTTGCCCTCGCCGGCCTCGGGAGGTATCCCATGGTCTTGGGCCATGTTGTGTAGCATGCAACAGGCCAGGAATATACCATGGGCTTTCTCAGAGCTGTACTGTAGGGCACCGCCTGACTGGCACAAGCATTGGAAATGCATCTTCAGCATGCTGAAGACACGCTCGACGATGGCACGTGTCGCAGCGTCTGCCTCATTGTAGCATTCCTTTGCCACTGTTCCAGGTTGTCGGAAGGGGGTGAGGAGCCAGGGACGCAATGGGTATGCATCATCACCTGTGGGGGTAGATGTCAGTGTCAGTGGCTCAGTAGGTAGCACACTCGCCTCTGAGGCCGGGAGGTCAGAGGGCTGTGGGTTCAGTTCCCACATCTGGCACTTGGCTTAATATCCCAGTACTGACACTGTAGTGTAGCATGAGAGGGGTGCTGCACTTCTGAGGTGCTGTCTTTTGGATGAGACGTTAAACCAAGGTCCCATCTGCCTGGATTGGTGGTAGTTCAGGTGGATGTTAAAGATGCCATGGCACTTATCGAAAAGAGTAGGGGAATTTCCCGTGTCATGGCCAAATTTCCCTCATTCACTAAAAAAAATACCACCAACAGCTTAATCTGGTTCAAGATCAGTTGCCATTCATCTGTATCCCCCTCCCCCGGGTCGTGCCTGAAAATAGGCAGGACTTGTCTAGTGCACTTACCCGGTCAACAAAAACTAAATAAATAAATAAATAAAAATGTGTCTCCATTAGTTAACGGTATTACACTGTGGCATGTGACCCGATACCATCTCGCCCTGTGTTGTACACCCCTGTCCTGCCCCCCCGCCCATGCTACCGCATGCCTGGCAGTTCTGCTTCCCCTGCCCCTGCTGCCCCCATCCATCCTATGGTGTACATCGGGACCATGCCACCCTGCTGCTGCCCCAGCACTGTTCCACATCCCTGTTGGCCCAGTGCCCCCATGCCTGTGGTCTCCCTCCCACGGCCTGCCCCAGGTGTCCCGGTCATGGTGGCCCCCCCGGGCTGCTGGCGCACAATCACATGTACCTAACAGGTGTCCAGTTTGAATGTCCCCAGCCTCGAACCTTGTACAGAGCACTGACTGGTGCCATATGTATGTATCATGTGTGCTCCCAGGGTGTGTGGCGCAGACATTGGTGATGCTCCCCGTGGCATCACACACCACCTGGTTGTTCACTGAATAGTACCCCTTCTGATTCACGTATGTGACGCCCTCCTCACCAGGTGGTGCACGGATTGCCACATGGGTGCAGTCGATGGCTCCTATGACACCTGGCATGTGTGCCACCCTGTGGAACCCCTGCATGGCTTCTGTTCACTCTGCCTGTGTGCTGGGGAATCTGATGTATTCCAAAGCAGGCGGTAGCAGTGTGGTGAGGAACTGTATGTGGAGGTGGGATGTTGAGGCCTGTGATATGCCAGTGGTGTCTCCTGTTGGCCTCTGGAAGGTTCCTGCGGTGAGCAGGCACATGACCGTTGTCACCTTGGTCTCCACCGTGATGGCATGTCCTCATGCAGTGGGTGCCTGCATCACATCATGGCACAGCTCACATAGCTGCCTCAGCATGGCCCTGTTGAGACAGTATCACCTGACTGTCTCCACCTCTGTCAGCTGCTTGAAGGACAGCTGGGCATGGTACCGCCATGGGGCCGACCACCTACGGTTACTTCTGGCACCCTGCCTCCGCCTCTGCCTCCTCATTGCGGCACCAGCAATGGCGACTGCTGCTGGGCTCATCCCCTCTGTTGCTGTAGCCCTGTGGTGTGGCTTGCTGTCTGTGCCTCTCTCTCTATTATGACTTCCCCTCTGTGTGTGTCCTGCTGTTGTCATTCCATTGACAGCCTGCTGATGTGCTGAACTTAAGTCTCCTTCATTTGTGCTTATCTTTTTATGGCGCATCCTGGCTTTGCACTGGAGTTGCTCCATTGCTGCTCCTTGGTTTTGCTCTGTGGATAGGGATGCACGGTGTATGCATGGGTACGCCCCTGTACATGCGCCGCATGTCATTACATTGCACCTATGGCACATGTCTTTTGGCGCAGGGCATCTCGTTTACACCGGCATTTCCTCCCTGTGCCTGAATCACCTTCCGGTGCTTTTCCGACTTGCACCGGTGCATCTGAGATGCGCCATGCGCATTTGTTTTGTGAATCCTGCCCCATATATTTTTTGCAAGTTTTAGGTGGACTACTCCTTTAAATAGACTGGTGTCCACCTCCCTCCCAGTGCTGTTCCATTGCTTAACTTTTCTCCCTCCCCTTCCCCTTTTTCTGTGAATACTGAACAAAAATACCTGTTCAGGATTTCTGCTTTTTGTTGGTCCCCCTCTGCACACTTCCCTCCTTCCCTTTTTAGTCTCACAATGCCACTCTTAGTCTTTTTTCTTTGACTAACGTGCCTGAAAAAGTTCTTGTCCCCTTTTGTTAGTGCCTGGGCTGTTTTTTCTTCAGTTTGCACCTTTGCGCTTCTGACTGCTTTCCCGCCTCCTCTGCTTTTACAGATACAGTTCCCTGTCCCTCTCTCTCACAGTCCTAATGTAGGTATGGGCTCCAGAACATTCAACGGTATTCCAGGTGCAGGCACACCAAGGATCTGTATTGTAGAAGTCACCTCTCAGCTTCGGCTGCTGATTCCCCTTTCCTACGCACCCCAGCATCCTGATTGCCTTCCCTACTGCCTTTTCCACTGTGCTGTCAATTAAGATTCTCTGATATTATTACCTCTGGTCTTTTTCTTCTGCTGTGCTTTCCAGTATGACTCCCCCATCTCATATTGCATTCACAAGTTCTTTTTCCAGTGTGCATTACCTTCTACTTTTTGTGTTAAAGATTAGCTGTGTAATGGCTGAACACTGAGGATGGGATTAGGGCACTAAGCGAAGACTTGGGTAGGCTGGAGGATTGTTTGGAACTCTTGGAACAATCCTCCAGCCTACTCAAGGCTTCACTTAGTGCCCTAATCCCATCCTCAGTGTCCAGCCATTACACAGATACTAGTGTCATCAGTGAATAGGTAGATCATGCCCTGTATGCCCACTCTTATGCCACAGATGAATATCTTAAAGAGGATGGGTCCCGGGACTGAGCTCTGTGGTACCCTACTCGTTTCCTCTTTAACATCCGAGAATTCTTCATTTACCACTATTTTCTGTATCCTCCCCCTCAGCCAACTCTCCACCAGTAAAGTTATATGTTCTTGATCCTAGGGTCCCCTAGTTTTTTTACCTTTCTCCTGTGGGGGACTGAGTCAAAAAGGCTTTACTGAAGTCCAGGTACAGTATGTTAGCTGCCAGTCCTTTGTCACCCACTCTAGTCACACTTTCAAAGAACTCTATTAGGTTCTTGAGGCATGACCTTCCCATGGTTGACCCATACTGCCTATCATCTTGCAACCTATTTACTCCATAATTCTTCCCTCAGTATGACCTCTAGTATCTGCTCCATTATAGACATCAGACTGACTGGCCTGCAAATTCCCGGCTCATACTTCCATCCAGCTGTAGGCAGAGAAACTGCATCAGCAGTACTCTAATCCCTGAGACCCATTCCGGTGACCAGCGAGCAGTGGAAAATATTTATTGATTTACTTTTTTTGCAACCAGGTAAGTGCACTAGGCAAATAGCTGCCTATTTTCAGACATGACCTGGGAGGATACAAACAGATCAAATTCACAGGTTATACAAAATACGAACTATACATCACATAGAACATAGCACAATGAAATGCAATAAAACAATGGGGATAAATAAAACACAGGAGATACAGGAATACAAGGCATATATATGATAGTATAAATATTATAGGTACCAGATTACATAAAAACAGAGTATGAATTACCTAAATGATTAAATCATTTTAGTATTGGTGAACAGGAAAATATCCAAAATATACAATGACAAGAACATTTCTTGAAAATCTGATTGGTCAGTGTGTCCCTGGACCAGTGATGTATCTGACAGTAACATCACTGGGTCAAGTCCAGACACACACGTGGCTTCATAATATACATTAATTTTCTCTGTAACATGGCAGCACAGAAATCAGTAAACTCATGTCAGTGCACAGAACCCCTTCATCTTCAGTCCATACAGAAGTCCCAGCCCCCACCAGCTACTAGGAACACTGAAACCTCACAGATTCATATCCCTCATCCCTTGCTCCTCCATTTACCCAAGCAACCACATCAAAAACACAAAAAACAAAGAAAATGTTTCTCTAGACTGCTGCTGCATGCTGCCGAAAACAACTGTTAGCTCACTGCACACCCACTCTGCCATGTGCATTATCTTCTACTAGTTTCCTCACTTTCCTGACATCAGACTCACCTCTACAAACCTATTGTCATTTCCATTCCCCAGCTCCATATCATGATTGCTTGAGTGTGAACGCACATCAGAAGCACCGTGCTTGCTCCACACACTGTCCTGCTCCCGAAAGTAACAACCACGATATGAAAACAGAACATAATACTTCCTCCTGCTACATGCCCAACCTGCCTCACAATGTACCAGGAGAAACACAAAAGAGAAAGGGGAAGTGTTTGTGTGGGGGGTGGAGACCATAAAACAGACCTGTTGAAAGCCAGTACCAGCACCACCTACTGGATAAAACAGAAACTATGCACTTTTTTATTCATAGACAGTACCTACAAATAACAAAATCTAGGTAAAAATCAATTTCGAAAGTTTCTGTGTACATTTTTTTCTTAATAAACAAGCCATTGTATAATAGTAGTAAGGCACTCTAGGGATGTGTGTTATTGTCTAATAATGTCATTTCTCAGGTGTTTAATGCACTCGTCCTAAGGCCACCTGCTTCAACCACCAGAGCAGTGACATTATTAAATAATAACACACACCCTGTCATACATTATTCCTTAATTCATTTGCAATAAACAGGTCAGTGATCTATGGATTAGAAACTGATGCAACTATAAGAATCAAGTAAAAGTGTACAATAACCATTTCAAAAGCCCTGAGGCATAGTGAAGAGATGTATATTAGAAGATATGAAATTCCAGAGCCTGGGTGCAAAACACATGAAGGCAATATTGCCCAGTTTAGTGTACATCTTTGGTGTAGGCAAAAGACTAGAATCAGCAGATCTTAGGAGGTAGCCACTACATGGAAGGAGAAGTAGGGATGTTAGTAACACTGAACTGATCATGGACAACACTATAGATGACACCACCAACTGCTAGATCACACAAAGATTGAGGAGGAGTCGGCTAAGCCTGGAATAGAGAGTGCAGTGATGCTCCTGGCAATTGGAGGCTGATGCAAACTGACACAGGTTATTATACGTGACATCCCATCTCTTAAGTAGGGCCTTGTTCAAAGCAAAGTGCACAGGTACTCCGTACATTAGTTTTGGAAGGAGAATATCCTAGGCACTGGCAAGCCAAACTTTAGTTGTGAGGTTAAGCCTAACCCTACATGAAAGACCAAGCCTAGTGTTAACTGATTTACTGTGTTACCTATGTGGCTGGAGAAGTGGAGTAAAAGATCCAGAGTTAGCCCAAAGTACTTGAAAGTTGAAACCATGGCAAGGGCAGTGCCATTTTTACAGATGACAATGAGTGGGGAAGGACATCATTTAAGTCTGGGTGCAGACTCAAACAACACTGTCTGGGTTTTGGAGGTATTGAGTAGGAGTTTATTATAGACCAGCCAATTTTGAAATGGTTAGAGGTCTGCAAACAAATAATTGTTAATATTCAGAGTGTTGTTGGAGCTTAGGAAAAGGACCATGTCCTCAGTGTAGAGGAAGGGTATGCTAGATAGCAGGCAGTGATGGATATTATTGATGTGGAATGAGAATAGGAGAGGGCCCAAGGTCAGCCCTTGTAGGACACCTACAGTTGCCAAGGATGGCTCTGAAACAAATGTCCTTAGACTTAACCCTTCTGATACCTGTTGCTGAAATAGTTCTGGATCCATGGGAAGGTAGTGGGAGAGATACCAAGGTCACTAGGTGTATTGCACAGTAGTGAATGATCGATGAGATCAAACACGTTCATGAGATCAATAAAACAGCCTCTGATAGTTCACCCCTCTCCATAGCAGCTGCAATGGAGGTAGTAGGAGTGAGTAGTGCCATGGTGGTGCCATGATCCCCACTAAAGCCATATTAGCAGTACCGAGCAAATGGTACAGCTTAAGGCAGCCTATAATTTGGGTGGACACCAGTTTCTCAAGGACCTTATTTACAGCAGTCAAAATAGTGATAGGACTATAACTGGTTAGGGTCTTAGTGTCTCCCTATTTGAAATCAGGAAAAAAATGGGAGAAATTTTGCAAGAGTTTAGCACTACGCCAGTCATCAGAGAGATACTAACTAGCCTGGTAATCATGGGGGCAATGTCATTGACAAACATTTTGAGAATCCTAGGTTCAGTCCCATCTGAGCCCCCAGATTTATTATCGGGGATCAGTGCTAATAACATGTGAACTGCAGACTCCTTGGGCAATTTGAAATAAACAGGGGGTGACCAGAAGGGCTGCCGTGCACTACAGTGTGGTTAGATTGAGAGTTTGCTAGTGTCAAAGAGGGGAAGAACCTAGTGTAGGCAGAGAGGTCTGCAACAGATGGTTAATGGCACTGACAATAGTGGCTAAGTTATTACAATTTATGATATTGATAGTCAAATCAGTAGGAGAGAAGCCAACATAAGACCCTAAGTTCTTCATGCACTTCAAGTAATGACTTTGTTTACTAAAATAGATGCAAGTAACTCTTTACAAAAGGAGGTTTTGCTGGCTCTGGTATCTGCCAATGGTGCTGCTACAACTTCTGTTGCTTCATTGAGTGTCCTAGGATGCATCACATATGGCTCCATTAATTTGTCTACCCACAACCCTCCTAGCCCTTCCAGCCCTCTTTGTTCCATGATGCTGCATTGAGAGATAGAGCTTCCTCTTCTCTCTTTACTCCCTCCCCACAATCGGGCTCACCTCTTCTTTGGTAAATACTGAACAAAACTACTGGTTCACTACCTTAGCTTTACCTCTGTTTCCCTCCTCTCATCCTTCCCCTTTTTTTCAATCCAACTGTGCCCTTCTTGAAACATAGAAACACAGAAATACAGAAGTTGATGGCAGATAAGGGCTGCATGGCCCATCCAGTCTGTTCTTTTTTGTTGTATTGCTTACACTGTAGACTCCTCCAAGTCTAAGGCACTTTCTCTGCCACCCGTTACCTATCCCTTATGACTTCCTTGAGCTTATCCCAGACTCTTATGAATCCCACCATTGTTTTTGCCCACACAACCTCTGCAGGAAGACTATTCCAGGCATCCACCACCCTTTCTGTGAAAAAGTATTTCCTCACATCTCTCCTAAACCTAAGGCCTCCAGCTTCAAATCATTGCCATTTGTTATGGAGCACCCTTTCCTCTGAAAAATATCTCCCACTTGTACCTTATTCACCCCCATGAGGCATTTAAAGATCTTGATCATATGCCCCTTCTCCCACCTCTCCTCCAGGGTGGACATGTTTAATTCCTTTAGCCTCTCTTCATAGGACATTTGATGTTGACCCTGTACCATCTTGGTAGCCCTCTTTTGGATGGCCTCCATCCTGTTTGTGTCCTTTCCTAGATGTGGGCTCCAAAACTGGACAGAGTACTCCAGATGGGGGTCTTACTAAAGACCTATATAGTGGCAACACCACTTCCTTCCTCCTGCTGGTAATAACCTCTACATATACATCACAGCATCCCACTAGCCCTCCTGACTGCTTTGTCATGATATGATTACTCCCAGATCTCTTTCTTGCTTGGTCACTGTTAGTATCTCCCCCCCCCATTTTGTACTGTACCCCCGGGTTCCTGTGACCCAAGTGCATTATTTTGCATTTTTATGCATTAAATCTTAGCTGCCAAACTGTTGACCACTCTTCCAGTTCTTTCAAGTCTCTTTCCATCCCTTGCAACCCCTCCAGAGTTGATTTTGAATTGCTTAGCTGAGTTGGAATGCCTTATCCCCATCGATACCCCCTTCCCTTTGTTATTCTAAGCTCCATCTTGGACTTACCACTGCTGACCTCCCTGCTGGTCTCCCTGGTTATACCACAGTCCCTGAAGTAGCCACTGTGAATCTAAATAGTGCAGGGTCAGTGCCGTATAGAGGGCAGCCATCCCAGACTTTAACCGGATCCACAAAATACAGCACTCATGGCAAATTTTGAATCAAGTGAAAATGTAGTTTATTCAGTGCAACCCTGACAAAGGCTGTGAAGCTGACATGCTGGGGCAAGGGCTATCAGCTTGAGCTAGGCATAGTGCACATTTTTACCTCTGTCAATGCAGGAGTAAGTAAAATTAATAGTACCCAGTGATCGAGCAACAAAAGCATAGAGTGTAAAAATGTGGACTTACCGATCAGCTGAGTGCACACAGCTGCCCTGTGCAACTCCAGCACTGCAGCAATCACTGTTGCCGTGCAGAAGAAGAGAGAGAGAGACAGATAAATCAGCAGTAGTAAATGCATCTTTCTCTTTCTTACAGTCACTATGTGTTTCTGCAATAGAATATAGTGATCATTAGCTTTTCTACTGATTTCCAAACAAAAATGCATTCAGGGCACAGTACCAATATTAGCATACAACATAGAGATGTAGAAGCAAGTGAGAGGCCAGGTATGCAAATATTCTTACTGTCCCCAGAATGCATTACTGAATCACAAGTAAAAATGGAGGATCGAGGGAACACATCACTGTAGGAAGACACCTAGGAAAATGCGTTTGTCATTTTTGTGTCATATTCTATCAAAAACACCATGCTGAAAGGTATATTAAACTGGCAATCACAATGTAAATATATATTGAGTAGTGAATGTGCAGGCACACCGTCAGACATTTAGAAGCCTATGTAGTCAGTCAAAAGTGCAAACTTGAACAGCAGATTGTAATAAGCAATTTTGTGACTTACTGTTCATTTCTTTCCCACATGCAATTCAAAAAGCAAATTAAAGTTTATTTATAAAAAGCGCCTTTCTAATAAGCAAGGCGCTTGTACAACACAATAAATAGATAAAATACATCAATAAATAACAAGTGCAACAACTTAAAAACCAGTAAATACAACAGCGGCATTAAAAGTCAGGATAGGCCCGGCTAAATAAGAAGGTTTTAAGAGCAACTTTAAAACTTTGGATGATCAGGCAATTTCGCACCCGACGAGGTAGAGAATTCCACAGGGCCTGGACCATAAAATGAAATGGCCTAGCTCCAGATGTCTTTAAACATTTTTATTGCTAACAATAGTCACCTTGTGCTTGCCATGTTACAAGTGCATTAATCCACTCCATTAGGGAATTAATGCCTGATTGGTGGTTAGAGGCACTCTGTCTGCGGCATCATGCCCTAAGCCCCCCCACCAGGCACTGATTCCCTAGTAGAGCCTTCCTCTGTCATGGATTAATGCTTACTGAGAGTTTTAAAATGTAGGCTGCAGTTTATTCAACCTTAAAATAACCAGGATGTCCCAATTATGCTGAGGACTCTTTCATAAAAGGTACCTGGTTATGTAGCGCAGCAATGTAGCTTTTACAGACGGTATACAAATATTAGTCATGCAACAAAACTAGAAAAAGGTTGTGGTACTCCTTTACTGAAGAACAATAGTATCTTCTGATGTGTCTATACCTCATGGAATTCATGGCATGTTTTGCATGCATTACTATGTGTCCATAATCTAAATGATTCTTTGATAATAGTGCTGAGTGTTTAAAAAAAAAAATTTTTATTGCTATATGCTGTGCACATAATCTCGCATTTCAGATTCCAAATATTGTGCTGGATAGTAATCAGTTAACAGTAAAGTCCTCTGAGATGAGCCTTTCCAAATTATAGGTGCCAGTAAAGGCAGCTGACAGTCCAACTGGTGACATGTTTAGTACTCTGGATTTGCAGGATGCATACAGTGCCACACTGAACAAAACAAAGTGGGGGCACACACAGACTCCCTGCCGTTGTTAACTTGAGATCCTGTTAGCTGCAGACAAAATATCATATTTATTCAAAGGATGAGCCGTGCCCATGAACATTTTTCCTTAAAAAACACAAGCAAAAAACATTAAGCTGTTTGAGGAAGCATTTGGATTTTATGTGTGTGGCTTATCTTTTAATGAAATATCATCTTTTTAAGTGCCTTGCTTTCTTTTATTTAGTGTGTATACCTTACATAAAGAGTTGCACCACACAACCATTTGATAACGCCCTTATAGTTTCTGTTTGTACCTAGAGCAAATCTATTTTTCTATAATACAGTGTAAATATACTACAGTATATCAATGTACTAATAATGCACTGTGTCGATACAGTGTAAATATACATATAGTGCTACGTAATGCACTTCCACTGTCTCAGTGTAGTGGAAAGTATATTATATTGATTTAATAATAGCGTACTTCTAATATATTGATAGTGTAAATATTCTGTATCAATATACTGATAATGCATTTCTACTATATCAATATAGTATATTTTATACAATGTTGATTTAGCAATAATGCACTTCATCTATATTGACATAGTGTAAGTATACTGAGACAATACTGAAATACTAACAATGAACTTACACTTTACCAATACAGTGTAAGTATTCTTTTACAATATGTTTGTACTAATAATGCACTTCCACTAAATTGATGGAAAACTGTTTTCTATATATTTATATAGTGTAAGTATACTTAAACTGCATTTATATATTTAAAACTTGATGACCTGTAGAGGCGCACTGAGGCGTGTCCAAGTATCAATATTTTTAAAACACATTTCCACTATATTGGCAAGAAGATGCTTTAATTAAAAAAAAATGCTGTCTTTTAAACAGCTTTGGATTTCTGGTTCAACTACAAGCTACATAAACAGCAATTGAATGATCTATTTATTTATTATTTTATTTATTCGCTTTAGGTAACCGGGTAAGCATGCTAGACAGCAAGTGCCTATTTTCAGGTGCGACCCGGGAGAATTACAGAGTAATTACATAGAAGGAATACATAGTAAGCATAACAATCAGGAGTGGCATACTCCAACAGTGGAATTTACATGACAGAAATACAATGACATCATTGCTAACAGGAGCAGCATACTACAAACGGAGGGACAAGACACTTAGAGAGATTCTAAAGCGGTAGGACTCAGCAGACAGGATTAGCATATCAACAATCACAGATTTTCAAACATACAAGCCAGGGGCAAACATGGAGGTTAAAGACCTCACCCTGGGTTGAGAGAGTAACAATGAACATATACCCAGAGGTAGGGAGAAAGCACCAAGGCGGTGAGGGAGTAAGAGCCTAGCAGGGGTACCAATGCAGATGGGATGGTGGGCAGAAGGGCTGGAGATTAGGCAGCACACAGACAGGATGGAGCAGATTTCAGGAAACTCCAGAGGGAAGTTTTGAAGGTAGAATGAGAGGGGGAATCTCGAACTTGGGAGGGAAGAGAGTTCCATAACTTCAGTGCATGTGTGGTAAATGCTCTATCCCCAGCGAGGGTGCGGGTTTTAGGGACCAGGCGAGTCTGGGATGCAGAAGACCTAAGCTGGTAAACGGGGGAGGAGTGTTTCAGGGGGAGGGCGAGCGAGGCTGGGGTGGCCATTTGAATTATGTTGTCAATAAAGTTTCCCATGTTGTAGATCCGGTGTTTTAGGAGGCCATTCCAGGCGAGGTAGAGCATGCATCGGTGGGTGAGGCAGAGAGCCCACGAGTGCAAAGCGGCATATATTGTTATTACATGGTGTCCCGCCAGCTGGGTTGGAGGAAGGACAGAGGCAAAGGCAATGAGACCATGGGAGGGTGGGCAGCAGTATTCCCCTGGCAAGTGCCAGCCAGGCGGCGGGGTAAGGCAGTCTTTGGCCCTGTATGCTAGGCCAAGTTTGCCATTTGTGGCATTGCATATGCTTCTGATGTGCGCGGAGAGGTCAAGTTGAGGGTCGAGGGTGACTCCAAGATACTTAGCAGAGTCAATAGTAGGCAGGAGGGAGTCACAGGTACCATGAATTTTGAGGGGCGCTGTGCAGGAGGAGATTTTTGTCGCGGCGCCAAAGAGCATGGCTTGCGTTTTCTTGAGGTTCACTACGAGTTTGTGCCCGTCAAGCCATGCACTGATGCGAGAGAAGTCCGAATTGAGTTGGGCGTTGATGCTGGGAACATTGGAGGCACCAACTAATAGGATAAGGTCATCAGCATACATAGTGAGGTGCCCTTCTGTGGCCACAGAGGGTAAGCCATTGACAAACAGGGAGAACAGGATCGGTCCGAGGATGGATCCTTGTGATACTCCACTGTAAACGGGTAGGAGGGGTGGGAGGGTTCGGTTGAAGCAGGTGAGTTGCTTCCTGTCCCCAAGGTAGCTGGTGAACCAGTCAAGGGAACAACAGGAGAAGCCAAGGGTCTGGAGTGTGGAGAGGAGGAGGAGATGATATACATGGTCGAAGGCTTTTGATAGATCCACAAATATGGCCCCGTCAACTTGCCCTGATCAGTTGCCGTCCTGATCCTGGTTGTGACTTCAGCAAGCGCCGTCGAGGTGCTGTGGCTTTTTCGAAAGCCATGTTGACAGGGGAAAGTACATTGTATTCATGGAGGTAGTGGACCAGTTGCGACACTATAGCTTTTTCCAGAAGTTTACTGACAGCTGACAGTATGGCGATAGGACGATAAATGTTGATATCCTTGGGATCACCGTTTTCCAGGACGGGGACAACCCTGGCAACTTTCCATATGTCAGGGATGACCCCTGTGATAAGCAAGGCATTAAATATGTGGGCAAGTGGCCTGGCAAGGTATGGGGCCCCCAGGCTGAGGAGCCTGGGTTCGAGGTCGTCATGACCCGCCCCCCCATGGTGAGGGAGACCGGCAAGAAGAGCCTGGGTCTTGCTCACAGAGATCTTCTTGAGGTAGAAGAGGACAGGAGGCGGGGGGCCTGGCGTGAGCTAGGGAGGTGGACTGAGGGGGTGGCGATGTGCAGGTCCGTGAAGAAGCGGTTAAAGGAGGAGGCAATGGTTAGTGAGTTGTTACAGTTTGCCTCTCCAATTGTCATGTTGGTAACTTGAGCTTTGGTCGAGCTACCGACTAGATTTTTTATGTTCACCCAGAAATGTTTAGGGTCACGAGCAGTGGCAATCAACGCGGAACTGCAGTATTGGCTTTTAGCAGCATGTATCGCCCGCTTACAGGAGTTTTTAAGCTGACAGTACTCCTGGAGGTCGTATAGGTTACGTGATGCCCTGTATTTAGTCCAGGACTTGTGACGCTGCTTCATAAGAGAGTGGAGCTCACTGTGAAGCCATTTCGTGACAGGGCCTCTGACACGCCTCTTGGATAGGGGAACATGCCTGTTCTGAAGTGGGGCATAGACCGCAAGGAAGAGGTCAAGGGCTGCAGTGGGGTCGTGTGTAGTTAAGACATGGTCCCAAGAAACACCCTGCAGGTCCATGAGGAAGTTCAGGGTAATGAGTTTTGAGTAGTCCCTCATAGTTACCACACTGCTGGGGGCCTTGGGCGGGTTAGAGCCCCATATGCAGTAAACTGGTGAGTGGTCAGAGATGGAGTCAGGAAGCAGTCCTGATGTGACAATTTTGTTGAGTCAATTACTAAGGACCCAGTTAATGAGCGTCCCCTTGCCTCCACGACAGGAGAGCCTGGTAGGTTCCGTGATGACTTGACTGAGGGAGAGGCTAGAGAGAATAGGTTCGCATAGCTTGGCATTGGATCCGAGCCAGTTTATGTTAAGGTCACCAAATATGAGGAGCTCATTGGAGCCCACCTTCTCCCGGAGTAGCTCCAGGAGTGACGAGAGTCCCTGTACTCCCCCCTTGGGAGGGTTGTATGCACACACTATGTGCACCTTCTTGGTGTTGCCAAGTAGGAGAAGTAGGTGGAGAAACTACAGGGTAAGGGACTCTGGGTTTGGTGCGATACTATGGAAATGGATAGGTGGGTCCTGTGGAATACAAGTACTCCCCTGCCTCTTTTGGTGCCTACCCATTCAAGTCTGGCCATGCCATACCCCGGGAGTACACAAGCTGAGTCAGGGGTGTGAGGTTTAAGCCATGTTTCAGTAATGCACAGAACATCAGGCTTGTAGTGGGCAGCCCAAGCAGATAGCTCCACATGATTACGGAGGAGGCTACGGATGTTCAGGTGGGCTATCTTTAACCCCTTGGCCACCCCCCATGAAGGAGGGGGGCAGAAGGAGACTGGGCACACAGGGGGACCCAGGCTGAGGACAGACGAGCCAGGCTGAGTGTGGGGGGCCATGTCACCGAGTGTGTGCTACCCAGAATGCAGTGCCCTTACACTGAGTCAGCGGACACCAGTCAGGAGTGTCAGGGTAGGGAGAGGAAGGAGGGATAAGTGGGGGGGTGAATAGAAGAGGGACTGATAGGAAGGATAGGTGTGGGGGGTGAGAAGAAGCTGGACTGATGGGGGGTCTATGGCAGGGTGCTGGAGACCATTGATTTGGGAAGAATGTCCCCTAAAGGAACAGAAATAGCATGCAGTTGCAGGTGGGGGGGCTGGGTCATCTAGGGCAGGGTAGGTAGTGACCGTGAGTAAGGGCAGAAGGAGAGAGGGAGGTGGGAGAAGTCCCAACTGGACCTGCAGTAGTGTGCACTTGCGGGATATGCAGGTCTAGAGAAGAGTCTGGTAGAGGATTTTGAGGAATAGCCCCTAGTGGCAGAAAGGTATAGCCTGCATATGGAGAAGTGGGCTGATAGGTTATTCAGCACCACGTGGCTAGTGTTATAAAGGTGAGTGCCAACCAAGGGTGGTGGTGGGGATGGCAGGGCAGCTGGCGAAGCCAGCGGGGCTAGTACTCCGCACTGAAGAGACTGTGCCACTGCCACGATACGTGTTAACCGCAGTCGGGGAGGTCCGGGACAGTGCACCCAACATGGAGTTTACCAGCATTAGCAGATATGGGAGGTAGGCAGTAACTGCAGCTTCAGAAAAAAAGTCAGGATGCAGTGGAGTCCTACAATTACCTTCACATGTTATCACCAGTAGAAAACAGGAAGTTTTTATCCCTCTGTACAGATAGCTGGTGAGACCCCATCTGGAGTACTGTGTGCATTTCTGGAGACCCAATCTCCACAAGGACATAGACAAGATGGAAGCTGTCCAGAGGAGGGCAAAATGGTGCAGGATCTGCAGGAAGACATATGAAGAGAGCTAGAGGAGCTTAATAAGTATAGCCTCAAGGAAAGGAGGAGAGGGGACATGATAGAAACTTTCAAGTACCTGAAGGGAATCAACAAAGTCCAAGAGGGTAGCATCTTTCAGAAAAAAGGGTGTGCAAGAACAAGGCACAATTTGAAGACAGAGGTGCTCAGAGGTAATGTAAGGAAGTCTTTTTCACAGAGGGTTGTGGATGCATGGAGCAACCCTTCGAGGAGGTTGTGGACAAAACAGTGGTTGAATCTAAGCATGCATGGGACAGCCATAAGGCAATTCTAGGGGGTGGGGGTAGAAAGAAGTAGGCTGCTAGTTAACTAGGATCTGCAGCTTATCCATTAGGTAGGAAAATGGGCAGACTGGGTGGGCCAAGCGGTCCTTATCTGCCATCAAATTCTATGTTTCTATGTTTCTATGACTTTGCACTTTTCTGAATTTAATTTTAGTTGCCAGTCTTCCGACCATTTCTCCAGCTTTCTGAGGTCCTCTTTCATTTAATTTACCCCCTCAGCTGAGTCTACACTGTTGCAGATCTTTGTATCGTCTCAAACAGACAAACCTTTCCCCAACCCGTCCACAATATCACTGATAAAGGCATTGAATACCCCCTTAAAAGACCCATTTTAAAGTGACAACTACAGTTTTCATGCCCCCCTAGTGAGTACACACAAAGTAATATCAAAACAGTAAATTAAGTCTCTGTACCACATTCCAAATTTTTTTTTTTAACATCAACATAAATTGATGCTTTTTATCATGAATAGACTCCCCATCTTAGAATTAGCATGCAAACCACATAAGCATACCAATTTGTTATTAACGGTACAGGTACTTAGTACAAAACAACTCAATAAATGGAGCTTTCAAACTATAATCAAAGCAAGTAACTGTAAGATGCCACACAAAACAGTGATGGATAATAAATTGGGGAATGCAAAATAATAAAGCTATAATGCTATCACAGGCGGTGTAGAAAAAGGAGGTGTAAAAAAAAAGGGGTAGGGATAAATATATTAACTATTGGTCAGTCCCCCAAAAGGCTCATAGGAATAAGAGGGAAGAACAGGAATACATTAAGTATTAATACCTTAATACATCATTATTTTAATTATTAAATATTTAAGTGGACTGTGCAATAGTGAAAAAAAGGGGAGGGGATGAGGTGAGAAGGAAAGGGGTACTTCTAAATAATATTTATTTATTTATTTCCATCTAGGATTATAATACCTTTGAGCACAAGGCACTCTTTTACAAAGGTTCCACGTCAGTAGGTGAAGGTAGCAAACAGACAAAGAAATACTAAACAGAGGTAATCTAAAATGACAAATGACCAATTAAAATCCAGGAGAACTAACAGTGGTAGTCTAAATGACACAAAAACAACTCAAATCAAGGAAAATAATAGACACAGTAATTATACCAGCAATTAAAGAGAGGTGAGGTAAAGAGCAGTTATGGGGGGATAGGAGTAGCAGCCCTGGGCCTTGTCAAGCTAAGCAATAGGAAAAAAGGGGGGGGAGTTGAAAAGGTAGACCAAAGGGGGAGCTGAATTGGGGCACAGGAAAAAGTTGGGAAGGGATGTGGGGGTGAAGGTGGAGGCAGAGGAAGAGGAACCAGAAGAAGAGGAAGAGAGGTTGAGGCAGGAGAGAAAACAGAGAGGAGAGGAGGAAGGTGTGAGTCTAGGGGAGGCATTTGGCAAAGGGTAAGATTTTGAGAATGGAGGCAGTGACTAATGCATGATAAGGGGAGTCACTGGAGGAAGCAGTCACAGGAACTGTTAGATACTATACCAGGTACTGTTTTAGCAGGTGCTTGAACTGGCCAAGTTTAGGTGAAGAAGAGCCATCAGAATGCAAGGAACTGAACCAAAGGGGAGCTCTGTAGGAGAAGGATCGCTGATCTTGGGTAGTCCGGCATTTGGGGACATGGAGTAGTTTGTTGACAGATGAACAAATGTGCTTGGAACTGAATGAACGTGTCAGTAGTGCTGCAGACCCAGGATAAAGTAGGCCAAGGAGCACTTTTTTGGTAAGTAAGCAGGTTTGATATCTAATCCTACTACTAAGCTGTAGCCAGCCTATCTGTGCGTAAAGTTCACAGGTATGTGTCAGGTGGTCAGAGCCTGTAAGAAGCCTGCATGCCTTATTAAGTGCGATAGTTATCCTTCGAAGTGGGGGGGGGCAGAACCGTAAATGACGAGGCCATAGTCTATGATAGAGAGAATGGAGCTATGGATAGCCACTTTTGAGGGTTTCAGGAGTTAGATTATGCTTATGGCAATAAAGGAGCCCAATTTTTGTATTTACGGCCTGAGCTACATTCTCAATGTGCTGGGAAAAGGTGAGATGGCTATCCAAGGTAACCCCCAGATATTTGAAATGCTCCACCAGATCAAGTGGAACACCAAGTTGGTTTTTAATATTGAGGGCATGTGCATTAAACTTCCTGCATGAGGTGCTAAACATCATAACCTTAATTTTTTTGTAGTTTAATATCAGTTTCTGATCACAGAACCATTTTTTGATTTCCTCAAAACCGAGTTGAAGATGATATTCTAGGAGATCGGGGTTAGGTTGGCTTGCGAATATGGCAGCATCATCTGCATACAAAATTATTCATTGATGGCAACAGTGTGGCAGGTTATTTACAAAAATACTGAAGAGGAGAGGGCCAAGGTGAATCCTTCAGGCACGCCTGAGCGTATATTCTGCCAGTCGGAGGTGACATTGGAGATTTTTAGCATTTGATAGCGATCCTCCAGATAGCTTTTAAAGCAGTGCATAGAGTCAACTGAGAGCCATGCTGGGGTTAATTGCTTAAGCAGCAGTGCATGGATCATCATATCAAATGCCTTCATTAAATCTATGAAGGCTGAACCAACAAGACTCCCTTGGTTGAGCAATTGATGAATGAACCCAGTGAATTCCAGGAGGTCAGTTGTCATGCTGTGCCCTTTCTTGAAGCCATGCTGCTGTGGGCACTGGATGGAGTATTTTTCAAGGTGGTCAGTTAATAGGTCCACAACTATATGCTCCAGGACTTTCGACAGAGGAGAGAGGATTGAGATTGGTCTGTAATTGGTGTGTAGGTTACAATCCCCAGATTTGTGTACTGGAGTTATCTGAGCAGTTTTCCATATAAGAGGGAATTGAGATTGGTTTAGTGATAGGCTGAAAATCTTAGTGATAGCAGTTAATTCTTCATCAAAGGTAAGTGCAATTAGTTTTAGGTCAAAGGAGTCACTACTGTGCTGTGACTTACCCAGGACCTTGTGTAGGTGCCTCTTAACCGAGGAAACTGATACTTTCTTAAAGTAGAAGGGAGGGTTAGTGTTGCAACTACTGGGAGGCACGTGAAGTGAGTCTTCTTGCTGCACTGCAGATGTAGAGGAGAGGAGAGTGATTCATCAAAGAAATCCAAGGGGAGGACACTACCCAGATCAGAAAAAGCATTGTTGAAGATATTTGCAATATTGAGAGGATCCATAGCTGATACTCCATCAATGTTGAACATTGATGGTGCCACCTTTGGGACCTTGCCTGTGACATCCTTCATGTTTGCCAAAATGTTCTACTATTGCCCAGGAGTTGGCAAGCACTTCTCTATGGTAGGTACTTTTCTCCTGCCAGATGATCCAAGTGCACAAATTCCTAGCAGCTTTGAAAGATTGGATATCGGCAGTTTTCCCAGTGTTTTTTGCCCAGTGCCAGAGGTTGTCTCTTAGTTTCATCTTGGGTAATAGTTCGGATGTGATCCAGGAGTTACCCATAGCATGAACTTTCCTTACCCTCCATGGAATGTGTATGTCACATGCGACATTGAAGGAAGAAATGAAAAGCTCAAGCGCTGTGTTAACATCAGTGATGGAGTTAAGTTCAGACCAGTCAGTGTTGCTCAGCTGTAGTTTCAGAGGTTCAAGGTGCCCACGTTTGAGAACTTGGCTGTAAACTGTTTGAGGGGTGGTTTAGTGAATTTATTTGTCCAGGAGGAAGAGACCGGGGAGTGGTCACTTAGAGAGTCAGGGTGTACAGGTGTTTGGTGAGGATGCAGTTGAGAAGAGTGCAAGTAATATTGTGTTGTAAATGAGGACTGTAATCTATATCTTCATTTAATCCATATGGGGGACACAGTATTCAGGGTAACTATCCATTTAGTGTCTTTTTGTAAAAGAATTCTCTTATGGTCTCCCCTCCTTTGTTAAGGTTCATACTAAGGGTGCATTAGGAGCAATAGGCTGAGGCCCATAATGTGCTCCTGTCTCAATACCCATAATTCTGCAGTAGTGTACCAGCAAAATCAATTTGTCCAGCCAATGGGCAGACTGGATGGGCCTTGAAGTCCTTATCTGCTGTCAACTTCTATGTTTCATGTTTCTATGTTTTTAAATGTTAATTTGTTATTACCTGAAACAATATCAGCTGGTAGAGCATTCCAACAACTAACAATCCTTTTAGAGAAGTAATACTTTCTCTTTAAGGTAATGGAGGTATGTATTGCAAGCCCATAAAATGCAAGCTATTAAGGTTTGAGTTGTGGTACTGTCTAAAATGGTATCCTAAAGCATTTCTATCATCCTGGTTAATGATCATCCTAATGTGCTCCTGGATTCTGTTTTTCAAAGGGCGCACTGTCTGCCCCACATAGTAGTTGCTACAAGGACACCATGCTACATACACATCAAACTGTGTTGTACATTTAATCAGTTCTTCAATGTCCACTTCACTTGTTTATCCTCCTTCCTAAACCTGTTACTTTCTTGAGCATATTTACATATATTACAATGCTTACATGTAAAAAAGCCATTGGGAGGAGGAGTAGGTAACCAGTTTTTTGAGGACTGAGGGTTTAGTGGCCACAAAGTGACTTGTTGTCAGTATGTAACCTACACTTTTACCTTTTCTAAAAGACACCCTAGGGCTATCCTATATATTTGCCTTAAGTAAGGGATCTGCTTGTAAAATTGGCCACAATCTATGAACAAGTCCTTCTATCTATCCAGCAAATGGATTACATTTTGTAGAAAAAGTAACTATTTTTTTACAGATATTCATATTATAGAAACATAGAAGTTGATGGCAGATAAGGACTGCAAGGCCATCCAGTTTGTCCATTTCTTTTTCTGCCTTATAAATGTGCCATCGGTCTTTGTTCTGTCAATGGCGTATCTATTCATACTCATCTGTATTGCTCCCTTATGCCTATCCCATGCATGTTTGAAGCCCTGCACTGTATTTATATCCACCACTTCCTGAGGTAGGCTGTTTCATGCATCCACCACCCTTTCTGTGAAAAAGAACTTCCTCACATTACCCCTTAATCGGCCTCCCTCTAATTTCATGCTGTGTCCTCCTGTCATGCTATTTTTCTTATATTGAAACATGTTAGACTCTTTCACCTTGTTAATGCCCTTAAGGTGTTTGAATGTTTCGATCATATCACCTCTCTCCCTACTTTGCTCTAGGGTATACATATTGAGCTCTGTTAATCTGTCCTCATATGTTTTCTGATGCAGTCCCTGCACCATTTTGGTTGCCCTTCTCTGGACTGCCTCAATTTGATTAACGTCCTTGTGAATGTGTGGCCTCCAGTACTGCAAACAGTACCCCAGATGAGGCCTAACTAGTGTCATGTAAAGAGGGATCGCTATCTCCCTCTTCCAACTTGTGATACCCCTACTAATACACTCCAACATCCCCCTAGCCTTACTTACTGCTTTAGTGGTCTGCTTAGATGATTTCAGGTCGTCGGTGATGATGATGCCCAAGTCTCCTTCTTCCCTTGTGACTGCTAGCAACTCCCCTCCCAGCCTATAGGTGGCTTCAGAGTTTCCCTTCCCTATGCGCATGATCTTGCACTTCTTTGCATTGAACCCCATTTGCCACTCTTCTGATCATTTTGCTAGTTTATCTAGATCTCTTCTCATTCTTCCCACCCCATCTGGATCATCTACTCTGTTGCAGATCTTGGTGTCATCTGCAAACAGACAAACCTTACTCTCCAGTCCATCTGCAATGTCACTGATGAAGATATTGAAGAGGAGTGGACCCAGGACTGATCCCCCAGGTACTCCACTTGTGACTTGCATCTCTTCTGACTGTATACCATTTTCCACCACTTCTGTTTTCTGCCCGTCAACCAGTTTGCCACACAGTTGACCAGCTTCTGACCCACCCTGAGCCTACCCAGCTTATTAATCAATCTTCTATGTGAAACAATATTGAAAGCTTTGCTGAAGTCAAGGTGGGTGACATCAACTGCTCCCCCTTGGTCCACCACTCTGGTTATCCAGTCAAAGAAATCTATGAGATTAGTTTGACAGGACCTTCCTTTTGTAAACCCATGCTGTCTTGGATCCTGTGCTCCTATGGATTCCAGGTGTTGCACTATCCTTTCCTTAAGGAGTGCCTCCATAATCTTGCCCACTACTGAGGTAAGATTGACTGGTCTGTAGTTCTCTGCCTCCTCCCTGCTACCACTCTTGTGAAGCGGGATCACATGATCCCTTCTCAAGTTTTCTGGGACCTCTCCTGTGCTCAGAGACTCACTAAACAGTTCTGATAATGGCTTTGCTAGTTCCACCCTTAGCTCATTTAGTACCCTGGGATGTATGCCATTAGGTCCCATTGCCTTGTCCACCCTGAGCTTATCGAGCTCTTGTAGGACCATTTCTTTTGTGAAGGGACTAGTGCACACCTCCCCCCCCCCGTGTCCATGGTGCTGAGCTGTGGGCTCTGCCCTACCTTCTCTTCATAAAATACTGAGCAGAAGTATCTATTTAGGATAGATGCTTTTACATGGTCCTCCTCCTCACGTGCCCCCTTATCTCCTTTGATCTTAGCAATACCCTCTCCAGACTTTCTCCTTTCACTAATATATCTATAGAAAGTCTTGTCACCTTCTTTTACTGTTTGTGCTAGTGTTTCTTCGGTTTGGGCCTTTGCCTGCCTTACTGCCTTCCCTGCTTCCCTTAGGAAAGTTTGGTATGCCTCCCTGTCTTTATCCCGCTGTGTTCCCTTATATTTCCTGAAGGCCAGCCTTTTGGCTCTGACCTTTTCTGCTACTGTTTTTGAGAACAAAAGTGGTTTCCTTCTTCTTTTGCACTTCCCTTTCTCTCTAAGACAATGGGATGTTGCTTCAAGTATTGCATCCTTAATGCTTGCCCACTTTGCCTGTACCCACTCACCTGTATTCCTTTCTGCCAGGACTGGCTTAACTCTGTTGGCCATCTTATCAAAGTCAGCTCCTCTGAAGTCCCATATTTTTGCCTTGGAATGGGGTGATTTAGTTCTAGTGGCCAAATTAAACTATACCATGTGATGGCCACTGGCCACCAGGTGACCTTCTACCTGGAGATCTGTGATCCTTTCCCTGTTAGTTATTACTAGATCTAGGATAGCTCTGTCTCTTGTGGGTTGTTGTTAAAATTGTTTGAGGCTCTCCCCCTGCAGGGAATCCACCATGTGTCTAGTTCTGGCAGATGTTCCTGCTGGTATTGACCAATCTGTATCTAGCATGTTGAAGTCTCCCATTATCAGAACCTCCCCTTTAGCTGTCATGTTTTGCATATCTTCTAACAGTAATGTGTCTATGTCCTCCCCCTGGTCCGAGGGCCTGTAGACAACTCCAGTTTGTATGGCTGTCCCATTTCCTGTTTCCAGGATGACCCACAGTTCTTCTGGCTCCTTATATGTATTCTGAATTTCTGTAGCTTTGATATTTTCATTGACATACAGGGCTACTCCACACCCCCTTTTTGTACCTTGGTCTCTTCTGAACAGTGCATAACCAGGTACTGAAGTCTCCCAAGTGTGGTTACTGTTAAACTACATCTCGCTACTTGCTACAATATCCTGTTTAGCTTCTGTCATTATTGCCTGCAGGTCTGGAATCTTGTTTCCCAGACTGCGAGCATTTGTGTACATGATTTTCCATTGGCCAGATTTCGGTGTGTTAGTTGTTGGGTGAGGTCTGGCATTTCCCATGTGCATCATATGGGGAGCAGGACCTTTTTCCTTACCTAGTGATGCAAATGAACTGCAAACATGCTGAACTCCTGTTTGACCACTAGCTGAGGGGGGAAGGGTGATCTTCCCATTCGACATAGGGGGTGCTGCACCCCTCTCCCCATTTGCTAGTTTAAATATTCTGCAAAGATGTCAAACTTCTGCCCCAATGCACTGACTCCTTCCTTAGTCAGATGCAGTCCATCAGATTTAAAGAACTTTCACTCCCAAAACTGTTGCCAGTTCCCTACAAATTTGTGTCCTTTCTCCTGGCGCCAGCGCTTGAGCCACATGTTTAGCTCCCCTATCTCCCCTTCTCTGACCTTCTATCCATCTGCCCCCCTCTCCCAGACTGGCATCTCAGAGAAGGAGATGCCAGATGAAATGGATGATAGTTTTTCACCCAGCCTGGTTAGGTGTTCTTTGGTCTCCACAACTGACTGGCTGACGAGATCATTAGTCCCTATCTGTACCAATACATCAATGTTTTCTCCTGCTTCCTGAACAATTTTAGCAATGCGGTCAGTGTCTCTCCACCTTGATGTAACTGGGAAACATCTGACCATTACCCCTGGCTGGAGACAGGTATCAACTCCCTTCATTGTTTACATATATAATGCTTGTTCAGCTTTTGGCACCAAAAGGGTTGATCTAGCAATAGTGTTAACCCTATTAAGGGTCTGTGTTAATACTTCCATGTCTTAATGCTGCTACAGAAATCTATCTGTAAATTCCTCTGCTTGTTCTTCAAAAATATCAAAATTTGTGCAATTTCTAAGGACTGTCATGTTGTCCATAGGGAATAGAATTGTTTAATTTTTTTAGAGTGGGGGGTGAAACCTCTTGGCGTGTAACAAAGAATTTCCTTCTGTGGACTTTCTGAAGCTGATAGATGTAATTTTGTTACTTGGGAGGGCATTTAATGTTAAATCCAAAAGGTTTGTTTTAGTTCTATCACATACATATGTAAATTTCACATTCATGGTACTGCTGTTAATATACTCCATAAACTATTTGATCTGTTCTTCTGTGCCCTCCCAGATACACAAAGTATTAGTACAATGATCCCAAAATTTTAAATTCACAAAAATGAATGATCAGTGTAAATATATTTATCTTCCTACATGCCCATATATAAGTTCACATATAAGGGTGCTACTGTTGCCCCCATGGCTGTTCCACATTTCTGAAGGTAATAGTCCCTATCAAAAAGAAAAACATTCCTATTTAAAATAAATTCCAAAGCCAGTGAAATAAATCCAGTTGTTTCCACAGGACTTCTTGCTTTTGTGAGATGGTAATTAACTGTCTCCAAATGGTGAGGAATGCTTGTATAGAGACTGTTCGTGTCAATAGTGACACAATGGTAATTGTCCCTCTACACAAAATGTTTTAATCTGTGTAACATATCCGTGCTAACTCTTAACTATGACTTCAACTTAATGACAAGTGGTTGTAGATGAGAATAAACACATTTGGATACATATTGTCTGAGGGAATTAATACCCAATATAGTTGGTCTAGGAGGAGGGTCAGATGGATCCTTAAGCATTTTAGGCAGTGCATGCAGTGTGGGGACAACAGGGTATTCTACTGTTAAATATCCAGCTTCTTTATGTGTTATCCAATCACGTTGCTTTGCCAGATCTATCAGATCAAATAATTCCCTTGTAAATTGCCCTGTGGGATCCTTGGGTAATCTCTCAAATTCATCAATATTGTTTAGTGTCAATATTTTTCTTTTGTACCACTCCGCAGACATTAACACCAAATTACCACCCTTATCCAATGGTTTGCTGACCACATTTTTCAAATTTCTCAGTTCTTTCAAAGCCTGTTTTCGTGTAAGGTTAGATTAAACATTTGTTGTCACAGTTTTGTTTAAATAAATCCTCTAGTCCTGATAATAATAACTTTTCAAAAGTTGCAATTGTTGTATTATCCCCTATAGTAGGGAAAAATGTTGATTTAGGTTTAAATTCTGTCTCCCATGTCCCTTCAGGCTTTTTTGAATTTGTACTGCCATTGCCTTCTAATTGCTGTAATAATGAATCTAAATCCACCTGATCAATTGATCCTAATTGTTGATCGTTGACAGTCTCTATCCAGTTTGACTCATTAGGATAACAGGAATAGCATGTGTGTTGTACTTCTGAGGTTTCTTCCAAATTACAAACCAAATTAACATCAGATAAATCAGACATGTCCATATTTCTTGATATTGTAAACCCATATCTTTATTTCCAAATGTGTCACTATAAAAATAGTAATCTGTAAGTTACAAATCAATTTGAACACATCTACTTTACATAAGTCCAGTTTTGGGGTGGGGACAAAGCTTAGTGCTTTGCTCAGCACTGATAATTGAGTTTGTGTAAGTTCAATGTTTGTCAAATTTATAACTGATATGTTCTGCCCCTCAGACTTCTGGAATTTGCAATGACTTTGCTTTCCTCCCCATCTTCCCTTTCTTGTTCGCCTCCTGTGATTGTCTGTTTTGGATTTTGCTGGTTGGTAATATCCCTATGTTTGGATTTTACTGAAAAAATGTCCCACTTTAGTTTGTGTATCAGACACAGTTTGTTCATTTTGTTCTAAACCACTTGGTACTGGATGTTGCTGTTGATGCTGTTTTCTAAATTTGCTGTATCTCTACAGTACAAGCTTGATAGACTTTGAGTCTCTTTCTTTCCTTCCTTTCTGTCTTTCTGACTCTGCTTTAATATGGGTACTGCATGGCTGAAAATACTTCTAAATCAGATGTGGGGCAATAACACATGACAGGGTGTGTGTTCATTTGGAGATATAGGCTTTTCTTCAATGTTTACTGGGGTACATGTCCGCAGACTGTGTGCTTCTAATCACACACCGGAGTGCCTATATCTCCCAGTGAATGCAGTACCCTGTCATATGTTATTACACATGTAACATGGCCATTGCACTTCCCTTTCTCTCTAACACAATGGGATGTTGGTATTAAAAGTTGTGGCTTAGAAAATGCAGCTCTTTGCGTCTGTGAGTACCTACAGTGAAGCTTGCCAGGATAAATCCAATTCTGCAGCATTATGCAGCAGAGTTACTGCAGTCAACAATTTAATGTCAATGGGAATTAGTCCCTTTTCTCATGCAGGAAACTGTGTCACTGTGCTTCATCCTGGCAGTGTCACAGTTTTGTGCATGACAAAAGGGACTAATTCCCATTGAAATTACATTGTTTGCTTCAATAACTCTGCTGCAGCATGCTGCAGAATGCTGCAGAATTGGGTTTAATCCTGCTGAGCTTCACTGTATAGGCACAGTAGGTTGCATGGTATATCTGATCAGAGACCAAGAACTGTAACAGCCATATTGACCCATTTTATAAGATCTAATTTAGAAACATAGAAACAGACGATGATGGCAGAAAAAGACCAATGGTCCATCCAGTCTGCCAGTGGTATCCTATCTAACCCCAGGACATATTATCCATTGAGGGTCCTAGCTCTTCCCTTTCCATCCACTCCCTATTCCCCTCCCCGTTTCTGTCATCCTGAGTAGCCACTGTGCCCTTCTCTCTGTCCCAGCCATACTTGCAATCATTAATGGTTTTAGCACCCTCCACCTTGGCTGGTTTTAGCACCCACCACTTCAGCTGGTAGTCTGTATAATATCATTAAATATAATTTATTTATTTTTATTTTATTTTTTATTTTAGTTTTTGGTAACCGGGTAAGTCCCACTAGGGGCACAAGTGCCTGTTTCAGGGGTGACCTGGGAGCACTGGGCAGTTAAGTGACTTGCTCAGAGTCACACAGTATGCAAGTGGAGGTTGTGAGAATCAAACTCAGGTCTGGCCTACTGGATGTATCAAGCTTGTTCACACCTCGTTCCTCTAACCTCTAGGCTATACTGCCAGCCTGATTTAGAGGAATTTAATTTAATTTATAATTTAGAGGAAATGTGGTCTTGGAGTTAGAGCACCAGCTTAGAAACAAGGAGGTCATAGGTTCAAACTATACCAGAGCCAAATATTCACTGTATAGCAGGACGAGAATCTGCACAGTGTGCATTTGACTACCGTGTGGAGTTCCTCAGGGCTCAGTCCTCTCCCTTATGCTGTTCATGGTGTATATGCTGCCCCAAGGACAGATCATTAGATGGTACAGTGTGGGATTTCACTGCTATGCAGATGATACCAAGTTAAATATGTCATTCATTTCCGGGACACATAATGCAGTGGCAGTACTAAATGCATGCAAGGCTTAGATCCAGGAATGGATAACCTCAAACTGACTGAGGCTTAACCCAGAAAAGACAGAGGTGTTGGTGATAGAGCCTGGTCATGGGTGAGATTCAGTTGCTGCTGGAGGGGAACTGGCTTGATGTTGGGCCCCACCCCATTTGCAGCATCATCTAAGATGAAAAATCTGGGTGTTATCTTTGGTGACAGATTGACATTTGAAGCTCAGGTGTCACCTGTTGTCTGGAGTGGTTTTTACTATTTGAGGAATATTGCCTGGATTAAAACCTTAATCTCACCTATTGCCCTACCCTCACTGGTGTACATTTTTGTAACATCCAGACTCGACTACTGCAATGCTATTTACCTTGGGGTCAATGGAGGGGCCCTGCACTGCCTGCAGTGGTCAGGTTTTTGATGGGACTTCGAGGTCTTATCATGTGACCCCAGTCTTGCATGACCTGCACTGGCTACCGGCGAGGTGGAGAATTACCTTCAAAGTGGGTTTGCTCACCTATAAGACCCTATACAGACTGCATTCTAGCTACCTGGTTGGCCTCCTGACTCCCCACTACCCTCAGTGCTCTCTCCACTCCTCTGAGGAGGGCCTGCTAGTGATTCCCAGGGCACAGCTGAAAACATCTGGAGATCGATCATTTGCGGTAGCAGGACCAGCCCTGTGGAATTCATTTCCAAGATCTTTGAGGGGAGGTCCCCTTGTTGGAGGCTATTAACTGGGGCATGAAGACACATTTGTTTACTGAGACATTTGGGACTTAGTGATCCCTTCCAGTTTAGCTCTCTGGCTGTTGCACTATACTGTTTTTACTCTCTTTTTTATGTGTTTATGTTATTACTGATTTCATTGCCACTGTCTGTACCCTGTACAGCACCCTGAGCCCCATGAACAGGGCTCTCTATAAATAAATATTTACGTACTTGCTTATTGTCTTGCCCTGATTATGTCTCTCAGTGCTCCACTCCACCTAGCCATGGAAATGGGTAGAAGTAGAACCACACTGGCAATTAGATCTTGCACCTCAACTGGGCTATTCTAGGGGAAATAAGCTGTAAAATAAGGCATCCAGACAGGTCACATCTGTAAACAAGCTTTCAGCTTAGTTTGTCTCTCCTGGTGGAGCATGGTTGACTAAATGCGCCATCAGGCCTTTTTCTGACATCAAATTCTTTCTTTTGATGGCAATGAAATAAAAATAAAATGTAGACCAAGGAATGGTGCCTAAGTCTTGTAGGAGAGTTCCAGCACTTTAGGTCATGTTTTTTTCCAGCAGTTTTTAGTTTTCACTTCAGCCATCGGTAGGCACTAAAGTGAAATGATCAAGCTCATTCCACTTGTGATCTGTGCAAAATTTGAAATTGGGTTTTCAAAAATGAACATCAGGAACCATATTATGCATAACTTGTCCTGCTATGCTATTTTCTTTTATCATCTGTTACCTATGGATTTATGTGAAAATGGCCATTTGTGCTCACATACTTTTCCAGTATACAAATAAAATTTGATTGATTGATTGATTAGGTTGAGTCTCAAGTCTCATATCCCAGTGGCCTTAAAGTGTTACCCACAGAACTCAGTGGTGGTCACATTGCTTATGTCTACATCCCACCTTCCTGATAACAGCAACTCTCTTTTCACATACAATTAACACCAAGGTGGCCATTTTGTCTGAAGGTTCAATGGAACATGGAGACTTCAAAAACCATTATGTGAAAAACATTTAATTAAGTTCCTGCTGCCTTTTACCTTTGCATAAACAGTTAATGTGTAAAAAAAACATTAGTAAGAATTTAAACTTACAATAAATCTTTGTGCGTTATTTAGATATGACTTAGGATTTCCTTTGTTGAGGCAAGTTTGAACATGTATCACTGTGATTTATATAAAATAAGTTGTATTTTAAATTGCGATTTTGATGTACTTTAAGGTATACAAAATTATATATGTTGTGATTTTATGTACAATGTCTATCTTTTGAAAATGTATTAACCTTCAACCAGCACTTGGTGTATGGCTGCAGTATTATCATTAAATCAATTATCAAATTAAATGTATGTCCATTGTTGTTTTATGCTACAAAATTGCCACTTCCTTTTTAGTTTTAATAAGCATTTTAAATAGCTCTGTGACATCATGAGATTGTACTAGTGGCCACATGTGGCCAAGGTGACCTCAGTTCAGAAATGCTGAGTTAGGCTAATGACAATGAATGGTGTGTGTAAGCAAGGGACCTCATAAATGTATTCAGGGCAATGGAATGAGAATGTCTGCCATCACAGCAGAACCCTCTGAACTATTAATCTCACTTCTCGCCTGTCAATAAGACTAAAAATCTATCTTTACTACTATCCAAGAATATATTTCACAGAAGGCCACAATGTTAAAAAAAGCATTGTTATTTTGCAAGGATATTAACAATAGGTTTCAAGTTTATTCTTTGTATGCAGCAAAGTTCATAGTTTTTGTTTCTTTCAGCCCGAATACAAAGTTGCTGATCCAATCTGCACATTTATTTTCTCTATCTTTGTGCTGGCAACTACAGTTACTATTCTACGGGATATTTTGCTGGTTTTGATGGAAGGTAAGGCATCAGATCAAACTGACTTTGTTTATTACAGCTGCATACTGTCCATAGATTTGCTTACATCTTTGGCTCAAAAAAGTTACTCTTCTTGTCTGTCACTATTGATATTACCTTCTATGTAGTTCATTTTTTTTTTTTACAATTTTTTGGCCAGCAAAGACAGGGAAGTTAAGTAAGTTGCTTATGGTCACATAGTATGCAAGTGGGGACTGTGGGGTTCAAACCCAGTTTTCTAGGTGTGCAGCTCAGTGCTGTTAACCACTACATTTACCGGAGTGACTTTTGAGTACGCTTGTACCCATGCTCAAGAATGACCTGGGTATAAATATCACATAAGCTTACACAATGTAAGCTGATAAATATACTGCCATGTCTCAAATACCATCTTTAAAAACATTGGCACCGTACATAGTGGTCAAAAGCCGACTGTATAAGGCACTTGAAATTAAAAATTGTTTTACAGCTTAAAGGACAAACCGGCAGCAAATTCCAGAAGCGAACAGTTTGAAAAGAAAATGTTTTGAACATGTTTAACTTTTTTTTCTCAAGGATAAAACAAATCTAGGTTTCAAAGAGCCTCTTGTGCACCACATTTGTTGTATCATAGAGCCTCTCGTGCAGCACATTTGTTATAGAGCCTCTCATGCAACACATTTGTTATATCATAGAGCCTCTCATGCAGCACTTTTGTTGTATCATAGAGCCTCTCGTGCAGCACATTTGTTATATCATAGAGCCTCTTGTGCAGCACATTTGTTGTATCATAGAGCCTCTTGTGCAGCACATTTGCTGTATCATAGAGCCTCTTCTGCAGCACACTTGTATCACAGAGCCTCTTGTGCAGCATATTTGTTCTATCAAAGGTGTGGTTCCACCATGTACAAATTTCTAGGTCATGGTGTCATTAAATATTTAATATGTTGCTAAAATCATAACCAATCAACTAACAGCGTATCCCAAATGGTGAGTCTGGGAATCACAATCAAGTACAAATCTGACCTTATTTTAGACTTTAGTCTGTCCTGTGCATGTGTGCACATCAGGCAGTCCAGCATCTCCACTTCTGTCTGTCCAAGGCCTTATTCAGAGACTCGTCTCGTGTCAGACCTAAGATGTTAAGATCCTTTCTGACAGTTTCTTTCCAGTGTTTCTTGGTTAGCCTCTTTTTCCTTTTCCCATATGTGGTATCCAGTTCATGACCTACTTAGCTCTATGATTATTATCCATTCAGTGAAAATGCCCCAGCCATCTCAATCATATTCTTCTCATAATTACTACAAGTTCTTCTTGTCCTGTTATCTCACAAGCTTTCTTGTTCATCACCTTGTCTTTCCATGATGTATATGGAGTATTTTCCTCAACCACCTGTGATGGGCATCCTCAAGGTGCTTCATATTCAACACAGTCATGCGCCATGTCTCTGAGCCATATAACAAAGTTGTAAGTGTTATTGCTTCATATGGCATGATCTTGATCTTCAAACTGAGTCCCTTATTTTTTCACAATAATTCCTGGTCTTTCAAAGGTTGCGTTGGCTTTCCCCATCCTGGATAATATGTCTTTATCACACCTGCTGCTGTTCAACAATGAACTTCCCAGACAGCAAAAATCCTCTGTGACTTCAATTCCTTTTCCAGCAAAGACCCAGAACCCAGAGCAAATCTAAAATTTATATTAATCATACTTCAAGCACAGCAGCCTGATGGTGCAGCAGTAGCACTACTGCACACTACACTGGGGACCCAGGTTTGGTAACAGATTTGGATCATTTAGGGGAGGGAAGCTCAAGTGTCCCAAGGAAGTTCTCTTTCCGCAGCGAGGGGGAATTGTGTGACCACTGCTTGACTGCCTCCTGGTGGTGGACAGGTAGCAGTACTGTAGGAGTGCCTAGACTGGGTGAGGGGCAGCTGTCAGATGCTGAGCATGCATGCACGCAGCCACACCTATGCATATGTACCATTGCACACCAGCATCTTCTGAGAGAAAACTATAAGCTGGAGGAACAGGCCCTGGTCTCTTGCACCGGTGCTCCAGTGGGCCATGCATGACCGACATATCAGGCCACCCACCAGTTTCATGGTCCTGGGAAAGTAGTGGATAATTGGTAAGTCCAAGAAAAAGTTGATGATTGGGCTGTGGGGGGGGGGTGCCTTTGGGCAAACTGAGGGATAAGAAAATGCTGATAAAAAAAATATATAATCCTTGGACCTGTGGCAGTGCACTGATTGATGTTGGGACATAAATTTAAATACCCCAATAACTTACAAAACGTAAAAGGACCCTGGCAACCCATTTTCTTAGTTTTGAAAAGTAAAATACATCTTATTTTGATAAACAATTCATAGACATCTGGGAAAGCTTTAACAATTAAATAAATGTGTTCACAATATGTCTGTGCACTGTCAGGAGTCAATCCAATGTACTTACAAAATTATCACTGTCTGTATTGATGAAATATCAAGTGACACAGTGACCACGGAAGAGTCAACAGCACCCATATTGTTAAAAAAATCATGGCTTTAGTAGTTTTCCCAAACTTTAATATTAGACCACTTTTGAACAGCCTAAGGAGCTTAATGAAGTCATGTTAAAGCTGCCTATTGATTATTGCAACATCCCTGTCCTTAATAAGATGGACCACATCACTGGCATACAATACCAGTTCTCAATTTTTCCAGATCTGCCTAATGACTAAACAGTAAAGGACCAGATATTATATTTTGACAATATCACTGCTTTTTTATGGTGTTGATATCAGTCCTATGCTCGCTACTACCTTTCAGTAGAAGTTCTTTTTATTTTGTATGTGTATTTCTCTACACTGGTGGTGGGTGGAAGTGTGAAACTGAGAGGTATGTTGAATTCTGCCAGGTGAAATGATTCCAGCTCTGAGAGTTATGGAAGTGGTGGGTTTTGAAGATAACATTTTACATTATGGAAGGTAGTGTAGCTGAGTGATTAGAGTCGGAAGCTGTAAATCTGCAGAACCAGGTCTGAATCCCACCAGCACTACTTCCTCCCTGTGTCACCTTGATCAAGTCAAATAACCTCCCTGTGCTCAACCTCCTGTTTGTCTGTCGGGAACACCCCAAGCTTTCCTCAACTCTGCACTACCTCTCTTAACCTCTCACTGTATACCAAATGGCTGCTGCTAACTTTTCATGGCTTGCACAGTGCTTTGTGATACAATGTATTTATAAAAGGTCCTTTATGAAACCAGATTTCTGTCTTCACAGGTAATATTATTATGACATATTTGAAAACTTGACTCAGGCTCTTTAGTTTTTTGTTTTTTTTTCCGCTAAGTAAAGAACTGCTTGACATGTCATATTTAAGGATATGAAAATGACAACAACAGAGTTGAATCCTATAGAAAATAATTGCCTCCACCCCCAATTCAGAGGGATTCTAGTATTCTGAGCCTAGACCAAATTGTGAGAACTTTGTTCAGGTTTGCCTTATTTTCCTATGCTGCTGGTCAAGCCATGCTTGCCAAAAAAAAAAAATCCATGTACGTATTCTGGCTCATTTTCCTAAACATGTAAAAATATACTATGTGTCACATCATTTGTGAAGTTCTTGGTGGTGTGCACTGTTACTTTGGATTTATGAGAATTACTGTTTTGGACTACAGATTTGGCAGCGCCCAATCTGAATTTAAGTCGACTGTGACATTTTGTTTGTCATTTAGATGATAACAGCACATTCTGATGGATAATTACTGCAAGGGAGGAACTGATCATAGAAACATAGAAGTTGTCAGCAGTAAAGGACCGCCAGGTCCATCCAGTCTGCTCATTTGCCCTAGCTGTACTTGCAACCTATGACCCAAGTAGGTCATTGTTTTAGCTATTCCTTCTCTTAGCTATTCCTTCCCGTCACTATGGTTCTGCAGCAGTGGGAGATTCAATAGCCTGCAGTGTATGATAGAGCTCTTATAATCTCTGATCTGACATAGACAGAGTGGAGGCTGTCCAGAGGAGGGCAACCAAAATGGTGCAGGGTCTGCACCAGAAGACATCTGAAGAAAGACTAAAGGAGCTTAATATGTATACCCTTGAGGAAAGAAGGGAGAGAGGGGACATGATAGAAACTTTCAAATACCTCAAAGGAATCAACAAAGTCCAAGAGGGTAGCATCTTTCAGAAAAAGAGATGTGCAAGAACAAGGGGGCACAGCTTGAAGATAGACGGGGGGGCGGCTCAGAGGTAACATGAGGAAGTATTTTTTTCATGGAGAGGGTTGTGGATGCATGGAACAGCCTCCCTGAGGACGTCATGGAGACAAGAACAGTGGGGGAATTCAAGAATGCATGGGACAGACATAAGGCAGTCCAGTGGGGGATAGGAGGAAGTAAGCTGTTGGTTAACTAGGATCTGCAGCTTATCTGTTAGGTAGGAAAATGGGCAGACTAGGTGGGCCAAGCGGTCCATATCTGCCATCAAATTCTATGTTTCTATGTTTGTATGTTTCTATGATCAGATGTTTTCCAGTTCTGCTTTTCTCCAGGGGCTAAGTATAGTCCTCTGTGACTGTACTTAGCTCTGGGAGGACAGCGGGACTAACAAGCAAAAGATCAGGGATTATACAAAATGAAAAGGATATCTATAGTTCTGCCATACCCATGAGGATAAAAAGTGGTATGTAACACTGATACGTTATACTCACTCTAGGTCCATAGTGGCAATGGAAGTGCAGATTGAGCTTTATGCATTAATGATCTTCATACATTGAGCATGTGCTCGATTAACATCACTGTTGAAGATTGCCACTGAACAATCAGCAAGCTGGGATTTTTTCTTGCCACTGTAAGATAAAAGGCATGGCATAAACCAGATATGCCATGGCCCTAATGAAACTAGCACAGATGGGGTCCCTCATGCAGTGTGACCTTTTGACATCACTTGTGACATTGCCACTCATGATGCCATAATGTCAAACTACATTCAGGAAAAAATATCAGTGACATTTTCATTCAGGCCATGGCATATCCAATCTATATCTATATCTACTGTATATCTATATCTGTATCTACAGTATATCTATATCTATAGTATATCTACATCTATATCTACAGTACATCTATATCTACAGTATATCTATGTCTATATCTACAGTATATGCAGTCAGAAAAGTTTAAGCACCCATCTCATGGACAAAAGCAGACACTTCATTTGTGTGTTGATAAATATTTATTATGCACCATGGCAAACTGCACCCAGTAAAGATTAAAAGGCTGGTGTAACCAATGGAAAAAACTTACGTTTAACCCAGCTAACTACTGAGGCATCATCTTGAGGGACGGCATCTACAGTATATCTGTATCTATATCTACAGTATATTTATATCTATATCTATATTTAGACCTATATCTACAGTATATCTATATCTATAGCTACAGTATATCTATATCTACAGTATATCTATATATATAGATAAAGTATATCTATATTTATATGTATATGTATATCTACAGTATATCAATATCTATATATATAGATATATATATATCTATATCTACATCTACAGTATATCTATATCTATATATATATCTACAGTATATCTATATCTACAGTATATCTATATTTATATCTATAGCTACAGTATTTCAATGTCTATATCTATATCTACATCTACAGTATATCTATATCTACAGTATATCTATATTTATATCTATAGCTACAGTATTTCAATGTCTATATCTATATCTACATCTACAGTATATCTATGTCTATATCTACAGTATATGCAGTCAGAAAAGTTTAAGCACCCATCTCATGGACAAAAGCAGACACTTCATTTGTGTGTTAATAAATATTTATTATGCACCATGGCAAACTGCACCCAGTAAAGATTAAAAGGCTGGTGTAACCAATGGAAAAAACTTACGTTTAACCCAGCTAACTGCTGGGCATCATCTTGAGAGGATGGGCATCTACAGTATATCTGTATCTATATCTACAGTATATCTATATCTACAGTATATTTATATCTATATCTATATTTAGACCTATATCTACAGTATATCTATATCTATAGCTACAGTATATCTATATCTACAGTATATCTATATATATAGCTAAAGTATATCTATATTTATATTTATATGTATATCTACAGTATATCAATATCTATATATATATATATATATATCTACATCTACAGTATATCTATATCTATATATATATCTACAGTATATCTATATCTACAGTATATCTATATTTATATCTATAGCTACAGTATTTCAATGTCTATATCTATATCTACATCTACAGTATATCTATATCTATATCTATATCTACAGTATATCTATATCTTTATCTATATTTATATCTATATCTACATTATATCAATATCTATATATACATCTATATCTACAGTATATATCTATATCTACATCTACAGTACATCTATCTTTATCTCTATCTCCATCTCTGTCTCTGTCTATGTCCACACACAAACAGATGCCACAAAATGTTTCATATCACGCAGCATGCTACATTGATGTAATACTAGCTTTAAGAGCTTTGTACTAAGGGGGCTCCTCTCTGGCTTAAATGTGCCCTCTAATGAAGAGGCAGCAAGCCTTAAAGCACTGTGGTAGCTTTTTTGGGGGGACTTTCTACAAAAATAAATCAGCAGTTTGCTTATTCAGTCTTTCCAGAGTGAGCTCTATATTTGTTGTTCTTATACAGTACATCCCTGCTGTTAATACTGCAGTACCATGACCATATGCCCATGGAAAGCTTTGTTTGAAACATGTGTTTTTTTTGTACCCTTTTCATAAGCCCTTCCAATACATGGTCCGCTGGCCAATATCAGGTGTGATTGCTCCGGCAACTGTCCAACCTCAAACTGAAATATCATGCCTTTCTTCTCAGATAGTTATGCTGAGAAATAGCTATAGAGAAGGTCAGCCTTGTGATGATGAGAGTAACACAGATGGGTTGTACCCAGTACTAGCTACATGGAGAGAGAGAGGTTACATATGAACATACAAAAATGCCAGCAGAAGCAAGCCAATACAGTCTACTGAGTCTGCTCAAATGTGCAGCTAGCCCCTCAACTTGCAGCTGCCCCACCCTCCTCTCCCTCTTCATCTTAACACCCCCCTTTACCCTGTCCCAACCTCTCTTAAAGCTACCCACTATACTACAGGAAACCACATCCTTGGGCAGAGTATTCCACCTGTCCACCACCCTTTCTGTGAAAAAATGTCTCCTGATTTCCTTCCTGAATCTTCCCCCCCTCCAAACTCAGCTGATGGCCTCTCGTATCTCTCACTCTTCTAAGCTGGAGGATTTCTTCTGTATTAACCTTATTTATCCCCTTCAGGTATTTAAAGGTTTCAGTCATATCCTCCATCCCTCCTCTCCTCCAGGGAGTACATGTTCAGCTCACCCAATCTATCCTCATAGGATTTTTCCTCCAATCCCTGGATCATCCTTGTCACCCTGCATTTCACCCCCTTCCAGAAATCTGATATCCTTCTTCAGGAATGGGTGCCAGTACTGCACAAAGTACTCCAGGTGAGGCCTGCCCAGGGACCTGTAGAGGGGAAGGATCACCTCCCTATTCCTGGAGGAGATTCCTCTCACTATACACCCCAGCATTCTATTTGCCTTTGCTTTCACCTTCCTGCACTGAGCAGAGTTGTTCATGCTGCCCGTTATAACACCTTCAGATCCTTTTCCTCCTCTATACTTTCCAGTTGCAGACCCCCAGCTGATAGCTCCTCCCCTGGTTCCTTACTCCAAAGTGCAGTACCTTGCCTTCTTTGCATTGAACCCCAGCTGCCATGTTTCTGATCAATCCTGTAGTTTGGTCAGGTCCTCTTGCAGCCCCTTCCACCCTTTACTGTCATCTACCACTGCTCCCATCTTTGTATCATCAGTGAACAGACTGATCCTACTCCGGACTCCTTGCGAGATGTCAGCTATGAATATCCCAAACAGAACTGGTTCCAGTACTGATTACTGTGGCACCCCATTTGATGCTTCCCTTGGTAATGAGAGCTCCTTCCCCCACCACACTCTGCTGCCTTCCATTCAGCCAGCTGATGATTCATCTGACCATCTTTGATCCCACCTCTATGTATTCCAGCTCCCCCCCCAGCCTCCCGTGTGGCACGGAATCAAAGGTTATATAGATACACAGAGTTGACAGCAGAAAAATACTTCTAGTCATCCTGTTTTCACTGTATACTAGCTATTGCCTCATAAGCCCATTGTCTTTATAGGGCTAGCACTCCTCCACTGCCACTACCCCGTCATCCTTACTAATCCCCTTAATCTGCCCCACCCAGCATTGAACCCATTGGCTGTTCCTGCCTCTACAATCCCTTGGGCAACTTATTCCACTTGTTCACCAACCTCTCAGTGAAAATGAACCTCTTGACATCCCTCATACACCTCCCAACCTCAGTTTTCACTCATGCTCTGTTGTAACCATGATTTAATTTATAGTGAGCAGATTGGATGTTGCTCATTTCCGGGCCAAATTGGCTATGATTTGGGAGGCTTCCTCCCCCCACCCAGGGACCACCAAGTCTGCCACCACTGCCTTAAAGGTTGCCAGAGAGGAGGAGTGTCCGGGCTGCAGTGGGCTAGGGAAGGGTGAGGGTGGTGAGTCAGAGGCACGTCACCCAGACAGTTGCACTATGCAACTCATATACTGCTTTAGCATGGTGTGACTGTCCCATGGAGGTACCTGCAGTAGTGGCCAGTGAGGATGTGGGGGTCCTCCGTACGGGAGACCCAAAGGTGGGTAGTAGAGGACTCCAGAGAAGGAGGAAGACACTCCTGGTGGGGGATAGATTTGGGGACAGGGAGGGAGGGGGAGGGGGAGAGGGAGATTAGGTGCCTACCTGGCGCCATGGCTTGGAGGGATGGGAAATGGATTCTGGAGACTGTTAGGGCAGCAGGATGGGAGGGAGACTTGGACATCATTGTCCACCTAGGGGAGCAATGACTTGGCTAGGGATGAGGTTAGGAGAGTGCAGGAGGAGTTCAGGGAATTGAGGAAGGATCTTAGGCAGGTAGCATGCTCAGTGGCATTTTCTGAGGTGTTGCCTGTCTATGACAGAGAAGAGGATAGGGTACTCCGTATCAAGAGTTTCAACCAATGGTTGAAAGATAGGTGCAGACAGGAGGATTTCAGCTACATTGGGGACTGGGGTCCCACCTGGAGGGATAAAGGCCTATACAGGGGATATGGCCTGCATCCATCTGGGAGGGGAGCCACAGTCCTCAGTGGACAGTTTAAATGCTACATTGGCAAGCATTTAAACTAGCCGAGAGTGGTGGTGGAAGGAATCAGGGAGACATGAACTGTCCAAACCTACAAGGTGAAGTAGTAAATAAGGAAAACCCTAAGGGAAGGAAATCCCCAAGTGTTTTCAGTAGCAGGACAAGCAGAATGGTAGAAATGAGGAGGGGTAGTAATGAAGTCAAAGAGATAAGGAGAGTAGTAGGCAAAAGGAAAAAAGGGGGCTTGACAAGAAGAGTGAAAGAAGAATTTGGAAGGCCATGTGAACAAATGCTCAAAGTCTGCGAAATAAAATCCCAGACCTTGTAGCCTTTATGGCAGAGGCTGACTTTGATGTTGTTGCTATCACTGAGTCATGGTGAAATGAGAACTATGACTGGGATATAGTTATGCCATGCTGTACTCTGTTCAGGAAGGACAGGGAGGGTAAGAAAGGGGGAAGAGTGACTCTTTATGTAAGGGATAGCATAAAAGCTATGGAGACACAAAGAACACAGGGAGGGGTGGAGGCATTACGGGTTACCCTAGAGACAGGAAACAGAACTGTTATTCACACTGGCATAATCTATGGACCTCCAGAATTTGGGGGGGGTGAATAAGGTACTGGTGGAAGCCATAGAAAAGATGGTGACCAAGGGGGAGGTGCTGCTGGTGGGGGACTTTAATTTGCCGGATGTGGAATTGAGCATCCTAGCTGTAGCTTCAGCTAGGAGCAGGGACATCCTGAACTTCCTGTGGGGGACATTCCTTAGGTAACTAGTAAGGGAGCCCACTCATGAGGGGGCAGTGTTGGACATGGTACTCACCAATGGGGACAGCATTGAAGACATCAAGGTGGATGAAAACCTGAGGTCCAGTGATCACTGTACGGTGTGGTTCAATATAACTACTGAGTCAAAATCAAACTACACTTAGGCAAGGGTCTTGGAATTCAGGAGGACCGACTTTACAAAGATGGTGGAATGCCTCAGGGATGCCCTGGCAGGGGTAGGACATGATTGGAGTAGAGGAATAGCAGGCGACACTAAAAAGGGGCCATAGGGAAGGCAACAAAGCTCTGCATCAGGCAAGTAACCAAAAGCAAGGGGGAAAAACAGACAGATATGGTTCTCAAAAGAGGTGGCCGGAAAGGGAATGGCAAACAAGTTAACATTAAGGAAGTATAAGGAGACACAGAAGAAGGAGGATAGGGATATGTATCATGAGATGCAGAGGGAGCCAGGGAAAGCAGTCAGGAGCACAAAGGTGCAAACAGAGGAGAAAATAGCACAGGCAGCAAAGACAGGAGATAAGACATTTTTCAGATATGTAAGTGAAAGGAGAAAAAACAGGAGAGGGACTGTAAGGCTAAGGAGGGAAGGGGAGGAGTGTGTGGAGGTGGACCAGGAAAAAGCAGGCATTCTGAACACAATTTTTGTTCAGTGTTCTTGAAGGAAGCGGATGGTGAGGGACCGCAGTTAAGTGACAGGAGCATTGAAGGAAGAGAGATGGACACTAGTCCATTTACAGAGGAGAAAGTCTTGAAGGAACTCACAAATCTGAAAGTGGACAAGGCAATGGAGCCAAACAGGATTTACCCAAGTATACTGAAGGAGCTCAGAGAGGTGCTGGCTGCACTTCTGACAGTCCTGTCCAACCACACACTGCAGATTGGAGTGGTCCTGGAGGACTGGAGGAGAGCAGATGTAGTACCACTTCACAAAAGTGGTAGCAGAGAGGAAGCTAGAAATTACAGGCTAGTCAGCTTGACCTCAGTGGTGGGGAAATAAATGGAATCACTGCTGAAGGAAAGGATTGTGAAATATCTTGATACCGTCAACTTAGAGGATCCAAGTCAGCATGGATTCACCATGGGGAGCTCATGTCAAACAAATCTAATCAATTTCTTTGACTGGGTGACCAGGGAAGTAGATAAGGGTGGAACAAAGAATGTGGCCTATCTAGATTTCAGTAAGGACTTCAGTACTGCTCCACTCAGAAGATTAGTAAACAAGCTGGGCAGCCTGGGAATGGGGCCAAAAATGGTAAACTGGGTAAGGAATTGGTTGGGGGATAGGCAGCAGAGTGTGGTGATAAAAGGAGTTCACTCCTAGGAAGGGAGGGTGACCAGCGGGGGTGCCATAAGGATCAGTACTGGGACTGGTCCTCTTTAATGCATTTATTGGTGACATTGCAGAGGGACTAGAAGGGAAGGTATGCCTTTTTGCAGATGACACTAAAATCTGCAATAGCCTAGGGTAGACACTCCAGGAATGGTGGGAAAAATGAATAGGGATCTAGGAAGGCATGAGGAGTGGTCATGAATGTGGCAACTAAGTTTCAATGTGAAGAAGTGCAAAATCATGCACTTAGGACATAGAAACCCAGGGGTGGAGTACAAGATGGTAGTAGTGGTACTGATGACCACCAAACAGGAAAGAGACCTGGGGGTAATCATATCTGATGACCTATATGTTGGCAAACAGTGTGACAAGGCTGTGGGGAGAGCCAGTAGGATGCTAGGGTGCATAGGGAGGGGTAACACCAGCAGAAAGAGGGAGGTGGTGATATTACTGTATAAATCATTGGTGAGACCTCACCTGGAGTACTGTGTCCAGTTCTGGAGATCACATCTCTGGAAGGACATAGACAGAGTAGAAGTGGCCCAGAAGAGGGCAACAAAAATGGTGCAGGGTCTGCACCACAGACCATATGAGGAGAGACTAAATGACCTCAATATGTAGACCCTGGAGGAAAGAAGGGAAAGGGGGATATGATAGAGACTTTCAAATACCTCACGGATATAAATAAAGTATGAGAGAGAAGCATTTTTCAGAAAAAAGATGCTCAAGAACAAGAGGACATGATATAAAGCTGGAGGGGAGTAGACTCAGGGGAATCGTAAAGAAGTACTTTTTCACAAAGAGAGTGGTGAATGCCTGGAACAGCCTTCCAGCGGAGGTGGTGGGGGCAAAAGCTGTGGCAGGATTCAAGAATGCATGGATAGGCATAAGGGAACCTTAGTCATTAGGGAAGGGAGGGTAAGCCAGAGATCAAGTAGGGTCTACGGTATTAGAGTAGGTAGGGAAAATGGGCAGAATAGGTGGGCACAGCAGTCTTTGTCTGTCCATCAAATTCTATGTTTCTACGTTCCTACTATCCACCTTATTAATACCCCTCAGAAACTCATATGTTTCTATCAATCCCCATTCTCCCTCCTGTTCTGCAGTGAGTACCTATTGAGGTTTACAAGATGTTAGTCATATGTTCGTCCCTGCTATCCCTGGATCATCTTAATGGTCCTTCTCTGCACTGCTTCCAGTCTGTTCCTGTTCTTCTTTGGGTGTGGGTTCTAAATCTGAGTGCAGTAAGGATGATATATGGCCTCTTCAGAGACATGTACAGTGGCAAGATCACCTCCCCTCCCTATTGTCAAAGCCTATGGCAATACACTCCAAAATCCTGTTCACCTTACTTTAAGTCCTGTTGCACTGTGCATAGACATTGAGACTATTGTGTATAATAACCCCCAGGTCCCTCTCTTCCCTGTCACAGTTAACTTCTTCCCCGTCCTGTATTCCCTGTATTGTTTTTTTCCTGCCAATGTGCATCACCTTGTATTTCTTAGTGCTAAAATGTAGCTGCCAACTCTTTGACCATTTCTCCAGCTTCTCCAGGTCTTAGCACAACTCCCTGATCCCCCTTCATTTTATACCCTTCTACATAGCTTGGAGTCGCACACAAAATGGAACATATTCCCCCAAATATACATTCCTGTCTCATTTATAAACACAGTGAACAGAACAGTTCCTATGACTAACCCTTGCGGTACCCCCCTGTTGACCTCCCATACCTCCGGATCCTTTCCATTTATCACCACCTATTGTTACTTTTCTCAACCAGTTCCCTACTTGCCAAGTCAGCCCTCCCCAGACCCAAAACTTCAATTTTTTGGGAGCCTCCTGTGTGGCACAGAGTCAAAGGTGTTGCTGAAGTTGAGGTATAGTATATTTACTGCTTAGTCCATATCCACTGTTTTGGTGACCCAGTCAAAGAAGACAGTCATATTGGTGTGACACGATCCAGCTACAAACCAGTGCTGTTTGGTGTCCATTTCAGGTATGCCATAATCTTTTCCTTAATTATGGTCTCTAAGAGTTTTGCCACATTTAAGGTCAGGCTCACTGGCTTGTAGTGTCTTGGTCCTCCCTGTCCCCATTTGTGAAGTGGTACTACTGTCATCCATCTGCACTTGCCTGGCACCCCTCCCCCCCACTATTTCAATGGAGCAGCCAAAAAAATATCTTAGGGTGCAGTCAGTAGTTGGCACAGCTCCTTCAGAGCACTTGGTGTAGTCTGTCCAGTCCCAGTTCCTTGTCTACCCTGAGTGCTGCTGGCGCCTTCCTTACCCTGTCCTCAGATACCCCTCACTCCCCTCTGTGAAGCCTTTATGTGACTTTCCAGGACTGGTCCTTCACCTCTACCACAAATACAGAACAGAAATAACTGTTCAGTACATTTACCTTCCGTTCATCCTCCTCTACCTACCCATCCTCCTTCTTTAAACTAACAGTCCCCATTTTATCATGCTTTTCTCTTCAATATATCTAAAATGTTCACTTTCTCTGCTTCTTACATAGAAACAGAAATTGTCATCAGATAAGGACTGCTAGGCCCATCTAGTCTGTCTGTAAACCCTTAACTCTGTATCTGCCTCAACCTTTCTGACTGCCTTGTTTGGCTTCTTTAATGTAATACACAAAAGAAAAACACAGGAAATGGTGTTTTATATGTAATAAATATTAGGTTGCAGCTGCCTCAAGATGCTTCTTCAAAATCCTGAAAATTATAGGGGGGCTGTCTAGGAAAACTGTTTTTCTGTGCTAATAATTCTTTTATTTTATAGTAGGTGGCCCCAACGTATTGCCATATTTATTGACTTCTTCAAGGGAATACCTTGTTATTATATGCAAACTTTCAGATGAATTATAAAAATTAAATTACTGTACTACGCAAAAATATTTTGATACAAAATTGTTTTTTCTTTTTATGTTACACATTTTGAACAGTGGAGTCACACTGCATAAAGCAAGAGATGCCTTCTTTCACGTAAACCTATTTGTTATGCAGTCTCATTCTGTAAACAAAGCATCATATGGATTTTAAAGAGGGCATGAGTTCACGTTTTCACTTTCTTATTCAATACCTCCTTTCATAAGTGATATATATTTATTTTTTTTTTCCATTAAATCTTTATTCCATTTTTAGTTACAGAGAATGCATCCATATACAACAAGCACAGACATGTAAGTATTCAATCATGCATATTACAACAGGATATAGGATCCATCCTCTGCAATGCCCCCCAAAAAAACCCTCCCGCTCCCCAACCCCGGCTTAAGTGGTATATATTTAAATGTTCTTACCATAACTGCATGGCATCATGACATATTCCACAGACAGGGAACGCCAAACAGTTCCTGTTCCCTTTTGAGGCCTCACAGCACCACGTAGTTCTAGTAACAACATTTAAAACTTGACATACTGCTTATAAAAAGAGATATTGAATAAGAAATTGAAAACGGGAGCTTATGACCTCTTTTTAAAATCAATGTGATACCTTTGTATTACAGAATGAGACTGCATCACAAAACTAAAACCCTTGGTTTTCAGAACCAAATGTCCAACAGGTAACTGTAGTTTCCAGTTATGGGGTACTAGAAGGCTTATGATATAAAGCCATTTTAACACTAAGCACTTGAGGAGCTGGTGAAGTTGTTTGGCACAAAATGCACAGAATTAGAGCAACTAATACACATATGATGATATGATGAAAATTAAACAAGGAACTTAAATTTTTCAGAAAAGAGATATACTAAAGAGAATCAAATGCAAATTTAAGAGACGCAGGTCTAGCAGAAAGAAGATATCTTTATTTATTTATTTATTTTTGAAAGTCGGATTTACAACCTTTGAGTCAGGGACTCATTTACAAAGGCATCTCGTCGCAGGGACAAAGGCACCTCATCGCAGAGAAAGGCACCTCGTCGCAGATTTATACACCTACCGTATCTCTTGCTTTATACAGTGTGACTCAGTTATATAACGTGTATAACACAAAAAGGAAAAAGCTATTTTTTTTTAAATCTTTTTGCTTAATAATTGAATTTTTATAATTTGTCTGAATACTTGAATACTGTATATCTATACGGTGTTACCATGAAGAAGCCAATATATATGGTAAAACACTGGTGCCACCTATCATCCAGCAGCAGGGAAGGAGCTGTTTCAGGGACATGTTGGCTTTTTCTTTTCCTATTTTAATTTTGATACTGGAATTGTTTGTGTTAGGCGGGAGGATGGTGGTGGGGATTTAAAATCAGTACTGGGATTTAGAACTGAACTGAGGGGCGTCCTGGGCTGTGATATTTAACCTGTGTTATTTTTGGAGTGCTGGCTGGCTGGGTGAGTTTTACTTAGGCAGGAAGTTGTTGTTGGCCTTGAGAGAGGGGGTATTTAAAAGGCACCATCTTAGCAGTCAGTCTCACTTGGGAGCCAGCAGCAGGGAAGGAGCTGTTTCAGGGACGTGTTGGCTTTTTCTTTTCCTATTTTAATTTTGATACTGGAATTGTTTGTGTTAGAAGGGAAGATGGTAGTGGGGATTTAAAATCAGTACTGGGATTTAGAACTGTACTGAGGGGCGTTCTGGGTTGTGATATTTAATCTGTGCTGTTTTTGGAGTGCTAGCTGGCTGGGTGAGTTTTACTTAGGCAGGAAGTTGTTGTTGGCCTTGAGAGAGGGGGTATTTAAAAGGCACCATCTTAGCAGTCAGTCTCACTTGGGAGCCAGCAGCAGGGAAGGAGCTGTTTCAGGGACGTGTTGGCTTTTTCTTTTCCTATTTTAATTTTGATACTGGAATTGTTTGTGTTAGAAGGGAAGATGGTAGTGGGGATTTAAAATCAGTACTGGGATTTAGAACTGTACTGAGGGGCGTTCTGGGTTGTGATATTTAATCTGTGCTGTTTTTGGAGTGCTAGCTGGCTGGGTGAGTTTTACTTAGGCAGGAAGTTGTTGTTGGCCTTGAGAGAGGGGGTATTTAACAGGCACCATCTTAGCAATCAGTCTCACTTGGGAGCCAGCAGCAGGGAAGGAGCTGTTTCAGGGAAGTGCTGGCTTTTTCCTTCTCTGTTTTAATTTTAATACTGGAATTGTTTGTTGTAGAAGGGAAGATGGTAGTGGGGATTTAAAATCAGTACTGGGATTTAGAACTGTACTGAGGGGCGTTCTGGGTTGTGATATTTAATCTGTGCTGTTTTTGGAGTGCTAGCTGGCTGGGTGAGTTTTACTTAGGCAGGAAGTTGTTGTTGGCCTTGAGAGAGGGGGTATTTAACAGGCACCATCTTAGCAATCAGTCTCACTTGGGAGCCAGCAGCAGGGAAGGAGCTGTTTCAGGGAAGTGCTGGCTTTTTCTTTCTCTGTTTTAATTTTGATACTGCAATTGTCTGTGCTGGGAGGGGAGATGGTGGTGGGGATTTGAAATTAGTACTGGGATTTAGAATTGTACTGAGGGGCATCCTGGGCTGTGATATTTAATCTGTGCTGTGGAATGTTTGGAGTTCTGGTTGGATGAGTTCATCTCAGATTTGGACCTCATGCAGGAAGTTGTGTTTGACCTTATACATTTGTGTGGGGATTGAGAGGTCTAATGGGGAAAATGTCCTGGCTGACTGACTCACATGAGAGTCAGGTAAGGCCCTAATCCCACCCTCCCCATCCCTCCCACCTCAGAGTATTGCACATTTATAGGGGAAGAGCTACCCTGCAATTGATGGCCAGGACTACCAGGTGCAGCCAATTTCATTCCCTGGCCAGACATCTGAAAGCCACGGGGCATGAAAACACATAGCTGGAGTGGAAACACACAGAAGTAAAGGCTGCAGGATTAATGTAGTTGTAAAAGCAGTACTGATATGTTTTGAGTGGGTGGAAATAGTCAGGAACAAGGGTCTTAAGGACATACTGCTGCATATTAAGGGAATATAAGCTGAAGAGTGGGCACGGGCACCATTTAAGGAGTTTAACATGCAAGAGGGTAAGGGCAGCACAGAGGTATGAAAATGGAGAGAGATGAGGGAAGACATGCTGGAGGGTGGTGTTGCATAAATGGGGAGGATGGGGACAGTGTAATGGGGAGGGCACAGGGAGCAGCAGGTTACTAGGGGGTCAGCATGGGAAGAATAGGGGGCTGCAATGTCTGTGGGGCGGCTGTTTGGATGAGCATATTATGGAAGCTAGGTGGGTATCCAATTTGTCATAGGCTGAGGAGGCTGCAGGAAGAAGTGCAGTGGCTGGGTAAGGAGTTGGAAAGGGTGAAGGGAAGGGAAGCTGGGGCAGGATGGCCTTTAGCACAAGGTGGCATGATGCTAAGACATAGGAGGAGACACAGAACTGAAGGGGGAGCAGCATGGAGGAGGGGGAGAGTGGTCAAGATGACTAGGGGGACTAGTAATGGAGGAAGGCTTTAGGGAAGGAAGAGGGAGCCTAGTCTCAGCAACACTGAGAGGGCAGGTAACAGGTTTGCAGTGTTGGCAGAAATGGTGGAGGGGGAGGTACTGGATCTCCAAGATGGGGCAGGAGGGAATAGAGGCAGGGACAGCCCAGGTGATAGCAGTTGGACAGAGGAAGGAAGGAAGGGGGAGAGAGACTCAGTTGGACTGGTGGATGGAGGGGACAGAGGTAATGGGGATGGGCAATGCTGGTGATACAGATGCCGGAGACACAGCAGGAGAGGGATGGGGACCCAGGATAGAGGGTAGAGAGGGAGAAGATAGTGAGGGAGCATCAGGGTGAGGGGATGCAGGCAAGGGGAAGAGGTTGGGGAAGGAACAGGGAGATTGGATAGAGTTACTAAAAGGCAGAGTAAGGGGGAGTCCACTAATGAGTACATAGAGAAGAGGTTGGGGGAGGTATGAGGCTTGAAAGGGGGTTCTAGTGCTGGGTGATTCCATACTGAAGGGGATCAGATGGGGCAGTAAGGGGGAAAGGCATAGCCGAATCTGGGTTGAATCCATACCTGGGAACACTTCCAACAGGGCGGGGCAGTCTCTTCTTAAATGTGCAGGGAAGGGAAGGAGGAGACCCCATGTTGTGGTGCACATGGGCATGAAAGACCTGGTGGGGGGATGGTGGAAGTGGTACAGGAGAGGTTCAAGGAACTGGGAAGGCTGTGTGAGGAGTTGGAGGGATTGGTGGCCTTCTCGGAGGTACTCCCAGTGCCCTGCATGAGTACAGCAAGGAAAGGAAGGATGGGTGAGTTTAATACTTGACTGGGGGAATGGTGTCGCTCAAGGGGGTATGGTTTAGTGGGTGGCTAGGGTAGAACCTGGGACATGAATGACCTGTACACCGGGAACAGACTATGCCTGAGCAAGGAAGGGAAAGCAGTACTGAAGTAGAAGATAGAGGAGTACGCAGAAACAAAGATACATTTAAATTAGAAGGGAGGGTTGGTGAGTGGTCAACTGGTAGACAGGGGTCCCGGAGTGATGGCCTGACAAGCTTACCCCCTAGTTAATAGGGTAGGCAAAGGGGAGGGGACACAGGGGGAGAGAAAGGAGGGAGAAGGGTTAGGAAGGGGAAGGGGAAGGGAATGGGTTGGAGAGTGATCTCCCTGAACGCGAGGAGCCTCAGACACAAGTCAGCTGAGTTTCAGGCCCTGTTGGCAGAGGGGAGGGTGGATATTGTGGTGATTTCGGAAATGCGGACTACCCAGTACCAGGACTGATAGTTGATTGTCCCAGGGTATAGGATCTTCAGAAGGATAGGACCAAGAGAGAGAGGGGTGGCGATCTATATATGGGAGGGGATAAAGTGTGCAAGGGATGAGGGGAAAGAGGGCAGGACAGAGGCCCTATGGATGCATTTCCAGGACTCTAAAGGCAGGACGCTGAAGATGGGGGTAGTTTATAGACTACCAGCTCAACTGGAAGACCTGTACAGGGAGTTAACTGAGCAAATACGAAGGGTCTGCAGGAAGAATAACATGGTGGTGGTGAGGGTCTTCAACCTACTTGGGGTAGATTGGAGTACCCCAACCACCACAAGTGCAAGGTAGCAAGTCCTGTTTGAGCCATCTCAGTGCAGCTTCTTAATGCAATTGGTCCATGGGCCAACCTGGATAGGAAATACTCTGGACCTTGTACTGTCCAATAGGGAGATGGTAAGGGATCTGGGGGTAGAGGACCCACTGGCGGGGAGCGATCACTACTCGGTGTGGTTCACATTCAGCATGGGGAGGGAAGCTGGGGGTACAGGTACCAAGGTGATTGATTTCAGGTAGACAGACTTTAAAAACATGGGGGAAATTCTGGCGGGGCACCTGGAGGGGTTTCAACCAGGCTGGGACACAAGTCAGATGTGGGATGTCATAAAAAAGGGGCTAGTGGAAGCTACGGGGGCATGTACTAGAATGCAGAGCAAGAAAGGGAGTGCAAAGAAGCCCAGTTCAGTGACTCAGGAGGTCAGGAAGGGGGTGAGGTCCAAGAGGAAGGCATTCTGGAGGTTCAAAAAGTCAGGGGGAAGACAAGGAGATGTACACAAAGAAATCCAGAGAGTCCACCAAACTAGTTAGAGCAGCCAAGGCTTCCATGGAGCTGAGGCTGGCACATGGTATTAAAAACAGAGAAAAGGATTTCTTCAAATACATAAGGGAAAGAAGGAACAACAAGGCCCAAATAGCGAGGATAAAAAAGGATGGGGGTGGGTGGAGAGAGGGGAGGATCAGGCGGAGGCATTAAATTAATACTTCTGTTCTGTATTCATACAAGAGAAAGTGGGGCAGGTACCACAGGGGAGGGGTGGGGTAGGCAGGGCAGGAGAGGGGGTGACAGATGCAAGGATCACTGAGGACAGGGTACTGGAAGGACTGAGGGCACTGAGGGTGGACAAGGCACCTGGGCCAGACGGAATTCACCCTAGGGTACTCAAGGAGCTGGCTTAGGTTCTGGCAGGGCCACTGGTGGAACTGTTCAATACCTCCCTGGACACAGGATGCGTACCACAGAGCTGGAAGATGGCCCATGTGGTGCCATCCACAAAGGTGGCCCAAAGGATGAACCAGGAAACTACAGGCCAGTGAGCCTCACATCAATCGTGGGGAAGCTCATAGAGATAATCCTGAAAAAGAGGCTGGTGACTTTTTTGGAGGACAATGGACTCCAGGATGGGCATCAGCACAGGTTTGTCTCGGGCAGATCCTGCCAGACCAACCTAATTGAGTACTATGATCGGGTGACAAGGGAACTAGACAAGAGCCATGCAGTGGATATCCTGTATTTGGATTTCAGCAAGGCCTTTGACTGTGTGCTGCACGGGAGGCTGGGGAGGGGGGGCTGGAAGCTGTGGGGGTGGGAGTGAAGATGGTGAAATGGATAAAGAATTGGCTAAGCGGTAGGCAGCAGAGGGTGGTAGTGGGATGGGAACTCTTAGCACTGAGGGCAGTGACGAGCGGGGTGCCACAGGGATCAGTGCTGGGGCTGGTGTTGCTTGGGTTATTCATAGCTGATATCTCACATGGGATCCAAAGTAAGATCAGTCTGTTTGCAAATGACACCAAAATGGGGGTGGTGGTGGATGTCATTGAGGGATGGAAGGGGCTACAGGATGAACTAACTAAACTGCAGGAATGGCCAGAAACATGGCAGCTGGGGTTCAATGCTAAGAAGTGCAAGGTAATGCACTTCGGAGCAAAGAACCAGGGGAAGGACTGTCATGTGGGAGGGGTACAGTTGGGTAGCACCATGGAGGAAAAGGACCTAATGGGGAGCATGAACAACTCTGCTCAATGTAGGAGGGCAGCAGCAAAGACCAACAAGATGCTGGGGTGCATAATGAGGGAACTGTCTTCCAGAAGTAGGGAGGCAGTCCTCCCCCTGTACAGGCCACTGGTCAGGTCGCACCTGGAGTACTGCATGCAGTTCTGGCACCCGTACCTGAGGAAGGACATCAGATTGTTGGAGGGGGTGCAACACAGAGTGACAAAGATGATCGTGGGATTGGAGGGCAAGCCCTACGAGGAAAGGCTGAATGAGCTAGATATGCATTCATTGGAGGAGAGGAGGGATGGGGGTACATGATTGAGACCTTTAAGTATTTAAAAGGGATGAAAAAGACTCGAACAGAGGGGATCTTCCAATTAAGAAGAGGAAGGGACATGAGAGGGCACAGTCTCAGACTGGAGGGGGAAGATTCAGGAGGGAGGTAAGGAGACAGTTCTTCACAGAAGGGGTGGTGGGCAAGTGGAACACTCTACCACAAGAGGTTGTGGCCTATAAGATGGTGGGCAGTTTCAAGAGGGATGGGACAGGGTGGGGGGATAAATCTAAGGAGGGGAAGAGTGGGAGGGGCAGCTGCGAGATGAGGGTCTAGCTGCATAATCGAGCAGACTCGGCAGACCGTAAGGCCTATTTCTGCTGGCATTTTCGTATGTTTGTAATTAACATCACAGAAACATCGTTGTAGAAAGTTTATTTTTCCTGACAATGCCCCCCTCCCCATTTTTCAGGACTCTTGCAATTTCCCCCTGTTAATCTTCCCAGTTCTCCTCAATATTCACACACATATATTTTCTGAAGGCTATCCTTTTTTCCCCTAACTGTTACCCCTACTTATCTGGAAAACCAGAGGGGTTTCTGGTGTTTGTTTTTCTTTGCCATCTTTCTCGTGCAAGTACCCATGACTCCCAGGATGCTCATGTTAATGATTTGCGTCATGTCTTCTACATCCTTTTCCTTCTCCAGCCTTTTCAATTTCTCTCTAATTTCCCCTCCCATCTTATTGAAGTCATCCCTCCTAAAGTCCAGGACCACAGCACCCTAATTGGAGTGTCCTCTGTCTGTATCCATTTCAAACCACACTGAGCTGTGGTCACTGGACCCTAGTGCTTTATTCATCATTCTTATCATTTCGATATTGGTCAGCATCCAGTCTAGGGTTGCCTGCTCCCTAGTCAGTGCCTGCACTGCTTGCACTAGCAAGCAGTCCTGCAGGATGTCCAGTAAAGACTGGGTACATGTGTTTCTGGCTACTGAGGCCTCCCAGTCTGTATCTAGCAGGTTGAAACCCCCAACTGTCACCGTCCCTTGGTAGATACTCTTCTTATTTCCTCACTTAGTGTTTTATCTCCCTCCTATTTCAGGATGTCCAGTAAAGACTGGGTACATGTGTTTCTGGCTACTGAGGTCTCCCAGTCTGTATCTAGCAGGTTGAACCCCCCAACTGTCACCATCTCTTGGTAGATACTCTTCTTATTTCCTCACTTAGTGTCTTATGTCCCTCCTATTTCTGGTCTGGTGGCCTATATACCACTCCCATCTTGAGATTCTCTCCCTTCTGAAGTGGGGTCGGGATCCATAAAGATTCCACCTGGCCATCCCCTTTGATTGAAGTGTCCTCCACTGCTTCAGTGCCCTCTCTCACCTAAAGTGCCACCCCCACCCTTACCCATCCTTCTGTCCCTCAACTGGCAGTACCCAGGGACTCCACAGTCCTACTCATGGTTCTTTGATACCCATATTTCCATCACTGCTATTATGTCAGATTAGGTAAAGAGAATACACAGGGGAAGAGGAGTATTTGGAGACAAAACAAGGACAGAAGAGCCAGAACGAGAAAAAAACACAACTGCAGGGAAATGTGAAAAGAGTACAACAAATGTCTTGAATGTAGGAAAAGATAAGAGCTGTGTTGAAGTAGACCTGCCTGACTGCCTAATGGTGAGCCTTTTCATTCATCATATTGGCTCAGCTGTGCTTCATGCCTCACAACAACACACCTGAAGCATTAGATTATCTCATCATAATTACTCACCCTGTTGTGGCTTATTGCTTATATACTAGGAGCAGCTTATAAATACTGTGTATAAAATGATGAGCTGTGCTAAGATTGTATTCCTTTTTGCTTAGGAACACCAATTGGAATGAATTACAATACAGTGAAAGAGAAGATTCTTACTGTCACTGGAGTGAAAGCTGTTCACAGCCTTCATCTTTGGGCTCTCACGATAAATCAAGTTGTTTTGTCATCTCATGTTGCCATAGGTAAGTGGGTAATAACTTTCAGACACAGAAGTACCTCTGATGCGTGAAATACAAGGTTCACTATACTGTGAGGCAGTAAATGGTCACATGACCATTTGCTGCCAGAGACTAAAAGAGCTTAAAGGGACACTGTCAGCTTTGCCCCTTTGTTTTTTGGCAATAGCATGCAGTGTTCCTATTGCTCGCACAACACTCATTACTATACTCAGAACACCCCAATATATTTAAAAGATTAGTATTTTACCTGCTTTCCCTGTTTTTGTACATATATATACTTTCAGTAGCCCCGATGCTAAGTCCCCGCAAACCAGAATCACAGGGGTCACGTGATGGCATCCATCTAAGCAGCAGCTGGGATACTGAGCTCCCCCTTCTGGCCGCCTGAATTGAGAATTTTATAGTGCTTTTTGTCGGTTTTCTTCTGAAATTTAACTAAAATCCAAGTGTGCTGATAGCCTGGCATCGATTGAGGATCTCATTTTGGGAAACTGAACCCCTGTTGGGTCGAGATGGATGTGGATGGAAAGCAGGCCCTCACAAAGCATACCCTCCTGCATCTCCTGAGAAGGCCGAAAAAGCAAAGGAACCAGGCCCTGCTAGGCCGGACCGTGGAGGAGATAAAGCTCCACAACCTATACCACTGTCTGAGGATAAATTCCTCCAGGAAATCAATCCTTTGAGGGAGCGACTGGTAGAGTTGAATGGAGAACTTAAATCTTTGCGTAGCGACCTCTCCACTGTGTCTAAAAAGGTCTCGGATGTGGAGGTCAGGGTTGCTTCCTCGGAGCAGTGGAGAGCCAAGGCTGAAACAGAAATAACCGAGCTTAGGCAGCAAGTTAAGAAGCTGCAATTAAAGACTGAGGATCTGGAAGGGCGAAACCGCCAAAATAATTTACTAATAATTGGCCTTCCTGAGCTAGAAGAAGGCCCAGACCTCATGGCCTTTCTACAGAAATTCCTCGTCAAAATAGTGGGCCCGTCTCCTATAAATACTTCCTACCATCTTGAAAGGGTACATCGCTCATTGCGCCCTCGACCTGCAGCTGGATACCCCCCACGTCCGATCATCATAAAATTCCTAAGTTATTTAGAAGGCAACATGTCTAGCTGAAGGCCGGGAATTGAAGAGAGATTCTGTGGAGTGCTTCATGATCCGTGATAACCCAGGACCTTCCCAAAGAAATCCGGGAGAAGAGAGCTGCGTACCACCAGATTGTGCAAAAATTAATAGCAGCAGCGATTCCATTTAGGATGGTGTACCCTGCTACCCTAAAAGTGACTGTTGGTGGATCGACTACAAGTTTTGGCACCCCCGAAGCAGCCCATAAGGACCTCGCAATCCGACTGCCTGATCTGTTTAAGGGACTTGGATGAGGACTGTGCTGTGGACTCTGACAAACTGCTCTAATGCTCGTTTGTGCTAAATTCCCTGTTTGTGGTCTTGTTTGTTTTTCCTTTTTCTTTCCCTTTCTGGCTGGCTATATTTCCCCCCGGTCCTTTGTCTGGTCTTCGTTTACCCTCCCTGCCACCTACCTCTGTGTTTGCTCCGTTTGGATTGTCCTCTTCATCTTGGTCTGGCTGTCCTGGAATTTTCTTTCTGGGTCCTCTTTGTGGGTTGGCCGTTGGGGTAGGAGGGCGAAAGAGCGTTAGGTTTGGGCTCCGGTTCGGTATCCTGGCTCCGCGGTTACGGGGGTGTCCCGACGATGGAACCTTTATTCGAGGGTTGCGGTTTCCGGGTTGGAACATCCTGGGGGAGGGACCGCTGGGTGCTCTGCGGTTTAAACGGTCCCCCCGGAAACGGCAACCACGGTTTTGAGCCTCTAGCGTTTTTCTCCCCATGGTCAAGCTGGAATGGCATGCGAGGATCAGGTTTCGTCACCCATAATCGGCGCGGACTCGGGTAGGTGTTCCTTGACCATTACAGGGATGGGGAGGTGAACAGAGTTTGGCTGGTGCGCTTGGGATGGCAGGGCTTAAATGGTATCCCCAATTTGAGATGTAAGCTCTTTTATGTTTTTTTTTTTTGTTCCTTTCCCCTCATGCCTGTCTTCTATTTGTTCTGTTCTGGTCTTGGCTTTTATATGTTGTAGGCTGGGGGGGGGGCGGCTATGGGGGGAGGACTTAGTGGGCTTGTTCACTGGATGCGGGATTGCAAGCCGTGTGTTGGGGGGGTAGCTAACCCCTGCCTGGGGCTGGCCCGGGGTAAGAACAGGTTCACTGTCGCGGAGGTTATATTTGTATTGAGGACGTACCTGTTTTTTCTGACATATGGTTATCTGGTTCCGGCTCTGGGGGGTTGGGGTTGCGTGGGGATTAGGGAGGTTCATGACTCGGGGCAACAAATTGCATCTAGGACTACCTTCATACGAACCCCTACTTGTATATAGTTTTTGGTGGGTTTGTGGTTTGGGACGCTTTTTGGGGGATGGAATACGGCAGGTTATGGTATCGATTTCTCTGGTCTCGTTAGTGGGGTTAGGGGTCCTTTCTGGTGTTATCTGGTGTTCTGTGAGGTTTAGAGTTTTGATGGGGGTGGATGGGGGGGTTACGGGCGGCTACTCCACTTAACTATTGGGCACTTTGGACAATTTTTTGTACAGATGTTTTTTGGGTCGACATGGTTTTGGGATGATGGGGTGGGGGGAGGGTCTCTCACGAATTGGTCTGTTTTAATTTTTCGGATGGGGGGTTTTCTGCGGGAAGAGGGAGGGTGGGGGAGTTATGAAAGGGTTTCTGGTCAGTATACATGAGGTGCACCTTGCTACTGTAGGTAATATGTACTTTGTCTGGATGTCTAACTGTTTTGATACACTTATAAGATGGCTGGAAATACAGTTAAAATAGCATCCTGGAATGTCAGAGGGCTTAGGGATCGGGTCAAGCGTCTACAGGTCTTTAATCATTGCTCATTACTCCACATTGACATCCTTTTTCTGCAGGAAACACATCTATGTCATGACGAAGTTAGACTGCTTTCTCGATCTGGGTTTTCTCAATTTTATCTTGCCAGAAATTCCTGTTTTAGTAAGGGGGTGGCGATTCTTTTTAAAAGACATGTTTTATTTATTAAAGAATTGGTTCTCTCAGACCCAGAAGGGAGATATGTTTTCGTTAAAGGTAATCTAAATGGAGAAATGTGGCTCTGGGTTCAGTTTATGGACCAGTGGGAGGGAACCCTGAGTTCTTTATGACACTGGTGGATAAGCTGGCCAGCTTTTGCCCACTCAATTTGTGTTAGGTGGGGATTGGACATACCTTTCTCCTGAAGTTAGATAAGGAACCCCAAGACAGGCGTCGCCTACTCGGCCAGAAAGCCTTCTGTGAAATGGTTTCATTGTTAGGTCTGGGTGATCCGTGGCATCTGGCAAACCCTTCCTGCCGTGCTTTTACTTTCCAGTCCCAGTCACATGGTACTAAATCAAGATTAGACATGATATTAGTTAGTCTCTCTTTCCTCCCGAAGATCCCTTTGTCTGGCTTGGAACCGATTATTGTGTCGGATCATGCTATGGTTTGGATACAACTGTCTCTAGATCCTGACTACTCTCGTGACTCCATGTGGCGTTTAAATACTCAGCTATTAAAGGACTCCCAATGTGTTTTAGAAATTAGTTCTAGAATATCTCTCTTTCTGGCCGATAATATGAGCTCCACTCCCAGGGTGGATATGATATGGGGAGCCTTAAAGTGCTATCTCAGAGGTGACCTTATCAAAATGGCTTCCCTTAGGAAGAAAGACGCGTTAGCTAGGTCACTGGAGTTGGTTGGTAGGATTAGGGAGTTAGATTCTAGGTATTCATCATCTTCCTCGGTGTCAGATCTTAAGGAACTTCTCTTGGTTAAGAATGAATATTCGGATCTTCTGAAGGAAAAAACAGAGTACTGTCTGGTGAAAACCCGGGCCAGATATCTGGATCTTGGTGAAAAATCCGGTAAACTACTAGCTTTGAGCCTGCGAGCACTTGAGAGTTCGAGGATTATTCCCTCTTTGGTTTCCCCATCTGGTAACACTGTCTCCTCGCCCAGAGATATTGCTCAGGTTTTTAAGGAATACTATTCGAGTCTCTATTGTCGTTCCCCAACATCCCATCCGATAGTGGATATCAGAGAATATGTAAGAGGAATCGGTGTTCCGTGCATATCGGAATCTCAGAATGCGAGCCTATTGGCCCCTATTTCAGCTGAGGAAATAAAGAGTGTTATAGCTTCTCTGGTTCCAGACAAGGCACTGGGCCCAGATGGATTCCCAGCAAACTTCTACAAAGTTTTTGTCAAGGAGCTCACTCCTATCCTTCTTGAGTTATATAATTTTTTCCTGGTCTCACCCGAGCTTGATCCTGCTTTATTTGAGGCCACCATAGTTCTATTTCCCAAGGCAGACAAGGAACCCTCTGATCCGGCTAGTTACCGCCCAATTTCTCTCCAGAACTATGATGTTAAAATACTGGCCAAAATACTAGCCGAAAGGATCAAAAAGATTTGGTCGGGTCTTCTGAGCCTTGAGCAGGCCGGTTTTGTTCCTGGAAGGTCGGCGGCTGACCACCTGAGGACCTTGTCCCATATCTCGCAGTATGCTTGGAATACCTCAGGACCAGTCGCCCTAGTTTCTCTTGATGCGGAGAAAGCATTTGATTGGGTTGACTGGTCCTTTTTATGGACAGTAATGGAGGAAATGGGTTTTCCGATTTCTTTTTTTGAATTTGATACAGGTATTCTATAAGTGCCCCTCTGCTAAAATTTATTGTAATGGGGTCTTGTCCCCCTCCTTCCGTCTTTTTGCCGGAACTAGGCAAGGCTGTCCCCTGTCTCCCCTGTTGTTTAATTTATATTTGGAACCCTTGTTGATTAACCTTAAGTCTTCCCCCCAGGTGAGGGGTATCAGGCTCCAAAATCGGGAACTAGTTTTATCAGCGTATGCAGATGATGTTTTGCTGCATTTAGTGGAACCAGTAGCATCCCTAGAGGCAGCTTTGGGTATCATTAGGCAGTTTAGTTCCTTTTCTGGTTATAAATTAAATATCTCTAAATGTGAGATCTTTCCTTTAAATAGCTATACTTTCAAGCGGGATTTTCACTCCTTTGGGATGAGGTGGACCTCCAGCTCAATCAAATATCTGGGGATTTATTTCTCTACCGATTTTTCTCTTCTCAAAAAAATTAAACTTAACCAAAGTCAGAGACTCGATCAGCCAAGACTTGCAACGTTGGACAGTGCTCCCTATTTCCTTGTGGGGCAGAATCAATATTATTAAGATGAATGTCCTTCCCCGGATCTTTACCCATTGAACCTTACTAATCTTTGGGTCCCCTTTCCTTTTCGCAGCTTCATAGTTTGGTTTCTACTTTTATCTGGCGGGGGAAGGGGCACGTTATTCTAATGGTACCCTATCACTCCCTAAAGAAGAGGTGGCCTGAGACTCCCTAACTTCCTGTTATACTACTGGGCGGCCCACCTGTCCAAGTTAGGAAAGATGGTTTCTACGAACACTGAATGCTCTCACCAAGCTGGCTTCAGCTGGAAAAGGCCTTTCTCTCCGAACTTAAAGTGGATATGCGGCTTTTTTTTACAGACCCCAAAACACTTTCACAACTGATCCCGGATGACGCTGGTGGCAGTCTCCTTAGAGTGTGGGCTCAATGTCTCAAGTCTTTCGGATTTCCAATCACTTGGATTTAGGGCAGCCGATAACTCTTAATCCAACATTAAATTAGGAGACTCTTGGATAGGGCCAAGTTGGCTCCCACAACTCAAAGATCTCATGGTTGAGCACTTGTTTCGGTCAAACCTCGCTCCTTGACTCTGGTGATATCTTAGTTAGGTTTGGTATATCAAGTAGAGATATTTTAAAGTGTTCCAACTCCGGCACCTGGTGGTAGTAAGTTGGTGTGACGTTTAAGCAATCAGTGGTTCACCCTTTTCTCTCTAATATTATTACGCTGGCCTCTCAGCCCCATTCAATCTATAGATTTATTCTTATCTCCTGACTTTCAATTTGCGGGAGGAGATTGGAGGTCCCCGGGTCTGGACGCATCTCCTTCCGGAGGATGTCCCGCTTTGGAGGAATTTCTGGCCTAACTTACACAAATATCACACTCAAGATAGGTTTCGGTTAGTGCAGTAAAACATTGTCAATAACCTCTACTATACTCCTGTTAAACTTTTTAAGCATAAATTAATTTCCGTCCCAGACTGTTTCAGGTGTGTGCAAGGTGAGGGCAATTTAATTCACATTTTCTGGGAATGTTCTAAAGTTGCCCCTCTGTGGTCCTTGATTCGGGACAATTTGGATCCCCTTTTGGGTCTGAGCGGGTTCTTTTGCCCTGAAATTTGTGTTTTGGGGGAATTTTCTCACGTAGATAGCGTGGAGCGCAGATATTATATGGCCCTGGTATCTATGGCAGTCAAGAAGCTGGTTTTAAGACACTGGAGGGACCAGCTGGTCTTATCATATGCTGACTGGTTAAAGGAGTTGATGTCATATCTCCAATCTGAAAACCTGATTGCCAGCTATAAGAATCGTTTGGACCTATTTCATAAAAGATGGGGTAAACTCCAATCCCTTTGCTTACCATAAAGGATAAGGCCTGGCGACCCGATCCCTTGACCCTCATGCCATATAGTATAGTAGATGCTAACTCTATGGTTCTTTTGTGTTATAATGGATGTTGGACTTGTTATCTTCTCGTTACAACAAATCGAGCTGTTGGTCAGGATACCAATCATTATGTAATGAGATGATGATATCCAGACTCTAGTGGTTTTGTGCTGTAGGTTATTCTGGGTGCACCCTGGGGAGGGGATGGGAGGGGATGGGGAAGGGATATGTTGTGTTTTTGGGGTTTTTTGACATTCTGGCTGGGGACTATATTCTTCATGTTTTTGTTTTTTACCTTCAGGGTTCCCTGATATCCTATATATTTCGTTTATGGGGGGTTTGGTGTGGTTATGGCTTACTGGTCTGTACTTTGTCTGCATTGTTTTGATTGTATTGTCTTTGAAACTAATAAACTTAAATTTCAAAAAAAAAAAAAAAAAAACAGAAGCACATCCAGGTCGGGACCACACGTCTGCCACAAGGCGCGGTCCCAAAGTACGATTTTTTCAGAAACAGCCCTTGGAGTCATATTGCCCCTGTTCCTTATGTTATTTTAATAGGTTGCAGCTATCTGCCATCACAAAGCGAGCACTAGAAGTGGCATTATTTATATTTGTAAGCTACTGCCAAAATCCTGTGCATGTGCATCAATGGCATGCTTTTACGCATGTGCGAGATATTTTGTTCATGGATCTTTTAGACACACGCAGGATTTTGGCCGGAGCATGCAAATATGAATAATACAACTTCTAGTACTCGCTTTGTGATGGCAGATAGCTGCAACCTATTAAAATAACACTAAGGAACGGGGCAATGGCTCAAGGGCTGTTTCTGACAATCGTACAGGACCACGGCAGGCCGCGCGATGCAGCATGATATTGCCTGGAACTGCGAGGACTTGGCATCGGGACCACTGGAAGTATATACATGTAAAAAACGGGGAACGCAGGTAAAATACTAATCTTTTAAATATAGTGGGGTGTTCTGAGTACAGTAATGAGTGTTGTGTGAGCAATAGGAACACTGCGTGCTACTGCCAAAAAACGAAGGGGCAAAGCTGACAGTGTTGCTTTAATGTGTATACCTTCGAGGAAAGGAGGGAGAGAGGGGACATGATATAAACTTTCAAGTACCTCAAGGGAATCAACAAAGTCCAAGAGGAAAGCATCTTTTAGAAAAAGAGATGTGCTAGACAAAGGGGGCACAATTTGAAGATGGGGCGTGGCTCGGGGCAACGTGAGGAAGTATTTTTTCACAGACAGGGTGGTGGACGCATGGAACTGCCTTCCTGAGGAGGTCATGGGGTCAAAAACAGTGGGAGAATTCAAGAATGCATGGGACAGACATAAGGCAATTCTTGTGGGGGTGGGAGGAAGCAGGCTGATTGTTAACTAGGATCTGCAGCTTCTCCAGTAGGTAGGGAAATGGGCAGACTAGGTGGGCCAAGCGGTCCTTATCTGCTTTCAAAGTCTGTTTCTATGTTCTATGACACAAGAGATAAAATTGCTTTGTGCAAAAATAGTGTAACTTTGCTTCTGTTCATAAAACGTTAAATCAACAACAGAACGGAGTAGGTGCTTATTACAAATTACAAGAGTGCACACTGGGAAAGTGGTGCTCTAGAAACAAAACAATATCTGTACAGCAAGGTTCCAGGCACACACAACCTCTACAGAGGGACGCCAAGATCAGATATTTAAATCAAATAGTCATTTATTATAAACATGTAGGCAGGACTGAGGTCTGTAAATGACTATTTGATTTAATATCTGGCCTTGGTGTCCCTCTGCAGAGGTTGCTTATTAGATGTCTATCATTAGAGGGAAAACATGTGCAGCATAATTAAAAATCATTCTCTGTATTGGGATTGTGCATACTGTACACAATGTTACTGTACTAACTGTATATATGTGGTCTGTATGGATCTGCTGGAGTAAGGGTAGGTGAGGGATAACTCCCTATATTATGATATATGAAAAAATTCTTTTGCTGTAAAAAGTAACAGGGGAATTTGTTCTAGTACTACATTTCTGATGCATGATTCGTGCAATACCACAGTTCTGACTTAACATTAATATCAAGGTACTGGTAAAATATGCTTAAAAAAAATATCAAGGTACTGATGCAATGTCTGTGGTGCATAACATCTGTGACATTTCAGATCAAATGCACTAATAGTGATACAGGATAGGACTACTGGGTGTGAGCCCATTTTCAGGGCCGTCCTGCCGATATAGTTACACAAACACTGTCAAAACAGTGTGCAAATTACACTTCGATAAATGTGAAAGATTTTTAAAGCAATCCAAAATACAGTACTACAACCACATTAATAGTCAGTTAGCATAGAAATATAGAAATTGTCAGCAGATAAGGACTGCTTGTCCCACCAACCATGCCCATTTTTCCCTGCCTATACTGTCACAGCAGACCCTACCTGATCACTGGCTGCCCCAGCCCCCACTTCTAAAAAAAGATTCCCTTGTACCTATCCCATACATGATTGAAGTCCATCACTGTTTTTGCGTCCAGTACCTCCGCTGGAAGACTGTTCCAGGCATCGAACACTCTTTCGGTGAAGAAGTGCTTCCTTCCATCCCTCCAAGATTTTTCCCCTTCTAGCTTCATGGCATGTCCCATTCTTCTTGTGTACCTTCTCCTCTGAAAAATACTCCCCCCCCGTACCTTGTTCACCCAGTGAGGTATTTATAGGTCTTTATTATATCCCCCCTCTCCCTCCTCTCTTCCAGGGTGTATGTATTGAGATCCCCTAGTCGCGCCTCGTAGGACTTCTGATGCAGCCCCTGCACTATTTTAGTTGCCCTCCTCTGGACAGCCTCCCCTCTGTCTGTGTCCTTCTTGAGATATGGTCTCTAGAACTGGACAGGATACTCCAGGTAGGGTCTCACCAATGATCTATACAGTGGCAATACCACTTCTCTCCTGCTGTTGATACCTCTCCCTGTGCACCCCAGCATCCCACTGGCCCTAACTACTACCTTGTCACACTGCCGCGCCACCCTGAGGTCATCAGATATTGTTACTTCAAGGTCCTTTTCCTGTTTGGTGACTGTCGATACCTCTTCCCCCATTTTATACACTGCCTCTGGGTTTCTGTGCCCTAGGTGGAAGATTTTGCATTTTTTTTTGCACTGAAACTAAGCTGCCATGCCTTTGACCACTCCTCAAGTTTTCTCAGGTCTCTGTACATTCTCCACCGCCCTCTGGAGCATCTACCCTATTGCAGATTTTGGTGTCATCTGCAAAGAAGTATAGCTTCCCTTCCAGCTGTTCTGTAGTTTCACTTATAAAGACGTTAAAGAAGACTGGTCCCAGTACTGAGCCCTGAGATACCCTACTGGTCACTCTTCCTTCCCCGAGTGAGTTTGGTTAACCACCACCCTCTGTCACCTGTCTGTCAACCAATTATGTGCCTAATTTGTTACCTTAGGATCCACCCCCAAACTACCCAGTTTCCTTATGAGCCTCTTATGTGGTATACTGTTGCAGGCTTTGTTGAACTCTAAGTAGGCCACATCCATTGGCCCATACTGATCTATTTCTATGGTCACCCAGTCAAAGAATTCTATCAGGTTCATCTGACATGACCTCCCTTATGAATCCATGTTGCCACAGATCTTGTAATCCACTGGTTTCAAGATACTCAACAATCCAGTCCTTCAAAAGTGACTCCATTAACTTTCATACCATTGATGCCAGACTGATCAGTCTATAGTTGCCAGCCTCCTCCCTGCTAGTACTTTAATGAAGATAGACTACCTCTGCCCTCCTACAGTCCCATGGAATCACTCCTGTTTCCTGTGAGGTGTTGAATAAGGCTGTTAGAGGTACAGTCATTACTTCATGAGCTCCCTAAACACCCTTGGATGTACCCCATTCGGTCCCATAGCTTTGTCCACTGTCAGATTTGTGAGTCCTTTCTGGACTTTGTCCTCTGTAAGTGGACTTGTGCCTACCTCCCTCTCCCCAAAGTGTTCCTGCTGGTTTTATGTGGTACTGTACATCCCGTTCCCCTTCCATTTTGAAAACCGAAAAGAAGTATCTGTACAGGATATCTACTTTCTCCTGTACCTCCTCTGCACAGTCCACCCCTACCCGTCTTAACCTCAGAAACCCTCCTCTTGTCCTCCTCTTCTCAGTTATGTGTCTAAAAGGGTCTTGGCCTCTTTAGTTGCCCCATTGGCTATTCTTTATTTAGTTTGCACATTTGTGCTCCTCACTGCTTTCTGTTTCCTTCTGTTTCTCCTGGTACACCTCCCTATCTTCTTACCTCTGTATCTCTTTGTACCTCCTGAAAGCTACCCTTTTAGCCATACCCTTTTCAGCCACTTCCCTTAAGAACCATAGTGATCTGTTTTTTCCCTCCTGTTTTTGCTTACTTCTTTTGTGCAGAGATTTGTTGCCTTCACTATGCTATCCCTTAACTTTGCCCACTGTCCTTCCACCCCACCCAGGCCAACACTCTCCCCCCGGCTTCCTGCAAAGCATTCACCTATTTTAATGTTGGCTGTGCTTGTGCACCAATGTTTGGTGTCAATGATAGGGATTTTGGGAAGATGTCACTGCTGAGCCCGTTGCAGTTTACAAAAACAAGGGTTTGGCTGTCTACACCAATGACCCTGGGTTGTGGTCCTGACATCACTCTCTGCTTGGTAAGCTGAAACTTTATGTATTTCAAAGGACCAATGCCACTCCAATCAGACAGGACTTCGGTCCTTTGATTTGCATGGAGCTGTCAGCAAACAGCTGAGCGACTTTCAAAGGAGTCTGTCATCTTCAGTCTTGTTAAAAAAAAACCAAAAAAAACAACAACTGTCATTGTCTGTTTCAACCCCCATAACTGCCCCACACAACCAACCCTCTCTATCAGTACCCACCACTCCTCCGCCCTCCAAACATAACACTGATACTAGGGGTGCCCAATTCCCCCAGTGTTGCCACTGCATAGTTTTTTTTTAATTTTATTTTATTTATCTATTGCCTGTAACAAAGAAAACCATCCCTCGATGTCTGTAGCTGGACCCCTGTAACTGCTTCCCCCCACCTGACCCTCCTCTGAGCACCCCCGCCCCCAAAAAACATAACACTGATGCTGGGGGTGCCCAATCCCCCAATGTCATCCCTCCTAGTTTTTGTTTGCTTTTAGCTGTTCCCCAACCCAACCCTCCTCCTTCTCAGCACCCACAACCCCCCCTTAAAAATAACATGGACACTGGGGGTGCCCAATTCCCCAATGTCATCACTGGAAATATAGAAAACCATCCCTCTTCATTTTGTTATTTTTTTGAAACCTGTAAAATAGAAAATCATACATCGTTGTCTGTTGCGCTGTTATTACCCCCATCCAATCTTCCCACTCAGCACCCACCACCCCAACCCACCCCAATCTCTTACTTACCTACTGGAGGTCCAATGCTGTAATTTTCTCTGGACCGCGGACAAATCTTCACTCTTCAATGCCCGACCGAGAACTGAGGACATCAGGTATGTGGTTCAATGTATTTCAATGGGGTTTTTAACTTAGTAATATAACTTGGGCATTTGTCAATATTTTTGCCCCAAATTTTCAACATGCCTTCTTTGAGACACCACCTCATGAACAGTGCAAGTGACATTATTAATCTATCCTGAAAAGTGATTTCGCAGTTGCTGTGCAAAATCACCTTTTGGGCAGGAGTTGAACATTTTCTCCACCATTGTTCTTGAGGTGCGGTCATAAGAAGGCTATGTTGAAAATTTGGCAAGAAAATATTTACAGACAACAAAATTATGAGCCTACATTGAAGTTTGCGAACACAGGCCTTTAACTTTGGTAATTTTCGATATGTTGCCCCCAAATTTTCAAAATAGCAATTTCTTCACAGCACCTCACGAATGTGACAGCTGTCGCTTTTCAGATCCTCACCAAAATGTGTCTTTGCATCCCGAAAGGTGATTTTACAGTCGCTGTGCGAAATCATTTTTCAAGCAGGAGTTGAACATTTTCCCTACTATTGTACATGAGGTGGGTTCATAACAAGACTGTATTGAAATTTTGGTGTAAAAATATTAAAAAACAACAAAGTTATGAGACTACATTGAAGTTTGTGAATGCAGCCTTGTAACTTTGGCGATTTTTAATAGTTTGACCCCAAATTTTCAACATAGCCATTGCTTCACAGAACCTCATGATTAAAATCCTAGCCAAAATGTGTTTTCGTACCTGTGGCACCAAATGTCGTTCTGTTGGGGATTTGAACATTTTCACCTACTGTGTTCATTAGGTGGGCTAATAGGAAGGCTACACTGGACATTTGGTATACAAATATGGTAAAATGCCTAGGTTATGATTGAATGTTACACCATTTTAACGTTCACTCATAAATTCATTCATTTTCAGTATTGTTACTCCAACCTTTCAACATAGCCATCTTCCACACCACCTCATAAATGTGACATGTGTCATTTTTAAAATGCCAGATGAGATGTGTTTTCGCACCTCTGGTGCAAAATGACATTTTGGCCAATATACTATAAACAGCACATGTCATGTCTATAAGGAGAATCCTAAAGCAAATATCTTCAAAATGTGGGGTCAGAATTGCAAACAACAAATTGCTTAACATGACAAATGCTTGTTATTATTTTTTTAAATCTGCCCCCCCCCAAAGTCCAGGACTCTTGTCCTTGTGTGGTTTGCTTCCACTCCCATCCTTATGTTGCACCAGGCAGTACTTTGTTCACTGGTCCCCAGGAGGCCTCCCACTTTGACATCTGTAATACTGTCCCTGTTTATGAGCACCAGGTCCACTATTGTCCCATCATGAAATGACTCTCTGTCTAGTTGCCTGATTAACTCCCCCTGCAGGGAGTTCAGGATGTCCTTACTTCTATCCGAGGCCATGGCTGGGAGTCTCCAATCTACATCTAGAAGACTGAAGTCCCTCACCAGCAGCACCTCCCCTTTTTCTGCTATTGTGCTGATGGCATCCCCATTTCCTCATCCAGTACCTCCCCCTATGTTGAAGTTCTGTAGATCACTCCAGTAGGAATAGTGGCTCCGGCCCCTGTCTCCAGGGAGACCCACTGTACCGTCAGCTCCCTCCTTTCCCCCTTGGTTTTCTTGCATTTCCTTTGCTTTGACACCCTCTCTTGCATACAGCACCACCCCACTTCCTCCCCACCCTATTCTTGCTGAACTGAGTATAGCCTAGTATAGTCATGTCCAGTCATGGTTGCTTGTGCACCATGATTCAGTAATGGCCACAGTTTCCAGGTCTGCCTCCACCATGATGGTCTCTCCTCTACATCTGGCATTTTATTTTCAAGACTCCTTGTATTTGCACAAGGCCCTCCAATTCTTATTTCAACTCTGCCTGCATCCCCCTTCTTTCCCTTTTACTCTGGCTCCTTTTCATCTCTCTTCCTTCAACTCTTGTTCCCATTCCCCTTGTCCTCTACTACATTGTTGCTTTCCTTATTATGTTCCCTGGGGTTTTTCCTCCCATTGGGTCCTTCCTTCCTTCCTTCTTACTACTTGAATCTGTGAGGAAGGCAGTTCATGCCTCCCTTTTTCCTTGTCCCACCCCCTCAGCTAATTTAATTGTACATCAAAGTAATATTTAAACCATCCACCAAGGACTGCAGTTCCCCTCCCAGATGGATGCAGGCCATCACCTCTGCATCAGACCATATCCTTCCAGGTTAGTCCCCAGTCCCTAATGTAACCAACCCCCTTTTCTCTACACCATTCCTTCAACCTTGAGTTGATGCTCCTGGTGCAGAGTATTCTGCCCTCCCCCCAGTCGTAGACAGGCAGCACCTCAGTGAAAGCCACCATGTATGCTACCTGCCAAAGCCCCTTCTTCAGCTGTCTGAAATCTCCCTTCACAATCCCAGCCCCATCCCTAGCCAGGTCATTAGTCACCAGATAGACAATGACATCCAGATCCCCCTGCTACCCTGCCAACCTAGCGATCCTTAGGATCCCCTGCCCATCTCTCTGAACCAAAGGGACAGATAAGAACCTTACTTCCTTGTCTATATATCCTGTGAAGCTTTGATAGAACATGTAAAAGAATTAGAGTGGTGTTCTGAAGCAAACAGTAAGGGACTGTTTTGAAGGAAGCCCTTGAATGGTAAAAAGGCTAAATCAGGAAAATGAAACAGCAAATATAAAGGGAAGTCTTTATTAAAATAACAACCAGGATTGATCTATCCCCATTCAGAAGGAAATTTCTATGGTACAAAGGGAAGCCGAGCTATTGAAGTAGATATTTAGAGGCACCTCCTGATGAAGCCTACAAGGTGTAGGTGAAACGTTGAGTAATGGGCCTTAAAGAAATATGAATCAAGTTTATTTGAGAGAAGAATTACAGTGCTGTCTGCCATCATTCTATTGCACCCCCAAATGACTCTTTTGTGTAGAGACTTTTTTCCAGGCTGATTACTCACATATGGGTGGCAGCATAGTCCAAGCTTGAGAAGAGCATTTCTGGTGGGACATCTTGTTTTTTTCAAGGTACTTGGACATCTCCTTGCCTTCTTCCCTTCCTTTTCTAGATTTACTCCCTTAGCAATCAAGTTCCTCACCTAAACTTGCTTCTTCATCTGCTGGGTTCCTCTGCCTCCAACCTTGGGGCTTCTCCTATGGAGGAGTCCCACATCCTCCTTAGCCACTACTATAGAAGTTGGTCAACTGGGTGGCAAACTGGTTGATGGACAGAAAACAGAGAGTGGTGGTAAATGGTACACAGTCAGAAGAAATGCAAGTCACAAGTGGGGTACCTGAGGGATCAGTCCTAGGGTCAGTCCTCTTCAATATCTTCATCAGTGACATTGCAGATGAACTAGAGGGTAAGGCTTGTCTGTTTGCAGATGACACCAAGATCTGCAACAGAGTAGATGATTCAGATGGGGTGGGTAGAATGAGAAGAGATCTGGATAAACTAGCAAAATGGTCAGAAGAGTGGCAACTGGGATTTAATGTAAAGAAGTGCAAGATCATGCACATAGGAAGAGAAACCCTGAAGCCACCTATAGGCTGGGAGGAGTTGCTAGCAGTCACAAGGAAGAAAGAGACTTGGCATCATCATCACCGATGACCTGAAATCATCCAAGCAGACCTCTAAAGATCACGTGAAGGCTAGGGGGATGTTAGGATGTATGATAGTAGAGAGTATCACAAGTCGTAAGAGGGATGTAATAATCCCTCTTTACAAGACACTGGTCAGGCCCCATCTGGAGTACTGCATGCAGTACTGGAGGCCACACCTTCACAAGGACATTAACCAAATTGAGGCAGTCCAGGGCAACCAAAATGGTGCAGGGACTGTATCAGAAGACATATGAGGACAGATTAACGGAGCTCAATATGTATACCCTTGAGCAAAGGAGGGAGATAGGTGATATGATCGAAACATTCAAACACCTTAAGGGCATTAACAAGGTGAAAGAGTCTAACATGTTTAAATATAAGAAAAATAGCAGGACAAGAGGACACAGCATGAGAATAGAGGGAGGCCGATTAAGGGGAATGTGAGAAAATTCTTTTTCACAGAAAGAGTGGTGGATGCATAGAATGGCCTACCTCAGGAAGTGATGGCTATGAATACAGTGCAGGGCTTCAAACAGGCATGGGATAGGCATAAGGGAGCAATACAGACGAATATGGATAGATAGGTCATTAACAGTGTAAAGGTGTGTGGCACATTCATAAGGTAGAAAAATGGGCAGACTGGATGGGCCTTGTGGTCCTTATCTGCCGTCAACCTTTATGTTTCTATGTTTCTAATCTGGCAATAGAAGTGAAAAGGGTGGCATCATAAACCATATCCACATAGTCAAACACTAGAAATACCATCTTAGTAAATGTAACCTGGCAAACTGGGAGCAGTAGACAATCCTTGTTGCAGTAAGGGATGCCGTGGTTTGGACAGAACTTTCTGAGGAGGATATCAATGTGAGTGGAGAAGTCAAGTCTACCACTCAGCCACACATGTAGATACTTTTAATTGGGAACAATATCAATGGAAAAGCCACCCAGGGTGGAAAAAACTAAAGGTGAGGAGAGCCTAACAAGCTTATCTCTTATGACAAAGTTCATGGACAGTCTTCTTGGTACTGAGCCAAAGTTTATGTACTTGGAACCAGCATAGGACATTATCAAAGTCATGCTGAAGTGATGTTTCCTGGGCAGAGACTGAGTCACTTGAGGCAAAAAAGGACAGAGTCATCTGCATATATGTAAATATGTGAACTGATGCAGACATAGGGAAGGTCATTGGGAAAGACTGAAAAGAGAAAAAGACCAAGCATGAAGCCTTGAGGAACCCCAGACTGTATAGGGAAGGGGAGACAACACATCGCCAACCTGTACTAATGGGAGACACCCAGAGAGGTAAGATCTGAACCAGTTGACAGCTGGAAAAGAAAGACCAGTGGCACAGAGCTTATCCAAAAGGAGAGTTGCGGGCTACCAAATCAAAAACCTTGGCAAAGTCAATTAAAATTGCAGCAGTGATGTGTCCCTGGTCCATACTGTTGAGGATAGAGTCAGTAACGCATGGGTGAGAGGAAATAGCAGAGTGATTTTTACGGTAGCCAGACTGGAATGGAGTGAAGAAATTAGAGTAGAGAAGGAAACCCACAGTTTGGGAGTAGACAGATTTTTCTTGTGGCTTGGCATAGCAGGAAGAAGGTAGGCAAGATGAAAATTGACAGAAAAGGAAGGATCCCCACCTTTGTAGATAGGAAGAACCTTAGCAAACTTCCATGACTGAGGTACAGAACTGAGATAGAAAGAGAGATCAAGCGGCTGGATGACAGGGATGACAACAGCAGGGGCAGAAAGGTGAAGAAGATTAAGGTCCAGCCTGTCTGGGCTATGAAATTTGAAAAAGTTAAGGGAGAACAGAGCATTTACAGTATCCTGTCTAGAAATAGGACAGAAGTCAAAGCAGAGGTCAAATGACAGATAAGAGGGAGTAGGCTGAGATAAAAGTGAAGAACCAATGGATATGATGGATGAGGGAGAGCATAAGTTGTGAAACATTTGTTAAAATGAGCAGCAACCTGGGAGGGGGCTGAAAAAGGGGTACAATTCACAACTTAGATGGGTGAGGAGGACTGGGAAGGAGAATCAAGGAGGGAATTAATCATCATCTGGAATTTGGCAGCAGGTTTGAAATTATTTTTGAGGTTAGTTGCAAAATATCTGCCTTCAGCTGCTCTAATGGCCTTAGTACAAGAATGTCTGAGTATCCTGTAACTTAAAAGGTCAGACTGGGAATGTGATAATTTGAAGCAAAACCTGGCAACATCACACATCCTGCAAAGATCAATGAGGTCCATTTTTGTTGTTGTTAGTACCTCCCCTACTAATGTGTACTCTTCTCCTGGGTTTTTGTTTCCCAGGTGCATTACTCTGCGATTCAATGCAAAGAAGTGCAAAGTAATGCACCTGGGAAACAAAACCCAGGAGAAGAGTACACATTAGCAGGGAAGTACTAACAACATCAAAAATGGAAAGGGACCTGGGGGTAGTCATATCAGATGACCTAAGGGTGGGTAAGCAATGTGAAAAGTCGGTAAGGAGAGCCAGGGGGATACTGGGATGCATAGGAAGGGGCATCACAAGTAGAAAAAGGGAAGTGGTTATCCCTCTGTACAGACAGTTGGTGAGACCCCATCTGGAGTACTGTGTGCAGTTTTGGAGACCTCATCTACGCAAGGACAGACAGGATGGAAAGCAGTCCAGAGGAGGGCAACTAAAATGGTACAGGGTCTACATCAGAAACCATATGAGGAGAGACTGAGAGAGCTTAATATGTATACCCTTGATGAAAGGAGGGACAGGGGGACATGATAGAAATGTTCAAGTACCTCAAGGGAATCAACAAAGTCCAGGAGGGTAGTATCTTTCAGAAAAAGAGATGTGTAAGAACAAGGGGGCACAGTTTAAAGATAGAGGGGGGACGGCTCAGGGGTAATGTGAGGAAATTCTTTTTCGCAGAGAGAGTGGTGGATACATGGAACAGCCTTCCTGAGGAGGTCGTTGGGTCTAAAACAGTGGGGGAATTCAAACACGCATGGGACAGACACAAAGCAATTATAGTGGGGGGTTGCAGGAAACAGGCTGTTAGTTAACTAGAATCTGCAACTTATCCAGTAGGTAGGAAAATGGGCAGACTGGGTGGGTCAAGTGGTCCTTATCTGCCGTCAAAGTCTATGTTTCTATGTTTCTATGTTTCTAGGTCAGAAGTAATCCAAGGGAAGTAACACCCTCTTACATGGAATTGTTTAAGGGGGCATGCTTGTCCCACATGTATGTGAATTTTGCATGAAAATAGGAGAAGGCTTTATCGATGTCAGTAGCGACAAGGATAGGAGACCAGTCAATAGAGTAATATCAGAAAGGAGAGTCAAAATTTGGCAAGCAAACTGGCCTAGACTAGATAAATTTAGAAGAGACTGAAGGGAGACACATTTTACTAACCCAGTAGGTCATACTGTACTTACAAAGGGCATGTGGAAATGTACTGGCACCAACTATCCAGTAAGGGTGGGAGGAGGGGATCCAGTCCAGAAGAGACTGATTGGTAGAGTGGGTGTTAAGCTGTGTCACTACAGTTATAAATTGAGACAGGTTATGAGACTTAGCCTTCTGGATAGTTGGTTTAGCAGCAAGTGAGAGCCAGTTAATGCTGAAATCCCCTAGAAGAATGCATTCCCCAGAATGGGCAAGGTAGGTTATAGCTTCAGAAAGTACAATAGGAGAGGCTTTGAGGGAGGCATAGACTCCACAAATAAAAATATGTAATGAAGTGGGGAAGTAAGCCTAGCCAGAAGAAATTCATGTGAGGAAGGTACTATACCACTTAAGGGAATCAAACAGGTGAGTCCCTGCCTGATATAAAGGGCAACACTGCAACCATGTTTGCCACAATCTTGTCTATGAAGGTTGTAATTAGGGATGGCAATGTCCCTAGCAGATACTCGAGAGGTGAGCCAGGATTTGGAAACACAGAGGATGCCAGGCACATGCTGGGCAAACCACACTTTATGTACATCAGCTTTAGTTAGAAGACTCCTAGTAGTAAGGTGAAAAATGATGCAGCCTTTAGAGAGAGAGAGAGAGAGAGAGAGAGAGAGAGTAGGGAAGACAGGGTTGAAGCAAGGAGGGCCAAGGTTAATTTCAACATCACCACATAGGAGCAAGGAGCAAGATAAACATAAGCATAGTAAAGTAGAATTTACATCTGTGAGGAAAAGGGGAGTTGGAAGGAGAGCGAGGAGAAGAAAAAGAAAGGATACTGTGGGGGAATTCACCATTTTTTATGTTGGCTCGCGCATGTGCAGCCAACATATTGCGGTAGTAGCAGATTTGGAGGCGCGGTCACTGTTGGGCGAATGCAGGGCATGCATCAGTAGATGTGTCCCTCATTCCTCAATCAGCCTGTATGCCGGTGCCACACCATACATACGTAATGTGGTGATCACATCAAATGAAAGGTCCGCTGCAATGTGAGCAAAGCTCGTTATACGCAGCGGACCTCCCGACGTGCCTTCCCTGGTGGTGAAAAAATATTAACATGGTGGCACACTGCCTGCCCTACTGTGGACTTCAGGGGTGCCTAATCCCCCTGTCGGCATGCCCTACCCCAATGTATGTGCCAATTGGGGAGCCCACTCCCGTCGACAAATGCACTCCCCATTTGTTATGTGCCAGAATTTAATCACCTCGGCTCTTGTCCCCCACTTTTGTTGTTTGCCGACAGGGTGCCCAATCCTGTCGGCTACAGCATCACCCCAAAATACTTGGTGGCATGCTGGGCCCACCCAGCGTGCCAGATCGCTGAAAAATAAAAACCGGTCCGTGAGGTTTTTTTTCTTTAAACCCTGTGAAAAGAAAAACCCTCCCGCAAAACCATACCCACCCATCAAGCACCCTGCCCCCACACCCCCCACCCCCCACTCCATACTTTCATCCGAGTCCAGCGATGATTCAGTGACCGAACATGTCTGCACTTTTCAAAGCCAACCGCAAACTGAGGAAATGCTGGTAAGCTGTATAATGGAATAAATAGGGTTTTTTCAACTTTGATACATATCTCAGGGATTTTGTGGAATTTTGGCACCAAATTTTCAACATGGGGTTTTTGGGACCCCTCCTCATGAATTCTGGCACTGTCATGGCATTAATCGGCCCTGAAAGGTGATTACTTGGTCACTGCGTGGAATCACCTTTCGGGACTGATTAATGAAACGACAGTGCCAGTGTTCCTTAAGTGGACTCAAAAACCTATGTGCAAATTTAGTGGAAAAAATCCCCGAAAAGATCGTTGTAATGAGCATGCATTGGCGTGAAAGGTTAATGACGCTCAGAATCTTGAATTTGCATTATTTTCACTCCAGTTTTCAAAATTGGCATTTTTCTACACCTCCTTATGAACAGTACAGCTGTCATTTTACATATCCTGGCCAAAATGTATTTTCGCATGTCCGGTGCAGGATAGCTCAGTCGCTGTGCAAAATCAGTTTTCGGGACAGTTTCAGGAAATGACGGTGACACTGTTCATGAGCAGAAGTCCTAAAATGCCTATGTTGAACATTTGGTGACAAAATTCCATAAAATGACTGTGTTACAAGCGTGCATTGCGCAGTTTCCACGCACCCTTGTAACTTCGCAAATGTGCACTATTTTCATGCCACATTTTCAACACTGGCATTTTTTTACACTTCTTTATGAACTTCACAGCTATCATGTTTCACATCCTACCCTTAATGTGTTTTTGCACCTGTGGCGCATAATGGCGTGGTCACTGTGCGAAATCAACGTTTCGGGCACATTAACAGAATCACACTGCCACTGTTCATGGAAGAGGTCCCACAATGCCTATGTTAAAGATGTGCTTAAAAAAATTCCAAAAATAATTGAGTTACTGATGTGTGTTACACAGTTTCTATGCATGCTAGGGACAGGGTGATTGGGAAAGGAGGGGGTGTGGCACTATATCTGAAGGAAGGACTGAAGTGTGTAAGGGAGGAAGGGGAGGAGGGTAGTACAGAGTCACTTTGGATGCAAATCCAGGATTCCAAGAATAGGATTCTTGGAATGGCAGTGGTGTACAGGCCACCATCTCAGACGGAGGAGTTAGGGAACTAGCAGAACAGATCAGGAGGACCTGCGAGAAGGGTAGTGTGGTGATTGTGGGGGACTTCAACATGCCAGGAGTAGACTGGAGTACCCCAACAACCAGGAACAGAAGGGAGCAGGTACTGCTGGATGCCATCCAGGACAGCTTCCAGCTGCAAATGGCCAGTGAACCAACCAGGTTAGGAAATACCCTTGACCTTATGCTGTCAAATGGGGACTTTGTGAGAGAACTTACAGTGGAGGAACCACTGTCAGGGAGTGACCACCACTCAGTATGGCTCACATTGGATATGGGCAAGGAAGGAGTGGAATCAGGCACAAGAGTGCTGGACTTCAGGAGGGCCGACTTTAGGAGGATGGGGAAAGTGGTAAAAGGGTACCTGGCCAGAATTCAATCTGGTATGAACACTAACCAGAGGTGGGAGCTCATAAAACTGGGGATAGTGGAGGCAACCAAAACCTGCTGCAAGACCCAGATCAAGAAGGCTAGGGCTAAGAAACTGAGCTGGTTGAGCAAGGAGGTCATGGAAAAGGTAAGGAGAAAAAGAGCTGCCATTAGGAAGTACAAGAAAACAGGGAAGGGGGAGGACAGGGAGGAGTACTTGACAGAATTGAAAGAGGTGACAAGGGCAGTAAGGGGAGCCAAAGCATCTACGGAACTCAGGCTGGCACAAGGCATTAAGAAGGGGGAGAAGAACTTCTTTAGGTACATCAGGGAGAAAAGGAGCTGTAAGGATCACATAGTAAGGATTAGGAAGGAGGGGGGTTGGGTGGAAGCAGGGTGCGATAAGGCAGAAGCACTAAATTAGTACTTCTGCTCAGTATTTACTAAAGAAGAGGGGTGACACCCAAGGGAGAAATGACAGAAACAGGGGAAGGGGTGACAGATGGGAAATCATGGAGGCAGAGTTCGGGAGGGTTTGAAGGCACTGAGGGTGGACAAGACGCCAGGCCCAGATGGCATCCACCCCAGGGTACTGAAGGAGCTGGCAGAGGTTCTTGCAGGGCCTTTGGCAGACCTATTTAATGCCTCACTACATTCGAGGTGTGTACCTCAGGACTGGAAGATTGCTCATGTGGTGCCCCTCCACAAGAGTGGCCCTAAGGATGAACCAGGAAACTACAGACCAGTGAGCCTCACATCCATCGTGGGTAAGCTAATGGAGGCTATCCTGAAGGAGAGGCTGGTGGCCCTCCTAGAGGCCAAAGGACTACAGAACAGCAGATAGCATGGCTTCATACAGGGCAGATCCTTCCAAACCAACCTGGTGGAGTTCTATGACTGGGTAACTAGGCAACTGGACAGGGGCCATGCAGTGGATGTCCTGTATCTGGACTTCAGTAAGGCATTCGACTCGGTGCCGCATGGAAGGCTGGGAAGTAAGTTAGTAGGCACAGGGGCGGGTGCAAAGCTGGTGAGATGGTTAGGAAACTGGCTTCAGGGAAGGCAACAGAGGGTGGTAGTGGGTGGGGAGCTCTCACACCCAAGGGTAGTGACGAGTGGTGTTCCACAGGGCTCAGTGTTGGGACCAGTGTTGTTTAGGATATTCATTGCAGACATATCATGGGACATCAAGAGCAAGATCAGTCTGTTTGCTGATGATACCAAGGTAGGAGTAGTGGTGGATGACCTAGGGGGATCGCAGGGGTTGCAGGATGATCTGGCAAAGCTTGAAACCTGGTCATACACCTGGCAACTGGGGTTTAATGCCAAAAAGTGCAAGGTGCTGTATTTTGGAATGAAGAACCCAAGGAGGAGTTACCAGCTGGGGGGAGTGCAGCTAGCCCAGACAGAGGAGGAGAAGGATCTGGAGGTACTCATTACAGGGTCAATGAACAACTCAACAAAATGTAGGAAGACAGCTGCGAAGGCCAACAAAATCCTGGGTTGTATTGCAAGGGGTATATCCTCGAGGAGGGAGGAGGTGATTCTGCCACTTTATAGGTCATTAGTTAGACCGCACCTGGAGTACTGCATGCAGTACTGGCGCCCGTATCTGAAGAAGGACATTAAGTTACTGGAGGGGGTGCAGCGCAGGGTGACAAAGATGATCAAGGGGCTGGGGGACTTATCATAAGAGGAAGTTGAGGAGCTGAACATGTACTCACTGGAGGACAGGAGGATGGGGGACATGATTGAAACCTTTAAATACATGAAAGGAATAAACAAGACAGGTACAGAAGGGCTGTTCAAAGTAAGGGAAGGGAGGGACACCAGGGGCCATGATATGAGACGGGAGGGAGGAAGGTTCAAGAGGGGGATGAGGAGACACTTTTTTACAGAGTGGGTGGTGGTTGGGTAGAATGCGTTACCTGCAGAAGTGGTATCCAGTAGAACAGTGGACTGCTTCGAAAGGGGATGGGACAGGACAGGGGGGAGGGTTAATGAAGGGGAAGGGTGGAAGGGAAGGGCAGCTGCAGAATAAGGGGTGCTAGCTGCACATTCGAGCAGACTTGATAGACTGCTAGGCCTTTATCTGCTGGCAAATTTCATATGTTCATATGTTCGTATACTCATACCTTCACCAATTTTTCATATTTCCACTCCAGATTTTCAGCGTTGCCATTTTTTTACATCTCCTCCTGAACAATACAGTTGTAATTTTCCACATCCTGCCCAAAATGTGTTTTCATCCCTGTGTCACCAAATGGCACAGCTGCTGTGCAAAACCACCTTTCAGCTAATAAACTGATAGTGCTGCTTTTCATGAGGTGGGCTCACAAAAAGCCCATGTTTAAAATTTGGAGTGAAAATACCAACACACACCTATGGTGTTAGGGTTTCCAACTGAAGCACCCCACCCTATAGAGACTGACAGGCATCAAGGGTGTGACTTGGATCATCGGCTGTAATGCTCACGCCATTCCACCCCCACCCCTACCCTGCACCCAGTGACAGGCATTGTGGTGTGCCTTGCACTGTTCGGCCACAACGTTCACCTCATTCTCCTATACTGCATCCACCTCAGTGTCTTTCCTTATGGAATGGGGTAAGTATAATGCCCAAAGACCTCAAAGCACACCACGACACTTGTCAGTGTCTACAGGTTAGGGTGAGGTACAATGCCATGAGCGTTATAGCTGATGACCCAAAGGCACACCCCAATGCCTGTCGGTCTCTAATGGGTGGGAGTGGGGTTGGCACCACTTCAGTACTCCACTGCCATTCCTATTATGTATCTCTAACTCCGGCACTACCAATGCCAATGCCAGAGAGACAACATTCGGCATTGACAAATGCTTGCTTATGTTTGTCAGTGTACAGTCACTGCACTGCAGTTAGTTTGTTCATTGCTCTAGAAAGCACATTTTCTGTCTCCCCTTTTGCCACCTTCCTCCTACCTCAACTACTTAAGTGGTTATGGCTACACCCTTTCTCCAGGTGGGATGGCAGGTGAGTGCATGTCTTCACTGCCAACACCAATGCTGCTCTTAAAAAGCACTTTGAGCCAGCCCGGTGGTGCTGAGGGTTGAGGTGCTGGGTGCCACACCTCTCACCATGCTGGCAACCTGGGTTTGGGAACGAGCCTGGGTCATCAGGAGTTGGCAGGGGAGGAGAAGGATTGAGCATCCGTTGGACTGCTCTCCTTCTCCGGGGAGGGGGGAGAGTTGCCATCTGTATTCTGGTGGCCTCTGGCAGTTGCTGGGGGTGATTATAGGGCACTGGCAAGATCTGGAGGGGATGTACTGAGGATGACACCTGGATCAGAGTGTGTGTGGAATCGCGCGTGCTCAGAACCTTAGGCATCATTGCACGCCACAGATGTAAGGGGGATAAGGGTAAAATAGGGCACCAGTCATGGTGGCATGATGGCTGTCTCCGTAGAGGGACTTGTTCAGTGCCAAGGGTACATGGCAGTACTGGATCCTGACCTGGGGGGTAGAGCTAGGGGGAGAGCTCCCCACCACCCCTCCGTGGCGGGCAAGCCACAGGGGTAGCTGCAGGACCTAAATAGGAGCTGAGGAGAGGCCCTGGAGATGGCGGCCGGAGACCTGAGGAGGATGCCTGATGCGTAGAGGTAGGCAGACTGGTGGCCCGAGGTGCAAAAAGTATAAATCAAAAAAAAAAAAAGCACTTTGACATACAATGTGTATCACATGTACGGTGTAGTAAATAAAGGAAACGCAGATCTTGGTTCCAAGCAGTTTCATAGGAATTAAAAAAAATGTTAGAATCCAGATTTGGTAGGATCTACTCAGAACCCTTATTGGTAGTCATAGTTTGCAGTTTTTGTGAGAGGGGAATCAGTTTAAATCCCAATGTCCAAAATGATTGGGCTGTTTTGAATGTTTAATTTTCTGATGCAAGTGTTTGTTCCTGTTAAAACAGAACTTCGCCCCTGAAGTGTAAGAGGTTCAGTTAATTAGGACAGATAATGTCATATAATATAAATGTGAATTATAATTGCAGTTCTGCTTTAACTTTAGAGTTTCCATATTACTGACAGTTTAGATATACTAATGTACTGTAGTAATAAGCGTTGCCAAGTATAAAGAGTAATTTGAATATGTCACCAAGATTTGATTATTCTACTGATAAAAAAGGAGATTTCATTCATTATTTCTGTTAAAATGTAGTAATGTAGATGGATGATAATTGAAAGTGTTTAACAAAATTGGGCAAGTAATGTGTTTAATGAGTAATTTTTTTTTTATTTGAAACTGCAAATAATTTTTCATCCATATAATGTAAAGCGATGCCAGTAAAAGAATGGCCCAGATATTCAAAAGGGTTGTGCCATGCGCAACAGGGTTGCGCATGCGCAAGTCCAAAAATGCGCCATTCTGCGATATTCAGCAGGAGGCAGTTACGCCACTGACAACAGGTTGCGCAAAAGAGCAATGCAAATGAATGCATGCTCAACAGGAGGGGGAGGAACCATGCATAACCTGCGCAACCCGATATTCAGTCGGGTTGTGCAGAGTTGTGCATGCGCAACCCCCAACCTGCGCCTGCACAACCTTGAGCCAAAAAAAGGATCAAGTTGAGGGCCACCCACAGGTGAGCTGCTGTATTGCAGGGCGCAACATAGCAGCTGCCACCACTGGCTGGCCCCCAACTCAGTCCCTGTGCCCCCCCACCAGCCCGATCGCGGGCAGAACGTAAAAACAACCCCCCACCCACACATCTCCCGAGCCCGATCGCGGGCATAACCTATATCAACCCCCACCAGTCCGATCGCGGGCAGAGTAACATGAACCCCCGCCCACATCTCCCACAGCCCGATCGCGGGCATCACTAATCAGAAACCCCACACATCCGAAGCCGATCGTGGGCATTACAGTTACATGAAACCCCCACATATCCACAGCCCGATTGCAGGCAGAGCGTGTATGAACCCCCAGTGCCCGATCGCGGGCAGAATGTAACCCTCCCCAACCCGAATATCTCCCTGGTGGTCCAGTGGACCGTAAAGCCCGATCGCGGGCAGAATGTCACATCACAACCCCCAAACATCTCCTGGTGTCTAGTGTCCCCCACCCACCACGAAGCCCCTCCACCCGCTCCCCCGCGCGGCGGGCGACAGCATCCACCCGCCTGCGCCCGCCACCCACCGACTGACTGTCTGGTAGGGCTGCCGTCCATTGGTGCAGAGCTACAGCCAATCATTCACAAATCTGGACTGTCATGTATGGTATGGGCTGCCGCCCATTGGCTGTGCTCTGCACCAATGGGCGTGCAGCCTAATCAGTCAGTCGGCGGGTGGCGGGCGGCAGGTGGGTGGGATGCTGGCTCGCCCGCCGGCTGCGGGGCGGGGAATGGAGGGCCTCATGGGTGTGGTGGGGGACACTGAGCACCAGGGAGATGTTTGGAGGTTTGTGATGTGACATTCTGCCGGCGATCGTTTACGGTCCACTGGACCAGCCAGGAAGATATTCAGGGTTGGGAGGGAGACATCTCTGCCCGCGATCGGGCACTGGGGGTTCATACATCGCTCTGCCCGTGATCGGGCTGTGGGATGAGAAGAGAGGTCGCCTATGCACCTGTACTGCCAGCGATAAGGGCTGACGACATGTGTGTGGGGGTCATGTACCTGTACTGCCCGGACGGGCTGTGGGATGACATGTGGGGGGGTTCATGTACCTGTACTGCCCGCGATCGGGCTGTGGGATATGTGGGGGGTTTCATGTAACTGTGATGCCCGCGATGGGCTGCTGTATCGTCGGTCCCCGACGGCTGCTGCCTGGCAGGGGTGGCCAGAGCAAGTCCTCGGGATTGGCGCACCTACATCAATGGCATGCAAATGGGCCATAAATAGATGCAAATGGCCCCACGCCTTGCATAAATTATGGCTCCATTTGCATGTCACCTTTTGAATATCGGAAATTTGAGCATGGCGCAGTGGCACTAGCCACCGCAGACTAATGCTCAACTCTGGCAACTTGCGGTGGTGCAAGTTCCACTGCGCCATGCGCAAGTGCTGTGGCTGGGGGATGATATTCAAAGGAGTTGCTCAACAGCGCAACTCCTTTGAATATCACCCCGGCCACACCCCTGCGCAACTATTTTGAGCAGCGCAGGGGCTTGTGCCTCAGAATGGCGCAGTTTGAAAATCTGGGCCCCTGTGTACAGTATTAATGGTACAGTTCCATCTCTGGGTTAAAAGGACATTCATGATGTTACCATAACTCTTCGATGAACTTATAGTCCTGTAGTGCAGCATTTGAACTATTAATATTTCTCTGTCTGTATATTTGTATATATAGTCATGATGCCAACATAACTCTGTGATGAACTTAGTCTTGTAGTACAGCATTCTATTAATATTCTCTCCATATACAGTATAAACATTTAAAATCATTCTGTAGGACAAGTAAAGACTAGCTAGATGAAGAACTGAAACATTATGAGCTCCATTCAGAACAAAAAAATTGACTTTCTTTTTTATACTTATTGTTAGCTGACTCAGTGGACCCTCAACAAGTTCTGAAAGAAATCACTCAAGTTATTTCTGAGACTTTTAACTTTCACTCAGTCACTATTCAACTTGAACAGCAATCAGATCAGAAGCCAGAGTGTTTCTTCTGTCAAGACCCAAGAGACTGAAATGAATGAAAAAAAAAAATAATTACGTGCACAGGCAAGACTGCACAGTGACATGAAGTAATGCACCACCACACACATGATTGGTGGTCACAGGTCCAAGGCTCAATATGATTGTGCATTTAAAAAGTTGTACAGAATAAAAGGATGTTACAAAATAGAGGGAAAAGGTAGCATATACAGTATAGAACACTTCTGAATTTAATACACTTTGTTTTTTTAGAAACAGTACCCTAGTTAAACCAGCAAGGGGGATTCCCCAAATAAATTCATAGCAAGCTGTGGGTTAAGGGTCTTCTTATAGATGGTGACATGGAATTGGAAGCTAATGAAAAAGAAATGGTAGAATTGCTGAATACTTACCTTGCATCAGCTTTTACAGTGAAAGAGAGTGGAACACATCCCAAGTCAGTGACCCATTTGGAAAGTGCAATACGGGAAGTTCATGGTCCATTTAGAACACTCTGAGTAAACATACTAGAGAGGCAGTTTGCAGAAAAGCAGAGTAGGGTATCCATAAAAATATGCTAGGAGAGGAAAAACATACAAATTTCCTTTTGTGCACCTTTCCAACCGATACATATTCTCTCAAGCTTCATTATTAGACCAAGGCATTATGGGTATGCAAATCGTTTTGTGTATCGTGCTGTCAAGAAGGAGTTTCATGGTATAAAATCTACAATGACAGAAATAACTACTATGTTAAAAGAGTTGAAGCTCTTACAGTGAGAGATGTCCCAGGTCCAGGTGATATACAGCCAGGTATGCAGAAGAAGCTGCAGAAAGAAACTGACAAAGTCTTAACTGATATATTTAGAAGTTCACTAAATTCAGGTCAGATTCCTAAGGACTGGAAAGTGACAAACACACAGTACCACCAATTTTCCAGAAAGAACCAAAAGACATACCAGGAAACTAAAGGCCAATTAGTTTACACTGTGAAAATATCTGAAACAATTTTATAGGGTGGGTAGGGAACACCTTGAAGAGCATTAATTGACTAGAAGCAGGCAGCATGGTTTCATGAAAGGACAGGCAAACTTAACCCACTTACAGGGACTGTTTGGAGATACAAATGTCAGATTGGTAGATATGGGAAATGCAGTAGACATATTTTGTTGACTATATTTAGATTTTGCACACTCTAGGATAGCCTTATTTAGGTGATGCATCTAGTTTCTAAGAGGGTCCTGGGGAAACTGTACAGCAGCAGGGTTAGACATTTACAATGTGCACAAGTTTAAAATAGCTAAGTTTAGTACTTGTCTTCCCACAAAAAGCAACTGAAGTTCTTAATCAGAAATTATTTTCAAAATAACGTCAGAAAATTGTCTAAAAAAACAAAAGACCATGAGTAGTTGTTTATGGTAACTTTTCTAGCTGGAAAGAATTCATGATTCCAACCTCAGTCTTTTCCTCAGGATGCTCTACCTCAATTATAGAACAAAACCTATACGTGAACTACAACAATACCATAATCTGGCTCCATACCGATTAATTAATCCTAATGCAAAAGGAAACTGTCTCAATGCTATGCTGACTGTGCACCATACAATAGCTAATACGTCATTTTAGATGACTGCCTTGACAATGTAATATGCTCAAATATCTTGGCCTAACTGCCTGATCAACATTTGGATTACTCTGTGAATATTAACAGTCTGGTTTCCAGGTGTTTCACTAAACGAGGTGCTAGTCTGTACAGGGTGAACAGTTGCGCCTTCCCCCAGTATCAGAAAGAGTATTGTTCAAAATATGATTTTTCCTACCATGCCCTTTGTAGGACTGCCGACCCTGTCACCCTTATATACAACATTGTACTATGTACAACAAATCGAAGTGGGCATGTTCTTCACACCACCCTCCTGGGAGTTAAATTCTGACCAGGGAATCTCCTGGGGTACCTAAATGGGATCTTAAATGCGCCTGTAATGCCTCCTATTTCCCTTAATTCAGAATCAGAAAATGGATGCCAAACCCCTTTCTGCAACTGCAGTACAGGCCAAGCCTCTAGCATTACAGATTCCCTCAATGGTGGGAATGGTCTACCCATTAACATGTCCACTTCCCCAAGCTTTTGGTCTGCCAAGGCCCAGCTCAAGGAGTATCATAAGTCCCCTTGGTCCTGCCACAACTGCCCTCTCCCACCAAACACTTGACTGTGTTACTTAACGCTTATTCTGACCGCTGACTACTCTGATTGTCTAAACAATGTATGCCATGCTGTTGATTTTGTTTATGGATTTTGCATTCCTTAAACTGCTTTTGGTGTATGAGGCTGTTACTGTAACTTGTCAGTCTTCTTAATTCAGTTACTCTTGATTCCTGTATGTACAACGATATTTGTACTTGTAGTTGTTTTTTTTATTATTGCTACTTGTTCCCTATACTATGATAACTGCTTGTTAAATATACTCCTGTAAATTGCTTTGTTCCCCCAGGTGGCAACTGAAAATGAGCAATCCAGAGCTCTGCTTGCTAACCCATGAAATATGTTTAATAAATAAAGAAGAAAAATTGAGTGGGCAATGCTAGCTGTATGTCCTAGAATCTCTCTTACTCAATTTATAGACATGACTTGGACAAGAGTATGAAAAGGAGGATATCAAAGTGTATTGATGATTATTAGATTAGAGGTATAGCCAGTGATGAGGAGCAAAGCAACCATATTCAAAAGGATCCAGACCTAGACTGATCTTGAAAATAACAAAAGCAGTTTAATGCTGACAAATGTAAAACTATCTGGGACTGTATACAATTGTGCCAAGTTGCTTACTTAATTTGTAGCTTCCAAAACAAACAGCACTGGTACAGGAAAACAGAGGAGTGCAGCTTCAATGAAATCACCTTAACACAGTTGTATCCAGTATCCTGTGAATCTCTTCACTGCAAGAGTTGGTGGGTTAACGGCGTGGTCATTTGTTGGACTACTGAGTGAGTGACTATACTGCAGCTCCAGGTTGTCAGGCAGAGCAGCCCTGTCTGTGCTCTACTGAAATGTAAAACTATGTCTGGGGGTAAAGAGTCAGAAAAGAGAATGTGTATTGAAGGAATCAGTCATGCTTGTTCTGATCTAGAACTGATCTGGTATTTATTGTGGCAAATTCCTTGAAACCCTCATCACAGTGCATGGTGGCAGTAGAAAAGGCAAGCAGGATATGGGGGAGGGGCTATATAGGACTTAGGATATATGTGGACCTCAGTGCATCTAGTTCAGTCCCCCATTAGTCAGTTGTTGTTTTATTGGTCAGTGATGTATGTTGCTCAGCAGTTGTACCCCAATCAGTGCTGGTTCTACATGCCTAAACAACATTCCATTTAGCTAAAGCCCTTATTTTTTTAGTCACCACATCTTTTGTGTTAGTCATTTTTTAAAATGGACACCTACTAAATTTGAGGGGGGCCAGATCTGGATTGGAATGTGAGGCTGCAAAGCCAAGACATGCACACAAGGGCTGGGAGAACTCAGTGAAGTTCTGACCCTTATTAAATACGAACTGGAACATAGTGGCATTCTGATTTGTTCTGATCAGTTCTGATTATTTATAAATATTTGAAAAAATGTGATAAAATGCATACAAGTGGCCAAAGTCGGTCATATTCAACACAGAGGCCAAAAGGAAATAATTTAATGCATTATTTGTATAAAAATTACAGTAAAACTGCTAAATAAAAGCAATACGTAATTACTCCTAGCTGCTTCATGGCTGGCCTATACTGGTAGCATATCCTGCTCGGGCCCATGATGTGAGTGTGCTGGGAGAGAGAGAGTGAGAGTGAGAGTGAGAGTGAGAGAGAGTGAGAGTGAGGGAGAGGGAGAGAAGTAGAGGGAGAGAGAGAGAGAGGAAGTGGGAGATGGAGAGAAGGAGAAGGAGAGGGAGAGGGAGAGTGAGAGTGGGAGAGGGAGAGGGAACGGGTGTGGGAGAGAGAGAGAGAAGGAAAGGGAGAGAGAGAGGGAGAGGGAGAGAAACAGGGAGAGAGAGAGAGAGTGAGAGTGAGAGTGAGGAGGAGAGAGAGAGAGAGAGAGAGGAAGTGGGAGATGGAGAGAGGGAGAGGAGCAGGTGGGGGAGAGAGAGAGAGAGAGAGAGAGAAGGAAAGGAGAGGAGAGAGAGAGAGAGGGAGAGGACAGGAGAGTGAGAGGACAGGAGAGAGAGAGGAGAGAGGAGAGGAGAGGAGAGAGAGTGAGGGAGAGGAGAGAGGAGAGAGAGAGAGGAAGTGGGAGATGGAGAGAAGGAGGAGGGAGAGGAGAGTGAGAGGAGGAGGAGAGGAACGGTGTGGGAGAGAGAGAGTAGGAAAGGGAGAGTGGAGAGAGAGGGAGAGTGAGAGGGACAGGAGAGAGAGAGAGAGGAGAGGGAGAGAGTAGAGGAGAGAGAGGTGAGGAAGAGGAGGGAGAGGGAGAGAGAGGAGGGCAGGGAGGTGAGAGGAGAGGAGACAGAGAGGAGAGAGAAGAGAGGGGAGAGGAGAGGAGAGTGAGGTGAGGAGAGGGAGAGGGAGAGAGAGAGAGAGAGAGAGAGAGAGAGAGAGATGCAAGTACTATTGTACCACAAAGAATTACAAGCACTGCAGGCAGCTAAGATTATTTTATTAATTCTGCTGCTGTGTGGGTATTATCCAGATGGGTTTTCCAGACAGAGCAAACCAGGTGGAAGAAATTAATGATCAAAATGAGCAGCATTAGAACCGCCCCCCCTACCCATGTGAATGTTGCAAGTGCATCGCATGTCCCAGTGTACCGTGGCATGGTACACTACCTGGTCCAACAGGTGGTAATGTTCCTACTTCTACCACTGTTCAACATGCAATACATTTATTAAACAAGAAATAAAAGACATAAACTGATCACAACCCAGGTAGCCAGTCACTCACATCACATAGGTCAAGTGCAGTGCAGTCATAAAAGGAAGGTTGCTAGTGCCACCTGAAGAGCTGATGACACACAGTTACATCCTTCTTGGTTCCACAATTGCTGCCAGCCGGTGCCAAGTAATTTAAGTATGTAAAAATGAAAATATAATAATCTCAGCCCAGTTACTGTAAGTGAGATGTAGTGTTGTTACAGCCAGGCTAGCATACCACACACACACACACACACACACAATAAAGAAATTAATTTACATTTTTCTCTGTAATCGCAGCCAAATATTAGGGGCATGAGAAATATATTATACAAAGAGCATTCAGTTTCAGTGTTCAGATTTCTGCTAAGCCATTCATTGTATGAAAATTAAAACAGTAATAATATAGTACAGTCAGGTCGGTGGCAAAATAATCATTTTTAATCAGTTGCTGAGGACAAAAAGGTGACTAGTAGTAGTAATGAGGACAAAAAGTGACAAGTAATAGTAGTAGACATGATGTGAGGACAATTCTCTTCATCTTTATTATTAAAATTACCCTCATCGGGTTCAACCTCTGAAGAATCAGATGATGTCTCTGAGGGACTAGCAGTAGCATAGTGTGCAACTGTTCCATAACTTTGGGTGCCAAACCTTTGGTTTTACCACATAACTTGCTCTTTATTTGGGACTGATCTGATAGATGCACCTTTTCAAACAACATGAAGTCTTGCTATATTATGATATATGCAGTATAACCCCAGGTTAGAACTGCTCCGGAGGTGAAAGAGTTAACTTCCATGCAGAGCATGGAATCTTCGGCGCGAGCTCGGATGAACACTCTGTCTGTTGAAGCTCAAACTTAAACTGTCAGATTCTTTACTCCGCCTCACTGAACAGTCGCTCTGGAGATTCCTCCTGCTGCTTTCGGTTTGTTTGTCGGTTTAAAGTGTAATTCTCGGTTTATTTTACGAAATTTAACCCATAATCGTCGGTTCAAGCTCTGTCTGTGGTATTGTAAGTAATAGACAGGCTTATTTATTATTTTTCTTCTGTGGAACTTGTAAGCGTCTTTTTGTTCGGTTTGAACCGATCAGAGAATTTAAAATTACTTTCTAGCCCTTTAGAGTGCGGTTCCCGGTTCTTATCGGTTCTAAAAAACAGATTTTATTACGTTTTTTTCCACGACCCGTGACACGGTTGGGAACTGATAAGAGAGTCTTGATTGGTGGATTGCCATTAACAGGCAAGTTTTGGTTAGGCTGGCACTATGTCTGAGAAACCCAAAAGAAAAACCGGACCCACTGGGTTTCAGCACTGTGGCCTCTGTGGGGAAACCTTTGCCAAGGCTGACCCACACACCATTTGTGTATATTGTCTGGGGTTTGACCACCTCATTGCAGACTGCCAGATTTGTAAGAATTTTCCTGCTGCCACCGTGGAAAAAAGAGTTGGTAGGCTCAGGGAAAGGGAGGCCAAAAAGTCAGCTGACCCGGATGGCCAGCCCGGTTCGGTTCCAACCGAACCTGAGGGAGTGCCCTCTGACCAGGGCGATGCTTCCTTGGGCAAACGAAGAGCCAGCTCTGAGGAGCCAGTTCCAACTAAAAGGGCTAGAAGGTCAGCTAGTTTGGGGCCAAAAGTTCTTTCTCCAACTGCTGAGGAAATAGCCAAAACTATCCAAATTGTCCAGTCTCTTTCCCCAGTTCCGTCCGAACCAGCACCATTGGGCAAGCGCCCGGTTCGGTCGGTTCCCTCGGTTCAAGATTATGATTTTGAAGATTATTATGAACCAGGGGAAGGGGAGGAGGGGTACGAGGAGAGTGAGTGTGATTTTGACAGTCTGGATGTGCCCATTGAACCGGACATCTCTCCAGACAGACCCTCAGGAGTATCCCCTCCCAGGCTATCTGAGTCCCCTTCTCATTTTTTGTTTTACAAGAAAGTTGCTGACACTCTGCAACTCCCTGTTGAGGAAGCTGTTGATGATCAAGAAGAGCCTGATTTTGTGGAAATGATGGATATTCCAGAGTCTAGGAGACTGTCTATTCTCTTGCATAAATCTTTTAGGAAACAGACAGTAAAACTTCTGAAAACTCCTCATTCTATCCTCCTGTGGATAAAAGGATGGACAAGAGGTATGCTTTATCAGGCTCTGATACAGAGTTCCTATCTCAGCAGTGCAGCCATGTGGGGTAGTGCAGGCTGCAGCCTGTGACAAGGCTAATATTCCTCTAGCCTCTCACCCTCCTGAAAAGGATTCCAGGAGGATGGATGCCATGGCAAAAAACAGTACATGGCAGCATCTTTGGGACTCAGACAGGCAAATTATATGGGTTACGCAGCTAGGTACCAGAAATCCAGGTGGGATACTGTCCTGGCCTAGCAAAGCAGACCCCTGAACAGCTTGCCAGGGAGCTGGAGCAGGTGGCTGCGAGATATTGAGGCATCAAGGTGCAGTTTCATGCTGCTGTAGACTCTAATGATGTTTCATCTAGAGTTATGGCTACATCTGTGTCTCTTCGTAGAATGGCCTGGCTCAGATGTACTGCCCTGTCTGGGATACCCAGTCTAAGGCTATGATTTTCCTGTTGTGGAAATTCTCTGTTTGGGAGCAGACAGAGAATTATATGAAGAAAATGGATGAGTATAGGACCACCTATAGGAGTGCACAGGCCAAAGAAAGGCAAGTCACTCCTCAAAGGCAGCATGTCAGGGGCAGGGGCAGGCCTTTCATAGGCTGTTTACCGAGCCCAGGCCTCCTCTTCTGCTTATGCCCAGAGGGGGTTCTTTAGAGGAAGGGGCAGAAGGGGCTCTAGTAAGCCTGCTTCTACCCCTCAACCCAAAGCCCCTGCAAAACAGGCTCCCTGATGGGGTAGCCAGGGCCGATTCTCCACTACCGGTAGGGGGCAGGCTGGCTTACTTTGTCCTGGACTGGAAGTCTTTAACATCAGACAACTGGGTCCTGGAAGTAGTAAGCCAGGGACTGGTTCTCAGCTTCAAAAAATTTCCGAAGATGAGAGCCAGATCTTTTCCACCTGCAAACCCATCAGAGGCACTTGCTCTGGAAGCAGAAGTTTCTGCCCTCCTGGCTCTCAGAGCCATGGAAAGGGTTCTACCCATATACCAGGGCAAAGGGTTGTACTCCAGGTACTTCTTTACCCCAAAAAAGACAGGAGAATGGCGGCCCATTCTAGATCTCAGGTATCTAAACAAGCACCTTTTAAAACCAAAGTTCAAAATGGTGACCCTGGGAATTATTTTACCCTCTCTAAGGCCAGGGGACTGGCTAGCCTCCCTGGACCTCAAGGATGCCTACTTCCATGTTCTCATCAGAAGCTCCCATCGAAAGTACCTCAGATTCTAACTGCCCTCAGGCCATTACCAGTTCAGAGCAATGCCCTTCGGTCTCTCCTCGGCTCCAAGGGTGTTCACAAAATGCCTGGCAGTAGCAGTTGCTCATTTAAGAAGGCAAATGATTGCCATCTTTCCTTATCTGGATGACTGACTCATTGTAGGCCAGTCTCCAGAACAGGTCAAACTTCATTTACAAGTAACCCAGCACCTGCTTACATCTCTAGGTTTCCTTCTCAATCTTCCAAAGTCAGTTCTGGAGCCTGTCCAGCTTCTCACCTTTATAGGCGCAGAACTGAACACAAAAGAAACCAGAGCCTTCCTTCCTCTGGAGAGAGCAAGGACCCTCGTGTCTCTGGCCTCCTCTTTCACCCTGCAGGTCTCTCGACCAGCAAGGCATTTTCTACAGCTCCTGGGGCACATGGCTGCTTCTACAGCAGTAGTGCAGGGAGTGAGATTTCAGATGAGGGACATTCAATTCCATTTGAGAGCCTTTTGGTCTCAAAGGACGGATCCCCTAACCAAATTGATTCCAGTGACTCGAACCCTGATCCAGGCCCTCCAGTGGTGGCAGGATCAGAACAATCTGAGACAGGGGTTCTCTTCACTCCCAGTCTCATTCCTTGACCCTACTACAGATGCATCCCTCTTGGGGGGGGAGCTCACATGGGCGACCTTTCCACCCAAGGGCTGTGGTCCCCTCAGGAATCTCTACTCCACATCAATTTGCTGGAGCTCAGAGCAGTTTTTCTAGCACTTCAGGTTTTCTCCACAGCTGTCCAGAACAAGGTAGTTCAGGGAAGAACAGACGATACCACTACAATGTGGTACATCAACAAACAAGGAGGCACTCGGTCTACGGCCTTGTGCACCAAAGCAATGACATTGTGATCTCTGGCATATTCTCTGAACGCCTCCCTTACGGCAGTTCACCTCCCAGGCAAGGGCAATGTCCTAGCGGATGCTCTCAGCAGGATTTCCCAGGGCCATCACGAATGGGCACTGGATCCCCTAGTACTGGAGGTAATATTTGCCAGATGGGGCACTCCGCAAATAGATCTCTTTGCAGCCCCAGACAATCACCAACTTCCCCTTTTTTGTTGCAGGCCCCCAGTGTTGGGCTCAGTCCCTCTGGATGCCTTCCTTCTCAGTTGGGAAGGAAGTTTCTCTATCTTTCCCCTTCCCCTTCTTTTCAAAGTGCTAGTCAGAATCAGATCTCAATCCTGCAAGATGACCCTGATCGCTCCAGATTGGGCCAGGCAGCCCTGGTACCCCCTCTCATGGCCTTAGCAGTCCACCCTCCCTATGCCTTCCAGGAATCACAACCTGTTAACCTGTGCCCAGGGGAGAGTTTGGTATCCGAACCTCAAATCTCTCAATCTCAAGGCTTGGCTCTTGAAGAGTTAGAGTTTGCTGACCTACACCTTTCTCAAGGTGTATTGGATATCTTGAAGGCCTCTAGGAAGCCTTCCACCGGGCTACCTATAATTCAAAATGGATGAGATTTTCCATATGGTGTGCTGGTAAACATATTTCCCAGAATCTGCTGGTGTGCCCACGATCCTGGATTATTTGGTGCATTTGAATTCCTTGGGGCTGAGACCAGCTACCCTAAAGGTGCACTTGGCAGCTGTGTCTGTCTTCTTGTCAGCAGGTAAGCCTCTCCTTTATCAGCTCACCCTGTGTTCTCCAAGTTTTTTAAAGGGTTGCTTCACACCATCCCCCATTCAGGATCCTGCCCCTGCTTGGGATCTTAATATTTGCATCGCTCAGCTTATGCAACCTTTGAGCCATTGTCTTCAGCAGGCTGAAGTACTTGACTGGAAAACTGTGTTTCTGGTAGCCATCACCTCTGCCAGGCATATAAGTGAGCTACAAGCCTTGTCAGTGGAGCCTGATTTTATCTCCTTTCATAGAGATAAGGTAGTCCTCAGGACTAACAGGAAGTTTTTGCCTAAAGTGGTTTCAGACTTTCACCTTAATCAATCCATGTCTCTTCCTGTGTACTTCACTGACCATTCCTCCTCTGGTGAGAGGAGATTGCACAGTTTAGATGTCAAAAGAGCCCTTAGTTACTATATAGAACGTACCAAGGGTCACAGGTTCGAATCCCTCCAATTGTTCCTCACTTATGGTGAGGTTGGTAAAGGGAAACCTGCCACTAAAAGATCCATTGCCAGGTGGATTGTCTCTTGTATCCAATTATGTTATGAAAAACTGGGTAAGGTTCCTCCCTCAGGCCTGAGGGCTCACTCTACCAGAGGTACAGCTGTGTCTCTGCTGGCTGCTGCCAGGGACATTCCTATCCTAGAGATATGTCAAGCAGCTACCTGGAAAACAGTTCACACTTTTACTAAGCAGTACTCCTTGGATATCCAGGCTAGGAGTGATGCTCGATTTGGCACAGCTGTGCTTCACAGCCTATTTCCCAAGTAGGTTCTGTCCCTCCTCCATGGAGGTACTGCTGTGTAGTCTGCATATGTCATAATATAGCAAGACTTCATGTTGTTTGAAGTAAAAATTACTCACCTTAGAAATTTTGTTTCTTCTAATGGAGTCTTGCATATTATGACCTCCCAACCTGCCCCTCTCAGAACCTCTGTTTTGGGAGGTGGGTGGGCAATGCAATATTGGCACTTCTTTGATGCCCACTTTATTTCACCCTCCTTGGGTGCTTAGGTGTTATGCTTAAGTTCTTCTTGAATCCCCCGACTTGAGTCTTTGTTTTGGGATCAAGATCAAAAAGGTGTTTTTGTAGTTAGTAGCCAGCGGCTAGTGTAGGTTTACGGCTTCCACACAGAACCTTAGTGAGTTTTTGCTCATAAAGATCTGACAGTTTAAGTTTGAGCTTCAACAGACAGAGTGTTCATCCGAGCTCGCGCTCAAGATTCCATGCTCTGCATGGAAGTTAACTCTTTCACCTCCGGAGCAGTTCTAACCTGGGGTTATACTGCATATGTCATAATATAGCAAGACTCCATTAGAAGAAACAACATTACTAAGGTGAGTAATTTTTTCTTTTTGGTCAAGCATTCGCTTGGAAGACACAACTTTTAGACATGCAGAAATCACTTTTTGGGGATTTTATTTTGTTTTCCCTCTGCAGGCTGACTGCTGTCTTTTGCAGTGGCACAGACGGCACTGCCTACCCGAGAAGAATGCGCCTCATCAACAGTTTGATCCATTTTTTTATTTCTTATTCTAACCTGTAAAAAGACCCCTCTACTTAATGTCCTTTAATGACTCTCACTCACACCCACAGGCCAGGGATGGATTTAGTGTCATGAGTCATGAATCGTGATTGTATACAGCACACCTCAGTCTACCACCACTTCCTTCCAAGTTTAGCTGACTGACTCCTACAGTTACTGTTCAGTGACCTACTCAACGGTGTGCCTCAGAAAATTTAAATTGGTGATGCAGACATCTGGCGCACGGCTGCATGCAAAGTCCCAGACGAGTTGGTTAATACTTATATGTAACAATAAACTAAGAATAAGGAGGAGGAATAGTGATGAAATTCCATTGGATTTTTATTCAGATTTCTTAGACTGTTACTGTACATACTGTATTTTTATTATATACTGTTAAATTTTTGAACTCTGAACATATTGGGATGCATGATCTCATTTGCTTGTGGGTCCTTAACAGATTAAATTACATCAGGCAAATATTGTAGTGATTGGTGTAAATTATGGTATGTTAGGACTCTTGGCTCACATAGATAGTGAATATGTACGTCCTTCTAACTAGTTATCGTCCCTGGGGGTGGCAGGGGGGAGAGGAGGTTTTATTCCATTGTGGTTCTATTCAGATTCCTTGGACTGTTACTGTACATACAATAGTTTTATTATATACTGTCACATTCTTGAACTCTGATTGTATTGGGATGCATGATCTCATTTACTTGAGGGTCCTTGACTAGTTAAATTCCACTGGGTAAATATTGTAGTGATTGGTATAAATGATGATGTGTTAGGACTCTTAGCTCACATACATCATGGATATACACTTTCTTCTAACAAGTTATCTACCCACAGGGTGGAATGGTTTAATTCCACTGGGTTTTTATTCAGAGTCCTTAGACTGTCTCTGTGCATATGGAGCCTGATATTCAAAATTGTACCTGCCAATGGCGCAAGTGGTTGTGCAGCGCAACTGAGTTGCGCTGGAACAACGAAGGGATATACTGTATTCAAAGGAGTTGTGCCATGGCGCATCTCATCTGAATATACCACAATATGCCCATGGTGCAAATACAATGCACTGGCACATCCCCCAGACAGATCTGAATACCAGGAATGGGAAATGCACCAGCGCATCAGAGATACGCCGTGCACAAATTCCTGATATTTAGACACCAATATGCAAATGGGGCCATAATGCATGCAAGGCGCATATGGGGCCATTTGCATGTCATTATGGACCCATTTGCATGAGTTGTGCAGGGCTGGCCAGTGAAATGCACCTGGCACCCTGCACAGCAAGCAGGTCCCAGTACCGGGTATCGCAGTACTACCCCCTTCCCATCCCGTGCCACCAATCGCCATTGTAACAGAATATTAAACTCCCTGGTGGTCCAGTGGTTCCCCCCTCCCCATCCAGTAACCCATCACTGAGAAATATCTATATTCCAAGTCCCTTGTACTTTAGTGGTACCGCCCTCCCCATCCTGTATCCCCGATCACCGAGAAATATATATATAAATTCCCTGGTGGTCTATTGGTATCCCCCTCCCTGCCCATAACCCCAATCACTGAGATATCATCCCAAGTCACTCCCTGGTAGTCTAGTGGTCCCCCCACCTCCCACCCACACAGGACCCCCTGCCCACCCAGCTCCCCCTCAGTCATCGTTCGGCAGCAATCCCACCCGCATACCTCCATGGCTGCCCACCAAATGACAGCTTACAGTATCTGCTGCAAGCTCATTGGTCTACACTGTGGACCAATGGGCTTGCAGTGCCTACTGTAATAGTCGTTCGCATCTTTGTGAATGAAGGCATCTCTCTCTCTCTCTCTTTGGCCCCCAGTAGCCTCTCTCTCTCTGTCTCTCTCTCTCTCTCCCTCCCTCCCTCCCTCTCCTCTGGATGGCATAATTCACTGATTTATTTTGCCAGCCTGCCCTTGACTTGTACAGAACATACAGCCACACTGAGGCCAGGAAAAGAAAACCCTTTTATTTGGGATTTCTGAGACTGTAAAATTTCTCATGCTCCCCCCCCACACCCTTTGCTCTGTGCACATAGCCACATTGAGGGCAGGAAATGAAAAAAAATTTTATTTGGGATTTCTGGGACAGTAAAATTTCTCATGTCCCCCTTGTAGTCTCTCTCTCTCCTCTGGATGGCACAATTCACAGATTTATTTTGCCAGACTGCCCTTGCCCTGTACAGTACACATAGCCAACCACACTGAGGCCAGGAAATGGGAAAAAAAACACCTTTTATTTGGGATTTCTGGGACTGTAAAATTTCTCATGCCCCCCTGTAGTGTCTCTCTCTCTTCCCCCCTCCCCCGGATCTGGATGGCACAAGTCAAAGATTTATTTAGTCAGCTTGCCCTTGCCTTGTATAAACAACCACATTGAGGACAGGAAAAGAAAAAAAAACTTTTATTTGGGATTTCTGGCACTGTAAAATTTCTTGTGGCCCCCCCCAGAGTCTCCCTCCTCTGGATGGCGCAGTTCACAGATTTATTTTGCCAGCCTGCCCTTGCCCTATACAGTACACAGAGCCAGTCACACTCAGGCCAGGAAAGGAAAAAAAAACTTTTATTTGGGATTTCTGGCACTGTAAAATTTCTTGTGCCCCCCCCCCATAGTCTGTCTCTCTTTCCTCTGGATCTGGATGGCCCAAGTCAAGGATTTATTTTGTCAGCCTGGCCTTGCCCTGTGTACACAGCCACACTGAGGCCAGGAAAAGGAAAAAAACTTTTATTCGGGATTTCGTGACTATAACATTTTTCTTGAGCCCCCAGTAGTCTCTCTCTCTATTCTGGATCTGGAATGGGGATGGCACAAGTAAAAGATTTATTTAACCAGCCTGCCCTTGCCCTGTAAACACAGCCACACTGAGGTGGCCAGGAAAAGAAAAAAAATTTATTTGGGATTTCTGTGACTGTAAAATTTCTCTTGGGCCCCAGTAGTCTCTCTTTCACCTCTGGATTTGGAATGGCACAAGTCAAAGATTTTGCCAGCTTGCCTTTGCTCAGTGTACACACAGCCACATAGTCTGAGGCCAAGAAAAGAATAAACTTTTATTTGGGATTTTTTGTGACTGTAAAATTTCTCTAGGGCCCCCAGTAGTCTCTCTCTCGCTCCCTCCAGTTCTGCTAAAAAAAAAAAAAAAAAAAAATAGATATTGCTTTTAAATTTATTATTTTATCTAGGCTACACAACTGTCTGGCTCTGCACTGATGCAGCAAGCTCCTCCAACCATCCTCTGAACCACAAGCAGCAAATCTGGGCCATGTTGTGCACTCACCATGATTATATACAGTGAGTGAGTGCGCCTCATGTCTATCCCCTGCTCTGTTGCCTGATTGGATGCTGCTGGCTGCCTGTACGTGAAGCGAGCATGCTGACGGCATTCCTATGGCAACAGTACATTCTGTGGCACTCTGCCTGTAACCACAGACCCAGAACTGGACTTCTCTGGTGAAGTCCATATTTATCCAGGTCCATGGTTTAAGGGTTCGATCTGGGGGTTTGGATCTTGGGTGGAACAGTCCGCCCAGCCCTAATGCACATTGTACACGGTACTCCATTTACTGACAAAGGAAAGAAAATAACTTTATTGTAAATAGCATTTCATACAAACTGTATCCCAAAGCACACGGGGGGGGGGGAGAGAATGTTGAAACTACTTCACTGCACAAGGAGATTCAAACAGCAATGAGATAGAGTAGATTACAATGATTACACAGAGTTTATGCACAGGAAGATAGACTTGCTCAAGGTCACACAGTAAATGTGATAGTTGTTGGGATTCAAACCTCAGTCTTCAGTTTCCAAGTTCCATGCTCTTAACCACTAGGCTAGTACCCCAGTCCTTGGTCTAGCCCTTATTTTTCCACTGAACTGGGTGGGGAGGGTGGTAAAGCTGAGATGGGGTGAGTGTTTCAAAGAGGGAGAGGGGCTGAGAAGTAGATGTGCTTGCTGGAGAGGTGGGTGTATTTTTACTCCAAGACCACTTCAGAAATAAAAAAAATGACTCTACCTCATTCCTCTGACCATACTACACTCCCCAGGGCCCAAAGCTGGAAATGGCATAAAAAACATTAGCCAAAAGTGGTTAATTAAACAATATCTTATAAACAAATGATGTAAAAAGAAAAGAAGACATAAGAATCAGTGGATAATGCATAGAGCCAACAGGTAGGGTAGGGTAGGGTAGGGTAGGGTGATAAATACACAGGAGGATTTTGGAAAGCTGCAGGCTGGACTAAGTTCAAAAACTGGGCAAGGGAGCATAAACTCCACTTTAACTTGAATAAGTGTGCAGTGATGCACTTTGGTCAAGCAAATCCCAAGACTCAGTACCATCTCAGTGACACAACCTTGAGGGAAGTTACAGAGTAAAAAGATCTTGGTATCATAACCACTAACGATATAAAGTTCAAAAATCAGTGACGTGTCAGTGCCATGACTGCATCTAAAATTGATTGTATTGCATTAGAAGGCACATAAGAATCTGTGATAAAAGTGTTGTGATGCCCCTTTATACTTCCCTTGTAAGACCCTATCAGGACTATTGTTCCCAGTTGTGGGTCTCCTATACTAAGGTGGAATTAATACATTAGAGAGAGTGCAGCATACTGTGACCAGGATGGTGACTGGACTCAGAGACTTGGCATACAAGGATATATTAAAATCCTTGTGGTTATATGCCTTAAAATACATAAGGCTTAGTGGGGCTCTAGGCCTCCTTTCTTCAGCCTTTAAAAACAATGATTTGTGGGTTTTTTGGGCCTAGAGCTCAAGGAACAGCATTATAACACCAGGCACACATTCTACAACTCAAAGAGGAAACGTAATACTATGCAAAGGGATCACTGGTTTAACCAAAGGGTTATGAATGTCTGGAACAGTCTCCCACTCGAGGTGGTGGGTAGTAAACATATGCCTGAATTTAAAAATAGACTCAACATATTTTTTGCTAGCTACAAAACGGATCCTTCTCTGGATGACAGGGGTGAGCATCGTATAGGTCATCGTCCTTTCTGCTCATAACAATCTATGAGATCTACGAACACTGTCCCTGTCATCGAGGCACAGGTCAGGAAGCATAGGAAAATCAGGAGCAGTTGCAAAATTCACAATAAGTGTTTTATTATTAATAACAGTAAAATAAGAAAAATCAGATTGTTCAGAATAACTATTTACAATGGCAGTACAAACACAGAAAGCAGTCATTTGTCTTCTCAGTTTCAAATCTCAGTCTGTCTCTGTCTCTCTTGTAAAACATTGCAGCTCTTTTTTTATAAGTTTTTGCAGGAGCTCGTTAAGAAAACAGCATGCTTCTCACAATGTCCTTGTCAGTTTCAACAGGTGCAGTAAAAAGAACATTGTGACCCAGAACTGACCTCTTGTTTACATCTCTGCAAGAGGCTTGAAATTTGCATTTCAGGTTAACCCACTGAGTTCCAAATAGCTTTGCAATCATTTCAACATTATAACTATATACTATATACATGATTCACATATATTTTTCATAACTGCAGATATGCACAGGGGGAGAAAAGACAGAAATAGCAAGTGAGGGTAGAGAGCAAGAGACAGAGAATTGCAAGACTGTTGGGGTGATCAAGTCCTAGGTCTCACGAGAAAATTTGGTTGTACAACAAGACAGAGAAGAGACAGAAAAGGAGAGAATAGAACAGATCCTTGCATGTAAACTCTTTCTCCATAACAAGTGGGACAGGGCCATATTCAACCCTGTCATGTCCCCAATGCCTTTTTTTTTCCAGGTGCCTGCCCAGTTGGCTTTGAAGGATTCTGTGCTGTCTGCCTCCACCACTTCCCTAGGCAGGTTATTCCATACTTTCAGCACCCTCTTGGGGAAGCAACGTTTTCTCATGTGCCTATTAAACCTGGCTCCCTTAATTGTAAATGAGTTCCCTCTTGTCCTGCTTTCTCTAGAAATTTAAATGAACCCACTTTCCTTTGGGCGCCTTACATCTGATAATTTTGTACACATCTCCATCAGATCCCTTCTCACTCTTCTTGTCTCAAAAGGGAAAGATTCAGTTCCTCCAGCCTTCTGTAATAAGTCATCTGTTCCATGTCATTATTCATTTTTATTGATTTTCTCTGGAACTTCTACTGCATAAGCAGAGGGGTAGAATGTATATCAAAGTATATACTGTATAAAACACTGTACAGTGCTGGTCATCATAACATACTGTATGAAGGGCATTATTGCCTGGATAGGATGCAGAAAAGAGCAACCAAGATGAAACCTGGCCTCAAAAATCTAAGTCATGAACAAAGGTTAAGGAAGTTAGGCTTACAGTCCCAAGACAAAGGGAGATGTAATGGTGACCTAACAGAACTCTCTCTAATTATGACAGAGATTGAGATTTGATCCATGCAGATTATGTACTATGGCAATAGGTTAAGACACTCAGGGACATAAAGCCCCATATTCGAAAGTGGAGATTAGCAATATGCAGAGTTCCTATTGCCACAAACACACTCAGCAGGTCAGGCCCTCTCCTCCAACAGTGCCAACATCAGAGCACAATAGTGAGAACAGATAACAGGCAGGGTAACCCTCCTGTCTGCTTTTGGGTCTGAATCACCTTTAGTCTCAAGTTCTGGGGGGGATTCAAACTGTGAACCTTATGCTAGTATACCCAATAACAGGCTCAGATACGTACCCTCTTTGGGGATTACGGTAAAATCTTTCACCGGGGCATCCAGCCAGACTTCCAAAATGAACCCTTTTAACTCTATAAGGGACCTTAGGTATAGTTTTACCTTTTCCCAGTTTAGTAACACCATCAAGCCCTTCAAACAGCTGTCAGACTTAACCATGTATACATCACATGCAAAAAGAACTTGGAAGACGCACCCAGGCAGTATCTTAAGAAAATACACTTTACTAAAGATGACAAAAATATAAACACAGATATATATATATATATATATATATATATATATATATATATATATATATATATATATATATCAATATGTCAAAGAGCTCACAATCACATAAAAGAACAAGGGAAAATGACAAAGCAAAACTCCTACCACAATACATTTAGATGTTTGCTAACTAAGATATTACCTCTGGAAGTGCATTTTAAAGTTAGATCAAAGAGCTGTGTCTCTCTAGAGTCCCAAGAGGATATGACCTACATTTCAGACACAGGTATCAGTTTAAACTATGTGTCTCCACACCCTTTCTGTGAGTCATCTAGCTCCTCCTTTTAGAATATAAAATTACAAAAAAATGATTTCCTATCAGGAGGTATTTTAAATATGGTGCCATCAGGAGAAAAAAGACATTTCCTACATATAACTCCTAACTTACACATGTTTCCTTTGAACTTAGCAATCCCACACTGGCACCAATGTGTTAAAAAGCTAACAGGAATCAGCCTAATGACGTCCTGTTTCTGAAGTCATAAAGTCACATTAGGTTTGCACTTCAAGAAGCCTAGGCATGTCATAGAAAGGTAATAAAATGCCATTCTGAAGGAAGTCAGTTAATTAAATGGTTCCTGGTCAGTTTACATATCCTGTAGCTACACTGAAACCGGGGGGGGGGGCGCCCATGGAACCACAGGCTGTCTTATGTGAGACAACCACATACTATATTTTTATATTACAAATATCATACAATAATCATAACCAGCTGGCCAAGCATCATGCTCTTCCCCACCTAGACTGAATTTGGAGGCTCTATCCCCTGCATGGGATGAGCACCCTATGTCAGTTCACTCCTCATATAGACGTGACAAGTCATCTGCATTTTGATTGGTCACTCCAGACCTATGTAAGATCGTCATGTCATACCCTTGCAAGGCAAGACTCCATCTTCATAGTCTACCATTAGTTTTTCCCATTTGTGTCAGCAAAACCAGGGGGTTGTGGACAGTTTGTACCTCAAAATGCTGCCCATATAAGTATGGTTCTAACTTCATTAGGGCCCACACTATGGCAAGACACTGTTTTTCCACAGTAGAGTAAGCTTCCTCCCTGGGAAGTAACTTTTTACTCAGGTACACTACAGGGTGATCTTTCCCTTAGTTGGATGTCTGGCTCAGTACTGCCCCAAAACCCACATCTGAGACATCAGTCTGGACTATAAAGGGTCTGCTATAGTCAGGACTTGTCAATACAGGAGCACTGTACAATTCCTCCTTCAGTCTGGTAAAGGATTTTTCACAGGCTGGTTCCCAGGTAATTTTTCTTTACCAGGTCAGATAGGGGAGCAGCCAGGGCACTGTAATTGGGTAAAAATTTCCTGTAGTACCCTGCTGTCCCTAGAAAACTCCTGACCTGCTTCTGCATTTCTGGTCTGGGCCATGCCTTGATCACCTTTATTTTTACTTGGTTAGGACAGAGCTGTCCCCGGCCTACAACATGCCCGAGGTATGCCACTTCAACCATGGCCAACTAGCACTTCTCAGCTTTAAAAGTGAGCCTGGCCTCCTGTATCCTGCCCAGCACTTCCCTAAGGTGGGACAGGTGTTTCTCCTAGCTGGCACTAAAGATGGCTAGGTCATCCAGGTACACCATGGTGTACTCCTCAGCATCATTTAACACCTGGTTCACCAACCTTTGGAAAGTGGCTGGGGTGTTCTTCATTCCGGAAGGCATTACTTTAAATTCAAATAAGCCTACCGTAGTGATAAAGGCCAACCTCTCCCTAGCTCTGTCAATTAACTCTACCTGCTAGTACCCCATTGTCAGGTCTGTAGTCGTAAGGTATTTCACCCCTCCCAACTTGTCCAGGAATTTCGTCCGTCCGGGGCATCAGGTGGGCGTCTGACTTCATGACTGCATTCAGTCCATGACAGTCCACACAGAAATGAGTAGAGCCATCTGGCTTGGGCACAAGGACTACAGGTGAGGCCCAGGGGCTGTGGGATCTCTGAATTACTCCTAAATCCAGCATTTCCTCCACCTCCCTCCTAAAGGCCTTTTGGACAACCTCTGACACCTGATATGCTGTCCGCCGTATGGGTGCCTGTGTCCCTCTCTCCACATCATGCATTGCTAAGGTGGTTAGTCCAGGCTTGGTACTAAACAGTGGGGCAAAGTCTGCTAAAATCTCCCTTACTTCCTGGATCTTGTCCGGGGCCAGCTGGGGTGATAATTTAACTGCCTCCATAGAGGAATCCTGCTTGCTTTCTTCCAGCAAGTCCAGGAGAAGGTCTCCTTCATCTGTTCCCTCCCCAGGACTACATACTGCAAACACCATGTCAGCCCTATTAGCACATGACTTCATCATGTTGACATGGTACATTCTTTCCATATGTCTTCTGTCAGGTAACTCTATGATATAGTTCATGTCATTTACCTTTCTAACTACTTTGTACAGTCCTGCCACTCAGCCTGCAGCTTGTCCTTCTGGACCAGGATAAGGACCATGATTCCCTGACCCACCGTGTATGAGTGAGCTCTGGCTCTGTGGTCATACCACGCTTTTTGTTTCTGTTGGGTGGCTGCCAGGTTGCTCTGGGCTGTCCCCATAAGCTCATTTCAGCCTTTTCCTAAACCTAAGGATGTAATCCACTATGGGAGTTCCCTGGGTGGCGTGCTTGCCTTCCCAGTCCTCCCAGATAAAGACTAGGGGCCCATGTACCCGGCGTCCATATAAGAGCTCAAAGGGGGAAAATCCTGTTGTCTCTTGGGGCACCTCCCTGTATACAAACAACAGGTGGGGAAGGTATTTCTCCCAGTCCCTCCCATGCTGTTCAGCAAACGCTTGGAGCATTGACTTCAGGGTACCATTAAATCTTTCCACAAGCCCATTGGCTTGTGGATGATAATGTGTCGTGCACCTCTACACCACCCCACACTTTTCCCACAAACATTTCATCAGGTTCAACATGAAGGAACCCCCTCAATTGGTGATAACCTCCTGCAGAAACCCAACATGGGAGAAAATCCCAAGTAAGGCATCTGCCACTTTGTCTGTCCTTAGTGAGCATAGGGTGACTGCCTCTGGATACTGGGTGGCATAATTCACCACAGTCAAGATGAACCTCTTCCCAGAGGAGCTGAGGGTATTTAAAGGACCCACAAATATCCATTCACACCCTCTGGAATGGCTCCTCCACTATGGGCAATGGAATTAGGGCAGCTTGGGTTTTCTTACCTGCCTTCCCTATTTCTTGGCACCGGTGACAAGACCTGCAATACTCCTTCACCTGCTGGGTGAAGTTGGGCCAATAGAAATTCTGGGCCAACCACTGCATAGTGCGCATGATTCCCAGATGACCAGACAAGGGAATATCGTGTGCAATCTTGAGCAACTGCTCATGGTACCCCTGGGGAATGACAAGCTGCCTGCCTATCACCCCTCCCTCTGTCTTAGCATCCTGAGTATACATCAGTCCATTTTCCCAATAAACTTTATGTTTTCAGTCACCTCCTTGTGCTCCATCTGAGTCTGCCCAAGCCCTCAGCTTCTCTAGACCAGGGTCAATTTTCTGAGCAACTGCAAACTCCTTACACATTCCCAAGGCATGGGACAGGTCCCCATCAGTATCTAAACTAGGGTCCCTAGCTCTAGCATTAGGGCACTCTGGATCACTGTCATCCCTAGCCCTCTGAGAATGGGTCACCCCTCCTTCTTTGGAGTAACTCTCCGTAGCTGTTTGGTTAACTGCTACTGGGGAAATTTCTACCCCTTTTCATTAGTCTTCATATCAGGAGACACAGGCTGGGGAACCAGCCTCCCAGTGGTTTCCACAGTGGCTTCAATGGGGTTTGGGGTACTACAGTTTTGCCCTCCCACTTGACAACGGGTAACTGCACACACCATCCCCTGTTGGAGATTGTTGGCAAGGATGACATCAACTGCTAAAGTTTTGGCTACAGCCACCTGTTGCACAGTTCCCCCTGTCTCACCCCAGTCTAGGAGAACACTAGTGAGTGGCAATGTTTTCTCCTCCCCAGTGAAGCCTTTTACAGTCACAAATTTATTGGGTATAAGCTGATCAGGCTCTACTAGATCCTCTTTTACCAGTGTCAGGGATGCCCCTGTGTCCCTTAACCCTAATGTCTGTACACCATTCACAGTGACTGCGTGCATGTGTTCCCTCATGTTCACAGGCATGATTTCAGGGACACACAAACAACTCACTTCTTTCCTAGCCTGATTTTTCATATTGCTTGTCCTTTTGGGACACTGTCTGGCAATATGCCCAGTTTCTTTACAAACCCAACATTTGTTTCTTTTCTCAGAGAAATCTTTTCTTTGAAACCTGGGGCTAACTCATTTTGGTGGAGGCAGTGAAGGTTTTAGCTGCCCTGAAGACGCGCTTTTCCCTTTTTGCACTGCCATGCCAGCCCCATTCACTCACAGAGCAGGTCTGCTCTTAGCATGGTGGTCCGAGAGTTCAGCAGCCTCTTGCTCTGTTTTGGGATCTTGATACTCCAGCCAGGTTTTCAGCTCTGCTGGGCATGCCCCAAAAAACTGTTCTAACAATATAACATTTTCAATTTTATCTACAGAGTTTGCTTCAATTCCTTCTCACCAATGTTTTAAACACTGTGTTGTTTTGTGGCTAGCTCTTTGTAGCTCATGTCAGGGCTTCTCCTGAGCTAACAGAATTTAGCTCTGTATGCTTCTGCAGTCAAATCAAACTTTTTTAAAAGTGCAGCTTTAAGTTTGATGTAATCATTACTGTCCCCATTGTCCATTTGACCCAATGCATCCCGAGCTTTCCCGGTAAGTAGCGGGGATAGCTGAAAGCTCCAGGACCCTCTAGGAATTTTTGACTGAATACAAACTTTTTCAAAGGAATTTAAAAAGACATCCATATCCTCTCCCTCTTTAAATTCAGCTATCAATTTGGAATTTAATTTGTAACCCAGTTCTAGTTAAACCTAAGCCACTTACCTGCTCTGGTGCTGGTGGTTGGAGTCATAGCTTCTCCAGTTCATATTGCCTCTGACGCTCACACTCCTCTTGGTCTGCTTCTCACTGTTATCGCTCCCTCTTCTCCTCTGTGGTTCGTTTCTCTCACTCTGCTTCTTGCCTTTCTCGTTCAGCCTCCCTCTGGCACTCCAGCTCAATTCTGCGCAACTCACTCTGCAGCCTGATTGCTTCTGGCTCCAGAATGCTGGTGACCTTCCCCTGCTGCTGTGGCCCTTGGCTTGCACTGGTCCAGCTGTCCTCCTAACTGGATCTGGACACTGCACTGGCCACTGGCCCCTCTATGCCCAAGGTTTGGTCCTTTACAGTCACAGTCTGTGACTCGATGATCTGGGCATCTGCTGCCATCAGGACATCTATGAGGTTCTGTTTGTTGGTTTTTCCATCATACTGGACTCTTCTGTCCTGGCACAACTGCCTCAAGTAGTCTGCAGTGTACCCACTGTAGTTGGAAGCCATCTTCTTCCCTAACTACAGCTACTCTAACTTGCGCTTTAGAAAAAAAAAAATAACAGGTAGGAACTTAACTGTAAGCAAAATGATATTGTTCTGTTTTCTCTTAAAAAGAAATCACTGCCTTCTTTTGCAAGTGAGCTGTGCAGTATTAGGCTGACACACTGAACAGTTAAAGCTTGTGTTACCAAATATTTTCACACCGTTGCCAACCAAATCTGTCACAAATGCCTTCAGCAGGTCAGGCCCTCTGCTCCCACAGTGCCACCCTCAGAGCACAATATTGTGAACAGGTAACAGACAGGGTAACCCTCATGTCTGCTTTTGGGTCTGAATCCCCTTTAGTCTCATGTTCTGGGGGGATTCAAACTGTGAACCTTATGCTAGCATACCCAATAACAGGCTCAGATATGTACCCTCTTCAGGGATTGTGGTACAATCTTTCACCAGGGGCACCCAGCCAGGCTTCCAAAATGTACCCTTTTAACTCTATAAGAGACCTTAGGTATAGTCTTACCTTTTCCCAGTTTAATAACACCATCAAGCCCTTCAATCAGTGGTCAGACTTAATCATGTATACATCGCATGCAAAAAGAACTTGGAAGACACACCCAGGCAGTATCTTAAGAAAATGTACTTTATGAAAAGTTGATAAAAATATGAAAAATGTAAACTAAGAACAATATATCAAAGAGCTCACAATCACATAAAAGAACAAGGGTAAATTACAAAGCAAAACTCCTACCACAATACATTTAGATGTTTGCTAACTAAGGTATTACGTCTGGAAGTGTATTTTAAAGTTAGATCAGAGAGCTGTGTCTCTCTAGAGTCCCAAGAGGATATGACCTACATTTCAGACACAAGTATCAGTTTAAACTCTGTGTCTCCACACCCCTTCTGTGAGTCATTTAGCTCCTCCTTTTAGAATATAAAATTACAAAAAATGATTTCCTTTCAGAAGGTATTTTAAATAAGGTGCCATCAGAAGAAAAAATACATTTCCTATATATAACTCCTTAATTACACATGTTTCCTTTGAACTTAGCAATCTCACACTGGCACCAATGTGTTAAAAAGATAACAAAAATCAGCTTAATGATGTCCTGTTTCTGAAGTCATAAAGTCACATTTGGTTTGCACTTCAAAAAGACTAGGCATGTCATAAAAAGGTAATAAAATGCCATTCTGAAGGAAGTCAGTTAATTAAATGTTTCCTGGTCAGTTTACATATCCTGTAGCTTCACTGAAACCTGGGGGGGCACCCATGGAAGTGCAGGCTGTCTTATGTGAGACAATCACATACTATATTTTTATATTACAAATATCATATAATAATCATAACCAGCTGGTCAAGTGTCACACCTATCATGAGCCCAAACTAGTGCAAAGCTCTAACTTTGGTACCTTTGAACAAGAGCTGAGCACAGAGTGCCAAACGTGTTCGAATATACCCCACTAGAGCACAGCACTCTGTAAGGCACTAACAGGTGCAATCAGCACAAAAACAATCCCCTGCTGGCCACAGAAAGGTATTTGACAATGGTTATCTCAAAAACTGTCAAGGGGCAAAAGTAGTTAGTGTCCCAAGCTGGTTTGTGCTTTTCCAGTAAGTTGGTGCTTTCAAGCATCCTCTTGCGAATTACCTCTTTCCTCATGTAAGGACCTAAAGGAACTCCAGAAGTTAAAGATCGTACTCCCTAGCGTAGGGCAATGCAGAACAAAGGGTGGTCAGCTCCCTAAACAGTCTCCAAAGATCTACAAAATGATATGCACTCAAAGAAGTCACTGGGACCAGAAAAGTGCAGGGAAAGACTATTTTGAACATACAGCAGCTCAGTTATTTTGCACACTGTAAATATCTTTTGAATTCCATGCATACTGTAAATGCCAACCATCTTTTTCTATACAGATACAATGCGCCAAGTCATGATATACCAGTCAAGCAATGAGATGCATAACTGTGGATGTGACCCGACTGCCCCATCTCAAAAGACTCTTTGCAATGCACTAAATACAATCAAGCTACTGTATGTTCAACATAGCCTTCCTGCACTTTACCAACCTCAGTGACTCCTTTGAGTGTGGATCATATTGTGGATCTAAGGACCTAAAAGGTCATATGACTCCCATTATGGGTGCATGAGGAGCAGGTCTTTGCTCCTTGTATTGCGGGTAGGCTTGGCACTGGTCTGAAGAGGACATGTGTATGTGTATGTGTATGCACCCCACATCCCCAGCATTGGCATGATTAAAATGTAATGCTCTACCTCTTGTGATATCGCCACTCCTGGTCCATGCATTGGAAAATATTTAATAAATTCCCTGGCTGTAATGCTACCCCCCCCTTCATCCCCGGTCTCACTGTCAGCAATGGCAATAGGTATAGCAACCTGTTCATGCATCCTGAGATTCCCCATTATCTGTCCCAGTATATCCAACTTAGACAATTCCCTGGTTTTCCCCCAAGCTCTGCATCTACCCATCCCACTTACAATGGTCAGAACTTACCATCCACTCATCTCTGGGGCTGGTCGCAAAGTTCCACATGCAAGTCCTGTATTGCTATACAAATACTGATAAAGAACTTGCTTGTGGAACTTAGAAAGTGACCATCCATGGACACTAGTGGAGGGTTATGCTGACCACTGTCACTGGGATGGGGGTTACGGGGCTGGCAGGAGATCAGCTGGTACAGGAGCAGGAAGGAGGATTGCTGGATACCAGGGAATTGTCCACCTTAGCTATAGGAGAATCAGAGATTGGGGGAAGGCTTCAGGATGTGGGAACAGATAATTACACATATTGCTGTTACCAACAGAAATATTAGGAGGGGAGGTACCACTAGAGCTAGGAGATTTATTTTTATTCATGCAAATGCTGGGATCAAGGGGTAGGGGTACTAGTAAAGCCAAGGAATGCCTGATTGGGGGGTTGGGAGTTGATAAGTGCCACTGTGCACATTTTTAAGAGTAGGTTTTTAGAAGTGTTAACAAGCACCATACAGGCATCCTGTAAGCATTTCCAAATCCTTTCACCTGCTGTGAACGCTGGGTCTACCTGACCTTAGACTTATTGATTTATTATTCTTCCACGTTATGTTAATGTTTTTTCTCTACTGTATTCAATATGCTTTGTGTATTCATTGCCATACCACCTTGCATTCTTCCCATCCCTGTACTATTGACATGAAGCCTTTGCAAAGGAGTGTATGACTCAAATGTTGTAATTCCGATTGTGTATTAAATACATGAACCAGTGAGCCCTGTATGTATGCCAACACCACCCATTTACATGCACACCTGGTTGTGTTAGCACTCCTGTGCTAATAGATTAGTGCTGTGCTGTCCTTTTGAATATGGCACCCAGCACGCTAACTGACTGCAAGGAATGCAAAGCACAGATAGCAGAGTGCTATTCCTGTTATGGTGCTGCTGAGGCTTTAAATAACAATATGTTGCTCATAGTCTAAAAAGTCTGAAAATGTGAGCTAATGGAAAAATCAAGCAAAACAGTTTGAACTCAAACAATAATACACACATGGAATTAACTCTCAGATGAGGCCACTGAATCAAATTATAATTGCTGTTTACCGTCGATTATAACCCCAAAACAGTACTTAAAATTCTCTGTTACACACTCTATTATACGTGACTGTGTAATGGAAAATTGTCTAGCTCTTGCACACAGCACAACGTGCATTAAAAGTAAGCAGAAAATACAACTGCTTTTGATTTTGAACTCTACCCATATGATCCTAGTTCCCATCATCTTCTAAATTACCGAGCTGTTCAATATCTCTATTCTGTAAACCAGTAATTATAAAAATTAAAACTACTGTATATTCAGCAGGAAACCAAATGTAAAGATAGTAAATGCATTTCTATAAGGTACAAACATTTTGTTTCGAAAAGAATTAGGCTGTCTGGATCAAAGTCTATTTATTTAGAGTTCGTTAACTAGGCAGACTTGCTGGAGAATTCAATCTCCTTTCACAAGAGTGGCACAGACATTAAGAAAAAAACAGCACAATGTAAAGTAAAACTATAGGGGATATCAAGAGCCTACGTTAGTTCAACAAGACTCAGTGTCTATCACATGTGCAGTAGGAATGCATATAAAAATGTTCCTGCAATTTAATTTTTTTTCTATATATAGATTTGTATGGGCTTTTTCTTGGTTTTCTCCCCATATTCCCCGGCCCCAGCACATAGCTGAATGTGAGCGTGGAGGCACACACGCACACCGGAAGCCAGCTCAGCCCCTTCCACCCACCCATACTGCCACCACGGCCCGCTTATGTCACCCCACCAGACCTCCACCTGGTGGGGATGGAACTACGGTAGAGGCAACAACCCACCCCCACCATCCCCGGGACAGAAAAGCAGCCTGACGGCTCATTCAATTCCACTCCTCCCACCCCTCCCCCTATTTCTTATATCAGGGTTCCGTAGAAATGCTGTTCCAGTTTTGTTGTAGTTAAGCAGCTAAAGAATGTTGGACCCATATTTGATTTAATTTTCAGAATTTTCACATCATTTTGACTCAAAGACTTCAGAAAATATATGTTTCAGATTTTGTGAGCAAGCCCGTTATGGTATGTGTGATCTTCAAAGTTACAGTTTTATGAGCAAATGCACACATGTTGACTGTACAGAATACTTCTTATCGAAAGGTAGCCATTTAAATTCTACAAATAAACAACAGTGATGTTCACATTTATTGGCTGTAAGTGCAAACTGTCCTACAGGGTTATACAGAATACCATTGCACTTTAGCTATGGCCCTTTCCCATATCAGAGACCCTAGTCGAAAACAGATAACAAAGAGCTATGAACAATTGTTATCCTAGTCTCTGTAGATTTTGCTTGGTTCTGTAAAGAACCCCAGTGTTTTGGTGTTTACTTTTATTTAAGTGACCCATATGTGCATCAAAATATAAGTAAACAATAAACCACGTCAGAGTGTGCGTTAGACACTTTAACACATGGCTAGGAGGCGTAGTGAGGCACGAGGCCACCGGTCGAGTGTGTCCAGCCTCCTAGCCATGTGTTAAAGTGTATAACGCACACCCTGGAGGGGCTTATTGCACTTATGAAATGGATATATTTAGTGAAAGTGCATTTAGTAGGTTAAATTTCCAATTTAAATTATGAAAAAACAGGTATGTTGGTATCACTTTTAATAAAACAGTTCCTCCGCCTAAGTGTCTTGTGTTCTTTTTTTTTTTTTTTTTGCGCTGAAGGAATTTTGTCCTAGAAACTGCTTCTGTACTTTAGGTATTCCCCACCCCCCCATACTGTGTGGAGACAAGAGAGAAAAAAAAAAGAGTAAAATCCAGCTGTTTGGCTTTTTGTTTTTATATATATAATTTAAAGTTAAAATTTTAAGAGCGAGTGGGCTGGTAGAGAGAGAGACAGAGCGAGTGCACGGGCAGGCAGGTACAGAGATACAGTGAACGTTAGTGAGATAAGCGGTTGTTCCATTTTTTTTTTAATAGATGAACGAGCAGACAGGCTGGGAGAGACATGATGGCTGTACCTTTCTTTTTTTAATTAAAATTCAAAGATGGATCTTAAGGAGCGAGTGGCTGGCTGGTGGAGAGATCGCAGCTGTTCCGATTTTTTTTTTTTATATATACATGACCGAGCGGGTGGGCTGTGAGAGACATCACAGCTGTTTGTTTCGTGCTTCATTCAGAGATTTAACAGACTGAGGTAATGTTAAAAGAAGGTCAGATGTATTCATTGTATTTTTTTGTTGGCAGACTGAAAATACAGCCTGGCATGTCACTTGCAGTTGGTTAAAAAGAAGATGGATGACTTTCACTTTGCCAACATTCTAACTGGCATATTTACTAGGATCAGTGCCCACAGGGTACTGCTGGTCCTTCTTCCTGTGCGCAAGAAGGAATATCACACAGGTATGCACCAATCAGGATACTTAAATTCTAATGCCCATTTCATAAATTAGAATTAAGAACAATTCCTAAGTGTTTCAATCTACCATTTCCAAATACTGTATGTGCCATCTAAAGTTGTAATTCGAAGTTGCCCCTGAGTTTTGTTTAATGTTTTAGTGCCAGATAGAGGTAGTATATTTGTCTTCTTGTTCAGCAAGAGTTGGTTTGATGTCAACTAGATTTTGTTCTAAAATCGAACTTTAAATATTCAGTTGATTCCCTTGAATATGTATATATCACTGCACCATCTGTGTAAAGCAGGGATTTCAGACATTACACATCAAGCTGATTTCTGATTCATAAAAAAGTGAAAAAAAACAAGGGGCCTAATATTGAGCCGTACGGGACCCCATATCTTACAGAACAAGAATAACACATCCGCCTTATGCCTAACTACCTGGGTATGACTGGTCAAGTAATTGCAAAACCAATTAAGAGCAGCCATACAAAACCTAGTTCATTTAACTTTGTAAGTGTGAAAGGGGTAAGAAAAGTAAGTGTCAGACATACAGACCGTATGTTTGGACACACTGAATTCAGTGCACTGTTTATTAAGGCAGATGATAATTCAGAATACAAAGATAAGAAAATAGGCATTAAATGCAAGACAACATATACAGTACATATACTGGAGTAGTAACAGCCCATAATACTAGAAAGTTCCTCAAGGCAACAAATATTCCTATTGTCCTTATTACGGTTAATCAGCAAGGCAGCTTCCTTCCCTTGAAAGTCCCTCTCACAACTGTGCAATGTGAGAGTCTATCTCTTGAGTAGGAGATTGTATTCCTTCTCAGGGTTGAGAGGAATGAGCAGGGTTACCTGAGATCCACCTGAAACAGTTTCTTATACTCCATCTCCTGGATCACATGATCGACTCCTTCTTCAACTTAATAAAAGATTCAGGCTTCAGCATCCCAGTATAACCAACTGAAACAGAACACCATATAAAATACTTGCTATCAAGCACATAAGGGAACAGTATTAAAAACAGCAGTGCAAAAACTTACAAAAAGGCTTAATTTGTTGCTCTGGTTGAAGCCCCACCTCCAGGTCCTCCCATTTAGCCTCACCTGTCCTCCAGCCCTAGAATAAAAAAGATCATTTTGTGGCTGCCTGCTTCCTACAGAGCCTTGGGAGAGAATAGACAGGCACAGTAGCTGGTAAGTTCTACACTGTTAGGTATTTTTTGCTAAAACAAAATAGGAGGACTTTTGGTCTGTGGTATTACACTGTACAAGGTTTACTAAGCAGCAAACCTGACACTTTACCTTAAGGTGTCTGTCTGTCTGATCCTTGATGGCTGATAGGTCACCTTACTCCTGGATAAATTATGGAAGTCCTCTTGTGTTCCAAGAGTCCTCTATGTCTGTTTGGCAGGCTTTGCAGCTTGATTAACAGTGTTGCAACTCTCTGACCACCAATGCCATATCTCCCAGGGGTCAGAGGTGGCTCAAGATGGCACTGGTCATACATTCCATGAGGCACAAACTCCATAGTCCTTGTTTAGAAGGGCTTTCACCCCTAAACATTTATATGTGCCCCCAACTGATATGCATGTGATTGCACCTTAATATCAGTTTGTGTCAGGGCAGTCACTGGGGAAAGTCCGAGTTTGCCTTGAGTGTCGATCACGCTTGTCAGTGGCAGCAAGTGGTTGCCCTTTGATGTCCAGTGATGAAGCCATAGCAATGAATGGTGCAGTTGAGACTGAAGAAGGCAGCTCTCCTCTTCACTCTCCTGATCCACATCGGCTATCCTTGGGATTGGAAAGCAATTGCAGCAACAGGCTGGCCTCTTTAGAGCCAGCCAGGTAAGTGACCACACGCTGAGGGGGTTGGGAATTACAATTATGTAATTACTGACTAGCTCTAATTACAGCCACTTAACCACAGTTTTATTTCCTGTTATAACTGGCAGATTATAATGGGAGGCACAAGACAGCTGTTAGCTGTCACTCTGATACCATATTGCAAGCTGTGCTGACACACAAGACAACATATACATATACTGGAGTAGTAACAGCCCATAATACTAGAAAGTCCCTCAAGGCAACAAATATTCCTAGTGTCCTTATTACTGTTAATCAGCAAGTACATGACAGCCATCGTCACTTTCTATGGTTTTATTGCAATTTTTCCCCCAGTCGTCGGTAATATATCTCTCCTCTTCTTTACCTCTCTAACCTGCCACCCAATACACAGCCTCTTTCCCCTATATGTGTAGTTGCTGGCTGCCTCACTCAAAAGATCTCTGCTTATAACCCCTGTATGCCTATGGTTGATTGTACATCTGCTGACTTCTTCAATTGTAAAATAATGCTTTTTTTTATTTATTTCAACCTTGTACTGTACTGTATATACTTTTTCTTCCTTGTCTATTGTTGCTTTTTGAATACCTGCTTCTGTACTGTACTTTGATGTATTCATGACCAGGTCCACCTTGCAAATGAGCCTTGCTCAATGGTGCCTGCCTGGATAAATAAAGATTTTGATTGATTGATTGACTGACACTCTCACTTTCTCAGTGCCATTACAAGCATTTGACAAACTGCTGCCCCAAACAGTGGCTTTCTTATTTGAAAAAGAACTGTGTCTGACAGAAATAAGGCAGGTACACATTCAAATATGTTCCTGGCAGGTGTAGCAACACTGAAAGATGTGTCAGATCCACACACAGCACAAAGCAGCTTCTACCACACAGCTCAAAGCAGCATTGATGGTAGCTCTCCTTAGGTGTCTGAATTAAAAAAAGTGCAAAGCTTTTCAAAATAATAGTTAGCAATTATAAAAGAAACAATGTTTAGATAGGGGCGAGTAATTTTTTTTTTTTTTTTTTGACACACACCCTCGATATGTAATGCCTTAATAAACCCCTTGAGAGCAACTGTGACATCACACACACTTTGTGTGTGTAAAAATAAATTACATAAGGGTCCTGGACTTCAGGAGGGCAGACTTTGCAAAGTTGGGGGTATGTCTCAGGAAAGCACTAGCAGGGTGGAAGGACTTGGGGGGAGTTGAGAAACAGTGGTCCCATCTAAAAGGAGCTATAGCGGAAGCAACAAACCTCTGTGTTAGGCAAATAAATTAAGGCAAGAGAAAAAGAAAACCACTATGGTTCTCAAGAGAAGTGGCCAGGAAGGTAAGAGTGAAAACGTTGCCTTTCAGGAAGTACAAGAAAACATAGAAGGAGGAGGACAGGGTAGTGTATCCGGAGAAGCAGAGTGAGGCAGAAAAGGCAGTCAGGAGCACAAAAGCGAAAATAGAGGAAACAAACTCTAGCAAAAACCAATATGGCTACATAATTATGATATTTTGAGGAGTGAGAAATGTGTAAACTAGCAAGTTTTGCACTAACCACTGAGCCACTTAACTGCACCTTCTAATTGTTGTGATACACACACACAGACTAATACATATACACATACATATATTCCAGTGTAACATAGCAGTGCACTGTCTACACACATTTTTACAGATTAAAAAAAAGACATCAACAGACTGTTCTCTTCTTTTCAGACTCTGAGGGACATTGGAGGGTGGGGGTTGCCACTAGACACCTCCTTTAAATCAGCAATGACAAGCATAAGGCTGAAACCGATCTGGATAGCGGGGAAATGTAGACTAGCAATTTTTGCACTAACTACTGAGCCACCTAACTGCACTTTCTAATTGTTGTGATAGACACAAACTGACTAATACAGATACACATATATGCATATATATTCCAGTATAACAGCAGTGCACTGTCTACACACATTTTTACAGATCAAAAAAACAGACACTGAGGGACCATTTTCTTCTCTTCAGACTCCGAGGGACATTGGAGGGTGGGGTGTTGCCACTAGACACTTCATTTAAATCAGCAGTGACATGCACAAGGCTGAAACTGATCTAGATAGTGGTGGAATGTAGACTAGCAATTTTTGCACTAACCACTGGGCCACCTAATTGCACTTTCTAATTGTTGTGATACATATACACACACACACACACACACTGACTAATACATATACACATATATGCATATATATTGCAGTATAACATAGCAGTGCATTGTCTACACACACAGAACATTGCCACACGCACACACTAACACACATACACTGCCTTATATGGCATTTATTTACTTATACATCTAACCCTAACTTTTACTGTAGTTAGTATAAGCACTGTGTTTTGCACTAACTTATTGTACTAATCTATGGTATGACTGGGTAATTAAGGTAGTGGACCAGGGCGGTGCAGTGGACGTGGCCTATCTGGACTTCAGAAAGGCCTTCCAACACCATTCCCTATAGAAGGCTGATTAACAAACTGCACAGCCTAGGGGTGGAGCCTAAAATAGATCTGTGAGTGGAGAACTGGCTGAATGGCAGGAGTCAGAGGTTTTTTTTTTGCCACTTACTCTTTTTCTCCCCTGCCCCAGTCAGCCCATGTTCGCGACGGTCCTCCCAGCCCCGTCACTCTGACTTCCCCCAGGTCCTACCTCTCTCCTGGAGTCCTCTACTGTGCCCTTCAATGGTGGGGGTGGCGGTGTGTCTCCTCTACCTGCCAGGACTTCACCTGTAGTCTGGGTTCGCGCTTGGAGTTGCGGTGTACTATGTGTGGCTGGCAGTGATCCAGCAAGCACCTGACATTTTTTCCAGTTTTCCCCTCTTTGTGGTACGTGGAATGTGCTGACGTCAAGATGCACACACCGACATCTGCCACGTCCCCCCCACCTCCTTGAACTCAGGCTGTCTTTCCCCTGGTTTCCACAAGGGGCTTATACAGTGCCAAGTTTGTCCTCACACTCCCCCCGGAGGGGGAGTGCAGTCCTCAGGACTCTCAATCCTTCTCCCCCCCAGCTGACCCTCTGGCTTCCAAGGTCACTCCCAACCCTGGGTCATTGGTACTGCAAGCAGTAGCACTACCATTGCGCCGGCAGGCAAGCAGGAGTCAGAGGGTTGTGGTAAACAGGAGTACCTGAGAGGGAGAGGGATGAGCAGGCACCGAGAGTTGGTGGTTAGCCAGTCCTCTCAATATCTTTGTTGGAGACATTGCAGAGGGACTGGAGGGGAAGATATGCCTCTTCATAGATGATAGAAAAGTATGCAATAGGGTGATCATACCGGGGGTGTTGAAAGAATGAGGGAAGACCCTAAAAAACTGGAGAAATGGTCTGAAGAATTGCAGCTGGGATTCAATGCAAAGAAGTGCAGGATCATGCACATAGGGCACGAGGACCCAGGGACAAAGTATGAACTAGGTGGAGAGGTACTGACCATCACAAAGCAGGAAAGGGACCTGGGAGTAATCATTTTGGAGGACCTAAGAGAAACTAGGCCGTGCGATAAGGTGACTGGAAAGGCTAGCCAGAAGCTTGGATGCATAGGGAGGGGTATCAGGAGTATAAAGAGGGAGGTCATCTTGCCCCTGTATAAGACACTCATGAGAGATCACACCTGGAATACTGAATCCAGTTCTGGAGGCCCCATCTGAGAAGGAACTTCGACAGGGTGGTGGCGTTGCAGTGGAGGGCAACTAAAATGGTGCAGGTCCTGTGGGATAAGACCTGTGAGGAAAGACTAACATAGAAACATAGACTTTGACAGCAGATAAGGACTGCTTGGCCCACCCAGTCTGCCCATTTCCCTACCTATTAGATAAGTTGCAGATCCTAGTTAACCAACAGTCTACATCCTCCTACCCCCACTATAATTGCCTTATGTCTGTCCCATGCATTTTTGAATTCCCCCACTGTTTTTGACCCCATGACCTCTTCAGGAAGGCCATTCCATGCGTCCACCACTCTCTCTGTGAAAAAATTCTTCCTCACCTTGCCCCTGAGCCATCCCTCCTCTGTCTTCAAACTGTGCTCCCTTGTTCTTGCACATCACTTTTTCTGAAAGATGCTACCCTCTTCGTCTTTGTTGATTCCCTGGAGGTACATGAAAGTTTCTATCATGTCCCCCCTCTCCCTCCTTTCCTCGATGCTATACATATTAAGCTTCTTTAGTCTCTCTTCATATGGGTTCTGGTGCAGACCCTGCACCATTTTAGTTGCCATCCCCTTGACTGCCTCCATCCTGTCTATGTCCTTGTGGAGATGGGGTCTCCAGAACTGCACAGAGTACTCCAGATGGGGTCCCACCAGCTGTCTGTACAGAGGGATGATAACTTCCTGTTTTCTACTGGTGATGCCTCTCCCTATGCATCCCAGTATCCCCCCAACCCTCCATACTGCCTTCTCACATTGCCTGCCTACCTTTGGTCATCTGATATGACTACCCTCAAGTCTCTTTCCATTTTTGTAGTTGTTAGTACCTCCACCCCATTGTGTACTCTTCCACTGTGTTTTTGTTTCCCAGGTGCATTACTTTTAAAGCTACCAACTTTCCGAGGTCTAAAACTGGGACGGTCCATCCTGACCATGACCCTGCCCCCACCCCCAAACGTGTCACTCCCACGGGCAACGCCGCAGACAACGCTGCACACAATCAATTACATTTTGCTGATTGCTCTGGCCATACAGCCCCACAGTAACACCAGTAACAACCATTTAGATTAAAACAATACATCATTCTGCTGCAGCAAGTTCCAAATCATGATGTACAGAAAGTTCATTAGAAGCAAACCTGCATTAAATTGTGAGCAGACGTTCGAGCTGCATATATTGCTCCTCCTGACAGTCCCATCCAACCAGCTTACTTTCACCTCATTTGAGGAGCAAATCTCACTTCAGTGACTCCCACCACCACACCAGATTGTTTTCACACTCTTCCCTACAGCTGATCAGGTTTGGGTACCTTAGTTCCCTGCTGCCGGTCTCTTCTCTGTCTGGAGTCCCTCTCAGCTGCTGGCAGGCAAACATACACATGTGCTTGTTTGCACTGCTACCCAGTCTAATCTAACAGGAAAGAACATGCTTTACTGTGCTCTCACTGACATGCTTGCAGTGCAACACAGGCACAGGGGTTGAAGTTGCAATCTGCTGTCCAGCCAGAGCAACGCCACAGTGGTGCTGAAATAATTGTCACTCATGGATTAGCAGTCAGCAAAAAAAAGGGACAAAACTGGGACAAGTAAGCAAAAAAGGGACAAGTGACATTTTGCTAAACTTGTGGTGGCAGTGGGACATGCTGTCTAAAATAGGGACTGTCCTGGGAAAATAGGAACTGTTGGTAGCTTTAATTACTTTGCACTTCTTTGCATTCAGTCTAAGCTGCCATAGTTTTGATCATTTCTCCAACCTTGCCAAGTCCCTTCTCATCCTTCTCCCCCACCTCGTATTAACCCTGTTGCAGATCTTTGTGTCATCTGCAAAGAGGCATACTTTTCCTTCCAGTCCCTCTGCAATGTCACTTATAAAGATATTAAAGAGGACCGGGCCAATACTGAATCCTGCGGTACCCCGCTAGTAGCCCCCCTTTCTTCAGAGTGGACTCTGTTTACTATTACCTTCTATGTCCTGTTGTCCAGCCAATTTTTTACCCAGGCTACCACCCTGGGACCCACTCCCAGGCTGGCTAACTTATTTATTAATCTTTTATGTGGGACTTTGTCAAATGCCTTGCTAAAGTCTAGGTAGGCCATGTCCACAGCCCCTCCCTGGTCTACTACTTTGGTCACCCAGTCAAAATATATATTAGATTCGTCTGACATGACCTTCATGCTGTGAATCCATGCTGCCTTGGGTCTTGTCCCCTGCTGGCCTCTAGGTACTCAACAATTCTTTCTTTCAGAAGTGATTCCATCATTTTCCCTACCACTGAGGTCAAACTAACAGGTCTGTAATTTCCTGCCTCTGCCTTGCTCCCACTTTTGTGAAGGGGAATCACATCCACCTTCCTCCAGTCCTCAGGTACCACACCATCCTCTCAGGATTTATTAAAAAGGGTAGTCAGTGGTGTCACTAGTTCTCCCCTTAGTTCTTTCAGAATCCTGGGGTGAATCCCATCGGGCCCCATTGCCTTGTCAACCTTGAGTTTTAGGAGTTCTTTCAGGGACCTTTCTTCTGTGAATGGACTGGTATCAACCCCCCTATCCAGAGTGCTTTTATTGAGAATACTGAACAAAAGCATTTGTTCAGTATCTCTGCATTTTGACTGTCACCCTCTGCCCACCCCTCCCCCCTTATTAAGCCTCACTATCCCTCTCTTGGTCTTTCTTCACTCACTAATATACCTATAAAAGGTTTTATCCCCCTTCTTAACTGAGTTGGCTAGCTATTCCTCAGTTTGGGCCTTTGCTATTCTAACTGCCTTCCCCGCGTCCTTCTGCTTTAACTGATAAGAGTTCTCTTTCCTGCTCCTTCTGTGATTCCTTATACTTTCTGAATGCTATCTTTTTCTCGCTAACCTTCCATGCCACCTCTTTTGAGAGCCATAGTGTTTTTTTCCTTCATTTGCTTCACACAAAGGCTTGTTGCCTCTGTGATGGCAGTTTTGATTTTGCCCCATTGTTCCTCCACCCCTCCTTCCTTCCCTTTTGCTAATGCATTCATTAAGCACTCTCCCATTCTGCCAAAGTCAGCCCTCTGAAAGCCCAGTACCCTTGCTTTTGTATAGCTTGACTCTATGGCTGTGTTTGTTGTGAACCACACTGTCTGGTGGTCGCTTGTTCTCAGATGGCTACCCACTTCTAAATCCGAGATCCTCTCACCGTCCTCGTTTGAGAGTACCAGGTCTAAGACTGCTCCCTCCCGAGTGGGTTCCAACACTAGCTGCCTGAGGCATGCCCCCTGTAGGGCATCGAGAATGACTGCTCTTGGATGTGGCTGCAGCAAATGTGCTCCAGTTAACATCTGGCATATTCAGGTTCCGACATCAACAATATCTCCCCTTTATCTGCCATTCTAAGGATGCCTCCTATCATTTCCTTCTCCATGTCCTCCCCTGAGATGGGGGTCTGTATATAACCCCTGTGCGGATTGTGGTGCTATTTTCTGTCTCCAAGGTGACCCACAGTGCCTCCTCTCCTCCCTGTTTATCCTTTAGTTCCACTGCTTTGATCTCTTCCCTTATGTAGAGAGCTACTTCTTCTTTTTTACCCTCCCTGTCCCTCCTGTAGATTGTGTACCCTGGTATGTTGACATCCCAGTCATGGTTCTCTGTGTACCAGGTTTCTGTGACTGCCACGATATCCAGGTATCCCTCTTCCATCAAGGCCACTAGTTCAGGATGCTTGTTACCCAGACTACGGACATTGGTACTCATTGCCCTCCATTTCTTGATGGCCTTACCACTTTTAGTCCCATCCCTATACTTACTGTCTTTGCATTTTTCTCCATTTACCCCTGCCCTGCCCCCTATTTACCTCTGTACCTTGGTGATAACCTCGCTAACTACCCTGTTTTCTGGGGGGAGGCTGGAAATTCCCTGCTCCTCTTCAGTGCCTCCCCCCCTTGGCTAGTTTAAAAGCTTGCCAATGAAGCATTTAAACCTATCACCTAGGATCCTGGTTCCTCTCAAGGAGAGATGCAGACCATCATGCCAGTATAGGCCTGTATCCCTCCAGTTGGACCCCCAGTCACCAATGAAGCCAAAACCCTGTGCTCCTCACCAGTTTTTCAACCATTCATTGAATCCCAGGGTGCGGAGTACCCTAGTCTCAGTCATGCCATAGACAGGCAGCACCTCCAAGAAGGTGACCATGCTTGCTACTTGTCTAAGGCCCTCCTCCTCCTGAACTCCACAAACTCCTCCTGCAAAGCTCTGACCCCATTCCCAGCTAGGTTATTTGTCCCAGGTGGAGAATGACATCCAGCTCCCTCTCCTGTTCAGCTGCTCCCACAATCCTGAGGATTCTTTTCCTGTCCCTCCATGCCATGGCACCAGATAGGCACCTTACCTCTCTCTCCCCTCCCTCCCCCAGTTCTACTCCCCTAATGTTTGAGTCCCCCACCAGGAGTTGTTTCCTTCCCCTGTGGGATCCAATGCCACCCTCCTGTGGGTCTCCTTTGTGGAGGTTCCCAGCATCCTCCTTGGTCTCCACTTCAGGTGCCTCCATAGAGGAATAACGCTCGCCCAGAAAGGCATATGAATTGTGGAGAGGTACAACTGGAGGGATGCATCTCTGTTCCACCACCATCACCTTCCCTGAGCCCACTGTAGTCCAACCCCTTCTTATTCTTACTCTAAAGGAGTTAAATATGTATTCCCTGGAGGAAAGGGGTGGGGGACATGTCAGACATACAAATACATCACCAGTATAAACAGAGTGCAGGAAGGAAGCATCTTTCAAAGTAAGAGATGCTCCAAGTCAAGGGGGCCCAAAATGAAGTTAGAGGGGGGAGGGCTTGGGAAACATGAGAAAACATTTTTTCGCGGAGAGGGTGGTGGACACCTGAAATAGCCTACCAGAGTGCATGTTAGGGGCTACAATGGTCACAGAATTTAAGAAGGAGTGAAGTGAATTAGGTTAACTGCCTGTATTGATTATTTTTCATGTTTAAAGAGTGGCATGATGAACTACATGTTTTTATTTTGTGATAGCAGAGTAAGATAGTGACTTCCTAGAAAACTTAGGTCAGGTAATTATTTGTATTTGTGTCTGGTTAAGGTTTTGATATAGTATTTAAAAATAAACTCATTTTGTAGACAATTGTGTGGCCATTAACAAGTTTTAATAACATGTTTTAGTGATTTTGCATTGTCCATATTGATATTTAGGAACATAATTTAATAATGTTTACACACACAGATTTTTTGAGAAAAAATGTTTAAATAAAGCAGAAAAGGAAGTGTATACATTGTGGAACTATTATGGTAATGTGGATACTAATCCACTCCATCTTCCAATTGAGGCTGGCAGTATAGCCTAGAGGTTATGAGCTATGAATGCTTGATACATCCAGCAAAGTTGGGTTTGACTCCCACAACCTCCACTTTCATTTTGTGTGACTATGAGCAAGTCACTTAACCACTCCAATACTCCCAGGTTGCCCTTGAAAACAGGCACTCGTGCCTAGTGGGCCTTACCCAGTTACCAAAAGATTAAAAGCAAGCATTTGTCAATGCCGAATGTTGTTTTGCTGGCATTGGCACTGCTAGTGCAGGACTTAGTGAGCTGCATAATAGGAATGGCAGTGAAGTATTGAACTGACGCTAACCCCACCCCCACCCTGCAGAGACTGACAGGAGTTGGGTGTGCCTTTGTGTCATCGGCCATAATGCTCACACCATTTCACCACACCCTACCCTGCAGACACTGACAAGTGTTGCGTTGTGCCTTGGGATCCTCGGGCCTTACACTCACCCCATTCCATAAAGAAATGCGCTGAGATGGGTGCAGTATAGGAGAATGGGGTGAACTTTGGGACCGAAGACTCCAAGGCACACCTTGATGCCTGTCACTGGCTGCAGGGTGGAGGTGGGGGTGGAATGGTGTGAGCATTACAGCTGACGATCCCAAGTCACACCCCTGATGCCTGTCAGTCTCTACAGGGTGGGGCATTACATTTGGAAGCCCTAATGTCCCAGGCATTTGTTGGTATTTTCACTCCAAATTTTCAAAATGGGCTTTTTGTGACCTCATCTCATGAACAGTGGCACTATCAGTTCATTAGCTGAAAGGTGATTCTGCATAGCGACTGCGCCATTTGGCACCACAGGTGTGAAAACACATTTCGGTCAGTATGTGAAAAATGACAGCTGTACTGTTCATGAGGAGGTTGAAAAAAATGGCAGTGTTGAAAATCTAGAGTGAAAATATAAAAAAATTAATAACGTTATGAGCATGCGTACAAACTGTGCAACACATGCCTGTAATGCAATTATTTGGGGGGGGGGGTTTAATCACATTTTCAACAAAGGCATTTTGGGACCTCCCATCGTGAACAGTGGCACTGTGATTTTGTTAATCTGCCCTGAAAGTTGATTTCTCACAGCGACCACGCCATGGTGTGCCACAGGTATGAAAATACATTTCGGGCAGGATATGAAAAATGACAGCTATACTGTTCATAAGGAGGTGTGAAAAAATAGCAATGTTGAAACTCTGGAGTGAAAATATTGAAAACTGTTGAAGTTACGAACGTGCGTGGAAACTGCAAAGCACGCTTGTAACGTAGTCATTTTTGGGATTTTTTTTCACCAAATTTGTGACATAGGCTTTTTGGGACCCCACCTCATGAACAGTGGCACTGTCATTTCATTAATCAGTCCCAAGGTGATTCCGCACAGTGACTGCGAAATCACCTTTCGGGACTGAGTAAGATGACAGTGCATATGTTCATGAGGTGGGATGAACCCCATGTTGAAAATCTGGTACCAAAATTCCCAAAAATGGCTGAGATATCCCCCTAAGTTGAAACCTCCATTGTCTGCCATTATAAAGCTTATCGCATTTTGTTCAGTTCCCAGTCAGCTTTTGAAGAGTTCAGGCGTGTCCCTCTCACAGAAGATCTGCAGCGCTGGCTCTCTGGAGGTAAGTATGGGGGTGAGGGTGAAAGGGTGCGGGGAAAGTGGGGTGCACAGAGGTGGAGGGGTTGGGAGGGGCGTGGCGGGACAACGAAGACTTTTTTTTTACAGGCCATAAAGAACTGTACTTGAGGAACTGTTTTCTTTATTTACAGGTTAAAAATGATTGGAGCACACTGGGTGGGCTCCCCACTGTGCTCATGGTTTGGGGATGGGAGACATGATGCTGATGGGGTTGGGCACCCATCAGCAAACAAATTGAACTGGGGGCATGCCGACATGGGGATTGGGCATCCCCGATGTCAGCTTTGTGGGGATTGTGTGGCAGGCAGCAGGAGCCACCATATTTATTAGAGAGTTTCACTAGGAAAGGCACATAATGGAGCCTTGTCATCTGACACTCTAATGAGGAAACTGCACCTCATTGGAGTGGGAGATTTCTTTCAACTCTGTAGCTGTCTTTGAAACTGCTGTCATCGCTAGCATGCTTGCCAATTGGTGGCTGAGGGACACACCCACTAAAGTGTTTCCTGCATTCACCAACACTGACACACCTCTGAATGTGCTACTACTGCAAGATGTTGCTTGCACACATACAAGACAACATAAAAATTGATTATATGAATTATTTTGTGATGTATGTTAGCAGTGAAACACTGCATACTAATTTGATGATTATTATGTAAATTTCAACCAATTCCCTGATGAAGTCTTTATGATCTCGAAATGTTGTATGGTTTGGAATAAACAATATTGTTTGATGAAAAATAAAACTGTGCACTTCATGTGACAGTAGGTCTCTAGTCTGATTTCTCATTATGCTTCAGTTTTTGTCTGGCCTGTCTGAAGCCTTTCAACATAGCATCTGAAATTTGAAACCTCCTTCCTCACGCTCTGTTACCCTTTATGCCTGTGAAAATCTGAGTGACGTCACATGTTTATGACCTATGGAACTTTCTTCAAAGATAATTCTACCCAGACTGAAGCTTACGACACAAAATAGTGCTTTGAAACTATCCTCAGCAGACTGCTACAATTAATTAGTGTACTGATAACACAAAACATTCAATATTATCTAGTCAGTTAGGAAGCAGGAGGGCTCCCTTTTTCTACTGAAATAGCAAAACGACTGCAGGGCTCTTCCCACTGCAGCCATAAAAATAGTCCAGGCAGTAAAGAAAGGGGAAAAGATGTTTTAGAGGTACGTTAGTGAAAGGAGAAAGATCGGGGTGGGATTGTAAGGCTTAAGGGGAAAGAAGGGGATTGTGTGGACGTGGACCTGGAAAAAGCAACAATCCTGAACAAATATTTTTGTTCAGTTTTCACTGAAGAAGGGGAAGGAGAGAGACCACAATTAATGGACAGCAACAAAAATGGAAGGGAGGTGGACACTAGTCCATTTACAGAGGAGAGAGTCCTAAAGGAACTCGCTAAATGAAAGTGGACAAAGCAATGGGACCAGATGGGACACATTCTAGAATATTAAAGAAGCTTAGGGAGGTGCTGGCAGCACCACTGGCAGTCCTGTTCAGTGAATCACTGGATACAGGAGTGGTTCCTGAGGACTGGAGGACGGCAGATGTAGTCCTTCTTTACAAAAGTGTGAGCAGGGAGGAGGCTATAAACTATAGACCAATCAGCCTTACCTCGGTGGTGGGGAAAATGATGGAATCACTGCTAAAAGAAAGGATTGTGGAATATCTAGAAGCCAGCAGTGCACAGGATCCAAGGCAGCATGGATTCACAGTGGGAAGGTCATGTCAGACAAATCTGATAGATTTCTTTGACTGGGTGACCAGGGAGGGGGATCAGGGGAGAGTGGTAGATGTGGCCTACCTGGATTTCAGAAAGGCCTTTGACACTGTTCCACACAAGAGGCTTGTAAACAAGCTGGGTAGCCTGGGAATGGGTCCCAAGATGGTAAACTAGGTAAATTGGTTGAAAGATAGAACATTGGGGGGGGGGGTTAAATAGAGCTAAATGTATCATGGCAGTGGGGAGAGCCAGTGGGATACTAGGGTGCACTGAGAGAGGTATCACCAGCAGAACAAAGGAGGTGGTGATGCCACTGTACAACTCATTAGTGAGACTTCATCTAGAGTACTGTGTCCAGTTCGGAAGGCTGCATCTCTGAAAGGACATAGACAGGGTAGCGGCAGTTCAGAAAGGGACAACAAAAATGGTGCAGGGCCTGCACCATAAGTTATATGAGGAGAGACTGGATGACATAAATATGTGAACCCTGGAAGAAAGGTAGGAGAGGAGGGATATGATAGAGACCTTCAAATATCTCAAAGATGTAAACAAGGTACAGGAGGTTAGCATTTTTCAGAAAAGAAGACGTTCTAGAACAAAGGACATGACATCAGACTGGAAGGGGGCAGATTAATGTGTAACATGAGGAAGTATTTCTTCACGGAAAGGGTGGTGGATGCCTGGAACAGCCTCCCAGCATAGGTGGTGCGAGCAAATTTGGTAGGGGAATTTAAAAATAATAAATAATAATAATCTTTATTTTTATGGCGCCTTTCAAATATTAAGGCGCCTAACAAAATTTAAAATCAAATGTCAGACATCACGGAAACATTAATTATATAAATCAACTAATACCATTGCACAGTCATTCGCCAAATGCTTGGTGCCATAAATATATTTTTAAAGCTTACTTATATCCCTCCACGGTCATGCACCCCTGTAACCGATGGGGCAGAGAATTCCAAAGGGTTGGGGCCACATGCATAAATGCTCGGGCCCCAGAAGATTTCAAGCATACCCTTGGAATCTCTAGTAACCACTCATCGGCTGAGCGGAGCCCAGGGTAGTAAGGAACCAGAAGCTCTTTCAGGTAGTCTGGGCCCAGTCCATGTAGGGCTTTCAAAGTCAGAAGACTGACTTTGAAGGTGATCCGCCACCGTACCGGCAGCCAGTGCAGTCCGCGCAGCACTGATGAAATATGACAGGACTGGGGAGTTCCCATCAAAAGCCAGGCCGCTGCATTTTGCACTAGCTGTAGGCAATGGATTTCCACCCCCAGTAGCCCCAGGTAAAGGGAGTTTCAGTAATCTAAGTGCGAGGACACAAAGGCGTGGACCAGCGTAGGAAGATCACCGGATGGAACAAGGTGCTTAATCCTGGAGATATTCCTCAGATGGTACAGAGAGGATCTGACAACAGCTGACACCTGCCAAGGCAGGGTCAGCCCTTCGTCAAAAATTACCCCATATTTTCGCGCCTGTTCAGAGGTCAGGTGATGACCCCAAGAAAAGTCCTGAGGGCGAACCAGCCCCCAACTCCCCTATCCGGTGTGCTGGATCCACAACCAGCACCTCAGTCTTTTCCTAGTTCAACTTCAGCCAACTGGAATCCATCCACTCCTGTATTTCTGTGGGACAGCTATTAAAGACCAAGAGAGCTCCATCCTGATCAGGTGCAAAAGAAAGGTAGGGCTGGGTATCATCAGCATAGCAGTGAAACCTCAGCCCATACCTTCTTACAATGTCTCTGAGGGGCAGCATATACACTGCGAACAACATGGTATACAACACTGAGCCCTGAGGGACCTCACATGACAGAGAAACTGGGTCCGAGGAATGAACCCCGGACACCACTCTCTGAGTTCTTCCCATGAGGAATGATGTAAACCACCCAAGGACTGTACCTGACAGTCCACAGTTGAACCTCTGGTGACCAAGTAGAAATCCATGGTCCACAGTGTCAAATGCTGATGAGAGATTCAGAAGAACCAAGATGGAACAGCTCTTCCGGTCTCTAGCCATCAGGAGATCATTGAGCAACCGAACCAGTGCTGTCTCAGTACTATGTCTCTTTCGAAATCCAGACTGCATGGGATAGGCATAGAGGAACCCTAGCAATAAGAAAGAGGGTAAAGCCAAAGATCAAAAAGAGTCAACGGTTTTTGTAGTGTCTCAGGAACATGGGCACACTGGGTGGGCCTTTTCTGCCATCATATTCTGTTTCTATGTTTTTATGTTACACACCCCTACCTATACATTATTCTCTACATGAAGGTGAAGTATTAGAAAATGCTATCTATATAGCATGTAAACCAGGAATACAAACCTAATAATCTCCTACAGTATCTTAATGACTGGACAAGAGCTATGGGACAAAAAGTATGCACGTTTCTTTACAGGACTCGGATCACTATCTAAATGCGACTGAGTCATGAGAAAAAAGTTTAAGCATTAGAAGATTTCATTGTTGGAAAAATTCCAAATATATTTTTCTAAATTTTAAAGAACAGGCTTAGATAATTTGCTAGCATCTCTGGGTCAGTATAATCTGAATTTTCTCCTTGTATCTTATCTGTCTTGGTCTTGGTAGTGGAATTTAATGTTTGTACATTTTTCAAAACTTTACTTGAGTCTTTGAAATTACTTTGCTGTTGTTTCTGATATAATTCAATATTTGATAAGCACAGAGTATCTGTTTTTTTACACTCAGTTAAATTTTATTTTTACCAGGAAAATACACCATTGAGCAGACTCATTTACAAGGTGGTCCTGGGAGGATGCAACATAAGGGATGATACCAAACAGCATTTCATACAATGACAATACCTAACATCCTGATTCTAGTATTCACAATGAGGAAACAATACAGGGTGAATATATATTTGGTAAGACTAACATCAAAGTTCTTTATTCACAGTTAGTATACGATAGTCTCCCTGGATTCAGTAGGGCAGTTTGTGAAAAACAAGAAGGAGGGTGAGGAAAAGGTGTTCAAAGGGATTTGGAACCTGGGTGAGGAAGTGGTGTTCAGGAGGATTACATATATAGGGAAAATCAAGAAAGAGCAGGACAGGTATGATAAGGATAGATCATCAGGGCTGTGAATGAACAGGGCATGTACGAGTAGGAAAGTCTATAAGGGTTGAACAAGTCAATGAGTAAATAGCAAGGTGGATAAGTTAATAATATAGGGGAGGGAGGGATAAGAGCCATGTTAGTCCACCTCCTACTAAAATGCCTCCCCCTCATTTACTTTCTAGTACCCTCATCCCACCAGCCAGCCATCTCCGCTGGATCACTGGTACCAATACCAATACCAACAATTTTTACCAGGAAAAGACACCATTGAGCAGACTCATTTACAAGGTGGTCCTGGGAGGATGCAACATAAGGGATGATACCAAACAGCATTTCATACAATGACAATACCTAACATCCTGATTCTAGTATTCACAATGAGGAAACAATACAGGGTGAATATATATTTGGTAAGACTAACATCAAAGTTCTTTATTCACAGTTAGTATCGATAGTCTCCTGGATTCAGTAGGGCAGTTTGTGAAAAACAGGAGGAGGGTGAGAAAAGGTGTTCAAAGGATTTGGAACCTGGGTGAGGAAGTGGTGTTCAGGAGGATTACATATATAGGGAAAATCAAGAAAGAGCAGGACAGGTATGATAAGGATAGATCATCAGGGCTGTGAATGAACAGGGCATGTACGAGTAGGAAAGTCTATAAGGGTTGAACAAGTCAATGAGTAAATAGCAAGGTGGATAAGTTAATAATATAGGGGAGGGAGGGATAAGAGCCATGTTAGTCCACCTCCTACTAAAATGCCTCCCCCTCATTTACTTTCTAGTACCCTCATCCCACCAGCCAGCCATCTCCGCTGGATCACTGGTACCAATACCAACAATTCTCCCAGACATAGCTCGCACTCACCCAACACTTACCATGCACACTGGCCTACAACACCCACCCCCCGTGTACCATACCACCACCTGCCCTGGCCCCCTTTGGCGGCTAATCATTCTCGCCCTCCCAACCTGGCAATCTCTACCCATCCCTTGTTCCCCAAAGGTCCCTTCCCCAACCCCTCATACCCATAGGAAATATACATATCACCTGTCCAGAACTGTGGTCCTCCTTCTACTCTTAACAGGCAATATCCATCTTAACCCAGGCCCCACCCAGACCAACCCACCAGGTGGGTCCCCCGGTCTGAGAGTTGCCTCCATGGATATATGCAGTATATTGAAAAAATTCAATACCCTCCAATGCTGGGTCATGCTTCACAAATCAGACGTCATTGCACTGGTGGAAACCTGGCTATCAAAAAGCACCCCTGACTCCTATGTCACCCTCCCTGGCTACACCCTATACCGGGAGGATCGTGTAGGCAAACGCGGGGGTGGCTGTGCGATCTATACCAGGGATTCTCTCACTGGTCAAGCACTCCCTGCCCCGACCATTGCAAGTGGGGCACAGGCTCTTACCCTTAAACTTACTCGACCTTCCAGGGGCCCCCTTTATCTCACCTCTGCCTACATTCCACCAAAGAACCAAAACCCGGCACTATTAACCTTAACTGATTATTTTGCCACCCTCCCTCACAGGGCTGAGCAAGTCCTTGTGGGGGACCTTAACGTGAACTGGCTCAGCCCCACCTCCACCACCACCCAGGACTCCTTTGCTGCCATAGATCTGACACAACTAATTTCCCAACCCACAAGAGTAAATCCTAAGAGAGGTACCAGCACCCTCCTAGATGTTATCATCACGAACCGCCCCAAAAAAATTCTGGACATCCAAGTTCTCCCTGACTCACTCAGTGACCACTCCCCTATCCTATTCCGCTAGGCGTCCACCTCGCCACGACCCACAGCCCAGCACATGCTCCGCCGGCATTTCAGACCAGGTGGGCTGAAAAACCTCAGGCCATTTCTTGCCCAAACAAACTGGTCCCCCATTCACCACGCTCCTGATATAGACACTGCCCTTGCCTTCTTTTCCCAAACCTTTAACAAAGCCTGCAACCTCTTCACACCCCTCACAGCTGCCCGAACCAAAAAACATAGTGTGCCTTGGATTACCCCTGCCCTATTACAGTTGCTCAGGCTTAGGGATAACCTATGGCACCTTGCAACAGAAACGGGCCAGCCAGCTGATAGGCAGGCCTACAACGCTGCGTGGAATAAGTGCACTTGGGCCATCAGGAAAGCCAAGGCCGACCACTATCAGACCACCCCCACCTCCTCCTGGGGGTGTGCCTGAACTTTTTGGGATAATGTTAAACAATTGAACGAGAGTGCACGCTCCCCTCCCCCGTCCCAGATCACCATTGATGGCACTACCGTTACGGACCCTACAAACATAGCAAACTACCTCAACACATCCTTTACAGACCTCAGCTCTATCCTCCCCAGTAATTTCTTTGACCCACCACCCTCCCTACCAGCCCCAGCCCTCCAACACCCTAGCTTCCACCTATGTAGGGTAACTGTCCAAGAAGCTAGACCCCACCTGATCCGTGCACTAAAAAGCAATAGTCCCGGCAACGACTCCCTGGACCCCAGCATTCTCCGGCTGGTACTGGATCAGGTCCTTGCCCCACTCACCAGCCTTCTCAACAAATCCCTCTGCCTGGGGCAATTCCCTACTGTATGGAAAACCGCCATTGTTACTCCCATTCACAAAGGGGGTGACAGGTCATCAGCCAGGAACTACCAGCCTATCTCCATACTCCCGCCCCTCTCCAAAGCCCTTGAAAAACTGGTTGCCACGCAAATCACTGAGTACATGACCAAACACAGCGTCCTCTGCCCTGAACAGCATGGTTTCCATGCTGGACACAGTACTGGCACTGCACTAGTGGAATTTTCAACATTCCTAGACTCCTCCCTGGACTCTGGCGCCCTAGCCAGGGCAGTGTTCATCAACCTCTCAAAGGCTTTCAACACTGTCTCCCACCCCCTCCTGCTGGATGCCCTCTGCTGCACTAGCTTCACTACTGGACCACTCACTTGGTACACCAGCTACCTATCTGCCCGCTCCCAATGTGTCAAAATTAATGGGACACTCTCCAAAACTTGTCCCATCCACTTAGGGGTCCCACAGGGCTCCATCCTGGGACCCTTACTCTTCTCACTGTACCTTAACACCCTGCCCAGTGCATGCACTGGGAAAATTCTGCTGTATGCAGATGACGCCGTCATCTTTGACACCCACCATAACCCTACCTCCCTCCAGAACTCCCTGCAACTTTCCTATAAAGATGCAGAAACCTGGTTTAAAGAGCACAGACTGGTCATAAATCTCAAAAAAACAAAAACAATGCTCTTTGCCCACCCCCAAAACAAAGCCAGCAACTTCCCACTCCATATCCTCCCCTGCTCCAAACAGCCACTAGAGCAAGTCCACTCCTACAAGTACCTTGGGGTCACCTTTGACTCAGCCCTCACCTATCACACCCACATTGATGCACTTGCCTCAGCTACCAATGTGCGGCTTGGTATCTTATACCATTACAAAAACGGTCTCCTCCCCACTGCCCTCCGGCTTGTGGTGACATCGTTGATATTATCCCTGGTTGACTATGGACTACCGGTCTACGGCACTGCCGATACAACTGCCCTCAATAAAATTTGCCTCATCCTAAATAAGGCATGCAGGCTAATCACTGGGGCCCCTAGGCTCACACACTCGTGCCAGCTCTATGATATGGCAACACTGCTGAACTTAGATGAACGACTGCGATATCAAACATGCCTAATAGCAAAAAAAGCTCTTCTAGGGCTATCCCTGCCCGGGCTGACAGCCTCCCTCCACCTAGCCCAACCCTTGGTCTGCACACGGACCTCCTGCAAGTCCACTTTTCAGGTACCCAGATCTAGGAGCTCCCATGGACAGAGGTCATTCCGCTATAGAGCCCCATCCTGGTACAACTCGCTCCCTCTCCCCATCTCAGATGCCAACATGATTTCCAAATTCAAAGCTGCACTCAGAAGCGAGCTACTCAACACGCGTAGCTGCACCTGCCTATAATCTGAGGTGCAACACTCTGTGCCCTGACAATCCCCTCTAGGTAGCATCCTTACCACACCTCTTTAAATCCTATCCCTTTTCTGTTTGTATTGCCATTATTCCTGTTGCTTGCCCATTCTCCATGCAAGTATGTACCACTTCTGATTAAACTGCTGTTACACTGTTGCCTTCTCGTACTGTTGTACTACTATGCACCATTGTAACCATACTGGCTTATCTGTATAATTGTCTTTATCACATGTGCCTGCTATCTATGTAACCTATATCCTGGAACCCACAATGCTTGTATATATATTTGTCATGTTCATTATCACGTGAGCCTACAAACTATGTATCTCATATCCAACTGAGAATGTTTTGTATTTTGTATCTTATATCCAACCGAGAATGTTTTGTATTTTGTATTTGTCCTCTATGTGAAGAGGTACCTTTGGAAATGAGCCTCTGGCTCAAAGGTTGTAAACTGATGTGCAAATAAATACATAAATAAATAAAAGCTCATGGGGATTGTGGAACCGAGGACAATTGGTGGAGACAACTACAGTAGTGTCTACGTACAGCTAAGGGAGTACAAGTGCTAATAGGCGGAGGCTAGGCAGCAGTTACAACTTTCCTTCAGTGATTGTCTAAGTGCGGTTTTGAAGGCGTTCATCCCAACAATATGCATGAGTTTTTAGGATCTTTGCAGTGTATTGCGGAGGGTTGGGAGGGCATGGCTTAGGGATGAGGAACCACAGCAAGTACGGATTCTGGGTATATCTAGTATAATATATGAGTATCTTCTGAGCGGGTAAACTCCAGAGGTGTAGTTAAAAAGGTTAGCGATGTAGGAGGGCAGCTTGTTAGTAAAAGTTCTGTAGACCCAGAGAGAGGCATTTTTTATTCTTCTAGTGGTAAGTGAAGTACAACCTAATTGTGCATAGAGGGATCAGTGGTGAGTATTAAATGGAGCTCCAGTGATTAATTTTAATGCTCTGTGGTACAGAGTATCCAGCTTGGCTAGAGCAGTGTTGGAACAATGGCTACAAATAAAATCAGCGTAGTCAACAAGGGGGGGAAATGGGATCTGAGCCAGTCTTATTTTGGCCTCGTGGTTAAGCAGATACCTGATTCTGAAGAATAGGCCTAGCCTTTGTCGTAGCTTTTTGGAGGGTTCCTCTATATGTGAAGTGAATGATAACCTGCAATCCAGATGCCCAGGTATTTTAATTTCTCCACTATCTCTAGTGGTTTCCCCAAGGGGTTCTTGATCTGGAGTTTAGTATTAATGGAACTAGTACTATTAGGTTTGGCTTGAGGAGATATGAACATAATTTTGTTTTTTTTAACACTGAGCAACAACTTTAGTTGCAAGAGGTTTTGTTGCAGCAGGTTGAACTCCTGCTGCAGTTCTATACTTGCAAGCTCAAGGGTAGGCCTAGCAACGTAAAGAACTGTGTCATCTGCAAAATGATGAACACTTCACATATTCTGGAAGTGTCCCAGAGTAGCCCCCCTTTGGCACGTGATTCGACAGAGGGTTGATCCTTTACTAGGATTAAATGACCTCTTCACTCCCAAAATTTGCATTTTGGGAGATTTTTCCTCTGTTACAGTTAACAGCAGGAAATTTCATATTGCCCTTATAGCGATGTCGGTTAAAAATCTGGTTTTGCGTCATTGGAAAGACGCGACCGACATTGCTTATAATGAATGGTTGCAAGAGTTGTTGGCAAATCTGCATTTGGAAAACATGATAGCTAGCCTACATGATCAGTCCCAGAAGTTTCAGAAGACATGGGGCCCTTTACTGACATTGTATTCCTTACAGGCATCATAGAGGTTTACCGTCCTTCTACTTTTCCTCCGGATATCGTACTCTGTGTGAAGAAATGGGGAAAGGGAGGGGAGGGGAAGAGTTGATCTAATCTCTGCTCGTTGGTCCTGTATCACTTGTATGTATGCTTACTAGATCTCTTCGAAAATGTATAAAAATGAATAAAGTTTGAATGGAAAAAAAAAATGATGAACACTTGCTGTACTGATTTTGGCGTCAGTATCACTGATATAGATTGTGAATACTAATGGTCCCAGTACTGACCCCTGAGGAATGCCTCTTTGTAATGTTTTAAAGGAGGAGAGATCGCCTTGGGCTTTGACCTGTTGTTTTCTACCTATCAGATAAAAAGCGAATCATTTCAGAACCATGTCATCCAGACCAATATCTCACAACATAAGTAATAATAATTACCAAGGCCACTGATTTACAATAATTAAAATAGTGAAATTCCTTTTTCAAGACTTGAAATTCAGGGAATTGTACCAGTGATAATTAATCTAATTTCTGGCTTTTACCGGGATTCTGCTTTCATTTATTTAATATGCAGATAAATAATCAGAATCAAAGAACGCTTAATATAATGTATATCCCTTCCTTCTCCTGGTTACTAACCCCTACTTGCTACACTAACACCCTTTATCCACCACACATATTTTCTACTTGCCCCAACTGGGATTTGAACCTTTAACCTTCTATACCACAGGCAACCACCCCACCACTGAGCTGTCTGCAGGATATAAAGTTAGGTGGAAGTTTCTCTCCCTTATTCCAACTCCCCTCACATTCCTTTTTTCCCTTGAACATAGCCCATACTCTCACCTTGTGACTGTCTCCTGACCTACCATACTGCCCATTAAATTACTTTACCCTCTCATTTTTCTAATGTTAAATATGGACCCCACTGTCCCAGCCTACGCCACTGACATTCACACCTTCCACTCCCCAATCCTAGTTGGTGGATTACCGTCATCAAGTACCATAAGTGCCCCCACAGTCCACCAGTCCAGGCCCTCCTTGTAGATTGGTCTCAATGCATGCTCAGTGCCTATCACACCCCCCTTACTGCTAACATACATTACCTCACTCCCAGTGCCAGTGTCAGCTAAATCTGTCCCTAAACATGTTGTCATCCCCAAATGCAGATTACTTAAACGTATGCTCCTCCACAATGCTCTTCTTCTCCTGTTATTGTCAGGTAATGTGCATCCAAACCCTGGGCCTCTGCAGCAACTACCCACCAAAGTCAGTAAAGCCAGCGGCCTTAAGATTGCATTCCTCAACATCCGCAGCCTACTCCCAAAATTTGACCAGCTGCAAGTCTGGGTGCAACAGCACAGACAAGACATCCTGGCAGTAGCTAAAACCTGGCTTACTTTCAAATCTCCAGATTCTGCTGTTGTCCTGGCTGGTTACACACTTTTTCGAGCAGACCGGCTTGGAAAAAAAGGTGGGAGGGTGTGCTATTTACCTTTCTGACACCTTCCAGGTCCATGCCCTACCAACCTTGTCTGTTGGGAACTGTGCCCAGGCACTGGCAGTCAAAATAACTCAGAGTAACAATAGTAAATCCCTCATCATTATGTTGGTTTATATCCCACCAGGTAACATAGCCTCCGACATTGATGCTGTCCTGGACTACATTACTAGGCTGTCGAACCAAACAGAGGTGGTTTGCTCTAGGAGAGTTTAACAGCAATTGGCTAGCACCAGATATTGGATCATTTAAGGATGCTGCTACCACTGTTGGCCTCACACAAATGGTCCAAACCCCAACCAGGATTAATTACAGAGCTGGAACCCGCACACTAATTGCCCTCATGTTTATGTTGTCTTGCTCGTGTGCAAGCAACATTTTGTGGTAGTAAGAGAAATGCAGAGGTATGTCAGTGTTGGCGAATGCAGGGCTCCCTGTAGAAGGTGTATCCCTCATTCTCCAATAAGCCAGCATACAAGCTCTGACACAAGTTTATGCAAAGTGCCACCAACTTGAAAGAAATGTGCCGCTGCAATCCAAGACAACCTCATCATGCAGCGGCACAGATGACATGCCTCCCTTATGTGCCTTGCCTGGTGAAACATTTCAAATAAACATGGCAGAGGCTCCTGCCATCCACCACACAATACCAAAAGAGCCCACTTCAGGGGTGCCCAATCCCCCTGTTGGCATGTCTGCCACCCCCCCCCACACACACACACAGATTGTGTGGCACACCGGGAGCCCACCCCAGTGTACCTTCATTTAACAGAAAACCGACTACAGTTGGCATGTACCTGCCCTCCCCACCCCCATTGTGTGGCATACTGGGAGCCCACCCCAGTGTGCCCAATTTTTGTTTTATTTAACCTGTAAAGAAAGAAAACTGTCCGATGGCACAGTGTTCTTTTTGAGGATTTTTTTTGTAACTTTAAAAAAAGAAAATGGTCCATTGTCTGTGGCACCCCTGCTCCCCCAACTCACACCCACCCTCTGCGCACCCATCTCCCCACAACCCCCCTCACCCCATATTTACCTCCAGAGGTCAGCGCTGTGATCCTCGCGGAGTGGGATCACGTCCGCACTCTTTAAAGCCAACCGTGAACTGAAGAAATGCCTGTAAGCTGTATAATGGCATAAATGGGGGGGGGGGGTTAACTTAGGTGGATATCTTAGCCATTTTTTTGAACTTTGGCTCTAAATTTTCAACATGGAGTTCTTGGGACCCCACCTCATGAACACATGCACTGTCATCTCATTCAGTCCCAAAAGTTCACTTCGCTGTCACTGCGTGGAATCACCTTTCGGGACCAAGTAATGAAACAACAGTGTCTCTGTTCATGAGGTAGGGTCCCAAAAAGCCTCTGTTGCTAATCTGGTGAAAAAATTACAAAAAATGACTTTGTTATGAGCATGTGTTGTGCAGTTTTCATGCACGTTTGTAACTTTGACAATGTTTAATATTTTCACTCCAGATTTTCAACATTGCCATTTTTTCACATCTCCTTATGAACAGTACAGCTGTCATTTTTCACACCCTGCCCGAAAGTTTTTGCACATGTGGCACACAATGGCGTGGTCTCTGTGGGAAATCAATGTTCGGACAGATTAACAAAATCACAGTGACACTGTTCATGAGCGAGGTCCCACAATGCCTATGTTGAAAATGTGGTTAAAAAATAGAAACATAGAAACATAGAAGTTGATTGCAGATAAGGACAGCAAGGCCCATCCAGTCTGTCCATTTCTTTTTCTACCTTATAAATGTGCCATTGGCCTTTGCTCTGTCAGTGACCTATCTATTCATAGTCATTTGTAATGCTCCTTATGCCTATCCCATGCCTGTTTGAAGCCCTGCACTGTATTCATAGCCACCACTTCTTGTGGTAAGCCATTCCATGCATCTACCACCCTTTCTGTGAAAATAATTTCCTCACATTTCCCCTTAATCGGCCTCCCTCTAATCTCATGCTGTGTCCTCTTGTCCTGCTATTTTTCTTATATTTAAACATGTTAGACTCTTTCACCTTGTTTATGCCCTTAAGTGTTTGAATGCCTCGATCATATCACCCTCTCCCTCCTTTGCTCAAGGGTATACATATTGAGCTCCGTTAATCTGTCCTCATATGTCTTCTGATGCAGTCCCTGCACCATTTTGGTTGCCTTCTCTGGACTGCCTCAATTTGGTTAATGTCCTTTTGAAGGTGTGGCCTCCAATACTGTACACAGTACTCCAGATGGGGCCTAACCAATGTCTTGTACAGAGGGATTATTACCTCCCTCTTACGACTTGTGATACCCCTACTAATACACCCCAACACCCCCCTAGCCTTACCTACTGCTTTAGAGGTCTGCTTGGATGATTTCAGGTCATCAGTGATGATGATGCCCAAGTCTCTTTCTTCCTTTGTGACTGCTAGCAACTCCCCTCTCAGCCTATAAGTGGCTTCAGGGTTTCTCTTCCCTATGTGCATGATTTTGCACTTCTTTGCATTAAATCCCAGTTGCCACTGTTCTGACCATTCTGCTAGTTTATCCAGATCTCTTCTCATTCTGCCCACCCCATCTGGATCATCTACTCTGTTGCAGATCTTGGTGTCATCTGCAAACAGACAAGCCTTACCCTCTAGTCCATCTGCGGGTCACTAATGAAGATGTTGAATAGGACTGTCCGCAGGACTGATCCCTGAGGTACCCCACTTGTGACTTGCATCTCTTCTGACTGTATACCATTTACCACCACTCTCTGTTTTCTGCCAGTCAACCAATTTGCCACCCAGTTGACCAACTTCTGACCCACCCGAGCCTACCTAGCTTATTTATCAATATTCTATGTGAACAGTGTCAAAAGCTTTGCTGAAGTCAAGGTAGGTGACATCAACTGCTCCCCCTTGGTCCACCACTCTGGTTACCCAGTCAAAGAAATCTATGAGATTAGTTTGACAGGACCTTCCTTTTGTAAACCCATGCTGTCTTGGATCCTGTGCCCCTATGGATTCCAGGTGTTGCACTATCCTTGTCCTTGGTGATTTGAATTTAAACTGGCTGTCTAATGTATCTGCACCTCTGATAACCTTTTGTGACACCTATGGATTCACACAGCTGATTAAAGACCCAACTAGGATCAACCTAAGAAATTCCGGCAATAGCTCACTCCTGGATATTATGTTGGTAAACAAACCTCAATTATATTCACATGCAGGTGTACTGCCGAGTGATGTGAGTGACCATTACCCTATAGCCGGCATAAGATCCACACCCAAACTACCAAATCCTGCAGAATTTGTCCTCAAAAGGTCAAAAAAGAACTTTGATATCTCAGGCTACCTCCATGACCTGAGTTATACAATACATTGGCAAGATTTCTATCTTACAACCTCTGTTGAAACAGCTCTCCAGACTTTAAAGGATATTATCAATAATGCCCTCAATATTCATGCACCTATCACCAGTATCAGAACTAAGGTAAAATCCTGTCCTTGGTTCACCTCTGAGCTTAAAGCAGCCTTGAGAACCAGAGACAAACTGTGGAAAAAGGCAAGAAAACAAAGGACATCAGAGATTGGCAAATTTCAGAAAAGCAAGGAATTCATGTACAAAAAAATAAGAACTGCCAAAACTGCCTACTATACAGCTGAATCGGATGCCTCCTACAATAACCCATCCAGACTCTGGGGTACAATAAAGGACTTGGGCCAAAAGTCTACTCCTGCCTTAACCTCCAAACTGATACTAAATGATACAGAAATTACAGGTAAACAAGAAATCTTAAATACCTTCAATGCTCACTTCACCACAGCTGGCTTAGCATTTGACTCTTCAGCAAATATCCTGAGATCTTCCTTGAACCTGCAAACTACTGTGGGGCAAATGGCCACTTCAACTTTTTCCTTCATCCCAATATCCGTGAAAGAAGTGGAAGATCTCCTCTCTAATTTAGACACTAATAAGAGTGCAGGTGCAGACTCCTGGATCCCTATTTCCTGAAAATTGCTTCACATGTCTTATCTGTCCCCCTCACTCATCTCTTCAATCTTTCAACTACTGGATCCATTCCTCTACTTGGAAAACAGCTCAAGTGGTTCCATTACCAAATCTGGTGATACTAGAGATCTCAACAATTACAGACCTATCTCCATTCTACCAGTTTTATCCAAGTTGCTTCGAAAAACTAGTAAACTCTCAGTTAAGGGACTATTTGGATAACAACAACCTTCTAAACTCTGCACAATCTGGATTTAGATCAAAACATAGCACCATTACTGCCTTAGCTAAGGTAACCAACGATTGGCAGACTACCTTGGATAAGAAAAATTGTACCTGTGCTGTGTTTCTGGATTTGAGTAAAGCCTTTGACACTGTGGATCACGACTTATTAATCACCTCCTTAACTCAATAGGCCTGGATTCCCTGTCACCAACTGGTTTAAGGATTACCTTTCAAATAGGTCACAACTGGTTAAAATGGAAATTACCTATCCACCTCAAAACCACTGCTAAGGGCGTACCACAAGGTTCTATTCTTGGCCCTATCCTCTTTGCTATTTATATAAACAATATTGATGCCAACCTCACTCAATCTAACATTCATCTGTTTGCTGATGATACTGTATTATATGTCAGCAATCCCTCACCTTCCAAAGCCTGTGATCTTTACAATCCGAATTCTCCATTCTGCAGCGCAACCTACTTGACAAAACTACTTCTAAATGCAAAAAGACAAAAGCCATGTTCTTTGCCACAAAGAGTTGCTCTACCCATACCCTAGCATCCACCACCCTACATTTATCCACCTTACTTGGAGAAAACTTGAATTTGTTGATAATTTCAAATATCTTGGAGTCTGGATAGATAACAGGCTTGACTATTCAGTCCATATTGAAGAACTGCTTAAAAAGCTAAGACAGAGGCTTGGACTATTCTTTAGAATAAAGCATTACCTAAACAGTGACTCCAAAAAGGTTAATTAAGGCCTCATTCCTATCCTCATTGATTATGCTGATTTTCTATACTGCCATTGTCCAGGTCATCTCTTACAAAACTGGACACCCTGTATCACAGGGCCATAAGATTTATTACTGACCTTCCCCAGCACCCATCATTGCTCCTTTATATGGCAGTCAATTGGACATCATTACAGCACAGAAGGACTAGGAATGCTGTTATCTGGACATTCAAAGCGTTAACAGGCAAACTACCTACCTATATCATTGATTGCTTTACCCAAATTACAACTAGGCCATACACTTTAAGGATCAGTAAACTTATCATGTTACAGGTCCCCATTGCCTGCACCGGTATGGGAGGGCTGCTTTCAGCTATACTTCAGCAGTTGCATGGAACTCTCTCCAAAAATCCATGAAGCTAGATAGCTTTCTACCTCTGACATCCTTCAAAAGACTGTTCTCCGCCCTTTTTCCAGAGCTCTGCAATTACTTTTATAAACCATAATCCCCAACCCTACCTGACCCACCTTTCTTTTTCCGTCCATTATATTGTTTCATGTTCTATCTTCCGACTCACCTATCTATTCTCACAAAAGCTAGTTAGACCCTATAATTTTATATTTTATTCCTGCTATACCCTTTGCCCACATTTTTCTTGCAGGCAAAATGGTTCTACTGCTCCTTGTATATATGTAAATTGTTGTATACATTCATTTCTTGCCATTTTATTGTTATTTATGCTATTCTTGTCTATGTAATAATATTTGTATCCTCATTTGTATGACCACTCAGGTCCATCTTGTAAATGAGCTTTGCTCAATGATGTTCGCCTGAATAAATAAAGATTTTGATTGATTGATTGATTGATCCTTTCCTTAAGGAGTGCCTCCATAATCTTGCCCACTACTGAGGTAAGACTGACCGGTCTGTAGTTCCCCACCTCCTCCCTGCTACCACTCTTGTGGAGCGGGATCACATGAGCCCTTCTCCAGTCTTCTGGGACCTCTCCTGTGCTCAGAGACTCACTAAACAATTCTGCTGATGGCTCTGCTAGTTCCTCCTTTAGCTCCTTAAGTACCCTGGGATGTATGCCATCAGGTCCCATTGCCTTATCCACCCTGAGCTTAGCAAGCTCTTGTAGGACCCTTTCTTTTGTGAAGGGAGTAGTGCTCACCTCCCTCCCCCCTGTGTCCATGATGCTGAGCTGTGGGCCCTGCCCTACCTTCTCTTCAGTAAATACTGAGCAAAAGTATCTATTTAAGATAGATGCCTTTACAGGGTCCTCCTCCTCACTTGCTCCCTTTTCTCCATTAAGCTTAGTAATACCCTCTGGACTTTCTCCTTTCACTAATGTATCTATAGAAAGTCTTGTCACCTTCTTTACTGTTCAGTGCTAGTGTTTCCTCAGTTTGGGACTTTGCCTGCCTTACTGCCTTACCTGCTTCCCTTAGGGCAGTTTGGTATGCCTCCCTATCTTCATCCCGCTGTGTTCCTTTATATTTCCTGAAGGCCAGCCTTTTGGCTCTGACCTTTTCTGCTACTGTATTTGAGAACCAAAGTGGTTTTTCTTCTTTTGCACTTCCTTTTCTGTCTAACACAATGGGATGTTGCTTCAAGTATTGCATCCTTAATGCTTGCCCACTTTGCCTGTACCTCTCCTCACCTGTGTTTTTTGCCAGGGCTAGTTAACTCTGTAGGCCATCTTATCAAAGTCAGCTCCTCTGAAGTCCCATATTTTGCCTTGGAATGGGATGATTTAGATGTAGTAGCCAAATTGAACCATACCATGTGATGGTCACTGGCCCCAGGTGACCTTCTACCTGGAGATCTGTGATCCCTTCTTTGTTAGTCAGTACTAGATCTAGGATAGCCCTGTCTCTTGTGGGTTGCTGTACCAGTTGTTTGAGGCCCTCCCCTGCAGGGAATCCACTATGAGTCTAGTTCTGGCAGATGTTCCTGCTGGTATTGACCAATTTGTATCTGGCATGTTGAAGTCTCCATTATCAGAACCTCCCTTTAGCTGTCATGTTTTGTATATCTTCTAACAGTAATGTGTCTATGTCCTCCCCTGGTCTGGGGACCTGTAGACAACCCCAGTTCTTATGGCTGTCCCATTTCCTGTTTCCAGGGTGACCCACAGTTCTTCTGGCTCCTTATGTGTATTCTGAATTTCTGTAGCTTTGATATTTTCATTAACATACAGGCCACTCCTCCCCCTTTTTGCACCTCGGTCTCTTCTGAACAATACATAGCCAGGTACTGAAGTCTCCCATGTGGTTACTGGTAAACCACGCCTCACTAATTGCTACTATGTCCAGTTTAGCCTCTGACATTATTGCCTGCAGGTCTGGGATCTTATTTCCCAGGCTGTGAGCATTTGTGTACATGATTTTCCATTGGCCAGATTTTGGTGTGTTAGTTGTTGGGTGAAGTTTGGCATTACCCCTGTGCATCATATGGGGAGACAAACCTTTTTTCTTACCTGGTGATGCAAATGAACAGCAAACACGCTGAATTCCTGTTTGACCACTAGCTGAGGGGGGAGGGGTGTTCTTCCCATTTGACGTATGGGGTGCTGCACCCCTCTCCCCATTGCTAGTTAATTCCCCAAATAATTGTATTACAGGTGTGCGTTGAGCAGTTTCCACGCACGCTCGTGACTTCACCAATTTTTCATATTTTCACTCCAGATTTTCAGCATTGCCATTTTTTTAAACCTCCTCATGAACAGTACAGCTGTCATTTTTCACATACTGCTTGAAATGTGTTTTTGCACCTGTGGCGCCACATGGCGCAGTCGCTTGTGCAAAATCACCTTTTGGCTAACGAGCTGATAGTGCCACTGTTCATGAGGTGGAGTCACAAAAAGCCCATGTTGAAAATTTGGAGTGAAAATACCAACAAACACCCAGGGCATTAGGGTTTCCAACTGTAACGCCCCACCCTGTAGAGACTGAAAGGCATCAGGGATGTGACTTGGAATTGTCGGCTGTAATGCTCACGCCATTCCATCCCCCACCACGCAGCCAGTGACAGGCATCGAGGTTTGCCTTGGAGTCTTCAGCCTCAAAGCTCACCCCATTCTTCTATACTGCACCCATCTCAGTATATTTCCTTATGAAATGGGGTGAGCGTATGGCCTGAAGACCCCAAGGCACACTGAGACACTTGTCAGTGTCTGCAGGGTGCAGTGAGGTGAACTGGCGTGAGCATTATGGCTGAAGACCCAAAGGCACACTCCAATGCCTTTCAGTCTCTGCAGGGTTGATGTCAGTTCACTACTTCACTTCCATTCCTATTATGCATCTCTCTAACTCCTGCACTACCAATGCCAATGCCAGCAAGACAACAATCAGCAATGACAAATGCTTGTTACTAACTGCCCTGACTGGATTGTCGACACTGTGGTATTGCCTGACTCCCTTAGCAACCATTCTCCTACCACCTGTCACTGGCTAACTAAGTGCCCCAAGAGCCCCAGTAAACTGTCCTACCAGCATATACTCAGGTGAGGACAGCTTCAGCAATTTCAAAGTTACCTCTGCCAGTGTGACTGGTCACTAGTCAACACAACCACAAGTGTTTTTTTTTTTCAACTATCTTTCTGGCCCTCTGGCTCAGAACTCTCTCAGGCCACTGCACTCGCCGACTCGCTTTACCACCCACTGTGTTCCCCTACATCTACAATTTCGTCACGGTTCCCCAAGTCAGGGGGCAGCAACCCGGGGAGACCGCAGGGGGTAGTGATATGGAACCAGCATTGGGCATGTGGCGGTGGCACTGTCAGGGCCGTTGCCTATCCGAGCCGGAGGGGTATTTCTCCTCCTTCTGTTTTTCTAGTGCTCAAGTCCCTCCTCCCCTGCAGCATGGTGCACATCTGACATTGGCACATGGCAACCCTGCCTGCGCCAGCCACGCTCCCCTTACATGTGACTCTGCACTCTGTGGTGCCCCAGTCTCCACCAGGGCTGCCAGAGCACCAAGCAGTCCCATGTCTCCCTGGGAGAGGAGAGCAGCCCAGTGGGTGCTCGATCCGTCTCCCTCCTGCTGACCCCAGCTTGTTCCTGAACTCGGTCGCCAGGCGTGATGCGAGGTGTGGCATCCAGCACGTCAACCCTCAGCACCACCGGGCCGGCCCCCCGGCCACAAGTGTTGATCTAGCTTTGGGGCACTTTATCTCTATCTTTAAGAAAGCCTGTGACCTTTTTGCCCCTTTCAGAAAGCAAAACAGCAAAGAGACAAACAGCCCATGGATCACCGCACCCCTCCTTGACCTGATGGCCTCTCGTGACCACCTCTGGCATGTTGCACATGCCACTAACAAGCCTAAAGACTGGCAACATTTCAAGGAGGCCAGGAATGCTTGTACATGTGCGATACATCTCACTAAGACTACCCACTTCCAGGATTTGTTCTCCAGCTCCTGAAGCAACAGTAAAAAATGCTGGGAGAACATAAAAAACCTCACTGGAAAGCCAAACAAATCCCCTCCTGTGATGCTCGATGCAAATGACACTACCACCCAGGATCCTAAAGACATTACAGATATATTCAATGCTGCCTTCACCGACCTGAGCGGTGTACTTCCTACCAACTTCTTTGATGACCTTCGCCCCGATCAAGGCTGCAACCACTATAATAACCCAGATCCTAATGTTCCTCCCTTCTATTTTAGGACAATTACTGCTGGGGCAGCTAAAAAATACCACCTTCAAGTACTTGGGAAATCACGGTTTAGTAGCGATGCCATTGATCTTAAAATGCTCCGCCTCACCCTTGACACAGTCCTGTTACCTCTCACAAAGGTACTCAACTTATCCCTGCAGCTAGGTCAATTCCCCACACTCTGGAAAGTGGCTCTTGTGACTCCGGTTCACAAGCCTGGAGACAGGGCCACATGTTCTAATTACCATCCACTCTACATCTTGCCACCCCTCTCCAAGTGCTTGAGCGCATTGTTGCTGACCAGCTGACTGAGTATCTTGTCACCTATAACTTACAGAGTGCCCAACCACACAGTTTTCATAAGTGGCATAGTACCACAACTGCCCTACTGGAGAACACTGACTTCATTCATAAGTCCCTGGACCACGGACACCATGTGGGGGCAATATACATTGACCTCACAAAGGCGTTCAACACTGTTAATCACACCCTTCCACTCAAGTCCCTACCTGCCCTTCGGCTCTCACAGGATGTTACAGCTTGGTTCAACAACTACCTTGAGGACAGAACCCAGAGGGTGAAAATACTTGATACCTTCTCCATCAGTCATCCTGTATGCTCAGGTTCAATCCCGGGTCCTCTCCTTTTTAGCCTCTTCCTTAACACCCTTCCCCAAGTCTGCCCCACCAACTTGCTCCTAAACACTGATGATGCGGTTCTTTTCACCAGTCAGCCCTGTCCAGCAACCCTTGTCACCAGCCTGCAACACAGCTTCTCTTCAGCTCAGGCCTGGTTCTCTGAACACAAATTAATCATAAACAACAAAAAACGAAGGTTATACTCTTCACTAGCCCACACAATAAGCACAAAAATGCCCAATTACTGATCTTAAACAATCTTAACACACCTCCCGAACAAGTCTATAGTATTAAATATCTGGGTATAACACTCGACAACTACCTAGCCTTCAATGAACACGTAAACCTCATATCTAGAACTGTCTGCATTAGGATAGGGCTGCTCTACAGACACAGATGTCGCATGTCCCAGGAAGTCCTTCAACTAGCAGTCAGTAGCTCCATCCTCTCGATTATCGACGTTGGGCTTATTATTTATGGTTCCACCACCAACACCACACTTCACAGGCTACGTGTTGCTCTTAAAGCCTGCTGACTTGTCACTGGGGCCCACCCATGCACCTACACTTCCGATCTGTATGCCTCTGCAAACTGACTCAACCTCCAGGCCAGGATATCCTATCAAACCTGTCTGTTTGCAAAGAAGATTAGTCTTGGACTGCCCCCCCTCACTTCTCCGGCTCCTAATTAGGACACATAACCAGCACCGTACAAGTAGCACATCCATCCACACCTTCCAGGTCCCTTTTTGCCACACTACACATGCCCAACGGGCTTTCATGTACAGGGCACCCAGCTGGCTAAACAACCTTCCACCTGACCTTCTAGCTGGTTCAAAAATTGGGCTGTTCAAAACCAATCTTTGGCAGCATCTACTAGAACTCAGCAGCTATGACTGCCCTACTTACCCTAAGACTGTAGCCTTTTCCCTACACCCTTACAAATCCCACAGTTCCTTGAATCCTCCTCCACTTAGCAACTCATGACAAAGTCATCCTTCCTGACCGCCTCAGCCCAAGTTTTAACAACATGTCATCTTGTAACTCATGTCCCTAATCAAGTACTTACTAGGTATGCATATACATTTTGCATCTTCTGTATACTCATTCAACCAATGTTCTATGAATAGTGTGAATACTGGGCTGGATATTCAGACTGAGCCGGGTGGTGGCTCAAACCTGGGCGCAGTGCAACTGGGCTGTGCCTGCGCCAGGACCAGCTGATATTCAATGGTGATGTGCCATGACTCAGCACCATTGAATATGGCACGAGGTGCACATAATGCACATGGCGCGAGTGGCACTGTACAAGCGCCAAGCCACAGATAGAGAGCATGGGATGCGCCAGGCAAGTGGTTGGCGCTTTTAGGATGCATGACCACATATTCAGCAGAGGGCATGCAAATGAGGCTATAATCTATGCAAGGCACAATGGGGCCATATGCATGTCATTATGGCCCTATTTGCATGCGTTATGTTGGGTGCCCCGGCAAATTGTGCCTGGTGCCCTGCCAGGCTGCAGTTTATGGGGATGGCCCCCAGGTGGGCTAGTGTAGCCCCCTTCCTGTGTGCTTGATTGCGGGCAGTGGCACATAATTAATGACTCCTGGTGGTCTAGCGGACCCGAGCTGCCAGACTATGGGCATCTGTATTGAAAACACATTCCCTGGTGGTCTAGCGGACCCCAGCCGACCGATAGTGGGCATCTGTAATGATTATAGCTATCCTGGTGGTGTAGTGGACCCCCTCCTGTATGCCCGATTGCGGGTGGCCATCAGCTGATCATAAGTCCTATACCCGAATGCGGGCTGTAGAGACATGGAATAGAACCCTGGTGGTCTAGTGGACCCACCCCGTAAGCCCGATCGTGGCCCGTAGTACTACCTGATGTCTACCTTGTGGTCCAGTAGTACCCCCCTCCCCATCCATCCACCCACCCACTGAGGCCCTCAGCTACCCAGCACCCCCCATTATCAGTGGACTGCAGCACCCCACCTGCATACCACCCGGCCACCCGCTGAATGACAGCATACAGTATGAACTGTACACCCATTGGGCCACAGTGTGGACCAATGGGCGTCTGGGCACCAGTACTGTACTGCACAGGTCCAGTTCTGTGAATGGACGCGTTCATTCACAGTTCCAAACCTGTGTAGTACAGTATGGTCTGCATGCCCATTGGTCCACATGGCCCAAATGGGCATACAGTTCATACCGTATTGCTGTCATTCAGATTACGGCCGGGTGGTATGCAGGTGGATGCTGCCACCCGCCAATGACGGGGTGCTGGGTGGCTGGGGTCTCAGTGGTGGTGGGGAGGGCTACCACCGAACCACCAGGTAGACGCCGGGTAGTACTCGCGGGCTGCAATCTGCTTTACGGGTGGGTCCACTAGACCACCAGGGTTCTATTCCATTGCTCTACAGCCCACTTTCGGGCATAGGACTTATGATCAGCTCACGGCCACCCACGATTGGGCATATGGGAGGGGGGTCCACTAGACCACCAGGATATCAGTAGTCATTACAGATGCCTGTGATTGGGCAGCGGGGGGACCACTAGACTACCAGGACTGATGCATTCATTACTGATGCCCGTGATCGGGTGTATGGGGTGGGGGGGTCCCACTAGACCACCAAGGGGGTGTGGGTGCTTGTGCACAGTGTGCTGGGTGGGTGGGTGGCCACCCACAGCAGGCAGCTGCTGTGTTGCACCCTGCACTACAGCAGCCCACCTGTGGGTGATCGGGTGTTATTTCCACATTTCACGGGCTCAACTTTGAGCCCCCCTATGTGGTGCAATACAGGGCTGCACCAGCATATGCGCCACACATCCCAGGCTGAATATCGGGATGTGCCACATATGCATGGGCCTGCTCCCTGCATCTGTGCTGCATACATTAATGATGTGCCCCAGGGCGTTGGATGTTGCACCATACAACATTCCCCATTGAATATTGCGCAGGGGCACATTGGAGGGTTGCGCATGGCACAACCCTATTGTGCCAGGTGCAACCCCTTTGAATATCCTGGCCACTGTGTACTTTCTGCTATGCACATTCCACCTTTGTACTATGTCTGTGTTAACTTATCCCAATGTGTGCTACATTTATGACATGGAGCCTTTGTAAACAAGCCCCTGGCTCAAAGGTATTGTAATTCTGAGACTTTAATAAATAAATAAAATAAAAATAAATAAAATGTAGACCATTAAATGAAGCAAACTGAAAATACCACTGGGAGCAACTATCAGAAAAACAGAAGTTCTACAGATTAACTGATGTGGTGCAAAATGCCGAATTCTGTCAAATGCTTCATTTTTACTGGTGTGAAGGCTGTCCAAATTCTGGAATTTTACAATTTTTTTGCTGGTAAAAACCGACGAACAGTGGTCTTGATAATAATTCATAGTCTATGGTACTGAACACCTTGCTCAAGTCCAAAAAGAGTTCGCTGACGTAGTTTTTAGAATGTAATGTGACTTGCCAATCATTTGTCACCTTTGCCAGCGCCAATACTGTACTTTGTTTAGGTCTGAATCCAGATTGGAGGGGGTTTAGCATGTTCATGGTTTCTAGGTGTTCTCTTAATTGTGCATTATCTAGTTTTTCAAGTCATTTAGAAAGTATAGGTAGTAAGGATATAGGCCGGTAGTTGTTAAGATCACTTGAATTACCGGATTTAAAAAGTGGAATAACGTGCAATTTTCCACTCAGTGGGAAGAGTCCCTTGGAAAAGAGAGAAGTTAAATAAGACAAAGGGCAATGTCAAAAATCGGTGCCCTAGCTTTAAGAAGAAAGGTTCAATCAGATCTGCTCATACACTTTTTTTTGTGTCCAGAGTTATTAAGAAGTCCGCGACCTGCTTAAAGGTTATTGGACTAAAACTAAACTTGGCTGATTGTTTGGTATAGTATTTGGTATTTTCAGCGCTTATAAGCTTTGTGCATTGGTTCCTAGCAGTTCTAAAAGCTGCCCAGTCTGTTGTGAGTTTTGTTTTGCGAGCCCTTTCCCATAGGGTATATCTGCCATGTAGAGCTGAGACACTCATTTCTTAATTGAATGAAGTCGCCATGATTGCTTTTTACCGAAAGATTTAAAGTTCTTTCAGGCTTTATCACACTTTTTAAATACGTTCAGCTATTCTGAGTGTATCCGTTCATTATTTACACCTCTTATACATTGTTTAGTGTAGGGTTCATGCTTATCAATAACTGGTTTGAACTCACTCTTAGAAACATCTCATGTTACAGTAGGTCCACATCTGGGATTACGTCTATGTATGACTAGTCTACCATCCTTAGGTTATTGACAAAATCTATTATTTTTAAAAAGAGAAACATTTCCGAATTTGAGTATTTGGGGGCATTTTAGATACTTTGTTATTCTAGATACAATACAGCATTCCTTTATTTGGCAGTTAAGGACTGGTTAGGTAAGAATTCAATGTTTTTTTGGAGGGGGGCGGTTCAGATTGGTGTAATATGGGTGTGGGCCAGAATCTTTAACAAATATTCAGGGGTCTGTGGGCTTAGAATTTTTTTAATGTATTCTGGTGCATTTTAGTGGCTTTGAAGGGTGCTTTTTCAGCAAACTGTAATGAAGTCTTGGGATATTATTACCAAGTATTGAGGTATCTTCAGTGTAACATATTACTAAAAACAAAATAGACAAAATATTGAAAAAAACATGTTTTATTACTTTTCTACACACAATGGGTCAGATATTCAAAACTTAGCCCCGGGGCAATATTAGCATCACCCAGCATACAAAATTAGCCTGGACCCATTTGCACGCTATATTCAAAGGAATAGCCCCGGGGCTAAAGCAGCTGAATACAGTGTGCAAAGGAAGCCATGCAAACAGGGCTGTGAGTGCAGTGCAAAAACAGCATGGCAAACAAGACAGCTCCTAATATAGCAAAGAACACAGCTTTGAATATGGCAGTGCAAACAGCAACAGCAGCACAGTGCACAGGAGAAATGTGGCCAATAGGTCCACATGCAAACAAGTGGAGGCCAACATGTGCACACCAGATCATACAGCAGAGAACAACACAAATAACTGCTGAAAAAAACACCAAAGGCAATGCCAGCAAAAAGCACATGACCCAAAAGACAAATAATGCCCATTAAAGACACAGTACACAGGAATGCAACCGGAAAAAAAGATGTATTAATGATATTGACAAAGAAACAGTAGCACACAATGTACTATAGAAAGAAACATCAAACTGGGGAGGGGATACAGCAAACAATACAGGAATCAACTATGTAAAGGATAAGTAAACACCAACCTAGGGGGGATACAACAAGCAAAGCATCAGCAAACTATGTACATCAACAGGGATGGAGAGAACAGGAAAGTGTGAATAACAGGGGAAGAGGGGGATTAAGGGTTTGATGGCTGGGCCTATATAGGGGCAGGGAGCCTCTGTTCCAGAACAGCTGCCACATGCCTGGTCTCAATGATCAGCACTGCCTGCTGCTCAAAGATCATTCTGTGCAGCCACACAAGCCGACTCAGCAGGCTGTCACAGCCCTCAGTCTCCTACGGCCGCATGGCCCACAGTGAGCTCCTGTGTGAACCTATGGGTGGAATGATGGTGTGCTGACAATGTGGAGTAATGCAGACCCCCTGGATGTGGTCCCAAAGGTGTACAGCATGTTCCAACCACCATGCCCATACATCCAAAAATGTGAACAGTGCACATGCCACCTGACCTGTACCTGTATGCCGCAGCACCAAACCCCATAGTACACACACCCATCCCATGCAGCCAGGAAGGCCTGTAAGGCCATTGCTACCACCACCACAGATGGGACGATGCCCCAAGCATGACCAATGTAGACCTTGGTAGAGTACCGCCACACCGACCCCCCCCAGGTAAACAACAGACTGCCCCAGAGCAAAAACAAAACACTGTTGTAACAGAATGGGTGGGACATGCTGCCCAATGGCACAGAAGGTAGTGCTAGGTGACCATGCAACAACACAGCCTGAAGCCACACAACCAGTTGTCACACGTCAACAGACTGTGTCCTGTAGTGGTGATCCACAGGGCTGTACAGCAGACAATGTCCATGTGCCCCCACCACCTGAAACAGCCACAGACCCTGACCATGACAGAAGTGCGACGTGTGGACATGCGACAGCCACACTATCCTGGGGCTATGACACCCCACGTAGCCAGACACCAGCATCACCCCCCCACCGTGGCAACTGGTCAGTGGCCACAGTGTGCAGCACAGCCCCACCGTGGTAACACACCAGAACAGCACAGTGCAATGTGAATTGTCTGCAGGTGTGATGCAGATGGCGCACACACTGCCACACCACGGTGCGTACACAATGTCTACCTGGGATCACAGCCAGGCCAGATGCATGCCATGCATTATATGCATGCTGTGGGCAGACACACAACCACAGGAACCTGACAATACACACACCCAGCTACTCACAGGAATGGGCACGACACACCACATGGCCGGCGTAGCGTACACCGTGCAAACATGTTGACTGCACAGATACACATATCCTGTAGCACAGTACACAGCATGAGCAGGGCACATGCAACAGTCCAACATGACTGTGGACTGGCAGCAGACACTGCATATACTGCACACATGGGTGAACAGGTGCATGGCCAGAGATGGCCAACATGCACACATACTACAACAGTAGCTCCCCCGCCCCTCAGTGTCATGTTATGCAACCACCTATAATGCTGGCCCAATCACAACAGTATCACACAGTGTGCAGTCGACACCTCTACACCTTATGCAGGCTGTACACATATAATTCCATCAGAGAAGCCTGCAGTAACCCACATGCACATAGTGGAATGAGTATAGTCACAAATGAGGGATATAAGTGGGACATGTACATAACAATGTGTACATGAATGTGTAAAGTGAGCATGCCTGTCAACACCCTTGATGGAGAACACACTCGTGGAACCGTGCACAATGCACGGCACAATGTTGGTGCCTGACATATCCACAGTGTACCCTAGGCCACCAAGTTCAGTGAAATGCGCAGGGTGCAGGGTGACTGTCAAGTCCATGCCACCACATGGGAGACACAGAAGTGACACAGGGTCAGTGAATGACTGGCATGCCACACACAGGGAGCAGAAGCTGCACAGCAGAAAAGCAGTACCCAGGGGTTTGTGTGCCCATGTAGCCTAGTGTGACGTGCACAGAACAGCCCACACTTGCTGCACGCATGCCAGACACTACATGCCTCAGCACTGCATGGCTGTATTGGGACATGTGCAGCCACAACAGAAGACCACAGGCTGTGTTGGCAGGCTAGGCAGTGTCCATGTGCCCCATACCACAGGCATCGTAACCTCTGTGCGATGTCCTCCCTGGCTACACATCACCATAGGCAACCACGTTCACATGCACAAGGGACCAGTGACAGTATACAGGGCATGTGCACAGTCATGTGTGAAACAGCGCTGTATAGGGTACCAAACTTCCCCACCCATTAAGGTATGCTACACAGGTAGGCAACAGTAGAATATACTCACGTGCCACATCCTGATGCCTGTCACCTCTGGTGTCGTCTGCCTGACTGGTCCCCTGGCCTCACTGGCTGCGCCCCCTGTCTGTACACCTAGCATTGTGGTCTGCAGAAAGAAGGGATTGCACGAGGCTCAGTACCATTATGAACATTCACATCCCCCACCCAACCAGTGCCAGGTACACAATGCCCAACTGTCAGGCAGTGCAATGTGTCCTCCCCCAGACGCAGCTGTCACATGGAACACATGTGCAGTGTATGTGCACTGTACATGTTCCACCCAGCCAGTGCCTGTCCAAGTCGTGAACAGTCATGTGGGTCCTGCAATGCATGTCACATGTACACCCACAGATACAGGCACTGTCAGCCCACACATGAGCAACACTGTACCCATAACGCTGCACACAGTCCCTTGCCTGTGACATTACCAGCAGCATTACAGGCATGAGTGCAATGACACCCATACACAAATGTACTTACATGTGACAGTGTACATGGATGCCCACACCCACCAACATGCAAAAGGCACAGCCCTAAGTAAGGCTCCTACTTACCTGGCGCAGGCACAGTGCCATCCCACACCATGCGCCTGAATCTCTCCAGCCTGGCCCTGTTCCGGTGCTGCAGATCAGTGTATCTGTGTCGGCACTGCTCCCCATTCCTGTCAACACCCATGGGACAGGTCAGGTGTTGCACATTGGAGGCCAACATCTGGCACTATGGCCTGTCCCCCTTACGTACCTCCCAAAACAACAGCCTCTCTCTGGCCATCACCAGCTTGACCAGACTGGCCATCTCAACCTCCTCCCACCTCTGGTCCCTCTGCACCATGGCCCTGGAATGCCTTCTGCTTGCCATGTTCATTAAATACAGCCTGCCTGCTAACACCCTCACACTGCTGCACACTGGAACTGTGTAGGCCGTAAGATGATGTGCACATAAGCTAGCACCGCGCTACGTGTGTATGGCACGGCACAAGATGCAATAGCACCGTTCTAGGCCACACAGCCTCCAATGAGCATGTGCGACCCATGTGCAACCCCAAATGTGACAACATCCTCATGCACGCTCCTTGGGTGTGGCGCCATGTCACTTTGCATGGTGTTAATCCAATAGCGCTGCACCATAGTGCTATTACTTTGCCTGGCGCTAACGCGTTTGCATGGTGCAAAAGTTTCTATATCAAAAATTGGTGTGTTAATCAGCCTATTTAGGCAATCATGGTGCAATCCAACTAATTAGCACCTTATTACAGCCTCAGCTGCATGCATTCCACTGTGGTTTGCCTATCCGGGCTATTTAAAGGCTGACTGAGCCCCACCTACAGAGCTAACAGGTACTGTAGTCTGAAGGAAGTATTGCTAGATCACAACAGCAGGCCAAAGCATGTCCCAGGACTCAAACACAGGAGTAAAAGGTAGGTGTCACACTGTCATGAGAACGCTGTACTGCAATGCCATTGCTCCAAGATTGATTTTCCTTTTTCCCTGTAACTGCTGGGCAATGTTCCTGTGTTTTCCTGTAGATTATATTAGTTCCTATGGGAGCCAAAGTGCTGTATTTCCCTGTATAACCAATGCAAGTCTATGAGAACAGTGTCTCTGTAGATGACTCCATAGTCCCTTAAAAGAGAGGTATCCTTGTAGATCTGTGAGCCCTGCAATACATACCAGTTCGCGCACTGCCACACTGTAATGAGGCCACTATACATGTGTGGGTGGGTGTGTATGAATTGGATTGAGATGTACTGTGTCAGGTACAGCTTGCAACAGCATACTCATAGTCCGCAGGCCCTGCATGCATGTGCACCACTGTATCCATGTCACTCATGTCCACCCTGTAACTGTGCCACTATAGGCACACAGTGTGTCACACATGTGGATGCAGACACACATCTACAGGGTAAAAATATGTCCCGGGGGGCACAGCACTATACAGTCCACATTTCTGCCGTGTGTTACCAGCATATGTCTACCCCATGATACAGTCCACGTCATCATGGGCACAGTGTTCAGACTGACAGCAGCACTGAGCTGTGCAGCAAAGCCCTGGCACACACATGTTGGGCCACAGGTGATGCAGTGTTCCAGTGTTGGCCCTCAGAGTGTATCCATGTGACTGTTGTGCTATTGCACACAACACCTGTCCAGCGGCTGACTGCTACAGATGGTCATGCTGAGGAAGGTGTTGGGCTTGTGGGTCATGTGTAATGGTCTGTTCACCTATATACCCATGCTGCATAGCCACAGACACCGTATGGCTGTGTTTATTTGGTTGTTTTGCACACGCACACGCACACACAAACACACACACACACACACACACTGCACGACCACCACTGACCACTGTCACCCTTCTGTCCCACACAGGGTCCTCGGATGGATGTGCAAGGCTGCAGTCCTACAAGTTCTCCAGCGAGTAATTGAAGGCCCTTTTTCATGGCTATGAGACAAGGGAGGAGGCCATGCAGTGCCGCAGGAACAAAAATGCCATAATCAGGGAGTTACGGGACCAGATAACAGCAGAGGTCAATGCCATAGGTGGCCGTGGGCGCAGTATTGATGCAGTCCAGAAACATTGGCATTATATGCAGTGTAGGCCCAAGGAGGATGAGGCACACCACCTACAGGAATTGCACATCACTGGGGGTGGGCCAAGACCCTCAGGGCTGGTGACAGCGAACCCCATCATGGGGGTGGTTGCATCGACCTTACAAACTGTGTTTGTGGCTGGTGTGGAGGGGGGTGGCTGTGAACCACCACTTGATTTACACCGTGCATGTGAGTACAGGGCCATGAAGCACCACAATATGCATGTCACCACAGGGTGTTACTGGTGGTAGAGCAAGTGTGATGGCACACAACAGGCCTGGTCTGGGCGCACATGTGTGCATTCTGGAGGCCTGTGTGCAGTCTGGCAGTCACATGTCATGAGTAGTATGCATTGCCTGACATGCAGCATGTGCCAGTTGCATATGGTCATATTGTACCCTGTACCCTGTCACTGTGTCCCTGCACATGGTGTATGCATAGCCAGTGTGCGTGCATGCACCATGCAGACATGCTTGCTGCCATCTGTGTCACTGTGTGCCACTACTGCCACCCACATTACAGTGTCAGGTTTCACGTGTGTGTGCGTGTGCATATGCATGTGTGTGTGCTTGCCCATACTGTGTGCTGGTTGACCATGGCCCCCTGGGATGCACATACTTGGTTGGTCATGTGTGCACCCTGGCTGCGAGTGTATGTGGGCTGTGCACACCTGGTTTGGTCTGCACGGTGTGTCACTCAGGTCTAGTGCATGTGGTGGTTCTGGTGGGGTACCATTATGTCATGTGCAGTCCACTGACAGGCTTCCTCTTGCTCCACAGCACGGAGTGCTGGATGCGCAGCAGTGGACTGTGTGGAGGCAGACAATGCGGAGTGCCTGTCAACATCAGGAATCTGGAGGACAGCATCACAGGCATCAGCTGAGGGTGTCACCATGCATGCCAGAACAGGGGTGGACACAGATCCTGAGGAAGTGAAGGAGGACATAGACGATGAGACACTAATCCCCACCATGGACTACATGGGTGACATTGCCATGGGGTCGTTCTCACCATCAGACTTTGGTTTTGAGGTTGAGGATCTGCCAGAGCTGGACAGCTGCGGCTACACTGCTGCCCCAGCTGCATCACCCACCAGACAGCCTGTGCCTCTGCTGCTGCTAGTCTCCCCAGTGGTATATGCTCCCAGTACTGCCACTGCCAGCCCCACAAGCTCCACCCACACCACCACCGCAAGTCTTGTCCCTTACAGGTCTGCGGCCACCCACACATGCCAGCCCATGTGACCGCCACCTGTGGGAGCCCATCCTGCTGATCAGGTGGCACATCCACACATTATGCATGGCACAGCAGATGGTGCATTGGGGCAGTAGGTGGACACACAGGGTACTTGCTGCCCCCACACTGCTGAATGGCCATAGACACCACCACCCCCTTTCCAGGGAGACCATGTACCCCAGTAGCCAGTGGCCCCAGAATTCTGGGTGCTCCTCCACTCAGCAGTGGAGTCACAGACAGCTGCACAGCAGGAGCTGTACGCCTTCAGGCAGGAGGTGCGGCAAGAGCTGTCCCTGCTCTCAGAGGCAGTAAATGCTGGTCTGTTGCGGGCAGAGCAGTGTGCAGAGGACTGGCATGCATGTCTCCTCAACACCCTCCACCAGGTATTTGGTGAGCTCACTGGGGCTGTGAGGGAGCTCACAGCTGCAGATGGATATGGTGGTATAGACGGGCATTGGCACAACACCATCACACAATGTTGCTGGGCCAGTAGTGTACCGTGGTGTGCCTCCACCACACATAGTGGTCACTTGGGGTTGGCCAGCACTGCTGCAACCCCATCACCCATGGGCAGGGCATGGAACACTGTGCAGTGGAGGTCATTGGCATCATCGAGCCCATACCATGGCTGCGGCCATCCCAGGGCATCCCATCCATGCAGTCTTTGCCTATCGGCTGCTTGGCCCACAGTATGCCATCCTCATGGGTGCGCAGTTGGGAGTCTGTAAGGGTCCAGAGTGGGAGATGGTGATGATGCCATGTGTGTGCCATGACATCCTGCACCCCTCACCCATCTACACCCCTCACATGCACCTCTATGTTCAATACCACAGCCCACCACATTCCCACTATCACCTTGTGCCTTGCTAATAGTGTGCCATATACCTGCACCTGTCACCATTGTGTGTCTCTCACTGTAGTGTTTTTCCTGTAAATACACATCTTATCACATGTTTGTTGTCCATGGTGTTTTCACTCACCTGCCCATCCATGTTAGTGTTCCAATAATGCCGTTGTGGTGCTCCTGGGACCTCTGGGCCATGCGAGGGTCTCACCAGTCGAGTTGCTCTACTATCCCCTAGACCTCTGGTTCTGGTTCACTTTCTGACTGTTCCTCAGGTTCCAGTGCATGTATTCCATGGTTCATCACCATGTTGTGCAGCATGCAACAGGCAAGGAATATGTGGCATATCTTTTGAGGGGTGTATTGTAGGGCACCGCCAGACCTGTCCAAGCAACAGAATCTCATTTTGAGCACACCAAAGACATGCTTTATTATGATCCTTGTTGTGGCATGTGCCTCATTGTAATGCTCCTTTGCCACTGTTGTAGGCTGCAGGACCAGTGTTAGGAGTCAGGGTCTCAGGGAATAGGCACTGTACCCTGTGTAAACATGACCACATGTTAACAGGTCTATACTGTACCAGTTTCCCTGCCTGTCAACAGACCCTTCCCTTTGGGCCCACCTGTCTACCTTTGCACACTCCTTCCCTCTACCTCCCTTGTCTGCTGTTCCAGGGTACTGACCGTCCATTCGGGTGGTGGCTTTGGTTGTGCCTGCTGCAGATACTCACCAACAAGTTGTCCACTAGTTATTATGCCAGCCTCAAATGCTTGGCACTGCCATGACTGGTGTCCAGATGTAGGCATCGTGGGCATTGCCAGGGTACTGTGCAAAGAGATTGATGGTGCATCCAGCCGTATCACACACCACCTGGCAATTGACCAAGTGGTAGCCCTTCCTGTTGATGTATGTGTCGGCATCATCATCGAGACTGTACCAGAAAACATATGAGGACAGATTAACTGAGCTCAATATGTAGACCCTAGAGCAAAGGAGGGAGAGAAGTGATATGATTGAAACATTCAAACACCTTAAGGGCATTAACAAGTTGAAAGAGTCTAACATGTTTCAATATAAGAAAAATAGCAGGACAAGAGGACACAGCATGAGATTAGAGGAAGGCCGATTAAAGGGTAATGTGAGGAAGTTCTTTTTCACAGAAAGGGTGGTGGATGCATGGAACAGCCTACCTCGGGAAGTGGTGGATATGAATACAGTGTAGGGCTTCAAACAGGCATGGGATAGGCATAAGGGAGCAATACAGATGAGTATAAATAGGTAGGCCATTGACAGAGCAAAGGCCAATAGCACATTCATAAGGTAGAAAAAGACACGGGCAGACTGGATGGGCCTTGCGGTCCTTATCTGCTGTCAACTTCTATGTTTCTATGTTTCTATGTATCTGTCACCAGGTGGTACACAGATGGCAACATGGGTGCAGTAAATGGCATTGAGTACAGTTGGTAGGTGCGTAACCCAATAGAATTGCTGCATTATTTCTCTGCACTCATATGGCATGCTGGGGAACACAATGAATTCACCAGAGTGTGGCACAAAAGCCTCAAGGAACTGGGTCAGGAGGTGCGGAGTGGCCGTCTGCAACACGCTGATGGTATCTCCAACCGGGGTCTGGCAGGTCCCAGTGGATAGAAAGCACATAGCAGCCATCACTTTTTGCTCGACTGACATGGCATGGCTGCTTTGGGTGGTGGTCTGCAGCTGCTCATGCAGGAGCTCACACAGCTGCCTTAGTATGACCCTGTTCATTCTGTACCGACCCACAAGGTAGTCATCTGTCAGGGTCTCGAATGAGACTCTGGGCCAGTAGATTCTGTTTGCAGTGCATCTCCTCCTTGCTCTATGGTGTGGTCCAGGGTGGGCCTGGTCCCTCTCATCCTCTTCCAGCACTGCTGCCATCAGATACATGAGCATTGCATTGTTTGTGACTACCATCTTGATCCCTGCAGTGTCCATGACCCCCTTAGTGGTTTGTCCTGAGTTAAATCGGTTCCACCCATTCAGAGCACCAGCGTTAGTGAGCCCTGTCATCAGGGCGCCAAGTCTGGATTTCGCCGACCCCTGTTTTTGCAGGGGGGGGGGCTGCACCTCCATCCCTCCTTTATTATTATTATTCTAACTCTGAGGGGGGCAGACCTCAGGAAGAGGGTGGGAATCCCAAAATCGGTGCCCTGATGTGCCGGCGCACTAATGCCGGTGCTCTAATGGCCGGAAAGGAGTTAAGGCATGCTTTTTATAAGTGGTAACTAACACTGAACTAGGGGTTGTGCTACGACACCTTGCGCGGCGCTAACACTTTGAATATGCCATTGCGCTGGTATGCATGGTCCCGACCCTCAGTTTGCATTGAGCATACATTATCTTTCTGCGCCGGCACTACAGGGTTGCACCGGTGCTAACTGACCTTTTGCATATGGTGGCCTTGGAGCTATTCTGGTGCAGTCAGTTTTAGCACAGCCCAAAGCTTTGAATACCTGGCCCAGTATGTAAAATTAATGAAGTATTACAAATAGCTGACTAGATATCTACTCAGCAGTTCCACTTGACTGAAACAGAAAAGGAAAAAACTATTAGCTATCGTATATTGTGGGCTTAACTTAGCTGTCGATCACTGGATTCCAGTTACACTACTGCACTGCCACTGCAACATCACTGTAGTGAAGAGAATGCACAATCATTGGCAGTAGACATGGAGACAGTTGGAACCCTCACCCACCCACAACTGCAGAATTATTGCTAGCAGTGATAAACAAAAACTTGGTACACAAACTCAGCACCGCTGTCACTGTGAGTTGTGATTGGCATTTTCAACAGTTTTGGTATGGATAAAATATTGGCAACAATACAGGTCCCATGTAAAAGCAATGAAAACAGGTGTATTATTTTTTCTTCACTAAATTACATTTATCATATAATCTGCACCAAGGCTGAGTTGTGACTAACTTGAGACAGTGTAAGTCTGAAACCTCACCTTATGACCCACAAAGATATTGTATTTTATGGCTGCATAGCAGAGCTATGCCATGTATTGCTATTATGTAGTAGAGAGAGGGGACTCTGGAAGCACGTGACCAGATACCTCGACTGTGCCCTCCCACAATGGAGTTGAAGCACTTGCAGTCCTCTCTATTTACTACAGTGCTGTCCCTCCCTCCCCCCTCCATGCACTATTTTTCTGCTTCACACTCACTTCCGGTTCACTTCTGGGGTTTGCAGCTATGTGGCACCCCCACTCTGTAATATTTTCCCTGGTGTCTAGTGGCACCCTCTGCCCTCCCACCGCTGGCCCTGTAATTCCCTAATGTGTCCCTGGTGTCTAGTAGCAGCCCCCCACCCTCTGATTACCAACCTTGTTTTTCCTTAATGTTTCCCTGGTGTCTAGTGGCACCCCCACCCTCCGATCGCTGTCCCCCTATCTATGTTCATGCATTTGCCCAGGCTGCATGTGGGTGTTCATGTGCGATATGGCTGCCACTACACGTTCAGTCACTTCACTATCAGTCTAGCAAAGCTTGTAAAGCATTTTGGGATACATTATGTATGAAAAATGCTATATAAATGCTAATTCTCCTTCTTCGTATGTAGTATTCTCCTGGTGTCTAGTGGCACCCCCCACACCCTCTGATCACTGTCCCTGTATTTCCATATGTCTATTGCCCCTCCCAATCGTTGTCCCTGTATTTTCATGTTTCCCTGGTGTCTAGTGGCACCTCCACCCTCTGATCTTTGTCCCCATATTTTCATAATGATTCCCTGGTCTAGTGGCAACCCCTGCCCTTCGATCACCATCCCCATATTTTCAAAATGTTTCCCTGTGGTCTAGAGGCACCCCCCCACCCTCTGATTACCGTCCCCTTGTTACTTTAGAAAATGTAACCTGCAATAGAGAAAAATGTCCCCCAATGTGTTTTTTTTTTTTCTGTAAACCTGTAAAAAAAAAAACAATGGTTCTTTGCTGATCTGATCCCTGCCACTCCGGCCTCCCACTCAGCAGTCACCACCCCATACCACCCCAGACATCCTCACTCACCTGAACAGTGTACATTGAAATCCTTCAATACTTGGTCATTATTTCCTTAATTTTTAATACTGTGACCCAGATTTGCAATTTTGCCATTTTTTCAAACCACCTCATGAAAGTGACAGCTGTCATTTTTATGTTTGCTTGCTTGCTTGCGCAAGAAACATTATGTGGCAGCTTAGGAGAAAAGTGGATAGTGGAGGTGAGGCACTGTGGTGGCCAACAGCGGCACTGCATTTGGGGGCTTGGCACTGGTGGACCAATGCAGATCCACTGTGCTGATGACACTGGTTTCCAAAAGTGCCACCAAGTTGAAACGATTTTGCCGCCACAATCAGGGGCCACCTCATTATTGCAGCGTCAGCCATTCATTTCTGTGTTGGGCTGACAGTGCAATGGTGGGCAGTCCCTGATTGTTGCAGCTGCCGATGTACTATTTCATTGTGTGTAATGTGCTTCCAGCCAGGGAAGCAAGCACCACTGGTTCTGTGTCTCTGCGCAACTGATCTGCGGCCGAGAGAGAAGAGAGCATGAGACAGGCACATTTCATTCCCCTTCCCCACAGTGTCCATTTCCAGTTCTACGGTCACTGACAGTGGGACAACACTGTGCTCTCCTGTAATGGTGAGGTCTGTGGGGAAGCCCCCCCCCCCAATTCAGCCCCCTACAAGCAGCAGTTCCTCTACAGTTTGAGGGCGCACACTTCAGTCATGGTGCAGCTGCCTCTTCAACGATCAGCACTAAGACAGTATGAGACACACAGATTTCTTTTTGCCATTCATTTTGTGGCTCTGCCATACTGATCTGTGGCCCACAGAGACAAGAGCTCTAGACAGACAGATTTCCTTTTCCCTGTCCATCCATCCCTCCACTTCCAGTCTTGTGGTCAAGACAGGGGAACATCAGTGTGCTCTCCTCATAATTCATATCAGAAGAAGCACCGTCTCTAACGATCTCTGTCACACACACATTCCACTTCAGTCATTACGAAATAAAAAAAGATAATCAGAAATAAGTGTATAAATATTACATAAGGGGTGTCATGCACTTATTTCTGATTATCTTTTTTTTTATTTGGTAATCAGTGAACTGGAATGTGTGTCTGAAACAGATCGTTAGAGACAGTGCTTCTTCTGATATAAATTATGAGTCTATCATTGTGATGATGCAGAAAGGCAACACCACCGCCTGCATCTGGAAGTGAGTCACTTTGATTTAGTGTGCCCCTCTCCAGGATTCCCATTTTGATACTAGAAAACAATACGTATCAAAATGGCAAGCAGTGTTAACCTCCCCCCCCGGGGCCCCAGTTATTAGATTTAGGCCTTGACAGCGATAGTAGTGATCCCACCTGCACCCTTTGAGCAGGGGTGTAGCCAGAGATTTCAGATCTGTACACCAAGTGGACTTACTGCTACCCCATCCCCCTTGTTAGTGATGTACCCCCCCCTCCGGTGTAGCCAGACAATATACAGTGTACACCAGGACGTGTTTGTTGCCTTATTTGGCACAATAAATACAATTTTTGTATCTCATGACAGTGGTTGTTGCCATGTATGGGTAAATACAAATGCTATACATTGTTCCCTAAGACACCCAAATACCAGCCCAGAGCCTGTAAAGTTGTATTGTCCTTGGGATGCAAAGAGAGTATTAGTGACCGTTCCTTCTAGTTTCGACTCCTATGAATAAAATTACAGAAAGGTTCAGTATTTTCTTTGTTAGTTTTCATGGAAAAAGGAAGCAGTTCAGAGCCTATCTGCTACTCCCCTTAAAAAAAGTTGCACACCATGGAGTGCTTGGAGTATGCCTGCCTACACCCATGCCTTTGAGGGAACCTGCCCCAGCACCCTAGGAGTTGGAGACAACCTGAGAGCCGTGGTGTTGCAGAGAGCTGGCATACTGGATTCTTCTTCTAAGGCACCGCATAGGAAGACCAGGAGCAAGCAAGGGTGTTTATTTTTATTTTTTTTTAATTTCAGCAGCTGCTACACTCAACCAATGAAGTGTTTTGGTGTGGGTGGTCAGTTACTCTACAATAGTCCATAGGTCCACTGGACTCAGCTGATGAAGTGTTGAGGATGGTGTGAGTGATGCATCTGACTCAAAGCAGAGGGCTGCAGCCTGCAGGGCAGATTGATACGGGAACAAGCCAATCAACCCTTCTCCAGAGGCTCTGCTTGGCTGCATAAACAGCGGAGATATTTACTTGTCAAATATTACATTACTGTCTGGCTCTTTCTGGCAATTCCAGGGACGTTCCAGTGGTGGAAAGGTGGTAGAGTTCTGGTGATGGCGTACAGGTCTGCATGTGACAAGTGCCAACCTCACATCCTGTCCCAGCCCCAAGCAGGAAAGCGGGTGATTTTTAAAAGTGATCGGGTTTGTTAGGGCTAGTTGTGTTTGCTCACTGCATTTGTTCTCCTGTTCTTGGGATCAGCAACCACCAACATTTGTGAAAATTCCCCCTTAATAGATTTCAGCCATATTAAGGGGGGTTTAATTCATCACTTTTTATTCGGAGAGTAGAACTGCTTCTAAATAGTACTTGTGATCACACTCCAGTGTTATTGCTGCCAGCCCAGAAATACACAGCAGCACATCAGTCAGTGGTGTTCGCCCTGCACATTCGGCTCACTTCCCATTTCTGCAGAAGTGCAGCTAGGAAATGAGCAGCAGTGAAGGCTGGGGAACAGCCTTTCAGTCAAATTTAAAAAAGGCACTCAGAGCCCATTGGCCCTGCAACCTGTGACGCTCCAGACCGCTGGAATAAAAAGCCCGCACCGAGCCCCTCTGGCCTTAGAAGCTACCGAGTTTGCAAGGGTGGCCCACTGCCAAGGGTCCCCTCCCTCTGCCATGGACCTTTCTACAGGACAATTTCTTTAAAATTTCCTCCTCGGGGTAGAGGCGCTGGCACTGGTGGACCTCCCCCGAAGCCTGCAACTACCGGGAAAAAGCCTGCATCTGCCACTTGTAAACTAACTGCTTTCAGTGCCAACTCAAGACCGATCTAGAGTACCAGAGCCACTTACTTGCTGGAGAGTCTTATTTCTGGGCCTCTGCATCTGGACTATTTCTGCCCCGACTATCGGAGCTCATCTGAGCCATTCTCAACAACCAGAGCACTCCTCGCCTACCTCTGAGTGCCAAATTTAAAAAAGGCACTCAGAGCCCATTGGCCCTGCAACCTGTGATGCTCTAGACTGCTGGAATAAAAAGCCCACTCTGAGCTCCACTGGCCTTAGAAGCTACCGGGTGTGCGAGGATGGTCCACTTCCGAGGGTCCCCCCCCCCGCCATGGACCTTGCTACGAGACAATTTCTTTAAGATATCCTCCTCATGATAGAGGTGCTGGCACTGGCGGACCTCCCCTAAAGCCTGCAACTGCTGGGAGAAATTTCCCACCCTCCCATCCCATTCTCTCCTCCCATTAAATGGACCTTAACCCCTCCCACTAACTCGAAAGACCTATCCCGTTTGTGACAGCCTCTGGGCCTGATATGGTCAGCCTTGACCAATTGTAACTCCTCATCCAATCTCTCAACTCTTAAAGCTGCCAGCTACAAGATGCACTCAAACTGTTGCCTAATACGCTACCTGTCGTATAACTGACCTGGCTAATTTCTAGGGTCTTTATAACCAGCTGACTTGCTAGCATGATGATGATCATAGCTTGGAATATTTGCTATAGAGTAGTCTAACTTGATATCTAAAAGAATAACTTATCCCTCTGGTGCTAGAGGTACTGCTGCTATCCTCTTGTCAAATTGTTGACTGGTCCTAATCTGACTTGCTATACTGATCCGAGGGTCCCTCCCCCCGCCATGGACCTTGCTACGAGACAATTTCTTTAAGGTCCTAATCTGACTTGCTATACTGGTCAGAGGCTAAACTGGACATAGTAGCAATTAGTGAGACGTGGTTTACCAGTAACCACACTTGGGAGACTTCAGTACCTGGCTATGTATTGTTCAGAAGAGACCGAGGTGCAAAAAGGGGGGGAGGAGTGGCCCTGTATGTTAATGAAAATATCAAAGCTACAGAAATTCAGAATACACATAAGGAGCCAGAAGAACTGTGGGTCACCCTGGAAACAGGAAATGGGACAGCCATAAGAACTGGGGTTGTCTACAGGCCCCAGACCAGAGGGAGGACATAGACACATTACTGTTAGAAGATATACAAAACATGACAGCTAAAGGGAGGTTCTGATAATGGGAGACTTCAACATGCCAGATACAGATTGGTCAATACCAGCAGGAACATCTGCCAGAACTAGACTCATAGTAGATTCCCTGCAGGAGGGCCTCAAACAACTGGTACAGCAACCCACAAGAGACAGGGCTATCCTAGATCTAGTACTGACTAACAAAGAAGGGATCACAGATCTCCAGGTAGAAGGTCACCTGGGGGCCAGTGACCATCACATGGTATGGTTCAATTTGGCTACTACATCTAAATCATCCCATTCCAAGGCAAAAATATGGGACTTCAGAGGAGCTGACTTTGATAAGATGGCCAACAGAGTTAAGCTAGCCTGGCAAAAAGAAACACAGGTGAGGAGGTACAGGCAAAGTGGGCAAGCATTAAGGATACAATACTTGAAGCAACATCCATTGTGTTAGACAGAAAAGGAAGTGCAAAAGAAGAGAACCACTTTGGTTCTCAAATACAGTAGCAGAAAAGGTCAGAGCCAAAAGGCTGGCCTTCAGAAAATACAAGGAACACAGCGGGATGAAGATAGGAGGCATACCAAACTGCCCTAAGGAAGCAGGTAAGGCAGTAAGGCAGGCAAAGTCCCAAACTGAGGAAACACTAGCACAAACAGTAAAGAAGGTGACAAGACTTTCTATAGATACATTAGTGAAAGGAGAAAGTCCAGAGAGTGTGCTAAGCTTAATGGAGAAAAGGGAGCATGTGAGGAGGAGGACCCTGTAAAGCATCTATCCTAAATAGATACTTTTGCTCAGTATTCACTGAAGAGAAGGTAGGGCAGGGCCCACAGCTCAGCATCATGGACACAGAGGGGAGGGAGGTGAGCACTACTCCCTTCACAAAAGAAAGGGTCCTACAAGAGCTTGCTAAGCTCAGGGTGGATAAGGCAATGGGACCTGATGGCATACATCCCAGGGTACTTAAGGAGCTAAAGGAGGAACTAGCAGAGCCATTAGCAGAATTGTTTAGTGAGTCTCTGAGCACAGGAGAGGTCCCAGAAGACTGGAGAAGGGCTCATGTGATCCCACCACAAGAGTGGTAGCAGGGAGGAGGCGGGAACTACAGACCGGTCAGTCTTACCTCAGTAGTGGGCAAGATTATGGAAGCACTCCTTAAGGAAAGGATAGTGCAACACCTGGAATCCATAGGGGCACAGGATCCAAGACAGCATGGGTTTACAAAGGAAGGTCCTGTCAAACTAATCTCATGAGATTTCTTTGACTGGGTAACCAGAGTGGTGGACCAAGGGGGAGCAGTTGATGTCACACTACCTTGACTTCAGCAAAGCTTTTGACACTGTTCCACATAGAAGATTGATAACTAAGCTAGGTAGGCTGGGGTGGGTCAGAAGTTGGTCAACTGGGTGGCAAACTGGTTGACTGGCAGAAAACAGAGAGTGGTGGTAAATGGTATACAGTCAGAAGAGATGCAAGTCACAAGTGGGTACTTAGGGATCAGTCCTGGGGCCAGTCCTATTCAACATCTTCATTAGTGACCTAGCAGATGGACTAGAGGGTAAGGCTTGTCTGTTTGCAGATGACACCAAGATCTGCAACAGAGTAGATGATCCAGATGGGGTGGGCAGAATGAGAGAGATCTGGATAAACTAGCAGAATGGTCAGAAGAGTGGCAACTGGGATTTAATGCAAAGAAGTGCAAAATCATGCACATAGGGAAGAGAAACCCTGAAGCCACTTATAGGCTGGGAGGGAGTTGCTAGCAGTCACAAAGGAAGAAAGAGACTTGGGCATCATCATCACTGATGACCTGAAATCATCAAGCAGACCTCTAAAGCAGTAGGTAAGGCTAGGGGTGTTAGGTGTATTAGTAGGGGTATCACAAGTCGTAAGAGGGAGGTAATAATCCCTCTGTACAAGACATTGGTTAGGCCCATCTGGAGTACTGCGTGCAGTATTGGAGGCCACACCTTCACAAGGACATTAACCAAATTGAGGCAGTCCAGAGAAGGGCAACCAAAATGGTGCAGGGACTGCATCAGAAGACATATGAGGACAGATTAACGGAGCTCAATATGTATACCCTTGAGCAAAGGAGGGAGAGAGGTGATATGATCGAGACATTTAAACACCTTAAGGGCATAAACAAGGTGAAAGAGTCTAACATGTTTAAATATAAGAAAATAGCAGGACAAGAGGACACAGCATGAGATTAGGGGAGGCCGATTAAGGGGAATGTGAGGAAATTCTTTTCACAGAAAGGGTGGTAAATGCATGGAATGGCTTACCACAAGAAGTAGTGGCTATGAATACAGTGCAGGGCTTCAAACAGGCATGGGATAGGCATAAGGGAGCAATACAAATGACTATGAATAGATAGGTCACTGACATAGCAAAGGCCGATGGCACATTTATAAGGTAGAAAAAGAAATGGGCAGACTGGATGGGCCTTGCGGTCCTTATCTGCCGTCAACTTCTATGTTTCTATGTTTCTATGATGTTCACTGCCTAGAATGATTGCAACTATATAGCCCAACTCTAATCACTATATCCTTTAGTTCTAAAGGGATAGATCTGCTGCTTTTATCCTCTTGCCATAATGCAGACTCTACCATTTTAGGGTTTTTTATAACAGCCAATTAGCTTTACTTTGATATTGTGCTAAATTAACCTATAACCCTAATACTTTTACTGTTGTAATTGAGCTATACCAGTTACCTGCTGTATGTTATCTGCTGTAGTTTCCTGTCCCAGCTTGCCTCTTGGCCACTTGAGTGAGATACTCTCCTACTACATAAGACAGGACCCACTGTACCCCCCCCCTCTCTAGCCAGTATGTAGAAGGGGACTTAGCCTACACCACTCTCCTTAGAACTGAAGTCCTGCTGAGGACTTCCTATCTGACCCGGTCTTCCCTAAGCCAGGTGTCCTCTCCCTGATCTGCAAAAATGCAGAGCCTGGGACTCATGGCAGCTCTCGCATATATAGCTCTGGTACTGGGGGCTCACCAGCTCTACTCCTGGGGCCGCCATCCCCCAGACCCAGGCAGGAACACTGGTCACTTCCCCACAGACCCCTCGAACCTCATGAGGAGGGGTTTAATGTACTACGCTTATTCGTGTATGGAGTAACCCGAAATGGAAACTGTTATAACCTATTCTACTACCTCAGCACACATGACCGACGGAGGCTCCTCTTCATCCCCTCCAAAATTATTGGGTACCTTGCCAGACTTAAGCTTGCACTGGGGGGAACGTTGAATCAAACCCTGGTCCCCACTCCCCAAATCTTACTCTCAGTGACCCTACCAATCATCTCTGGGCCAACATCAGTAGTCTCAAGCTGGTGCACATGAACATCGGCAGCCTAAGGCACAAAGACCAAGACCTTGAGGCATGGACAGCACTGTACAAACCCGATGTACTAGCAGTGACTGAGACCTGGCTCAAGCCACAGATCCTCCCTCATGAAGTTGACCTGGTCGGCTATCATGCTTTTAGAAAGGATAGAGTAGGGAAAAAAGGTGGTGGGGTTCTCATCTACATCAGCACAAACTTACATGCTACGCAGCTTGATTACCCTCCCCTTTGTGACTCAGTAAGTGAGATCATATTTACTAAAGTGCTCCTTGGAGACACCAAACCTTTGTACATAGGGTGCACCTACTTCCCACCCCAATCGGCTGCCTCTTCCCTTGAATCTCTAACCCATGCCCTGGTGGAGCACCCTCTGAGGGAGATGACTCTCCTTGGGGATTTCAATCTGAACTGAAATTCCCTGGTTACTTCCATTAGCAAGAATTCTATACTGGGTTTCAACCTGACCCAAGTCATCGACCTGCCTACTAGGCATAACGCTAAGTCTGGCAATCATTCTTTACTCAACTGGGCTCTAGTCTCCTGCCCAGACCATATATTGACAGCTGGGATCATGGCAGACTCACTGAGTGATCACTCACAAATCTTCTCTACCTGGTCTAATAAGGCCCCTAAACTTGCTGCTAGGGTAATAGAAGCCAGGAATTTTAGCAGACTTGTACCAGCTGACTTCTGCTCTGACTTGCAAGCCATGGACTGGGATCCTATAGTCTCCCTCCCCTACACTGGATGAGGTGCTCAACTACTTTATCAACTTGTTTCTGTCCGTGGCCAATTTACATGCCCCTCGAAAAAAACTAAGGGTTTAGGGCAAGTGCCATAAATGGCTTAATTCTGGCCTCAAGTGAAGTATGCTGCTCCGAGACAGGGTCTGGGGACTTTACAAATCCTCAGGCAGCAGATTTGACTGGGAGAAGTACAGGGAGCTGAGGAACAAATGCAAGAAAGCTTCCAAACATGCAAAGTCCAAGCATCTGCGTGATCTCCAGACTAGTCACTCACGTGACCCTAAGAAATTCTGGGGCCATATTAACATGCTTCTCAAGGGTGCCCCAATGCACAAGAAGGTGCACTCCTGGTTGGCAATACCCTGATCAATGACCCCTCTGCAGTAGCAGAGGCATTCAGTGCTTCCTTCTCCAACCCAGGTGGACTCTCACCCCCTGTCCTCTCTGGTGTTCCCTGCAACAGTGCTGATTGGGAGCATGCTCGACCTCAGTTCCACCTGAAACTGGTCAAACCTACAGATGTACATCCCTTTCTACTCAAAATAATCCCAAACTCCTCCCAGAACATGACCTGCTTGAACCGAGACTGCTGAGGGACGCTGCCCCTGCAATCGCCTACCCTGTCACTTTGTTCATCAACAGGTCACTCCTTGAAGGCACTGTCCCAAGTAAATGGAAGGTAGTGACCATTGTCCTTGTCCATAAAAAAGGACCCGGGGACAAAGTGGGGAACTATAGGCCAATCTCCATACTCTGCCCTCTCGGGAAGGTGCAGGAGAGATTGGTATACAATCAACTGCAGGATTACCTTGAGCAGTGCCTACTCCTAGCTGATGTACAACAAGGCTTTAGAAAAGGTCATGGCACCGACACAGCCCTTATCTGACTCATGTCCGACATCCTCAATGCCGTGGACTGGGGCTCCCCAATGGGGGCTCTATTCATTGACCTGTCCAAGGTATTTGACTTGGTCAGCCACAAACTTGTTCTTTCCAAACTCGACCAACTAGGACTGGATGTGCACTCGCTTTCCTGGTTCGAGAGCTACCTGCTCAATCTAACCCAAAAAGTTCTATGGAGAGGAACACAATCCAGAACAGGACCTGTGGTCTCTGGGGTACCCCAGGGCTCAATCCTGGGTCCTCTGCTATTCACCCTCTTTGTCAATGACATTGAGGGGGTCTGTGGGCTGAGCAACCTCATCCTTTATGCGGATGACTGTTGTCTACTGTAGTGACCCGCTACCTAGCATCATCTCTGCCAAACTGCAGGCCAGTTTCTCTGCACTTAGAGCCTAGTTCTCTACCAACTCACTTGTGCTGAATGAAGATAAAACTAAGGCTGCTCTGTTTGGGACCAGACGCCTGGGTACTGACAGATGTGAATTGCTCCAGCTCAACACAGCCCAAGGGAAGAGAGCTGAGGTCATTGACAGGATTAAATACCCTGGGATCCTCTTTGACCAGAAGCTGTCCTACAAACCCCACATTGACTCCTTAACTAGGTCCATCCACCAGAGGCTTGGACTCCTCTATCACCTGGGCAACTCTCTTTCTGGTGAGACTCTGTGAGCCGTAGCCAATTGTACCCTTCCCCCCTCCATCCTTTATGGGGCCCCCCGCTACAGTTCCTCCGGGACAGGAAACTAAGCAAACTTACTGTGCTCTACCATAGAGTGGCACAATCCACTACTAACTCCCCCCGCAGGAGGCACCACTGTGAGGTCCTTGTGGACCTACACTGGCCCACCATATGGCATAAGTTGACCTACTCCTCTATTTATTTGACCTTTAAATTCACCACTTCCGGACCTTCTCCCCATCTGAGTAGGCTGCTCACTCCCAAAATACAGTGCCATGACATGAGATCCTCAGCAGGCCATCCCCTCGACATCCTTCGGGTTCACACTAACCAAGGCAAGCAATCTTTTCAGTAGGCTGCTCTGTACTTATGGAACACCCTCCCAGCAAGTCTGGTTGACAAGCCCACTCTCTAAGGGTTTAAATCAGGCCTCAAAGAGTACCTTCAAGAACTTAGTCTCTGCGGCTGTAATCGCTAGCCCCCTGCCTGGGCTTGTTGTCATGTTTGTCATGCCTCACTACTCCTATTGCCATTACTATTTCTCCCACAAAACTGTTGTGCAAAATTGTCTAATGTACTGTGCAGCTGTCTAAAATTTTGTGAGCTTGCTGTTTCCCTGTAAGTGCTTAATGCCTATTCCATTGTATGTATCTATTGTAACTACTGTAAATTGATTCCAATGTACTGTATGTAATCTTCTGCTGTAACTAATTCAAGGTCACCTCTGAAAAAGGGACTTCTGGTCTCAGTGGGCCAACCCGGTTACCAAAATCTAAATAAATAAATAAATAAATAGGAGGTGCGGCTGTTCACACGATCAAAGAAAACTTCTAATCTGCAAGGTAATCCCAGGAAAAGAGGGACTGAGGTGACAGTGCCACACAACAAAGAAACAATGAAATGGTGGCATTCATCAGTCTGGCTGCCGTGCACAACCAACAAATGGTTTAGAATTGGCTATGTGAACAGGCTGTGTGTGTTTACGGTAAGTGCCAACCTCCTACTTCTCTCCTCTGCTCTGCAGTGTCGGGGACCCTTCTGAGCATATGATGCTGCACTGTCCTAGTCTAAGAAGTTCACTGATTGTTAATAGAATTATTTATGTTAACTTAGAATTCAAAGGAGGCTAGATTAGGCTTCTTGGTGAACACTTCTTCATTTTCGATTTTTGTAATAATGTATCAGAGTTAACCAAATCCCTCAGCCAGCACAGGTCGCCAAATGCTCCATCACACATTGCTTTTCCTGCTGTGTGAGTTGCTTTCAAGTGCAAATTACTTCTTGGCTGCAAACACAGCTAAAGTTTCTACAAAAACACACAGATTGCCATCCAGTTTTCATACACAGAACCATAGCCTCTGTCTTGAAATGTACTGCCCCCCCCCCCAATTTCCACCAGTCCAGGCATAGGATTTTCTGTCTCTGTCCTGCAAGTACATGAGTCCTGATGGATAATACCATCAGGTGTGCTTTTGCCAGAATGATTTAAAAAAAAAAAATATTTGCTCTCAATCGAACACTCCCTTGGCTGTAGCTATTCTCTGTGTTGTAACGGTGGCTAAGGGATGTGTTCAGAAGATGAAGCCATTGCATTTGCAAGATAGTTTCATTATAAAGATGTTGTTATAATTAACATTTTTTAAACCAAGTTGTCTATCTATGGAATGAGTAGATAGATGCAAGAACTATTTACTTCCCCCTCCCGCACTGCCACACAAATACACAAGAGGCATTTGGATACGAACATAAAGTAAATGCTGTCTGCAGCATGAGAGTGGTTTGATTTCATTGCATTTAATTTCACATGTTGCCAGCAAGAGGCACTCCAAGTCTCTCTCTCTCTCTCTCTCTTTTTATGTTTGCTTGCACACATGTGCAAGAAACATAGTGCCACCATATGACATTTCGTAGGTGTGACACCTTGCTTCCAATGCCCTTCTCCTTATTGCAGGCGCAGCCATCTCTGCACCAATAACTGTCCGAGCTGTCTGTGACAGCAGTTCAGATGCAGTGGCATACAGTTCCAAGCAAAACACCACTACAATCAGTGGTGGTAAGGTGTAGGTAATTTGCATACTGCCATTGGCAGTATGCAAAGTGACTACACGTCGGCACTGCATTGGAACAGCTGTCATAGACAGCTCCATCCCCTCCTGTAACAAACGCCCAAGTAACATGCTGGGAGCCCACCCCAGCGTTCTCATGCACTCCCCCCAACACACATTGTATGGCCAACAGGGGTGCCCAATCCCTCATCAGCTCTGCTGCGCCCCCCCAACACACTTCCAGGTGCCACACTGGGAGCCCACCCCAGAGTGGCAAATGTCTGTAAGGCTGATGGGGGTGCCCAATACATGTCGGCTCCACTCTCCCCCCGACAGACTTCCAGGTGCCACGCTGGGAGCCCACCCCAGCGTGGCAACAGACCATATGGCTGATGGGGTGCCCAATCCCCCATCAGCCCCACTGCCCCCCCCAAACAACCTTCCAGCTCCCATGCTGAGAGCCCACCCCAGCATGGCAAAAGTCCCACGTCGTCTTTCAACAAACAAAAAAATCACCTGTAAGAAAAAACTATCCCTCGCTGAATGTCTTGCCTCCCTCCCCAACCCGCCCACCCTCTGGTGCCCCACCTCCCCACACCCCCACCTCACCCCACACATACCTGCGGAGTCTGGTGCAATGATCTTCGGTGGACCGGGAACATGTCTGCACTCTTCAAAGCCAACCGCGAACTGAAGAAATGCCGGTAAGCTGAATAATGGCATAAATAGGTTTTTTTTCAACTTTGATGCATATCCTGGGCCTTTTGGGGAATTTTTTCACCAAATTTTCAACATGAGGTTCTTGGGACCCCACCTCATGGACTCAGTCAATGTCATTTTGTTATTTGGTCCCAAAAGGTGATTTTGTGGTCACTGTGCGGAACCACCTTTCGGGACTGATTTATGAAACGACAGTGTCACAGTTCTTGAGGCAGGCCCCCAAAAAACCCTATGTTGAAAATTTGGTGAAAATAATCCCAAAATGACCTGTTTTAATAGTGTGCATTAGCAGTTCCTCATGAGCGTGTAACTGAGAATTTGTAATACTTTCACTCCAGATTTTCAACATTGTCATTTTACCACACACCTTCTTACGAACAGTATAGCTGTCATTTTTCACATCTCGCTCAAAATGTGTTTTCGCACATGTAGCACACATTGGCGCGGTTGGTTTGCAAAATCAATGTTCGGGACACATTAAGAAAATCACAGTGACACTGTTCATGAGCAGAGGTGTTAAAATGGCTATGTTGAAAATTTGGTGACAAAAGTCCATAAAATGACTGTGTTGTGTGCCTGCATTGTGCAATTTTCACGCACCCTCGTAATAGACACATAGAGGTTGACGGCAGATAAGGACCGCAAGGCCCACCCAGTCTGCCCATTTCTTTTTCTGCCTTATGAATGTGCCATAGGCCTTTGCTCTGTCAATGGCCTATATATTCATACTTATCTGTATTACTCCCTTTTGACTATCCCAAATCTGTTTGAAGCCCTGCACTGTATTCATATCCACCACTTCCTGAGGTAGGCTGTTCCATGCATTGCAGAACCTGCAATCCCCTCGAGTCCCTATTTGGACTGCCTGATCCAAATATTTCAAAGAAGCAGAACCTGCAATCCCCTTGAGTCCCTATTTGGACTACTTGATCCAAATATTCCAAAGAAGCAGCTTTTCCTAGAACTAGAGAACATAATGGAGCAAGAACCCGCTATTTTCCAGAGACAAATCAACAAATAGATCTGACTTATTGACTTTTCTCTAGATTAAATAATGACAATTAAAAAATGTTTTACTTCTGCTTTTTCCTGAATTGAATTAAATATATCACTTTTAATCAGACAAATAGACTAGACCATGATTAAGGTAGTATAGTTTTAACTAAACATGCAGCCAAGTGCATGCTATCACTTCCCCATTCAAGCAGCATTTCTAAATGAGGTGGTTGCTTCCGACGGTCTTAAAAGGTCAAAAGGTCATTCCACGTACACAAAGTAAACCTAAAAAAACAAGCTGGGGGTCAGGTTTGAACCCCAGCCAGCACAGCATCCACCACCCTTTCTGTGAAAAAGAACTGCCACACATTACCCTTTAATTGGCCTCTCTCTATTCTCATGCAGTGGCCTCTTGTCCTGCTATTTTTCTTATATTGAAACAAGTTAGACTCTTTCACCCTGTTAATGCCCTTAAGGTGTTTAAATGTTCCAATCATATCACCTCACTCCCTCCTTTGCTCTAGGGCATACATATTGAGCTCAGTTAATATGTCCTCATATGTTTTCTGATGCAGTCCCTGCACCATTTTGGTTACCCTTCTCTGGACTGCCTCAATTTGGTTAATGTCCTTGTGAAGATGTGGCCTCCAGTACTGCAAGCAGTACTCCAGATGGGACCTAACCAGTGTCTTGTAAAGAGGGATTATCACCTCCCTCTTCCGACTTGTGATACCCCCACTAATACACCCCAACATCCCTCTAGCGTTACCTACTGCTTTAGTGGTCTGCTTGGATGATTTCAGGTCATCGGTGATGATGATGCCCAAGTCTCTTTCTTCCCTTGTGACTGCCAGCAACTCCCCTCCCAGCCTATAGGTGGCTTCAGGGTTTCTCTTCCCTATGTGCATGACCTCGCACTTCTTTACGTTAAACCCCAGTTGCCACTCTTCCGACCATTTTGCTAGTTTATCCAGATCTCTTCTCATTCTGCCCACCCCATCTGGATCATCTACTCTGTTGCAGATCTTGGTGTCATCTGCAAACAGACAAACCTTACCCTCCAGTTCATCTGTAATGTCACTGATGAAGATATTGAAGAGGACTGGCCCCAGGACTGATCCCTGAGGTACTCCTCTTGTGACTTGCATCTCTACTGACTATATACCGTTTACCACCACTCTCTGTTTTCTGCCCATCAACCAGTTTGCCACCGAGTTGACCAACATCTGACCCACCCCAAGCCTACCCAGCTTATTAATCAATCTTCTATGTGGAACAGTATTGAAAGCTTTGCTGAAGTCAAGGTAGGCAACATCAACTGCTCCCCCTTGGTCCGCCACTCTAGTTACCCAGTCAAAGAACTCTATGAGATTAGTTTGACAGGACCTTCCTTTTGTAAACCCATGCTGTCTTGGATCCTGTGCACCTATGGATTCCAGGTGTTGCACTATCCTTTCCTTAAGGAGTGTCTTCATAATCTTGCCCACTACTGAGGTAAGACTGTAGTTCCCTGCCTCCTCCCTGCTGCCACTCTTGTGGAGTGGGATCACATGAGCCCTTCTCCAGTCTTCTGGAACCTCTCCTGTGCTCAGAGACTCACTAAACAGTTCTGATAATGGCTCTGCTAGTTCCACCCTTAGCTCCTTTAGTACACTGGGATGTATGTCATCAGGTCCCAGTGCCTTGTCCCCCCTGAGCTTATAGAGCTCTTGTAGGACCCTTTCTTTTGTGAAGGGACTAGTGCACACCTCCCTCCCCCCCCTGTGTCCATGGTGCTGAGCTGTGGGCCCTGCCCTACCTTCTTTTCAGTAAATACTGAGCAGAAGTTCACGAATTTATAATATTTTCAGTCCAGATTTTCAACATTGACATTTTTCCACACCTCTTTATGAACAGTACAGCTGTTATTTTTCACATCCTGGCCAAAATGTGTTTTTGCACTTCCAGCGCACAATAGCATGGTCGCTGTGGGAAATTAGTGTTCGGGATAGATTAAGGAAATTACAGTGACACCGTTCATGAGCGAAGGTCCCAAAATGCCTATGTTGAAAATCTGCTGTAAAAAATCCTCAAACTAATTACATTACGGATGCACATTGCGCAGTTTCAACGCACACGTGATTTCACCAGTTTTTCTATTTTCACTCCAGATTTTCAACAATGCCATTTTTTACACCTCCTCATGAACAGTACACCTGCCACTTTTCACATCCTGTTTGAAATGTGTTTTCAAACCTCCGGCACCAAATGTCATAGTCGCTGTGCAAAATCACCATTCACCTAACAAACTGATAATGTCACTGTTCATCCTGTGGGGTCACAAAAAGCCCATGTGGAAAACTTGGAGTAAAAATACCAGGAAACGCCCATGGTGTTAGGGTTTTCTACTATAACGCCCTACCCTGTAGGGACTGACAGGTGTCAGGGGTGTGACTTGGGATTGTCGACAGTAATGCTCATGCCATTGCACTCCCTGCCCCCACTTTCCAGCCAGTGACAGGCATCAAGGTGTGCCTTGGACCCTTTGTCCCCAGAGTTCACTCCATTCTCCTATACTGCACCCATGTCAGCGTATTTGTTTATGGAATGAGGTGAATGTAAAGCCCAAACACCCCAAGGCACAGCTCGACACTTGTCAGTGTCTGAAGAGTAGGGTGAGGGGAAATGTTGTAACCATCATGGGTGACAACCCAAAGGAACACCTCAATGCCTGTCCATCTCCACAGGGTGAGGGTGGAGTTGGCATCAGTTCAATACTTCAATGCCATTCCTATACTGCATCTGTCTAACTCCTGCACTTCCACTGCTAATGCCAGCAAGCAAACATACTAACATACTAAAATACCAGCAGAATAGGCCTAATGGTCTTCCGTGTCTGCTCGTTTGGTCAGCCCCCACCCTGGGAGCTGATCTTGCTGCCCCCCTCACCCTCTCTGGCTTCTCCCTTCCCATTCCCGGATATTCCCACTGCACAGGACTTTGCTTCCAGAAATCTTCCCCTGTACCTGTCCCACCCCCTCTTGAACCCCTCCACCGTCTCTGCCTCCACCAGCCCCCTGGGCAGCGCATTCCATGGCTCCACCACCTCTCAGTGAAGTAGCACCTCCTCCTTTCTCCCCTGAATCTCCCCTCCAGCTTCCACTCATGCCCTTTAGTGGTCCCCCTCCTTCCTTCGGAGCACCCTGACTGCTCCTCCCTATTTAACCTCTTCATGTACTTGAAGACCTCTAACATGTCCCCCCAGTCCCTTCTCTCTTCCAATGTGTACATATTTAGCTCTTCAAGCCCATCCCATAGGTCCTGTCCCCCAAGCCCCAAATCATTTTGGTTGCCCTCCTCTGGACCTTCTCCAGGAGTTCAATGTCCCTCTTTAAGTGTGGCCTCCAAAACTGCACGCAGTACTGTAGGTGCGGCCTCACCAAGCAATTATACAGGGGGAGTATCACTTCCCTCCTTCTGGAGATGATCCCCCTAGCGATGCATCCCAACATCCTGTTGGCTTTGGCCACCGCCCTCCTACAAGTCTCAGAGTTGTTCATCTTGACATCCACCTCCACCCCCAAGTCCCTCTCAGCCATTGAGACTTGTAGGATTTCTCCCCCCAGGGTGTACTCTTGTCCCGGGTTTCTGGCTCCCAGATGCAGCACCTTGTATTTCCCTGCATTAAACTTCAGCTTCCACTTTCTAGACCACCTTTCCAGAGTCTCCAGGTCCTCCTGTAGGGCCACCCACCCCTCCTCCCCATCCACCACCGCTCCCAGTTTTGAGTCATCCACAAAGAGACTCATCTCACTCCTGATACCCTTCCTTATGTCAGAGATGTAGGCATTGAACAGCAGGGGCCTAAGGACCAATCCCTGAGGGACCCCACTAATGACCCCCCCTTGGGGATGAGACTATCCCGCCAACTGGGACCTTCTGGGTCCAGTCCTGGAGCCAATTGCCTATCCATCTGATCATCTAGTTCCCCACCCCCATTTCTCCCAGCTTGTTCAACATGACCCGGTGAGGAACAGGTCAAATGCCTTGCTGAAGTCAAGCTACAGGACGTCCATCAGTCTATCCAGGTCCAAGGCTCTCGGCACCCAGTCATAGAACTCCACAAGGTTTGTCTGACATGATTTCCCCAGGACAAATCCATGCTGTCTATCATCCAGGCACCCAGACTTTTCCAGGTCCCCCAGCCTCTCCTTGACAATGCCCTCCACCACCATGCCCACCACCGACATCAGGTTGATTGGCCTGTAGTTCTCTGCCACCTCCCTTGATCCCCCCTTGTGGATAGGCACTATATGCATCACCTTCCAGTCCTGGGGCACCCACCCTGTCCTCAGAGAGATGCTGAAAATCTCCACCAGGGGTTTCTCCAGGACATCTGCCAGTTCCTTCAGCACTCTGGGATGTAATTTATCCAGCCCCGATGCTGTCTCCATTTTAAAGGCCCTGAGGGCTTCCCTCACTCTCTCTGCCATGATTTCCACCTCTGCTACCTCATCCTCCTGCTTTGCCTTCCCCCCTCCTGCCAGTAATGGCCCACCCTCTCCTCAGACCCAACCATCGGCAATGACGCCCCCAGTTTCACCATCTCCTCCCATGTATGATGCAGCCCCCCCATTTTCCTTGGTGAAAACTGAGGTGAAGTACTCATTTAGTACCTCAGCCTGCTCCCCCGGATCTTGTGCCCATCCCTTCCCTGTTTTAACATTCAGCATTGGCAAATGCTTGTTTAAGTTGGTCTCTACCCAACATTGAAAGTAATGTTTCAGTAGCTAGCTAGTTGTTAAATGTGGACTGCTCTGGTGCAATTTGCTGTGAAACATAAAAATATTATCAGTCCCATCGAATATGACTGTATACTTTTTTGATTTGTTTCCCTCATGTTGCTGGCATCATTATCTGAAACAGTTTTTGGCTGGAGAGCTGGACCCAGGATTTTGGAAAAGAATGTATTTAGGTGAGCCATTGTAGGGGGCTAGCTTTTCTCCTATTCATAGGAGGCAGTATAGTGCAGTGGGTTAAAGCTCTAAGCTGAAGATCTGGAGACTTGGGTTTGAATCCCACAGCCGCCTATGTGCATACTGTGTGATCCTGACCAAGTCACTTAACTTCCTTGTGTTCCCAGGTTGCATCTGGAAACAAGCTTTGGCTTAGTGTGCTACTCCTAGTTAAACAATGTTCCCTTTCATTTATATGTGGAAAAAAATGCCTTTGTCTGCTCCTGAAAGTGGTCATGCCAAAATAAAATGGTTATGAAAATACCATGGGAGAACACTAAATGTGGGCTCAGTTATTGACCTCTTCATGGAGATCCCAGATCCTGTCACCTGTCCCGAAAATCATCTTCCTTGAATTTCAGGGTTTTGACCACAGACACTTTTTTAGAAAGTTCATTGTGTGGCATCTTTGCTTGTCTTCTCAGTCTGCCACTGTTCCTGTCTTGCACACATGTATGGAAACTGCTTGCACCTTTTACAGACCTCTACCGTGGGATCCTTGCACCCGAGAATTTCAGAGGGTGAGACTTCTTTCCAATTGTGCAAATATGTCAAAGACGAAAGGGACACTGTATTCTGCTGTGGCTTACATCAAGTAGAATCTAGTCAGGATCTTTATATGGTGTCTTCCATATACTCCATGTCTCAAAGTGTTTCGTAGGTCAGTGAGTTACACAGTGGTAAAGCATGGGACTATGAGGCAGACATATGAGCCATTTAGTATTTAACAAATAGATGACCTAAACACACACCCCAATTCCTGTCAATCTGTGCAGGGTGGGGCAGGGTGGAGGTGGGGTTAGTGTCACTTCAATACTTTACTGCCATTCCTATTATGCATCTCTCTAACTCCTGCACTATCAATGCCAATGCCAGCAAGCCAACATTCGGCATTGACAAATGCTTGTTTATTTGTTGGGCTGGCAATAAAAACCTCCTAAAAAAGTGTCTGATGGTCTGCATCAAGAAAACAGGAGGCTTTTATTTATTCAAAGACAACCCTGAGAAAATATCTTGTAGTGTTTTTAGGACATTTCTATAGCCACCCCAACAAATAAACAATAACTGAGAACTGTATACCAGCTGGCTTTCATTGAACAGAAGACCTTTTTTTAACACTGTTTGCTAGGTTTTTTGGACCGCAGCTCTGTTTTCAATCAACAGGTGAGTCCGTAGTTTTTTTTGGTTAATGCTTTTTTTTTAATTAAAATAGGAAGGTATGTTGCTGTGTGGTTGGATTATTATTACATTTTTTTACTTTAGCAAAGGAATACATGGATCAGAAAGAGTTGTGATCATGTTATGTACACAAAGTCTGAGAAGTAAGGCACTCAATTTAATTTTTGATTTGGAACAGCACTGGACCAACAGGGACTTGTTACGTGTATGAGAACTGCCAGACACCCCTCTCGGCACAAAACAGACCCTGCCATACAGAAAAAAACTCCCTCTGTGTGTGATCTTGGCAGCTCAGACTGCATAAGCTTTTGAATGGTATTGTGCTTGGATTTATTGTTTAGGTGATGGCGGTCAAAGGTTTGCCCTTAGGACAGTGGGCAGTAAAAGCAGAGCTCAGAGGTTGTGGCCATAGGGATCATGCAGGGCCAGTCAGACCAGTCAGATAGGTCAGCAGAAGCTGTTTTTTTTTCTCTTGTTGTAGCTGCCAGAGCCATTTTTTATGGCAAGCCGTTAGGGACATAATTCTTAATCTCTGGCTATCTAGTAAAACACATACACTACATAGTGAAATACATATATCATATAGTGAAATACATGCATCATATAGTGAAATGCATACACAATGTAGTGAACCACATACACTATCTATTGAAATACATATATCATATAGTGAAACACATACACTATATAGTGAAATGATTACATTATATAGTGAAATACATACACTATCTACTGAAATCTACATACTGAGTACTGAAAAGCAACATACACTATATACTGAAACAAATGTACTATGTACTGAAACATATACACAACCTATTGAGATACATACACTACAGACTGAAACATCCACGTAAACTATCTACTGAAACAAATACTCTATACATTGTAACACATACACTATATATTGAAAAAAATCTGCATACACTATATACTGAAACAAATACACTATATATTGAAATACATACACTATCTATTGAAATGCATACACTACACGTTGAAAAAAGCACATACACTGTCTACTGAAACAAATACACTATATATTGAAACATCTACACTTTATATTGAAATACATACACTGCATATTGAAATATATGCACTGTGCATTGAAAAATCTGCATACACTATATACTGAAACAAATACACTATATATTAAAAACGCTTACCCTCTCTATTGAAAACTTTTGCATACTCTATATACTGAGAGAAATATATTACATACTGAAATACATACACAGTATGTTTAAAAAAACACATACATTATATACTGAAACAAATACACTACATGGTGAAACACATACACTATGTATTGAAATGCATACACTGTAGACTGAAAAATTCACATACTCTATATACTGAAACAAATAAACTATATACTGAAATGGACTACATTCTGAAATGACCCCTCCCCCCCCTTGAATGGCCTGGCTTTGCACTTATATCCTGTTGCATTCAGGGAGCTGCCGGCTTCATGAGAGGATGTCTGCTGCAGAGCAGAAGGTAAACAAAATAGGGCTATCTGTTATTCTACTTCTTTTCCGGGTTTTACATCTTGTTTTGCCTGCACACCTTTAATCAAATTTCAGAACATTGTGATGTGACAAAAAACTTTTAAGAAATAATTTAAAATGATGTAGTTTATTCTTTTAAATAAGTGCTGCCTTCAATTACTCAGACACATTTGTATTGGAAGCTAATACTTAGGATATTCCTTTTTCAAATCAAAATTTATTGTTTTTTAGAACAAAAGGAACAGATCCAGTCATAATAAGCTGAATTGTGAATGAAACCAGAAACAGTACTTCACTGCATACAAGGGAGCTGCCCCCCCAAGTCTAATCCCAACCCCCCATACTAAAAGTCCTCCTCCCCATTCAGCACAGCTCAAACTTATTAGGTGAATTATCAAACTCTAAATTTGACAGTAGCATGCAATATACTAAATGGTAAGCAGCGCGTGAAAAGGTTCCCAAATTTTCTTATATTTATTCATTCTGTTACTAAGACTTGCCACCATTTTTTCTGTCCTGAGATTGGCTAACAATTCTTTAAGCCATTCCGAATATGAAATATCTCCATCGTCTTTCCAATGATGGAGAATAACCTTTTTTACTGATAGGGAGATCAATGCTATATAATATCGTCTAGCACCTACTGGAATCAGGGTATAGTCACCTAAAAGGCATACCTCAGGAGTGAAAATATCCAAAAGGCCCAACAAGGGAGCCACCTTCCGTTGGATATCCTTCCAGAGTGGAGGCCTTAGGACATGCCCAGAATATGTGAAACAATGAACCCTCTGCCTGTTGACAACGGGAGTAAGTGGGTGTATCAATAAGCCCATACTTATATAATTTTTTTGGGGGTGTAATATATATTATGTAAAATGTGAAACTGTGTAAGCCGTAATCTATCCTGAGTAATGTATTTATGGCAATTCGACCACAAAGTTGTCCAATTTATCTCCAGATCAGGAAAACATGAAGCCCAATACCTCTCAGGTGCAAAACTAGTCAGATACTTATAATTGTATAAAATTTTATACATATTGGACACAGAATGGGCCATACCGGATGTAGTGAGAGTTCGTCCAGGAAAGTTTTCATAGTTATTTGGGGCGGGTTCGGCCCAAAGACCTTCACTATTAGATGTTTTAACCGGAAAACTTTAAACATAAGTTTACTAGGAATGTTAAAATTATTTAGTATTTCAATAATTGAAAGCCAGGAATTGTCCAAGGTAATGAGCTGAAAGAGCTTAGCACCTTCCAATTGAGGAAGCCACCTAAGCGTGATAGGCTTATCATCTATTTTTAAATTTGGGTTACCCCCGATAGGTTGAGCTAAGTCTAAGATGTGATTATATTTCTTAAAAAGGCATATCTGGGAGTGTACTCTGACTGATGTCGCAATGGGGGTTGATTTCAAAGTTAAGGGAAGGACACCCGGCCTGATATGAAACAACGATGCCGGCGAGAGACCGCTCTCTTTAATCAGAGACAACTCAATTTTGAGCCAAACTGGAATAAAGACAGAGGGATTAACTTCTCTCGTCTGTTCCACCCATCTCATGTATTTAACTATGTGACTCGCCCAATAATAAAAAGTCAAATGCGGAAGACGGAGTCCCTCTTTGTCCTTAGGTGCCACTAACTTATAGAATGCAATCCTAGGTTGTCTATTAGCCCAAATAAATTTTGTAATCAGGCCACTGATTTTATGGAACCAGGTTAAAGGCATCCAGTTATTAAGCAAATACAAAGGATAAAAAATCCTAGGAAAAACATTCATTTTAATTAAGTTCACTTGGCCCCAAAGTGAGATGGATAGTTTGGCCCACCTGTCTAGGTCTGCATCTATAGTATTTACTAGGGCATCCAAATTCAACTTTTGAAGTGAGGCTGGGTTCCTGGTAATTTGAATGCCCAAGTATTTTAAAGATTTTGGTGCCGAGAACATACCTGTCTCTATAATACTGGATTTAAGCACTTTATAGTTAAGTGGGAAAATAAGGGATTTTTCAATGTTTAATTTGTAATTCAAAAAATTGGCAAATTCTTCTATGATGGATAACATGACAGGTATTGACTTAACAGGGAACGATAGCTGCAACAATAGGTCATCAGCATAAGCTGATACTTTAACCTCGTATCCCTGAATAGTAATTCCTTGAATCATCGGGGATGATTTAAGTCAGCGAATAAGGGGCTCTAAATATAAATTAAAAAGTAAAGAGGATAGTGGGCAGCCTTGTCTGGTTCCTGAGTGTAACATAAATCTTTCGGATATGACCCCATTAGCCACCACTCGAGCTGAGGGAGTGTTATAAAGAGCTTTAACCCAATTTTGAAAAAGCAAGGGGAACTTATAAGCACTAAGGGCCCTAAATAAGAAATTCCAGTCTACCCTGTCGAATGCCTTCTCAGCATCCAGAGAAACCAAAACAGCTGGAAATGAGGCATCCCTGGATGCTGAAAGGACATGCGACAGGGTTTGGAGATGATCCATCGAAGAGCGCCCTTTCATGAATCCTACCTGTTCAGGTCCAATAAGATCGGGCAGCACTAATGCAACACGATCCGCTAACATTTTAGCTAATATCTTGATATCCTGATTCATCAGGGATATTGGGCGATAACTCGTAGGTAATTCTGGGTTCTTTCCCGGCTTCAATATGAGGACTATTAAAGCCTCCCATAAAGTAGGGTCCACAGGCGCACCTGATAAAATATACTGAAATAAAGGGACTAATAAAGGTAATAACTGTTCTTGAAAAACTTTATAAAAATTAGCCGAGAAACCATCTGGACCAGGTGATTTGTCTGAGGGTAAATTTTTAATAACCATGAGAATTTCTCCAGATGATATCGGGGATACTAGCAATTCCTGTTGAGGCTCTGAAAGCGAAGATAAACCGGATGCCCCTAAGTAAGAGTCAAGGATCCATTCTGATAATGAATTTATCTTAGGATTGTATAAGTTTGTATAGTACCGCTGGAATTCCAGGACTATATCCTCTGGAGATGTTTTTAAGATACCATCTAATTGGGAGTGGATTGACGGAATATATCTATTCGCTTCCAGTTGTTTAATCTGGGAGTGCCAACAACCTTCCTGCTTTCTCTCCCTGGTCTGAGTAATTTGCTTTAGCTTTCAGAATAGCAAATTTGGCTTTTTCCCTCAATATTTCCAAATAAGCCTCATTTAATTTTACCAGCTCTTGCTGAAGGGATTCTGAAAAATTATGGGAAAGTAGTGATTCTTTTGAACGGATTTGTTCAAGAAGAGAAGTTAGTTTCCTTTCTTTTTCCTTTTTCCTTTGTGTAGCCATACTAATTAAAACTCCCCTAATGAAAGCTTTAAAAGTGCCCCATATTAAATCTGGTCTGGAGATAGATTGAAGGTTGATATCTATAAAATGCTCTATATGCTTATTAATAGTTTTAACTATGTGGGGATCCTTTAACATTTGGTTATTGATCTTCCACCCGGGAGGATTTCTTGGGAAGAAATGAAAGGGTAAGCTGACATATTACCAGCGAATGATCGGAGGGTGGACCCGACTGTATAGAGGCTTCTGTTACTCCTGGAAGAAGAGCTTGAGAGAGAAAAATATAGTCAATACATGTAGCTGTTTTAGGTACTGGCGATAGAAGTGAATTCCTTCTCTGAGGGGTGTAATACCCTCCAAATATCACACAGAGCATAATGTTCTATAAATTCCTGGAGGGCCCTTTGAGCCGGAGAGCAGCCTCTCCTCAGAGGAGAAGAACGATCCATTAATGGATCCATAATGGTGTTTATATCACCCCCTATGATAAGGGGTAGGGACAGAAATGGGTATAGGAGTTCAACTAGCTGTGTGAAAAAAAATCGGGAGAGTCTACATTGGGCCCATATAGTTTTCCCAGGAGAATCTCGGTGGCATATAAAATACAATGAATGAACAGAAACTGACCTTGCGGGTCCTTAAGCACCTGCTTAAGAATGAAAGGAATTTTCCTATTAATTAAAATCAATAGCCCGGCCCTGTTGGAGGCAACCCCTGCGGAAAATACATGACTAATTTGCTGTTTTCTCATGCAATTTGCCTGAGTCCAATAAATGTGATTCTTGTATTAAAGTGATGTCTATAGACAGCAAGGCAAGGTGCTTGTGAACCTTATATTGTTTCACGCACTGTCTCAATCATTTAACATTCCATGTTGCAATCTTGACAACATTAGCCATTATTACTCTTTCCTTGCAATATAACTTGAACAGGTAGTGTATTCCCCAGATTACTCAGCCTAAAAAACTTAAGAAAGCTGTGCTGAATCCTCCCCCAAACCCCACTTAACCCTCCCACCCTCCCTCCAACAACAACCAAAATACAACACTAATCTACCAACCACCCCAAGCTAACACAGGTTTCGCTCTGCAGCATACCAATACCATTGCTCTCTCCTCAGCCACCCTTGGGTAACCCTCAACACAAATTTAGCAGTAATGGGCGAGGTAGATACCATCTAAACCTCATTCAGAGTAATTTCTAAAACTAATACAAGCAAAAGAAAACGTGTATAGGCTTGTTTTAATATGATCCTAAATGGCTGTGTCCCTCCAAAGGTTATATTTTAATACTTCGGTTCTTTTTGCAGTTTAAATAACCCTAACAAAGTAATAAGAACTGGTTTAATCTATCTAGAGCCCCTTAAAGATTAAGTCCCAAACTAACTCCTGTTTTATGCCCCATATAAGTAGTGTCAGCCTATGACATAAAAGTATAATATGATCTGCTGACTCTCTCTAGCGATCACAGCAAACAATACGGTCAATGCTCCCCTCCTACCTCGGGAGCTACAAAGAAATATAATTTTTGCTTTGAAGTTTTACATAATTTTTAATTCAATCCAACCCCTTTTAATCTCAAATGCTAACATCCTGCTTCCTTTGTTTTTGTTCTGCCAGAAAAATCGGAAGCTAATGGGAGAAACCCGCTGGCATTTCTTCAGCAATCCTTTCTCTTTCTGGAGACAGAGGAGCAGATTTCTGAAGCTGCTTCCCCGACCAAAGTATTGTGAAGTAGCCTTTAGTTTCAAACTTAGGAGTAAAGGCTACTCACACTTAAAACTGGTATGGTATAGCTGCAGCCCCTTATAGATTAAATTCCGGACAAACTCCTGTTTAGTGCCCCATATAAATAGTTTCAACTTGTGACACAAAACTATAGTTTAGTCTACTGGTCCCCTCTCAGAATGACAATAAGCAATGCAAGCTATATTCCCTTCTTACATCGGGAGCTAAAACACAAATTAGATCTTTTGCTTTGAAGATCTACACAGTTTATTACTTCAGTCCAACCTTTTTTGATCTTAGATACTGATGCTAAGTCTCTCTTGCTTTCGTTGTACAGAAGAAGCAGGAAGCAAATCCAGGGTACCAGCTGGCATTACTTCAGCAAATGCTTCTCTTTCTGGATAAAAAGGGGTAGACTTCTAAAGCTGTTTTCCCAGCTGAAACACCATGCAGCGCTTTTTAACTTCAGAATTGATGCTAGGGTCAACTCAGACTTCACGGAACAACTCAGGCAGCAATTCTTTTAAGCCAGCACGAGCTACCTCTGGATCATTGAAATTATGCCAGATACCTGAAATTAGAACCTACAAACAAGCCGGGTACAGCATCTTGAATCGAATCCCAGCTGCTATTAATTTCGAGACACAAGGATGAAAAGCGGTACGTCGCTGCCTGACAGTGGCTGGGAGATCCTGGGCAATTCTTACTTTCCTGCCCTCCCAAGTGATATCTTGTGTCTCCCCGACTTTCTTCAAGAAATGCTGGTGCTCGAGAAAATTAAGAAACCTGAAGATCAGGGGTCTTGGTGGCGATCCAGATGGGGGAGGTGGTCTAAGGGCCCTATGTGCCCTCTCTATAGAATACTTAGCCCCAAAAGGCGAGGGACCAGCAACATGCTCCACAAATTTCTGGATAAAAACGATTGCATCGTGTCCCTCTTCGGCTTCAGGCAATCCTATCAGGACTGCATTGTTTCTTCTACTTCGACCCTCGAGGTCCTCCAGTTTAGCTTCGATCCTGGTGATCTTCTGTCTTGTGGCTACCAGATCCAGCTCAATTCTATCAACTCTTTTTTCCAGAGAATGGACTTTGGCTTCAGAGTCAGAGGTTCATCGCGATACTTCCTCCAAAGTAAGCGATAACGCTTTAATTTCAGTGGTCAAAGATGTGAGCTCCTCTTTGAAGGGCCTGAATTCACCTAGAAACCTGGCCAAGGTTAATGGTTCTTGCTCAGCTGAGTTAGCAGACACTTCCCCCGAGTCAGCAGTACTTGCAGGTCTAGGCTTCTTGGGGCCTTTCTTGGGGGTGGAGGGCAGCGTTCTTTTCGGTAAGTTCTTCTTCATTTCCACCTCCATTCGGGACAGTATATAATCTCGGAGTGAGCCGACCCTTTTAAATGTTCTTCCCCCCCCTTTTCCAATTACTTGCTTTACTTTGAGCTCAAATATGAATGTAAATAGCAATCGGGTGGCTGGAGCAACTGAGAGAAGCCTGCGGTCGGTACCTACATCATGTGACCTCTACTTAGGATATTCCTAACATATCACTCTCATACCATATAAGCATAGGGGACTGCGTGCATTTTTCTAAGTTAAAGTTTTGATCAGATTTATGTGTAATTAATTTCTGTGTTGGTCCAGCAACTTATCTGAGCTGAATGCTTGGGAAGAGTACTGCAGGAGCTGTAAAAGTGTAAGCCAAAAGCTTTGCTAGTTTGTACTCTGCTGAGTTAACTTTGATTTTGTTTTTGTTTGAATGTTTTGTTTAATAATGGTTCTTGATTAAGAAAAAATACATATATTTTGCAGCAATCGCTCAGGACCCAATTCTCATCAGGAGCTCAGCTGGCATATGCATAATTTGCATTTTCTGTTCTGAATAACTTCACTGTGATTCCTCACTGGTGGCTTTCAGAGCCCCTAACCTCTCCATTACATATCTGCAGAGCATTGCAAGGGGGACAGAGCTTTGCCAGGCACTTGGTCTCCACTAATAAACCTGCCCTGGTCTAGCCGCATAGTGCATAGTTATGCTGTTTATATGGTATGACTGTTATTGAGTTTGAGATTCTCAAACTGTGTTTTATTTCTTTTTCCATTGAGATGTTTATCTTCCAGGTCACCCACGGACCCCCTTGGGTACTGGCCTGTCCATCCCCATCACCCAACATCACCAGGACTTACCTGCTCTGAGATATCCCATGGCCTCCCCCCCATGATGGGGCCAGGAGGGAGAGGGCCATTCACAAGGAGACACATATTCAGACAGGAGCAGAGCCTGGTTAGTAGTGCAAAGCCTGTGGCAGGTTGGTGGATTATTTTGCCATTGGAGGTTTTCTGCCTTTGGTTTATCCCCTGGGCAGTCAAGCATGCAATGATGTAAATCCAATTAAAGGCAAGTACTGCTTTGTGCCTGCCTGAGCCCTGCCCATTATGCCACTCTGATGCCCTGCCAGCGTTCCTCCTAGGTGGCTGTTAAAGAGCGGGTGGTCAGTCTCCCTTCCTGAGAAGAGAGCAGTCCCAGAGATGCTCAATCATCTCTCCCGCCAGCTAACCCTGTTTGACCCAGGTTCTCCCCCAAAACCAGGCCACTCGCATATGAAGCAGTACAGCTACCACCACGCTGCTAAGTCAGCTCACCAGACTGTATTTTTATAAGTAAATAAAAATAGTACTCGGATGAAAAAAGAAATTGTATTTTAGCTGCTGTTGTTATTCATATTTAAGACACATCACAATGTTTTGAAATTGGATAAAAGTTTTCCAAGGAAAATAACATAAAATAATACATAAAGATACAGAATAAGATAATCCATTTTTGTTTACTTTCTGCATCTTAAGAGGCATCGGCAGGGGATATTTAGTTAATTAGGGCCCCATTTTCAAAAGGTTAGCAGACTGCTAAACATCTAAGCACTGTGCCATGTGGGAGAACAGCATGGCTGAACAGATGACATATATTTAGTAGCCCCCGATGCTAACCTGATCATGTGTATGTGCATATGTACTACTAAAGCCTTGCAAATGAAGGATCCTCTCCTGCATACAGAGCACAGTACTATATAAAAGGTTTTGAAAGTGCTTAACAACTGAAATTGCAATACTGTTTACTGCTTCCAAAAATCTTGCCCTCATTTGAGCACACAGTAGTGCATATTGTTACTCTACCCCATGTCACCATTATGATCCTTCCAAATAGTATACCAAAATTATCCTTGGCATATAAAGGTTCTACACCCCTGATTGCAGCTTAAATGGCTCCAGTTATTATAGTAAAATGATCCTTGGTGTCTAGTACCCCCCCCACCAGCATACTAAACTGGGAGCTCATTTCTAGATGCATCCTGGGGAAGGGGAACTTGTACAAGTGGGGCTAAGGTAGCACAAAAGTTCAAAATACATAACATACATGGAGCAGAGTGGTACACAACCACAAATTACACTGGGAATAATACATGCAAGACGTGAGAACTTGAGTGACAAGCAAACAATTGACAATGCATATACAGCACAGCCAGGAGCCACAAACATATGCTGGTAATCAAATACAGAGCAGTTTAAATCAACACTAGCTGTAAACATTTGTGCATAATGCCTAGAGTGGAAGCATAAAGTGCCAAATTATAGCTGTTCCTAAATTGGAAACAAGTCATAGGAGAGCAAGAGGGAAAATTAGACAAGTGCAGGAGGGAGAGTTGAGACCTCTGAAGTGGTTTGAAAGAATCCAAGGGAGGGAGATTGGTGAATGACTGGGGCGAGGGAGTTCCAGATTTTAGGGAAGAGGTGGCTGAATGTGGCTTTGCTGATGGAGGTTATGGAAACTGAAAGGACTGCTAGATTTCGAATATTTCAGCTTCTGATGGTATGGCTGCGGGGAGGGGGCGGAGAGATAGGAGGGTAGGGAAACAAACCAGATTTTCCCACAAAGTTGGCACAGTGGGCATGGTGTCTGTCCACAAGAGAAGAAAAGGAGAGAGATTTATACACAGAACAGTGATGAGTCCTAGGACAGTCGAGTGTGTAATGGCAGAAATAGTTAAAGAGTGTGTCCAGTCTGGCAAGGGTAGTGACTGGGGCTACTCTGTAGACCACATCACCATAGTCAGAGACTGGGAGGATCATTCTCTCTATAATAGCGTGATGTGCTGGAGGTGGGATACAGTCACAGTTCCTGTAAAGTGCACCAAATTGGGGTGCAGCTGTTTGACTATAGCACTCACTTGTTCAGAAAAGTTTAGGTGCTGGTCTAGCTAGATACCAAGATAACTAAAGGTGGTAACATCCTCCACAGGGGATCCATCCAGGATATGGATAATAGGAAGGGAAGGTGGCCTAGATAGTCTGTGCCTTGTACCAAAGGACATGGAGACAGTCTTCTTGGCCTTGAGGAAAACCTGATTTGTGCACGGCCAGGGCTGAACTTGATCGAAGTCCAGCTGGAGTCTGTGGGCCTGCTGTAAAGAGGATCTGGTGTCATCCATACATGTGAATGGATGCAGACAAGCATACAGAGGGGCGATCATTCAGGAAAATGGAGAAAAAGTAAACCCAACACAGATCCTGTGGGACCCAAGTGGAATACAGGTAGGGAGGAGAGAGGGGGTCCCAATTTGACTGCTTGGGACCCTACCTATGCAGTAGGGAGGAACAGCCAATGGTGCAGTGCCTAGAGAGGCCTGCAGCCTGAAGTTTGGCTAATAATTGGGGTGGGAGACGGGGTTGAATGCTTTGGCCAGATCGACGAAGATAGCAAAGGTGAATAGGCTGTGATCCATATCATTGTGGATGGATATGGTGAGCCTGAGCAGGGAGATGGTGGTGAAGTGATTTTTTGCGGAAGCCAGACTTGTATTAGGTGAAGAAGGAAGAGGAGTCCAGAAATGGAGAGCGAGTTGTGACAAGATAATTTGTTCCTGTATTTTGGAGGGAGGAGAGAAATGGGTTGGTAGCTGTGAGTAACAGATGGGTCACTACCTTTTGGAGGAAGAGTAACATTGGCAGCCTTCCAGTCAGCAGAGATGGAGGAACAGCAGAAAGAGAGGTTAGGGAGGTCAGCCAATGGGAAGGAGACTGCAGAAGCAGAGAGATGGAGGACTTGTTATCCAGGCCATCTGGACTCCTACCCTTGGAAGGAGTAAGGGCGGGAAGGGTGTCGGTGATGGGAGGATGGAATTACTGGAGAGAAAAAAAACAATAGGGAGGGAAGGAAGGAGATGACAATCATGCAGGCTGGCAGGGGTGGGGGGAGGTGATAAAAATGAATTACACCACTGTGGTGATGGAGGGGTTAGAGATAGGGTGTCACTCACTTGAGGACAGGCAAAGGAGATTGAGTGGAGGGAGAAGAGATTGTGCCAGCCTTCCAAAATTTAGACAGGTAACCAATGTTGGTACTGAAGGTAGATGTAAATACCACCCTTGGCAAGCCTTATTGCCCTGGTACAGGTGTTGTAGAAGTGATGATACCTCGAAGCCATGGGGGATGGGTTACATTTCTCTTCTGACCAGGCCAAATCGTGCACTTGCAAGCAAGCTATGAGCTTGCCCATGATCTAGGGGAGGTGGGGTTCCTTTTCTCATGTCCTGCTCTGGGGGGTTGGGGTGGCAGTCCTATAAATGAGGAATTTTGTTTTGAAATATGTTAGCATGGAGCAGAGGAGCAGGCCAGTGAGATAGGGGACCAATCGGAGCAGCTTAGGTCATGGCGCAAGGGGATGAGGTCCAGGGATTTGAAGGAAAATATAAGCTGTGTTTTGGTGCCGGTGAGGGGGCTTTAGTTGACTGAGAGGTTGGAGAGGGTTGTGATTATGGTGTCAAATCAGAAGAGGGGGAAGTCAAGAGTGGAATGCCACAGGGATCCATCCTGACTCTTGCCCTCTTCAATATGCTCATTAACAATGTTTGAGAATGAATCTGGGGCTGTGTCTCTTTGAAGATGACACCAAGCTCATGGGAGGGTAGACAGTGACTGGGGAAGTAGTAAACTGCAGAGTGACATGTAAAGAGTAGAGAGGTAGCCTAAGGTTTTGCAGTTGAAATTCAATGCCAAAAATGCAAGGTGATTCATTTAGGGGACAAGAACCCCAGGACAGAGTACTGGATAGGAGAGGTAGAGCTGAGCACTACAGCTAAGGAAAGGGACCTAGTATTCATCATTAGTGACTCCCTTAAACAATCAGGCTAGTACAGTGAGGCATCTAGTAAGGCAAATAGGATATTAGGATGTGCCAGACGGGGTTCTGATAGTAGAAGAAAAGAGGTTTACTGCCTCTTTATTGATCATTGTTGAGGCTGCACCTGGTATACTGTTCAGAATTCTGAAGACCTCACCTTAGGAAAGATAAGGACAAAGGGTGATTAGGATGATTCTGAGCTGACAGGACAGATCGTATCAGGATCTTCTTGAGGCACTGAACATGTCTTCACTAGAGACCAGACAAGAGAGGAGTGATATGATACAGACGTTCAAGTTCCTGTAAGGAATAAAGAAAGTGAATGGAGAAGAACTACTTACAGTAGCATGAGTAACAGTTCAAGAACACTGTGGGGGACTTCCAGTTGGGGCACGGACCTAATGGCTGCCTAAATAAAGCGCTGAATGACTGACCAGAAACAATCCATGTTAATCCATATAGAAAACATCAATCCTGTCCACCAAAAGACCAATAAAAGATTATCTAATGGGACCCAAACACTGTTTGAAGGAGATTCAGTTGAATGGAGCTGTAAAACAAAAGATAGCTGAGCAGGTACAGAATGGCCAAGTGGAGGCCTATGCAGAGCACGAATCCACGGCACAAAGTGCGGAGAAGGCCACAAGCATGGCACAAGAAACAGAATGCACGATTACCTCTCGGCAGCTATGTCAAACCCTACAACAAATAAATGATACTCTGCAGAGATTGGAGGCTAAAGCACTAGATCAATGCCAAGCTATTGCAAAATTACACCAGAAAACACAAGAAGTTGAGATGGTAGTGACAGAATATACCCAGACTACAGACGTGCACAACTCGGCCTTGCTGGAGCTGCATCATCGCACTACGTTGTTGGAACAGAAGCTTGAGGAACTAGAGAATCGGAATTGCCGAAACAATATTCGGATCCTCAGAGTACCAGAAGGAACGGAATCGGGGAACATGATAGACTTTATCGACTCATTTTTAAAAGAGATCCTTAATCTACCTGCTGATAAGCGGCTGGACATTATTAGGGCTCACAGATCACTGGTACCGCGGCCTCGAGATCAGAAGGCCAGACCCAGATCGATAGTGCTTGCATTCCTTGATTACAGGACCAAAGAGGAGGTGTTAGCCCTAGCCTGGTCAAGAAAAACTATATATTTTGGAGATGTCAGACTGTTTTTTGACCATGACTTCACCCCACAGCTGCTTGCTAGAAGGAGAAAGGTGCTACAGGTTGTTAAATTACTTCAGCAAAAAGGGGTAAAGGCCTTTGTTGAATACCCAGCTAGGCTGAAAGTTCAAACAGAAAAGGGTCTTTTGAGATTTCAAGAGCTGGCAGAAGCTAAGGGGTTTGTGGAGAGAATGGGGTTGCACATATCTGAGGAGCAGGGTCGACGGATTCAACAGCATCTGGGGAGCGGAACTGGTCTGAAAGAGGCCCAAAAGAGTGAATTGCTGTTCAAGTAGGGACATGTTTGGGTGTGGGACAAGGTCTAGCCAAAAGAAAACTCCCAGACACAGAACTAGACGACGAGGAGAACAGGAACAAAGGCGTCCCTTCGAGAGAACAGGACGTCCGTGCTGAACAACAACTTAACGGGCTGAAGGATGAAGATGTGGAAACAGGAATACACTGCAAGTACAGACTCAAAAGAGACTATGATGGGGACTAAGGGAGTACAGTGTACTCAGAAGCGCTGAAGGAAATGAAAATGACTTTAATAACTTGGATATGCCTGCATAATCAGTCTATATGGCACATGAATAATAACTAAACGATCTTAATGGGACTTGGGGGGTTTAACGTCTCACGACTTCCTGCAGCAGTTACAATGCTATGTTTATACAGGATGTCTCAGGGAAGCAGGATTTGATGTGGAAGGGTCTATGAGCAGATATAAACATGGATGTAGTGGAAGGAGGGCAAAGGGAAACGAAACAGAAGTGCAAGAATCATATCACCATCAGGACCTGGGATATTTTTTATTTGATTGAGGGGGGGCAAGGGTTGAAGTAGGAGGGAGGGACTATAAAGGGGCTAATCTTTGCTTTGACACTGGAAAAGGGCCACTGTATTGGATTTGTGGCAAAAGTAAAACAAGGGCCCCAGTTACAGAGCTGAAACAAGGGAAGAGGCCTGGCTCGAGAAGGAATATATAAAGTGTGGTCTATTATATCTGAAACCGTACAATGCTATGGGTTTAAGATATCAGGAGTACAAGAATGGGCATTAATAACACAAAATATGGGGATGAAAGATAAAACTTTTGAGTACGGAAAAGGGGAATACTCACAGATGAATTAATAAAATAACAAACAAAATTAGTCGGTTAGCGGAATATGGGAAGGAGGACCTGGGTAGGGATAATGATTCTTGGTTGGTTGCTGAAGGCTCACTTCCCTTCCACGTGAGAAGGACTATCGTCTCCCCCCGGGGGGGTACCCCAGTTGGGGAAGTGGTGGATGGAGATTTCTCTAGCCCTATAGAAGACATGAAATCGGGATTAGGTCAGGAGTTAAATGTTTATATGAAAGACGGTTAGACCAGCGCAGAACATCATTTTCATTTGGAAGGTGCTTGGGCACTCAGTGCTCCAATAAAAAGCTTTTCTAATCAATAGAGTAATTGGTCATACAGGAAAGCGAAGAGCTTCAAGTTATGAACAAGAGCTCTCTAGAGGGGGTCTCCCGGTGTAGAGACACTGGTAACCCCTCTGAACTTGCCTCCGCCTGTATAAGGTGGAGGTTGGACTAGAGCCTCAACTAGTGGGACTTCTACTTGAGGTCAAAGATACGCATTGTTACTAGCCCAGTTGGCTGTAAAGTTGAGCTACTGTTATCAAGTAATTTTTTGATGTTATTTCACATCTGGGATGTGTTCCCATCGAGAGAGAGTTAAAGGAAATAAAGAAGGGAGATGTGGGAGGGCTCGAGAGAGAGTCCGGGGACCCTGAGAAATAATTAAATACAGACACTTTCAATCAGGTAAGGGTACGATTATTTGTTCCTATAATGTTAACGGCCACAAACCCTGTTAAAAGATCTAAAATATTGAGCCAGGTAAGGGAAGCTGCGGCAGATTTTTTATTTCTCTAGGAGACCCATTTGTCAATGAAGGAGCATAATAAGTTCCTAAAATTGGGTTTTAGGGAAATGGCGGCATCTTCCTATAAGAATGGTAGGAAGGATGCAATGGTGTTGGTGCCATCTAATTCCCTATTTGAAAAAATGGAGGCTAAGACAGATAAGGATACACAATGCTAAAAGGTAAATTATGGGGCAATGTTGTCACACTGGCATCTGTGTACTTTCCCCCTGGCTCAACATTACCTGAGTACCATTCCTTTCTAGCCACTCTGTTAGAGTGGGGGGAGGGAGCCATAATTTGTGGGGGGGGTCTTAATCTACCTTTGAACCCAGATATGGACTCCTCCTCGAGGGTAAGAGGGAAACCACACAGAACGGCAAGGAAAATCCAGAAATTGATAGGAGAAATGGGACTATTAGACACTTGGAGACATCAACACACTAGACAGAGGGACTATACCTTTTGTTCTATGGCCCACAACACATATTCAAGGCTAGACTACATACTAGTCACGAAGACTGAGGTACAGAGAATTGAGGATACTTGGATAGGGGACTTACTTCTGTCTGATCATGCACCCATATATATATAAATAGACCTAGGGGAGACTCGCCGGAATACCTTATTGCGGCTGAACACCTCTCTTTTGAAAGATAAAGAAATTAGGGACCAAATAGTAGAAACTTATAGGACATACCTTCTAGATAATACAGAGCAGGATACCACACAGGCCGTCCATTGGGACACCGCAAAAGCTGTCCTACGAGGTAAATTTATTCAACTAGCCTCGAGGAAAAAGAGGAAGCGGGAGGCCAGAAGACTCAAGCTAATGGGGCTGATAGCAGATTTGGAGGGGCAGCAAAAACAAAAGTATAACAAGGAGTGGAGGAGACAGTTGTTGGACTATAAGAGGGAGTTGATGGGAATTTTGGATTATCAGGTGGAACAGAGGTTGCTCTTTCTGAGACAACAACATTATGAGGGGGGGCCTTGATCGTTGCTCTACCTGGCTTGCAGACTGAGGCCAAAATGGGCAAGAGCAACAATAATGAAGGTTTGGCACCCAGGGATAGGCAAAATGGTCCAAGGGGTTCAGGAGATAGCAGATGCCTTCAGAACATATTATACTAAGTTATACGCAGAAGACACAAAAGCGGGAAGGGAAGACATAAAGAGATTCCTGAGTTCACTTAAACTACCTGGCCTAACTAGGGAGCAAGGGGAAAGGTTAATGAGACCTGTGAAACCAGAGGAAATAAAGGAGGAGATTAAAAGGCTTAAGGTGGGTAAATGTCCAGGTTCGGACGGATTCCCTGCAGAGTTCTATAAATGCTTTGGGAACCAGATACAGTCACTTCTGGGGAAGGTTTTTGATGAGGTCATGAGAGATGAGGCTGCGACCCCTCCTTCTTGGGCCCATACGGTGATTTCGGTGATACCCAAGCCAGGAAAGGACCCAACAAAATGCCCTTCATATAAACCGATTTCCTTATTGAACACTGATTATAAAATACTTACATCTTTTTTGGCTAGACGTATTCAGGAGTACCTCCCCTCTTTAATACAGATAGACCAATCTGGTTTCATACCGGGCAGACAAGCACAGGATAATCTCGGTAGAACAACACATATAATTGATCAAATTTCCATGCAAAAATTACCGTCATTGACAGTAAGTCTTGATGCTGAAAAAGCATTTGATAGAATATCGTGGTTGTTTCTGAAGGAGGTCCTTTCCCGGGTTGGGTTCCCGAGGCAGCTGATAACGGCTGTATTTAAGTTATACGAGTCTCCAAAAGCACAGGTTAGAGCGAATGGACATATCTCTGGGACTTTTTATTTAGAAAGAGGAACACGACAAGGGTGTCCTCTCTCCCCATTATTGTTTGCCCTGTTCATTGAACCTCTTGCTCAGAGCATCCGTCAGTGCCCAGAGATAAAAGGGATTAATATGGAGGGACAAACCCACAAACTGGCTTTATATGCTGATGATGTTCTTTTATATGTGGCAGACCCTGTGGAGTCTTTACCAGCGGTATTCAGATGGCTAGATAAGTTCTCTGGGTTATCCGGCTATAAATTGAATAATAATAAAACAGAAATTCTCTGTTTTAATTTTACCCCAACTGAGGAGCTTAAAAGTAAGTACCCCATGTTACGGGACCAGACAGAGATAAAATATTTAGGGGTAAAGTTGGGCAGGAACAACGTACAATTGAAAGAGCTGAACTATCCTCCTATAATAGTGCAGCTTAAAAGTGACTTTCAAAGATGGTCCCTTCTACTCATCTCACTTAGTGCTAGGGCTCAAGCCCTCAAGATAAATGCATTAACACACCTTCTCTACTTATTTCAATGCGTCCCATGTCTGTTAACTCTGGCGGATCTGGAGACCTGGCAGAGTATGTTTTTTTCCTATTTATGGAACGGTATAAAACCCAGACTAAGAAGATCCTTGTTTTATCTTCCTAAGGAAGAGGGGGGCCTTGCGTTCCCATGCCTGCAGGGCTACTGGGTTGCAGCCCAGATGAGGGTTGCACTACTTTGGGGCAACCTGGGATACAACACCCACTGGAAGCGAATAGATCTCTGGAAACAAAGGGATCCCCCTTTGCAGGCAGTGATGTTTGGGCCTCTGGATACAGGGGAAACGTTTGGTTTCTCAGGCACAAGGGCGGTGTTGGAAGGATGGAGGAGGGGAATAAGCAGGGAGGCCACATTTGGGAATCTATGGAGGTATAGATGTTGGACATATGACCATCAGTTTATACCAGCAACGCTTGATAAATGGTATCAGAAACAAGCTAGAAGGGGTCTGTGCGCGCCTTATCAAATAATGATGGGGAATACCCTACTCTCTTTTGAAGCAATTCAGGAAAAATATGGCCTGAGGCAGACAGATAAAATCAGGTATTACCAACTGAGAGACTACTTGAATATACAAATTAACAAAATAATGTTGGAGGAGCTGGTGTTGGAAGAGAGATGGCTATTTCAAAGAATGTGGGGGGGCAAGGGGGGGCAGACCATGCCATTTCATTGCTGTATAATAACTATGTGGCAGATATGGCCAACACGTCCCAGCATATAAAGAAAAAATGGGAACAGGACTTAGTAATTCTTATAACAGATAAACATTGGTCTCTGATGTGAAGAAGTACTTGGTCAACTTCTAGCTCTTTAGTGTGGAGGGACTTCTGTTGGAAGCTGAGAACTAGATATTTCTTAGTACTAACACAAATGGTGCATGTGAAGGGAGGGACCATGGCTGGGTGTTGGAGGGCTTGTGGAGAACAACATGCCTCACAGGCACATGTCTTTTGGTCATGTCCAGGTATCACCGTATATTGGAGGGAGGTTATGAAACATCTAGAACAGATATTTTCAATTAAGATGCAGTTAGGACCTGAACATTTGGTTTTAGGACTAATCCCAGGGGAGGTTAGAGATAAGGATGCCAGATACCTATGGAAGATCCTGGTTGCGGCAGCTTTAAAAATTATCACAAAGAATTGGTTGCAGCCGAGAACCCTGGGAGTAGGGGAATGGAAGGATATGGTTGAATCCATACACTTGATGGAAAGGTTAACGATCAATCTTAAGCAGAAGCCACAGATATATCAATAGAAATGGACCAGATGGTTACTCCATGACAGTGGTTAAGAAAGAGATGCCTGAACTGCACTAAGAGATATCTATCTTTTACACCGGAGTTAGAGAACGCCCCCCCCCGATTAACTCCTGCTATAGGTATTTTCTGGATATGAGACAACTAGTTATGAATAGTGAAAGGACAGAACACATCCCAGACAGTAGCACCTACTGTTACTGTTCTAGCTAGACCGCAGTAAAGTTGATTACTGTGGACCAGAACTACTGTAATATTTCTGTGATGTTGTCAGTGTTAGGTGCTTTTACCCCAAAGAACAACAAGTGAATCATGTAAATGATGTAACAAATGCTGACAAATGAAAGATAATAAACTACATATAAAAAAAAAAAAAAGGACACGGGGGCACAAGTAGAAACTGATGGCAGGGAGGTTCAAGAGGGATACTGGAAAGTTTTATTTTCCAGAAATAGTAGTGGAAATGTGGAATAGTCTGCCAACTGAGATGGCAGGCACCAAAACCATAAATGGTTTCAAGCATGGCTGTGACAAAGTGAAGGGTATAATGGTTACTCAGGCTGATAGTAGTAGGGAGGAGAACAGGGGAGTGAATAGTGAAGGCCAGTGCCCTGTATGGACAGTAGGTTCTGAGGTTTAATAGGGGAAATAGGGCAGACAGGATGTACCATTTTTTTTGCTGCCATCATTGTTTATGTTTCTGTGTTTCTATTTTTCTATGATCCCTGACATCTAGTAGCCCCATCCGCCAGTCGCAAATCTGAGCCCCCTCCCTAACCCATCCAGCCAGGTCCCTTCACCCCTTCCCCATTGGCCCCCCCATTTACCTAAGATTGCAACCACTTCCCTGTGACTGTGATCAGTACAGCGTCTTAGCTCATTACCTTGGCTAAGTACTGTCTGAGTGAAAGGGAGTGAGTGCGCACCTACTCTAAAACATCTGTTTCTATAGTAGGTGTGTGCTCACTCCCTGTCACTCAGAAAGTGGCCAACCAATGTGGTGAGCAGAGGGGCTGGACCTGTCACTGTCGCAGTGGGAGGGACTGGCAGCTGGGGTAATTTATGAGCCACCATGGGGAGAGGGGTAGAAGGACCTTAATGGGTGGAACTGGGAAGGGGTTCAGACTTACAATCATGGTCATCCAGATGCCAGGGATCCTCTTAATATACTAATCAGAAGCATCTGAATGGTGATTGGGGGTTGGGAAATTCTAGATGCTAGGGATCGTTTTACTAATTGGGGTTATCGGAATGTGACTGGGGGGAACTACTAGATGCCAGGTATTATTTTATTATGATATCAGGGGCATCTGAATTGCGATCAGGGGATGGGGGCTGGGAATGCTCTGTACAAGTCCTCCATGCAGTGATGCACAGAGACATTGTGCTAAGATGTTAGTAAGCTCATATGGGCTGGCAAATGTCCCATTAGCACCTTTCCTGCCCTATGGACTTAGCATGCTGAAAATTGAACATGACTCATGGGGTAAAGGTGCTATCCTATTTGAGACATGCTTACTCCCTTGATTCCGCTGAATCCCTGTCCTACTGGAGGCTGTGACAGTGCCTAGTCATGTCACAGTGGGCAATCCAATGGGAACCAGTGATCACTGTACAGTGTGGTTCAACATTACAATGGGTACAGAGGCAAGCCACAAAAAGACGATGGTCCTGGACTTTAGTAGGTTGGATTTTAAAGAAATGGGAGACTTCTTCAGAAGCAGCCTAGCAGGGGAGGATTGTCAGAGAGGGGTAGAGGAACAGTGGAGAAAATTAAGTAAAGGCATAGGGAAGGCAACCAGCATCTGCATGAAGGAAGTGAGCAAAAGCAGAAGGAAGCAAGCATTTGTCAATGCTGAATGTTGTCTTGCTGGCATTGACATTGGTAGTGCAGGAGTTAGAGAGATGCATAATAGGAATGGCAGTGAAGTATGGAAGTGACGCCAACCCCACACCACCCTGCAGAGACTGACAGGCATTGAGGTGTGCCTTTGGGTCATCTGCCATAACGTTCATGCCATTTCATCTCACCCTACCCTGCAGACTCCAACAAGTGTCGCGTTGTGCCTTGGGTCATTGGGCCTTACGCTCACCTGATTCTATAAGGAAATATGTTGAGACAGGTGCAGTATAGGAGAATGGGGTGAACTTTGGGGCTGAAGAGTCCAAGGCACACCTTGATGCATTTCACAGGCTGCAGGGTGGGGTGGAATGGCATGACCACTACAGACGACAATCCAAAGTCACCCACCCACGATACCTGTCAGTCTGTACAGGGTGAGACATTATGGTTAGAAATCTTAATGCCCTGGGCTTTTGTTGGTATTTTCACTCCCAATTTTCAACATGGGCTTTTTGTGACCCCACCTCATGAAAGCATTTGGGACCTCTGCTCATGAACAGTGGCACTGTGATTTTGTTAATGTGTCCTGAACGTTGATTTCCCACAGTAACTGTGGCATTCTGCGCCAGATGTGCAGAAACACATTTTGGGTAGAATTAAAAAAATGACAGCTCTACTGTTTATAAGGACATGTGAAAAAATGGCAATGTTGGAAATCTGGAGTGAAAATATTAAAAATTCTTGAAGTTACGAGCGTGCATGGAAGCTGCGCAATGCACACTCATAACACAGTCATTTTGTGGAATTTGTTCACCAAATTTTCAACAAAGGCATTTTCAGCCCATCTTATGAAAAGTGGTACTGTTTCATTACTTGGTCCAAAAAGGTGATTCTGCGCAGTGACAGTGAAATCACCTTTCTGGACTGAATAACGAAATGACAGTGACTGAGTTCATGAGGTGGGGTCCCAAGAACCCCAAGTTGAAAATTTGTAGCCAAAACTTGCAAAAATTGTTGAGATATTCACCTAAGTTGACCCCCCATTGATGCCATTTTACAGCTTACCAGCATTTCTTCAGTTCATGGTCAGCTTTCAATAGTGCAGACGTGTTCCCGCTCCACTGAAGATCACAGCGCTGGACTCCAGAAGTAAGTATGGGGTGAGGGGTGTTTGTTGAGAGGTGGAGTGAGCAGAGGGTGAGTGCAGGTTGGGGGAGGGGACCCAACAGCGGGGGACCATTTTCTTTGTTTCAGGTTATAATAAAAAAGAAAGAACACCGTGGAATATTTTCTTTTTTTTACAGGTGTAAGGAAAATGTTGGGCATACTGGAGTGGTTCCCATTGTGTCCCATGAGTTTGTGGTGTGATGTTAGCCACACTGTGGTGGGAAGGGGCAGGAAAATGCTGACGCAATTGGCTTTTGAAGACGGAGGCACACTGGGGTGGGCTCCCAGTGTGCCACACAATCTTGAGGGGGTTAACTATGCCAACAGGGGTATTGGGCACCCCCGAAGTCGACTTGCTGGGAATTGTGAGAGGTGGACAGTAACAGCTGCAACCATGTTTACTGAAATGTTACACTAGGCAAGGCACGCCCTGCAATGACAGGGAGCACCCTCGTTGCAGCAGCAAAATTGTTTCAGGTTGGTGGCATGCTTTTGCAGTGTTGGTTAGACAGCGTGCTATTTCATTCATGCCACAGAGCCCAGCCCGAAAAAGCAGTGTCGCCGTTGGCCACCACACCACCGCACCTCCAAAACCTGCCACCACAATATGTTATCTGAGCTGTGCATACAAGACAACATAAAAAGGACCATTATGGTACTGTAGGGAAGTGGCCATGAAGGTGTCTGAAGCACATCCCCCAACCGGTCTGGTTAAGCAATTCCTACGCTGTTTTGGAGGAGTGGGATAGCCCCACAATGGCACCCACAGCCGAGACCAAGGTGGATGGGCAGATCCTCCAGGATGCAGCACCAGGAAAGGGGGGAAGAAAACCCCAGAGGAGGAGGAGGAGGCTTCTCCTGGTGGGGGACTCAGTTGTCTGAGGAGTGAAGTTAGGGGAACCTAGCAGGGAGGACAGGGAGGTAAAGTGCATTTCAGAAGGCACTGCATGGTGGGATGAGAAGGGGGTGAATAGGATCACAAGGGTAATGGCAAGGAGGGACGAAATGGATGTTATCATCCACCTGGGGATGAATGACCTGGCAGGAGACAAAGTGAAAGTAGCTAGAATCCAAAAGGATTTCAGGAAGTTGGGGGCAGCCTAAAGCAAGCAGAACACTTCAAGGAGGCAGTATAGCACAGTGGTTTAAGGCACTGAGCTGCAAACCTGGAGACATGGGTTTGAATCCCACAGCCCCCACTTGCATACTGTGTGACCCTGAGCAAGTCACTTAACTTCCTTGTGCTCCCAGGTCACACCTGTAAACAAGCTTCAGCTTAGTGTGTCTCTTCTCGTAAAAAAACACAAAACACTCTGTCTCCTTCTCGGAGGTGCCACCTGTCCATATGCAGGGGAAAGGCTAGGGCACTCCACATCCAGTAATTCAACTCCTGGTTGAAGGAATGGTGTGGAAGGGAGGGTTATGGCTTCATGGGGGACTGGGTCCCCACCTGGAAAGATGCAAGCCTGTATAAGGATAATGGCCTGCATCCGTCAGGGAAGGTGACCCGAGTAAGAAGTATGAATGCTTCAGTGACAAGCATTTAAAATGGCTGGGGGAAGGGGGGGAGTCAGGAAGGACAGGTGACTTAGTATCCCCTCCCCCGGGCACAAGGTACTTGTAATCCTAGACACAAATAAATAAAAAATAAAACATGCAGGAAAATGAGTTGAAGTCTGGGACACTGAGAGCAGAAGGAGGGTGGGAAGCAGTGAATTCTATGCCACACGAGAAACTGGGGAAGGGGGGACCGAGGAGGGGGGGAAAGAAGCAGGAGAGCAGCAGCAAGAGAAGGAGGGGGATAGGATACAAAACATGGAAGGCATGGTAACAAATACCTGCAGCCTGGGAAATAAAATCCCAGACCTGGAGGCATTGATAGTAGAGGCAGACCTGGACATAGTAGCAATAACTGAGACATGGTACAGTGTTAATCATGGGACATTGATGTACCAGATTATGCTCTGTTCAGGAGGGATGGGGGTTAAAAAGGAGGGAGTGTGGCCCTGTACATCAGAGAGGCTATAAAGGCGACAGAGGTGCAGGGTAGATAGGAGGCTGAGGCACTGTGGGTCACCCTTGAACCTGGCAAAGGCTCAGCAATATGAACAGAGGTGATCTTCAGGCCTTCAGCACAGGAGGAAGAAGTGGACAGGGAACTTGTGGATGAATACACAATATGGCAACAAAAGGTGAAGTCCTGCTGCTGGGGGGATTTCAATATGCCAGATGTGGATTGGTCCACCCAAGCAGCTGCTTCAGCCAGAAGCAGAAGCATCCTGGATTCCCTACAGGGGACAGGTCTCAGGCAGCTTGTGCTTGATCCAGAGGAAAGGTCATTCTTGACCTGATACTGACCAATTGGGTTAGAACGCAGATGTCTATGTGGAGGGCAACTGGGATCCAGTGACCACCACATAGTGAGGTTTAGCATGGGACCTGGGACCCGGGGATCCAGTTCAGTCACACGAGGGCAAATGTTTTGGATTTCAAGAAGGCAGACTTCACTGACATGGGGAGATGCACTAGAATAGCCATCTTTGGAAGCTTGTAAAAGGGTGGCATTCAGGAGGTGTAAAGAAACACAGAAGAATGAGGATAGAGAGGTGTATCAGGTAAGGTAATGAACGGATCAACGTCTCAGACAAAAGAAAGCATAGCCAAAGGGTATCAAAAGAAGACTAGACTTTCTTCAGGTACATAAGCAAGGAAAGGACAGCAAGGGGAGGGATTCTGAAGATAAGGATGATGACAAAGGGAGACTGCACAGAGGGGATCAGGAAAAAGTGTACATCTTGAACAGATAATTCTACTGCTTTCACAGTGGAAAGAGGCAGGGACAGTCCACCAAGGAGCAGCACAAACACTGGAGGGGGAAGTGAACACAAGTCCATTTTCAAAGGAGAGAGTATTATTGAAGGGACTTCACATTTTAGGGTGAACAAGGCCATAGGACCGGATGGATACATCCAAGGGTATTAAGGGAACTAGGCAGGGAGGTGCTTGCTGCACTACTCATGGCCTTATTCAAGTTTCAAGTTTTTTCAAGTTTTCAAGTTTATTGCAGGAAAGACTCCGTTGAGCAAGCTCATTCACAAGGAGGTTCTGAGGCACATACACATACAGTGCTCAATTACATAGACAAGAGATATAAAATGTAGAACAACAAAGAAAAAATATATAATACAAGAGGTATACACAATAGAAGTCCTTATGCTATATATGTAGTACATTTCAGCTTTAACCTTACCCTAAATTATGCAACACATTTCAGCTTAGTAAGTAGAGGGCCAGTTGGTACCTAGGAAGTTGACTTGGCGTTGGGGGCCTAGTAACACCTATATATGTCTTTTAATTTAGAGATAGCTAGTGTTTTGTAGGAGTTAATTGATATGATGCTGATTAGCTTCAGCAACAACAACTTTCATTTTCATTCAATAACTCACTGGAAACAGGAGTGGTTCCAGAGGACTAGAGGAGAGCAGACATAGCCCCCTTTTGTAAGAGCGTCAGCAGGGAGGAGGCTAGCAAATATAGTCTGGTCTGTCTTACTTGAGTCATGGGGAAATTAATGGAATCCATACTAAAAGAGAGACTGTCCAAGTATCTTGAATCCAGTGGGCTGCAAGACCACAGGCAGCACAGATTCACAGGGGGAAGGTCATGCCAAATGAATCTGGTAGATTTCTTTGACTGGATGACCAGGGAAATAGGTAAGGGGAGAGCAGTGGACATGATTGATCTGGAGTTTAGCTAGGCCTTCAGCTCTGTGCCACACAGGAGGCTGATAAAGGAGCTGAATGGCCTAGGAGTGAGATCCAAAATGGTTAATTGGGTTCAATCTGCCTGTGCAACTGGTTTTGTGCTTGTGTAACAGATAATCTTTGGCTGTTCACCTCTCTGTCCATGGGATAACCACCCTGTATGGGTATGAAGGGAAGGAACCCTAGAGGAGGGTGTTACTCCTTGAGGTGCCACAGGAGTGATTCCCTTGGCTAAAGGTACCTTAGGATGAAGCCCATGGGAAAGAGAGACGTGCCACTGGAGGAGGAAGGGTGGATGGAGGGGCAAGGAAAAAATGCTTGTGAGTGGAGTGAGGAGAGCAGCTCTTAATGGACTGAATGGGGGTGTGTCCTGTTGCACCACCCCCTTGAACTACAGACTGTAGCCTTCCAATTAGTATAGTAGCTAGTTAATGGATAAGAGACAGAGGGGGGTGGTGGTTAACAGCACTCACTCTAATGATGGGAGAGTGCACAGTGGGGTACCACAGGGCTCAGTACTGGGACCAGTCCTTTTGAACGTAGGTGATACTGCAGAACAACTGAAGGGAAGGTATGCCTTTTTGCAGATATATCAAAACTGCAATAGGGTGGGCACCCAGGAGTGGTGGAGAGAATGATCAGGGATCTTGTGAATTTTGAGGAGTGGTAAAAGGATGGCGGTTGGATTCAATGCCAAAAAGTACGAAATCATGCACCTATGGCATAGGAACCCAAGAGCTGAGTGTAGGATTGGAGGGGTATTGATAGTCAATAAACAGGAAAGGGATCTTGGGGTTATTATGTCTGAGGACCTCAAAGTGGTACTGTGACAAAGCAGTAGGTAGGGCTAGTGGGATGCTGGGGTGTGTAGGGACGGTATCTCCATCAGGAGGATTGGAGGTGGTGTTGCCAGACCCCACCTGGAATGCAATGTAATTTTGGAGAACAAACCTCAGAAAGAACATTGACAGAGTGGAGGAAGTCTACAGGAGGGCAACTAAAATTGTGCAGGATTTACATGAGAAGCCCTAAGAGGAGAGACAGAGGGATCTCAGCATGTACACCCTAGAAGAGAGGAAAGAGAAAAGTGACATGATATAGGCCTACAAGTATCTTACAGGAGTGAACAGAGTCCAGGGGAGTCTCTTTCAAATGTGAAAGAGCACCAGGACCAGGGGGAATGCAACGAAGCTGGGGGGGAGGGTCAAGAGAGATGTGAGAAAATATTGGTAGACACCTGGAACAGATGGCCAGCTGAAGTGGTGGAGGCTAAAACAGTAGGGGGCTTCAAGCATGTGTGGCGTAGACATAGCGGTATATTAGAGAAGAGGTGGGAGGGTCAATGGAGATCAGACAGCATGTGAGGAGAAAGGTGAGGCAGGAAACATCTAGGCAGATTAGGTAGGCCAAGTGGTCCTTTTCTGATGACAAATTCAGTGCTTCTATATTTTTATGTTTATGATCGTACACCTACTATAGAAACAGCTTTTACTACAGTAGGCATCTGATTGTGAAGTGTCATTCAGTTGGTGGCTGCTATGGATGTGAGTGGAGGGTCTGTGCTGATAGCCATACACCATAGGTTGGGGGCAGGTGGGAGCAGTTGTAGTGGTACTGGGTGGGCTGGTTGGGGGGGTAGATATTATACTTATGGGGCAGGCAAATCACTCAACACCAAAAATGTGGTATGGAAGAATTACAGCTCTTGCCAGACTGCTAATTGGGGCACGTGGGGAACCCTGGTCTGGGATATCAGGCAAATAGTACAAAGGAATTACTGATCTTATCAAGTGTCTGATTGGGGCCCAGTTGATCAGTGGTGGGGAGTCTGCTGTCTGCTGGACACATGGGACAGATATTTTATTACACAGGCATGCAATTTGGGGGTGGGGCACTGGACATCTGGACAATTATGCCATGTACCAGTGGAGGGACGAGGGCTAGTGGTAGCCTGACATGGCCAGGTGTTGGGAGTGTAGGAACGCACAGTCCATAACACCTGGTTTGGGGAACCAGTAACTAGTATTGCACTAATGGATAGGTATACCTCCTCAAACCTCCCAACATGCCGATGTGCCTATGTGCAAGGTGCTGTCAGCTGCTTTACATAGGTGCACAAGGATGGATTAGGGCCACTTACAAATGGGCTAGTGACTAGGTAACCAAGCAATCATATGACCCCGTGCAGTACTATCCTGTTTCAGAGGTGCAAATTGGGATTAGCAAATTGATAACCTGTCTAACACTCGCAAAAAAGCTTGAATATTTTGCCTTAGGGCCTTTTAAAACCATTGTAACTGTTACATGAATAAGGAAACACCCCAGAGTTGTGGTTGATGACGATGCACCTCGGTCCCTTGCCCACTGCCAGACCCTGCCCACCTGGGTCCCGGTCCTCTGCGTGCCTTTTCTACCTGGATGATACTGGATGTCTTGGGCACCAGAAGGAGTGGTGGCCCCACCCTATGGGTAAGACAGGGAGGTCTCTCGCCAGGTAGAGGTAGGCATTAACGGAGCCTCGGGAAGGGAACCCAGAGTGGGGGGGGGGGCACTGAGAATGATGCCTGAGAGAGGCCACATCTTTGGTGATCGGAGGAAAAAGAGTCAGTAAAAAAAGAAATAAAATTTCCCAAACAGCATTCCCCCTTTTGATTTTAGCCTAAATCACCTTTTGATAATGCAGCCACCAAACTACCTGACTATCTAACTGCTGCAAGTATTACCAATCCCAAACCCACTGGTATCAGTTCAGAAAGATGCCCTGACTTTTGTCCCTGGGTATCTGAATACAAAGCTGCAGGCCTGAGGTGCAGCTGGTCGGCCAGCATTGGCACACCCACCTGAACCAAACAACCCCCCACATGTTCCCCTTGATTGCTTTAAATCTTGAACTGGCTTTCAGCGCCAGTGGACTTGAACACAGATAACTACATACAGTATATATATTCTCCAGGTGCAGGGCAATTCCTGCCCTCACTCACAGCGCTGTTGTATTAGTCCTAGGATGGCACACATGACTAAAGTCCTGGGGTAGATGTATCAGCAAATGCAGAAGCAGGCCTGATGCTTAACACTTGAAGGTGTAGAAGCTGCAGTTTGGATCTTCAGTGCAACCTAAGGTCTTGCAGCCTGGCTGCCCCGCCCCCCCGTCCCACTGCAGGGCATCACACAAGACCCACCAGCCACAAGGGATCCAGACATGGGAGCATCCCCATGATCTGGCCCCCCCACAGGTCAGAGCACCCCAGCACCCGGGCACAAACCCACAATCCCTTGCCACCAGCAGCCCCACTTGATGGGGGTCAGTGAGCTCCCCACCTGGAACATTTAGGATGGATTCTTCACATCATTTCCATTCTATCCTCAGTTACCTGCTGCAGTGTGTAGTCAAGCAGTCTCGACTACCATCTCGAATATCAGACTCTGGGAGGGGGGAGGGGACTGTGCAGTCTGAAAATCCAGAGATTTAACACAACAGTCTCCTGTCTTGCTGCCTCTCAGGAGCAGACTGCGGGCACCCACCCAGACAGTACCCGCTCATCCCCCTACCCCCACAGTCTTTCAACTCCAACACAGTGGCCACTCTTGTGCTTTGGCTCACACACAGGTTCAGCAACTCTTTTTCAGAAATACATCAAGAAAGTCCCTTTTCTCACCATGCAGGTGTTGGTTGACTCCAGACAGAAGAGGCTCTCTTGTCAGCTTCTTAAAACCTGGATTCAAATCCAGGTTTCATGTCCATTTTCTACAATCCAGTTTTCTCTGCCAAAAAAAACAGTCCTTTAACCTTGTCTTTCCCAGGGTCAGACAGAACCTTTTACACTTTTTCTTTTTAATCATCAAATGTTTTTTTCTGCCTTGCTGCAGAGCAAGTGACGGAGGCATCCAGCCACCAGCTTGACCCGCCTGGAGGGCAGCAGGCTCACTCAGCCGATGGGGGATCGGTACAGCTGTTCCCGACCTGCTGGGAGGCTCCCTATGCCTACCCAGCCAGGTCGAGACCACCCTCCAGTGTGATTCCACGACAGACCTCCAGGCAGGTCAAGCGTGGCCATCATACTGCTCGTTCATGCCCAGCCTTTTTCCTCCATTGCTCACTGGAGTGCTGACATGCAATGATGTTCAAGCACAACATGCCAACATCCACCGCACTCCCCCCATGTACACCAGTGCTGATAGTGCCCCCCAGTCATCACCAGTTGCTGCTACAGCATGGTGAAGTCTCTTCACCCACCCCAGGGATAGGACAGCAGTCTTACAGACACTCATTCCTACCCCTTCCCTGCTGACCCCCGATGACCCAGGCTCATTGCCTAACAGGGGTCGCCAGCATAGCGCGAGGTGTGGCGTCCAGTGCCTCAACCCTCAGCACCACTGGGCTGGTTCTTTTACACTTTTTCTTACTTCTCTCATCAAAAATCTTTGATCATCTGTGTCTCATCGATTTGGCACAGATAAAACTGAAGAGGCTTTCTCCCCATCCTCTTGACACAAATCCATTTTCTTAATCCTTTTTCTCAGTCCATTTAACCTTGACTCTGAACAATTTCACCGCTGTGATGCAATTTCCCTGGCAGCAACAGAATACTGCAGATCTCCCTCTTTGCAGAGCTGCCTGCAAATCCTTTCTAGATGGGGAAAGGCACAACCAGCTATGGGGGACAGATGGCTGGCAGCCCCCCTCGCAGCCCTAAAACCCCACCTTCTCCCTAGAGGCTGGAGACCCCCTCCCTGTGGAGAGGCTTCCATCAAACTGAACTTAGAAACTAAAGTTCTTTTTCCTTGGGAGCTTTCTGGCAGCTCCCCTCTGGAAGGAGCCACTGTCAACCAAAATTAACATGTACAAGGTTCCCGCGACACCTCACTGGTTGCTGAAAAAGGCGCCCAAATTGTCCCCGGTATTTTTCTCCAAGAGTCTTCACTTGAAGTTCTACTCTTTAGCAGCCTCTTCCCTCTGATGGTCCAACACAAGATTTAGCATTTTTAGTTATTTTCCAGCCGGTCGCTAATGCTGAAACTTGTTTTCCCCAGCTCCAGACAGGCTGAGAAATATGTGCAGTGTATCAGCAGCAGGAATGAGGAATAAATGTTCTAGCTCTACCTGGATTAGGTGAGTGGGGGGCCACCAGACTACCAAGGAATTATTATTTTTTTATTGTGTCCAGGACTGACAGTGTGTGTGTGTAGGGTGGGGTTGGGGGTTTGCTGGAAGGCTGCGTGTGTACAGTTAAAACAATTCCCAAAATCTTTAACTAGCACTAACCAGGCAGTGTATTAGCACTTCCAGAAAGCATTTAATATACCTGTACACTTTATATGCATTAGAGTAACCCCCAGTTGTATGGGCACCTGGTTGCAGTTAGTAATCTTGTGCACAAAAACAAATAAATAGTGCCACGCTAACAGGTTAGCACTGCACAGAAGAATGCTTTCTAAAACAGTACTAGTCATGCTTATCACAGCACAGTGCTAATCCTGTTACAGTGGTACATGGGCCCCCATTTTCAGATTAGTGTAGTGCGCTCCTAAGTGCTGCACCTGAAATAGTGCATAGCCACAGAAGGTGGCGGTAAATGGCACTCACTACAATGAGGAGAGAGTGAACAGTAGAGTGTCGGAGGGCTCAGTAATGGGACAAGTCCTCTTCAGTGTCTTTAAGTGGCATGACAGAAGAACTGGAAGGGGAGATATGCCTTTTTGCAGATGACACCACAATCTGTAATAGCATTGATAGGTGCAGATGGAGAGAATGAGCAGGGACCTTAGAAAACCTGAAGAGTGGTACAGGACATAGCAGCTCGGGTTCAAAGTCAAAAAGTGCAAAATCAAGCATCTGGGGAATAGAAACCTAGAGGCTGAGTATAAAATGTAGGGGGAGGTACATACGTTCACTAAGGAAACCTTTTACATAGCACCGTGCTCTGTATGCAGGAGAGGATTACTCAGTTGCATGGCCGTAGTAGTACACATGCACATGATCAGGGTAGCATCAGGTGATGCTGAATATGACACCCATCCAACCATGCTGTTCCCACATAGTGTAATGTAGCTCTGCACGCTAACCTTCTGAAAATGGGGCCCCAATTGACTAAAAATTCTGGCCGATGCCTCTTAAGATGCAGAAGGTAAACATAAAAGGGTTATCTTATCTATCTCTTTATGTATTGTTTTATTGTATTTTGCTTGCAAAACCTTTATCCGATTTCAAAACATTATGATGTGACTTAAAACTATTATAACAAACTAGTTAAAATACATTTTTTTAATTTTTTATTTAAATGCTGTCTTCATTTAATTGTAAAAACACAGTCTGGTGGGCTGGCCTAGCAGCTTGGTGGTGATTGCACTGCCTCTACTGCCAGTGGACCAGTTTTGGGGGTGGACCTGAGTTGCACAGGGGTTAGCTGGGGGGAGATATGATTGAGCATCTTGGGGAATGCTCTCCTCTCGGGAAGGGGAAGTCTGACCACCTTGCTCTTCAACATCCACATAGCTGAAGAGGGCTGGCAGGGCAGTGGAGTTGCATAAGGGGGAGGGCTCAAGCAGGCACAAAGCAAGCATGTGCCTTTATATGCAATTGCATCATTGCACGCTTGGCTGCCCAGGGGATGAAACCAAAGGTAGACCCCACCCAATGGCAACCAATCTGCACTACTATCCAGGCTCTGCTCCTGTCTGAATATGTGTCTCATTGTCAATGGCCCTCCCCTCCTGGCCCCTACACGGGGGATGTATGTGTGTGTGGGGGGGATCTCAGAGCAAGTACGTCCTGGGGATGGTGGGTGATTGGGCTGGAGATGTCAGTGGGCAAAGGGGTCTCAGGGTGACTAAGGAGATAAAAATCTCTATGGGAAATAAAAAAGAAATGAAACACATTTCAGTCTGAGAAGCTCAAACCCCAAAACAGACTGTGAATGCCTCCAGTGAGGCATCACAGTAAAGTTATTTAGCATAGAAACAATGCAAATTATATGCATATGCCAGCTAAACTCCTGATGAGAACTGGACACTGAGGGGTTGCAGCAATAATATGTATTTTTGTTTCTTAACCAAGAAACTTTTGTTAAACAAAACATTAAAATAAAAACAAAAACTAAATCAAAACAAAGTCCATAGAGTACAAACTAGCAAAGCTTTTGCTTACACTATCACAGCTGAAATGCTTCCCAAGCATTCAGCTCAGATAAGCTGCTGGACTAACAGTAATTAATTACACATAAATCTGATCAAAAATTTTACTTGGAAAAATGCATGCAGCCCCCTATGCATATGTTACGAATATCCAGCATTAGCTTCCTATATAAATGTGTCTAACAGTAAATGAAGGTAGCACTTAATTTAAAAGAATAAACTACATAATTTTAAACTAATTCTAAAGGTTTCTTGTCACATCACAATGTTCTGAAATTTGATTAAAGGTGTGCAAGCAAAACAAGATGTAAAACCCCATAAAGAAGTAGAATAACAGATAGCCCTGTTTTGTTTACCTTCTGCTCTGCAGCAGACATCCTCTCATGAAGCCGGCAGCTCCCTGAATGCAACAGGATATGAGTCCAAAGCCAGGCCATGCAAGGGGGGAGGGATCATTTCAGAATGTAGTCCATTTCAGTGTACAGTTTATTTGTTTCAGTACATAGAGTATGTGAATTTTTCAGTCTACAGTGTATGCATTTCAATACATAGTGTATGTGTTTCACCATGTAGTGTATTTGTTTCAGTATATAATGTATGTGTTTTTTTAAATATACTGTGTATGTATTTCAGTATCCAATATATTTCTCTCAGTATATAGAGTATGCAAAAGTTTTCAATAGAGAGGGTAAGTGTTTTTAATATATAGTGTATTTGTTTCAGTATATAGTGTATACAGATTTTTCAATGCACAGTGTATTTATTTCAATATATAGTGTATGTATGTCAATATAAAGTGTAGATGTTTCAATATATAGTGTATTTGTTTCAGTAGACAGTGTATGTGCTTTTTTCAACGTGTAGTGTATGCATTTCAATAGATAGTGTATGCATTTCAATATATAATATATTTGTTTCAGTATATAGTGTATGTATATTTTTTCAATATATAGTGTACATGTTACAATGTATAGAGTATTTGTTTCAGTAGATAGTTTATGTGGATGCTTCAGTCTGTAGTGTGTGTATCTCAGTAGGTAGTGTATATGTTTCAGTACATAGTACATTTGTTTCAGTATATAGTGTATGTGACTTCAGTACTCAGTATGTAGATTTCAGTAGATAGTCTATGTATTTCACTATATAATGTAATCAGTTCACTATATAGTGTATGTGTTTCACTATATGACATATGCATTTCAGTATACAGTATATGTATTTCAGTATATGATGTATGTATTTCAATAGATAGTGTATGTGGTTCACTACATTGTGTATGCATTTCACTATATGATGCATATATTTCACTATATGATATACGTATTTTACTATGTAGTGTATGTATTTTACTATACAGCCCGAGACTGTGAATTATGTCCCTAACAGCTTGCCATACAAGGTCCTTTATTTGCTAGCACACCTACCAGTTCATATCCCGGATAAATGGTTCACCCTGATTAACACAGCTATAGGGGAATTTATATGGGAGGGGACATCCCACGAATCAGCAGACTGAAACTGAGACTGCACTGGAAAGAGGGTGGATGACTTTGCAAAATATCATGCAGCTTTTATAATGGCGAAAAAGACAGATCTCCCACAATGAGTCTCGATAGAAGGGTATGTAGTGGGAGTCGATAGCCCCTGGTTCCTACTCTATCAAGACTACACCTCAAAACACTAAAAGCTGCCCACTATATCGGTATCCCTATTTTTCCGGTGGGAAACCAAGAAAACTCTGGAAGACCACCCCCCGCTCCGATCATACTTACACCACTATGGGACAACCTGAGGATTCTGATTGATAGAAAAACTATCTAATTGCCTATCTGGCTCCAAGCAGGAGTACACACACTACATGATCTATGCTTCTAGGCCTAATGGTGATCAGGACATTTCAAGATATCTGCCTGGAATTTCACCTCCCACACAAAGATTTCTGGTGATATCTCCAGATACGGGCAGCAATGCAGTCATGCATGATACATACTCCTAATACCCAGACCTCTGCCTAACCAGTGTGGCTGCAATCATGGCTCAAGGGGACAAAGGGGAGGGCAGGTGCAATATACAAACACCTTAGGAATAAAGCCCCAGACCCTACAACACAAAGTAAGGAGAAATGGGAAAAGGAACTAAATATCTCTGTCCCTAACACAGAATGGTAAACATGTTGGGCAAGCGGCCCATGGAGCGTGTAAGGACACTGCAGCTTATTCAAAAGAAAATACTCTACCACTGTTACAGAACCCCAGTATACCTGAAATAGAAAGGAATAGTAGCAGATAACAGATGCTGGAGATGTCATAGTAGCCCAGTTATGCTATCTCATATACTATGGGCATGTCCACTAATCCGTCCATTCTGGGAACAAGTCCTGAAATTTTACAAAATAGTACTCCCCAAATAATGGGTCATAAACGAAAGCTTTGCTGTGCTGGGCATGATTAAGAATAACCTGTTGGGGACTTGTGGTTTGGCCAACAGCTTAATGGAGGCATAGCTTGAGAGCTCTGAACCAGCCCAGTAACAATCCTATTGTAATCTAACCATGTCTAGAACCATCCTGTCTGCTAAATGCAAAATAATGGATTTTTTGGATGCCTCCCAAACAAAGGAACAAGGACAATCCACCCATAATGGCAGGAAAAGGGGCAAAAACCAACCGAAACATGCCACAATGTTTGCAGCCTGTCCGTGTTCTTCACCTCATACTCAAATAGCAGCTCCTGATCTGGCAGAGGACAGGGAATGTACAATTACTTCTAAACAACTGTGTTTCACATAAGCAGGCATTATTGGGAAATACCGGACTGCCCAGGGGTGTAATGAGGCCCGACACCGCAGGCGGAGGGCCTTATAGCCGCTGGAAGGTCCGGTATTTCCCAATAATGCCCACCCTGAAGGATATTATTGTGCTTAGAAAATGGCTTTCTTAGTAAGTTTTAATCAAGTGATAAAAGAAGAGAGGAAATTATTATAAAAAAATGAATAGACTTAGCAGAAACAAAAGTATTGGAAAAGTAGTCCATGTTTCTTTAAGGCTGTTCCAGGTCCTGTTGCTCCTCCTCACAGCTATCACCCCCTCTCCCCCACAGACCCCCACAGACACACACACATACACACACACATCCACCTGAACAACAAAATTAGTGTGCAGTAAATATCCCCTAGCGGTCTCTGGGTATCGTTTTTCAGTTCTGACATGTTTTTGTAAGACCTTTTTTTTTTAATTGGGCTGCAGTTGGACTTTGCGTCCATTAAGCGCACGACCTGTGAATAATAACTGTGTCATGAGGAACAGCCCCGAGGTAAATGATGTATTACTTTTAAATTTGTACATCGAATAACTGTGGGAGCATTGTGCTTTAGGGGAGTTCTGACGTATGTGGAGGCAGAATGGTAGGGTTTTCAAAATCCTGCTTCTCACTAAGAAGCTGTTCGGAGCAACGGCTTCGTTTTACTTCCGGTTAAGAGCAGTACTGCGAGAGTGCAGTTAGGAGAGTGCAGCTGTGAGAAAAAAACATTTTGTCACTCTACTCGATCACAGAATAAGTGGAGTGTGTGTTTTGTTTTATGAAAAGGGAGCGAGCTGATAGAGAAGGAGTGAGTGTTTGGGGGGTGGGTGATCCAGTAACTCTCGCTAAGTAAAAGAAAAACATGGCAGGGATTTGTAATTTAATCAAGTGCTTTCAGCCAATGACAAACTAGACTGAGATCTCCTGAACAAGGGTATGTGGTGAGGTGGCACCTAGGCTGGTACTTACTTTTAGCTGGCCATCTATTAAGAAATAAATGCCCAGCTAGGAGGTTGTATCAGCCAATCAAGATTGTGAATTCATTTTTGCCATTTCCTAAACTACAGTAAATGCATGTGATGCTCCAATGCCTGGAAGCCAGAGCTCTTGAAGATCGAGCAGAGATAGAAACACTGGCAAAAAACAAGGTCGATAGAGCAAAACCTCTCTGAATACACTATGATTACAGATATACACAATACAGCCCTGCTAGACCTTCACCAATGATCACAACTTTTAGAACAACAAATGGAGGAGCTGGAGAACAGAAACAGACATAATAATACTCATATACATGGGGTACCTGAGGAAACTGAGACTGGCAAAATGGTCACCTTTATTGATCCCTTCATAAAAGAATTGCTGAACTTACTGGAAGACAAGGAGCTAAATATCATACTAGTGCACCGCTCTCTAGTACCTCATCCCCAGGATACAAATGCCTGCCCTTACTCAATTGTATTCACCTTCCTGGATTTCAGGGTGAAGGAGGAGATCCTTGGACTGGCCTGGGCTAAAAAGAACTATTCACTTCAGGGATGTAGGCCTCTTCTATGACCACGATTATACACCTCAACTTTTGGCACGTAGAAGATGAGTATTATTGGTGGCCAAACTACTACAACAACAGGGACACAAAGCTTTTTTGGAATACCCAGCAAAACTGCAAGTCCTTACCGATAGTGGCCCAAAGAAATTTGAAGATTTGGCAGCTGCTGAGGACTTTCTGTGCTCTATGGACATTTCTATCCCCCAGGACATCACAGACAAAATGACTGATGATCTGAGAGATCAGACTTGGAACAGGGTTGGCCTGAAAAGAGAAGACTTAGTGGTGAATTGTCAACCACTGCTGTGTTGGACAGGGTGCGCACAAAACAATAGCCCAACCAGGCAAAGAATGGAATGGTGCCCTCAGAAAGAGAAGATGGACTGCACAGCTCACTGGCGGGAGAGAGGCCTTCTACCTCCTCTCCTACTTGAGTACCCAGATGTGGTAGGACTTGATATTAGTAGGCCAAAAATTTTAATAGCTGAGTGGGCTGATGTCTGATTTGTGCATCACCCCCAGATTTTAAGATGGGTATACACGACATGCAGCCCATGCCTGGCTTGGGAGGGCTAGATGGTTCAGCTATAATTTTGCTGTAAATATGTTTATTTTATTTAATTTTTGTTGACCAGGAAGGACTAGACCATTTTTGCCTATTTTCAGCCTTGTCCTGCGGGGGTACAGATGGATGCCAACTGAAATTGAACCAGATTTTATTAAGCTGTTGGTGGTATTTTTAGTGAATGGGGGAAATTTGGCCAGGACACTGGGGAAATTCTCCTACTCTGCCTGCAGGGGGCTTGACTTCCTGTCAGGGGAATGGAGGAGCCCAGTCCAGAGGAAACAGAGCAAGGAGGAAGTTGTGTGCAGGAACAAACTGGAGTACAGGGGACAGAATCTATGGCTATTCAGACAACAGAACGTGTAGGAACAGAGGATACTGAGGAAACCCAGGATGTTAATATGGATGAACTTAAGTTACAACAAGAACTTGCAGAAAAACGCAGGTATCTATTAACTATGCTAAACGAAGCAGAAAAAGAGTTTGAACTAAATAAAGGGAAATTGGAAGAGGAAAAACAGGAAAAGAACTGCACAGAGTCCTATTTATTCCTCTGTAAAAAAAGATTTAGTATTAGCCGTATTGGTCCTAGCAAGAACAGATCCAGAAGCAAATGATTTAATACCTTTGAATGGACCAACATAGATGTAACAACCAGAACAAAGTGCTCTAGCTTTTGGACCAACCAGTCCATTTAGGCTTCTGAAGAAGGACTGGTTGGTCCAAAAGCTAGAGCACTTTGTTCTGATTGTTACATCTATGTTGGTCCATTGAAGTATATCAAATCATTTGCTTCTGGATCTGTAAAAAAAGGACATTTTGAGAATCTAGATATTTTATAAAATATACAGTTTCAAGCTACTATGTCAGCTACAAATGTTTCTACATCCCAGAGGTCATTTACTCAAGATTTTCCTTGTACAGTGAAGCAGGCAGAATGGACACCTGAAATGGTTGGATTTTTATTGCTGGACAATAGGTAGCAGACCCAAAGATTTCCATACCTGGTTCCCCGGAATCGACTTGCAGGATCTCATCTCCTACATTGGCTGCAGCAATGGAAGCATCCAATACTGATGGTCAGCAAGAAGGAATCACTAACACGGATGAAACGATGTCAGTACCAATGGAATGCTCAGAAGCTCCTGCGTCAGATGCCACCAGAGAGGTTGCCACACAGTAGGGTGAGGCCATAGCACAGGTCGCAATGGAACCACTTGGAGATATGGAGAGCAACCAGCACATTGAGGCTGCTCAAGAGGATAGACCAACAGCATGTGGACTGCACACTACATTACCAGGTATGGGGGAGAATTCCAATGTCATGGATAATGTTTTGGATATGACCACTGTGACAGAAACAGAGGCACCCCCTGCAAAGTCTGCGAGCTATGCTAGCTTATTTAAGTGACCTGTGGAGGCTGCCAAAAGGTGCTTAGTGGTGCGCTTATGATATACAGAGGGGCTAGAGGTACCTCCAGATAGAAACTATGTCTGCAAGGAACTGATTATAGAATTGTTGCATTTTTCCTTCACAGAGGTGTATGTTTTTATCAATGCCTCTGGGGATCAGAACTATATTAGTTTTTGGTCAGCAAGTTTACTGGATAAATTATGGGCAGCATATTGCACTGTTAAGGATACCCCCTTGTGGAAACCATTTATAGCTATTCATATTACAAAAGCAACCTTCAAGACTATAACTGTGTTATTTAGAAATGAAGGGGTCAATGTGAACTACATCTTATATTGGCTAGAAAAGCTCTGCACAGTTAATGGGGTGCCAGAAGCTATCATTGATGATAATGGATTTTGGACTGGGGGTTGAAGTTTAGGATACAATTAAGACATACAGAAGATGGCATTCAACATTTACCCAATTGTTTTTTGGGGGGCAGAGATCGTGGTATACTATTTTATCCAGGGCAGCCACATTCATGTTACAGATGTGGGGTCCTTACACACTTGAACTCAGACTGTGACCAACTAAAATGTGTTTCTTGTGGGCAATTGGGACACACAGCAAGCCAGTGCACACTTCCACCTAGTTGCAATGTATGTGGTGCTGAGGATCATTCCTTTTCTTCATGTCCATGGGCTGTGCATAATGCTTTAGATTATGCAGAACGAGATTTTTATGTAAACAGAGCTACTAGAACGCATCTCAGCAGAACTATGAGAACTGCACCCCCAACCCCTCTGGTTCGAAGGTGGCCAGCTGTCCCAGTTAGGAAACCTATATCTGCTACTAACCCTAAGACAATTCATGATGTAGACCACTGCATACCAGTTCTCATTGACTCAGATGGTGCTCGACACAGTCCAAAAACCATTCAACAGGTTTCTCCATCTGTAGCAATGCCTACCTCCAATACCCATGGAAAGTTCCTCTCAGTTTGTAGAGGGTGGCCCTTCTCACATCTCACTTGTTTCTCCCATAACTTCTAATGAAGATTTAACAGTGGTACTTTCTGCTCCAAAACAATGCAGAACTTTACCTAGGAAAGCATCTAAAACTGTTTGGGAGGATCCAATTCTGATGGAAAATAGATATGAGCTATTTCAAAGCTGGGGAGAAGCAATGGAAGACAAAGACTCTGACGTCTCTTATTAGTCTACCCAAAGTGAACCCCCCTGTTGATTTTGGTTCTTAGGACATGGGGGCTGCCACTCTTCTGCTCAGTATTCACAAAAAAAGAGGAGGGGGAGGTACCTAATCTGATCAATAGAAGCACTGTGGATGGGGGGGTTGATCCCAGTCCTTTCACAGAAGAAAGGGATCTGAAAGAACTCCTAAAACTGAGGGTGGACAAAACAATGGAGCCTGATGGGATTCACCCCAGCATTCTAAAAGAATTAAGGGGAGAACTAGTGACACCACTGACTACCCTTTTTAACAAATCATGGGGGGATGGTGTGTACCTGAGGACTACAGGAGGGTGGATGTGATTCCCCTTCACGAAAGTGGGATCAAAGCAGAGGCATGAAATTACAGACCTGTCAGTTTGACCTCAGTGGTAGGGAAAATGATGGAATCACTTCTGAAAGAAAGAATTATTCAGTAATTAGAGGTCAATGGGTACAGGACCCAAGGCAGCTTGGATTTACAATGGGAAGATCATGTCAGATGAATCTAATTGATTTCTTTGACTGGGTGACCAAAGTAGTAGACCAGGGAGGGGCTGTGGACATGGCCTACCCAGACTTTAGCAAGGCATTTGACACAGCCCCACACAAATGATTAATAAACAAATTAGCTAGCCTGGGAGTGGGTCCCAGGGTGATAGCCTGGGTAAAACATTGGCTGGACAACAGGGCACAGAAGGTATAGTAAATCGAGTCCACTCTGAAGAAAGGGGGGTTACTAGTGGGGTATTGCAGGGTTCAGTACTGGGTCCAGTCCTGTTTAATGTCTTTATAAGTGACATTGCAGAGGGACTGGAAGGAAAAGTATGCCTCTTTGAAGATGACACAAAGTTCTGCAATATGGTTGATACACAAGGGGGGTGGGAAAGGATGAGAAGGGACTTGGCAAGGTTGGAGGAATGGTCAGAATTATGGCAGCTTGGATTCAATGCAAAGAAGTGCAAAATAATGCACCTGGGAAACAAAAAACCAGGAGAAGAGTACACAATGGGGAGGGGGAGGTAGTAACAACAAAAATGGAAAGGGATCTGGGGGTAATCATATTAGATGACCTAAAGGTTAGCAAGCAATGAGAGAAGGCAATAGGGATGCCTGGGGGGATACTGGGATATATAGGGAGAGACATCACCATAAAAAAACAGGAAGTTGTTATCCCTCTGTACAGACAGTTGGTGAGACCCCATCTGGAGTACTGCATCCAGTTCTGGAGACCCCATCTCCACAAGGACATAGACAGGATAGAGGCAGTCCAGAGGAGGGCAGCTAAAATGGTGCAGGACCTGCAACAGAAGCCATGTGAGGAGAGACTAAAGGAGCTTAATATATATACCCTTGAGGAAAGAAGGCAAAGGGGGGACATGATAGAAACTTTTAAGTACCTCAAGGGAATCAACAAAGTCCAAGAGGGTAGCATCTTTCAGAAAAAGAGGTGTGCAAGAACAAAGGGACACAATTTGAAGACAGAGGGAGGACGACTCAAGGGCAATGTGAGGAAGTATTTTTTCATGGATAGGGTGATGGATGCATGGAATGGCCTTCCTGAGGAGGTTGTGGGGTCAAAAACAATGGGCAAATTCAAGAATGCATGGGACAGACATAAGACAATTCTTGTGGTGGGGGTAGGACAAAATAGTCTGTTGGTTAACTAGGATCTGCAGCGTATCCAGTAGGTAGGGAAATGGGCAGACTAGATGGGCCAAGCAGTCCTTATCTGCCATCAAAGTCTGTTTCTTTGTTTCTATGTTTCTAAAAGGCAAGAGAAGGATTACTAGAACCAGTAAAAAGAAACTATGATTATAACTTACACTGGCTTTTCCATTTTTTAGGTTAGCCAGTCTAAACAAAAACTGTATAAAATCTCACTATAAAAGGAAAGCAACATTTGCTTTGTTGCAAACATTACTAACATACTAACATACTATTTGCCAGCAGATTAGGCCTTACGGTCTATCGAGTCTGCTCGAACCTAGATCGTTAATTGGGTGCTGAGACCCTCCCATCCCTTGTTCTCTAGAAACCCCTATCATCCATCCCCACCCCCTCGGGACAGGCCATCATCTGATACATCCACTTTCTGTGTCTGTCCCACCCTCTCTTGAAGCCCTCCACTGTGGATCTCTGAACCAGCTCACCAGGCAGTGCATTCCAGGGTCCACCACCTCTCGGTGAAAACCTCCTCTCTTTCCCTCACCCTTCTACCTTCCAACTTCAAACCATGCCCTCTGGTGATACCTCCCTGCTTTAGCCTAAAGATCCCTCCATGTTTACCCTATTTATTCCCTTGAGATACTTGAAGACCTCAATCATGTCCCCTGTCTCTCCTCTCCTCCAATGAAAACAGGCAGAGTTCCTCAAGTCTGTCCTCATAAGTCAAATCCCCAGCCTCGTGATCATCTTTGTTGCCCTCCTCTGTACCCTCTCCAGGAGCTGTATGTCCCTCTTCAAATGTGGTCTCCAGTACTGTACACAGTACTCAAGGTGCTGCTAACCAGTCCATTGTACAGAGGCAGAATCACTTCCTTGCTCCTAGAGGTGATCCCCTTACAATGCATCCCAACATCCTGTTTGCCTTGCTAGCTGCTCTCCTGCACTGCTCAGAGTTATTCATACATGTATCCGCCATGACCCCTAGGTCTTTTCCCCTATCGAGGCCTCCAGCGCCCCTCCCAGGGTGTACCTGTGTTTAGGGTTTCCCTGACCAAGATGGAACACCTTGCACTTGGTGATATTGAAATTTAATTTCCATGTGTGAGCCCAGCTTTCCAGGGTGTCCAGGTCCCTTGCAGGGCCACCCTTCCTCTTCTCCCTCAACTACTGCTCCCATCTTGAGGTCATCCAGAAGACTCATTTCACACCCTATACCCTCCCTGATGTCCGATATGTATGCATTAAACAGGATCGGACCCAGGACCGAGCCCTGTGGTACCCCACTACCAACCTCTCTAGGGTTTGAGAGCTCCCCACAGACCACTACTCTCTGAGTGCGTCCAGCTAGCCAGTTTTCAATCCATCTGACCATCAAGGGCCTACTCTAACCCCATCAGTTTCTCCACCAGACCATTGTGGGGACAGAGTCAAACGCCTGAAGTCCAAGAATAATACATCCACAGGCTTACCCTGTCCAGTTCTGATGTTACCCATTCATAGAACTCCACAAGGTTGGTTTGACATGATCTACCTGGCACAAACCCATGTTGCCGACTATCCAGACCTCCCACCTCCTCCAAGTACACCCCAATCGTTCCTTTAGTATACTCCATTAATTTTCCCACCACCGAGGTCAAACTGATGGGTCTATAGTTACCTGTACTTCCTTGACCCCTTTATGGATTGGTACCACATGTGCCTCTCGCCAATCACTAGGTACCTCCCTGTCTCAAGTGACCTGCTGAAAAGCTCCACCAGGGTGCAGCCAGTATGTCAGCCAATCCCATAGTACTCTGGGATGAATGCCATCCGCCCTGGAGATTTGTTTTTCTTTAGGGCCTTGAGGGCTAACCACACCTTGGTGGATAGCATCATCCGTCCTCCCCTTACTGGTCTTTTATCCTTATCCAGATGTGACACCCTGGGGTACCTTTCCCTCCCTCTTGCTCCATTTCTGTGCTCCCCTGATCCCACCCCTGCCGCCTATCCCTTCATGCCTTGCTTTGTAGATATCCCATCCTCCCTAAGCGAACACAGAGGCAAAATACTGTAAATACCTCTGCCTGGTCCTCGCCTCTTCCACCCACCCTCCTTCTGATCTCAATCTGCTGAGATGGCCTTAGTTTTTCTCGGCTCCCAATGTACCGGAAGAACCCTTTCCCCTCCATGTATCCCTGTGCCAGCCGCTGCTCTTACTGACTTTGCTCCCCTCACCATACTGGTGACTTTTCTAGATGCAAGCTGGTACATTTCTTTATCCCTATCCCTCTTGTTGTTTTATATTTTTGTAGGCCGCCTTCTTTCTCCTGACTGCTACCTGTACCTCACTGGACCACCAGCATGGTTTACGTGACCTTGCTCCTCACGTTTCAACTTAGCGCAGATCCTGACTGCCTCATGAAGTCCCCGTTTTATGACCTCCCATCTCCTTTCCACACTTGTCATTGAGGTAATCCCCTTCAAGTGATCCTTGAGAATATTTCCCATGCCCATAAAGTCTGCCCCCCTGAAGTCCACTGCCAGTGTCCTAGATCTCACCCCCACTCCCCCCATGCTTATTTGAAACCAGACAGTATTGTGGTCACTCCCAGTCAGGGGGTCCTGTACAACTATGTCCCTTACCAGATCCCCATCTGCCAGAACCACATCCAGGACATGCCTCCCTTGTGGGCTCCATCACATGCTGTGTTAAGAACACATCCTGGAAGCCATCTAGCAGCCTCTGCTCCTTGGCCACCCTAGAGGACATGGTTCCCCAGTTTGTACCTGGCATATTAAGGTCCCCATCAACACTCCTTCCCCTTTGGACCACACTGGGCAATGATGTTGTCCAGCAAACCATCATCTAGAACATCACTCATCCCGGGGCCTATGCTACTCCCAGCTTGACCTTATCTCCTGCTGGGATCGTAGGTGACCCATAAGGCCTCCACGCTTCCCTCTGCCTCTCTACCATAGTAATTTCTATATCATCTCTAATGAACATAGCCACTCCACCCCTCTGACCTCCTTTCTATCCTTCCTAAGCATAGTGTACCCCTGTACATTTAGGTCCCAGTCATGGTTTTTGTTGGCCCACGTCTCTGTGACCGCCGCCACATCCACCCCCCCTCGAACAGCATGGCCTGGAACTCAGGCAACTTGTTTCCCAAGCTCCTGGCATTTACTAACACCAACCCCCACCCCTTTTCCCTGATCCTCTTTCTCGAACCCCACCCAGATTCCTTATACTTCCATCCTCCCCCTGCTCCTCCTGAAACCTCCATCTCCAGTCTATTTCCCTCCCTCTTGGGCTTGACGGCTACTCCCTCATCTGGAGGAGAGGGCTTCTGGTCAGCCCTCCTCATCCCTTCCCCCGACAAGTTTAAACCCCACCTTTCTTGTATGTAGTCAGCCATCCCCTGTTTAAGGACTTCCTTCCTAATGGGGCAAGATGAAACCTGTCCTTGGCATATAGTCCTTATCCTCCCAAACTCCATTCCAGTTCCCTAACACCCAACCCATTCTCTTCACCCCACTTCCTGAGCCAGTCATTAACCTCTGTAAGCTTCTTTTTTTGTCCACTGAGGCCTTTGGTACTGGCAATATCTCTGAAAAGGAAATGTTGCATCCATTATCCGACAGACTCTGGCAAGTTCTTGAACCTTGCTTGGATTTCCAAATGCTATTTCCATCTAGATCATTAGTTCCCAAATGCACCAGGAAATCCGGTTTCCTCCACAATCCCTAACCATTTCATACACCATGAACTTTGCTCTGTGCACTGTCAGCCCAGAGATACTCACTACCTTCACCTGGCTATGGCATCCACCCCTGTCCCTCCCAATGGATACCCCTAATCATTGAGTCTCCCAACAACAGAACCTTAACACCTCCATCATCCTTATGGTTACCCACTATGCCCTCTCAGCCCCTCTTCCCCTTTATTCATGATCTCAATTTCATGGGAGTCTTCCTGCCTTATTAGAGACCCCTTGTCACCCTCCCCTTTCTGCCTTCCTTGCTATTTTTCCCACTTAACTCAAACCCCTCTGAATAGGTGTCCCCTTAACCCTCTCATATCTGAACCATTTATCCTGGCCCTGATGGTTTCCCTTCCCCACATCACCATCCTCCCCTTGTAATAGTACCCTGCTTCCAGAGGCTCTTTCTGTGGGTCCCCTTTAGCTAGGGCCCCATCCTTGGTACTGACCTCCCAGCTGAAGGGGGCTTCTCCCACCTCCTTGTCTCTCAGTTTCTCTCCAATCATGCTCTCCTCCCTCATGTCTGGAATATGTTGCATCTCCCCATTTGCTTAACATATATGTTTCCTCTCCTCTGGGACTATGTCTATCCTTTCCATAGCTGGTCTGTGATGCCCTATGGGTATCCAACTCCTCCCCGCTTCTGTATAAGTTTCTCATTTCCACCAACCCCTTCCTCCCTCTAGGTTGCTTAGTAGCTCAAATTTATTGTGACAGTCTATGTCAGCCTCCATCAAGTAACCCGAGTTTCCGACTGCATCTCTAAACTGACCTCTTCCTCTCTTGCACTATTCACCGTAGGAGCTCCTTCCCACAGTCTGCTGTTTGAGGCTTCGCAACAACAGCCCTTCCTGACTCTTTTTCCAGTCTCTTTGTATTCAGAATGTTCACCTGCACGCTTCTCCCTTAGCATCAACTTCCTCATCTAAGGGTCCTCCGTCCCAATATCCCCTCCTGCTTGCTGTAACATAACGCCCTGTAATTTCAGAGCGTGCCTCAGTCTCCCTCAGCCCCACCCTTCTGCTGCCCATATCCACACCCCTTATCCTTGGACACCACCCCGAGCTCCCACAGCTTACTCCTTAACCAATATACCTCACTCCTGATACAAGATAGCTGTCTACAGAGTGGGCAGCCTCCCTCTCTCCAGGCCCAATTTAGAATTATTGCCATCCCACAGCCTGTGCAGCCTACAACTCTTCCGAAGATGCCTGCCATGGTGGAATATGGCCACCCTGATTATCCCTCTGTTTATAATAGCACACCCCTTTCTCAGTCCCTTTCCCTGAAGTGCAGTTTTCTCTATACTGACTGTAGTTATTTACAAACCCACTTCAGCCCCACCAATAACGCTCCCAAGTCTCACAAACACATACAGTCCAGTGTGTTCTGGTCACACTAACAGTGTATGTGAGACATCAGGTACCATAAGATGTCACAGGCCCACCAGCTCCTGTTGCTTTGAATTTCAGTCCCAAACAGAAACACTCAGCCCTTCAATCCCAACCCCCAGTGGCTTTTCAGTATTTAAGAAGGCATACAAAACAGGATGGGTGGGTGGGAGGGTTTTACCAAACACCAGGCAAACAACACTTTTAAATTTCCCTCTAAATATCCCTGCTAGACAACTATCCCCAAGCCACCAAAGTTACAATGTAACAATTCTAATTCAAGGTAATAATTTTTACCACATAAAACTAATTTCACTTACAAACTATTCAAATATTTCAGTTAAAACAGATTATAACTCCAGCTCTCTTTCCTCCCTGCCTGCTGCTTAAGCTCCCAAGTGAACAATATGACTTTTTTATTACAAGATACTCATTTGCATTCTTCCTCTGAAATTCATGAAGCTACTGTTGAATGGTACCAGGGTACTTCATTGTGGTCTTTAGGAGAAGACCAGTGCTCAGGGCTAGGAATTTGCTTCATGACAGAAGTAACATTACAGAAATTGACTGATTTAGAACCAGAACATGTCCTCATACTAGATATTCTATTTCAAGGATTATCCTGTAGAATTATAAGTCTATATGCCCCACAAGAAAAAATTACTCACCTTAGTAATGTTGTTTCTTCTAATGGAGTCTTGCTATATTATGACAATTGCAGTATGACCACAGGTTAGAACTGCTCCGGAGGTGAAATAGTTAACTTTCCATGCAAGCATGGAACTTAGAGTGCTAGCTCGGTTGAAAACTCTGTCTGTTGTGCTTCAAACGCAAATTGTCAGATCTTTACGAGCTAAAACTCACTAAGGTTCTGTGTGGAAGCTGTAAACCTACACTAGCCAACTGGCTACTAACATAAACACTCATTTTTGGCCTAAAACAAAGACTGAAGTCAGGAGACCCAAAATGCAAAACACAACACCAATTCACCCAAAAGGTAGGTGAAAACAACAAGGTGGGCATCAAAAAGTGCTGTACTGCCCACCCACATCCCCAAAACAGAGGTTCTGAGAGGGGCAGGCAGGGAGGGAGATCATAATATAGCAAGACTCCATTAGAAGAAACAACATTACTAAGGTGAGTAAGTTTTTCTTCAAACAACATGAAGTCTTGCTATATTATGACAATTGCAGACTACACAGCAGTACCCCCATGGAGGAGGGACAGAATCTACCTAGGAAATAGGCTCTGAAGCACAGCTGTGCCAAACCGAGCATCACTCCTAGCCTGGATGTCCAGGGAGTAATGCTTGGTAAAAGTGTGAACTGTTTTCCAGGTAGCTGCTTGACATATTTCTAGAATAGGAATGTCTCTGCAGCAGCCAGAGAAGCAGCTGTACCTCTGGTAGAGTGAGCCCTCAGGCCTGAGGGGGAACTTTACCCAACTTCTCATAGCAGAATTGGATACAAGAGACAATCCACCTGGCAATGGATCTTTTAGTGGCTGGCTTCCCTTTACCAACGTCGCCATAGGTGAGGAACAGTTGAAGGGAGTCAAACCTATGACCCTTGGTACGCTCTATGTAGTAACTAAGGGCTCTCTTCACATCTAGACTGTGCAGCATCCTCTCCCCAGAGGAGGAGTGGTCAGTGAAGTACACTGGAAGTGAAATAGATTGATTTAAGGTGGAAATATGAAACCACCTTAGGCAGGAACTTTCTGTTAGTCCGAAGGACCGCCTTATCTCTGTGAAAAGAGATAAACTCCTGCTCCACTGACAACACTTGTAATTCACTTATGCATCTGGCAGAGGTGATGGCTACCAAAAACACAGTTTTCCAAGTCAAGTACTTGAGGTCAGCTGAAGACAAGGGCTCAAAGGGGGGTTGCATAAGCTGAGCAATGCAAACATTAAGATCCCAGGCAGGGGCAGGATCCTGAATGGAGGTTGGTGTGAAACAACCTTAAAAAACTTGGAAAATACAGGATGAGCTGAAAGGGAAGAGGATTTACCTGCTGAAATAAAGCAGACACAGCTGCCAAGTGCACTCTTCAGGGTAGCTGATCTCAGCCCCAAAGAATACAGGTGGACCATATAATCCAGGACTGTGGGTAGATCAGCAGAGACTGGGGAATATGCTTTCCGAGCACCATATGGAAAACCTTTTCCATTTGGAATTGTGGTAGCCCCAGGAAGGCTTCCTTATGTTTCAATATATCCATTACACCTTGGGAAAGGTGTAAATCAGCAAATCCTAACTCTTCAAGAACCAAGCCTTGAGATTGAGAGATTTGAGATCTGGTACCAGACCCTTCCCTGGGCACAGGTTAACACATGTGATTCCTGGGAAGGGACAGAGGAGGATGGACGCTAAGGACAGCAGGAGTGGATACCAGGGCTGTCTGGCCCAACCGAGCTATCAGAATGACTTTGCATGATTGGGATCTGATTTGACTAGCACTTTGAACAGGAGAGGAAAGGGAGGAAGGCATAGAGAAACTTCCTCCCAACTGAGGGCTAAGGCATCTAGTGGGAGTGAGCCCAACACTGGGGTCCTGCAGCAAAAAGAGGAAGTTGGTGATTGTCTGGGGCTGCAAAAGATCTATCTCATGGGGTGCCCCATCTGGCAAATACTACTCCCAAGACCAGGGATCCAGTGACCATTCGTGGGCCCTGGGAAATCCTGCTGAGAGCATCTGCCAGGACATTGTCCTTGCCTGGGAGGTGAACTGCTGTAAGGGAGGTGTTCAGGGAGTAAGTCTGAGACCACAACTTCATCGCTTCGGTGCACAAGGCCGTAGACCGAGTGCTCCCTTGCTTGTTGATGTACCACATTGTAGTGGTGTTGTCTGTTCTGACCTGAATACTCTTGTTCTGAACAGATTTGGAAAAAGCTTGAAGTGCTAGAAAAACTGCTCTGAGCTCCAACAGTTTGATGTGGAGGAGAGATTCCTGGGGAGACCACAGATCCTGGGTGGTGAGGTCCATGTGAGCTCCCCAGCCCAAGAGGGACGATCTGTAGTAAGGATTAGAGAATGAGACTGAGGACAAAAGGAACCCCTTGTCTCAGGTTGCTCTGATCCTGCCACCACTGTAGGGCTTGGATCAGGTTCAAATTACTGGGATCAGCTTGCAGGATCCTTTCGAGACCAAAAGCTCTCAAATGGAACTGGATGTCCTCATCTGAAATCTTGCTCCTTGCACAACTGCTGTGGAAGCAGCCATGTGTCCTAGGAGCTGCAGAAAATGTCTTGCTGGCCGGGAGACCTGCAGGGTAAATGAGGAGGCCAGGGAGACTAGGGTCTTTGCCCTGTCCGGGGGAGGAAGGCCCTGGCTTCCTGTGTGTTCAGTTCTGCGCCTATGAAGGTAAGAAGCTGGACCTGCTCTAGAACTGACTTTGAGAGATTCAGAAGGAAACCTAGAGAGGTAAGCAGTTGCTGCGTTATCTGAAGGTGTAAATTGACCTGGTCTGGGGACTGGCCTACTAAGAGTCAATCATCCAGGTGAGGAAATATGGCAATCTTTTGCCTTCTTAGGTAGGCAACTGCTACAGCCAGGCATTTGGTGAATACCCTTGGGGCAGAAGTGAGGCCAAGGGCATTGCTCTGAACTGGTAGTGGCCTGAGGGCAGCTCGAACCTGAGGTACTTTCGATGGGAGCTTGATGGGAATATGGAAGTAGGCATCCTAAGGTCCAGGAAAGCTAGCCAGTCCCCTGGCCTTAGAGAGGGTAGGATAATTCCCAGAGTCACCATTTTGAACTTTGGCTTTAAAAGGTGCTTGTTTAAATATCTGAGATCCAGGATGGGCCGCCATTCTCCTGTCTTTTTTGGGGTAAGGAAGTACCTGGAGTACAAACCTTTGCCCTGGTGTAGGGGAGGAACCCTTTCCACAGCTCTGAGAGCCAGGAGGGTAGAGACCTCTGCCTCTAGGGTGAGTGCCTCTGATGGAGTTGCAGGTGGAAAAGATCTGGTTCTCAGCTTTGGAAATTTTTTGAAGCTGAGAACCAGTCCCTGGCTTACTACTTCCAGTACCCACTTGTCTGATGTTAAAGACTTCCAGTCCTGGACAAAGTAAGCCAGCCTGCCCCCTACAGGTAGAGGAGAATCAGCCCTGGCAATCCCATCAGGGTGCCTGCTTGGCAGGGGCTTTGGGCTGAGGGGTGGAAGCAGACCTGCTTGTACCCCATCTGCCTCTCCCTCTAAAGAACCCCCTCTGAGCATAGGCAGAGGAGGAAGCTTGGGCTTGGTATCTATGAAAAGGCCTGCCCCTGCCTCTAGGAAGCTGCTTTTGAGGAGTGGCCTGCCTTTTCTTGGCCTGTGCACTCCTATAGGTGGTCCTATATTCATCCATTTTCTTCCTGTAATTCTCTGTTTGCTCCCCAAATAGAGAATTTCCCACAACAGGAACATCCATGGCCTTAGACTGGGTATCCTGAGACAGGGTAGTACATCTGAGCCAAGCCATCCTGCAGTGCCACAGATGTAGCCATGACTCTTGATGAAACATCATTAGAGTCCACTGCAGCATGAAATTGCACCTTGGATGCCTCAATACCATCCATAGCCACCTGTTCCAGCTCCCTGGCAAGCTGGTCAGGGACTTGTTCGCTAGGGCCAGCACAGTATCCCATCTGGATTTCTGGTACCTAGCAGCATAAGCCATATAATTTGCTTGTCTGAGTCCCAAAGATACTGCCATGTACTGTTTCTTTGCCATAGCATCAATCTTCCTGGAGTCCTTCTCAGGGGGTGTGAAGCTAGGGAATATTAGCTTTGTCACAGGCTGCAGCCTGCACTACCCCCACATGGCTGCATTGTTGAGTGAGGAAATCAGTGTTGAGCCTGATAAGGTATACCTCTTGTCCATCCTTTTGTCCACAGGAGGTATAGTGTGAGGAGTTTTTAAAACTTTTACTGTCTGTTTCCGAAAAGATTTATGCAAAGAAATAGACAGTCTCCTAGACTCTGGAATATCCATCATTTCTACATAGTCTGGCAACTTTTTATAAACATGAAATGAGAAGGGGACTCAGAAAGCCTTGAGGAGAAACCCCTAGGGGTCTATCTGGAGAGATGTCAGGATCAATGGGCACATCCAGATCTTCAAAACCATATTCACTCTCTTCATATTCCTCTTCCCCCTTCCCCGGTTCATAAAAATCCTCAAAATCATAATCTTGAACGGTGGAACCGGCCGAACTGAACGCTTACCTGAAGGTGTCAGTTCAGTCGGAACCGGAGAGAGAGACTGGACAATTTGAATTGCTTTAGCTATTTCCTCAGCAGTTGGGGAGAGAACTTTTGGCTCTACACTAGCTGACTTTCTAGTCCTTTTTGCTGGAACCGGCTCCTCAGAACCGGCTCTTCATTTGCCTGAGGAAGTATCGCCCTGGTCAGAGGGCACTCCCTCCGGTTCGGTTGGCACCTAACGGGCTGGCCATCCGGTCAGCGGACTTTTCGCCTTTCCTGAGCCTACCAACTAATCTTATCTATGGTGGCAGCAGGGACATTGTGACAAATCTGGCAGTCTGAATTGAGGTGGTCAAACCCCAGACAATAGACACATGTGGTGTGTGGGTCAGCCTTAGCAAAAGCTTCCCCACAAACACTACAGTGTTGAAACCCAGTGGGTACGGTTTTTCCTTTGGGTTTCTCAGACATAATGCCAGCCTAACCAACTTGCCCATTTATGGCAATCCACCAAGCAAGACACCCTTATCGGTTCCCAATCATGTCACGGGTCGTGGAAAAAACCGTAATGAAATCGTTTTTTTTTTTTAGAACCGATAAGAACCATGAACCGCACTCTAAAAAAGGACTAGAAGATTTTAAATACAACCTGATCGGTTCAAACTGAACCGATAAAGAATTACAAGTTCCACACAGAAAAAATAAATGTAAAACCTATCTATTACTTACATTACCACAGACAGAGCTTGAACTGACCGGTTGTTTAATTTCAGCTAAAACCAAAAATAATACTTTTAAACCAACAAAATGAACTGAGCAGAAGGAGAAATCTCCGGAGCGACTGTTCAGTGAAGTGGAGTAAAGAATCTGACAGTTTGCATTTGAAGCACAACAGACAGAGTTTTCAACCGAGCTCGTGCTCTAAGTTCCATGCCTGCATGGAAAGTTAACTATTTCACCTCTGGAGCAGTTCTAACCTGCGGTCATACTGCAATTGTCATAATATAGCAAGACTTCATGTTGTTTGAAACTAAGGCTCAATGTACTGAATTATTACACAAGATCCAACCCTTTCTCTATACTAATAGGCAGGTTTTTTTTTTGGGGGGGGGGATTTTAACTTCGGTTTAACACATAAACAGAGTGATGGTAAGAAAGCTAAAACTTATTGTGATAAGGCTGCCCTACATAAATTACTAAAAATAGCTACTCTTAAAGATGCATTTGCCTCTACTCACTCAGCTTCTGATACCTTTTTTTGAAGGAAAGTTATCCTCTAGAATAGATGGTTGGTTGGTCTCCCCATCATTACCTATTGTTTGGACAGAGACACAATTACTAGAAACATCTGATCATGCTTTGATAGGCCTACATATATATTCACACCCACCAAGAATATCTGGTAATGGATATTGGAGGCTCAATGCTAGTCTATTATTATTACCACAAGTATTGAACAATCTCAAAATAGTTTTGCAGGATAGAAAGTCTGTATTATTTTTATATGATTCTATTATTTCATGGTGGGTAGACACAAAATATTGTCTAATGGATTTTTTTAAACAAATCTCTAGACAGATAGCAACACATAGGCAACAAACATATTTGACACTACGGGATTGCTTATATGATACAATCTCTTTGCAAGCTGAAACTAATTCAGATTATTCTAGAGATACATCTCTTAAATCTGAAATGGCTTTACATCAATATAATCGCGACAGACTTTAGAAAAAGAGCAGCTTTTCAGGACTCAGGGTAGTAATGAACATATAAACCCTTCTGAAGACTGTAAATCTTGACTGTTTGTCAAGAAATTTACTGTGATACAGAATAAAGAGGGACAGTTATTAAATGATAATAAGGGTATCATGGAAATGTTAGAATTATATATTGAAGAACAATTCAGCAACTGTGTGCCACAAATGGAGGGGATGCAAGGATTATTACAAGCTGTGGATCCACCCGTTTGACAAAACAATAGAAGGATGAGATGACTGTAGTATTTACTAATTTTGAATTTAATAGTGTGATCAAATTTTTACATAACAATACTGTGCCGTGATCAGATGGGTTTCTTAGTGAACTGAATAAAGTATTATGGGAGTATATACCAATGGAATTGCTTGCTGTTTTTAATGCATTTTTGAGTGATGATATAATGACAGAGACTATGTATGAAGGCATGTTCATTTTTTTATTTAAAAAGGGAGATCAGAACTGCATCCAAAACTGGAGACCACTCACTTTATTAAAAGTTGATTTTAAGATTCTTGCTAAACTATTATGTAATAAGCTTACAAAAGTGGCTGTTGACTTACTGCATCCTTCACAATATGGTTCAGTCCCTGGAAGACATATTACTGATGCCTTAATTCTTATCAGAGAATTAATGGATAGAGGCACAGCGAAACAAATTTCAGGATATTTGTTGTGTTTTGACCAAACTAAGGCCTTTGATAATGTGTCCTATTAATATTTGTGGCTTACTTTGCAAGCATACTGGATACCACAAACTCTTCTCAATTGGCTGCAAATCTGTTATGCCTTGGCATATGTTCAACCCTGTGAAAATGGTTGGTTGGGGAAAAAATGTTCAATTGGAAGAGGGGTAAGACAGGGATGCCCCCTAAGTCCCCCCATTGTACCTTTTCACACCGGACCCTTTTATTAGAATTATAAATCAATCTCCTCTGATAACAGGTGTTAGCTTATTCTCTTGCCCATAAGTTAAATCTATAGCATACACAGATGATTTATGCCTGGTGGTCTTGTATGCTAAAACAGGTTTTTTTAGAACCGATAAGAACCATGAACCGCACTCTAAAAAAGGACTAGAAGATTTTAAATACAACCTGATCGGTTCAAACCGAACCGATAAAGAATTACAAGTTCCACACAGAAAAAATAAATGTAAAACCTATCTATTACTTACATTACCACAGACAGAGCTTGAACTGACCGTATTGGCCTATAACATTTTGTGTTGCCTACTTCAGGTAACGGGTTCTGTTATAAATGCTTCAAAAAGCGTTTGTTTAAATCTACATAATACTGGGGATATTGAAGAGGATATTAATGGTTAACAGGTTGCTACAGTTCCCTGTAAACTTTTGGGAGTGAACTTTGGTCCTGGGAACATGGCTGAATATAACTGGGAGCACTGTTTAAATAAAGGGAGGGCGAAGGTCAGTAGATGGAATGTGTGGTGTATGGGGAAACTAAAAAGAATATTTTTAATCAAAACCTTTTTGGTTCCTACTTTTCTTTTTATTAGTTAAATTTTTCCTGTTCCTAGCCATTTAGCAACAATGTTATTAGCATGTTTTTTTTTCTTGTTTTTGGGGTAGCAGGCTGAATCCTGTAAAATGGAATGTCTTGTATATGGATATCAAAAAAGGTGGGGTAGGAATGCCAAATCCCCTGTTATTATTTTTTACTATGTTCCTTTCTGTTAATTTAATTCCCTTATTAAAAGGGTTTACGAAACTATGGTCACTATGGATATCCCCAATGTTAACAGACATTTTGTTAGAATGGAAAAACAAGGATTTTATTCATAAAAATAAAAGAAGGTATAAATTGCCTCAATACTGGGACTATATATTTGATTATGTAAAAAAATTGTGCATATTATATGAGGAGGTTGTAAATTTTTCAAGAAATTCTTTATATCAAGAAATACTGGCAACACAATTTTCTGAACAGTTTCTTCTTCTTTTTTCTAAATATGAACAGAAACAAATTCAGAAATAGATTATTAGATAAATGAACCCCTCCTCTAATGTGGGATATTCTCTGGCTAGGAATGCATGGAAAAATTAATACCAGAGGAAATCACAAACATAAAGGTATTTCTGAATGCTATTGTTTCTTTCCTACCTGTATGACAAGAATTGAAACAATGGTTCATTTGTATTTGGAATGTCCCTTCATTATAGAATTTTGGGACCTTTTGAAAGAGAAATGGAAACATTTACCCTTTACCAACCTAACATCAAAACAGCTATATCTTGGTATATATCCCCCTTCCTGGAGAAAATATAACTATAGCACATTAAACTTAATTTTAGTATGTTTTTTTTATATTGGGTTCAGCAGACCAGATGTAGATTTATTTTTCAGCAACAGATTACTGTATCTCTCACCATTTGTGCTACAAGTGAGTTTATAGGGGAAACTCCACCGAGAGATCTGCTCAAGTGAACCCAGAAAGCTCATCTGCCTAATCAAGGATATTACTGCAATTGAACTGTATTATATAATTATGCAGGAGTTACTTATAACAAAGGTGGGGGGAAGAAAGTCTTCTAGAAAGCCAACCTGGGAAATGTATTGGTGCAAGTTTCCTTGGTTAGAGAGATGTTTGATGGAAAATTGTTGACTTTAAGTGGTTTAATTATTTTGACATTTATTTTTTACCTTAAGAGTTTATAATATACCTATGTATGTATGATGTAAAACTTATTTTCTTTCAAGACTTATTTTGTATTTTCTGATTCTTGCTTTGAATGTCATGTATGGATTTATTTTATGGTTTTAATAAAAAATTCCCCTATTCTTTTTGAGAAGTGCCATGGGATCTTTAACATCCACCTGAACAGGCAGACGGGACCTCGGTTTAATGTCTCATCCTAAAGATGGCACCTCAGCAGTGCAGCACCTCCCTCATGCTGCACTACAGTGCCAGTATTAGGATTTAACCCAAGTGCCTACAATGGGGATCAAACCCACAGCCTTCTGATCTACCTGCCTCAGAGGTGAGTGTGCAAACTGCTGAGCCACTGACTCTGCTATTACTATTACAAAGGATACAGTTGAGTTGGGGTTGCTCTGGGGGGTCTGTTGCAGGTGGAGTGGGGGGTTTTCTTGATCTGCTCTCTAACTGCGGCCTGGGGGGCTCTAACACACGGGGGTGGGCAATGCACTTGTGGAGACACCTAAATCCAGTAATTTCCTTGATTAGGCACATGAGCTTTCTGTGTTCACAGGAGCAGGTATCTCGGTGGAGTTTCCCCTATAAACTCACATGTAACACAAATGATGAGAGAGATGGGTCTGGATGCCACACCAGGTGGCCTCTGGGTCAAATGGGGGTAGGGGGACCATCTTTATTTCTTATGCCCACTGATTAATTTAAAAGGTGACCCAGAAAGCTGGGTGGGGGGGGACTGAAAAGGACCCACCACTGGTAGTGGGTCTGCTTAAATAGAGCATTATTAAATACATTTTGAGATGGAGGGATTCACTGTAGTGGACCTCACATGAGACCCAAGATATGGAGGTGCAAGAGTAGGGCTATAACTTGGCCAATTTGTTATATTGGAGAGCTGCCTATTACTGTTTTGCCATTGGTCTCCTGGGGGCTTTGCTGCCCTGGTACCTCTGGTGGTATTGCAGGGGGGTGGGGTGTGTGGGTTGGGGGATCTCCTCTAGACCGCCTGTGTGCTGCTGGTGGCTGTTCACCCCCTGGGAGTGACTCACCATAAAAAACATAACCTATGATGTAAATGGGTCTGGGGGGTTCAGAGTAAAGAGATGTTGCTTAAGTTACACAACATAAATACATTCAGGTGCACTAGTTGGTTCAGGGGCACCATATATACTCCTAACAGCAGGGTATATTTTGGGCCTAATTCAGGTGAATTTGGCTTAGGAGGGAGGTCCCAATAGCAAGAGACATACATCTCATCTCATCTCCCTCTTTCCCTTCCAAATAAGAAATCACAATGTGTGTCAATTAGAGGCTATAGATCCTTTTGGTGGGAGGTGATGAGTGGCATTCCTCACGGCTCGGTTTTGGGCCCCATCCTTTTTAATATATTATTATCTTCGATGCAAACACCATCAAGTTTCTGGCTGTGCAAGTACGCCGATGATTGTAAGTTGGGGGACATAGTTTATAATGAAAAAATGGCAAAGCAGTTTCAGGAAAACCTGGATTACCTGGCAACTTGGTCACAAGAACAATAATTATGGTTCAATGCAGCAAAGTGTGAAGTTATGCACTTTGGGAAAAATAACCATTGCTTCCAATATAAAGTTAATAAAATCCAATTATCTGAAAGTGATAATGAAAGGGATCTTGGAGTCTGGATCTCTAGAAATTTGAAGTTTGATTATCATATTAATAAAACTAGCAGTAGATTCCATCAAATAATTAAATATATATTAAATTCTATAACTAGTAGAGACCAAGTAATTATCCCCTTATATAAATATTTTGTTCATTCACACATGGAATACTGTTTCCCTTTTTGTGCCCCTACTTCCAATGGAGGGGAAAATAAAATGGAAAAAAATTCAAAGAAAGGTGACAAGACAAATTAAGTCTGTAAAATTACTCCAATATCATGAAAGACTAAAGTACTTGAATTTATATTTTTTGGAATACAGGAAATTGAGGGATGAATTATATTTAACCTATAGAGCCTTTGAAGACGAAAGACTCTTTGAAACAACTGGATTAATTAGAAATACTGACCATATCAGAGATCCCAGATCACATAACCTAAAACTGAAAGGTGAGGTTAATAATACATATATGAGAAACCAATGGTATATTCAGAGAATTGTCACCGTTTGGAATACTCTGCCTAAGAATGTGGCGGAAAGTAATAGTTTTGCAGTTTTTAGAAAAAGGTTAGATTGTTTTATGGATGAAAGGAAATTCCTATGTTCCACAGTTAAAACCTAATTGGTGACAAGTTCAATTATGGACCTCGGTCTTTTGAGCTTGATACATCTTCTATGAACCTATGAACCATACGGTTGGGTCCAGAGCACTTGGTACTGGGAATAAGCCCTCTGGGAATAAAGGGCAATGATGATTGCAGCCTTAAAATCACTGACAAGGAGATGGTTGAAAAAGGCACCCCCAACAATATCAGAATGTGTGGAGGAGGTCAATAATATTCAGAGGTTGGAGAAACTAACACTAGATCTGGCACAAGCACAGAAATTTCAAAACAGGTGGACCAGGTGGATCCCCTACGAAGGTCAATTAGCCTGAGGCAGAGGTATGGCCGTTATGACTGAGACTGTTCACTGTACCATATAAATAAGGGGGAATGGAGTGATCAAACCTTAAGAAGGAGAGTAATAGCTTTAAGTGAGAATGGATATCAAAGGCATAATGAAATAAAATAACTCAATGTGGAAAATATTTCTGTTTACTGATGTTATATAAGGAAATGTGAGACCCAACTGTATGATTATTTACCAGCTATTTTATTCTTATTTTGCCTACCTTGGTTTTGTTTTGGATTTTTCTAGGTAAGAGGGGGAAAAAGAACACAATGGTGAAACGAAACTGTAATGACAAGATACATAAATGTATTGATTTAGAGTTTATCCATGATGTAATATATAGATGATAATGCATTCTGTTTGCTATCACGAAGTAACATGTGTTTTTTGCTCAATAAACGGTGTATAAAAAGAGAGAAGACCCTGTTGGGCAAAAAAAGGCCAGATAAACGGGGGAATATGTGCTACTATAACAGTGAAACATCTGTTACTCAAAAATTGGCATACAGTGAAGGTGCTATCATACAACGAATGGCTGCAGGTGTTAGGCCAGAGAGTCTCAATTGAACACCTATCACATATTGCACTGAATAAGCTACAAGTGTACAATGATGTATTGGCCACCTTTCTGCAGATCTCGGAACAAAATGGCAGACACCAACCCTAGACTGGTGGTATTATGCACCAGGATACAGTCACCATTGCCTAATGCCAAATATAGATGCCCCAAGAGACCATCACTTGTATAGTCACCCCATATAAATCACTGTATGTATACAAAGACAAACTGCATATATGTGTATATTAATTTATACAATAGGGGTGAGCATGTAACCTTGACAATAAAAACATGTATTCTCACTGTAGTGGAATATCTCTGTGATGACATAGACACTGTGGGTTTATTTCCTGATAAACCCACAGTGTCTACATCACCAGCAAATATACTCACAATGGTGATGTCACCAGAGTCAGACTTTCTACACTGCAGCCTGCATTTAATAGCTTCACAGTTTCTGTTTCTCACTAAATCCTGCAACTAACTCAATTAGCATTATAAAAGACAATCACCTGTGTCCCATAGTTATTCTGACAATCCTAGCACACTGTTGTGCTGCTCTAATCTTCAAACCAGCCTCTTCATAAACCAGTTTATCTTTCTGCTGACTGCAACAGTTTCTCTGTCTCAATGAAGCCTGCAACTTACTGAATAAACAGTCTGCTTCTCACTCCTAGCTGCAGGTAACACAATTATCATTGCAAATCACATGCACCTGTTCCTCATACTATCTAACACTCCCAGCCTATTCAGAAACACTTACAGACACACTCAGACCACACACAAACAGTGCTGTCAGTATAGCCTAGAGGTCAGAGTAACAAGCAATGAACCAACTCCTACATCCAGCATCCCAGACCAGTGTTTAATTCTCACAACTTCCATTTCAATACTGTGTGACTCTGAACAAATCACATAACTGCCCAGTGCTCCCAGGATCCCCCCCCCCCAAATAAAACTTACCCAATTACCAAAATAAAGTAAACAGGGAGAGAACACAGAAAAAAATGTTCCTAAAATGTACTAGCCCTATTGTATAAATTGCACACATGATGTGCGACTTGTGGAATATGGCAAACATTTGCACTTATGCAAATATCTGCCATATTCCACAGTCACCCATCATGTATCCTCTATGTCAAGGACACCAGTAATGAGACTGTAGATATTGTAAGTTCAAAATGTTGTAAAGCTGAAAACTGTTCAGTAAAAAGTTTAACATTAAAAAATAATGAAACCTATTTAAAAAAAATAAAATACCATTTTGTAAGCACAATAAGGCACTCCAGGTATGCACATTGTGCTGAGATAACCACACTTCCAGGGGCAAAAGGCCTCACTATGTACCTGGGTGTGTGGTTATCTCAGCACAATGCACACCCCATTGTGTCTTATTGCTTACATAATACACTAAAACTAAGTTATAAAAGGAATAATACACTAAACCTTTACATTGTAGTTTGTCCTGATCATAAGTGACTCAGTGACAAGGTGGGTAAAGCAGAGAATGCTACAATGGGGGTGCCACAAAACATTAAAATGATGCTATGTACAGCATAATGTCTCTCTCAAACTTGCTCTTCGTCTCACATCTGACCAAATGCTGTTAAACAGAAATAGAAGAGTGTTTCTTTTTTTTTTTTTTTACTTCTGTGCAGTTAAGTGTGAGCAGTATGTTGTCTTTCTGGGTCATGTTAATCACAGTATTATATATAAAAAGTGCAAAATGTTTTTGGGAAACAGCCAGTAGCTGTGGATTTTGGACATGTCTATGTGTGGAAGGAATAATTGACAGGAGGTACGAGCAGGTCAGCAGCAAGTGGTGGGCAGGATGGGCACAGAAAGTGTCTGGTCATTCTCTCCACAGGAACACACCAGCTGGGTGACATCCCTTTCTCACGCCACATGACAGCCAGAGGCTTCAAGCTGTTAACATCTCAGCTACACACACACACACACACACACACACACACACACAATGGGCCAGTACACATAAAATTTAAATGAAAAAAGTCTGTCTCTACAATTACAGAAAACAATGTAGGACAAAAGTCCTAACTCAAATAAAAAAAACATAAAGTTCCAGTAGGTAGAAGAATTGCTTTAGGAAAAATCTTTGGAAACAAGCATGTATTTCTAATTTCCAAAACACTTGTTAAAAATACAAACCCATTTTATAAGTGAAATAAGATACTCCAAGGGAGTGCATTGTGCTAAGATAACCACACTTCCAGGGTCCAAAGGCAGTCAAACTGCAGCCTCATGCCTAGCTATGCCCCTGGACATGTGGTTATATCAGTAAAATGCATGCCGTGTTATGCATTATTATTGCATACATATAGTACCATTTTTAAATCCCTATGAAGGCACACTCCCAGTTTGTATTACATTACACAATCAAGAGGTATGCACAGACACAACAGGTCATTCTCTGTATATCTCTAAGTCTGTGGCACACTTTTGTGTCTATATGTGTGTATGTATGTATATGTGTGTTTGTTACTGTGTGTGTGTCTGTGTGCATTTATATGTAGATGTATGCTTGTTAGTGTGGCTGTGTGTCAAGAGGCAACCATGTCTGCTTTTGCACTGGCATGATGTGTAAGGTTTTATTTTTATATGCTAATGTTGTGATGTAAGTCTGGGATTACTGCAACATAGTAATATAACAAATAAATTACAGTCCAAACCACACATTAATTCTATATCACTTTTCATGTTATTGCACTGAACGCCATTTTGGCTTTGACAAGAGCCTGCCTGATTGCCTGATTGACTTGCAATCCATTCTCTTAGCAAAGAGATGTTTTGTTTCCTTAAAATCTCCTGTTTGTTACAGTAGCATTTAATTTGCACCCCCCCACTGGGAACTGTAGTATCCATAAATGCTGGAGGGCTACTGATAAAAATCATAAACTAAGGATTATAGTTTGGGTATTATTGTCCCCTTTCACTGACTGATTGTCCTTTGCCTGGGTGCTATACAGTTTAGTAGCCTGTAAATGGACTGCTCAGAAGTCAGTTGCAGTCATAGACCTGCCTCTCTTAACTCACTCCCAATAGCTCTGCTCTCATGCCCAGAAAATTAAAGCTTGAAGAGAGTTAAATCTAACTTTCAGAAGCTGGGAGGGGAGCTAAAGAGGAGGGTAGCCTCGCTAACCTTCTCAGAAGTGCTACCTTTATGAGGCAGAGGAGAAAGTAGGGAGAGTAGAGCAAGGCAGGAGGAAACCCAGCTGGACGTCATTGTCCACCTAGGGACAAATGACTTGGCTCATCATGAGATTAGAGCAGTGCAGAAGGACTTTGAAGAATTGGGGAGGGGCCTAAGACAAGTAGCACACACAGTATCCTTCTCAGAGGTGCTGCCTGTCAATGGCATGAGTGAGGCGAGGGTACATTGCACCATGCAGTTTAATGAATGGTTGAAAAAATGGTGTGGAGCACAGGGGTTTGGCTTCATTGGGGACTGGATTCCACCTGAGGGACACCAGCCTATACTGGCAGGATGGTCTGCATCTGTCCAGGAAGGGAACAAGTCTTTGAGCAATCGTTTAAATACTTCATTGGCAAGCTTTTAAACTAGTCAAGGGGAGGCACTGATAAGCAGCAGGAAAATCCCAGCCTCTCCCCACAAAACAGGGTACTAAATGAGAAAAAGACCGAGGTAGAAAGGTCAGTGGGGGATGCTGCAACAGAAGGTAAAGCCATCAAAAACTGGAGAGCAATGAGTACCAATGCCTGTAGTCTGAGTAACAAGCTTCCTGAATTAGTGGCCTTGCTGGAGGAGGAACATCTGGATATCATGGCAGTCACAGAAACATGGTACACACATAACCATGACTGGGACGTAAACATACCAAGATACACTAGCTACAGAAGGGACAGGGAGGGTAAAAGAGGAGGAGGAGTAGCTCTTTACATAAGGGAAGGAATCAAAGCAACAGAACAAAAGGGTAAACAGGGAGGAGAAGAAGCACTGTGGGTAAATTTGGAGACTGGCAATGGCACCACAATCCGCACAGGGGTTGTATACAGACCCCCTTCTCAGGGGGAGGAAATGGACAAGGAAATGATAGAAAGTATACTTAGAATGACAGAAAAAGGGGAGATATTGCTGATGGGTGATCTGAATATGCCAGATGTTAACTGGAGTGCAGTTGCAGCAGCCACTTCAAAGAGTGGGGTTATTCTAGATGCCCTACAGGGGGCATACCTTAGACAATTAGTATTGGAGCCCACTCAAGAGGGAGCAATCTTAGACCTGGTTCTCTCAAATGGAGATGAAGAGAGGATCACAGATGTAGAAGTGGGTAGCCATCTGGGAACTAGCAACTATCGAACAGTATGGTTTACAATAAACACAGCAATAGAGTCAAGCCATACAAAGGCAAAAGTACTGGACTTTAGGAGGGCTGACTTTGCCAAAATGGGTGAGTGCCTAAGGAATGCACTAACAAACGGGCGGGAAGGAGGGGTGGAAGAACAATGGCGGATAACAAAAACTGCCATCACAGAGGTAACAAGCCTTTATGTGAAGCAAATAAACAAAACCAAACGATATAAGAAACCACTATGGTTCTCAAAGGAAGTGGCAGTGAAGGTTCAAGAGAAAAAGAAAGCATTCAGAAAGTACAAGGAATTACAGAAGGAGCAGGACAGAGAACTGTATCAAAAGGAAAAGGAAGCTGGGAAGGCAGTCAGAACAGCAAAGGCCCGAACTGGGGAAAATATAGCCAACTCAGTTAAGAAGGGGGATAAAACCTTTTATAGGTACATCAGAGAGTGAACGAAGACCAAGGAAGGGATAGTGAGGCTTAATAAAGGGGAAGGAAGGTGGACAGAGGGTGACTGTGAAAAGGCAGAGATACTAAACAAATATTTTTGCTCAATATTTACAAAGGAAGAGGGGGAGGTACCTAAAACAAACCATAGAAACACTCTGGATACAGAAGTTGATACCAGCCCATTTACAGAAGAAAGGGTTCTGAAAGAACTCTTAAAACTGAAGGTGGACAAAGCAATGGGGCCTGATGGGATTCATCCCAGAATTCTAAAAGAACTAAGGGTAGAACTAGTGACACCACTGACTACCCTCTTTAACAAATCATGGGAGGATGGGGTGGTACCTGAGGACTGGAGGAGGGCAGATGCGATTCCTCTTCACAAAAGTAGGAGCAAGGCAGAAGCAGGAAACTACAGACCTGTTACTTTAACCTCAGTGGTAGGGAAAATGATGGAATCACTTCTGAAGGAAAGAATTGTCGAGCATCTAGAGGCCAGAGGGGCACAGGACCCAAGGCAGCATGGATTAACAGCAGGAAGGCCATGCCAGACAAATCTGATAGATTTCTTTGATTGGGTGACCAAAGTAGTAGATCAGGGAAGGACTGTGGACATGACCTACCTAGACTTGAGCAAGGCATTTGACACAGTCCCACACAAAAGATTAATATACAAGTTAGCCAGCCTGGGAGTGGGTCCCAAGATGACAGCCTGGGTAAAGAATTTGCTGGAGAATAGGACACAGAGAGTAATAGTAAATGGAGTCCACTCTGAAGAAAGGGGGGTTACTAGTGGGGTACTGCAGGGTTCAATATTAGGACCGGTCCTCTTCAATGTCTTTATAAGCAACATAGCAGAGGGCTGGAAGGAAAAGTATGACTCTTTGCAGATGACACAAAGATCTGCAACAGAGTTGATGCACAAGGTGGGGTGGAAAGGATGAGAAGGGACTTGGCAAGGTTAGAGGAATGGTCAAATGTACGGCAGCTTCGATTCAATGCTAAGAAGTGCAAGGTAATGTACCTGGGAAACAAAAACCCAGGGGAAGAGTACACAATGGGAGGTGAGATACTAACAACAACAAAAATGGAAAGGGACCTGGGGTAGTCATATCAGATGACCTAAGGTGGGCAAGCAATGTGAGAGGGCAGCAAGGAGGGTTGGGGGATACTGGGATGCACAGGAGAGGCATCACCAGTAGAAAACAGGAAGTTATTATCCCTCTGTACAGACAGCTGGTGAGACCCCATCTGGAGTACTGCATGCAGTTCTGGAGACCCAGTCTCCGCAAAGACATAGACAAGATGGAAGCTGTCCTGAGGAGGGCAACTAAAATGGTGCAGGGTCTGCACCAGAAGACATATGAAGAGAGACTTAAGGAGCTTAATATGTATAGCCTTGAGGAAAGGAGGGAGAGGGGGGACATGATAGAAACTTTCAAGTACCTCAAGGGAATCAACAAAGTCCAAGAGGGTAGCATCTTTCAAAAACAGAGGTGTGCAAGAACAAGGCAGCAATTTGAAGATGGGGTGGCTCAGAGGTAATTTAAGGAAGTATTTTTTCACAGAGAGGGTTATGGATGCATGGAACACCCTTCCGGAGGAGGTTGTGGAGTCAAAAACAGTGGTGGAATTCAAGCATGCATGGGACAGTCATAAGGCAATTCTAGGGGGTGGGGGTAGGAAGAAGTAGGCTGCTGGTTAACTAGGATCTGGAACTTATCCATTAGGTAGAGAAATGGGCAGACTGGGTGGGCCAAGCGGTCCTTATCTGCCGTCAAATTCTATGTTTCTATGTTTCTAAGACATTCAGTGCCTGGTTGAAGGAGTGGTGTCACGAGGAGGGATATGGCTATGTGGAAGATTGGAATAACCTCTGGGATAAAAGGTTATTTAAGAGAGATGGCCTTCATCTTATGAGGGAGGAAACAAGTGCACTAGAAAGTTTGATGTTTTTGAGGACCATCATTTAAACTGAAGAGGGGAGTTAGACAGAAGATGGGAATTCTGTAGAAGGGGCCAGAACATGCAGTACCTAGCAGAGACTCCCCTGAATATGAGAAGGAGACTAGGAGGTGTCAGAGGTGGCAAGAACAGGGGCCACAAAAGTTTAAGAAGGGGAGGTTAGAGGTCACAATAATTCCTCTAGCTGGAGTAGAAAAAGGAGGGATAAGAAGATTGCTGAGAGTGAGGATCTGAGAATAAGTCATGGGAAGGAGAATAAAGACAGAGGTTGGAAGGGAGTCTGCCTGCATGCCAGGAGCCTGAATAATAAGACCAGTGATCTACAGGCAATGGTGACTGAGGACAAGTTAGATTTGGTAGCCATCACAGAGACATGGTCCACAAGAAATAATGACTAGGATTTGGAGTTGCAGGGTATACCATGTACAGGAGGGAACAGGGGCAGGTGTAAAAGGGTTGAAGTAGCCCTCTATATTAGAGAGGGTATTACAGCTGTGGAGGATGGGGCCATCTAAAAGGGAGGAGGGGGGGCTCTAGTTGATTTGCCTACAGCAAACCGTGGTTGCTAGCAAAAAGGTTAGGACTGGAGTAGTCTGTAGACAACCAGGGCAAAAGGAAGTGGGAGATAGGGAATTGGGTGAAGAAATTAAGAGGGGTTAGGAAAAAGGGATGTAGTGATGGTAGGGGAGCTGAATCTGCTGGACAGTGACTGGGATATGCCAATGGCTAGATGTTTGAGGAGTCAGGCACTGCTGGACATGATGCAGAACTGTCAGCTAGTGCAGCTGGTCAGAGAACCCTCATGGCAGGACACCATCCTTGACTTGAAAATCACCAGCTTGGAGGTGGTGGTGCGGTGGCAGTTAAGGAACCATTGAGGTCCAGCGATCACAATTCCATGTGGTTTGAGATGGCTGTGTGGAACCTTAGTGGAAGTGGTTCTGGACCTCAAATGGGCAGATTTTCAGCAGATGAGAAAAAGGGTCAAGGAAACATGGGTGGGGTATACCAGATCAGTGGAGTAGAAAAAGGTGAGGATGGGGTTCTGAAGGCGACAGACTCTTGCGCAGAAGGTTACAAAAAGGAACAGGCATAAGAGATCAGTCTAGCTCTTTTGTGAGATAGAAGAGGCCGTGAGGGAGAAGAAAGAAATAAAGAAAGAAAGAGAGAAAGAAAGAAAGAAAGAAAGAAAGAAAGAAAGAAAGAAAGAAAGAAAGAAAGAAAGAAAGAAAGAGAGAGAAGAGTGCCAGGCAAAATTAAAGGAGGGGAAGACAGTGGTAAAAAATGCAAAGGCAAGCAGAGAGTTGCTTATCGCTGAAGTTGTGTAGGGTGTGGAAAAGGACATTTTTAGATTCATTTGGTAGAAAAGGAATGCTAGGGAAGGGATCGTCAGGCTAGCTGAGAGGAGGAACGGAGTTGGAAGATGACGAGCAGAAGGTCAGTGTCTTAAACAATTACTTCTGCTCAGTTTTTATGCTAGCAGATGATGGACCTCTACCTTAAGTCAAAAGCAAGGCAGTCACATAGGGTGCACCGGAAATGAGGAGGGTGGTGATCACAGCTGAATAAGGAGGGAAAGGAATAGCAGTCGTAGGGTGAACAAGGCACAGAGCCTGGAGGGCCTGCACCCAAGGTCTACTTACGGAACTTTCTTCTGAGCTGTCAGGGCCCTTTTCACTGCTATTTAACAATTTACTGGAGTCAGGGAGAGTGCACAGGGATTGGAGAACTATGGCTGTAGTGCCACTCTACAAGGGGGTGGGGGACAAGGAGGATCCGTGCAACTACAGACCAGTAAGCCTTAGCTCCATCATAGGAAAATTGATCAAGACCATAGTGAAGGAAAGATAAGTGGCCTACTTAGAGAATAATGACTGCAGGACAGCAAGCAGCATGGTTGCGTGTCAGGAAGAACATATCAGATATAATTTTTTGTGTTTTTTTACTGGGTCACTAAGGCAGTGGAAGAGGCCAGGCAGTGGATTTGCTCTACTTGATTTCAGCAAGGCATTGATTCTATACTGCAAAGGAGACCGCTCAAAAAATGAAAGGACTTGCGAGTAGAGAAAGCATTAGTCAAGTGGGTTAGACTCTGGTTTGGGGAAAGGCAGCAGAGGCAGCTGGTTAATAGGTAAGGTAAGGCATGGAACCACCTTCCTGGAGAGTTTGTGGGGTCTAAAACAGTGGGAGGAATTCAAACATGCATGGGACAGACATAAGGCAATTATAGTGGGGGGATTGCAGGAAGTAGGCTGTTGGTTAACTGGAATCTGCAGCTTATCCAATAGGTAGGGGAATGGGCAGACTGGGTGGGCCAAGTGGTCCTAATCTGCCATCAAAGTCTATGTTTCTATGTTTCTATGTCTATGTAAGGTAACTTTATTTATAAAGCGCCTTTCAAGTACCAAGCCGCTGTACAATACAGCAATATAAACCACACAATCAAATAAATAAATAAAATAGGCCAAAATATAACAAGTAAAATTATATCACATTATGAATCATCAAAAATCTGATAAAATTGACTAAAAACCATCAAAAAAGGCTTGCTGAAATTGATAGGTCTTTAGTTCAGTTTCAAAGCTTACGACGGTCAGGCATTCTCTTAATCGACGAAGTACAGAATTCCACAGGGTAGGAACCACATAAGAAAAGACTTGGGCACCAGAAGTTTTCAAATGCACCCTGGGAATCTCTAGCAATCCCTTGTCGGTGGATTAGACAGGATGGAGGGGGCAGTAGGGAGCCAGAAGATCTTTCAGGTGGCCGGGTCCCTGTCCATGTAGGGTTTTAAAGGTTAGCAAGCCAACCATAAAGTTGATTCACCGCTGAATGAGCAGCCAGTGCAGTTCACACAGCACAGGCATAATATGACTGGCCCTAGATGTGCCAGTCAAAAGCCTGGCCACCGTGTTCTGCACTAGCTGCAAGTGGTGAATATTGACCCCTCAAAGCCCTAGGTAGAAAGCATTGCAATAATCAAGGCAGGGTGGTTGGTGACAAAAGCGTGGACCAGAGTAGCCAAATCATCCAGGGGGACCAGGTATTTCACCCATGTGATATTCCTCAGGTGGTAAAAAAAGGATTTGACCATGGCCAACACCTGAGATTTCAGAGTCAGACCATTGTCAAAAATAATGCCAAGGTTCTTCACCCAGTCTGAAGTAAACAGCTGGACACCATCAAACCATAAGCCTGATGGTTGCCCAGACCCTAAATCTACCACCTGGTGACATGGGTCCACAACTAACACCTCGGTCTTATCCGGGTTCAACCTCAGCCAGCTGGCGCTCATCCAGTCTTTGATTTCGGTGAGACAGTTGTTAAAGATGGAGATCGAATCCTCCTGTCTGGGTAGAAAAGACAAATACAGTTGAGTATCATCTGCATAGCAGTGAAAACTCAAACCGTATTGTCTGATGATATCTCCTAATGGCAGCATGTACATTGCAAGCAACATGGGTGACAAAATGGAGCCCTGTGGGACCCCACAAGACAGAGGGAGGGCATCAGAGGAATAAATTCCTGTGACAACCCTCTGGGATCTGCCCATGAGGAAAGACTGGAACCACTTGAGGACTACTCCTGATAGTCCACAAAAAAAACGCAGGTGCTCCAAAAGCACACCATGGTCCACAGCGTCAAATGCTGCAGAGAGATCAAGTAGGACCAAGATAGTATGCGCCTTTCTATCTCTTGCTATTTGGAGGTCATTCAATACCCAGACAAGGGCGGTCTCCATACTATGTCTCTTCCAAAATCCTGACTGGAGAGCCTCATAGATACCATAAGATCCCAAATAATCCTCCAGTTGCAATGCCACCACCCTTTCAATATCCTTGCCTACAAAAGGCAGATTAGAAATAGGCCTATAGTTAGCTAATTGGTTTGGATCTATGGATGATTTTTTAAGGAGTGGTTGAATGACCACCTCCTTGAGGGGATCAGAAAAGATCCCCCTCTCCAAAGAGCCCCAAACAATTTTGGCTAGGATCTGGCAGATAGTATCAACACAACCCATCAGTAAAGGGGCTGTGCCCAGATCCAAACTACAGCTAGTTGGTCACATAGTCTGGATGATTTGGATGATATCCATGAGTTCCAGCAGGTCGAAGTCCAACCAGATTTGCTGGGTGTTCGTCTCCCCCTGTCGATCAATGCAATCCCTCATGGGGAGTGCCAGGCCGGTGCTGGTGTGGATGCTGGCAACCTTATCTGCAAAAAATTGAGCCAGTTCATTGCACTCAACCTGCAAAAAAGTTCTTCGGGGCTGGAGACAGATTACATTGCACAATCTGTCTACAGTCCGGAAGAGCTGAGCTGGTCAATTTCGAGCAGCAGAAATCTCCCTGGACAGGAATTCTGACTTCTTACGGGTGATTTCTGATTGATAGATTTTATAAGGTTCCATCAATCTAAGCCTGTGAGCATCTGAGCCAGACTTCTGCCAAGCTCTCTCCAGCCTTTGACCCGCTCTCCTCAGCGCCTTCAAAAAATCATCAAACCAGGGGTTCCTTGGCCAAAGAGTGAGTGGGCGAACACGAACCGGTGCAGTCTTGCCCAGGGCATCTCCCACTGCCCTATTATTGGCCAGAACAAGATCCCCTTGAGTCATGCATTTTCTCAACAAACACCATAGATCCACCACCACCCAAAGGCCTTCCGGGGTAATACCTCTTAAAGGGTGGCACTGGATCATCTCTGTGGGGGCAGGCCTTTTAGGGGGAACCCCAAAACTAAACCTTACATTGTGATGGCCAGACCAACCAACTGGTTCCACCCCCAAATCAGTAATCTCCATCCCCAGGAGGAACACCAGGTCCAACGAGTGACCCCTTATGGGTAGCGGAGGTAATAATCCATGTGAGGCCCAGCATCAACACAAGCTGGAGGAGACTCCGTCCAAAGTGCAAGAGTTCATCGTCGACCCAGGCATTAAAGTCCCCCAGAATTAACCATCTGGGGGACTCCAACACCATGTTGATGAAGAAGTCTGCAAACTCCTTCAGGAAATCTCTGCCATCACCTGGTGGACTGTAAATGAGGAGTATCCTGAATCCCACACGCACTCTCAGGATACACTCAAAGGATCTGGTGGTCCCCACTGGCGCATCCACAAGGTCCAGTTCTGGTTTAAATATAATAGCAACACCCCCGGCCCCATGATCCAACCTTGGGTGGTGTATCACTGAGTACCTGACTGGAACAGCTGAAGCCAGTATAGGGCCAGCATTTTCATCCAGCCAGGTCTCAGTGATGCAAGCTAAGTCCATTGTTCCAACAAGATCAGCTATAATAGCACTCTTGTTTTTCATGGACCTGTCATTACATAACACTGCCCGAATTGGATGAGTTTTCAAGGAAGACCTCAGCTCCTGCCCACTAACTGTGGAGTCCTTTTGGTATGGGAACAAGGCAGGGGTGACCCCTGTCCTGGCACCATTTTGCCCCAGGTGTCTCCTGGTCCCCACTACCCCAATCAGCCCCCCCTTCTCCCTTCCCCCACCAGGACTAGAGCCCCTCCTTGTCCTGCGCTGCTTAGCGATCCCAAAGGCACACTTCCTGTAAGTTTTGGCAAGCAGAAGGGGGCAAACAAAGGGGCATAATTCCCTGAGCCTAGTGGGGAAATATTGTCTGACCATCTGAACACCTGTCCAACACATACCACCCAATAAATAAGCAGACAAAAATAAACAAACAACAAACACAATAGCCAGATACACACACCACACACACAATCCACCAACACTCACAACTAACAAAACAATTTACATATAAATTATACTCCAAAGTATCACTGTCAACCTTAAAATGTTCTAAAAGTCTAGGGGCAAATCTAGGGATAGGGGTCACAAGTGTGGTATCCGAAGGATCAGTCTTGGGACCTGTCCTATTTTATATAATACAGTCTTAAGCTGGAGGGTGGGAGGTTTAGGAGGGAGGTCAGGAAGCACTTCTTCACAAAGAGGGTGGTGGACACTTGGAATGCACTCCCGGAAGAGGTAATCTCTTTCAAGACAGTGGGCAACTTTAAGAGTGGCTGGGAGAGGCATAGGGTAGGGAGGATGGGAGGAGTGGGGAATGAGGGCAGGGACATTAGCTCAAGCTGTGGACCCTGCAATATGAGCAGACTTGATAAACCAAATGGCCTTCTTCATATGTTCGTATATGTTCATTAGTGACATAGGATAAGTTATCTAGGATAAGATATGTGTCTCTGTTGATGACACAAAGCTCTGCAGCAGGGTGGACAGTGAAGAATGGGTGAGGGAGCTGCAGAGGGATCTAGAAAGTCTTGAGAGGTGGTTGAAGGTCTGGCAGTTGAGAATCACTACCAAGAAGTGCATGGTGATGCACTTATAGAATAAGATCCCACACATGGAGTACTGGATAGAAGAAGTAAAGCTAGCCACTACATTGGAGGAGAGAGATCTGGGAGTGACTTGTACAAGCAAGCCAGTCAGCGTAACATGGCCTACAGCAAGGCATATAGGATGCTGGGGTGTACAGGGAAGGATTTTTACAGTAGGTGGGGGAAGTTGATACTATCGCTATACAGATCACTGGTTTTGGAGTCTTCACCTGCGACAGGACATTCATAAGCTGCAGTCAGTGCAGCAAAGGGTCACAAAAATGATTCGGAGACAGCAGGACAGATCATACAAGAAACATCTAAAGGCCATGGACATGTACTTGCTGGAGGTCAGATGGAAGGTGGGACATGATAGAGACTTTTGTTCCTAAGGGGTATAAAAAGGGTAAATTGTGAGCACTTGTTTATTAGACATATAGATGCAGTCATGAGGGGGCATGACTGTCGATTAGTGGGAGGTAAATTCAAGAAGGATGCAAGGATGTTTTACTTCATGCAAAGAGTGGTGGAGCTTTGGGATGGATTACCAGCAGAGGTTGTGTGGATAAGGACCATTAATGGGTTCAGACATGGGTGGGATAGGGCCAGGGGACTCATAATCTCACTTGGAGGAATCAGGATAGGGAGAAAGCAGAAGGGAGGGTGTGAATAACCCATAGCGGCACAAGGCTGGATATAAAGTATTACCAGTTATGAGCAGATTTGATTGGTCATCGGTCTCCGTCTGCCATCATATTGTATGTTTCTGTGTTTCTCTTGTGCAGTTGTAAGAATGAGGCCTTGAACTCTGATTGAGATTAGCTAAAAATCATTACAGACTTAAAATGCAGGTTATTTTATATTTCTGGAAGCATGTACTAAAAATAGAAACTTTGTTTAAATAAACGTAATTCTTCAAGCTTCCCATTGGGTTTGGGCAATGTGCTTTCTTCAGTGCTTTGCCTTTTCTTATCTCCCAGGCCCAGCATACTTTAATTATGTAATTGTAGTCCTTAGTCTCTAAATATTTCTTCCCCCTGCCTATTATGAAAAGCTTTTTTTTTTCCTTAAAGACCAAAAAACTGTGCTGCTGAATTTGCCTGTTTTTAGCCAGAAAAAAAGTGTGCCGAGTCTAACATGTTGTTATTTCCCATGGAATGTTGTAGCTCCAAGAACTCAGGGGGCTGTATTTCAATTGATCTCTGTATTGTGCATCCCTCTGTAATGATCATGTTGGTAAGAAGCTTCTTTATTTAATACTTAAGAACATTTATTAGTCTATTTTCAGTTTTTTCATGTTACAAATAGACATTAAATAACCAAAAATAAAACTGACAAAAAATGCATACACATTACACAGTAAACAAAAGACTTTTTAAGACATGTTTTAAAATATTCCAGAGATTCTGTCATTCTGACATGCAAAGGAAACATATTCCAAACAGAAGGACTAAAACGCATAAATTCTCGATGCTACGATCTATGAGGGCCAAGATTAGGGACTGAGAGAATGTGGCTGTCAGCAGACTGTAACTTAGAAGGAGGCATATAGTCTGACACCAGCTCATGTAACTAGGCCGGAGAATTAGTCATTAGAGCCTTAAAATTAAAACCATCATTTTAACATTGACCTATTGCCAATTCTCAGACAGTGCAAATAATAAAAGTGTTGTGGTAACATTAATGCACTTAGGCTCATCAAAAATCGGCCTAGCAGCCAAATGTTCAATCATTTAAAGTGGGTGAATGTCAGATGCAGGAAGTCCTACATATAAAGTATCACAGTAATCTTATCTTGAAATTACAAGTGACATGTGCAAAAGTCTTAGTTGCATCAGCTGTCAGAAATCTTCGAATATGAGCAATGTTAAGAAGCTGATAACAACCTTTTACCGCAATAGCAATCTGATTAGAGAATGACAAGTGTGAGTCAAATAGGGCCCCCAAGCTTTTTACCAGATCAAGCTGAAATGTGTGGAAGCAGACAGCTTGATTGGTTGCTTGTAGTATGTAAGTATATACAATACGAGCAAAAGTGAATGAGAGACAGGCTGACAGACTGTTCTTATGAAGTGCAGTCACACTGCACATGCTAGTCCATTCTAAACAATGAACTCTATGTGATGCCATTTTATTCATTCATTCTATATATTTATTTCTAAATAAAACATTTAATTAAAAAACCTCCTCCAGCACTTCCTTGTCGTGTGTGTGTTGTCTTTCTTCAGTAGCCATGTAACAGAGCTTTATGCCATTAACTACCTCTTGTTTTTGTTTTGTTTTGTTTGATAGCTGCAATCTTCTTTTCATACCCACTGATATGTTTTCCTGCATTTTTTCTTTCAGGCTATTGCTTGTATCTTGATAGAAAATCTTAATAGAATGCAGTTTAAGAAAAAAGACAAACTGCAACCGATGGTAATTTCTTATATCTGCTGATTGCATCTATCTCAGTTTTTCATACCCGTAACAGTGATGAATATTATAGCCACAATATAACACAAACCTGCGGAGTTCATTATGAAAAGTGCCATATATCTTTACACAATTTGTAAAGCTGTTCCACGCACAGCTCGATGATAAAAAATGGAAATAATCATTGTATCAGAATTCTATTTCTAATAGTGGCACAGAAGCCCAGCCCTCACCCTCGGTTTAACTGTAGTCAATAAGTAATCTACTGTGTTTGTTTGTCACACAGTAAGGATGGACACAAATGCAAGCCTGGTAATTCAAAGCTATGCATTATATGTTATCTTGATTCTAAAGGGGCAGGGACATTTCTTTATCTATGAGAAGTGTTGTCAACACTCAAAAATAGCCTGCAATATTTCCAATAATCTGAGCTTGATTTCTATTAAAGGAAGACTGTTGCTACTAGAATAAATAATATTGTAGTAGGAGCAATTCTCACACACCTAGACCAAGGCAAAAATACAGTATAGAACTAGAAAAATCATACAATGTATTTTAACAGCTCAGTGAAAACTTTTATTGAAGTTCACTTTAGGTCCTCAACACAAAAATGTAACATTTTCAGATTTCTGTTTTGAATTGTATGTACATAAAGAGCATAAGAATCTGCCAGCAGAAGGTCCTATGGTCCATCTCATCTGCTTGAGTTGTTTGCAGTGGATCCCACCCCCTCTCCCATTTAACTCTAATCCTCCCCGTGACCTTGTCCCAGACCCTCTTGAGTCCATCAACTGTCTTCTGGTTGACAACCTCTGTCAACAGTTCATTCCTTCTTGACACCACCCTCTCAGTAAACAAGTGTCTCCAAACCTGCTTCTTGAACCTCTCCCACCCAGCCACCCCCACTAGTTCCTGTGCCACCTTGTGTTCCTGTTCTCACTCAAGTTAAAGAGATTCCCAAGATCCACTTTGTTTATAGCTTTCAGGTACTTAAAGGTTTCAGTCATGCCACCCCCCCATCCTTCAGTGAGTACGTACTATATCAAGACTCCTTAGTCTGTCTTCATACGGGCTTCCCTGCTGACTCTAAATCATCTTAATTGCCCTTTTCTGTAGAGCCTCAAGATGACGTATGTCCTTTCTGAGGTAGGGACTCCAATACAGCACACAGTACTCCGGAGCAGTTGCATCATGGATCTGTACAGTAGTGGGATCACCTCCTTCCTACTGCTTGTGAACCCCTTAGCTTTGCACCCCAGCACCCTGTTTGCCTTGGTTGCTGCCTTTTTACATTTCACAGACTGCTTAAAGGGGAACTGTCATCAACAGTGCTTCTTAATGTCTCAAAGCCTATAAAAAGCTAATCTGAGTGAGTCATTGTATTTACGTGTGAGACTTTGCAGTCCAGAGTTATTCATATGTGAAGCAACTGTCCTCCATTGGGATCTCCAGCGATGCCCTTCCATGATTCACCAGCTACCTTGATAATCAGATCCAACATGTAAGGATTGTAGGGATCTCTTCGGATGAGAAACCGGTCCTCTCCGGAGTCTCCCAGGGGTCTATTCTGGGCCCTCTACTTTTCTTCCTCTTCATCAACAATCTCCCCAGTGCCTGCCACCAAAAAATATTACTATACGCAGACGATGCAGTCCTGTTTTCCAGCCACCGTGACATTACAGTGCTTGAATCCCAGCTGCAGCTCGACTTCAAGCGGATCGAAGACTGGTTCAATTCTCATAAACTTGTCCTGAACCACAGCAAGACTAAAGCCATGTCCTTCTGTAACCGACGGTGCAGGCACAACTATCTGTCCCTCATCATCAAGAACTATGCTGGGAACCCACTCGAACATGTCAAGGAGTTCAAGTACCTTGGTATTACCCTGGATAGTACCCTCTCCTACACTCGGCATATTGACACTGTTGCCATGACCGCCAATATATGGCTTGGACTACTACACAAACACAAGCACTGTATGCCTGCGGATGCCCTTAATCTAGTCATCTACAGCTCTGTCACCTTTATCATTGACTACGGCCTTGCCATCTATGGCTCTGCCTCAACAAGTGCCCTCCACAGGATCTCAGTTTCTCTCAACAAAGCCTGTAGACTACTAACAGGTGCGGCCCGACAAACTCACACCTGTGACCTCTATGCACAGGCCGGCTGGCTACCTCTACTCAGCAGAATACAATACCAGACCTGCTTACTTACCAAAAAGATTCTCCTCAGTCTCATGCCACCTGGTGTTAGCTCACTCCTTACTACCTACAGTGGCACTCAACAAACATGTGATGCCCAATCTCTAACCTTTCAGGTTCCCAGATGTCGTACCTCCAAGGGTCAGCGGTCCTTTATCTAGAGAGCCGTTCAATGGTTCAGTTCCCTCAATAAAGAATCACTTTCCTCTACTACACTTGGACCCTTCAAAACAAATCTCAAACTTTACCTCACCTCTACCACTCAATGTGACTGCTTCTCTAAACAGAGATCTCTCTAAACACCTCCCAGCTCACTCATGTCTCACAGCCCGTCCTTTCCCAGTCTCATTCCCTCTGGCACCGGTCCTTCCTTGTGACTCCTTTCCTGCTTCGCATCTCCACTGGTGCAAGACATTTTCCACCACCATCGGACAGTGGCCCATTAGCCTGCCAACTTCCTCTCCCGGTCGCACGCTTGCAATACTAACTGCCTATGGTGCCCTCTACAGTATCTCTTATTGTTACCGCAGCCAGCTGCCTACTCAAGCTGCTCATTATATGAATATTATCTCAAAGTATGTTATAACTGAGTATCTTTATTTTTTCTTTTAGTTATTTTGGTTGTTTATTGTGCATTCTTTTACTACCTCTGTATGTATATTGACCCTCATCCTTTGACGTGGAACCTTTGTAAATGAGCAGTTTCTGCTCAAAGGTATTTGTAATCCGAGAATTTAAAAAAATAAAATAAATAAATAAATAAATCAGCCTGTAATTAAGGGCTGGGGCAGCCATGTGTTTTAGGCTCCTGACAGGAAATGATGTCACTGAGGAATTTAACCTTCTTTACTTCAGGTTAAATAGGAAATAATCTGTTTTATTAAGTGTGTTTTAAGGTGTTATTACAACACTTTCTACATTTATAATAATTATTTTGTATGTGCACTGAAACTAGTAAGTTATCACCTTTACATTTCAAACTGTTAGTAGTAATACTCCGTCTTTAGGAATGCTTGGCCCTCTAGGTTATACTGCCAGCTGATCATTAAAAACTATACATATCTCAAGACTGGCTCTGTGGTGTCAACAGGTATTGGAGCCCCATATCAGGATTTCTAAACCCTGACTGTGTTCATGTCAGTACAGATTTCTGGGGCTGCCACAGCACTGACTTCTGTCTTATTCCATTCCCTCTCTTATAGCCTTTTCTCTTACAATTTCAGGTGTGAACTCAGGTCTACAAGATGCAAATGTTGCTGCTTACCTACTGGCCTGGCATCATGGGGCCAGCCTTGAAATGTGTAGTTTTTGATTTACAGCTGGCAGTACAGCCTAGAGGTTAAAACCAAGAGCTGTGAACAAGCTTCTTTCATCCAGCAGAATGGGATTTTATTCCAACATGTTCTTCTCGTATATTGTGTGACCAGAACAAGTCACTTAACCTCCCTGTGGTTTCAAAATACACCCAGAAACAAGTTGTAGCTGTGTGCCTTTCCTGGACAAAGACAGCAAAAACTATCTGAGCATGTGTTATGATTCTGAAAATACTATGCTCTTTCTATCCAGATTTGACTTGAAAAGAAAAAAAAATGGGACACCATTAATAGTTTAATTGCAAAAACACATAGAGGGACAACATTGTTAAAACATGTATAAATGGAACTGCATTATTAAAGTACAGAATACTATACAGTATGGGTGAGTGGGTGTAACCAAACATTTACACACACACACACACACACACACACCACGCGCGCGGTATGGGATGCTACATTAACCCCAAGAGCAAAGTCCAAGTGGTTTATAAAAACATCCCACACCAAGGGTGTGTGCAAAATTCTGGTTTTTACACCTACCCACCCATATATTATTTTATTTAACTAATGGTGATAATTTTTTTTCCCCTTTCAGCACAGTTCAGTTAGTGCAGCACTTCTCTCAGAGATAGACACACACACATATGCACGCACACACATCACACACACACACACACATACACACACACACACACACACACAGCCTGTCTCTCCCCTTTTTTCTGTTTTTTTACACTGCAATGGGAATGGCATTCTGGAAAGTTGCAGTCCATTGGCAGAGCTATGGTGTGTAAGACACGCTCAAAGGGCATGAGCGGCAGGATTAACCACATTCATTTGTTTCCCTTATGGTAGAAAATCCCATTCCACCCACATTATTTCATTAACAAACTGTTATACTTTTAACTTCATCAAAAAAGTTAAATACTCTTTTAATAATGCATTTTAGGTTATGCATATTTTAACAATGTTGTCCATCTATGTGTTTTTGCAATTAATAAACAATTGATGGTGTCCTAATTTTTTTTCTTTTCAAGTCAACATGCTCAGATTGTTTTCACTGTCTTTGTTCTGGAAAGGCACACAACTACAGTACAGCTTGTTTCTGGGTGTGTTTTGGGACCACAGGGAGGATAAGTGACTTGCTCTGGTCACACAATATACAAGCAGACCATGTTGGAATCAAACCCCATTCTGCTGGATGAACAAAGCTTGTTTACAGCTCTTTGCTTTAACCTCTAGACCATGCTGCCAGCTGTTAATCAAAAATGACACATTTCAAGGTTGGCCCCATGATGCCAGACCAGTAGGTACGTAGCCACATTTGCATCTTGTAGACCTGAGTTCACATCCAGAATTGTAAATGAGAAAATGAAATAAGACAAGTCGGTGCTGTGGCAGCCCCAGAAATCTGCTCTGACATGAACACAGCCAGGGTTTAGACATCCTGATAAAGTATGGTGCCCCAATACCTGTTGACACCACAGAGTCAGTCTTGAGGTGTGTAGTTTTTAATGATCAACTGGCAGTATAACCTACAGGTTAAAGCAATCCTAAAGATACTGAGGCTCCTGACAGGGTGCCCAGTCTACCTGCTGCTCCACTCTTTCACCTGACACTGGCCGCCCCAGCTACTACTGCCAACAAGCTCCGCTGAGGATCCTCAGATACTGAGGCCCCTGACAGGGTGCCCAGTTTGCCTGCTGCTCCGCTCTTTCACCCGACACTGGCTGCCCCAGCAACTACTGCCACCAAGCTCTGCTGAGGATCTTCAGGTATTGTCCCCTAGCTGAACCTGATGGCTTTCCTGGACTCTGTGAAAGTTGTAATTTACAAGTTCTGTGGCTCTCTCCTCGGCTGCACTACCGATTAGATATATTTTTCTTTTCTTTCAGCTTTCTGCTGATTGGCCAGCTAGTGCTCTCCTTCAGCTGAACTCTGGAGGATTTATTTAAGCAGGCTTTATTAGGGCTCACAGGCTGAGTTAAACTTTTGCTGCAAGCGTTTTCCTATGTACCACTAGTATTTGTAACTGTGAGTGATTTCATGTTCTAGGCTTTTTTACTACAGACTATGTTTGCTTTAATACATTGTTATTCAGTACCAGGGCTTAGAGTTGTAGTAAATGTAAAAGTCAGCTATTACTTAGTTACTACACGAACCTATGTTTTATTGGAATTGTTTGCTCCTTTCTTTCCCTCTCCTTCTTCCTCTGATTTTTTAACTTCTCCACTGCTGGGATGCTGGGACATTGTTCCCCAGTTCCTGGTGCCACCCTGTCTGACTGCTCTTTTCTGTAGCTCCCCATCAAGTTCCCTCATTTTAACACCTTATTAAACTTGACCCATTGACTCTGTTTTGTGCCCACAACCTCCCCCACTGTAACTGTGTCCATCTTCTCCTACCCTATTCTCCTGCAGGAGTGTAGCCAGAAATTTCCATTTTGTACACAATTTCCAACAGTTACACCCCCCCCAATTAAAAAATGTACACATCTCTTTCAAATGGCACCCCCTTCCAAACAAGTCAGATTGTTGTCAGATGATTCCTCTACTCTCTAAAGAGGTTATACATGTATCAGACCCTCCTCAGTGGCCTACACTAACCCAAATACTACAGATTAGAATGATAATATTAACAGAGTGGCTTATGGTTTGTGACAGGCATTCAACAAAACTGTACACAAATGTGTACAGTGAGTACGTCTGTCTACACCCCTGTTCTCCTGTAATCCCTTCCACCATCTGTCTACCTCCTTAAATTGTGTGTTCTACCCTTGCTTTCTTACAGATACTGAGGCCCCTGACTGGGTGCCCAGTCTGCCTGCTGCTCCACTCTTTCAGCCGTCACTGGCCACCCCAGCTACTACCGCTGAGGATCCTCAGGTATTGTCCCCTAGCTGAACCACACGGCTTTCCTGGACTCTGTGGAAGTTGTAATTTACAAGTTCCATGGCGCTCTCCTCAACTGCACTACTGGTTGGATATATTTTTTCTTTTCTTTCAGCTTTCTGCTGATTGGCTAGCTAGTGCTCTCCTTCAGCTGAACTCGAAGATTTATTTAAGCAGGCTTTATTAGGGCTCACAGACTGAGTTAAACTTTTGCTGCTAGTGTTAGATACTTTTCCATTTGCAGGTTATCATTGTTCCCCACTAGAGGTCGCCCTCTTCCTTTCTTGTTTTTAGCTTTATCTGGTCCTTGCCTGAGCTTTCACTTTCTGATACTCTCTGATTAGTTCTGTTACCTACACTCCAGCTCTGTCAATCAATTCAGACAAAACCCACTGAGACTTATGTGCTTAAGAAATCCTCACCCACTGCCTTACCCCAACACCAAACTCATTGCCTTCCTGTAGTCCAACAATGTCTCCCACTTCAACTGGATTATTGCAATGCTTCATAGTACTCACCATTATCACCTCTATGGGCCCCAGTAATGGACCTATCAAATCTACTAATGCTAGCAATGAGGCGATAGTTCTAAATGCATATGGAACAGTTACCACTTCCTACCCTGATGAAACCCATAGCCTCCATCAGTTACCCTTTATGATCACTGGCCTGGAATACTGACCCTAGGATCCCTCCATGGCACCACTCCTCAATGGTTTTGTAATCCATGTTGGTAGCATGAAATCCTGCACGTCCAGTAAAAGAGAGCAGTCTCTACATAATAAACTTATACTGGCACAACTTCTTCGCCTACTACTACTTCTTCTCCTACTTCTGTCTGGCAATGTGCATCCTAACCCTGGCCCACCAGATAACTTCAATGCTCGACCACAGAAAACTGCAGGACTTGTGCTCACTTTTCTAAACATCTGCAGCCTCCTCCCCAAAATGGATTGCCTGAATGTATGGGTCTTTTGTCATAACCCAGACGTGCTTTCTGTAGTGGAAACCTGGTTATCCCAAAGATACTAGACACTGCCATCGCTCTTTCTGGGTACACCATGTACAGACACAACCGACATTCGAAAAGAGGTGAGGGCTGTGTCATCTACATTAAAGACTCACTCCAGGGACATGTCTTACCTCCCCCATGTAGCAGTGACAACTTGCAAGCTCTGGCCATTAGATTGCTTTAAGGGGCATACAATAGAGTGCTCACTTTGCTCTCAGTATATATTCCACCCAAACTAACCAAGACCAGTGTCAGTAACCTGCTGGACTACATTAGTACTCTTTGTCTAAACACAGAAATTGTTCTGCTAGGTGACCTTAATATAAATTGGCTCTCCTCTCCTCTGCCTCCACCTCTATCAAGGACACCCTAACTGCTATCCATGTCTCCCAATTGGTGAAGACTCCGACACGAGTCAACTACTAGATGGCACCAGTACACCGCTGGACTGGGTGCTCACCAACCATCCTGCTCATATATCCAATCTCACCATTCTCCCCGACTCTTTGAGTGACCACTCCCCTGTCAAATGCAACTGGAATAACAACTACTGAAAACCCCCCACCAGAATCATAAAAAACAGTCTTCTACTAAAAGGTCACTTCCCACAACTAAAGTCAGACCTAAAACTCCTTGACTGGGTGGACCTTCATGAAACCAATGATGTGGACACTGCATTTGACCTCTTTGTGTCAAAATTTAAATGCTGTCTGTGACAAACATGCACCAGTTACTACAAGAAAATCCAAAGGGCCTTTTTACCCCTGGATTACTCCTGAACTCCTGGAGCAACATGCCTTAAGAGATCATATCTGGCAAATAGCATGCACACAGGGGACTACAGTAAACATTTAACAATATATAAAGGCCCGCAATGGCTGAACAAAAGCTATCTGCCATGCAAAAAGTACATACTACAAAGAAGCCCGCTCTAACTCATGGAACAGCAGCAAGTCTTTCTGGGGCAATCTTAAAGACATCACAGGGAAAGATCCCCAAACTCCCCCTGCTATGCTTACGGTTGAGGGGGTTCCAACCTTGGACCCTCTGCTTATTGCCAAGTCACTGAATCATGCTTTCACTGACCTCAGTAGTGTGCTCCCCAGGGACTTTTTCAATAACCCCAACCCAAGTGACAATATGAGGCCACCTGCACTACCACCTAACCAGCTGCTATTCCACTTCAAAATGGTCTCTGAAGCAGATGCTAGGAAATACCTTGAAAAGGTCCTCAGAAAATCTAGGCACAGTGAGGACTCTTTGGACCTCAAATGTGTTTACTTAGCACTGGATGAAATACTGTACTTGGACTACTAACCAGAATACTTAACCTATCCCTCTTACACTCACAATTCCCCCAAAGATGGAAGTCTGCTACAGTAACCCCATACATAAAAATGGGAACAGGTCCTTACTTAATAACTACAGACCGATTTCCATTCTCCCGCCACTCTCCAAGGCTCTCGAGTGGATTGTGGCTGACCAGATGGTGGAATACTTTAATCAATACCAACTCCTATGCCCAGAGCAACATGGTTCCAGGATTGTCACAGTACCATCACAGCCCTACTCGAATTTACCGAATAAATCCATAACGCCTTAGACCAAGGCCACCTTGTAGGGGTAGCCTTCATTGACCTATCAAAGGCATTTGACACAGTTCATCATGCACTTCTCCTCAAGCAGCTATCTGACATTGAACTCACACCTGAAACTGTGAACTGGTTTAGGGGTTACTTAAGCTGCTGCTCCCAGCAAGTCAGGATTGGGGAAGTGCTATTAGACAACCAACCTGTATCATCTGGTGTATCACAAGGGTCCATTCTGGGACCGTTGCTGTTCAGTGTGTTTTCTTGAATAATCTCCCAGCCTCCTGCCATTGCCGAATGCTTCTATATGCTGGCAATGCAGTGATTTTTACCAGCAACCTGCATCCTGAACTCCTTGAAACTGATCTCAAAAATGGCTTTGCATCTGCAGAAAACTGGTTTAAAGAGCAAAGATTGGTCATGAATGATAAAAAAACAAAGACCGTGCTGTACTCGATGGCCCAAAGCAAGCAAAAAAGCTACCCCCTGGCAATAAGGAATGACAGCAGTGACACACTGGAGCTCATCTTACATTTCAAATACCTGGGGGTTACAATCGACTCCTCCCAGTCCCATTCCCAGCATATCGATATCACTGCAAGAGCTATTGACACCAGAATCAGGATCCTCTACCACCACAGGCATTGTCTAACCCATGAAGCTTTAAACCTGGCAATCAGCAGCTCACTTGTCTCCCTCATAGACTATGGGCTGGCAATATACAGTTCTGCTACCAACACAGCGCTCCAATGGATCTCAGCTGCCTTAAACAAAACCTGATGCCTACTCTCAAATGCATGAAGACTCACACACACCCCTGTAAACTTTGTGCTTGTGCTGGCTGTCTTCAACTGAATGACAGAATCAGATATCAAACCTGCCTTCTTGCCAAAAAAGACACATTAAATATGCTTCCAACAGGGGTGCAGAACCTGCTAACACTACCTATGAATACCAGACAAACCAGAAGCTTTGCCATTCAAAATATCCAAGTGCCCAGATGCCACACTACCGTGGCACAGTGTGCATTCTCTCACTGTGCACCCCTCTGGGTAAATGCACTGCCCCCTGACACCTCTGGCTCCTTGACGATTGGCTCTTTTAAACGTAGACTGCACCAGCACCTCTTTGATACAAGTAGCTATATGTGCCCCCACTAAGGCTCAGCATGCAGCAACACTCTACCTCTAGCACTTATCTTCACCTCTGTCATGACAGGATAGTCAAACTGTAGCACTTTGCCCATCTCCCTACCCCCCCCGGCTCTGCCCCTTGCCCCAGGACCTCTCCCTGCCCTCCTCCCTCCCTTTGTTATGTACTTAGCTCACCAAGCTCTCCCACTCCCATTGTATCCTTCCCTATCATTGTCTGTTTATCTTCTTGATATGGGCATACATTGTACAATGCCTCAGCATAGCTAGCGCTTTAGGTTTGTTTTCTGTAACCTCCATGAATATTTTTCTCAGAATTTGTATATTTGGGAACAGTATTGTACCTTGTTGTCTAATATGTGTGACATGGAACCTTTTAACGAGCATCCGATCACAAGTATTATCCAAGAACTCAATAAACACATTTTTAAAAAAAAGGACTTCACACCAACTCTTACAGGACTCAGTTCCTTTGATCCTAACAGCTCCCACACCACCATCACACTTTTGGTCCTTCCATTGAGCCAATGCTCCACCCACCTGGTCAGTTTGCTACCCTCCCTTAAGTCACCCAACTTTTTGATCAGTGTTTTACTTGGAACTAGGTTGAAGGCCTTACTGAAATCTAGGTACGGTATATCTACTGCCTTCCCCCCTGTCAGCAGCCATCATCACCCAGTCAAAGAATTTGATTGAGTTGTTCTAGCATGACCTCCCTGCCATGAACCCATGCTGTCTCTCATCCTGAAGTTAGTTCGCTTTGAGAAATTCAACCAGCCATTCTTTCAGGATGATCTCCATCCGCTTGCCAACTTCAGATGTCAAGCTTACAGGCCTGTAGTTCTCTGGGTCATCCCAAGGCCAACTCTTGTGGAATAGCACTACATGTGCTGTTCTCTACTCCAGTGGCACCAACTCATATCTAATAAACTGTTAAACAGGTTCACCAGCAGCCAGCCCAGTGGTGTTAAGGGCTGAGGTGCTGGTGCCTTAACTTCCTGTTACACTTGCAACCCAGGTTTGGGAGCAGACTCAGTTCCCCATGGGATGGCTGGGATGGGAATGGATTGAGCATCCAAAGGGCTGCTCTCCTTTCCCTGGGATGTTGGCCCGGCCTTAGAGTGTCACCAGGTGGAGGTCTAGTGGTAGTGCAGCATGGGCAGCAAGAAAGGAGGCGCTGTGGGAACTTCTTGTGTGTGCATCTCTACACACACACTTGATGTCCTGCAGTAGGAAAAAAAGTGGAAAATAGAAGTCAGAGGCTTAATGAAGCCTTGCCCGTCTGTTCTGAGTCTGCACCATCACCTGGTGAACTCAAAAAAGGTCTGATCTGGATAATTGTGCTTGAGGGATGAAGGCCCTCCCCTCTCCAGCTTCACCACTTGGGTCAATTTGGGGGAACTACAGAAAATGGTGGGTACTGTGAGAGATGGGTGCTGGCTTGGGGATGCAGAACAAGTCTGATTAGCCACCCCTGGACCAAAGTAATAGAAACACCTTTGTTGAAAGTTTGTTTTACATCTAATAAGGCAAAGTGCTCAGCACTGTGGCAGCACAGTAAGCAGTGCTGTGCACATGTACAATAAACCAAAAAGAAGGATGAGGAGCTCACCTTATTAAGAGTTGAGTACGGCCAACATACAAAAAATAATGTGATTTTATTTGGTTTAGGACGTAACTTACATTAAATTGAAGCTTGTGCTGGCGATAGTCAGTCTCCACATAAATGTTAGTAATTAGCCCGCATGTCACACACACACATGTGCACAATACACAAACAGCAGCATCAATTCAGATACTGTACATATAAGCATATGAATAAAAAAAAAAAAGAACACCAGCTCAACAACTGTCCAAGCTTTGTTCCTTACTTTGCCCTGGGGTAGCACCTTTCATCCTGGGGGAGCTTGGACTACTCTGCAGGGCCAGTCCAACAGTCATGAAGTGAGAGGAGACCCTTCGGTTAACACTTTTAAATGCTGTTTGAAAACTCATTTATTCAATATGAGTTTGGGGTCTGGGATGCTGCCTTTTAATATTTTTAACAGATTTGCAAAATTATTAAATATTGTATTGCTTTTTATGACTTTAAGGCACACAGAGTCTCTGGGATTGGGCACCTTCTAAATAAAATTGGCTTGCCTTGACTTTTTGAGGGACACATAAAGAATATTGGGATTTTCACAGCCAACAACAGGCATGTTGCATTTTTCTGTTCTGTGGTGAGGCTTTTTTATCCAGACTGTCTGTGATCCAAGTAACATAACCCTATTGAAAGATGAGAGCAGTTTGAGGGTTCTATTAAGCAAAGATTGTCAACATCTGGGCTGGCATCTCCTGTACTAGTCCAAACACAGGGCATAGTGACTAAGCCAATGAAATGCTCTACAACTGTTGTTTGAGTTCAAGAATGTGGCATATGATGACATCACCACTCCACTGAGAGAAGGGCTTATCCCTGTGGCCTGGAGAAAGGATGTGGTGAAGCTACTCCTACAGAAGCCTCCATTAGTCCTTGATATCCAGATGAACTAGAGACCTGGCTAGCTTCTCAAACGCACTCTGGACACTTATGATGATCTACAGATTTTAGCACAATTGGCTGCTTGCATGAAAATGTTAGACCACATAAAACGTGGTCTAACATCTTGTCACAAGCTTTACAAGTTGCATTCAGAAATTATGCATGCCTCAAAACTAGAAAAGAATGGATCCATTCTTAGACAGAGCAACCACTAGTATCTTCTGACCATTTCCTGGAATAATCTTATATAATATTTTTATAATGCTTGAAGCTACATTTTAAAAGCTGTAACATTTGAACAGTTAATGCAATTCTCCTGTGTTGTTACTTGCACATCCATGTCAATATATTATGTTAATAATGACAGGACTTTAGAAATGCAATGAACCATTTTATGTTTTGTTTATACTGATATAAAGCATTTTATGTTGTTTATATTGATATATGGTCTCTACAGTGACATGCTAACAATATATCTATTTAGCTGACTCCAAGCTTTCCTTTAAACAATAATGAAGTCTCTAGCCCTAACGGTTCTAAGGTTATCACATTTGAAAGAAAATATCTTTTGAAAGTTCTAACTCTGGCACTTTTGGGCTAGAAACTTAAAGTGATTTTTTGAGATTATGAGATTAGAGGGTAACTTACACTAAATTAAAGCTTGTGCTGGCAAACATCTCTCTGCATAAATGTTAATAATTTTACTGCGGCAGTTATTGAATGGGAAGGGATTGTAGTATGTCCCTGACGAGGCGGCTGGCCAGCTGATCCCTTCCACTTGCCAATTCATTTCCATGCCCTCTCACTATGATGTGCTGCAAGGGATAGCATGGGAACGTACCTCATTGAAATGAATGGGGCATTTTTTGTTAGCATTTTGTACATTATGATGGCAAGTTAGAGATTAATGAAGGCCACCTCTTGACTAACAAGGGCCTTGTTAGTCAAGTGGTGGCCTTTACTAATCTCTAACTTGCTATCATAATGTAGAAATGCTTATTAAAAATACCCCATTCAGTTCAATGGGGTGCACCCACGTGCTCTCCCTTGCTGCACGTCATAATGTGCCAGAGCGTGGGAGCGTGGAAATGAATTGGGAGGTGGAAGGGATTGGCTGGCCACCTTGTTGGGGCCAAACTACTATCCCTTCCCATTCAATAACGACCACAGAAAAATGACTAACATTTATGCGGAGACTGACTATTGCCAGCACAAGCTTCAATTTAATGTAAGTTACGTCCTAAACTGAGTAAAATCACATTATTTTTTTTTAAATGAAAGTCTGAAGTCCAGTCATTAAGAAATGACGTTGTAATAGCAGTAATTATGTTTTCAATATAGAAAAGCTATATCAATATATATTTACATCACAGTGTTTTTTGTAAAATAAATGTTATTGATATACTTTTTTCCACAACATCAAAGTATATCAATATGCTTTTCTAATGTCAATGGTCCAGGACGATTGCCTTAATTAATTGATTGTTTGATTGATTGATTGGATTAGATTGGATTGATTGGATTGATTGACTGATTTAGTTTCTGGTCATCAGGTAAGTGTACTAGACATGAATTTTTCCATTTTCAGGAAATGACCTGGGAAGTTACACTATGGTAAAAAGGATTGGATGAATTACAATATAAACAAGCATTTGTCAATGTCGAATGTTGTCGTGCTGGCATTGGCATTGGCAGTGGCAGAGCTAGAGATGCATAATAGGAATGGCAGTGAAGTACTGAAGTGACGCCAATCCCACCCCTACCCTGTAGAGAGCGACAGGCATTGTGGTGTGCCTTTGGGTCATCAGCTGTAATGCTCATGGCATTGTACCTCACCCTACCCTATAGACACTGACAAGTGTTGTGGTGTGCTTTGGGGTCTTTGGGCATTATACTTACCCCATTCCAAGAGGAAATAGACTGACATGGATTCAGTATAGGAGCGTGGGGTGAAGTTTGTGGCCGAACAGTGCAAGACACACCATGATGCCTGTCAGTGGCTGCAGGGTGGGTGTGGGGAGTGAAATGGCGTGAGCATTACATCCGATGATCCCAAGTCACAGCCCTGATGCCTGTCAGTCCATACTGGGTGGGGTGCTACAGTTGGAAACCCTAACACCGTAGGTGTGTAGTGGTAGTTTCACTCCACATTTTCAACATGGGCTGCTTGTCAGGCCACCTCATGAAAAGCGGCACAATCACTTTGTTAGCTGAAACGTAGTTTTGCACAGTGGCTGTGCCATTTAGCGACAGAGGGACGAAAACACAGTTTTGGGCAAGATGTGGAGAATGACAACTGCATTGTTCATGAGAAGGCATAAAAAATTTCAACATTGAAAATCTGGAGTGGCAATATGAAATATTGGTGAAGCAATGAACATGCATACAAAGTGCACAACAGATGTCCGTAACCCAATTATTTGTGGGAGTTTTTAAGGCACATTTTCAACATAGTTATTTTGGGACCTCGCCTCATGAACAGTAGCACTGTGATTTTGTTAATGTGTCCCCAAAAGGTGATTTCCCACAGCAAGCACAACATTGTGCACCACACTTGTGTAAACGCGGTTTGAGCAGGCTGTGAAAAATGGCAGCTGTACTATTGATAAGGAGGTGTGTACAAATGCCAGTGGTGAAAATCTGGCATGAAAATATTGCAAATTTACGAAGTTACAAGACTGTGTGGAAACTGCGCAACGCACGCTTGCAGCACAGTCATTTTATGGACTTTCAGCACCAAATTTTTGACATAGGCATTTTAGGACCTGTTCTAATGAAGTGTCACTGTTATTTTTATACTGTGTCTTGAACACAGACTTTCCACAGTGACCGCGCTATTCTGCGCCAGAACTGCGAAAACACATTTTGGTCAGGATGAGGAAAAAATGACAGCAGTACTGTTCATAAGGAGGTGCAGAACAATGGCAATGTTGAAAATCTGGAGTTAAAATATTATAAATTCGTGAACTTACTCTCATAACACAGTCATGTTGTGTAGTATCGTCACCAAATTTTCAGCATAGGCATTGTAAGACCTCTGCTCAAGAACAGTGTAACTGCCATTTTCATAATTTGTCCCGAACACTGATTTCCCACATCGACCGCGCTATTCTGTACCGGAAGTACGAAAACACATTTCGGGCAGGATATGAAAAATAAAAACTGTACAGTTCACAAAAAGGTGTGGAAAAATGCCAATGCTGAACATGTGGCATGAAAATATTGCAAATTCACTAAGTTACAAGCATGCATAGCAACTGCACAATGCACACTCGTAAAACAGTAATTTTTTGGATTTTTCCCACCAAATTTGCAACATAGACTTTTTGAGAGTCCCCCTCATGAACATTGTCTCTGTCATTTTGTTCCTCACTCCCGAAAGATGATTCCGTGCAGTGTCTGCGGAATCACCTTTCAGGACCGAATAATGCCATGACAGTGCAAGAATTCATGAGGAGGGGTCTCAAAAACCCCATGTTGAAAATTTGTTGCCAAAATTCCCAAAAATACCTGAGATCTGCATCAAAGTTGAAAAAACCCTATTTATTCCATTATACAGCTTACCGGCATTTTCCTCAGTTTGCGGTTGGCTTTGAAGAGTGCAGACGTGTTCCCGGTCCACTGAAGATCGTCGTGCCGGACTCCAGAGGTAAATATGGGGTGAGGAGTCTGTGGGGTGGCAGGGTGCACAGAGGGTGGGTGCGGGTTGCGGAGGGGTAAAGGAGCGGCGGGGACTGTTTTGTTTACAAGGTAAAAAGGTGGGACAGTTTTTTACAGGGTATTTGGCATGCTGGGGTGGTCTCCCAGCATGCCACCTAACTATTTGGGGGTGCTGCAGCCAACAGGGATTGGGCACTACGTCCTCTAAGGAAAGTGGGGCAGAGCCGAGGGATTGGGCTTTATGACACTATGACAAATGGGGAGTGCTTTATGCTGGCCGAGGAGTGGGCTCCCTCATCGGCACATACATTGGAGCCATGCTAAGCTGGCAGGGGGGATTGGTCACCCTCGAAGTCAGCAGTTGGGCGGCCGCCATGTATACAATGTGGCCGAGCACATTGGGAGGTCCACTGAGTCTGACGAGCTTTGCTCAGATTGCAGCAGACCTTTCCTTAGATGTTCTCCACATTATGTATGCATGGTGTGGCACCAGCTTGCAGGCTGTTTGGGGAATGAGGGACGCACCTACTGATGCGTGCCCTGCATTTGCCCAACAGTGACCGCACCTCCAAATTTGCATGACTGCAAGATGTTGGCTGTGCAAGTGTGCCAACATAAAAAGCAAGATGAGAAGCAGAGAACTTCCATAAGATGTGCAAAGTTACAAACAACAACAACAACAAAAAAAAACTAGTAATAGTAGTAGTGGTCTTTATTTATTTATGGTACCCTTCAACAGAGTACCAGGGCACCATTACAATAGTACAGTTTGTAACATGGCATAAAAAAGAAAAATGAAATGAAGCACTCAGATAGGTGCAAACACACCATGTGGTACAGTGGAAACCATGGTCTAATACCATAATAGATCATGGTTTGTATTGCAATACCTTGGCAATCCACTACAGGTAAGAAGCAGTATGCAAGTGAAAGCAATATGCAAATAGCTTGCAGTGTGTAGTTGTCCTAAGTTGTATTTACTAAGAATGTTCTTGGCACAGGGTTTTTTGACTTTTTCAAGACTGTTCTATATTGTAACTACAACAGAAGTTCATGAGTCACTAAAGATTGTACATTTAAACTCCACATATACTGTTAATTATGCTGCAGCAAATATTTCTGTAGAAGTGAACAGTTACATTCTGTTACCATCCCTTCTGATCTACTGCTTTCTAAGCAACTGTGGGTGCAATGCATTGTGGATGACTGAATAACATTATCTGGCCTAGCCTTTTCTTGGTGAATACACAGTGGTAAAGATGAGCATGCAGCTTCTATAACTGAAAGCAAAAATAACAGACACTGAGATAAACAAAGCAAAATTAAAGAGAGAGAGGATACTTCTGTGGGTGAAAAGAAAAATAAATTGAGAGAAACAAAAAGAAATCAAAGAAACAGACTAACAATAGTAGTCAAAACAAGTATTTGAAAGGTGAAAGCAGTAAATGTTATGTTGTTCTGAGTTAGATAGTTTAGAGGGAAAAAAGTGAAAATAATATTCCGCAAAATAGTAGTTGTTCAATAAAGTGTTTTTCAGATTGGCTTAGTTCAGTACATTTGGAGAAAAGGTGCTTGTGCTACTAGGATTGTGTGACAGCCACCTATTGGTCTGCAAGGAACTGGAGGAAGAAAACTAAAATGTACCATAGCACACTCCCATCATGCAGTGCAGCCCATATCTTCTAATACATAGAGAGGAAAATCAAAGCACCTAGAATAGAAAGTGGTGCAAGTTTTGAAAAGTTGTAAAATGTGTTTGATGTTAGAACGCTTAAAGCTTGTAATGAAAGTTATGTTAACAAAAGTGAAATAGCAGCCACGATATTTCCAATAGGTGTGTTCCAATTGTTTTCAAGTATATGTACATCATGTTTAATAGCTCAATTTATAGTATTCTGAAAGTAAATCAGTGTGATTGTACTCATTTATTCAAAGACTATTAATCATACGCTCATTGCCATGTTACAAGCGGATTAAGCCACTCGAAAGGATGGGTCTACAGTGGAATTAATCCATGGTTGGTTGGTTGGACCCACTCGGCCTTCGGCCTCGTGGTCCAACCCCCCAACCATGGATTAATACCACAGTAGACCCATGCTTTCTCGTGGCTTAATCCTTACATAACCACAAACAATGTAACCATTCCAACTCCAAATAAATAATAACACATAACTACCTTGATTTAGTCTAAAACAACATAAAAATAAATAAATTTCAATATCACCAAGTGCAAGGTGTTGCATCTTGGTCAGGGAAACCCTAAACACAGGTACACCCTGGGAGGGGAGGCACTGGAGGCCTCAATAGGGGAAAAAGACCTAGGGGTCATGGTGGATGCATGTATGAATAACTCTGAGCAGTGCAGGAGAGCAGCTAGCAAGGCAAACAGGATGTTGGGATGCATCATTGGGGATCACCTCTAGGAGCAAGGAAGTGATTCTGCCGCTGTACAATGGACGGGTTAGACCAAACCTTGAGTTCTGTGTACAGTACTGGAGACCACACTTGAAGAGGGACATACAGCTTCTGGAGAGGGTACAGAGGAGGGCAACAAAGATGATACGAGGGCTAGGGGATTTGACGTATGAGGACAGACTTGAGGAGCTCTGCCTGTTTTCATTGGAGGAGAGGAGAGGAGAGACAGGGGGGACATGAGTGAGGTCTTCAAGTACCTCAAGGGAATAAATAGGGTAAACATGGAGGGGATCTTTAGACTAAAGCAGGGAGGTATCACCAGAGGGCATGGTTTGAAGTTGGAAGGTGGAAGGGTGAGAGGGGAAAAGAGAGGAGGTTTTCAATGAGAGGGTAGTGGACCCTTGGAATGCACTGCCTGGTGAGCTGGTTCAGAGATCCACAGTGGAGGGCTTTAGAGAGGGTGGGACAGACACAGAAAGTGGATGTATCAGATGATGGCCTGTCCCGGGGGTGGGGATGGATGATAGGGGTTTCTGGAGCACAAGGGATGGGAGGGTCTCGGCACCCAACTAAGGATCTAAGGTTCGAGCAGACTCGATAGACCGTAAGGCCTAATCTGCTGGCAAATAGTATGTAAAACTTTACAATGTGCTGAGAAAAGGTATTACAAGACATCTTCAAATGCTTCTTGGAAAAGTAGGTTTTAAGGCCACTCTTAAAAGCCTCAGCCAAGAGCGCCTCCCTCAAGGTCCTGGGCAAAGAATTCCAGAGGATCAGGCCCACCACCTCAAAGGCTAGATACCTCGAGGTCTTCAACCTAGCCCTAGGAACCACCACAAGGCCCTCCCAAGCCGATAGGAGTGGGCGGACAGGGATGTGCAGGTGCAGGAGCTGAGCCAGGTAGACTGGGCCCAGTATGTGTAGGGCTTTGTAGATTAATAAACCTATCTTAAATCAGATATGCCACTTCAGCAGCAGCCAGTGTAGATCTTGCAGTGGCAGAAAAAATATGGCACAATCTAGGAAGGACCGTGAATACCTGGGCATCTGTGTTATGCAGCAGCTGCAAGCATCATTGCATACCCCCACTAATCCAAAAGTACAGAGCATTACAGTAGTCTAACATGGAGGTAACAAACACATAAATCAGCGTGGCCAGGCCCTGGGGAGGGATAAGGGATCTGATCTGTTGGATATTCCAAAGATGGAAAAAGACATTCCAGAATATGACAGACACCTGGGCCTCTATTGTCAGACCTTCATCCTGAATGACTCCCAAATTCTTCACCCTAGGGGCAGCTAACAGCCAAAAGTCACCAAGCCGAAGCCCTGTCCCATCTGTGCCAGCTGCCAATCCCCACACATGCACAGCCTAGCTCAGTCACTAAAAGTTCAGTTTTCTTGGGGTTGAGTCTCAGCCAGCTTGATGCAGTCCAGTTCTGGATCTCAGCCAAGTACTTATTAAGCACATCAACAGCACACTGAGTCGTGGGGGGAAAAAGACATATAGAGCTGGGTGTTGTCCACACATCACTGAAACCCAAGTCCATAAAGTCTAATGATCTTGCTCAGGGGAAGCATATAGACTGCGAACAGCATTGGTGACAGGACCAAACCCTAGGGTACACCACAGCATAGAACCACTGAGTGCAAGGAAAATTTTCCTAACACTACTTCTCTGGGTTCTATCAGGCAGGTAGGACTCAAATCAGTGAACAATGGTGCCGGTGAGTCCAGCATGCTCTCTGAGTTGGTTCAGAAGTTAGCCAAGGTCCACTGTATCAAATATAGAAGAGAGTGAGAGAGATCAAGGAGGCTGAGACACGATCATTCTCTTCTACCCCTCACCTTGAGCAGGTGATTAAGCACCCTGACTAGTGCCATCTCTGTACTGTGTCTAGCTCTAAAACCAAACTGGAGAGGCTCAAAGATGTCAAAAGATGCCAGGTGTTCCTCAAGCTGCAGCATAGCAACTTTCTTGATAACCTTCCCTAGAAAGGGAAGGTTAGTGACTGGACAATAGTTCACCAAGACATCTGGGTCCAGAGATGTTTTTTTCTGAAGGGGTTTCACCAGAGCGCATTTAAGTGCTACCAGAAACAACCCCGTCTGATAAAGAACACCGGACAATCTTGGAGAACAACGGTCCTAGATGTCTGGCAAAACTCACTAGAAGTCATGTCGGACCTGGGTCCAGATTACAAAATGTCGGCCACATCCTCAAGACCACCCGGCAAACCTCATCCACCGTCACTGACCGAAACCCCTCCCCCCCAGTGCACCAAATGTGTTCCTGGCTCAGAGGCTGTCCACTGCTGGGCTCAGAAGGCCCAATTGGAGTGATTCTGGCCCAGATGGAGGACATCCTATCTGAGAAGAACCGAGCAAACTCATCACATTTTTTGGGCGTAACTGCTGTTATGGGCTCCAGGCTGGTAAGGTGAAGAAGCCTGTCTACAGTCTGAAAGAGTTAAGCCAGTTAATTCCTCCCAGCAGCAGTCTCTCGCAACTGAAAATTTGCCTTCTTCCAGGTGATTGCCTTCTGATATTCTTCATAATGAGAAATCAGAACTAGTTTTTCCTCCCAAGCCTTGGACTTCCTGCAATGTTGCTCTAACCTCTGACCCCTGGTTTTAAGTGCTCTCAGCTCAGCGTCAAACCATGTGAAGCCGAGACGCAAAACTAGGGGACATACACAGACCAGTGCTAGATGGTCAGAGGCCCCAGTGATAACCCTGTTATAGGCAAACACTGTGGCCTCCACACCTCCAGCGCATGCTGCCAACATTCCTGAGGTTTCCAGTGCTGACACCAGTCCTTCAGGTCCAAGCCCTCTCAACCACTTCCACAGGGGTTAGACTACAAGGGGGGGGGGGGCTCTAAAATAGAATCTGATCACTTAATGATCCAACCAACTGACTGATCAATCTCAAGCTTATTAAACTCGAGCCCCAAGGGGAATATCTGGTCTAACGTGTGGCCATGTAGGTGAGTCGAAGTGGTAATGACCTGTGCAAGGCCCAGAGCTTCCATACTCTAGAGGAAATCTTTGCCAAATTGTGAACCTTCATCATCTACCCAGGCATTGAAATCACCCAAGATAAGTCATCTAGGTGATTCCAAAACTAGGTCAGTGACAAAGGACATGATTTCCTGCAGAAACTCCCCCTCATGACCTGGAGGGCGGTACATGAGGAGGATTCTGCACCCCACACCTGGACCACCACACACGGCCACACATTCAAATGACCCAGCATCCCCCATTAATGCATAAAAGCAATAGTTGCATACAGATTTAAATAATTAAATGTAAGGCAACAATAAAATACTATGTATTGTATACCAAGAATACATAGATTTTGGTTCAGAGAACAATTTGAATGTGACAAAAAGACCAGGTCATACTGTAGTTGTGGTTAGGCAGGGGAGCAGGAATTTTGCAGTGATAAATATTTCCTGAGTTCTATCTTGAACAGTTGATGAGTAGGAGTGCCACAAATTCTGAGAAGAAGTGAGTTTCAAAGCTTAAGTACAAAAAAGGGAAAAGCATGTTCCCTCATTTTTGTGTGACACTTTGAGACTGACAATACAGCATGATCTAAAGACCTAAGTGTGTTGGCACAGGATGATTTTTTAAAGACTGTTGCTAAGAAGGAGGAGGTCTGATGGCACGTAACTTTATTAATAATTCATCCAAGATTAAAAGTGCACAGTGCAGCAAGGAAGAACCAGCCTAGTACTGAGTAAACAATGATATGTTCAGTAGCTGGTAGCTAGAGCAAAGCAACACTTTATTCAGTAAATCCCATGATTTCAAGTTGGATTTGAATGTGTTAAAGTAAGCTAAGGCTCCGTGCATTGTTTAATTTGGGCAGCAGGATGCCTTGTTCTATTGCCTCATGATCGCACGATCTTGGGGGGGGGGTGGATTATCTCTGATTCTGTATGCAAGGGCCAACCAGGAATTAACAGATTCACGCATCATATATACATGAAGTGTGAAACCAAGAATGAAGTCAAAAGTAAATCTAGATGTTTGAAAGACTCCACTGACTTGAGCAGAAAATCATCAAGGCAAGAGATCTTTCACCGACCCAAACATACATGACCTGAGTTGTACTAGTATCTAAAACTAATTTATTTTTTGTAAGCCAAGTTTGAAGTGACTTGAAATCCTGACTTTTCCATCTGTTAAGACCATTGGTATAATCTGAACTACACATTAGGGCAAGATCCTTTGCATATAGAAGGGAGATGCAGCAGGAATCGCAAAGGGGCAGGCTGTTAAATATAAAATGAGAATAACAAGGGATCAAGCATGGACCTATATGGGACACTCACTATGGCACAATCAATATTTGAAGATGCCTGTATCTATTTTACAAATTGCTTTCTAAGGAAGAGGTAAATTACTAAACCAGATTAATGCATTGGTGGAGTATCTCAATTATTGCAGCTTGTCGCACATCAGTGGATGGTCCACAAGATTAAACAACTTAGCTAAATCAATGAATATGACCCCCTTTAGCATGACATTGTCCATGGCCGAAGAAATGTCATTAGTAGCCAACCCAGTAGCGTGGAAGTCTAAGGCATTGAACACCTTACCTCCTCTCACACTAGTGACCAGTGTTAGGCAATGAGTATGGGTTGTTGTGGGGGGGGGGCAGCGGGATCAGAAAGGCTTGAGCATCCAAGGGACCACTCTCCTCTCCTGGGGAGGGATGGCCAGTCATCTTGGCCTCTGCTGCCAATGGGTGGAGGCCTGCTGGTAGTGCAGGTTGAGAGTGGCTCCAAGGGTGGGGCCGCAGTTCTGCAGGACATGCATGCCTCCATATGAAACCGATTATATGCAGAAGAGTCTGTCTCTAAGGTGCTGTAACAAGTCATGTCAAGGCTGCGAGGGACACTCAGTTTCCTACTGATTTCAAATTAGGTTTTATTTGTTTTGCTTAATTCAATTGCCACCATAAACACCTCAATGTTGTGTGGCCTTCAGGCCATTTTCTTGTGGCCTGAGGTGGTTCTGTAAAAAGCATACACATTTTACCAAATTAATATCACCCTTGTAAATGGGTCTTGTGACCCAGTCTGCCTTATCCAGCTACTAAAGAATAAGAATATTAAAAAAAATGAAAGATTATACAGCACCTTACATAACTAATATATAGACAACAGAATACAACCCTCTGTAATCCTACTTTTACATTTAGGCTTGGTTCATGTAATCTACCTAGTAAATGCTTTACAAACCAGTTCTACTGCTGACTTTCTGGGGCCGATTCACAAAGCACTTAGATTGACACAAGGTGCCTGCATCAAACATAAATGATGCAAGTGGCACCTTTCACCAAAGATGCCCCAGGAGCTATTCAGAAAGGAAGCCTGCGTCAACACAGGCTGCATGCGCCAAAAGGGGCTTGCGCTAGCCTTGCACCACAAAATGGAACATGACATGGCACTAGGGGGCTTGCAGCAGATGCAAGCTGCCATATCCCCCATTTTGGTATTTACAAAACCTTCCAAGTAATGATTTTAAAGTGCCTTAGACCAGCCAGGGCTGGTCTAGGGGAGTGCAAAGTGACTTATGGGAGGTTTTGACATTCTGATACTGTGCCATGCCCCCAGCCCTGATCCCTTGTACGTTTTTAATATATTTTTGTATCCTGGTAGTCTAGCAACCCCTTCTTATCCCGGGTAGTCTAGCACCCCCCGAGCCCTGATCCCCATTATGATTTTTAGTACTATTCATATTATAATAGTTATATGCCCTGGCAGCCTAGTGGGCTGCCTAGCCCTGATCCACTGTTAAATGATGTATCAAATGTCCAGGAGTTCTGGTGGACCCCCCACCCTGTAGTGTCCTACCACCCTGCTCCCACCAAATCATAACCAAGCTGACGACTGGCACAGCCCATAGTTCACCACCATGGTCAGTCACTGACTGAGCTCTGAATGAGTGCATACTGCATACAATACATGCTCATTCAGAGCTCAGTTGGTGGCTGGCCATGGTGGTGACCAGTGGGCTGTGCCAGTCACTGGATTGGTTACAGGTTGGGGGAGCCGGGTGGTAGGGTGCTGTGGGTGTGGGGTGGGGTTGGGGATCCACTAGACCAACAGGATATTCAGGATATCATTTAATGGTGGATTGGGACTGGGGCAGTCCACTTGACCACCAGGGCATATACCTATTATAATATAAATAGTACTAAAAATTATAACAAGGGATCAGGGCTTGGAGAGGGCCGCTAGACTACCAGAGATAAGAAATATGTTATTATACATATTTATAAATAATACAACTGGGATCGGGGCTTGGGGAGGTGCTAGACTACCAGAGATAAGAAATATGTTATTATAATCATTTATTACTATCATAATGGGAGATCAGGGCTGGGGAAGGGACCACTAGACTACCAGGGATTATTTATGGACAGTAATGGGGGATGGAGGTTGGGGGGACATAGCCACCAGGGACTGATGTCCATCGGACTATTGCCACACAGCTACCCCATGGCTACCAGCACACGTTCAGGATGTGCCATCTGTTTGGCGCAGTGCCAGGGTTGACGCAAGCCATGGAACTTTGCCTCTGGGACACTACCTGATAGTGAATTTGGTGCAGCGTCCCTGGCTCACCAGTGGTTGATACAAGTTGAGTTTGGTGCAGCTTGTGTCAACCTTTGAGAAGTAGGCCCTCTGCTATTTAACATATAAAGTAAGCTAGCTTCTAAGTTGAAACATTTCATTTTCACACTTTAATCTATTGGTAAGGCAAAAGCTAATGATTACATAAAGTAACAATGCAATATTATAAAGTTTTGTAATGTCACTTGTAACATTTCAGGTGCCCTTTCTTATATACAGTTGCAACCACTGACATGTCCAGATATTCTTGGTTATTTCAGTGACAGCACCAGAGAAGTTTCCCTCCTGCCTGACTGTCTGCAGTACCCCTGTAAGGCCACCAGACAGATTCACTTTAGAAACATTGTGAAAATCTGGAAACAGACAACTTGATGGCTACAACTGTATTTATAGTTTGCTAGGAGGGAGGACCACTCACTGAAATCCTTCTTATCTTAATTTCACACTTAGACACATGCTTATATTCTTAAAATAACAACTTAAACAGACTAACTACACTGTCACCCCATGTGGTACAGCTACAGAGCATACCACTTGATACATATCAATGAATGCTAGACAGATGCTGTTAGTGAAAAATGAGGTTGGCATTGCCTTAAAAAGTGCTCAGCCTTTCCTGCCTGGATCAGTGTTCTCCACAAAAATATGATGGTGGGCAACATTCTGTTTAATAAAACATATGACCACTAAAATGTAATAAGCTCTGTGATGCTTAGCCAGCTGGTTATGATTGTTCTATGATACTTGTAATATGGAATGTGGTATGTGATTGTCTCACATGAGACATCCTGTGCTCCTGGGTGACCCCCCCCAGGTTTAAGTGGAAATAACAGGATATATTAACCTGAAACCAGGAGGTAATTAAAAGACTAGAGAGACATAATTAAGGATCTCCTGTTTTTCTGTCTTAATTAAACCTGACCCAGCTGCCAGGATATAGGGCTCATAAACTTTTATGACATCATAGAGGAAAAACATGTTATCCCACCATGGTGCTAAAAGTTGTAAGAAAACCTTTGATGTTCCTTGGGAAAACAGGAACTGCTCAAGATCAGAGAAAATGTTAATTAAGGAGTCATATTTGGGAAATTAGTTTTTGCTGATGTCTTCATTTAACCCTTAGGCTGCCAACAGAAATAGAACATATAGGAATTCTGGACTGATATATCAGTTCGTGGCACACCAAGGGTTAATATACCTCCTGATAGGACATTGTCGAAGGGGTGTGGAAACATAGAGTTTTAAACTGTATACTGTGTTTGACTTGCGTGACATATCTTTTTGGGCTTTTAAGAAACAAGATCTAACTATACGCACTACAGAGGTAATTCGTTAAATAGAAAAAGTCTAACTGTATGTTTCATTTTTTTTTATTTTGTTGAAATCTAGGATTACAAATACCTTTGAGCAGGAACTGCTCATTTACAAAGTTCCACAGCAATAGGATGGTAGGAGTTTGTCTGTAGTTTTCTTTGTTTTCTTTTAAGTGATTGTATGCATTTTGATATAGTGTTCTGTGTTTACATTTTGTCATATTTTTATCCATTTTTAGTAAATATAATATTTTGAAAGACTACCAGTTCTCTTTTTGTATGTGACGTATAAAGGGTTAAGACTGACAAAAACTGTTCAAGAGCTTGATAGTGTTACTAAATTGGGAAAAGGTAAGAATATACCTAATGTCTTTTATAGAGTTTTAAGGGTTCATTTTGAATACCTGGTTAGGTGCCCTTAGGTGAAAGATATATTGCAACCCCCAAAGAGAATTTATCTGAGCCTGTACATTTGGGTGCGCTAGCATACGTTTCACAGTTTGAATCCCTCCAGAACTTAAAACTAAAGGTGATTCAGACCCACAAGCAGACAGGAGGGTTACCCTGTCTATTATCTGTTCACAATACTGTGCTCGGAGGTTGGTACCGTGGGAGCAGAGGGCCTGACCTGCTGTGTGCATTTGTGACAGATTTGGTTGGCAGCAGTGTGGATATATTTGGTAACACAAGCTTTAGCAGTTCAGTGTGTCAGCTTAATACTGTACAGCTCACTTGTAAAATAAGGTATTGATTTATTTTTAAAAAGGAAACAGAACTATATCATTTTTATTACAGTCAAGTTTCTACCCATTTTATTTTTCTTTCTAAAGTGCAGGTTAGGGTAGCCATATTTAGGGAAGAAGGCTTCCAACTACAATGAGTACACTGCAGACTACTTGAAGCAGTTGTGCAAGGAGAGAGGGGAGTCCTGCATGAGGTGAGAGCCACCAAGAAGAACCTTGGGGATGCCCTGATGACAGCAGATGCCCAGAGCATCGAGTCACAGACTCTGACTGTAAAAGACCAAACCTTGGGTCCGGAGGGGCTAGCGGCCAGTGCAGTGTCCAGATCCGGTGAGGAGGACAGCAGGGCCAGTTCAAGCAAAGGGCCACAGCAGCAGGGGAAGATCACCAGCATTCTGAAGCCAGAAGCAATCTTATGCCTTACTTGGGATTTTCTCCCCTATTGGGTTTCTGTAGGAGGTTATCACCAATCGAGGGGGGTTCTTCATGTCAGACCTGATTAAATGTTTGTGGGAGAACTGTGGGGTGGTGCAGAGGTGCACGACGCCTTATCATCCGCAAGCCAATGTGCTTTTGGAAAGATTTAATGGTACCCTGAAGTCAATGCTCCAAGCATTTGCTGAACAGCATGGGAGGGACTGGGAGAAATACCTTCCTCACCTGTTGTTTGCATACAGGGAGGTGCCCCAAGAGTCGACAGGATTTTCCCTCTTTGAACTCTTATATGGACGCCGGGTATGTGGGCCTCTAGACTTGATCTGGGAGGACTGGGAAAGCAAGTACGCCACCCAAGGAACTCCCATAGTGGATTACGTCATTAGGTTTATGGAAAAGCTGAAGGAACTTATGGGGACAGCCCAGAGCAACCTGGCAGCTGCCCAACAGAAACAAAAAGTGTGGCACAACAGCAGAGCCTGATCTCACTCGTATAAGGTGGGTCAGTAAGTCATGGACCTTATTCCGGTCTGGAAAGACAAGCTGCAAGCTGAGTGGGCAGGACCATACAAAGTAGTTAGGAAGATAAATGATGTGAACTATATCATAGCATTACCTGACAGAAGACAGATAGAAAGAATGTACCACATCAACATGATGAAACCATATGCTAATAGGACTGACATGGTGTTTGCAGTATATAGTCCTGGAGAAGGGGATGGATGATGGAGACTCTCTTCTGGAATTGCTGGAAGAAAGCAAGTGGGAGTCCTCTGTGAAGGCAGTTAAATTGTCTCCCCAGCTGGCCCTGGACAAGGTCCAGGAAGTAAGGGAGGTTTTAGTAGACTTTGCCCCACTGTTTAGTGCCAAGCCTGAATTAACCCCTTTAGCGATGCACAATGTGGAGACAGGGACACAGACACCCATATGGTGGACAGCATATTGGGTGACCGAGGCTGTCCAAAAGGACATTAGGAGGGAGGTGGAGGAAATGCTGGATTTAGGGGTAATCTAGAGATCCCACAGCCCCTGGGCCACAACCATAGTCCTTGTGCCCAAGCAAGATGGCTGTATTCATTTCTGTGAGGACTATCATGGACTGAATGCAGTCACGAAGTCAGATGCCCACCCGATGCCCTGGATGGATGAACTCGTGGACAAGTTGGGAGGGGCGACCTACCTTAAGACTATTGATCTAACAAAGGGGTATTGGCAGGTAGAGTTAATGGACAGAGCTAGGGAGAGGTCAGCCTTCATCACTCTGATAGGTTTATTTGAATTTAAAGTAATGTCTTTTGGATTGAAGAATGCCCCAGCCACTTTCCAAAGGTTGGTGACCAGGTGTTAAATGGTGCTGTGGAGTACACTGTGGTGTACCTGGATCACATTGCCATCTTTAGTGGCAGCTAGGAAGAACATCTGTCTCACCTTAGGGAAGTGCTGGGCAGGATACAGAGGGCTGGGCTCACTGTCAAAGCTGAGGTGCCAGGTGGCCATGGCTGAAGTGGCATACCTTATGCATGTTGCAAGCAGGGGACAGTTCCATCCTAACCAAGTAAAAATAAAGGTGATCAAGGCACAGCCCAGACCAGAAATGCAGAAGCAGGTCAGGAGTTTTCTAGGGACAGCGGGGTACTATAGGACATTTTTACCCAATTACAGTGCCCTGGGTACTCCCCTATCTGACCTGGTAAAGAAAAAGATGCCTAAGAAAATTACCTGGGAATCAGCCTGTGAAAAAGCCTTTACCAAACTGAAGGAGGCACTGTGCAGTGCTCCTGTATTGACAAGTCCTGACTATAGCAGACCTTTTGTAGTCCAGACTGATGCCTTACACATGGATATTAGGGCAGTACTGAGTCAGACATCCAACCAAGGGAAAGATCACCCTGTAGTGTACCTGAGTAAAGAGTTACTTCTCAGGGAGCAGGCTTACTCTACTATGGAAAAAGAGTGTCTTGACATAGTGTGGTCCCTAAAGAAGTTAGAACCATACTTATATGAACAGCATTTTGAAATACGAACTGATCACAACCCCCTGGTTTGACTGACGCAAATGGGAAAAACTAATGGTAGACTATTAAGATGGAATCTTGCCTTGCAAGGGTATGACATGACGATCTTACATAGGGCTGGAATGATCAGTCAGAACCCCAATGGCCTATCGTGTCTGTATGAGGAGTGAACTGATTTGCGAAGCTCATCCCATGCAGGGGACAGAGCCCCCAAATTAAGCCTAGGCAGGGAGGCGTGGGATGCTTGGCCAGCTGGTTATGATTGTTCTATGATATTTGTAATATAGAATGTGGTATGTGATTGTCTCACATGAGACATCCTGTGCTCCTGGGTGACATCTCCCCCCAGGTTTTAGTGGAAATAACAGGCTATATTAACCTGAAACCAGGAGGTAATTAAAAGACTAAATAGACTTATTAAAGGTCTCCTGTTTTTCTGTCTTAATTAGACCTAACCCAGCTACCAGGATATAGGGCTTGTAAACTTTTATGACATCTTAGAGGAAAAAACATGTTATCCCACCATGGTGCTAAAAGTAGTAAAAAAAAAAAACTTTGATGTTCCTTGGGAAAGCAGGAACTGCTCAAGATCAGAGAAAATGTTAATTAAGAAGTCATATTTGGAAAATGAGTTTTTGTTGATGTCACTTTATTTAATTTACCTCCTGATAGAAACATAGAAACATAGACTTTGATGGCAGATAAGGACCACTTGGCCCACCCAGTCTTCCCATTTCCCTACATACTGGATAAGCTGCAGACTCTAATTAACCAACATCCTACTTCCTGCAACCCCCCACTATAATTGCCTTATGTCTGTCCCATGCATGTTTAAATTCCCCCGCTGTTTTAGACCCAACAACCTCCTCAGGAAGGTGGTTCCATGTATCCACCACTCTCTCCATGAAAAAAATTCCCTCACATTACCCCTGTGCCATCCCCCCTCTATCTTTAAATTGTGCCCCTTTGTTCTTACAGATCTCTTTTTCTGAAAGATGCTACCCTCCTGGACTTTGTTGATTCCCTTGAGGTACTTGAAAGTTTCTATCATGTCCCCCGTCCCTCCTTTCATCAAGAGTATACATATTAAGCTCTCAGTCTCTCTTCACATGGTTCTGCTGCAGACCCTGCACCATTTTAGTTGCCCTCCTCTGGACTGCTTCCATCCTGTCTATGTCCTTGCGTAGACGAGGTCTCCAAAACTGCACACAGTACTCCAGATGGGGTATCACCAACCGTCTGTATAGAGGGATAACCATTTCCCTTTTTCTACTTGTGATGCCCCTTCCTATGCATCTCAGTATCCCCCTGGCTCTCCTTATTGACTTTTCACATTGCTTACCCACCTTTAGGTCATCTGATATGACTACCCCTATGTCACTTTCCATTTTTGTTGTTGTTAGTACCTCCCCTGCTATTGTGTACTTGTCTCCTGGGTTTTTGTTTCCCATGTGCATTACTTTGCACTTCTTTGCATTGAATCTAAGTTGCCATACGTCTGACCATTCCTCCAACCTTGCCAAGTCCCTTCTCATCTTTTCTACCCCCTCTTGTGTAGCAACTATGTTACAGATCTTTGCGTCATCTGCAAAGAGGCATACCAGACCCTCTGCAATGTCACCTATAAAGATGTTAAAGAGGACTGGACCCACTACTGAGCCCTGAGGTACTCCACTAGTAACCCCCCTTTCTTTGGAATGTGTTCCATTCACTATTACCTTCTGTGTCCTGTTATGCAGCCAGTTTAGGACATCCTGTTTGAATATGTTTTATATTATAAAAGAAGGAGCTAGATGGCATCATAGAAAGGGCGTGGAAACACAAAGTTTTAAACTGTATACTGTGTTTGGCTTGTGTGACATATCTTTTTGGGTTCTTAAGAAATAAGATCTAATTATAAGCATTATAGAGATAATACATTAGAAAAAGTCTAACTGTATGTTGGTAGGAGTTTGTCTGTAGTTCCATGGTTTCTTTGTTATAAGTGATTGCATGCTTTTTGATATAGTGTTCTGTGTTTACATTTTGTCATATTTTAATCCATTTTTAGTAAATATATTATTTTTAAAGACTGCCTGGGTCTGCCAGTTCTCTTTTTGCATGTGACGTATAGAGGGTTAAGACTGACAAAAACTGTTCAAGAGCTTGATGGCGTTATTAAACTGGGAAAAGGGAAGAATATACCTAATGTCTTTTAAAGAGTTTTAAGGGTTAATTTTGGATACCTGGTTAGGTGCCCTTAGGCGAAAGATTATATTGCATCCCCTGAAGATAATTTATCTGAGCCTATACATTTGGGTACGCTAGCATAAGGTTCACAGTTTGAATCCCCCCAGAACTTGAGGCTAAAGGTGATTTGGACCCACAAGCAGAAGGAGGGTTACCCAGCCTGATACCTGTTCACAGTACTGCGCTCAGAGGTGGGCACTGTGGGAGCAGAGGGCCTGACCTGCTGTGTGCATTTGTGAAAAGCTCAGACATGTAATTTTTTTACTGTAGAAAAATAAGAATTAATTATGTAATGACTGAATAAGCTGTAATTGCTCCTGCTGAGAAACTATGAATCTCCATCACCCTTCTTGTAACACCTTATGAAGTCTCAATCATTTCTCTGAGGCTTACTGTTTGTTGCTACAGATGAACAAACTGAGCTCTGTAGTACATATCCAGCACATACCTAACTGTGCAGCATGTGGCTGTCATTTATGGATAATTTACAAGAATGCTGGCAATGTGCTTTTACATCTATAAGTAACGAGAAATTATTATTTTTGCATCTGAATTTTACAAATCTGCTTACTATGCTTGTTACATAATAGTAAACAAACTTTGTGTTTAGGGTAAAAAGAAAGGCTGCACTGTGGTTTTTGACCACAGTGTTAATCTCTGTGAAGAATTTAATTTGAATATTATTTGAATACTTTTTGCAATAAAACTGGGATGCCAGTGTCTGCAAAGTTAGTATGTACATAACTGCAGTCTGTTATACCATTAGTGACAGAGTGTTAAAAAAATACATTTTTTTGGATGACTAATAGTGCTTAATGATATCCATGATTCATGGTTTAAGAAAAAATGTGAGTCAGTCTTTTGTTCACATGTTAATTTATCTGAAAATTGGTGACCGGGAAAGGCACACTGAGCCAGGATCATTTCCAGTTGTGACCCGAAGGAAGGAAGTAGGGAATACAAATACATCTTACAGCCACAATTCGCAGTTACAATAAACAGCAATCAAAGAACACAAATGAAAGACAGGCGTAAATGCAAAATAAGCAGTCAAGGCGGAAACACCATCCCTAGGAGGTAGGAGCCAAATGCAAGGGGAATAGTCAAGTAGAGGGGAAAACAGGAGCCGGAGGGAAGGGAAGGGATTTCAGCCAATACCAGAGGGAGCCAGGAGAGGCATTGATGAGGAAGGAAGAGGGTAACTGGTTCCAAAGTTCTGGGAGACAATAGAACAAGGCTGACTGCCCTGCAGAGGTGCAGGAATGAGGAATAGTGAAGGTGCAAGGATCTCTAGAGCACAGGAAGCAGGAAGTAGAGGGGATGAGGGAGAGGAGTGACAAGTGGTAAGAAGGAAGGGACCCAAACCAGAATCTGGATATAAATGAGGCACAGTGGCTCTAGCAACATGAGGGTAGAAGGAGAATGGCTAAATGATTACGAGGGGGAAGTTATTCACAAAGTGGCAGAAGGAGTTGCAAAGGGTATCCAATCTGGCCAGGGAGGTTGAGGGAGTGGTACTATAGATGTCGTCCGCATAGTCAAAGATCAGGAGCAACATTTTTGTGACAAGCTCACAGCAATTCTGTAAGGATAGACAATCTTTATTGCAGTACAAGACACCAAGATTAGGGTGGAGCTAGGTATAGAAGGTGTCAATGTGGGCAGAGAAGTCAAGTTTGCTGTCTAGCCACACACTGAGGTATTACAAGGATTGAACCACTTCTGGAGGGGTGCCATCCAAGGTGGAGAAGAAAGGCAGAGTTGGGAGCCTGGCCAATTTCTTGTTGGAGCCAAAGGTCATAGACATAGTTTTATCTGTACTGGCCCAGTTCTGGTTTGATTGGAACCAGTGCAGGACATTGTGGAAGTCATGCTAAAGTAGACCTTACATGGCTTTGGTAGAGGGACCGGAGGTGTAGATGACTATGTTATCAGGATACATGTGTATACCTGAGTTGGCTCAATCCAAGGGGATGTCATTGAGGAAGACAGAGAAGAGGATGGACCCCAGAATAGAACTCTGTGGGAACCCTGCCTGGATGGGAAGTGGAGGTCACAGGGTACTACCAACCTGTACTGACTGCAGATGGCCTGAGAAGAAAGAACAGAACCAGTTGACAGCAGGAGCTGAGAGGCCAGGAGGACTCAGCTTATCCAGAAGAAGTGGGTGGGACACTGAGTCAAAGGCCTTGCCAAGATCAATGAAAATCGCAGCTCTGTTATGCCCCTGATCCATCCCTGAGAAGACAGTTAGTTACACACAACTGGAAGATGATGGTGGAGTGATGCTTGTGGAAACCAGACTGGAATGGGGAGAGGAAATCAGTGGTGGATAGGAAATTAGAGAGTCTGATGTAGACAAGCTTCTCTTGCAGCATTGCAAGGGAAAGGAGAAGGGAGATTGGCCAGAAGTTACTCAGGAAGGAAGGGTCTTCCTACCCCCTTGTGGAGTGGAAGAACTTTGGCCAACTTCCAGGACTGAGGGACAGCACTGAGGGAGAAGGAGATGTTGAGTAGGTGAGTCCAAAGAAATGCTATGGCAGAACGGAGATATGGAGTAACTTATGATCCAGTCCATCATTCATTTATTTATTTCAGTTTGGGATTAATACCTTTGAGTCAAGGACTCATTTTCAAAGGTTCCACGTCAGTGTTGAACAAACATTACAAAAATACAAGGTTTACACAGAAAAAAAAGAAAAACATTGAAGCATATACACAGGCAGTAATAGTAAAATTTGAACTTATACACATCAAATTACTACATATTAACAGATAGACCGATTAGATAACAGTGGGTTGGGGGGGTCAGCCGGAGGTGGCATTGTCTGAGGTGGGAGAGAGAGGTGGAGCTTTCAACCAAGTGAGATCATCGTCAGGTAATTGGGGGTAGGGGGAGTGGGTTAAGGAAAAAGTGGTATATAGAGCCAGCCCGGTAGCACTGAGGGTTGAGGATCTGGAAGCCACACCTCGCGCCATGCCGGCGACCTGGGTTCAGGAACAAGCCAGGGCTGTCGGAGGTCAGCGGGGAAGGAGAAGATCAAGTGTCTGGAGGACTACTCTCTTCTCCTGGGGTGGGATCCAAGGAGTATTGTGCTCCACGGCAGCTCCTAGTAGAAGCTGGGAGCAGTTCGTCCAGTAGCACGGTTTGGATAGGGGTTGAGAGTGGCATGCATTTACGGGGGCAGCACACGTGCCGGAGCCATTGCACGTCATGCTCATGGGGAAAAACAACAAGTAAAATCCTCCTACACCATCGGTGAGATGACAGTGGCCCCAGGGGGGTTTGCCCACATCCCAAATGCTGGCCCAATGCACCCAGGATCCTCCTCCACCTCTGACCCGATGACAACAGGTAGGCACTTCACAATTAAGGAGCCAGCTGCCGAGGGAGGGCAGAATCAGCCCCAGAGATGGTATGGGGGGTCGAGCCTGCCTGGGGCCGATCGGGAGGGGATCAAGGGGAGGAGCAAGGGCTCAGGCTGGGAGTAGGGTGGACTCCGAGTGGGCACTCCTGAAGGATGTCTGGGGGTGTAGGTGAAGAAACAAAGTGAAAAAAAAAAAGAAAAGTGGCATATAGCAGAAAGATGTAGAGGGGATAGGTAAATGGAAAACTGGGGACGAGGTACAGAGCTGGATTTGCACAGTTTAAGGGAGTAAAGGGCAGTCAGGGTTTCCTGGGCAGTAACAGAGGGAAGAAGGAAACCCTTGGAGGAAAGGCAGTGTGAAGTGAAGTGGTGGATGCTGGAGGGTGAGTTGAAGAAATAGCACAAGTGGTGAAGAACTCACTGTAGTGAGCAAAAACAATGGAGGGATCAGACAGTAGTGAACCATTTACTAGAAGGACTGGAGGGGTATGCTAGGTGGGAGGGTTGAATAGGGAGTGACTTACCTTCTAGAACTTTGAAGGGGCATTAAGGTTGTTCTGAAGGTTGGCCTTGAAATATTGTGATTTTGCAACCTAGACAGCATTTACACAGGAGTTCCTGATAGTCTTATAAAAGAGGAGGCCAAGAAGGGAGTGAGATAATTAATAATGTACCCAAGTGAGATCATGGGACTTGTACTGGTCAGTGATTTCAGGGGTAATCTCGGTATTGATGGTGAGTTTTGATATTGGATTTTCTAATTGGGGCATGTTTGTCCCAGACTGAGGAGAATTTGGAGTGAAACAGAAAGAGGGCAATGTCAACATCTGTGGCTGAGGCTATTGTCCAGTCTGCAGCGACAAGGTTACTCAAGATAGTAAAGGTGTCATGTGACTAGAGGGACCTAGTTCAGCTGTATTTAGGGGGGTAGGGTGAACACCAGCTCTTCCTGATGCAGAATGTCATGCAGTGGTTGCTAAAACACCTGCTACAGTAATATGGGGGGGGGGGACCCAGTCCAGGAGGGAACTGAGCTGGGTAGATTACTCATAATCTGTGTGAGATTAAGGGACTCAGACTCATGGGTGTCCTGCCTAGAGGCTGAGGAGAGGCAACTAATGCCGAAGTCCACTAGCAGGATGAGTTCACCAGTGGATGCATGACAGGTGATGGTGGAGAGGGCATCAACCAGGGAGGAGTAGGATATTCTTGGTGAGGCATATAAAACCCAAATGAAGATGGATACAGAGGAGGGGATGAGATCTCTTTGAGAGCCATGGTGCAAAACAAGCTCTGGCAGGCACAGATGGCAACACCACCCCCACGTTTTCCCCTGTCCTGCCTGAAAAAAATGATAGTCAGAAAAGCAGTCTAGAATCTGGGATCCTGGAAGAGAGACAGGCCTTAGAGAGACAGAGGATGTTAATGGAATGTTGTGAAATCCAGACAGATAGGAGGTCAAATTTTGGAAGAAGGCTCAGAGCATTGAGGTGAAATATGTTCAGACTTTGAGCAGTTGGGGAGGTGGAAAAAGAGGGAGGAGAGGATCTAGGGTTAGACCCCACATTGCCAGATAGAAGAAGTAGGAAAAGAAGCAAGAGGACGGAGTAGAATTTCTACCCCTTAGAGCAGAAGGAGGGCAGGAGGGGGAGATGGGGAAAGGAGAGGAGGGCACTGTGGAGTAGACCCAGGTTTAAGGAAGGGGGAAAGGAGAAAACCAGGGTGGACTGTAATGGAAGAAGGTAAAGGGGAAAAAAGAGGGATGGCTGGGTGCAGAGAGGTGGGAAAAGGAGTGGAGGTAGGTGGAATAGGGGGAAGGAGAAAGGGCTAGGGGCAGGGGAGGGGAAGGGATAGGATAAAGGAGGATAAGGTACACTGTGAACAGAAGGTGAGATACAAGCGCCATCACTTATATAATACCATAGGTGACAGAATAAATGAATGAATATGAACATATGAACATATGAAAATGCCAGCAGCAACAAGCCTCACGGTCTATTGAGTCTGCTCGGGTGACAGCTAGCACCTTATAATGCTGCTGCCCCTCCCTTCCCCCCATCCTATTACCCCTTTACCTATCCCAACCCCTCTTAAAGCTGTCTATCATCTTGCAGGCCACTACTGCTCCTCATTGCCCACTATCCAAATGTCTACAATCCAACTGAACCCCATTTAAGTGATAATCCCTCCCCTGGTTCTGGGCTCCAAAGTGCAGAAATGGAAATTACATACCTACCGTAATTCTTGATCTTCTTGGACGAGTCTCCACCACTCATTCACACTAATGGGATCTGCGCCAGAAGCACAAGGACCCAGCGGGAGCAAATTTTTGTTAGAGGGTCGGAGCCAGAGATGGAGCTGCAAGGAGCGGCACTGCGAACCCCAGTTTGTGCGGTAATGACTATCTCGGCGTTGACCCTCCAATTGCCTCAGTACCTTTTTTCTGAGGAGGTGCAGTGTGACTAACCTAGAAAGATAGCCTAACCAAAAAAACAGACATAAAATAGTCCAGACAACCCATATAAAAAGGGTCAACAAAGAAATCTTCACAGCCTAAGATTAAGGGAGTGAACACCAACAACAAAGGTGAGCTCGGGGGATGGTGGGTGGGCATGTGAATGAGTGGTGAAGACTCATCCAAGAAGATCAAGAATCATGGTAGGTACATAATTTCCATATCTTCCTGGCCTCCTGGAGCTCAGTGCATGCTTTCGTCAAACACTATGCCCTGGATGTCCACGCCAGACGACATCTTTCTTTTGGCAGAACCATCCTTAATGGACTCCTGTCCTAAAACTGTGAGCTCTTGGTCTCTCCTGCCACCCTCTCGGGGGATTATTAGTTCGGTACTCTCCCATTAGTGTGAATGAGTGGTGAAGACTTTATGTCCAGGAAGATCCTTGCACTTCTTGGCGTTGAACCCCAGATGCTATTTAACTGCCCACTCCTGCAGCTTATCAGAATGAATGAATGAATGGTAAAAACAAAATTGCCCTTACCTGATAACTGTAACTAGGCTTTGGCATAACAACAGGCAGGTGAGAGCTTTGACACAGATGTACTGTACACAATAGGTATGTAACATTATATTTCTATGGAGAACAGCAATCAAGGCAGGAAAGGCTAAGCATTTGTTAAGATAATACAACCTCTTGTTTACTAGCAGTATTGTTTACTAGTATAGGAGGCAGTATGGCGCAGTGGGTTAAGGCTCTGCGCTGCAAATCTGGAGACCTGGGTTTGAATCCCACAGCCCCCTAGGTGCTTACTGTGTGACCCTGAGCAAGTCACTTAACTTCCTTGTGCTCCCAGGTTGCACCTGGAAACAAGCTTTCAGCTTAGTGTGTCTCACCTCGTAAAATAATTGGTAAAAAAAAAAAGTATTTGTCTAGTATTCTGTAAATATCTATCAAGTGGTTTACTCTGTAGCTTCACCACATAGAGTGATGGTGTAGTTATTCTTTTTAAATTCTTGTTTCAAGATACAAGCATGTGCATAACTATGAAACTCAGATAGGAAGGCTTTGAAGTGAACAGTTTCTTCTGGTCCTAACACTACATACAGTATATGAGAAAGGGCACCCAGTTGAAGAAATGTTACAAGTGATAGTACAAAACTTTATAATAGTGCATTTTTACTTTATGCATTCATTAGCGTTTTGCCATACCACTAGATTAAAGTGTGTGCATATGAAAATTTTCAGCTACTAAGGCTATTTCAGTTTGTAAATTAAATAACAGAAAGTCTGTAGTAGAACTAGTTACTTTTCAGGTGCAGAGGTTATTTCAGTTAGTAGGTTAAATAACAGAAAGTTCTTTGAACATAAGAATATTGTTACATGCAGTTGCATTCTGGGGGTCTGCATATTACATACTGTATGTTAACTGCTGCATAATGTTTCATATTTATTTAGTAGAATGTGTATGTTATTCAGAGGACCACAGTGGGCCCTTAGGAAGTGGCCTGAGGGCCACAAAAGTTTGGTGTGTTTATGGTGGCAATTTAATTGACAGCAAAACAAAACAATTTGAAATCGATAGGAGTGTGAGCTTCTGTCACAGCCCTGACACGAGTCATTGCTTACTACCAAAGGTCATAGAGACAGTTTATGGGGCATTACAAAATGGCCTTGAAAAATAAAGCAACCAGATTGGCTGAAAGGCCATGCCAGATATACATTTATTTTTCAGTAGAGCCCACTGAAAAACAAATGTGAATTCGGAGTGACCCATTACGTTAGGGTATCATTGGGCCACCCTGAATTTTCAAAGTGCAATTTTTTTTCCACTCACTTAGCAGGTGAGTTTGGTGGACGGCCAAGCACCCCCCCCCCCAGTTTGTCTTGGCTAAAAAAAATACAGAACTGCTTACTGTTTCAAACCCTCATGCTCAGGTTACATTTCACTTGCCTCCATCTGAAACCACAACTCCAATTCTGCCACACACAGATATCCCAAAACCTGCAATTTTAATCCGCTCACTAAGCAAGCCATAAACCAAGGGCCACTCTTCTTCTTTCCCCCATGGCACCAGTCATCCTAAATATGTAAAACTCACCACAGCTGTGGGGAAAATGAAGACTGAACCCTGTACACAATTCCGCTGCCATTCTTTTGAGTAAAAAACTTAAGTACCCACAGGTTTACAGTAGATACCAATCAGTTCCAACTGATCACTGGTTGGCAATTCAAACTGCGGCAACTTTCACTGTCATCAGTTTCACAATTTGAAACAGATTTATGGAATTTATGTAAAAAGGAACAAAACAAAACAGTCAAAGAACAATACCACCAGTTGGGGGGGGGGTAGGGAAAGACTGTTATTTCATGGTTTTCCAGCGCAGGACTTCAAAACCAGAGTTTTCAAACTTATGGAGATCGTGATTGCTATCTGTGTAGAAGCAATGGGGGAAGGGGGGATGACAGCAACTCTGGAAGGGAGACAAAGAAGCACAACAGTAAAAGTCACTCAGTGGATTTTCAGCCCTCACTATTTCCTACTTTCATTCCTGATTTTTTTAGGGTGCCATTTACCAGGCATAACAACTGCAAACAGCAGCAGCGCCCTCTATTGGCAAGTATGCCAACTATGCTAGAAGAGGAACTATTTTGCAACAAAACTGACTTTTTGGTGTTTTTTAAATTGTGGTTTTATAAATTAGTTTTTACATTGTTTAACCCTATCACTGCCAGGAGTATTTTACACTCCTGTGTGAGGCAATTTTTGTTATTTTTACACAATATTATATAAAATTAAAATATCACTATGTCCCTTCAAGGAAAAGTAGAGAAAGCATGGATGTTTTTCTTGGCAGACTCTGACCTTTTTATAGGTAGTAAGGTGTCGGGTCATGTGACCATGAAACATTGCCTGAAATGCAACCAAAATGCTATTTTCACTCAAAAATGTTGCAAAAAGATCCCAGAAAATATATTATTTAACTGAGAATCATGGAATGCTATATGTTGTTGAACTTCTCAATGTCTGTGCAATACACAACCCAAAAATCTTTTTTTATAGGCAAAAACATATTACTGCAGTAGTACTCTGTTTAATTACTACTTGAAGTGACTTAAATTCTAATTTAATGCACATCATAGCTTCTCTTGCTTGTAGAAACCCAGAACTTCATGTTATTTTAGGAAAAGTGTATATTTTCTGAAACTATACAACAATACTGTTTTTAAACATGGGTAGTATAGCCCACTACCCAAATATATACTACACATTATTATTCTTTATATTTCTTGCAACTATAAAAAATAATTAAAAATTTTGCAGGAATGTGCACATTCTAACAAAGCAAATGCAACATAAGAGGCAGGTATGTAAACATCCCATTTTTGGATTCTACAGAGAGCACTGGTTACATCGGTACCCCATTTAAGTACCTTTACCAAAAAGGTCTAGCAGAAATAAGCCATATACACATAGTTTGCTAAGTGTATTTTATAGTGGAAAAAAGTTGGTCCATAACAGTAAATGCTCACCATTGATTCTCTGGCCTGTAGGTATTCAGGACACCATGGTTTTAGAAAAAGTATATATTTTCTGAAACTGCACAAGATACTGCTTTTAAAAATGTATGACATTGCTGCTACCCAAATGTTTTCTACCCATAATCATCCTTTACATTTCTTAGAACTATGCAACATGATGGAAATTTGCATCGTTTTCACACTTTAACAAACCAAATGTCTGGGTTTTTTTTTTTTTTTTAATGTCTATGTAACATACGATAGAGGTACACAAACACCACATTTGTGAATTCTGCCAAGAGTACCGGTTACAATGATGCCACATTTATGTACCTTTACCACAAAGATTTGGTTGAAATAGGCTCAAAATCTATAGGGTGCTACATGCATTTTAAAGGAGAAAATATAAATATAGGCCCACAGTGGGAAATACACAACATTGATTCTTTGGCTTGCAGGCATTTAGGACACCATAGTACCACTGAAAAAGTATATATTTTCTGAAACCGCACAAAATACTGTTTTTAAAAATGTATGACATTTCCCACCATCCAAATGTTTGCTACCCATAATCCTACTTTGCATTTGGTAGAACTATGCAAAATGATGGAAATTTGCATAGTTTTCACAATTTAACAAACCAGGGGCTAGATATTCAAAGGAGCTGTGCATTGTGCAACTGAAGTGCACCAGTGCAATTACAGAATTGCGCCCTGGAGCCATATTCAAAGAGCAGTAATGCCTAGCACAATTACAGGTGTGCCATTGCATGACAGTAATGTAAGCTGTGCAAGTATAGGAGGGCGTGACCATGAATATGCGGCGCAATGGCATAGTCAGCTGAAACACATGGCACAACTGTGGAGCAACTCACAGATTGCACTACACAAAGTTGAGCATAAATGAAGGAGTCTCAAACACACACACACACAGCAGAGGCACAAACCAGGAGAACTAATGCAATGGATGCAGCACCATTTCTAATGAAGCAGGTAATGGGGGGGGGGGTGATGAGGAGAGAGAGAAACAACAATGTGGCCGAGGAAGGGCCCATTGGTGGTATGCCCAACACAGACAGTACCATGCCTGGCTCACTTTCGAGGACTAGGGTAACACTGAAATAGTGAGCCGGTACTGTTTGAACAGGGTAATTCTGAGGCAGCCATGTGAGCTGTGCCATAATGAGCTGCAGGCACCCACCAGAAGGAGTCATGCCATGACAGTGGAGACCAAGGTGACATCTGTAATGTGCCTGCTCACCACGGGCCCCTTCTAGAAACCAGTGGGTGCCACCACTGGTATTTCACAGTCATCCACATCCCGCCTCCTCACCCAGGTCCTCAACACTCTGCTGCCACATGCTTTGGAGTACATAACATTTCCAAGCACACAGGCAGAGCATACAGCAAACTTGCAGGAATTCCACAGGGTGGCACACATGCCAGGCTTGATAGGGGCAATTGACTGCACCAATGTGGCCATACGTGCACCACCTGGCCTGAAAGGTGCTGTCTATGTGTACAGAAAGGGATACCACTCTGTCAGCTGTCAGGTAGTGTGCAATGCCACTGGGTGCATCATCAATGTGTGCGCCACACACCCTGGGAGTACACATGATGCATTTATATGGCACCACTCCATCCTGTGCCAGCAATTTGAGAATAAGGTGATCCCCACAGGGCACCTAGTTGGTGAGTAGGGCCTGGGAAGAGGTGAAACCAGCAGCAGTGCAGTACACCACACAAGCAGCAGGTTGGGGGGGAAGGGAGTGAGGACATTGCTAGGGGAGGGGACAGGACTGGAAAGGAGGATGGCAACAGTGCAGGGTAGCATGGGCTCAGGTGCCCAGGCATGCAGAACACAGATGGTGAGCCATGAATGGTGGCACAGCAGCCGTGCATGAGAGGCATTAGCCAGGACACACTGGGTGGCAGGTGGTGGCAGTGTGAACTGGAAGGGGGTCTGGAACTAGCAATGACAGGCAGTAACCATCACATGTGTCCTCCCCACAAGTGACAATGCGTTTCCCCTCCGACCCTGGCTGCTCACCCCCATACGGTGAGCAAGCAATGGTGTGGAGGAGAGATACAACGAGGCACATATCGCCACATGAAACATTATAGAGCATGTCTTTCGCATGTTCAAGATGTGGTTCCATTGCCTAGCCCTAGACAGATCCAGTGGTGCCACGTAGTACAGCCATGTGAAAGCCTGTGGCATATTCCTGGCCTGTTGTGTGCTGCACAACATGGCCATTGACCATGGGATACCTGTCCAGGTGGATGAGGGCAACAGTATTGATGATGATGATGAGGAAGACCAGCTGGATGGAGGTGTGCAGCCAGCCATGGAAAAGAAGGATCCCAGGCTGGCCGCACATGCCAGGAGGCACCATAGTTGAGGAGCACTTCAGAAACTGCAGGTGAGTACCGCACAGGGCAGTAGTGCATGTACAGTGCCACACACACACACGGACACACAGAGATGCATGCAGGGACACATGATCGCACACTGCACACACAGGTGGACACACACATGCACACCCACACCCCCATGGAGCAACAAAGACAGACACAACCACCCATGTGCCGTGTGCTGTATACCCTTGTGGATGATCAGAGGCAGGCACATGCATCAATACTACCACAGGGTGCACAGCAGGGCACAGAACACTATGTGGGACACACACACTACAGTGTAGCTAGGAAGTGGGAGACACACACAGCAGTACAACAACTCGTGGTATGGATCAGAGGGTATGTGCCAGCACAGAGACAATGCCAACACAGTGCTACACTCATCTTGCCCATGCCACATGGTCCAGCAGAAATGCCCACACACATGCTAGACATGATCCAGGCTACATGTGTGCCACAGCACACAAACCAGGCCAGGACCACACATGCATACTGCTGGCAACAGCAGCAGGAGACTGGACTGGGCAGCACACCCATCAGGACTACCGTATGGAACCATGGCCACATGGGTGGCCACACCCTGGCTGTGGGGTAGCCACAGAATGCTCAACAGCCACAGGTGGTGTCACAAACACATTTACACGGTAGAGGCCTGAGAATGTGACCGGGTCCTCATGGGTGTGTACATACCGGCAAACAGGCTACTGCAGGGTGTGGCAGGGATGGGTTTGGCTGTGGGTGTCATCAGCCTCAATGGGGTTGCAAGATGCCAAGTCCATGATGTAGACATAGCACTACAGGGAGTTCTGCATGCCTGGCTGAAACCAGTGGATGCCAGTGATTCAAAGCCCACAGCAATGGTCTCTGCAATGTGGTCCAGTGATGCAGTCATGGCCTCTCGCAGTTGCCAAACCTTACCAATCAGATGTGCAAGCCCAATGTCCCCTTGCTCAGCCAGATAACACACTTCAACCTGCTGCGCATGCCCTGACCATTGCCTGGTTGCTCACGGAAACCTGCAGCAGCATGGTGTGCCCATCCAGCCTGTCAGTGCCAGGCATATCATGGTGCTGGTGCTGACAGGCTGGAGGGATGGTGGTATGCCATGCAACATCCCTTGCCTGTGAACATGCGTGGGAGACTGCACATGTTGTGGGGACAGAATGCAGGCACCAATGGTGGCCCCTGGGGATTACTGCACAGTGTCCACTGCAAGCCGTTGCAGTATGGCAGCAGCCTGCTGGACCTGCCCAGTGGCACCAGTGTCCACACCTACTCCCTGTCCCTGGCCAGCACTTGCAGCAGTGCCACATGCCACCGAGCAGGCAAGGGGGGGTTCTGGGCGTTCGCTGGACCACCAGGGCTACCTGCTGCTGCCTGTATGAAGACCAGACCCCTAGGAAGGGTGTCGATACCGGTGCAACCCAGGATCAGGGTGAGGTCATCAGCGCTGTCATAGGCATCATCACCAGTAGGTTGTCTGGGAGAAGGAGGCCAGCCAGTGGATCCTCATCCTCCAGTCCAAGGAACTCCACCAGTCCCACACCGGTACGGCACCCCCTGTCTGTGGCTACAATGCCGGTTGATGTTGATGGCACTGTATCATCATGTGCCGCGTTCCCGGTCTCATCCTGCACAGCTCCCCTTAGGCATGATGGAGCTGAAAGACAAAATGGGTAGTGTTAATGGTGTTGTGGTTGTAATGCATGTAGTCAGGTGTACTGTGCAATGGCTACATGTGTGCCATAAGAATGCCAGACCTCACCTGCACGTGGTGTGGTGGCACCGCATGACATGCCTGGCAAAACACATGCATGACACAGGACTGGTGGCTGCAAGTGTGCATGCACACAGCAGTATGCTGCACATGCACATGTATGACTGGCATCCCCCCCAAACACCACACATGTGCATTCCCTGTGCAGTGTACTGTGCTGCTGACAGTGACAACTGTGTCCATGCAGGTGCCACACCGCAGCACCCATACAGCTGATAGGCGTACCGGGTGATGTGCACCACCTAGACCCTGCACATCTCTACCACCACATGACCTATGCTGCTGCCACACTGCACTCAGAGGGCCATGTTTGTGCATGGTGTGGCCATGCAGGCCATGCACCACAGCATAACACATTGGGTACAGGGTTTCCACAACCCTGCGCTGTACTAGGCACACTGGTGGCATGCACACACTGCTCCCCCCCCCCACTGTCATACTCATAGTGCCATGATGGGCTACCTCCCGTCTGGAAGACTCCCCACCGGAACACCTTCAATGGCTACCCAGCTGATGGTGGCCACCACCAGCTTCTCCACTGACAGGACAGGTTCTGAGGATGGTCCACCACACGTCCTATTGCATGATGCCCTGATGGCAGCTATCTTCTCCTTTATACACCTCCTGTCTATGGCCATCTTTTTCTTGCACTTTTGTGCACTGTAGTTGTGATGGCCATGGGCGTTGACGTATGTCGCCACCTCATCCGACCCATTGGCCCATTCCTGTGTGGTTCTTTTGGCCTCACTCAGGAGGTCCTCCATCTCCAGGTAGGCCTCAGACAGGGCCTGCTTCTCATCCCTGCTGAAATTCGGCCTGCACTTCCTAGCAGGCACCTGCTCCTCAGCACCCTCTGATTCCAACATGATGTGTCCAGTGAACAGTAATGGTGCACCGATAATTAGCATGGTAGCATTCCCTGCAACAGTGCAGCACTGGAATGTAGTAGTGCAATAACATTGACATTTCACAGTGTGAACAATCTTACCTGAAAGGCTGCAACACCTGTTAGTGACCAGTGCTGTATGGGGTCACTTTTGTGGCTCAACTCATGCAAATGAGCTCATGAGCAACCAGTAATGAGATGCTAATATGAGCACTTGTGCCTGGCATTGGCTCATGAGGCTATTTGCATAATCTGGCTGAATTTTGCAGAAATGCTCCATACACAATGGACAGAGTCATGAGCAACATGATTGCACCAGAGCAATTCACAGGTGCAGTTTTAGTGCATGCGCACTGCACAGTACCGCAATTGCCATGCATGCAGGCAGCTGTGCAGTGTCTGTGTCTGCATATCACACAGCCAACTGTGCTGCGCATGCATGTCCTATCGTGCATGCGTCCATGAGTGCATGACACGCATGCGGCAGGGATTCTCAGTCTATGCCTATCATCCACCTGGCCTTGCAGCACCATTGCCATGGTCCGCGCATGTGCAGACAATGCACCATTGGCATGCAGCATGTGTGGCAACGCATGCCCTCCACAAGACGATGTATACGCACACCTGCATGTACATGGGTCACAGATATGACCCCAGTCTCCCACCCGCACTTCCGGCTTTGTGCATGTGCATTACTGCATGATAAGCCACAATTTTGCATGTCTATCATGCAGTTTTGTGCTGCGTGATGGTGTGCTGTGTGTTCCTGTTGCGTAACAGGCACAGCAGTGTTATGTGTATAACTTTCAGGCACCACATTGCTCAGTCAGGCCGGTGTACTGCACAGTGAGCATGGCACATGCTGGGGCACTCAGACGTCAGGGTCAGGAACTGGAGTGAGGTGGAGATGATGAACCTGGTGGCAGTGGTGGTCCCATTAGAGGACCAATTGTTTGGTGCAGGAGACTTGCAGAAAGCATGGTCCCAGGTGTGGGCATGTGTGGATGAGGTTCTGGAGAGGCGCATTGGTGTGCCCGGATGGCAGAACAGTGCTGCCACCATTATGAAGATTTGCAGCGCCATGATCCAGAGCAGCTACAGAGACAGCAGGACCATGCCGACCGTGGTTCTGTCCCACAACCAGGTACCTGTGTCCGGGCATGGTGCATGCTGCCTCTGTCCAGGCATTGAGCAGTAGGGTGTGCAGATGGTACACGTGTACCTGCACACAGGCAGGACAGCCCTGTTAGGGTGTGTGGGTACTGTGGTGTGGTGGCACTGTGCTCTGTGTGACACTGTGTTGCACCGTGCCAGTGGCCTCAACAGTGGGTCCATCTTGTTGGCCAGGGTCACTGCATGGTGCTCTACGTCATGGTGTGCCATGACCAGCCTGCATGGGTGGGGGGATGGGTGTCTGTTGATGGCATGCCTCTCATGGTCCTTTCTGTTATTGTTTCCTTCTCAGGGCTGGAGGCGTGCAGGCGGGCCAGGGCTGAGGCTGATAGGCAAGGAAGGTGACCAGTCGATGATGCTGTGGATGGACCAGCGGGACAGGTGGCAGGTGAGTGTGTGCAGTATGCATTTAACAGCAGTTGCTGGGGATGGGTATTGGGGGGCCAGTACACATAGCAGGGCAATGCTGCCATGCAGTGCTGTGGTGCATGCTGGCTCACTGCCACTGTTGCCTGTGTTGGTTGGCAGCTTGTGGTGTTCCCATCATGATCGTGGCATCTCTGTGGTGGTAATCTGTTGCTGTCACTGGTGGTGGCTGTGTATGGCCCACAGTGCACTCATGCTGTTGCTGCCCAGCTGGCTCTTGTGTTGCTCATGGGAGCATCTGTGCACAGCCAACAGTGCATGGTACTCTATGGTGAGGCACTCAGTCCATGTGTGACACAGTGTCCTGGGCTGCTGTGGGTGTCCACTGTGCATATGCTGTTGATGGCATTGTCCATTGGAGGGCCCCGCCACTGTCCCCCTGCACACAAAGCCCTGGGGGTGGGGTGGGGGCCGTTTGCTGTGTGGGACCTATCACTTAGTGGCTGTTCTGTGTTTCCATTGCATAGGTCGTCCAGGGCCAGGGAGTGGTTGTCAAGCTATTGTTGTCCTGGGAGGTGGCATGCTGCAGCTACAGCATCTACCCATACACATGATATCCCGAATGGCACTTCACATCCGCCTGACCAAGAGGCATCTGAAAGTGACAAGGGAGCTGGTGGTGGAGGTGGGATCTATGTGACAATGGAGATCGTCCTAGGGTGACAGCACAACGTTAAAAAAATATTTTGGGATGTGCTCCCTGGCACACAGCAAAACAGCTCCACGAAGTTGGGATATTCCGTTCCTCCTACTTAAGGATTCTCAACACCGGAGGGTGGTGCAAACACGGAAAAAATACAAATTTGGGCTGGGCACAACAAAAAGTACCTGAACCCAGACCTGAACCCAGCACCATTCCCACCGTAGCCCTGAACCCACCCACCACACCACATAAGCAACTCAGCAGCTCACCACCGTGCCACGCCTTACAACCCCTCTGTCCTCTCCCACCCCACGCTCGTGTGATCGCTCCCCCCCCCCCACACGTAGGCATGTAGCAACTGGATGTCACTATTTCATGCAATCTCCCATCCGGTTGCCCTATGTATGACATAGCCAGCCTGGTGGCGCTGAGGGTTGGGGCACTGGCTACCACACCTTGTGACATGTCAGCGACCCGGGTTTGGGTGCTGACTCGGGAGCCAGGGGTTGGTCAGGGAGGAAAAGGATTGAGCATCCATCTGACTGCTCTCCTCTCCTGCGAGGAAGAGAGGTCTGTGTCCCGTAGTGTTAGTGGCTCCTAGTGGAGATCAGGGGCACAGCAGCTGGGGACCATGTAACTTTGGGGCAATGTCAGGTGGCTGTCCTGTGGCATGGGCAGGATCGTCCATGTCTCATGCTGAATGGCACTGCACATCCTGTGTCGGGGGTAGGAGCGAACAAAGGAAAAATTCCTGATGATGACGAAGCAAAGGAGGAACTATGTGGTCATGCCCAATGCTGGTCCGAACCTGATACAGACCCTCCATGATCCCTACCTCTCTTGATGGGCCTGGAAGAGGGGGGGTCCATAGTACTCGATTTCCCTGTCGGGCAAGGGTTCAGGTGGGCAGTGGAGGCATGAGACCCCACGGATCCTCTGGAGAGATGCCTCGGAGCTAACGTAAGGAGGAAAAAGAGTCTACAAAACAAAAAGTATGACATTGCTTGCTATCCAGATGTTTGCCACCCATAATCCTTCTTTACATTTGGTAGAACTGTGCAAAATGATAGAAATTCGCATTGTTTTCATTTAGCAAACCAAATGTCTATGTAACATAGGAGGAAGGTACACCAATACCACATTTGTGGATTCTGCTGAGAATACCTGTTAGAATGGTGCCACATTTATGTACCTTTACCACAAAGATTTGGTGGAAATAAGCTCGAAGCCTATAGGATGCTAAGTATATTTTAAAGGGTGAAAATTTAGGCCCACTATGGAAAATCCAAAGCACTGATTCTCTGGCCTGTGAACATTAAAGACACCACGGTACCATAAGAAAAGTATATATTTTCTGAAACCGCACAAAATACTATTTTTAAAAATGTATGACATTGCCCACTATCCAAATGTTTGCTACCCATAATCCCCCTTTACATTGATAGAACTATGCAAAATTATGGAAATTCGCAGTTTTCACAGTTCAGCAAATCAAATGTTTATGTAACATGGGATGGAGGTACACAAATACCACATTTGTGGGTTCTGCAGTGAGTGCCAGTTACAATGATACCACATTTATGTACTTTTACTACAAAGATTTGGTTGAAATAGGCTCAAAAGATAGGGTGCTACGGAAGGGGAAATTTAGGCCCACAAAAGAAAATCCACAGCACTGATTCTCTGGCCTGTAAACATTCAGGACACCATGGTACTATAGAAAATGTATATATTTTCTGAAATTGCACAATATACTGTTTTTAAAAATGTATGACATTGTCCACTATACAAATGTTTGCTACCCATAATCCTCCTTTACATTCAGTAGAACTATGCAAAGTGATGGAAATTTGCACAGTTTTTACAATTTAGCAAATCAAATATCTATGCAACATAGGATGAAGGTACACAAACACCATATTTGTGGGTTCTGCTGAGAGCACTGGTTACAATGATGCCACACTTATGTACCTTTACCACAAAGGTTTGGTTGAAATTGGCTCAAAAACTGTAGGGTGCTAGGTATATTTTAAAGAGGAAAATTTAGGCCAGCAATGGAAAACCCACAGCATTGATCTCAAGACACCATGAAGCCATAACAAAAATATATATTTTCTGAAACTGCATAAAATACTTGTTTTAATCATGTGTAAGACTGCCTGCTACCGAAGTATGTGCTACCCATAATCCTCTACATTTGGTAAGACTGAAAAATAATGACATTTTGCATAATTCTCACATTTTAGCAGCCAGCTATCTAAGTTAAGTAGTAATAATAGTAATAAAGCTTTATTTTTATGGTGCCTTTCCAGAACCAAGGCGCCTCATAGTTTAAAACATTGCAAATCAACATGCTTAATTTAAATACAAAAGTATGCAATTAAAATAAAACAAAAAACAAATAAATCAGTCACCAAAAGCATAATATCAAAGATAAGTTTTCAGACCTCTTTTAAATCCCTCCACAGCTGCACACTCTCATAACTGGTGGGGTAGAGAGTTCCAAAGAGAGGGGGCCACATCCATAAAAGCCTGGGCCCCAGATGATTTTAAACATACTCTAGGAATCTCTAGCAACCCCTCGCCAGCTGAGCAAAGTGATCGCCCAGGACGGTAGAGAACCAAAAGCTCTTTCAGGTAGTCAGAGCCAAGTCCATATAGGTCTTTTTAAGTCAGAAGACTGACTTTAAAGGTGATCTGCCATTGTACCGGCAGCCAGTGCAGACCACACAGCACTGGAGAAATATGGCAGGACCTAGAGGTTCCCGTCAAGAGCCATGCTGCTGCGTTCTGCACTAGCTGCAAATGGCAGATTTCTACCCCAGAAAGCCTTAGGTAAAGGGAGTTGCAATAATCCAAGCTCAAGGACACAAAGGTGTGGACCAACATAAGAAGGTCACCTGATGGAACAAGGTGCTTAATCCTGGAGATATTCCTAAAATGGTAAAAGGAAGTTTTGATGACGGCCGACACCTGCGCATGTAGTGTCCGCCCTCTGTCAAAAATTACCCCCAGGTTTCGCACCTGTTCAGAGGCCAGAAGAGATAAAGCCCCGAGAAAAAGCCATGAGGGTGAATCACCCCCGACCCCCCTTATCCAGTGACCTGGGTCCACCACCAGTACTTCAGTCCTTCCCGAGTTCAACTTCAAGCAGCTCGAATCCATCCACTCCTGGATTTCTATGAGGTAGTTATTAAAGACTGAGAGAGCTCCATCCTGGTCAGGTGCAAAAGAAAGGTAGAGCTGGGTATCATCAGCATAGCAGTGAAACTTCAGTCCATACCTCCTTACAATGTCTCCAAGGGGCAGCATGTACACTGCGAACAACATGAGGACAACACTGATCCCTGAGCAACCCCACATGATAGAGGGATTGGGTCCAAGGAATAAAGCCCTGACACCACCCTCTGAGTTCTTCTGGTGAGGTAAGATGTAAACCAGCTGAGGACTGCACCTAACAGGCTGCAGATGAACCTCAGATGATCGAGAAGAACCCCATGGTCCACAGTGTCAAACGTTGAAGAGAGATCCAGAAGAACCAAGATGGAATGGTTTTCTGTTCTCTCGCCATCAGGAGATCATTGAACACCCAAACCAGTGCTGTCTCAGTACTATGCCTCTTTTGAAAACCAGACTGGAGAGGTTCATAAATGTCATGAATAGTTAAATGGTTCTCCAACTGAGCAGCTACCACCTTCTCAACCACCTTCCCTAAAGAGGGAAGGTTAGAGATTGGTCTATAGTTCGTGTGGCAGTTTGGATCCAAGGAAGCTTTCTTCAGGAGAGGCGTTACCACCGCCTCCTTTAGGGAGCTAGAAAACCCACCAATTTCCAAGGAGCACCAAACTATCCACGCAAGGACTGGACCGATGGAGTCAGTGCAACCCAAAATAAGGGAAGTTGGTCCTGGGTCCAAATTACAGCATGTGGGATGCATGCTCTGGGCAATCCTCATGACATCCATGAACTCCAGGTGGTCAAAGGCACTCCAGGAAAGCTGAAGGCCAGTGACCAAGCACTGATCAGAAGCAGAGTGTGCTGATCAGATAGCTGCCCTGATGTCAGCCACCTTAGTTGCAAAGAATAGAGCAAGTTCATCGCACTCTATTTGCAAAAACACTTTCTGGACTTGCAGACAGGCTGGGTTGCAGTCTGACCACAGTTCGGAAAACCTGAGCTTGTCGATTCTGAGTGGCTGCAATCCCCCCGGACAGGAACTCTGCCTTCTTATGGGTGATTGTGGATTGAAAGGATTGATAATGGTCCATCAATCTAATCTAAGTAGGATGCTGGTATATGATTTTTTTTTTATTCTAGAGAAAGTACTGCTTAGAGTGGTACCAAATGTATGTCCCTTTACCACAGAGTCTAGCAGAAATAAGCACAAAACACATTGGTTGCTAAATGTATTTCAGATTCCTTGTATGTACAGTAATAGCAGGTTTGGAGTATTTTGTACCATGGGTCCTTTAGTGGAGGTACAAGTTTGTGGTTTGTGTCTCTCCTTTCAGCAGCTCCCCATGACAGGGGCAAGCCTTCGCTTCCCTGGCTCAATTTCTCCCCCAGAACAAGAGATACGGTCACCAACCGACCAATCGGAACTCGGGCGCCTCCAAGGGAATAGCCCCAGATGGCCCAGAGATATGAATTTTGAACTGGGCTTCTTTCCACCTTAAAGACTCAGCTCTGTCCCTGATGTTTCTTCCCAGGCCACCATTACATTTGCTTTTGTCCTGCCCTTAGCTGTCCCTGAAGCCTCTTTATTGGACCCCTGCTGCGCTATTCACAGTGCCCTTCCCCCTCATAGCAGGTTATGGTGCTCTCTCTATCTGCCTTTATATAGCACCTCCCCTTGTCACTATGGCATACAGAGCTATCATCATTGTATCATTCTTTTGTTGTGCACCCATTGTCCTTCGCATGAACGATGCTTATGGACCCTGTCTGTTCTTCACCCCTACGGCTTCAGCTAGCCCCACCCCCTACCGGGGTACCTTGTTCATTCTGGTGGTTTCCTCTTCACTAGTTTACACCCATTTATTTTCCCATCAATACCTCCCACACCCCTCTCCTCTGTCTCTCAGCGTGCTCTCTCTTATAACCATAAAATCCCACTCTGCCTACACACATATCAGTAGGTTGAAGCCTCCTCTGTCCACCTCCAAAAAGTGGGGAAAAAGGAACAAAGTTCTTAGGTCCCTCTTGAGTTTCCTAAAGAAATCTTTACTCCTGCTCCTTCTATGTTCGGGAAATGTGGAACTAAACCTAGGGCCATCCAACTTGCTCACCTCACCTTCCAAATTTGTGGCAGCTTCAGATCTTAAGGTAATGTTGGTTAATATCCAAAGCCTGCCTAAGAAAATTGACCAGCTACAAGCATGGGCTCTACATACCGAGCCTGATCTTATTATTATTATTACAGAATCCTGGCTAAAAAAATCTAACTTGGACCAACAAGTTACCCTTCTAGGCTATAAGTTGATTAGGGCTGACGGGGGACTAGGGGCCGGGAGTAGTTATTTACACCAAATCCAAGTTCACAGTTAGTGATGTTCAGTGTAACTTGAAACGAAAGGAATAGAAATTGTCTCCCTAAAGCTACATCTTCCCTCCACGGAATGCATTACTGTCATCGGTTGCTATAGGTCCCCTAGAGGCAGAACTGACCTCATAAATATCCTCAGATCGCGAACAGGTGCTGCCAACACCGAAGTATTAATCCTTGGGGATTTCAATATGGTCTGGCTATCACACAAATCACACAGGCTGAAGTCCCTCTGTGATGAACATGGTCTTACCCAATTAGTATCGGAACCTACAAGGGCCAACATGATACATTTAGCTAATAGCTTTATTCTTGATATTATATTATCTTCCCAGCCCCATAAAATCCCTCATTCAGCAGTATTTGATAATGATATGAGTGACCATGGTATTGTAGTCTGTACAAGATTACAAACCAAAATTCGCCACCAGCCTAAAATCATAATTAAATGCTCATTCCAGAAGTTTAGTGTGCCGAACTATCTCTATGACATTAACCAGGTTAGATGGCAAAACCTTTATCTCTCTAAAACCCCTGATGAGGCGGCCGTGGTCTTAAATGATGCTCTCAACACCCTAGCAAATAAACATGCACCATTTATTAAGGCCAGAACACGAAACATCTCACACCCCTGGTTCACTGCCGAGTTGAAGGACGCTCTCTCTGCCCGTGATAAATTATGGGCTATGGCTAGATACACCAAAACTCAGTGGATTGGCAGGCTTTTACAACTGCCAGTAATGGCTGCATGAAACAAATTTGCACTGCCAAAGCCAGCTTTTATGTTTCCACTCTCGAGCAGGCTAAGGGGATCACCAAAAAATCTGGAGGATCCTCAAGTCTATTGAAGGGTGGCCGGTGGCCCCCTCCCTACCAACCAAAATCATCAAAAATGATATATCTGTGGAAAACAGTTTCCATATCCTTGAAGAATGTAACTCTCACTTTGCCACTGCTGGCCTTTAGTTTGACACATCCCCGTATTCCTCATGTGCTTTTAGCCAGGGCAGCACAAATTATATCTCCTAAGAAATGAGCCACCCCTTTCAGCTGCACCCCATTAACTTTAAAGACGTTGAAGACTCCCTCAGGAACCTAGATACCAAGAAAAGTGCTGGGGACGACAGAATCAAACATTTTTTCCTAAAACTCGGGTTCACCTACTTTATGGCCCCAATCTTACATATTTTCAACCTCTCTATTTCTTCTTCTATTGTACCGTCACGCTGGAAATCAGTCCGCATCCTCCCCCTAATTAAATATGGGGACCCATGTGATTTAAATAATTACAGACCCATTTCCATCTTACCTATCCTCTCTAAAGTCTTCAAAAAGCTGATCTACGTGCAATTAAAGCATCACTTAGAAACCTATTCACTCCTGAACCCAACCCAATCTGGTTTCCGCTCCAACCACAGTACTATCACTACCTTGGCCAAAGTAACCAACGACTGGATCTCAGCTATGGATTCCAAGAAGTTTACAGGTGCTGTCTCCTTAGACTTCAGCAAAGCTTTCAACACCATAGAACACAACCATATCAAATTCAGCCTTGCTAAAATCGGTGCCACACTTCCTACCATTCAGTGGTTTAACAGTTACCTTTCCGGAAGGATACAAAAAATCAAAGCTGATAGCCTGTTCTCCCCTCCCATGCCAATTACTAGGGGAGTCCCACAAGGCTCCATCTTAGGTCCCATCTTATTCTCTCTATACATTAATGACCTCGACCACCACATATCCAACTCTAAACTGCATTTCTTCGCTGATGATACAGTCCTCTATACTTCTGATGCCTCACTACTAAAGGTCAGAGACGACCTCCAAGCTGACTTTGCCCAACTTGAATCCAATCTCATAAATGCTAAACTCCTCCTAAATGCTAAGAAAACCAAAGCTATGATCTTTTCTCCAAAACATCTCCCCCCGTACTTGTCACTTTGCAGAATGACTTCATAGTAACCTCCCTAGGTAGTCACCCCCAAATTCAAATACCTTGGGTTTTGGTTAGATAGCAAGCTTGCATTCTCTGAACATCTGGATGACCTAATAAAAAAGACAAAAAATAAGGCTAGGCTTCCTTTACCGCAACAGGCCTCTCTTTCCAGTCGCGGTCAGAACTAGGCTTGTCCAAGCCACATTCCTCCCATTATTAGACTATGGGGACATAATATATAACTCTTCTGCAACTTCAAAACTTAATAAACTGGACATTATCTATCACCATGCGCTGTGCTTCATTACGAATTCCCCTTACCGGACACATCATTGTGACCTGTACTCAGTGGTAGGTTGGACATCCCTTAACACTAGATGCATATTCCATGCCAGTACATGGACTCTAAAGCTTCTCCTTAACAAGCTGCTGAGCTGCCTAACTTCCATCATCTATACCTGCCACAGTACATATGCACTCAGGAAATTGGATTTCATCTTCCTGGATGTCCCCAAGACCCGCGCACCCCCAATGGGAAGCATGCCTTCTCCATTGCTCTACCAGTAATCTGGAATCGGCTACAATCTTCACTGAAACTATCTAAGTTAGTCTCTGTCAGGCTCTTCAAAAATGTAATTACAGGAAAAATAAAAGGTGTTTGTAGTTGTCATTAAAATTATTTTTTCTATGACTGTTTAGCCTATTGTTAGACATAGGGTCCATATGGACTGTTTCCGAACTTTGTGTATGAGTATAATGACATTCTCTATGATATATAGTATAATGCCTGTACACCTGCTACTCATGAACCTTATCAGCACTTGTAATCTTGTTGTGTGCTATTACTATAGCCTTCTGTTAGTCTTCTAGTAGATGATTTACAGGACCTCCTTGTGAATGAGCCTGCTCAATGGAGTTTTTTCCTGCAATAAACTTGAACTTGAACTAGTACTCCAAAAGAAGCCCAACATATTATGAGTTTGTACTTAAAAAATGAGACAGCCAGATAATTAGGTAGAAACGGGCCAAAATATTGCATTTTATTCAGTATTTTTAGCTGTGGAACTTAATTTAATGGAGACTTATAAATAGCAAACATTTGGGGCAGGAGTCTTTCTCAGACATCCTTAAAGTCTTTATTTTGTAATCTTTGAAGTAATATATATTGTTCCCTGGTTAACACAGTGCATTGAATTTTATGGAGGTGGGAAATGCAGGCAGGGAGGGGCTGTATGACAAAGTTTTCAACAATGGCATAGGTGTGGACAGAATGCCATGGTAAGAGTGCATGTATTTCACACCTGCATTATCAAAATAATCTGATCAGAATCAGAAATAAGGTGAGTTTGCCTATGAAATGCAAAATAAAATTGTATACCATAGCCTAAGATTGCTTTAATAAAGAGCTGAGTATAAAGCTTAGAGGTTAGTGTAATGCACCGTGGCTGAGCTTGATACAACCTTGGGTTTGATTCTCACCACCTTCACTTGCATACTGTGTTACCCTAAGCAATTCACTTAATTTCTCCAGTGTTCTCAGGTTGCCCCTACAAATAGGCATTGCGCCTAGTGGGCCTTACCAGGTTACCATAAGAATATAAAAAAACATTTGTCAGTGCTGGGATAACAACCTCTCCCAAAATGTTTCTAACCTTAATCAACTAATCTTGTTCAAGGTCAGTTGGCATTCATCTGTATCCCCGGGTCATGCCTGAAATAAGGCAAGATTTTTCTAGTGCACTTACCCAGTCAACAAAAACTAAATAAAATAAATAAAAATAAATAAATAACCTAGTGACTGCTTTTGCCTTGTCATCCTAGGCAGGATGAATATTTGTACCTATCAGTCATTCCAGTAAATGAGCTTGGTGTGGTATTTCTCAAAACAGTCCTCTAGGCACAGCCTGGGTGCTCTGTAGGGTATTGTGGGCAGTAATATCTTGAGTCTCTCCTGAAGCCTTTTTTGTAGCAGACTCTGCATCTCCTGTGGGGTCTAGCCTAGCTTTTTACAGGTGACAGAGTTCTGCAGAAATGACTTTCAGTTGGTTTGGCTACACCTTCCTTTCTTTCTATTTTTGGTACTGTATTTCTGTTGAATCAAACAGGATACTTGAAATGACATCAGTTTGGAAATCTAGGAAGGATTTTAAATGACCAGATGACTTTGCCCAATACAGAATAAAAACACTGTACATAGTCAGTTGAAACAGGTGAATGGCTAATTTCTTGTACCAAGCCATGTTTTTTCGAATGGCATCATAGGGCTCAAGCATCTGGTTTGTTTTGTACACACCTTCCATGTGTTTGTTATAATCTAGGCTACACTAAGGCTTGCTTATCAATTTGTCCTGACCACACATTGGAACTGCTGCTGTAGATTCACCATGAATTGTATTCAGGACGTACACATTTTTTTATCTGCAAATTTTATAGTCAGCAGTTCACCACAGCAGACAGCACTGGTTTCACCACGTTTTTGCTTTCTTGCTACCAACTCTTGGGGAAACCCCTGCCTTTTGGATCTGATAGTGCCACAAGCTACTGTAGCAAACTTATACAGGATATTAAAGAGAGGAATCCCAGTATAGAAGTTATCTATGTAGAGGCTGTAGCAGAGTCCAGCAAGGGAAGAATTAGATCCAGCAAAATGTTCTCATTTGTTTTCAGACATGGGGGGCAGCCTGCAACATCCTGTGTGGCATCCTTTCCTGTGTAAATTATGAAACAGTATGTGTACTGTACCTGGTGGAACTTTTACGAAGTCTGTACAATTTAATTCCATATCATGCATGTTTCAGAGGAAGGTATTGTTTAAATATTATTCTTCCTTTAAACAGCAGAAGGGACACATCCACTGACATTTTGGGATGGGGTGTACACCTCAGAAAACATTTTAAAAAGATGATCAATAATAGGCCGTAATTTAAAAAGCCTGTCATTCTCTGGATGGTCCCTTGGCAATGCCTTAGTGTTGTCACTGTAGTGCATAAGTCTCAGCGGAAGCTGAAGTCAGTTCCTGCCCATTTTAACTGGAAATAGAGGGGTAGAATGAGCAGGGTGGGTGGACCAGTACATGCTGATGCTGGGCTTTTTCACAGTCCCCATTAACAGTGTCTAATCCCAGAACCTTTTAATTTCCTCTACATTTGTGGGAGTCTATTGGCAAACCCTTGCGTGTGGTTTTAGCTTGTTCCCATATTGAGCCCAAAACTGATCTGCATATACATTTGTTTGAGCCACTATATGAGATAGTATTTCATAACTAAACAAGCATTTGTCAATGCTGAATGTTTGCTTGCTGGTATTAGCATTGGAAATGCAGGAGTTAGACAGATGCAGAATAGGAATGGCAGTGAAGTATTTAACTTCACGCCAACTGCACTTCCATGCCGCAGAGATGGACAGGCATTGAAGTGTACCTTTGGGTCATTGCCCATAACGCTCATGCCATTTCATCTCACCTTATCTTGCAGACATTGACAAGTCTTGAGGTGTGCCTAAGGGTGTTCAACTTTACAGTCATCCCATTCCATAAGGACATATGCTGAAATGGGTGTAGTATAGGAGAATGGGTGAACTCTGGGGCCAAAGAATCCAAGGCACACCTTGATGCTTGTCACTGGCTGCAGGGTGGAAAGGCATGAGCATTGCAGCCGGCAATCCAGAGGCACACCCCTGACGCCTGTCAGTCTGTACAGAGTGGGACGTTATGGTTAGAAACCTTAATGCCCTGGGTGTTTGTTGGTATTTGCACTACAAATTTTCAACATGGCCTTTTTGTGACCCCCACCTCATGAAAGCAATTGGGATGTCTGCTTATGAGCAGTGGAACTGTGATTTTGTTAATCTGTCCCGAATGTTGATTTCCCACAGCGACCCCGCCATTACGTGCCAGATGTGAGAAAACAAAGCTCAGGCAAGATGTCAAAAATGACAGCTGTACCATTCATAAAGAGGTGTGAAGAGATGGCAATGATGAAAATCTGGAGTGAAAATATTAAAAATTCTCGAACTTACGAGCGAACGTGGAAACTGCACAATGCATTCTCTTAACACAGTCATTTCATGGAATTATTTCACCAAATTTTCAACATAGGCATTTTGTGACCTCTGCTCATGAACAGTGTCACTATGATTTTCTTAATCTTCCCAAATGTTGATTTCCCACAGCCACCTTTCCATTGTGTGCCAGATGTGCAAAAACACATTTCAGGCAGGATGTGAAAAATGACAGCTGTACTCTTCATAAGGAGGTGTGAAAAAATGGCAATGTTGAAAATCTGGAGTGAAAATATTACAAATTCTCAAAGTTACGAGTGTGTGTGGAAACTGCGCAATGCACACTCATAACATAGTCATTTTCTGGACTTTTGTCACTAAATTTGTAACATAGGCTTTTTGGGAGCCCACCTCATGAACAGTGACACTGTTGTTTTGTTAATTGGTCCCAAAAGGTGATTCCATGCAGTGACAGCGAAATCACCTTTCGGGACCGAATAACCAGATGACAGTGACTGAATTCATATGGTGGGGTCCCAAGAATCCCATGTTGAAAATTTAGTGCCAAAATTCACAAAAATGGCCTAGATATCCACCTAAGTTGAAAAAAAAAACCACTTATGCCATTATACAGATTACCGGCATTTCTTCAGTTCGCGGTCGGCTTTGAAGAGTGCAGATGTGTTCCCGCTCCATCAAAGATCACTGTGCCAGGCTCCGGAGGTAAGTATGGGGTGAGGGGAGGGTGTGGAGAGGTCAGGTGAGCAGAGGGAGCATGCGGGTTGGGGGAGGAGGCACTGGAGACGAGGGATGGCTTTCTGATTTTTTTACAGGTTAAAAAAAGACATCACAGGATTTTTTTTTTCATTTACAGGGACAATGTGTGCCCCTGGGTGTTTGTTGAGGGGCACCCAGAGCTAACGGGGATTGGGTACTCCATCGGCATATACAATGTTTCTGTGTTTGGGGGGGCGTATGAGCTGAGGGGGACTGGGCACCCCCTTGGTACACTACGAATGGGGTGGGACACTATGCCAATGGGGATTGTGCTCTCCCATTGGCAAATGAACTAGCATGCTGAAAGAGGGGAATTGGGCACCCCCATCAGTTTTCATGGGGACTGTGAGAGGCAGACGGTGACTGCTGCCACCATGTTTACTGAAATGTTACACCAGGCAAGGCACTGCTCTGCAATGATGGGTCACTCCCTCATTGCAGCAGCGAATTCATTTCAAGTTGGTGGCACGCTTGCTGAACTAGTATCAGCAGCAGCATGCCGCTGCATTGGGTAAAGAGGACCAAGTCCAAAAATGCAGTGGTGGTACTAGCCACCACAGTGCCGCACCTCCAAAACTCACTTCTTCCCTAAGCTGCCACATAATGTTTCTTACGCATGCACACAAGCAAACATAAAAATAACTGAAAATATTCTATGGGGGAAAATTCCTTTGTGTCAGCATGGACACTTGCATTACCAGTAAATGGTGAAACACATGGTTTTTCCATATTTGGGAGATTCCATTGGTAATCTGGAGTATTACCACTGTTGTCCCTGCTGAAGCCTGTAGCTAGCACTAGAACAGTAGCCTCAGAGTCAGGCATTGCCAAGGGATCAGATTCATTTGAGAAAGTAGCACTACAAAGGGGTAAGGGCTCATACTTTAGGAAGGTGTCAGGCTCAGCTAGTGCATCATGTTCAAGCCAAGTGTCTCCCATGGGTAAGTTGCAAGACTTGGGTAGAGTGTCAGGCTGAGATAACGTGTCAGGCTGAGGTAACTTGTCAGGCTGAAGCAACATGTCAGGCACGGCCAGAGTGTCAGGCTCAGGCAATGTGTCAGGCTCAGGCAATGTGTCAGGCTCTAGCAACGTGTCAGGCTTGGCCAGAGTGTCAGGTTTGAGCAGGGCATCAGGCTCAGATGGGGAATCATGCACAGGCAGAGAATAAAACTTGGCGAGGGAGTCATGCTCAAGCAAGGTAACTGTTGTGGGCAGAGTTTCAGGCTTGGGTAGTGTGTGAGTGTCAGGCAACTGCTTGCACTTTAGCTTACACTTTTTTGTTGCGGTTCTTGCCTAGGCTGGGGCTTTAATTTAGGCTGAGGCAGATGTTTGCACTTTTTTTGTGCTTTTTGCACTTACCCTCATCCTGTGTTGCAGGCACCATATTACGAGAAAAAGGAAGCTCCAAGGAGGCCTGCTGATCAGGCAGTATTGGAGGCTCAAGCATGGTTAGGCTGGAGCTGATGCCCGTGTTTTTGTTTTCATGAGTGCCATGAATTGCAGGCTCAAAATGAGCTTCTTGTTCAGGGAGAATCTCGAGCTCTGGCAATTCCTTGGGTGTTTTTTTCTGTTTTTTGCACTTGACCTGAATTGTAGATGCAGGCTCAGTTAGCAATTCCTTTTCAGGCTCAGGCAATGTCTATGCCTGGAATAGTTGCTTATGATTGCATTTTTTTGGTGACTTCCCTCAGTCTGCAGTACTGCATCCATCTCAAGCACAGAGCCTTCTTGCTCAGGTAGGGTCACAGATTCAGACAGGTGCTTTTTATAATGCTTATGCTTTGTTTGACTTCCCTCAGCCTACACTGTGGCCTCCGGCTCCATCAAAGGCACACTTGGGCCTCTTTCAGGGGAAATATCTCAGGCTCTGGTACCTGCACAAGCTTATGCAGGTCCCCATGCTTCTTCTGCATTTTATGTTTGGATGCTTGCTTGGGCTGTGAATCATGCAGATGCCTGTGTTTCTGCTTTTTCTTTTTAGACTTGGGCTGGTGCTCGCTAATGGGCATACATTTTATTTATTTATTTATTTAAGAGATTTACCAGGAAGGCATGCTGAGCGGAGTACCGCTCGATTCCAGATGCGCCCTGGAGCTTGTGTCCACGTGGGGACTTAGACTTGGCCTTAGGCCTGTACAGACCACCCTCATCTTCATCACTCGATATTGTATCATCAGTGGGGATACTACTTGGACAGCAGTCACTCCCAGACTCTGGATCAATAAAATCATCCAACTCTGACTCAGAACTGATTATATATGTTACAATCTCCTCTGCAGTGTATTTCTGTCGCATGATTAGCAGGCAGTATGTTTTACTGGCAGACCTGATCTTGCTCCCCTCCATCTCCTGGCTTGTAAATCCTTTGGGATAGTGCAGTTAACAGGCACTAAATGTTTTGACTAGCACTTCAAGCACACAGATGAGAATCTAGAGGTCTAGTTTCGAATCCCACTCTGGACACTTACACACAGTGTGGCTGGGTGTGATTGCTGTATACTATCCGGATTTTTTCTGATTTAAATTTTTATTTATTCTTTGCTAACCAGGAGAGAACCTAGAGCCCTAGGTTTGTATCCCACCACATACACTTACAGTGTTGCTGTATACTAGCTCACAAATTATTTTATGCTATTAGTTATGTGTTTTTTTGTGTCTAGAAAGGACAGCAAAAAAAGGTCATCTCAGAGTGATTGTGGTGCACAAGGCACCAAACAGCAAAAAATACATAAAAAAAAAAAGGCTCGTACTCACCACCAAAAGCTATAAACTATATACAAACTGTATCCCACTATGGACACTTACAGCATTGCTGTACACTAACTCACAAATAATGTTATGCTTTTTTGTAACTAGAAGAGATCCTATAGCCCTAGGCTTGTATCTCACTACAGAAACAGTGACATTGTATACTAAATATTGATTTCTTTAAATGTTTTTAATATCTTTTTTTAATTTATTATTCTTTGGGAACTGGGTAAGACCAACTAATTGAGGGCTCTGAACTGACTTTTGAGCCTCAGGGAGGACACTCGCCACCTTGCAGTTTTTCCTCGCCCCCGGACACCGACGACTATCAACCCACGCCTCAGCGTTGAACAAAGGAGGCGCGCAGATTTGAAAATCAGCAACTCCTGCTGATTGGACGCCTAGCCTGTGACAATGCTCTTCTAGCCTGGTCTTAAGGATGAGAGTGCGACCGCCGGCTCCATGACACCAAAGGACTTCAGGGGAAGGAGAGAGTGGCTGGGGCTGCTTGACTCCCCCACTCCAACAGCACAGACCTCAAGTGCGCAGTAACCTTGGACCTACCTAAGCAGCTTTTCCTCAGGGTTGAGGCACCACACCCCGTTCCCTTCTCCCATTAAATACACCGTCGCCATGCCCACCACTGGAATGGACCAATACAGGGCTGAGACAGCTCAACCCACGGGAACGCCTCCTTTTCCTCTGCCTAGCTGGGTGTAAGCTGACAAACTGGTACTTATCTTACAGATTACTGCCCACACAGGACATTGTCTTATTCGCTAATCGCTCTGCTAGTATACTTGTTTACTTTACCGCCCTATAGTTGTGCAACTAATCCTAAAAAAGGGTGGCTGATAGCATCTACCTGCTCCAAATCTGTACCTCACAGTGACTTTAATAATCATACAGCTAACTTGCATAACCAGTTTATATTCTATACTCACACCTGTGTAAATGTGCCTTAAGGGGCTTGCTTTGAATGCAATAGTTGAGCCATATATAGCTACTGTCTATAGCTTGTATAACTGACAAGACTGCTCCCCAACTAGATAGACTCCCATCAATTGACTAACCCGCCCTAGCCTCGGTACCACCTCTCACTAAGCCATAGGCTGACTCTGCCCTGAACCCACTACTACATTAGTGGACAGTTCTGGTGCCTGGGTTACCACTATTTACACCTCCTCCCATCCCACCTGCTTGCCTACAGCAGTGCCGAGTTAAAAATACACTCTCAGGTGGACTACCTACCAGCCAGAGCTCCTAACCTCACCAGCCCCTCCTACCCCTAACCTTGCCACTCTAGGGGGCTGACGCCTGGGATGGCTCATCCCTATAAGACTTGGGAACAGCAAAGGAGAGGTGCCCCGAAAAAATTTGGCTACTCCTCTGAAGAGGCCTTCCTGGGACTCAACCCCATAAAACTAGGGTACAGCACAGAGCGTTGCACCCAGACACAAGGTAGTAATTAACCAGGGGCACTACCTCTCCCTTTGCCTAGCCATCCCTCCACACCACCCTACTCCCCTGACCAGCATGAGTCCCCCCAAGCTTAGTCCCCCCCATCTTAGCTGCCCAAACAGAGGGCTCCTCCTGGCCATCCTGTACATACTATCCCTCCTATGGGCCAACATGACCATTTCCATAGGAGAACAGGACCCCAGATGTCACCCTCCTTCTGGTCCTCCCCTGTCACTCCTGGCACTGCCACCCCCCCCTTCAGCAACACTGAGGCACTCCTGACTGCCCATGAATTCTACAGAAGAGGCATCCTATACTCAACACTACTTACCGCCAAGCGGACTCTCAGGGCCATGTCCCTACCGCTTGGAAGGATCCCTACTCTCTGCCTCCTTGCAAACTTCTTGCTCATGGCCGGGGATGTCCAGCCCAATCCTGGACCCCCCAAACAACCTCCTGGTCTCCTCCCCACTGGACTTCCACTGGGCGTCCTCCAAGGGTCTACAGATTGTGCATATGAACATATACAGCCTAAGACCAATGGTGCAGGAACTTCAATCCTGGCTTGACCGGTACAACCCAGACATTCTGGTAGTATCAGAAAACTGGCTCAAACCTCATATTCTAACACATGAGGTAGCCACCACTGGTTACATCTCACATAGAAGAGACAGACTGGGCAAAAGGGGGGGAGGGGCATTAATCTACACGAAAGACACCCTTAACGCAGTACAGATAAACCTGAATCAGGCCACCTGTACGGAAGGTGAATCGATCTTTGTGCGCATCACCCTTGGCCCTTGTAAGAACCTCAATATAGGATGTGTATACAATCCCCCAGTGAATGCTCGGTCATCTCTTGAGGTGATCCTAAGGGATATATCCGAGGAGGTATCCACTGAGCTACTCATATTGGGGGACTTTAATCTAAACTGGGCCCCCCAAGACAACCACTCCTTAATAGGACTGGTCCAGGATGCAAGCCTAGAACAGGTCATCGCTGGGCCCACCCGAATAAATTATAAGATGGGAAACCATTCCACACTTGATTGGATACTCATGAGCAAACCCTCCAATGTACAGGCGGGAGGCACCCTAGCGGATGCCCTGAGTGACCACTCCCTAATCTTCTGTACTTGGAAAAACAGGGCCCACAGAGTCCACCCGAGAATCCTGACAGTAAGGGATTTCACTAACCTACTACCTGAGCACCTGTTAGGGTGCCTCAACAGTATTGATTGGAGTCCCATCAAACTACTCCCCACACTGACTGAAGCTGCTGCCTTCTTCCAGGGAGCAATCATCATGGTGGCCAATCAGCTTGCCCCCATGAAGAAATTCCACACCAAGGGGAGCTGTTACAAGTGGATCACCCCCTTCGTGAAATCACTCATGAAATACCGGGACTCAGCTTGGAAGAAATACAAGCTCTCCTCCCTACCAGCTGACCTTACTAGCTATAAGGCACTTAGAAACAGGTGCAAACTGGCCATAAAAGTGGCAAAATGAGAGTATGTCACTAATCAACAGAAAAAGAACCTAGGTAACCCTAGGCTCTTTTGGGCTCGCATAAATGGGCTAATAAAGGGGAGCGGAAAGACTGTACATGGCCCCATAGAGGTGAATGGCCAACTAACGAGCAATGATTTAATCATTGCTATGGCACTCAACTGCCAGTTCACTAACCTGGACCAGATCAAAGCGGGATGGCCTATCCACACCTAAGGCCCTTATGACCCCCCCTCCACTTATCGGACTGCCCTTCCTTCCACCTTAGGCTAGTAAGACCTAAGGAAGTCCCCACCCCCATTAAAATCTCTCAAAGCAACGGGATCCATGGGACCAGATGGCATTTCCTCCCAAATTCTAAAGGAAGGGGCCCCAGTACTCACAAGGGCCCTAACCTGGCTCCTCAGTCATTCCATCACTGAAGGGGCCATCCCTGAAAAATGGAAACTGGCTCATGTAGTCCCTGTCCATAAGGGAGGTATGAGGCAATCCACCAACAACTACAGGCCAATCTCCCTACTCTGTAGCCTTGGTAAGATCCAAGACAGATTGATATACGGACAACTCCGGGACTACCTAGAGATCCACCAATTACTATCCCCCTTCCAGCACGGATTCAGAACCAATCATGAGACTGACACTGCACTCATCAAGTGCTCTACAGATGTACTCAGAGAACTGGATAAGGGGACCCCCACTGGGCCTGTCTTTATAGACTTATCCAAAGCATTTGACCTTGTCAATCACAACCTGCTGCTCTCCAAACTGAGCCATGTTGGGCTAGACAGCCACTCCCTGTCGTGGTTCTCCAGCTACTTACTGGGATATCACAGAGGATAAAATGGAAAGACTCCCTGTCAGAGTCTCTCCCTTTAACAAAGGGGGTGCCCCAAGGGTCAATACTTGGCCCCCTTCTCTTCTCACTCTTTACCAATGATTTCTGTAACCACTGTGGCGGGAGCGCAGTGGTACAGTATGTGGATGATGCAGTCATCTACCGGCCCTCTACCAACCTGGGGGAACTCTGCTCTGGGCTCCTAGATGATTTGGGATCCCTAGAGGAATGGCTGGTCTCCAACAGAATGGTCATTAATCCGAACAAGACTAAGGCCATGCTGTTCAGCCCCAGAATCCTCAGTCGAGACGGAAGCCAACTCCTCCAACTGACGATCACCTCAGGGAAGAGGCTCGAGGTGGTCGCATCTATAAAATACCTTGGCCTCATCTTGGACCAGGGCTTCACCCTCAAGGAACACGTAGACCAGGTAACCAAAAATATCCACTCCAAACTCGGGACCCTTTACAGGTTGAAAGATGAGCTGATACCAGCGGCCCTGGCCTCCTTCGCCACTAGCGTTCTGCTCCCCACCATTACCTATGTGGCCCCTGTAGTCCTGGGAGCAGCTACACAAGAGCTAAACAAGCTACAAGTTCTCTATCATAAGGTGACATGCTTCGCCACATTGTCTGTCCCTAGGACCCACCACTGTGACATGCTGTCCCAATTAAACTGTCCCTCCTGGGACACCAGCCTCCAGTACCCCCCACTCTGCCTCACCTATAAACTACTCAACTCCTCCCCCCCACCCATCCTCACTGGGCACATCGCCAACAAGAGGATCCTAGGCACCTCTGTACTACTGACCGGACTTTTCTCGCTGTGCCCAGGGTTAGAACCAAGGCGGGTGGCAAGTCGTTCTCCTTTACTGCCCCTACCTTATGGAACTCCCTGCCCCCTTGTGTCCAGGAAGCTACCTTCCCCAACACTTTCCGCACTAGGCTCAAGGCTCACATGAAGGCCTCCACTAAGTGCAACTGTTAAGGTAAAGGACTCCCAAGTGTAAGCCGCATACTCTGTGCTCCAAGTCCAACACTGACCGCACACCACTTGTTATCTGATGAATTGCTTCTATGTTTACCCTTGTTATGTGACTATGAGGCTTATTTAATGTATCTTGCTGTATACAATCCTTTGTAAAAATCTATGTAACCCCCGGGTCGCCCCTAAAAAAGGGACTCTCAGGGCCCAGTGGGCTCAACCGATTATCAAAATTTAATAAATAAATAAATAATTCTAATGAATCCTACCATGGACTTTGTTGATAAGGACTTGATCAGATATTTAAAACAGATATACTCAGCATTAAAGATCAAAATTAATTAACACTTAAGAATTCATAATTTAAGAGCTGTTACATGAAAAGGAACAACTTTAATAGGTATCCAGTATTGGAAACCCCTATTAATACCTAACTTACAGATATTACAATGATTATAAGCCACAATACACTAATACTTCAGCCTGGGAAGTAGTATCTTGTTTACATGCCATGTTGCTTAAAAACCTAGTATGACATTTTTTAAAGCCCGTTCCCTGTATGGAGCATGCCAATAATTTGATTAACCATTTGATTCTGACACCAAAACTTAGTGGTGAAAAACTCAATTTCACTTACACTCAGTCTGTCCAAAGTTTATTACTTCTGCAGAACAATTAATCATATGTACTTGCTAGGTCTCCTTAATAATCGCATTAAAGAAACAGGAATAATCGGCATGAATCTGAGTAGTTGGCCCTTACGGTGCTTAGTCTTAGCTCCTTAGTAGCTAAAGTAGAATCTCTGTGGTTGCTAGTATTATGCTGTATTTTAATGTTGCTTACTACATTTGAAACTTAATTAATCTGCCTATAAAGCACATAGAGGCTTATTCTCTCCCTGAAACTACAGACTGCCCTCCCTAAAAGTATCTCTTCTCTGCCTATCCCCTGCTCTTACTGTTCACCTTTCCCTGTTTCCAAACCCTCCTTTTTCATAGCATACTGCTAACCTGCCCTTGACTCCTACCCCATCCCCCTACCTGAGCTCAAAACTCGAATTCTGTCTTCACCCTCGTATCTACCTCTTTTGTCCCCCTGTAACCTCTCCCTACCTTACTTGCAAATTACTGCCTTTGTCTAACTTAAGTACCCCCACCCCTCGCTGATGGTCTGCCGCCAGCTTCCTGCCCCTTGTGGTTTCCTCTTCTGTTTCTATTTCCCTATGATTACACTGATTTTTCCTCTTCTTACTCCTAGATCGTCACACCGCAGCCCCAAGCAGCACTCGTGCTCATGGCGGCACCTCCAACCGTTTCCTTGGCCTCCACCATCGGTGAAGAAATCACTGGCTCCCGACGACCCTCCTGGTCCCGCTCCTCGGACCCCTCAGTAAGGTACAGCTGCTGTGTTTTTTTGTGAGTTGGTCCGCTTGCAGCGGCGTTCCAATTGGAGCGCCTTTTTTGCTACGAACTCTGGATTGCCCAAGCAGGTACTGCAAGGCTCCTGATTGATGCACCTGCAAGCCGGCTCTTTGAACTTCCTCTCCCTGCTGTAAAATTTCTATTTTTGCCAGGCTCCTGGACATTTAAACTGTTTTTTCTCCCACTCCCCCACCCCCGCCCAGGCCTCTTATTAAATACTCTCTCAGTCCCTGCTTTCCACGGCGTACTCAAACTCTACTTGCTCACACAGACCTTTCTCCCCTCCCTACCACCACGTGGATACTGTTGATCCATTTTGAAGCTGCACTGCTCAGCTTTTGAATACCCCTCCTTATCTGACCTACTCCTCTAATTTTCTAGTATAACCCAGGTAATAACTAGCAATATTTCTCTCTCCCTGCTCTTAGCCCGCCTCTGTCTTTACCAACCTGAGCCTCCAATCCACTGCCTTTTGACATTAGTTGTTTCATACCAGTGCCCTGTCGGTTGCTAGTTAATCCCACCTTGCTGGCTTACCCATCTATTCTGCACGTCTTGTCTATCTTTTTTTCTTTTAGGTTTGCCCTGAATGTTTCTCCTCCACCCCCCTCTGACACCTAACTCCTTCGTATTTTTAATTTCCCTGTGGGTAAACAGACCATTTGTTGTTCCTCTCTCCCCCTCATTTATTATTTTTTGCTCAATCCCTTTTTAGCCCCCTCTTCACTAAACCTCTAATACCTGGGCTAGAAAATGAATAAACAAATGCTGCTATAGCTACTCATATCCACTCCTCCCCTGTTACACCTATTTTTTCTTGTGGTACCCTATGTTGAAACTGCTCTCCCGCACTATCAATTCTATGATTTCACATTTTCAAATCTACTTGTTGGACCTACAATACGTTGTGATTCCACACCATTACTTCTAAACAAGGCCTGGATCTGTCTGGTTGCCTATGCCCACAATTGCAGGTCCTTGCAAACCCGTACCCTTTCACCCTTCCTGCATCTTAAGCTCTGGTACCTTCTCTTACTGGCCATTCTGCTCTCCGGGGATATACAACTAAACCTGGGGCCCTTAACTTCGTCAGCTGCTCTTATTTCAAATGCCAAAGGCCTACTTATAACTCACCATAATATTTGGAGACTTGAGCAAAATTTCATGGAACTTGAATCTTGGGCCACACTTTATAAACCAGATATACTGTGGCGTCACTGAAACATGGCTGGAAGCCATCCACCCCTGACTCACGGTGCTCCCTGCCATCTTATAATCTGAGGAATGATAGACCAGCCTCTAAAAGAGGGGGAGGTACAGCCATCTATTACAAATCACACCTCCTGCTCTCTGTAATCATCTCATCCCCCATTAACCACTGTTAGGCCCTTCATGTCCTCCTCAGCCTTGGCACAAAGAAGTTACACATTGTCTGTGCTTACAATCCCCCTACCCGTGGCCTAAAAGGACCGGATGTGCTACTCGACCAAACTGCTATTCACTCAGGAAATAATGAAGTTCTTATATTAGGTGACATTAATATTAACTGGTTAGGAAACATACACATGACAGCTCTGACTAGACTATAGAGTTTTAACCTGCATCAGCTTATCTTTCAACCCACTAGAACCGCTCCTCATTCTAATAATAGTACCTTGCTGCACTAGATCATGACAAACTGTCCAGAGAACATTGTTGTTGTAGAAGTTCTGCCTGATGCCATCACAGACCACTCCCCCACTTTCTGTATCTGGGGTAAAGGTAGATCTGAACCCTTGAAGCCCTGTTTCATCACTTTCCGTAATTATGCAAACTTTTACCCACAGGCCTTCTTGTTTGACGTAGCTTGCACTGACTGGTCCTCTCTTTATATATCATTTGCTGTTCAGACTGCCCTAAATATATTACTAACATACTAAAATGCCAGCAGAATAGGCCTAATGGTCTTTCGTGTCTGCTTGTTTGGTCAGCCCCCACCCTGGGAGCTGACCTTGCTGCCCCCCACTCCCTCTCTGGCTTCTCCCTTCCCAGTCCCGGATATTCTCACTGCACTGGTTTTTGCTCCTGGAACCCTTACCTTGTACCTGTCCCATTCCCTCTTGAACCCCTCCACCGTTTCTGCCTCCACCAGCTCCCTGGGCAGCACATTCCAAGGCTCCACCACCCTCTCAGTGAAGTAGCATCTCCTCCTTTCTCCCCTGAATCTTCCCCCTTCCAGCTTCCACCCATGCCCTGTAGTTTCCCCCCTCCTTCCTTCAGAACACCCTGACTGCTCCTCCCCTATTTACGCCCTTCATGTACCTGAAGACCTCTATCATGTCCCCCCAGTCCCGTCTCTCTTCCAATGTGTACATATTTAGCTCTTCGAGCCTCTCCCCATAGGTCCTATCCCCCAAGCCCCAAATCATTTTGGTTGCTCTCCTCTGGACCCTCTCCACGAGTTCAATGTCCCTTTAAATGTGGCCTCCAAAACTGCATGCAGTAGTCGAGGTGCGGCCTCACCAAGCAGTTATACAGTGGGAGTATCACTTCCCTCCTTCTGGAGGTGAGCTCCCTAGCAATGCATCCAAGCATCCTGTGGGCCTGTGCCGCTGCCCTCCTACAAGTCTTCAAATTGTTCATCTTGACATCCACCACCACCCCCAGGTCCTTCTCAGCCATCTAGACTTGTAGCATTCCACCCCTCCCCGGGTGTACACTTGGCCCGGGTTTCTGGCTCCCTTGTGCAGTCCCTTGCATTTTCCTGCATTGAATCTCAGCTTCCGCTTTCTATTTATTTTATTTTATTTTTATTTTGCTTTTGTTGACCGGGTAAGTGCACTAGGCAAACAATGCCTATTTTCAGGCACGACCCGGGAGAAAACAATTTACAGACATAACAATTAACATGTGACGCAGCACATGAAACAGTACAAATGGGTAAAAACAGTGTACAGTAAATACAATGTCATACTGAATGGTGAGGGATAAGATACCATGAATACAGAAGGAGAAAACAGGATTGGTATCAAACAAGAAAACAACGTGGAAGGTAGTATGTTAAAGTGCAGTAAGTGCTGTAAGTGGTAGAGAGGGAGAGAGAAGGAGGAAAGAGGGGATGAAAGAGCATGGCAGGTAAGGATCATAAGTAGAGGAAGGGAAAGGGGTAGATAGGATGAAGATAAGGGACAGAGCAAGCATTAGTAGGGGGTTCAAGGTGGGTTAAAACAAGTGCAGGGATGTAGAGTGTGAAGGTGTTCTGATGTAGATTCTTGAAGATAGCATGGGTGTTTGTTTGACGGATGGAGAGAGGTAGAGAGTTCCAGTATTTCGGGCAGTGTAGGAAGCATCGAGTGCCCATTTTTGTTCTACATCTTGGCCACACGAAGGGCTTTATCAGTGGATCGTAATTCATGAGTAGAAGGTTGGGTTTCCAGTGCAGAAGAAAGGGATAGGGGAGACCTGTTCTGATGACAGAGTCAATTAATGATCCAAAGGTCTGAAGACAATAGGCGGATGGGCTAAGCCATTTAGGTCCCGATTAAAGGTGGCAGTGGTGCTTGAGCGTGTTGAGGGCTGCATAGCGACAAATGTTATTGTAAGTGATGTCCCATTTATGAAGGGCAGATTTAGATGCCGAAGGAAGATCGCGAGCCATATACTAGAGCCGGTAGAAGGAAACCTTGAGCCACTGCTGTCTGGCTTGAGGGTAAGTGCGTAGCTGGTATGATAGGCACTTCCTAGCTTAGCATTGACTGACTTACAAATAGTAGAGATATGAAGGTCAAGGTCAAGTGATTCGTCCAGGTGACACCAAGATATTTGAAAGAATTGGTAGAGGGTAGAGGAGAGTTGTCCACAGGAGATGTTAAGGGATAAGGATTAGTTTTGAGTCTGGCCTGAGAGCCAAACACCATTGAGTAAGATTTGCTAGAATTTAGGACAAGTTTATTATGAGTAAGCCAGGTTTGGATACTCTCGAAATCCGATGCAAGAGGGTGATGTAGGGAGATTGAAGTTTTCGCGACTATGATAGATAACACAAATCATCTGTGAGCAGAGATTAACAATCGTGCACTGAAGGGATTTCATTAATGAATATTGTAAAGAGTAACGGACCAAGAATAGAGCCCTGTGGCACTCCAACGTGGATAGGTGCAAGATTGAAATAGCAGAGTTAAAGACCACGGTCTGTTGCCTATCGGTCAGATAGCTCTCAAACCAAGTTATGGTATCTGGGAGAAACCAAAGGACCGTAGTCTTGATAGAAGGAGCGAATGGTTTACCAGGTCAAAAGCTTTAGTTAGGTCAATAAAACTGCTCCAGTCAAGAGGCCTAGGTCCATGGCTGAGTTAATGTCACTGGTCAGCTTTAGCAGGGCAGAGGTGGTACTATGGCCTTCACGAAAGCCATGTTGGGAACTGAGAGGAGGTTATATTTTGAAGGTATTCGATTGTTTGTGTGGCGACTAGTTTTTCCAGAATTTTGCTTAAGGTAGAGAGTATACAATGGGACGATAGTTCTTTATTTCCTTTTGGTCTCCTTTCTTTGGAATAGGAGTGATTTTAGCAATTTTCCATATAGTTGGTACTATACCACGGCAAAGGGACATATTAAAAATTGTGGTTACTGGGAGGCTATAAGGGGCGCTGCTTTCAGCAGCCTTGGTTCAAGACCTTCAGACCCTGGACTATTGTTGTCATTGATAGTGAGAAGTAGCTTTTCAACTTCTCTTTTATGAATGATCCGGAACCTGAAAGGGGGGTTTGAGGGAAGTGGTTTAATGTTACGAGAGGGCAGCACAGAGCTAGCATTTTGGAAGGTGGACAGGTAGCTGGATAAATCTGAGAAAAGGTTATTAAAGGTATTGACTATGGTTAACGGGTTATTGCAGTGTATACCATCAAGTAACATACTATTAGTGTGGGACTTTTGATTAGGGCTGATGATAGTTTTTATGGTATTCCAGAATTTCCTAGAATCACCAGAGGCGTTTATTAGCAGGTTCCTACAGAAGGTACTTTTGGATAGGCGGATGTAGTTTTTGCAGGCATTCCTCAGTGAACGGTAATGGCAGTAGTCAGATTCCAACTTTGTGGACTTAAAAAGACTCCAGGCTTTGTCTCTGGCCCTAATCTGGGTTAGTAGCTCTTTAGGAAGCCATTTTGTCTGAGTGCCACGAAAGCGCCTGGTGATCCATGGAGCATGGATATCTTGGAGCCGCTGGAAAATTGTGATGAAGCTATCTAGGGCGGACTGAACATCCGATGCATTATGAATGGAGGACTAGTCAATCATAGAAAGGTCATTAATAAAGTGAAAAGGGTTGAAATTGGCACAATTGCGAAAAGTTACAAGTCTTGGGGGCAGAGATGGTTTTTTGTATGAGCTCCATGTGCAATAGATCGGGGAGTGATCACTGATTACATCTGGTAAAGTGCCTGCACAGCTAATGCTATCAGGGCAATTAGTAAGGATCCAGTCTATAAGCGTGTTAGACTGCGAGGGGGCCCTAATTCTAGTAGGGTCAGAGATCAACTGCTGAAAATTATGACTTTGCACTAGGGTATGGAGGGCTTGAGACGCTTTACTAGCCCAGTTGAGGTTTAGATCACCTAATACAAGGACTTCTATGACCAGTGGTACTATCAATGTGTTGGAGAGTTCTTCTAGGCCTTTTAACCTCCCATGGGGGTTATAGGCCAGATTAAATGCAATTTCTTTGAACCTAATAGGAGCATAGCATGAATAGCTTCACTAAGAGATAGGGCAGGAAGAACATTTTGGCTTAGCAGCAGTGCTATTTGTAGTAGATAGCAACCCCACTCCACGCTTTGGTGGCGATTCTATCTTGCCTGATAAGATTGTAGTTGGGTAAGGCACACAAGTGGTTAGCAGTAGGGCTTTAACCAGGTTTCTGATAGGCATAAGATGTCCGGAAGATATTGTGCCACCCATGCCTCAAGTTCAGGTAGATTACGAAGAAGGCTCCTAATATCTCATGTGAGCAATCCGTAGTCCTTTTGAATCTGCCCAGGTCACATTATTTGGTGACTGGTTCATTGTTATAGGTCCGAGTTCAGTTCAATGTCCCAGATAGAAGTATTGTTAGGCGGAGGAAGTGCCATAGCTTATGACGAAAGGATAAAGTTAGGAGGAATTTGCAACCTACAGGTTTATGGAGGAGTAGGCTAAGTGGTATGCTAGTTTGTGAGGAATAAGAAGTGAGAAGGTGTCAAAGGGATAAAGAAAGGGTGTTGGAAACGAACTGTGCCTGGGATCAATGACTAGGAAACAACTAAGTGATGACTTTTTGGTTCTGCAGGGGACTTGGACCCAGCAGTGGTTAAATAGGATTGTAATAGATAGAAAGGTTACAATGTATTTAATATCCATATCAAGTATAAGTTTTAGCAGGGTATTAATGTCCGAGAAAGAGCTAAACAAGGAGACCAGATTGAAGGAAATAAAATTTTACATATAACTTTAAAACAGTTATAGTGCTGGATAAATCAGAACGCCCTCTAGTTGTAGACCGATATAACCTGCAAATGGAAATCTGAGGAGTTAGTTATTTTTCGACCCAAGGGGGCATGTTAGAGGCGTGGCATAGCCCTATAAAACAAATGCCAGCCAAGGAGGGTGGGGTGGTGGGGGTGGGTGGGAGCAGTCGCCAGGCGACTCGAGGGAAAGAGAACACACGGGTCCTTCCAGTCCAGTACCGAGCGCCGTTGCAGGCCAGGGCTCTGCAGAGCGAGGGGATGGCTCGTTGAGTCAGGGAAGACAGCGAAGCCGGGCGCACCGCACTTCAATAAACGGCTTAGCCACACTGCAACAGCGTGGTTACAGCTTGCTGTGCTACTGCCCGGAGCAGCTTTCAGAAGGCGCCAAGTTTAAAGGCAGACAAAGGAGAAGAATGCTGTACAAGGTGTTCGTTTCAGCTACAGTTACCTTCAGGCGGAGGGGGGGCGGCTCAGGATCGTCGCGGGAGCTCCAAGGCAAGATGCCCTACACCAACTGAGGAGAAAGAAAAGGGGTGAGTGAGTGAGGTCCTGTATGGGGAGGTTATAATTATAGGCAAGTGCGAGTTGTTGAGCTTAGGAGTGGGAGGAGAAGGGGACAAAGAGACAGAGTCAGGGAGGGAGGGAACAAAGAAAGAAGGCGGGTAGCAGTATTTTACAATGGCAGTCTGAAACACAGCTAATAGAACACTTCTCTATAGTATGCAGTACAGGAACTATTATGCAGTTTAAATCAACCTTTACAAATAAGCAGCTTAACTGTGCAAAACTGTGTCTACATTAAATCAGCACTATCAAGTCCATTTTAGCCAGAGTAGGAGCATGTAGCATATAAAGAAACGCCCTTCCTAACCGAGCACACAGGTCCTTCAGTCCAGTACCGAGCGCCGTTGCAGGCCAGGGCTCTGCAGAGCCGAGGGGACGCACGCTGAGTCAGGGGAAGACAGCGAAAGCCGGCGACCGCACTTCAATAAAACGTGCTTAGCCACACTGCAACAGCGTTTAAGCTACAGCTTGCTGTGCTACCGTTCCGGAGAGCAGCTTTCAGAAGGCGCCAAGTTTAAAGGCAGACAAAGGAGAAGAATGCTGTACAAGGTGTTCGTTTCAGCTACAGTTACCTTCAGGCGGGGGGGCGGCTCAGGATCGTCGCGGGAGGTCCAAGGCAAGATGCCCTACACCAACTTCAGGCGGGGGGGCGGCTCAGGATCGTCGCGGGAGCTCCAAGGCAAGATGCCCTACACCAACTTCAGTCGGGGGGGCGGCTCAGGATCGTCGCGGGAGCTCCAAGGCAAGATGACCACCTTTCCAGAGCCTGCAGGTCCCCCCATAGGGCCACCCTCCCCTCCTTCCCATCCACCACCCCCCCAGTTTTGAGTCATCCACAAAGAGACTCATCTCACTCCTGATATCCTTCCTTATGTCAGAGACGTAGGCATTGAACAGAAGGGTCCCAAGTCCCAAGAGCGTCCCAAGAGGGACGCCACTAATGACCCTCCTGGGGGATGAAACTATCCTGCCAACCAAGACCCTCTGGGTCCGGTTCTGGAGACAATTTCCTGTCCACCTGATCATCTGGTTCTCTACCCCCATTTCTCCCAGATTATCCAACAGACCCCCGTGAGGAACAGAGTGAAACGCCTTGCTGAAGTCAAGAAAGAGGACGTCTACTGGTCTACCCAGGTCCAAGACACTCATCATCCAGTCATAGAACTCCACAAGGTTTGTCTGACATGATTTCCCCGGGATGAATATATGCTATCTATCGTCCAGGCACCCCAACTTTTCCAGGTCCCCCCTAGTCTCTCCTTGACAATGCCCTCCATCACCTTGCCCACCACCGATGTCAGGCTGATGGGCCTGTAGTTTCCTGCCACCTCCCTTGATCCCCCTTGTGGATAGCCACTATATGTGCACCTTCCAGTCCTGGGGCACCCACCCTGTCCTCAGAGAGATGCTGAACAGCTCCGCCAGGGGTTTCGCCAGGACATCCGCCAGTTCCTTCTTCACTCTGAGATGTAATTTATTTGGCCCTGGTGCTTTCTCTGTCTTAAGGGACCTGAGGGCTTCCCTCACTCTCTCTGCCATGATTTTCACCTCCGCTACCTCATCCCCCTGCTTTGCCTCCCCCACCTGCCAGTGATGCCCCCCTCCCCAGACCTGCCAATTGGTAAGGGTCCCTCCTCTCCTCAGTTTCACCATCTCCTCCCATGTATGATGCAGCCCCCCCATTTTCCTTGGTGAAAACTGAGGCAAAGTACTCATTTAGTACTTCAGCCTGCTTCCCTGAGTCTTGTGCCCATCCCTCCCCTGTTTTAATCCTGCTAATCTGCCCCTTCACCCTTCGTTTTTCCCCAATGTATCTAAAGAACCCCTTGTTCTCTCTCCTAATTTCCCTGACCAGGTTCTGCTCCTTCCTTACCTTAGCCACCTTCACCACCCTAGTGGCCCTTCTAGCCATCAGCTCATACTTCCCTTGGTCCCTTTCACTCCTTGAACACTTGAATTGCCTATAGGCCTCCTTCTTTTCCCTCACCACCTCCTGAACTTCTCTGGTCCACCAGCAGGGTTTTTGGGCCCTACCACATTTTCGTCTTACTCTTGGGCAGGTGCTGGTAGCATCCTGCACCCCTCTCCTGATGAATTCCCACCTACTATCAGTGTCCATGTCTGGCCCAATCCCATCCAAGTGCTCCTTAAGGATCCTTCCCATTTCCTTGAAATCCGCCCCCCTGAAGTCAGTTATCTCCGTCTTTGTACAGCCTTCTACCCCTCCTAGGTTCAGGCAGAACCAGACCATGTCATGGTCGTTCCCCAACAATGGGTCCCTTACCTCCAGGCCCCCAATCTGGTCACTGTCTGCCAGGACCACATCCAGTATCCGCTCCTCCCTGGTCGGTTCCCCCACCTGCTGAGTTAGGAATGCATCCTGAAAGACATCCAACAACCTCTGTTCCCTTGCCACCGAGGATGTCATAGTCTCCCAGTCTGTTCCTGGCATGTTTAAGTCCCCCAACACCACCACCCTTCCCCTTCCCAATCTGCAGTGTCTCCCAACATCTGCCACCAGACTCTCCTCCAGCTTCTCCACCGGTGCAGGGGATCTATAAACCACTCCTATTTTTACTCTTTTGCCCCCCCCTTTGTTATCAAGGTGACCCAAATTGCCTCCACAGTTCACTCCACCTCCTCCACTTCTCCTATGGCAATTCAGTTTTTGACTATTATTGCTACCCTCCTCCCCTTCCCCCCACCCAGTCCTTCCTGAACATAGTGTAACCCTCCAGGTTCAGGTCCCAGTTGTGCCCTGCGGTGGCCGAGGTCTCAGTGACCGCTGCCACATCCACCTCTCCCTCAGTTAGCATCACCTGGAGCTCAAGCATTTTATTGCCACAGCTCCTGGCATTTAGCAGGACTACCTTCCACCCTTTCCCTATACTTCCATTTTCCCTGCTCATGTTCCTGTGGGGATTTTGTCTTCCCCTGGTCCACACCTTACCAGTTGGCCTTTTCCTGCATTCCTCCAGCTCCCCATGGGGGTGGAGACAGAGTCCCTCCTTTATTGGACCCCCCTCGACAGTCTTTTCTCCCATCCCTCCCCTTCACAAGTTTAAACCCCACCTTCCACCAATGAACCCTCTATTTTCAACTTAAGGATTTCCTTCCCTTCCGAATTGAGATGGAGCCTATCTCTAGCATACAGCCCCTTATCGTCCCAGGTCTCCCCCCCCCAATCCCCCATCAACCCTTACCCTCTGGCCCCACACCACTCCTTAAGCCACTGGTTTATCACCCTAATCTTCCTTTTGTGTTTCCCACTAGCCCTTGGCACCAGCAGGATTTCTGAGAAGGAAATTGCGCAAACCATATCATGACAGACCCTGACAAGTTCCCTGAACCTTTCCTGTATCTCTAGCTCACTATTTCCCTCAATGTCATTTGTACCCAGGTGGACCAGTATGTCCAGGGAACCTCCACAATCCTTTACTAGCTGATATACCTCATGCTTAGCCCTGTGCACCGTTAGTCCAGGGAAGCATTTTGTTCTAACCGGGCAGGCTTCTCCCTCCCTATCCCATTTGATCTCCCTGATCATGGAATCGCCCAACAGAAGCCCTCTGGCTACCCCTTTTCCTCCATTTCCCCCCTTCCATGTCTCTCATCCTTTCTACCAGCCTGTCCCCTCAGCCGGCTCCTTGCTCTTCCCCCTATCTGGGTGCCACCTGCCATGACCTCCTTATTTAACCTAGCCACCTCCTCCCCTCCGATCCTATGCATCTTGTCCTCCTGAGTATCATTCTGTACCTCGCTACCCCCACCATTACTGCTCGTGACTGGTCCTTCCCCTCCATCTGCTAAACTAGCCTGGCTCATCATCCCTTTCTTCCTGTCTCTGTTCAGTCCCTCCTTGCTTGTTGTGCTCCCCTGGCCTAAACCCTCAGCTCCCTTTACTGTATCCTTCTTGTACTTCTGGTCCTTCTCTTTGCCCTTTCCTCCCAACTGGTCCTTTTCCTTGTGCTTTCCTCTCTCTACAGCCTCATCCTCCTGCTCTGATCCCCTGCTCCCCCCATTTTCCTGCATTCCAAGTTGCCCCTGTTCCTCCTGCTATCCAGCTCCCGCCTCCTGCCTCCTACTCCCTTTCCCCTCTCTAACCACACCTGTCATGGCTACATCACCCCCTCATCCTCAAGCAGAAGAAGAGAACTGAAGCAGTTACTGAGCTTAAGGTCTGATCTGCCTCCCCCCCATTTCTTCCTTCTGTCCAGCCCCAGTCATCTGCCTACTTCCCTGAGAATGTCCTCCTTTGGCCCGCGTCTGTGAGGGTCCCCAGTTACCTGCCAGCTTCCTTCATAGTATCCTCCTTTTAGGCCCCATCTGCCAGGGTCCCTATGCAACCCCAGAGTACTCTCCTGCACTCCTTTCCCTATGCCCTCACCCCTAGTGTTTGGTGCAACCCCGTGGGAGAGCCCCTGCCCTATTCCCCAACCATACCTCTCCCCCTCCCCCAGCTGTCTCCTAAGCCCCTCAACCTCCTCTCTAAGCTGTGCCAGCTGGTAGCACACTGGGCAACCACTGAACTTCCAAGCCCAGTCCAGTATCATGGCTGCCCCACACCCTGTGCACCTCACCACCCTCCCAAAGATGCCAGCCCTAATGACATGTGGTCCCATCCCCCTCCAAGTAGGTTTCCTTGGGTAAGCCACCAAGTTCCCCACTAGTCCAAGACTTTTAAACTTTCCACACTTGAGTGGCTGAACTTTTCCCCACCTGACTATTAGCCTTAAGAGTTTGCTCACAGGAGAAGTTTGCAACTCCCTAAGCTCCTCCCTCCCAGCCTTTAAGCTCAACCCCCAGTGACTCTTCTGTATTTAAGAGAGGCAAATACAAGCGGTGGGTGGGAGGGCTTTCCAGAGGGTTCTTAAGGAGTGAGGCCAATTTTAAAACACAACTTACAAACAATAAAAACTTACAGAAACTTATGACAAAGTTAGCTTTCCAGAACCTCACCGCAATTTCAAACTTCAACTGCTACCTCCCTCTGCCACAGCCAGAAGCTAAATTCTGAGAACTACAAGAAAACCACTGTCAACTTGCTACCAGATGGGTTAGAAATAGGCAGACCCGCTGGTTAAAATCTGACCTACTGTCTAAATTACAACAGAGGGACAAAATCTGGCTTTGTTATAAGAAATCTGGTTTTCCTGCAGACATAAATACCTATAGAGCCTTAAGAAATGCTTGCAAGAAAGAAATCAAACAAGCGAAAAGCACATACTGCAGTGACCTTCTAACAGACTCCCAGGGGGACCCTAAAAAATTCTGGTCCCATATTAAGTTCTTCCTGGGATCAAGCCAGTCCTCCACTCCAAATGACATGTCTTTAAATAGCATCCATTGTAACAATCCCCTCACTATTGCTAACTTCTTTAACGAGCAATTTGCTGACCTTATTCAATTCATCTCTACTTTTCCTACTCCATCAAACCCCGTCTCACCTGCTAACTATCGCGGGCCCACTTTCTATCTCAAGTCTGTCCTAAATAGTGAGGTTCTCAGACTGCTAGGAAGCATCTCAGAGCATGCAGCTGTTGGATCTGACAACCTGGAACCCAAGCCCCTAAAATTAGCTGCCCCCCACGTACAGTAGCTGCTCCCCTAGCTAAAATCTTTACCTCTCACTGTGTCAAAGCACTGTCCCAGATATCTGGAAGATGGCCAGAATTACCCCTGTACTTAAAAAAGGAGACCCGCTTGACTCATTAAATTACCGACCCATTGCCATCCTATCTGGTCTCAGTAAAATTCTCAAGAAAATTGTTGCTACTCAAACCACCAACTTTCTTCTGAAACATGCCCGCTAACTGACACCCAACATGGGTTCTGCAATGGTCATAGTACCTCTACTGCCCTACTCAAACTCATGTCTGACACCCTAGTGGCGATGGACTCTGACAAGCTCATGGGGGCCATTTTTATTGATATGACCAAGGTGTTTGATCTTGTTGACCACTCCATCCTAGCTGCTACCCTAAACTCTCTAGGTTTCTCACCTAATGTTGTAAACCTGGTTTGATAGCTATCTGACAAATAGGTCTCAATACGTGAAATCTAACTCCATCCTCTCTGACAAGGTTACCATCAACATTGGGGTACCACAAGGGTCTATCTTGGGTCCTCTGCTTTTCTCTATTTTCATTAATAGTTTTACCACAAATCTCCTTGGTACATCCTCCCTACTATATGCCGATGACATTGTACTGTATAGTAGTTCAAATAGCATTGAGGACATTAACACAAGACTCTCTTGTGATTATCAACTTATCCAACAGTGGCTTGTAAATCACAAATTTGTCCTAAATAAATCAAAGACCCAAGCCATGCTCTTTGGCTCCAGTCTCAAACTCAGACACTCCCAAACTCACTTTTATGTCCCCTTCGTAGATGGCACATCTGTTGGGGTTGTAAACTCATTTAAATATCTGGGGGTCACTCTTGACCCATCTCTGAGTTTTGACCTCCACATTCAATCTACCTGTAAGCAGGTCAACTCTAAGCTTGGGATCACCTACCGAACAAGTTATGTGCTCACTCCTTCAGCCAGACTTGCTATTGCCCATGGGATACTACTTCTCTCTCTCACTTACGGGGTTGCTACGTATGTTTCTGTCTGCAACTCAAGTCTTCATAAGTGGGATGTTACCTACAATAACATCTGTCACTTTGCATCCTGCTCCACCCAGCTGAACCATCACTGCCTTCTCTACACAGATCTATGATGGCTTCCACCGCAAAAGCTAAGGTCTTACGTGCTTGGGTCCATTACTGATAACATTATCAGATCCCGTATTCCTAAACCATTGGCCTGTCTCCTTCCTTACCAGAAAATCAACTATGCATTTCGCTCTGAGGATAACGTCCCTGTCCTTATCCCGAGATATCATATTAATAAAGGTGGTCGTGCCTTTGCCTGTCATGTGCACTATTACTGGAACTCATTCCCTCTAATCCTACACCAATCTGCATCCCACATCTCCTTTAAGAAAGAACTTCGACACTATCTCTTCTCCTCCTACATATGCTCCTGCTTCAAACCACTCTAGTCCTTACACCCTGACTCTATCCTCCTTTCAGTCATCACCTGGGAGCCAGGGGTCCACTCCAACATGGAACACTTCCTCTCAATCTCACTTCTTTATTTCTTACACTTCATCTTCCATTTTCCTTTCTCCCTTCCGGGTTATCCTATCTGCTTTCTCCAACCTCTCCCTCACTCCTCCCTTCATCTATTTCTGCTTGGCAGTTATCGCACTCACAGCACTTTACCCTTTATTTGTTTGCACAGAGTCTCGTCACTTTAATTTGACCTAATTGTATTGTGTTATGTAAATTTTAATGCTGTATTTGGTCTCACTACCTCAATTCTTTGTCACATTGCTGCTGTTATGTTCAAACATCTACATGTAACTTGTGCTATGTATCATGATGTCTCTTTTAAGTTTGTCTCTGTACTCTCCCGGGTCGTACCTGAAAATAGTCTTTCTGGCTAGTGCACCTACCCGGTAAACAAAAACGAAATAAATAAGTTACGAATAAATCTGTCCAAACTGGCAAATACATTTCATCTAAGAAAGTTTGAAAATAAATGTGTTCTTAATTAAACTGCCTCTGGAAACAGCATCTGTGAAATATACAAAGACTATGTATGTCCTATGATTGCTGTTCTTTCCACTGTAAAACTAGTCCTTAGATTTTGTATTCCCACATATTTATGTGTCAACAATTCACTGACTAAATCCATGTTTTTAACATAATTTTATAAAATGTTTTTAAATGCTTTGTAATGACTCAAATGAGTTGAACAAATAAAGTATATTCTGATTTTGATTATAGGTTGAATCGGGGTGTTTCCTTGCACTTCAGTGTTTGATGATCCATGAGGCTGATCAGTGTGCCTTTGCAAATGAATCTCAGATCCCACAATGCTGGTCCCATCTGTGTCACAACCTCAGTCAGCTTCCATTCATTTCCTTCCTGATCTGTGAAATTTCTAGCTAGCACACACAGTAGTTTGTAGTTGTCTCATCTTTTAGCTCTTAGCCTGAGATTCTTCTAGAACTATCTGTTTGGTTGTTACATCATGATTAATATCAGATGTCAGAAGGTCGAGTCTAAATCTTAGCCTTCCTCCAAAATAGCACAGCAGGAGCCTCACTGGTGGTGGCATGAGGTGTGCAAACAATAAGATGTGGCTTGGTGTTGGTAGTACTGAGATACGCACACACCCAGGGGTGTAATGAGGGCCGAGTGCTTTCAGCCCTTGTGTGTGTGGGTATTTCAGTACTACCAGTATCCAGCCATATCTTATTGCACTTATAAAATGGGCTTTTATAATTAAAGAAGATATAATTATTAGAATATGCATATTAACAAGATAAAAATTGTAACTAATATATTGTTTTTTCAGTTAAAGTAGTCCCTCCACCTACAGGGACTACACTGCTTTTACAGCTTTGTTTTAGATCATCTGGCCTAATGGAGAGTCCATACCCCCTCAACCAATGGTCCATCGGTAAAAAAAAGTAATATACAAACAATAAAAAAATGGTATGTGAGATTAAGATGGATTTTCATTGTTTTGTTTGTTATTGAAAGTGGTAGCGAGCTGTGCTGTGAGATCATGATCATGTTTTTAAATCAGTGCTGCAAGACCATGACAAAGAGAGACATCAGTGATCAGTGATAACAGTGTAAGAGTTTTGGCAACTCTCAAAATTGCTAAACTTTTGAGTATTATGTGGTGCCATTTTCTACAATTGTGCCTCTTCCCTCCACCCAAGTAATTATCGCAATGTGTGGAAAACATAGAACAGACTATCACTTACCCTATATACTGGACTACCGTTGCCCTTCCCAACCCCATTTGAAACCCTAGCCACACACATGCTGGTACACTCCTGTTCACTGGCTCATCCACAATGGCTTGGAAATAGATCTTTTTTTATGTAGTTAAATATTTTTGTTCATTTTGAGAGTTCTGGGTGACGGATGAGGGCTGTGAGTGGCACAGAGTGATTCAATGCTGTGGCTGGAGACGTGTCCTAATCACATGTAAATTCTATTTTTAAAAAGGCCGTTTACTGCACATGATGGGAATAAAATCATACACAGATCTCACAGTGTTTCTGTTTCTGTTTGCATGCACAAGAAACATGTTGCGGCAGCTTGCTGGAGTAGCAGGTTGTGGTCAATGCTGGCAGTGCTTTTTGGGGCTGGTCTCTGTGGTGCCAATAGAGGAGCACACTGTCAATGACAGTAGTATTGCAGCGTGCCACCAACTTAAAAGAAATTCACCACTTCAATTAGGGAGCATCCCATCATTTAACAATCAGCTGTTTTTGCTGCAGGGGCGGTCTCTGATTCCAGCCGTGAATCACAGCTTGCCTTGTCTGGTGTCCCATTTCAATAAAAATGGAGGCGGCTGTTGCCATCCTCCTCTCACAGTCCCCATGGAAGCTGACTGGGGTGCCCAATCCCCCTGTTGGCATGCCCTCTCCCCAGTTCAGTTGCCAATGGGGGAGTCCAATTCCCATCGGCATAATGTCCATGTAATAGTTTTGTATGTTGAGGGGGTGCCCAATCTCCCTCGGCATTATGCACCCCCCCCAAGCACAAACCCATTTTCTGTACCAACAGTGGGCCCAATCCCCATTGGCTTCATCCTTCTCCCAAAAAATACAGGTGGCACACTGGGAGCCCACCCCAGTGTACCAAAAACAAACCTGTAAAGGGAAAAAACCTTCCTGCAATTTTTTTTTTTGTAACCTGTTAAAAAAAAGAAAAACAGTCCCTTGTTGTCTTTGATGCCGCAAACCCACACCCACCCTCTGTGCACCCGACCTCCCCACACACACGCCCTCACCCCACACATACCACCGGAGCCCACCTCGACTATCTTCGGTGGAGCGGGAACATATCTGCACTCTTCAAAGCCGACCGCGAACAGAAGAAATGCCGTTAGCTGTATAATGGCATAAATGGGTTTTTTCAACTTAGGTGGATATCTCAGCCATTTTGTGAATTTTGGCACCAGGAAACAGTGTGACAAGGCAACAGGTAAAGCAAATAGGATGCTGGGATGTATAGGCAGGGCATCACCAGCAGGAAAAGGAGGTCATAATTCCACTATACAAGACACTAGTGAGGCCCCACCTGGAGTACAGTGTACAGTTCTGGAGACCATACCTACGTAAGGACATAGACAGGGTAGAGAAGGTTCAGAGGAGGGCAACAAGATGGTGCATGGATTGCATCTAAGTCCTATGAAGACAGGTTGAAGGAACTGAACATGTACTCCCTGGAGGAGAGGAGGGAGAGAGGGGATATGATAGAGACATACAAGTATCTTACAGGGAGGAACAGGGTGCAGGAAAACACTATTTTTAAGTGAAAAAGATGTTCCAGGACTAGAGGGCATGGGATGAAGTTGGAGGGAGGACGATTCAGAGGAAACATGAGAAAGAATTTCTTAACAGAACAGGTGGTGGACAAGTGGAACACCCTGCCAGAGGAAGTGGTGGGGCTGAAACAATCACGGGATTTAAGAATGCATGGGATAGACATAAAGGAATTCTAGAGGTCAGGGGTAAGGGGAAACAGACTTCTAGGAAAACAAACTGAACTTACAAGCTCAAATGGGCAGACTGGGTGGGCCATAGGCCCTTATCTGCCGACACTGTCTATGTATCTATGTATCTATGTAAAGTTTCAACATGGGGTTCTTGGGACCCTACTTCATGAATTCAGTCACTGTCATCTAGTTATTCAGTCCCAAAAAGTGATTTTGTGGTCACTGCCTGGAATCACCTTTTGGGACAGATTAACCAAATGATAGTGGCACTGTTCATGAGGTGGGCTCCCAAAAAGCCTATTTTGCAAATCTGGTGAAAAATTCCAAAAAATGACTGTGTTATGAGCGTGCATGGCGCAGTTCCACGTACACTTATAACTTCACGAATTTGTAATATTTCACTCCAGATTTTCAACATTGGCATTTTTTCACACCTCCTTATGAACAGTACAGCTGTCATTTTTCACATCCTGGCCAAAATGTGTTTTCGCACATCCAGCACACAATAGCGTGGTCATTGTGAGAAATCAGTGTTTGGGACAGATTAAGAAAATCACAGTGACACTGTTCATAAGTGGAAGTCACAGAATACCTATGATGAAAATTTGGTGACAAAAGTTCATAAAATGACTGTTATGAGCATGCATTGTGCAGTTTCGATGCACACTCGTAACTCGAGAATTTGTAATATTTTCACTCAAGATTTTCAACATTGTCATTTTTGCACACCTCCATATGAACAGTACAGCTATTATTTTTCGCATCCTGCCTGAAATGTGTTTTCGCACATCTGGTGCACAATGGCACAGTAGCTGTAGGAAATCAATGTTCAGAACAGATTAAGAAAATCATAGTGACACCTCCTTATGAACAGTACAGCTGTCATTTTTCACATCCTGGGCAGAGGTCACAGAATGCCTATGTTGAAAATTTGGTGAAATAATTCCACTAAATGACTGTGTTACGAGCATGCATTGTGCAGTTTGCATGTACACACATAAGTTCGAGCACTTTTAATATTTTCACTCCTGATTTTCAACATTGCCATCTCATCACACCTCCCTATGAATGGTACAGCTGTTATTTTCACATCCTGCCCAAACTGTGTTTTCGCACATCTGGCACAGAATGGCACAGTCGCTGTGGGAAATCAATGTTCAGGACAGGTTCACAAAGTCACAGTGCCACTGTTTTTGAGCAGAGGTCCCAAATGCTTTCATGAAGTAGGGTCACAAAAAGGCCATGTTGAAAATTTGTAGTGCAAATACCAATAAACACCCAGGGCACTAGGGTTTCTAGCCATAAAGTCCCACCCTGTACAGACTGACAGGTGTCAGTGGTGTGCCTTTGAATAGCCAGCTGTAATGCTCATGCCATTCCACCCCCACTCCCATCCTGAAGCCAGTGACAGGCATTGAGGTGTGCCTTGGACTCTTCAGCCCCAGAGTTCACCCCATTCTCCTATACTGCACCCATTTCAGCGTATGTTCTTATGGAATGGGGTGTCTGTAAAGCCGAACACCCCAAGGCACACCTCAACACTTGTCGGTGTCTGCAGGATAGAGTGAAATTACATGGTGTGAGCATTATGGGCGATGACCCAAAGGCACACCCCAATGCCTGTCCATCTCTGCAGGGTGGAGGTGGGGTTGGTGTGAGTTCAGTACTTCACTGCCATTCCTATTCTGCATCTGTCTAACTCCTGCACTTCCAATGCTATTATCAGCAAGCAAACATTCAGCATTGACAAATTCTTGTTTTATGTTGTGTGTGGGAAGGATTACAGGTTTGGCTGCATTGGAGGCTAAACATGACAGGGAGCCTGAAGAAAGAGAGAGATAGGTTGGGATCGGAGAAAGTATTAGTGAGCAGTAAAAATGATGGTCAAGGATTTCTTTTTAACTCTTTGCTGTAGAAACATAGACATTGTTGGCAGATAAGGACCACTAGGCCCATCCAGTCTGCCCCTAAGCCCTATACTTGTTTTCGGCCTCTGACCCTTCCTGGTCAATGGCTGTTCACCACTCCTTCCCACCTCTAAAGTTCCCATATTCCTGTCCAAGGTATGTTTAAATTCCTCCACTGTGCTTGCTCCCACCATCTCCTGTGGCAGACTATTCCATGCATCCACCACCCTCTCTGTGAAGAAAAACTTCCTCACATTTCCCCTCAACCTGCCACCTTCCAATTTCATAACATGCCCCCTCATTCTTGTACTCCTCCTATATTAGTAGATGTCTCCCCCCCTGCACCTTGTTTATGCCCTTGAGGTACTTGAATGTTTCTGTCATGTCACCTCGATCCCTCCTCTCCTCCAGCAAGAACATATTGGGGTCCTTGACTCTCTCCTCATATGTTTTCTGGTGCTTAGACACCTTTAGGTCATCTAAAATGATAACCCCCAGGTCCATTTCTTCCTTGGTGATCATCAGCAACTCCCCCCACATCATGTAGCTCTCCCGAGGGTTCCCTCATCCCAGGTGCATTATTTTGCTCTTTTTTTGAGTTGAACCTCAGTTGCCACACCTCCGATCATTTTTCAAGGCTCCCAAGCTCACTCCTCATTTTCTGTACTCTGTCTGGAGTATCCACCCTATTGCAGATGTTGGTGCCATCTGCAAACAGGCAGACTTTTCCCTCCAGTCCTTCTGCATTCTCACTAATGAAGACATTAAACAAGACTGGCCCAATGACTGATCCCTGAGGTACCCTGCTGGTCACTTCCCTCTCCCAAGATTAGATCCCATTTACCACCATCCACTGCCTCCTGTTCATTAGCCAATTTCTAACCCAGTTAATCGCCTTGTGCCCCATGCCCTGACTACCCATCTTATCAACTAGCCTTTTATGTGGGACGGTGATGGAGGTCTTGCTAAACAGAGGTAGGTGACATCTACCGCCCCCCCGCCCGGATTTACTTTCTTTGTCACCCAGTCAAAAAAATCTATCAGATTCATTTCTGATTTAATGATTAGGCTAAGTCTCAGGATGACCATGGGTAGTACTGCAGTCGAGTATGGTCAGGTGACTGATTCTAGCCAATCAGAATTTGAGGATTTCAGGGCCCATTATATAAAGTGCAATAAACCAACAGAAATTTTGCAAGTCTACTGCAGGGTATACTGCTCTTTTTTTGAAAATTGCAAGGCTTGTTTCAGTGACTACACACATCTCTCTGATAGATCATTGGTAGATGAGTGATACAGTACAAAACTGTTATGCATGGTCTTATCTCACCCTCTCTTGAAACTTGCAACAGCCTTAACACTCACCAGCACCAAAGGCAGATGGTTTCACCCTTCCACCACCCTCTCCATGAAGAAGTATTTAATCACATAACTCCTAAATGTCCCCCTGCCAACTTGTAATTGTGGTTGTGACCTCTTGTGATAGACCCCACGTTAATATTATTTAATTGCTGGCTGTCCACCCTGTTTATACCCTTCAGGTACCAATGCTTTAGTCATGTCCCTGCCCTTTCTTCTGGCCTAAAATAAGTATATATTGAAGCCTACCAGCCTTTCCTCATAAGTCCTCCCCGCTATCTGGGAACCATTTGTGTTGTTCTCCATTGGAGCAACTCTAGGTGGTCCTTGTCCTTTTTCAGATGGGATTTAGGTTCCAATATTGTGCACAGTACTCCAGGTGCAGCCTCACAAAGGAACACACCCAAATAAAGCAAGCTCAGCCCTTGCTCATTCACATTTCAGTCACATTTCTTGTACGTTTCCTTAGTTTCTAAGGGTGCTACTGCTGCATGGCATTATGTCAGTAATCAAACAGAATCCAATACACTCCCCCACCACCAAATTGGTAAAAGGGGGAGGGAGAGCACGAGTCTAAGCAAAGTAACAGTTTATATACAGGTTGCATGCAGCAGTGAGTGCTGCTGATATAAACTCTCTTCTCTGCTATGCCCGGGGGGGGGGAGTAAATTAGCACTGTTGGAGCAGACAGGCTTGTTAGTTGTGCTCCATGATGTTTGCAAACCATAGAAACCATTCCAATGCTCCATATATTCTTTCATCTTGTGGCTACTATAAACAATTCAGACACTGTAACAAGACACTGTTCAGATGCATGGGCTACTAGACTTCAGAGCAGAGGGCACTCTGGGAAGACCATCTGGGACAAGAAGCAATAGAAGAAAGGTAAATGGCAGCCCCCAAGGGCCATAAAATAGCAAGAGAAAGTTAGAAAAAACATCTCACACAGCCTGAGCTGATAAATAACACTGGGATGAACTAAGAACACACAATGGATGGTAAAAAATATATTTTCCTGATTTTAACATGCAGTTTTCCTTTAAGAAGTTTCTGCATATGTATGCAACAATCCTGCTAGCTTCCTCATATGCCTAGTTACACTGAGTAGAGATTTTATTTATTTATTTTATTTAGTTTTTGTTGACCAGGTAGGAACACTAGACAATTAAATACTATTTTTAGGCACAACCCAGCGGGTTACAAGGGGTAAATAAACAACAAGCACAATAAAAAACAGGGCACATACATTGGTAAACAAAATATATAAAAGAGTGCATGTCATATTACATGGATAAACAGAAGCATTTAAAAAAATAATGTGACACTGGAGATTCTGGCCAAACATTTGACCTAGAAACCTGTCAAAAATGGCTTCACTATCAAAACACCACAAGGCAAACCTTGAGACTCTTAGTAATTATATCACCCAGATCCTCCTCCTCCTCCTCTGTGGTGTGCTCCACTTGTACCACCACCACCACCATCATCCAAAATTCAATCCCCCTCACAAAAGCATAATGTCATCCAATCCTGGATCTCAGGCAGACAGAGATTAAGCATCTCTACTACAACTAGCTTTCCAGGTGTAAATGACAGATACAGCTGGGTGTCATCTGCATAACAATGGAAACCCAGCCTGTAACATCAAATGATCCCTCCCAGAGGTAGCATGTACACTGTGAACAGCATGAAAAAGAGGACCAACCCCTGGGGTACACCACAGAGCAGGGGCTTCAGGAGTGAGGATAAATTCCCCATCGCTACTGTTTGCATCCTATTCCTAAGGTAGGACTTGAACCAGCAGATGATCATGCCAGTGAGTTCACAGTACTCTGATAAGTGGTCCAACAACAACCCATGTCAACAGTGTCAAATGCTGAGGAGAAGATCAAACAGGATTAGAATTGACCGTTCTCCTCTATCCCTCACCCCCAGAAGGTTATTGTGTAATCTGACCAGCAAAGTCTCAGTACTGTGCCTGCACCTAAATTTAGACTCTAAGGGCTTGTAGATATCATAGGCCATGAGGTAGATCTTAATCTGCAGTGCCACAGTCTTCTCAGTAACCTTCCCTAAGAATGGGAGTTGAGAGACCAGTCTATAACTTGCTAAGTAGTCTGGGTGCAAAATAGATTTAGTCAGACGAGGCCTCATGCGCACATAATCCAATGAGCTTGGAAAACACCCTTCCAAGAAAGAACACCAGATTGTTAGAGCAAACACTGGACCCAGTAACCACACACAGCTCATTAGTAGGCATGTTGGTCCTGAATGCAGTTCACAGAAGTGGGCCACAGCTCCAAGATCACCCCACAAACCTCCTCCATTGTAACTGGCCTAAACTCTCCCCATGACAAAGGAATGTGATCAAGAAATGCATGCTCGACCCTGTCAGGTTGCAACAGCCCAGTTAGTGAGATCCAAGATCGAACAGATGACATCCTGTCTGAGAAGAACCTAGCAAACTTCTCCCACTTTGCAGACGAACCCACTCTCACCACTTGAAGACAAGTCAGATGAAGTAACCTGTCTACAGTTCAGAAGAGCTGAGCTGGTCAATGCCTCCCAGCAGAAATCTCCCTGGACTGAAATACTTCCTTAATATAGGTGATTGCCCTTTGGTACTCACCAGTACTGGGTTAAAACAGCACACCAGGAAGAGCACTGCAAAAACCGCACTGTGTAAAGCGTGAAAGGATTTAGAGGGACAGGGGTATAATAGCGATAGGGAATTACTACTACCCTATCACTCTGCAGATATCCTATAGTGGAATCAAGCTGCCGCATGCTGGGCTGCCAGGTTGAGCCACTCCTGTGGTGGAGTGGCAAGAGTACCAGCATGTGACAAAGCAGGAGATCTGGGCTCGTGGTTCGGTTGCCACTAGGTCTCCTTCTGCTGTAACTTCATTTAAAAAAAATGTAATTTCCCCCCCTTCTGATCTTCTCCCCATCCCGAAGTACACCCCCAGAGTTGATTATATTAAGTCCGGAGGGTGCAGGAGTGAAACCCCACAAAAAAGTCCCATTGTTCTTGTTGGGTCGCTCTTGTTCCCGACGTTGTTTGAAAGGCCGCTATTTTCCTTGCAGCATTTACTGCTGCACAGTTTTTGTTTGCGGCGAAATGACCCCATGCCGTACTCACCACAGTGAGTACTCAAAGCCAATTTGACTTTATTGGTCCTAGATCTCCTCCAGCAATGCTCCAACCTCTGACCCCAAAACTTCAGAACCCTGAGCCCCCATATCTCCATCAAGCCACCAGGATCTCAGGCATGAAGCCTGGGGTAGTAAATGAATCAATGAAACAGAATCAAGGGCTGAGGAAATGGCCCTATTACAGTGATGTGTCTCTGGCCCCCAGGAACCCTCAGGTGCAGGATAGCGCCCAGTTCACTGAGATTGGCATCGGTGTGCAGTATGTAAGGCTTTGCTAGGTCAGATACACAAGCACTGGTAATTCCATTAATTGCTGGATGATTTCTTTGAGAGCTACATAACAGTCCTTATTCCATCAAGGTCCAAATTGTTCACTAACCTTAAAATAGATGGGGGCGTCTTTTCCTTTCTTGGGTCTAATCTTCCATGCTTTGTTGGTGGGTGGACATCCCTGTGCTCAATTTAGGAGAGAGTTCACCATATGGGTATTATAATCAGGTGGGATGGACCACATTCTTTTTCTATTAACATTTTCTATGATTCAGTTGTGCTTACGCAACTGGATAAGATCTATGCTTGTATGACTTTGATACATTGTGGCTGTTTATCTCTCTATCCATGGGATATACCACCCTGTAGAGGTATGACACAAGGAATTCTAGTGGAGGGCCTCCTCATAGGCACCATGGGAATAATTCCCTTGGCTAAACGTAGCTTAGGAAGGAGCCCACGGGGAAGAGAGATGAGCCACTAGAGGTGGAGGGGTGGATAGTGGGGCAACAAAGAAACAAATCCTGCAACAGTTCAGGAGGAGTGGCCTTTTAAGACCTGATGGGGGGAGTAACGTTGTTGCTCCACGCATTGAACCTCAGGCTTGAAGCCTTCCCATTCAATTGTGCTTACTCAACTGGATGAGATGTATGATTGTGTGACTTCGCTAGATTGTGGCTGCTTGCCTCTCTATCCGTGGGATATACCACCCTGTAGGAGTATGACACAAGGAACCCTAGAGGAGGGTTCCCCCCTCCACAGGTGTGGTGGGAATAATTCCCTTGGCTAAAGGTAGCATAGGAAGAAGCCCCCCAAAAATATCCAAAAGGGTAATGAGCATCGAAGAGGTGAGAAATCAGGATATCTCGAGACTGGAAAGTAAGGAGAGAGATGAAGATGGGAAGGAAAGGAGAAGAACAAGATATGACAAGGACAATAAATGAAATGAAAGCTGACAAGATGTAGAAGGGTGGACTTTCTAAGGAGAGAGGGAAAGCCAGGGCCGCCATCCAACTCCATCCAACAGCGGAACCTAACTACGGAACCTATGAAAGCACTAATCCTGTCTAATATTATGACCATCGGCACAGAGGAGAGGAAAAACCCTCTTTGAGGAGGAAACCTCTGGGGATCCAAGGCCTAGGTCATCTTTCCTACAGGCTGAATGATGTTTTGATTAGTGATGGCTCAGCTATTGCAACTAGAGTTGATATTGGGGAAGAGGAAAAGATTCCAATTGAGATGAAGCTCACACTCTGTCCTTGTAACGGGAATGCAACTAGATGCTCAAGCAAGAGAGTAGAGAGATAACTGCTGAGACACTTAGCTGGCCTATGTGAACCTACGAAACAGACCAGGTGAACCAGTGGTGGTCAGATAGAGAAAGGCATAGAGAGTGTCTCTGAACCTGCCCGGGCAGCTAAAGGGGGGCCCCATTGATGAGAGGTCAACGCAGCCAGCCTGAAGCCAAGGGGCAACGGACGTAGAAGGCATGTCTTCGATTGGAAAGCAGGTTGAGTCAAGGTATCGATGCAAGATGGTTATGCTCGAGTAGTTGATGTGAAGGAATCAATCAATCAATCAATCAAAATCTTTATTTACCCAGGCAATTACCATTGAGCAAGCTCATTTACAAGGTGGACCTGCAGTTTGCAAGGATGAGGGTACAGAATAGAGTACAAGTAAAATATACATAAAACAACAGTAGCAAGATGTATACAACAAAATATATACAGTGTAGAAATAAAGGTAAATAATATATACAGAGATGCCTTTATAATCCTATCCATCAATAACATGTTCATAGCCTGTAAAGGAGTTCCTGGGATATGGAAAAGTGCACGCGTAGGAGGAAGGGATGCTGGCAGAAAGATTCTGGGATACTAAGCAGGTGGTATCAAGGCATAAGAGTGGGTGATGGGGGGGTTGCAGTGAGTACATAGTACTGGTGGGACTGGAATGGACTGAGGTGAACCGGTAGTACCGGTGGGACTAGAAAGGACTGAAGAAGGGGGAGTAATCTTGGTAAGGGAACACTTAGTTTGAACAGGAAAGACTTAGATTGAGCGGAAACGTCAGCTAGACAACTAGGAATGGTGGAAACAGTTACAGAGCTCCACAAATGTTTTGGCATACAGGGTCTTTAGCATAGCAAGACTAACAGGGGAGCTAAGTCTCAGCGATTTCTGTAACCTATTCCAAAGTGTGGGCAGGACAAAGCTTATGGCTACTCTTCCAAAGTGGGTACTGGCCCTCGGTACTTTCAGGGAAACCAGCGAGTGACTTCTTAAGGCATAATTCCCAATCAGGCTTTGTGGGAGACAGTCAGCAATGTATTGCGGGAGTTTGTTGGTGATGGCTCGGAGTGTCCAGAGGGCTGCATTTCTATACCACCTGCATTGAAGGGAGGGCCAACCCACAGCTGCATATAATGAACAGTGGTGGGTGGAAAAGGGGAGGCCTGTTATAAATCTCAGAGCTCTATGATACCGTTCATTCAATTTAGCAAAGTGTGAGGCTGGGCACTGGCCATATATGATGTCAGCATAGTCAATTAGTGAGACGAACATGGATTGGACGAGCTGTCTTTTGGTGTCTGTGGTCAGGAGGCGATTTATTCTGAAGAAGAGTCCAAACCTCTGCCTCAGCTTTTTTAGCAGTTCTTCTATATGTTTCACAAAGGAGAGTTTGTCTATCCAGACATCCAAATACTTGAATTTCGGCATGTATTCAAGATGTTCACCTAGTAAGGTGGAGATAGATGGTAATGGACCAGCAGTGGCAGAAGATGCCCCCAGGCCACTTGGTGAGAATAGCATTGCCTTGGTTTTCTTGGCATTAAGTTATAGTCTTTTACTGAGGTGCTGGTGCTGCAGGATGTTAAAGTCGGTTTGCAGGTCGCCACATGCAGCTTCAGGAGATTCACGGCTTATGTAGAGCACTGTGTCGTCAGCAAATAGGTGAATGCTTGCTTCCTTAATGCCTACATCCAGGCTGTTAATATAGATAGCAAACAGTAATGGTTCCAATATGGACCCCTGAGGGACACCTCTTTTTATCAGTTTAAGTGAAGAAAGCTCCCTTTCAGTCTTGATTTGTTGTTGCCTACCAGTGAGGTAGTCATAGAACCAACACAAGGAGGTTCGGTCTAGGCCTATTGCTTGTAAAGTGGAGAGGAGCAAACAGTGGTCGATGGTGTCAAAGGCCTTACTGAGATCCAGAAAAACTGCACAGATTAATTTTTTTGTTGTCCAAGTCCCGTTGCCAGTTGTTAATTACTTTTGCAAGGGCTGTAATGGTACTGTGCTTTGCTCTGAAGCCTGACTGCATAGGGTTTAGTAAGTTTGAGTTGTCTATGAAAGATCTCAGCTGGGTATCCACAATTTTTCTAGGAGCTTGGAGAGTATGGGGAGGAGGGAGATTGGCCCATAGTTATTTAGGTCACAGGGATCTCCTGATTTAAACAGGGGGATGACTTGAGCAACTTTCCATAACTGAGAGAGGGAACCTTGCGATAGGAACAGGTCGAATAAGTGAGAGATAGGTGCGGCAAGGATATGATAAGCAATTTTGAAGTAATATGGGTCAAAGAAGTCAGCCCCAGTGCTTTTTTTAGTGTCCAATTTTAGGATAAGATCTTCAACTTCCTTTACGGAGGTGGGTAAGAATGAGAAGGTTACGATATTTTTATTCGGTTCCGGGAGCTTAGTGTTGATCTGTGGGTGTAGTCTGCTTACCGGTGCATTATCGAATGCTAGGCCTGCAGTGGCAAAATAGTTGTTGAAGGCCTGCAGGATCTCGTTTCTGTCATTGATTATAGCATTGTCAGTGGTAATTTTGGAGGGAAGCACATTTCCTGTAGAATGACCAGTCAGTTCTTTTAGTGTGGACCAGAACTTAGTAAGGCATTTCAATGCAGAATCTAGCTCAGATCAGTAAAAATTGGCCTTGGCCTCTCTGGTCATCTTAGCACAGGCGTTTCTAGCTGTCCTGAAGAGACACCAGTCTTTGTCTGTGTGTGATTTGGGAGACTTTTTCCAGAGTTGATCTCTTTTTAGAAAGGCAGCCTTGAGGTCCGCTGAGAACCAATGACATGTTCTAGCTTTTATACATGCTTTTACCAGAGAAGCATGGTTATTTAGGGCACTGGTTATAATTTCATGGAAGATGTCGTAGGCATTACTCACCAATTTAGTAAGGTAAAAACTCTGCCAGTGCAAAGAGTTTTTTAATTCATTGAAGTATGCGAGAGGATCGAAGTTCCATCTAGACCTTTTAGTGGAAAATTTAGATGTTGGTGAGGGTTTAGCATCAGTTCTTATACCAGCAATAAAGCAGTGGTCACTAACAACAGCTGAAAAAATGCCGGCATGGTAAAAGGAATAAGGTTTGCTTATGAGAAGGACATCCAATAGGGTGCTGTTCATTGGGTTTTTCTTGTTAATGCGAGTTGGCTCAGTAATAAGTTGTGTGAACCTGTGAGAGTCACAGAATTGCTCCAGGGGTAATGAGACCTTAGTCAACCAATCATAATTAAGGTTTCCTAGAATAATTGGAATAATTGTTTCAATGGGGACAGAGCTCATAATAGATGACAGATGGGATAAGAGCTGAGGGCCTGCGGCTGGTGGTCTGTAACAGGCTATGACACAGAAAGCCATTGATGGGGAAAGTGCAACTTTAAGGGACAAACATTTGAATCCGCCTGCAATAGAGGTAGAGTCTAGGATGGACACTGAAAATTAGTTTTTGATGTAGATGACTACTCTGCCTCCCCTGGTCTGCCTATCAGCTCTCACTAGGAGGTAGTTAGGGATGTTAACCTCTCTATCTGGGGTGGATGCCTGAAGCCAGGATTCAGAGAGCACAAGTACGTCTGGTGCGGTATGAGTAATCCATGCCTGGACTGATGTAAATTTCTTTAAAAGACTGCAAACATTTGCGTGCTGAAAGCTGACTCCTTTCAGTCCTGTAAGGTCAGATGGAGATGAGAGAGCTTTTGTGGGACCAGGGTTGAGTTTAACATTACCTGAACACAAAAGTAGTTGGAATACAATTTTCCTTAGGGCAGTGAGGAGCAGTTTGAAAGCACAAATATTTTTGCATCTAGTATAAGTTTGAGTGTGGGGGTCCAGAGCCCAAAGTTTCCCCTTGTGCTGATGTAGGGATGCGTAGCCTATGGTCCATCCAGCATAGCTCCAAGATGTGTAGGTTTTGGGTGGATGGAGTGAGGGGCCACACATATTGGTAACAAGGTAGCGGTCCCACCTAGAGGAGATTCCACAAAGTGAGAAGGGTGCAGAGTCATGTGGTGGCAGAATAAGTTATACCTTGTATTAATATAAAGGCAATCTAGCAGTGGTAGGCATAACTCTATGTTGGGGTCAATTCTGCTCGAATGGTCTGTCACGTGGGGTACCACACATAAGCAGGTAAGTAACTGAAACCACACGAGGACTGCCATGATTGCCCAATGTGTTAACCGAGTGCGAGCTGCACCAAGACTCACTAGCTAGGTTCTATAAGTCTCAAGGATCACTGCTCTGTGTTAGACTAGCTAAAAGAGACAGGGATCGATGATACGAAAAGATACATGAAAACAGCCTAATGGCACAGATGTCTTAAGGATTTATCTTCAACAGGCAGGGGTATCCTATGGATTATGCTTCATGAAGAATATCGGGGAACTGCTTAGAGGAAACAAGTGAGCTCAAGAGAGGATCATGCCTTTAAGAAATTACAGAAAGGAGAGCCCCTTTAAAAGATACCTAAACAACATTTTGGAAACAAACTATTCAAAAATCTGACTCCATAGTTGACTAAAGGAAAGACTGCTGTATTCATTAATGCTAAAACTACATTTACATAATTTACTTATATGTGGTTCCAGAGCATTTGAAAATTGTAAAATCAGCCTTCCTATTTCAAAAAAACTGTCTTACCTGCTTCCTAAAATGGCCGACAAATGTGTTATGTGATGACATCATTTGAGCCAAAGTCAGAGAGACATGGCTCTCTATAGTGCTAACTAGTTCTTTTTCCCCTCTGTATAGAATTGTTTCACCCAAACGGTCAAAACCATGTGCATTATTTTGTATAATGCAAATGTTAGGCTATGGTTCTGCTCATTTTGTTTACTTTTACATGCTGAAAATGTGTTTTAATCCAATCGACTTTCTCTGTGGCAAACCACAGTGCAGTACAAATCTTGAATAACCTGGTGGTCTAGTGGTTATGGTGGATCCAGGATGCTACAATGGGGGTGCTGGGGTAGTGTGCATGCTTAATGCATTTTTTAACATTTTTATTAAACCTTTATATTTTCTCCTATTATTCTTTTCTAGTATGTTTTTGACAGAACCTACAAATGTAATCAATAGTTTGAATGTAAACATTTGTACAATCAATAAATCAGACTTCTTCAACAAAGTGAAATGCAGCAGCAGCAGCAAGCAAGTATGTTACTTTGTGTGGGGGGTTTGAAGCCACAGCCTTTACCACCCCCTAGAGCCACCACTTTTTGTAGCAAAGTTCTTGTGCAGTCCAATCTTACGTTCATACTTTCTTGAAACTCAAATATATGTTTGTCTTGTCTTCTTTTTCCATGGGAAATAATAATAATAAGAAAAAGAACCAGCATTTATATAGTGGTTTTCATACACATTGTATCCCAAAGTGCTTTACAAGAAATACTAGACTGGTAGTGAAGTGACTGAATGTGTAGTGGCAGCCATTTCATACATTAATATCCACACACAGCCTTGGACAATTGCATGAACTGGTTTCATGGGAAGGCGAAAGTTGGCCAGGATAACGGGGTCAGGTAATGATCAAGGTGCTGGCAGCCCCACATCTTATTTCTCACAGTAATCTGCTCATATTTCTCTCCTTCTGTCTTCCCCTTTCCCAGAATACAGTACTACTTTGCAAGAGCGGCCTTCTCAGTCCCCCTCTGGTATTTTTTCTTCTCTATTCCTCCTCACAGCAAAAACTGGTGAGCTCATCACCCTTCTGCTTCATGAATGCAAGTAGTACAGTCCCTGTTTTATTTTGACATATCAGATATAAACATATTTTTCCAGTAAGTCAGGCTTATAGCAGCAGAGAACAAGGGGAATGATGGGCTTTCCTATCCTTAAAAGATCTAGGCTACCTTTGATTAGGCACTATTAAATGATGGGTGTGCACATCATTATGCACGTCATTTAATAGTTCCTAATCATAGGTGGCTTAGATCTTATATGGGTAGGAAAGCCTATTTTTCCACATGTGCCATGCTGCTATCAGCCTGGCTACCAGAAGATCATGTTTATTATTAATATGTCAATATAACATGGGAGACTGTACTAACCACATTCATGATGCGGAAGGGTTGTGAACTCACCAGTGTTTGGTGTGGGGAGTAGGTGAGAAGAATGAATGCCAGAGAGGGACTGAAGAGGACATTCCAGCAGGGTGCAGCTATATTCAGGTTAGCTGAAGACATGAAGAAGAACGCTGACCAGATCACTGTGAGATCTGAAATGTGGGGCTGCCAGCATCATGATCACTTTCTGACTGTGGATGAGAATAGCCAGCAATGACAAATACTTAAAGTGGCAGGGCTGCATCTAAACTGTTACTTGAATTCAGTGTAGGGAGATTACCCTCGGGTGGGGGGGGTGTTGACGTTTGTTAGGACAGTATTGAGGGAGTTGTGTATAGCTCATTCAAGAGTTGGAAGGGTGGTAACCAGCCAACTCACATTGTGGAGTAGAGCACAGAAAAGTACTGGAGAAGAATTGCTGGGAACTGTCCTGCAGGGTTCTGCAGATCACAGGTAAAGGAGTAGACTAACACTTGAAGTCAGGTGGATTTGTTCAAGGTATTAGTATGCCTCTCCTGCTAATAATCTTGTTATCCATTGAAAGTGCAGCCCTTATGAGGGCATGAACAGCAGTTTTTCTCATGGGCCATGATGCTTATTGCTTGGCCCTCCAGGAAGACATAGTTGTTGGTTAATAAGGTGGGGAAAAACACAACAGAGAGTTGTACATATTACCTTCATGGTGCAGAAGGGTGGCGATCCACTCAATGTTTACTGTAGGAGCAGAAGTCAAACATTGAGAATGTGGACTGGAGAGTGATTTTGGAAGCATTTTTTAACAGTGTCAGCTGATGATGCATATCAGTATAGGTGTGCACGACTCTCTGAGGTACAAGGTTACAATCTAAGGTGTGATAATTCTCATCATGAGACCACAAGCTCATATGCAGCCCCAGGCAGTACTAAGGACAGTGTATGGATGGTGTGGTGTTCAACAGAAGGCAGGCTAGGTGCAGGGGGTTCATATGGAAAAAGAAAGCCTTATCTGTAGATTAACAAGAGAGCATGAGCTTTGGAACTGAACAAGACCGGTACTTTGCTGTGTGACCCTGAGCTAGTCATTAAACTTTCTTGTGCTCCCAGGACACACCTGTAAATAAGCTTTCAGCTTAGTGTGTTTCTTCTGGTTAACAACAAAAAAAAATAAAAAAATAAAAAAATTCAGCGTATCATATAACCATTAGATCATCAGGTATTTGAAGTGTTGAACTGTAATGCAGTTTGCCAAAGAAAAATTCAGCTGGATTGCAAAACATTTTCTGCAAGTTAACCCTTAGGCTGCCGCCGACAAGATATCTTGTCCTAAAAACCTATACGTTCTAAATCTTCTGGCAGCCTAAGGTTAATTAAAGTAAACAAAATTAACAAAATCATAGCTTAATTTATGTACTGGTCAAAATAATCCACAAGGTAATACATGGTGTTGATCATTCCGGCACAACAATTCAAAATAAAAAGGGAAAGAAGAAGTAGTTCACACTGTTGAAATATATGTGGATCTCTGTCTTTGGCTCCTATGATGTCATCATGACTTATCACTTAACACACTTGGCAGACATCTTAGGGAGAAACCAAGGCTGTTTTCTGAAACAGAAAGGCTGATGTTTACATTTTTCAAAAGCTATGAAACTGCATTTATGTTATTTACATAAATGCAGTTTTAGCATAAATGTAAACAGCAGCCTTTACTTTACCTCACAATGAAGCCAGATTTTGGAGTTTGCAGTTTTAAAAAACTACTTGTTTAGGTACCCTTTAAGCAGTTGCTGTAATTGACTAGTGTGAGGCCTCTGGGGGTGTGGATCACTGGGGAAGTGTACTTAATAAAGGCAGGAGTGGGTGGGGGGGTGCCGAAAACAAAATTGTCCAGAGGGCAGTACAGGGTAGCGGGCTGGTTGCAGAGGTCCTGCCACCTGCAGGTAGCAGCACCAGGGCCACTCAGCTGAAGTGGAGAGCCTTGTTTGGGCTTGTGTCTAAAATAGAGCAGAAAAAAAAAGGCGGGCCATTAGTTAAAAAGTCAGAGACAAAGGTCAAGTAAATTGGTGGGAAGGCCCTGGGCAATTTAGTGCTCAGGGCAGGAGTAGATGCAAATAGTGGGAGAAAAAGGTTTCTGCAGAGAGGTCTGGTTAAAGGTGCCAGGTGGGAATTTAGCAAAACAAAAGGCTGATTCAGGAGGTTGGGGGGGCCTTCAATGGGACCAGGGAGAGGTGGGAAGGAAGCGTGTGGTAGAGAGGACTCAGGGTAGTTTGGAATGGGTAGAGAAGATGGCCCAAAATGCCAGGCAATATTTACAGAATGTGCTGGTTCAGGTTGGTGTCAGGAGAGGGAATCAGGGGTCCAGTAGATGGCAGAGAAACATTGTGGGGAATAAGGATGGATGAGAGGAACTCTGATGGGAAAAGTATGGCAGAGCAAACAGCAGGCAGTGGTCAGTTCTAGCTACCTGTATTCTACAATACTGTGCAATTAGCAGAAAAAATTCAGTAGTCAAGTAGTAAGCTATATAAACTTCAGGCAGTCAGTTAAAGTTCACTACAACTCTGTTAGGCAATTCCTACATATACAGTGCAATAGTTTAAAGGTAAAATGTTTAAGCAATAGAAATATTAAGTAGTGCAAGACATAAGCTATATATAAGTCAGGTCTAGCTAATACAGCAGGCTAAGCAGCCAAAAATTCCAGGAGGAGAGAAAAAAAAAAATATATATATATATATATATATTTCCACATGAGCAGTAAATTCAGCAGAAAACAATTGTACAGAGAGCAGTACAGCAAGGCAGTGGCCAAGCTGTGTTTTGAAAAAGGCACCTTGTGTGCTTCCTTTCTCAGTGGGGATATGCATCATCCAATTGGGAAGCAGCCACAGTCCCCAGGAGCAAGTCCAATTGTGGAGATTGAAGCCTGACAGCTCCGAGCTAGGAGCTGACCAAACGTACCTGCTTTCCTTGGTCAGAGGGTGGCGGGCTGGATGCAGAGGTCCAGCCACCAGCAGATAGCAGTGCCAGGGCCACTCAGCTGAAGTGGAGAGCCTTGTTTGGGCTTGTGTCTGCTTTCTTTGGTCAGGGGGTGGCAGGCTGGATGCAGAGGTCCTGCCGCCAGCAGGTAGCAGCACCAGGGCCACTCAGCTGAAGTGGACAGCCTTGTTTGGGTTTGTGTCTGTTTTCCTTAGTCAGGGGGTGGGCGGGCTGGATGCAGAGGTCAAGCCAACAGCAGATAGCAGTGCCAGGGCCACTTAGCTGAAGTGGACAGCCTTGTTTGGGCTTGTGTCTGCTTTCCTTGGTCAGGGGATGGTGGGCTGGATGCAGAGGTCCTGCCGCCAGCGGGAAGCAATGCCAGGGCCTCTCAGCTGAAGTGGAGAGCCTTGTTTGGGCTTGTGTCTGCTTTCCTTAGTCAGGGGGGTGGGCTGGATGCAGAGATCCTGCTGCCAACAGGTAGCAGCAACTGGGCCACTCAGCTGAAGTGGAGAGCCTTGTTTGGGCTTGTGTCTGCTTTCCTTGGTCAGGGGGTGGTGGGCTGGATGCAGAGGTCCTGCCGCTAGCAGGTAGTAGTGCCAGGGCCACTCAGCTGAAGCGGACAGCCTTGTTTGGGCTTGTGTCTGCTTTCCTTAGTCAGGGGGGTGGGCTGGATGCAGAGATCCTGCTGCCAACAGGTAGCAGCAACTGGGCCACTCAGCTGAAGTGGAGAGCCTTGTTTGGGCTTGTGTCTGCTTTCCTTGGTCAGGGGGTGGAGGGCTGGATGCAGAGGTCCTGCCGCCAGCACATAGTAGTGCCAGGGCCACTCAGCTGAAGCGGACAGCCTTGTTTGGGCTTGTGTCTGCTTTCCTTGGTCAGGGGGTGACATGCTAGGTGCAGAGGTCCTGCTGCCAGCAGGTAGCAGCGCCAGGGCCACTCAGCTGAAGTGGACAGCCTTGTTTGGGCTTGTGTCTGCTTTCCTTGGTCAGGGGGTGGCATGCTAGGTGCAGAGGTCCTGCTGCCACCAAGTAGCAGCGCCAGGGCCACTCAGCTGAAGTGGACATCCTTGTCTGGGCTTGTGTCTGCTTTCCTTGGTCAGGAGGTGGCGGGCTAGATGCAGAGGTCCTGCCACCAGCAGGTAGCAGTGCCAGGGCCACTCAGCTGAAGTGGAGAGCCTTGTTTGGGCTTGTGTCTGTTTTCCTTGGTCAGGGGGTGGCAGGCTGGATGCAGAGGTCCTGCTGCCAGCAGGTAGCAGCGCCAGGGCCACTCAGTTGAAGTGGACAGCCTTGTTTGGGCTAGTGTCTTCTTTCCTTGGTCAGGGGGTTGGGGCTGGATGCAGAGGTCCTGCCGCCAGCAGGTAGCAGTGCCAGGGCCACTCAGCTGAAGTGAAGAGCCTTGTTTGGGCTTGTGTCTGCTTTCCTTGGTCAGGGGGTGGCAGGCTGGATGCAGAGGTCCTGCTGCCAGCATGTAGCAATGCCAGGGCCACTCAGCTGAAGTGAAGAGCCTTGTTTGGGCTTGTGTCTGCTTTCCTTAGTTGGGGGGGTGGGCTGGATGCAGAGATCCAGCTGCCAGCAGGTAGCAGCAACTGGGCCAATCAGTTGAAGTGGAGAGCCTTGTTTGGGCTTGTGTCTGCTTTCCTTGGTCAGGGGGTGGCGGGCTGGATGCAGAGGTCCTGCCGCCAGCAGGTAGTAGTGCCAGGGCCACTCAGCTGAAGTGGACAGCCTTGTTTGGGCTTGTGTCTGTTTTCCTTGGTCAAGGGGTGGCAGGCTATATGCAGAGGTCCTGCCACCAGCAGGTAGCAGCGCCAGGGCCACTCAGCTGAAGCGGAGAGCCTTGTCTGGGCTTGTGTCTGCTTTCTTTGGTCAGGTAGTGGCAGGCTGGATGCAGAGGGCCTGCCGCCAACAGGTAGCAGTGCCAGGGCCACTCAGCTTAAGTGGACAGCCTTGTTTGGGCTTGTGTCTGCTTTCCTTGGTCAGGGGGTGGCGGGCTGGATGCAGAGGTCCTGCCGCCAGCAGGTAGTAGTGCCAGGGCCACTCAGCTGAAGTGGACAGCCTTGTTTGGGCTTATGTCTGTTTTCCTTGGTCAGGAGGTGGCGGGCTATATGCAGAGGTCCTGCCACCAGCAGGTAGCAGCGCCAGGGCCACTCAGCTGAAGTGGATCCATGGAGAGGTTGGATGAGCGAGGGAGACCCTGCTGTAATCATGAGGAGACTGATGGTGATAATAACCATGGGAATGCAGCAGTTCAATGAAGTAGCATAGACCCAGTGAGAGGTATGCTCGATTAGTCAATGTAAATGAGTAGACCCTGAGGTCGGACTGAGTGAAGGAGAACCAGACTCATATCATGAGGAAGCTACCCATGATTGGTCACCATGGAAGTGCATGCCAAGTGAGTCCATTGAGACAAATTATAAATGGTTAGAATTTGCATGACATTAGGCACGAGAGTGGCGGGGCAGAGCCAGCAGCTAACAGTGAAGTAGGCAGTACCAGGAGGACATCTAAATAAGCTTGCCTAGAACAGGGAAATAGGGATGGAGGAGGAGATGAGTAGACAGGCAATATGCAGGAGGGAATATTAGGTGATTTGAATGAGTAGGGTAAGGTGGTATAGTGGAATGGCAGCATAAGGAAGCCCCAAAAGAAAGCAGAAGTCAGAGAAGGAGAGGAATGGAGGGCAGAGGGAATGGAAGGAGGAGGGCGAGTGCCCACCATGGGGAAGCATGTCCAGAGAAGAGACACTATGCCCAAGGAGGACTACAGGCAGTTTGAGCCAGTGTGATTATGACAGACCACAGGAAGTGACCAATAGAAAAATGGTAAGGTACAGAGAAATAGTATGGAAGGCCCTGTAGGGTGAAGCTGATGGAGTACAGAGAAGAGTAACAACATGGAAACATCATATGGTGACAGGGAATAATCTGGTACTCGACTACGAATGACAATTGACAGTACTGGTCCTGGAGGTGAGAGGAGCTCGGCAAAGAGACAAGGCATTACAGGAAGAGAAGGAATCGGGTCCAGTACAGTCTGGGAGAGGATGAGGCAAGGGAAGGATGAGGCCGAGGGTGAGAAGAAGGGCAAATAAGATACTGGAGCTTCCGGAGCAGACAGCAGTTGATCCCAAAGCACAGGCAAAATGCAGCTGAATAGCATACCCTGGGAGCGCAGCCAAAGATGGAATATCTCCAGACCAGAGCTGTAAGAGCAACACTGGCTGCCAAAAATCCTGAATAAAAGACAGCAATGGGAAAACGAGGAGCAGGGCAGCACCCAGGTGGAACAGTGAAAGCCACCCACAGCAGTAGCTAGAGTGCAGCACCCACTGGGAACAGCAACCAAGGAATGAACTGGATGAGCAGGGTGAGGAGCTGAAGAGATCCACTGCTATGGAGAGAAGAGCCAGTGAGCAGTCTGGAAAGGCAGAGGAAGAAGCGAGCCAGCAAGATGAGGTAAATTGGTGCTGAGCTGCAGCTGAGGGACAAGCAGCAGGGCCAGGTCCAGGAAGGTAGGAAGAAAAGCCCTGCAGGGTGGGAATCAAAAAGGAGAAAGGTGGGGAGGGAGGAAGAAGCAGGATGGAGGAGCAGACCTGGCCGATGCACCATGAGAGGCACGAAGAGGGAGCAGAAATGGGGGGTTCATTGAGAGCAGCAGGAGACGCAATGAACAAAGATGAAGGTATGCAGCACACAGCAGCACAGATGAGAGGTAGGCAGGGTGGCCACTATGGGAGGACCTCGCCAAGCAACAGGCTGAAGGGAGTACAGTAGGGCCGAGACAGGGTATGGATGTAGCAATGGTGCCAGAGGAAACAGAGAAGGCAGCCAAAGGCAAGACCAAAAATGTGAGGCTACAAGGGAAGGTAGAGGAGGAACAGTCGAAGGAGCCTCCGGCCGCAATGAAGAAATGAATCCTGGAATAATCTTGGAGGTGTTGCCTTTTAAGGCCTGATGGGAGAGTGACACTGTTGCTCCACTCATTGAACCTTAGGCTTAAAGCCTTCCCATTCTATTTCATAAACCATCAATAATACTTGCAGGAGCTTAGGAAGGGGTGTAGGTCCTATTGGTTCTTGAGTCATGATCATGTGGTCAGTGCCTCTACTTTACTTGGCTTGGTCTGTATCCCATTGGAGATTATGTGGCCCCCATGTACTTTACAGATGACTGGAAAAACTGGTATTTGTCCATGGACAGTTTAGGTCCAAATTCCTTTAGCTGATCCCACACCTTGAACAGGCAGCTCTCATATTCTTCTCCAGTCTTCCTGAACACAAATACAACATCCAGGTATACTGGGCACTCCAATAGTCATGTCTATCAGCACTCTCTGCATGAAATGCTGCAGTGTGGCTGGGTGCCAGAGATACCTTGGTGCATGCATTAGAATTCATAATGCCAATGTGGAGGTGAAAGCAGTCTTCTCTTGATCAGATAGAGTGACAGGGATTTGGTAATACCCACTCCTACCATATAACATGGAGAACCAGTACACCCATTCAGGTAGTCTAGTGTGTCTTGGTTCTGGACATGGTGTACTGATCTGGAATGCTGCACTTATTGAAGGTCCATTAATCCACGCACATCCAGGCAGTCCCTTTCTACCTGACCGGAGGAAGCAATATAGCACTGTGGTTTAGGGCACTGAGCTGCAAACCTGGAGACCTGAGTTGAATTCCACAGCACCCACTTGCATACTCTGTGACCCTAAGAAAGTCACTTAATTCTTTGTGCTACTAGGTCACACCTGGAAACAAGCTTCAGCTTAGTCTGTCTTTCCTGGTTAAACAATCCCCCCACCACACACACATACACATTGGTACAGACTCTGGTAATCCTGTATTATCCCAGCAGCCAAGAGTTCTTGTAGGTGGTGTAGTATATCATTGGTAACAGGTGCCAATTACTGTGATTGTTCTTGAAATTGTTGATGGTCATGTATCCAGATGCGCTGCTCTTCACCGGTCACCCACACCATGTCCCACTCACTGGTGGAAAATACATTTGTACTGGAAGCCAACTTTCTGCTTATCCTGTCTTTCCATACATCACACAGTGGTGACACTCCAGAATCAAAATTGTTCGGTTCAACATCTTTGAAGGTCCATCCCCACCAGTATAGGGTTGATCTGCCATATTACAGCAGTACACCCTTAACAGGTCTTGCCTCTTCATACTGTTGGGGTCACTCAGTGACACTCTGAACTTGGAGTGTAATTTGGTGCAAAGTGATATCTGCCTGTATTGCCTGCTATTGGACCAGGATCAAGAAAAAACACAATGGGTGGGATATTCAAAAGGGTTACACAATGCGCAATAGGGTTGCACCTGCGCAAGTCAGAAAATGCACCATTCTGTGATATTCAGCAAGAGGCAGTTGTGCTACTGAAAACATGCTGAGCAACAGCGCAATGCTAATGAAGGCATGTGCAACTGAAGGGGGTGGAACCATGCATAAAGTGCGCAGTGCGATATTCAAAGACTTGTGCAATGCACAACAGTGGATCAGGCGGAAGTTGCGCCATAGTGGAAATGAGCCAAAATAAAAAGGAGCAAGGAAGAGGCACAAGAATGCTACAGGGAAGCCACATGAGGCAGGGAGAGAGATAAGGCCAGAGCGACAAAGAAAGCAGGCCAGAGAGAGCAGAGGACAAAATAGGGGCAAGGGAAGGTGTATGGGGCCACAGAGTGCAGAGGCCAGTAGGTGTACCCGGTGCAGTGGAGGTAGCAGTCAGGACAGTGGGGGGAACAGAGCAACAACAGCTGGGGGGGCACAAGCCAGGGACATGGACAGTGCCACCTTCCACATGGAAGCCGTAATGAGGGGGTGAGAAGGCATGCTGCAGGGAGACGTGGCCATGGAAGGTCCTGTCGGCAGTACACCCCCAACAGGCAGTACCAAGCCCTCACCAGCTTTGAGCTTTACTCGGATGTCGAGATTGTGGGCTGGTACCACCTGAACAGGACAATACTGAGGCGACTCTGTGAGCTATGCAGTGATGTGATGCAGGCACCCTCACGACGGAGTCACGCTCTGTCAGTGGAGACAAAGGTAACAGCCTGCATGTGCTTGCTCGCCACGGGTACCTTCCAGAGACCAACAGGGGACTCCACAGGCATAACACAGTCAGCCACGTCATGCATCCTCACCCAATTCCTCAGCGCACTGCTGCCACATGCTGTGGAGTACATCCATTTCCCCAGCACTGTGGCGGAGCGCACAGCAAACATACAGGAGTTCCACAGGGTAGCACATATGCCTGGCGTGCTAGGGGCGATAGACTGCACCCATGTGGCCATTCGAACACCACCTGGCCCCGATGGGGCCGCCTATATGAATCGGAAGGGTTATGCCAGTGTCAACTGCCAGGTGGTGTGTGATGCCAGTGGACGCATCATCAATGTCTGTGCCATGCACCCTGGGGGAGCACACGATTCATTCATATGGTACCAGTCGGCACTGTGCCATCGATTCAAGAGTGGGGACATCCCCACAGGACATCTAGTGGGTGAGTATGCATGTAGAACTAACAAAGCGGGGGCAAGAGTGGGTAAGCCACAGGTGCCATGGGTGTGGCACACAGGGTTAGGGGCAATTTGAGCCTGAAAAGGACACTAACCTTCACAATCTCCACACAGGTGACAGTGGATACCCACTCCGTCCCTGGCTGCTCACACCCTACCCACAGCCCACGACCCCATTGCAGCAACGCATCAATGAGGCACATGCTGCCACACGCAACATCATTGAGCAGGTGTTTGGGATGCTGAAGGCACGCTTCCGTTGCCTAGACACTTCCAGTGGTGCCCTACAGTATAGCCAATCAAAGGCCTGTGGGATATTCCTGGCCTGTTGCATCCTGCACAACATGGCCAAAGACTGTGGGATAGCCGTACAGGTCGAAGAGGGGGACAGCAATGGGGATGACAGTGATGCCAGTGACGATGGGGATGGGCAGCCCCCCCTCGGACGACAGGACCCCCGACTGATCCGGCTGGCCCAGCTGCACCGGGACACCATCACAGAGGAGCACTTCACCCAACACAGGTAAGTCATGGGGCCATGTGCAACCAACAGTGGCTAGGGCACAACCCACATACTCACAGGGAAACACACCAGGGGTCCATGATGGCAAGGGATGTGGCAGGGCACAGAAGCACACACATACAACCAGGAAGGGGTGAACAGTAACACGCCACATGAATGGACACACACACACACACAATAGGCACAAAGTGCACAGGGGTCAGGTGCACAACAGAGCTGGAACACAGACACTAAAAACACACCTGTCCACAGGCCACCACGTCCATTGACTGTCCATGTACATGTGTCATATGCTGGGCGCTTTTACACTGTGATGTACAGCGCAATGCAGGCATCATCATGCACACGCACCTGTGGACAGCAGTCGGGAAGGTGTGCAGGTGGTCCATGTGTCCGCGTGTAGGGCTGGGCACCCACTGGTGCACTGCCCACCAAAACACACATTGCACGCAGGGAAGCACCAGACAGGGCCCACACTGGGAGACAGCTCAGTCTTGCAGCACAGTGCCACGGCCACCTCGGATGCATGGGCGGCCCCGCTGAGACCCAACAGCACTGGCAGGCTGAGCACTGGCCTCATGGGGTAGCACTGATGGACCACCAGGGGTTCCACTGTGCGAACATGACCTTGCCCACACAGGGGTCTGCAGCACACCAAACATACCTGCAACAGGAGTGCTCGGGATGCCCACAGCTGAACCCGGCATTGACAGGGTGGGTATCACACGACGCCGGGAATGGGGAGTGGATAGTGTACTGCGCAGTGTAAGCGGCACAGGGGCACCTGACTGTGTGCCCAATGTGGCCACGACAGCGACCAATGCCTGTGTCTGCCTGTCAATGGCGGTGGTCACATCCATCCGCAAATGGTCAGTCTATGACAGGATCCTCTCATTGTCCCTGCTGTGCCACTCCAGAGCCACACACAGTGCCTCCACAGACGTTGCAACCCGCATCTGCTGCTGTACTGATGCCTGCAGCAGGCGGGTGTGCTTGTCAAAGAGGTCATCTGCCACATTGGCAACCTGTCCCTCAGGGTTTGGAAGGCCTGATGTTCAGCACCCCTTGAGGGTGGGCGCTGCTCACCAGGACCAAGTATGGGCAGGTCCACAGGCGGTGAACATACGCCACCACTGAACCCTGTACCCCCAGTCCTGGTGGGTGACTGCTGCTGCTGCTCCTCCACCTGCTGTGCCCAAGGGATCAGTTGTTCCACTGCTGTGGCCACAACAGTGCCAGTGACCTGTACAGCCACTGGTGCTGCCCCACCGGTGCTGACAGGCACAGCCTGGGACTGTGCTGACGTGCTGGCACACATGTCGGAACCAGCTAGGTCCATGGGTGTGAGCTGTCCTGCTGTGTGTCCATTCTGTGACACACACATGTCAATGCCCATAGTGGTCATTGCATCATCAATAGTGCAGGTCTGTGCCACAGCCACAGCCACAGCATGCTGGCATACTTGTATGCCAGACCGCTGGGACACAGGAAGGACACCCCCCACACCTGTCTCAATGACATCAGTGATGGCAGCCAGGCGTGCACACTGGTGCAATGCACGCCGGCTACCTGCATAGGTGGATGGTCCCTCCTCAAACTCTGGATGGTTGTCCGCAGTGGACAGGCCCTCCACCGCTGACCCCTGCAGATGCACAGGATCTGTAACAGAAAGGAAAGACACGTTAGTGCATGTGGTCTACCTTCCCCCATGACCATGACATACCATGCAGTGATGGGCTACCACCTGTCTGGAAGCCACCTCCAGGAATACCCTCAATGGCACTACGCTGCATGCTTGCAGCGAGCCTGTCCTCTGCCGGAGTCAGCTGCACCACCTCCGTCTGGCCCCCGCCTGTTGCAGCACGTGCCACCCTGATGGCTGCCACCTTCTCCACCCTCATCCTGTTGGTTCCCATCTTCTTTTTACACTCCTGCACAGAGCGCTGGTAGCTGCCGTGCAGGTTGACGGCACGTACCACCCCCTCCCATGCAGCAGCATGGGCCTGAGGGGTGCCCCGCCATCCACTGACAAGTGGCTCTTCATCCAGGTAGGCCTCGAAGAGTGCCTCCATCTCAGCCTTCGTAAAGTTAGGCCTCCTCTTCCACCCACCATCATCCTCTTCACCCAGTCCTCGCTCAGTCATTTCACAGCCTGTATGGATGAGAGTGGTCACCTGTGACTGTGCAGTACACAGCAATTCCCTGAGACCATAGTCCAGAACATCACACAGCATGCAACTCACCTATAAACTGTAGTACCTGAATATGGCCACTGCAGAACATTGTCACATATTTATAGCACAATCCATGCAAATTAGATGTGGAGCAACTTTAATGAGATGCAAATCGCGCTGCTGCGCCATTGAATGGCTGATCGGATGATTTGCATATGACAGCTGAATATCGCACTGTAGCGCTTTTCGCAATACGGTTGAATGTGATGAGCCAATGGTGCAGTTCTGTGACTGCATAGTACACCACACTGCGCATGCCCAGGTGGCTTACGCAGGCGTCTGCCATGCTGATGACATGCTGTGCATGGTAGGCAATTCAGGGCACGGCCACCATTGTGCCAGTGGCGCTACAGTGATGGTCACTACATTGTGCTGTGGCACAACTGTGCAACAGTTCGCTGTGGCAATGGCACACAGGCGACCAATCATGCTGGATGCATAGAAGTCTGATGGCGCTGTGCGTGGCCATGCTCCAGAGACCCATGGCCCTGTGCCTGACCTTTGCCCCCTTGGCGCTGTACGTATGGCATGTCTGCAGCTCTATGGTGCTGTTGGTGACAAGCGGATAGGGAATAACTGGCTTTGTACTGACTGCTCGATAGGGAATAGTGGCGTCGTGATGCACAGCAATTCCAAGTGGGGCTGCTGCAGGAGCGCCATATTGCCTACTATAGATCTAGAGATGGCACGCAGAAGAGCCCCCCAGTGGAGTGCCCTCGAGCTGGCCAACCTGGTGGCCATTGTGGAGCCTCACTATGGCCCACTGTATGGGGAGGTTCCCCTAGACAGGGCCAGGACCCAGGTGTGGCAATAGGTGGCCACTAACCTGGAGGCAGCCACTGGCCAATGGAGGACCTCGGAACAGTGCAGGCACTGCTATGGGGACCTGAGGAGGAGGGAGCTGGTGCTACTGGCATGTCTGCGGTTGCGTGCCAGGAGGGGCGTGGTGCCTCATCCAGGTGGGTGATCCGTCTACGCACCTGTATGGTCCATATGGGTAACACTGTCTATTGTGTCCAGCACATGGGGGAGGATTGGTCTAGGGTTGGCTGTGGCAGTGTTTACAGGGTATGTGATGTATGGGTCTGGCTGGGTGGGTGGGCACACTCATTGGGGCAGGGGGAATATGCTTTGGGATTGTACTGATGTGTTTCTCACCTTTTGTTTCCCACAGGCATGGCAGAGTGGAGGAGGGCCATGGCTGAGCAGCAGAGGGTGGTGCCAGCAGTGCCCAAGCATGGCAGTGGAGAACCACAACGCCAGCAGCAGCCCGATGAGGGTGAGTGCCATGACAACATGATTGCTATTGCATGCTGTGTGACAGGGTGGAGAGCAGGGCATGGCCACCATCCATTGACACCACTGCCATGAACGTGACATGTGACAGTCAGCACTGTCCAGTGGCACTGCATGTCTGGGAGTGCATCAATGGTGGTCCATGCGTGCACTGAGCACATGGCTGTGGCACTGCCTGCCCACCGTGTAGGCACGTTACTGTACGGCCTTGGTTGTGCTGTGCTGGATATGGGTGGTGTGTGTGCAGCGGTACACATGGCTGTTGCTGCCTGGTTGGGCATGTCTTGTGCACACGATCACTGTGGGTGGGTGCAGTCCATTACAGGAGCGGGGCACTTGGCAGTATGCCATGCATGGTGGGTGGGCTTCAGGGATATGGACAGTCACACCCATTGACTCTGACCCCTTGTCCTAGGTGTCCGGATACTACTACGGATTGAGAGGTCCATGCAGCAGCTGTTGTGGGTAGCCATGGACTACCTTGAGATCCTGCAGGACCTCCAGTGACATGGGGTGCGGAGGAGAAGGAGGCCCTGGGACCAGCACCAGGCAGCAGGGGAGCAGGCTGGAGGACAGTAGCTGGCCATCACCTCCCCCCCTTTAACTATCCCTCACACCCCACCTTCCCTCTCCCAGTTGTTCACCCTGCCCCTTACCTACCCCTACCCCTACCTTGTACCTGTACCCCCACCCCTGTTTTGTACATATGTATATAGTTCTTGATGTTGTTATTCTTCTTCTTGTTCTTTTTCTAATACAGTTATTTTGATATGAATACTGTGGTGGTCTCTGATTTGCAGCTGGCTATAGGTGCTCAGTTGCAGTGGTGTGCATGGCATCTAGGGTGGTATAGTCATGGGTATATGTCTGTGTGCGTGGGGAGGTGTCTCTGGTGTGGGAGTGGCTTTCAGTCAGTATCTGTGGTGTGTGTTGTTCACTGTGCATTGCATTGCTGCGTGCAGTGTTCCATGGTGCCGGCTCTGTGTCCATTGCGCCCCTGTCAAGCTGTCCTTGGCCTGTGCAGCTGACACCCTTGCATGTCTGTGGCCTGCCAGGTCTGCTGCCTTGTCAGTGGGTGCTGTCCCTGCAGGTCATCCACTGTGACCGTCACGATGCTGGGTTGCCACCTGTCACCGGTGGGGTGCATGTTTGCCTCGGGTGACACAGTGGCCTCCACAGTTGCTGTCCCACCTCCATGCTGTGTCTTGTATGTGTTGCAGGGGCTGTGCATCACTGTCTGTGACTTATGCTGCAGGTGTATGCTGGTGGCGTATAGGATCACAGTACATGCACAGGGTGGGTGTCACCCCTGTGCCATGGTGGACTGCAGGCTGTGTGTGCTCAGTTTACATGTGCCCACACTGGGGGCTGGGTTGCCACACTACTGCGTCCCTGTGTTGGTGTCCCCGAGGATATGGGTGTGTGTTTGACCCTGCACTGTGTTGCATCCGGTGTGCTGCATGCTTCCATGCACCACTGTGGGTGTCTGTGCTGGCTGCTGTGGCTCATGATGGGTCGCGCTGTGACACCTGTCTACTGTGCAGGGTGCTGTATCAATGGCAGTGCTGTTAGGGGCATGCCCTTTCCCGTGTGGGGTACCACTTGTGGCGACACATGTTCAGTCTCTCAGCTGTGCCTCAGGGGGCTTGTGCTTGTTGGCACTGTGTCTGCCATTGTTGCATTGTCGTGTGTTGCCACCCACTGCTGGGTGCTCATGGTGGGTCTGGCTTGTATGGTTCTGTGGTACACGAGGTTGCAGTATGACTGGGGGGATGCATGGGGATTCCTGCAGTAATGGTCACTGCTCATGGGGGGTGTCTTGGGGTCACAGTGCAGGGTGTGCTGTGCACAGGGGGCTGCTGTACACTGGGGTGGTCCGCCCCCCTTGTGTGGCAGTCTCAGCTTGCCAGTGGGTGTGCTGGGGCAACATGACCCGGCTGTGCTTTGTTTGCTTGTCCCCATGGGCCAGTGGATATTCCGTCCCTCCCCCAGTTGTGCTATGCTTGGGGTGTGGGGGTGCATTGTCAGTTCTGCAGTGTGTTCCTGTGCCCATCTGTGGCATGGGTGGTGGGCCCCTGCCTACCTCCCTGGTTGTCCAGTTCCATTGCTCTGCTGCTGGGGGGCTCCCTGCTTGCGCTATGGTGCCTCTGGACTGCTCAGCTGGGCAACCCTTGTTGTGCTATAGCGCATCGTATCTGCTCAGCTTCCCCTTCCTGGTTGCACTATGGCGCAGGTTGTGTGATAGTCAGATGTTGGCTGGTTGCGCAATTTGGCTTGCTCCATGTTTGAATATCACGTCTATTGCACATGTGCACAATGGACTTGTGCTTGCTTCTGCTATTGCACACATTTTGGGCACAGTTTGAATATCCAGCCCAATGTGTTCTGGGAGTGTGGTGGTGCAGTGAGAGGCTGTCAACTCCAGAACATATGATCGAACCTGAAAACTGCACTTAAAAGCCACCAAAATGAAGCTTGCAAACTGGCAAAATGAAGTCAAATAAAGCACTTTATTTTGAAAAGTTGGCTGAAGGATTGTACAAAGCAGTGCTTCAACCTGCTATAGGTATTTTTTGTTGTAAAAATGTATTCCTTATAAATTCAGGAAAAGTATAATCCTTTGAGTGGTTAGACTCATTTTCAATGGGGTCCAATACAAGTCATAAAAGTTTCAATTACATAAAGATAAACAGTTACACACAATACATGAGAGTACATGTTTACAAAAAAATACTCTGTCACTCTTATAATTTTGTTTTTCCTTAAGCATCAACATACATAACAATTACAAAAGTAGAAAGTCTAGTCTTATCCATTCTACATTTAATAATTGCATAAAAATAGCCATATAATTATAATGATGGATCATTAATAATTAATAGTTAATAGTAAAGAGTGAGAATAAAAACTGCTTAATTTAACTGGGGGCACTGTCAGTTAGTTTGATAAACTTCTGATTTTTAACCATTTCTTAATCTTACGCCATGGGACAATTATCTTTTTTTTACATAATCTCATAATCTGTTCCAGAGTTTAGGCCCACTCACTATTAATGCAGAATTTGCCTTTACCATTCTAGTTTTCGAATTGCTAATTCCAAATTGTGTGCTGATCTCAAATCTGCTCTAGATATATATATATATATATATATATATATATATATATATATATATATATATATATATATATATATATATATATATCTGAAATAAATTGTCCAAGTAAGAGGGAGTCTTCTGATTCAATTGTTGATTAACTACATTAAGAGCAATATGTGCAGATTTCTACGCTCAGAGAGGCTAGTCCAGTATAAGGCACTATACATAGTGTGCCGGTGTGCCAAACGAGGAGCATCTAAAGCAAACCTTGCAAATCTGTTCAAGGCTATGTCTGACCTCTCCAGTACAGTTTTTGATGCACCGGCATACACCACGTCCTCATAATCAAATCATGGAATTATTGTAAAGTTGATTAAATATGTCCTAACTTTATTAGGTATACAGTTTTATAGTCTGTACAGAGCTCCTAGTCTACAGTGTAGTCTTTTAATCAAATTTTCTATATGTAAGTCCCATTTTAATTTTGTATGTAACCATATTCACAAATAACTGTATGAATTCACTTGTGTTAGTGTGTGTTTAGTCAGTGTTTTAATTTGAAGTAGACTTGTTGTAGTCACCTGCTTGTTTTCAAAAAGCATAACTTGAGATTTTTTCACTGTTTAATATCAGGTTTCGTGAATCATAGTACACTTGTAAAATATCAAAATTGCCTTGAAGCATTTCCTGAATTTCCTGAGGAGAAACACCTTCAGTATACAAAATTACATCATCTGCATCCGAGTGGTGCCCCACTCGTTTTATTAAGGTACCAGCGCCATTCGTGTACAGATTAAACAAAAGCTGGCCCAGCACCAATCCCTGAGGGACTCCAGAGTTAACAGATGCAAACTGAGATGTAAACTTTCCTAAAATAACCTGCTGGGTCTTACCAATTAAATAGTCCTTAAACCAGTTCAGGGCCACCTGGTCGATGTCAGTGTCCTTCAACGTCTCTAACAAAACTGTGTGACTAAGTGTATCAAATGCTTTGTACAGATCTATAGATATGGCCCCGACCAGGAGGCCCCTATCCAGCGACGACTGAATATCAGATGTTACCTTTATTAAAGCTGTCATTGTACTGTAACTAGAATGAAAACCTGACTGATATGGATTATATATTTTGTTATCCTCCAAGTATGTCTGTAATTGCTTCCCTACAAGTTTTTCAAGAAGTTTGGATATTATCAGAAGCAAGGATATCGGTCTGTAATTTTGAATTTCATTTTTTTAATCAGATTTATATACCAGAATTACTTTCGCCTTCTTCCAGGCACTTGGAAATGTTCCAGTAATCAGGGACAAATTATGAATATAAGAAATATATTGTGCTACTACAGAGGCCACAAATTTCAACAGAGACGTAAAAATACCATCTAAACCTGAAGCTTTTTTTTACACCTAATTTTAACAGTTCATCTGTAACTTCTTTAGTACAACTCAAACTAAAAGTAAAATATGCTTTATTCAATGTTTCCTGTTTATTTTTAATTTCCTTTTGTAGGTCCTGTCCATTCTCGTTCCAGGTCTTTCTCTGTCTTACCTCTCTCAATGTCCTCCCCTAAGCTTCCAAAATCTATAAAAAATCTGTTCATGGCATTTGCCACCTGATCAGATGTTGGAATGCTCTCTCTGTTAATGTTAAAGGAGCCAGGGAAATCTTTTGGTTTTTCACCTTTTAGTTTGGAATACAATGTCCAGAAGTTACAAGGCTCATTAATGTTCTTCATCTCAAACAAATTGCTAAAATAGCGATTTTTAGCTTTCTTAACCTCTTTTGAGTAATGGTTTCTCAATTGATGGTATTTGTCCCATGCAATTTTAGTTTTTATTTTTTTGGCCTCTCTCCACAATTTGCCCCTGTTTTTCCTTATTGTACCCAGAGTCCCATTATATCATTTTGCACTTTTTAGTTTCACTCTTCTTTTTAAAACTGGAGCATGGAAATCACAAACCGCTGTAAATTCTGAATAGAAATATTCCCAGGCACTTTCTACATCAGGAATAAGAGACAGGCGATTCCATTTTCTACCCTCTAAATCAATCATAAACGCCAAATAGTCAAAATGCTTCATTTGTCATAGTTCCCTAACATCATGTCTATCCACTTTTGCCTTTCACTTCCGGACGCAATACGTGACCTGATGGTCACTAAATGCCTCCGGTAGTACACTATGCTAGATATATTTATCAGGGTCAGTCATTAACATTAAATCCAAAATTGATGACTGATTCTCGTTCCTAGTGTTTATTCTAGTTGGAGCCCAAATCAACTGAGTTAACCCTACACCTAAGGTCAGTTCCAACAACTTGACTTTTAAGGGAGGGTTAGGCCAGTCAACATTTAAGTCTCCCATCAACAATATTTTGTGACTATCTCTGTATGGGTACAAAAAGTCCTGAATCATATCAAAGTTTTCTTCTCTCCCCTTAGGGGAAGAGTAACACCTTAAGATCAGGACAGGTTTGTTTCCAGGTAACCTTAATTCTAAAGCAATTTTTTCCATCCCAGGAGTGTGAACACCATTTAGCTCTGTAGAAAATAGATCAAGTGACCTTTGCCCGTATATCAACACACCCCCTCCTCTCTTACACCGGTCCTGTCTCCAGCTTTGGTATCCCTGCACATACATTTCTAAATCCTCTATTCTATTATTTAACCATGTTTCGGTGATAACAACCACTTTTGGGTTGTTTCCAAGCATCCAGTATCTAACTTCACTCATTTTAGGAGCTAGACTTCGTACATTAAAATGTATAAAGGTATCCCCCATACCATTTAAAATATCTTCTCCTTCTCATGTTTCTGTGACTAGACCTGAGTTTAGTTGCACATTCCCAACCAAAATTAAACTTAACATGATTAATCCCTTAGCTGTTATAACTTTTTTTATATTAACCCTTATTCTCAACTTTATCACAAAATACCTTCCTTTGGGAGACAAAATTCTCAAATGGTTTAGAAGTCTGGCGGCATTAATTACTGCCTTCACTAAACTTGTAGTTATTGTTTGGGACAACATCCCTGATGCTATCCCATAATCACTACATGGGGTAGGGAATTTATTGTGTGTGCTGTATCTCCACATGGCTTAAGGTTTGGCTGTATTGTATATCTGTTCCAGTGTTAGTATTCTCCATACACATCACCTTCCAAATAAATAGTAACACCATCCCAGCCAACCTCCCTGAATGGGGCCCCATTGTACTAGCCTATGTGCACACTTACTCCTTTTTCTGCAATGCTGATTGCTCACTATTTCTCTTTCAATCTTTATACTTCTCTCTAGAGGACTGTTAGTTCCTGCAAGTGGATTTTTCCACACTTGCATTAGAGCACAGCTCAAAGTGTTTAAATATACAGCACACCCCTCCCACTAAACAGTTCATAAAAATAATTAGCTCAGCTCAAGTATTTAATATGCAGCATACCCCTCCCCCCCACTATACAATTTGTGAAGGTAATTAGCGCACCACAAGCCCCCTTTACCAACGGGACAATTAGCATATCAAAAATAATTCCCCCACCACAAGAAATAACACAAGCAAAAAGAAAACAGCTCCTTTACAAAAATTCACCACACAGTCTCAGTGTTAAGCCAAGGGCTGAAGAAGAAAGACAACATACTACAAAACCACTCCCAGAAATTGTAATCACTCTCTTGACCTCACAGTGCAGGTATCTCAAGTATTTAAACAAGAAGGCTATCTTCAACTCAGCCGCTGAGTACTGCTGTACCTGTAGGAGTCGTTTTAGTATCTTCTCCAGGGGTACTATCCTCTCAGACGTTCTTTCAGCAGGTCAAATGTATGTTGACCTACTGAAAGAACATCCGAGAGGATAGTACCCCTGGAGAAACTACTAAAACAACTGTCAGGAGGGCTTTCTCTCAGTTAAACCCATAATCCTTTTAAATGCAATTCTTAAAGGTACAGAGTCATATATATTACAAAAAGTCTTAAAGAGCCACTGAAGCCTCAAGAAGAACTTTGAAAAACATCATATTTGGAGACAAAGCAGCTTATATTTCTCATCACCTCAGTATTTCTTATCCGTGTTATTTATTACTGAGGTCATAGGCAAGAAAACAGGTTAGTTGCTTCTTGCGAGTTCATCAGCTCCTATTGCTTCTTCCCAACCTGATGCCATAATACTCTGTGACATCACTGTTATTCCCTTGGCAACAGACTGTGGTGTCACAACAGAGCATTGTAATTTCAAGTAAGGAATACTTTGTAGAAGCAGATGAACTCTCAGGGATAAAGATCTTGTTTTTGTGGGAATTTCTACAGTAATAAATAATTGAGAGAATAAATCTATAGAATATATATGAAATGCAAGCTGAATTGTGTCTAAATATTATGCTTTTCAAAGTTTTCCCAAAGGTGTCAGCTGCTCTTTAAAGATTGTAAAAATAAATGTAACCTTTCCAAAAGTGGGACTTAACCCAGCTGCCTACTTGGAGTTCTTGTCAGATGTATGGGCCGAACACCTGTCAGAGACATGACTCACAAGCCAAATTTCCTCTTTGCTCACCCAGCCTCCTCAAACTTCCAAATAGGGACAGGGAGCACACAAATCAGCAGCACCAACAGTCTCTTTGGATGGCAGCACCACACGGCATCCTCCCGTCTCTCAGCCTCCGACTCCCACAATGTTCCCTGTCCATTGTCTTTTATAGTATATGGGCAACAGTTAAACAAAGTGTGCCCTTACTTTTTTGCTTTTTTTTGTTCTGTGCCACTCTTTTTCAGGGCCAACTCTCATCGCCACTGCTGTTACTCAAGAAGGTACAACAATCTCTTGACATCACAACGCTGGTACAACAATGATAAGAATTCATTAAATGTCATTGTTAATAGCCCTTTCCCATACACTGTAAAACAAATATATATATATAAATATGTGGTCGCCATGTATCTGGCCCCACATATATGTCCTCAGGATCAAGAACTGTAGGAGGATCACAGAATGGCTCAGAGCTTCATAAGCCTTCGTAGCTGGGTGGGAGAGGAGGTGTCACTAGACATCAGGGAAGCTTTTTCTTTAGCTTGTACAGGCAAGGATTGATTTGAATCAGTTGGATTTTGTGCAATTCAGTCTGAGAAGAGACCTGGAGTGAATATCAAGTGTCTTTGTAGTCCGCAATGGCTTTTACCATCTGTATAATATTACCAGTATTAACACTTATCTAGAGCCAACTGACCTAGTGACTCTGGTTCATGCATTTCTTACCTCAAGGTTGGATTATTGCAATGCTTCATACCTGGGATTATCTATGGCATTTATATGTCACTTGCTGCTAGTGCAGAATGTGGTGGCCCAGTTGATTGCTGTGACTCCTCGGTCTGGGCATAGTATACCAGTGTTGAATAAGCTGTACTAGTTTCCAGTGAGGTGGCATATCAATTTCAAAACCTGTTGATTGACATACAAAGCCCTACAATATCTAGACCTAGGATGCTTGAAAGACCTTCTATTTGAATACACCCCTATCTGTCCCCATCGTTCTTCTTACATGGGCATACTCGTGGTTCCTTGATCTGATTAAAATCTTCCAGGCATTATGCTTTAGGGGTTGCTGCCCCATTGCTATGGAATACTCTCCCACCAGATGTACATGTAGCCCTGTCGGTGGGCATTTTTAAAGTGCTGTTAAAAATGTATTTATTTAATCAAGCTTTGGGGTCTGACTAGGTTGTTTTAAATTTTACTGATTAGTCATCAGATACTTTATTCTGTTTAAATTGTTTGATTTGCTAATTTTCCCATCTAATATACTATCTTATTGTACAGCACACAGAGCCATTCGGGATGGGTGCCTAACAAATTTGCTTTGCCTTTTGCCTTGCCTTAGTTCAGGCCAGTAGGACTAGGTGGCATTCTCAGTGCCTTGTGTGGGGGAGGAGGGAGTAGAAGGAGGCATTACTTTACACAAAGAGTACTGAGCCTCTGGAACTGCCTCCCTGAGGAGGCAATGCTATGCTACGGTTTCTTTGCCGAAGTCAGCCTCCCTACATGTTTATTTGCACCACAGGCCTGGATATCAATCTGGGGCCCAACTGTATTGCATTCACTGTATGGCTGTTTGCTACTACCTGTATGAATTGTTATATTCTATGCTTGGACTGTACCATATGTAACACCTTGATTTGTATGTTGCTTCGACTGCACTATATGTGCCATCTAGATGGCCCAGCTCATACCTGAAAACAGTCCCTCAGATCAGTGTACCTACCCAGTTATTAAATAACATCTAACTAACTAAATAAATAAGTACATATTACACATATGTACTCACACACATAACTAACTAAATTAATATGTGCAGACAGAAGTAGTCCTGGAGCAGTTGTCACCAAAATGACCTTCATGGATACGGCAACTACAGAAGGATACATTTTTCAAGGGTTGTGGCTGCCAGGATGGCAGAAGGTGAACAAGATGGGCCAATTGTCTATATTCCTCTAGCTTACCCTATGTTCAAATAAAAAAAAAAGAATATGAGCACTCACCACTGATGGAACAGAGGCACAGTAGGTGCTGACTTTATTTAAGGTACTGGCAGTCATAGTTAAAATCATAGACTCAGTAAGGGTGAGAGAAGTAGCCCATTGGCAACTTTGGTTTGGCTTCCAGTTCAGACCCATACATTTGGTTTGGTTTCAAGAAGTTGGTCAACTTTAATTCCCAATGCAGTTATTGGTATCAGGTACAGCAGACTACAAATACGGGAGTAAAAAGCCTTGAGGTCAGCAGTGAATATTTACTACTTTTGTCTTACTTGAGGCATGAGTTGTTGGCATGCACCTGCTGTGGATTACTGTTTGTAGTGCTGTGAGAGAGTCTGCAAAACCCACCAAGACTGCCATTTCCCAGTGTGAGCTACAGTTCTAGTTAATATTTATTGCTGACCTCAAGGCATATATCACTCTGTAGTCTCTGCCTTACTTCCATGCCAATTACTATATTCCCTCTGCCTCCTTTAATTTTCAAATTACTGTATATAAAGATATGCCACTCCTTAAAGAAAAACAAATTATGCATCATAAAAATAACAAGCATTTGTCAATGCCGAATGTTGTCTTGCTGGCATTGGCATTGGTAGTGCAGGAGTTAGAATGCATAATAGGAATGGCAGTGAAGTACTGAACTGATGCCAACCTCACCCCCACCCTGCAGAGACACATTTTCAACATAGGCATTTTGGGACCTCCCCTCATGAACAGTGGCACTGTGATTTTGTTAATCTGTCCCAAAAATTGATTTCCCACAGCGACCATGCCATTGTGCACCACAGGTGCGAAAACACATTTTGGGCAGGATGTGAAAAATTACATCTGCACTGTTCATAAGGAGGCATGAAATAATGCCAGTATTGAAAATCTGGCATGAAAATATTACTAATTTGCAAAGTTACAAGGGTGCGTGGAAACTGTGCAATGCACACTTGTAACACGGTCATTTTTATTTATTTATTTATTTGCTTTTGTTTACCAGGTAAGCATGCTGGACAACCAAGTTCCTATTTTCAGGTGTGACCCGGGAGATTACAAAGATACATTCAGGCACAGCAGGCAAGAGCAAGGTGTAATCAAGAGCAGCAGACAGAGCAAGGTCAATGCAGGAACATCAAGGGTTTACATTGCAAGTGGGAGGAAGATGATAGCATGGTACAAGCAAGGCAGGCAGTAATCAGCATTTTGGGAACAAAGCCCTAAAAGGATAAGGGTAGCAGATACAAAGAGCAATTACAAGGGGGGATAGGAGAGGCCAATGGCAAACTAGAGGATAAACAGTAGCATATACACAGTTAAGGAGCAGTAGGGCCAGGGTGGACCCATCACAATCAGTTCTTCAGGTAGCTGCAACTTCACTAGTAGATAAGGTGCAGAGACCCACCACCTTATGCAGCAGAATTAGTTATCGACTCAGCCAGACAGAGTGGAATGCTCGAAGGGGTACATTAAGAGCAGTGGCAGGTAGAGGTTGATCTGAGGAAGCCCCAGAGGGAGGCTTTAAAGCAGGAATGGGAGGTGGAGGAGCGAGTGCTTGCCGGAAGGGAGTTCCATAACCTGGGTGCATATGCAGCAAAGGCCCGGCTGCCCATCTGAGTGCGTGTTTTAGGAACCAGGAGGACATGGGAGTCACTGGACCTTAGATGGTAGGAGAGGGTAGTGGGTAAGAGGGATACGGTGAGGGCAAAAGGGGTGGCAGTTCTGACAACATTGTCGATGAAGTTGCCTAGAAATAAGGTGCGGTGCTTTTCCAGTGGGAGCCACTCAAGCCGGGAGTAGAGCTCACAGCGGTGGGTGAGACGGGGAGCTGAGAGTGCAAAGCAACATACACTATTGTACACTGTGTCCCATTTGAAGAGACCGTTTTTTGTTGCACGGGAAAAGGTGACAAGTCCATAGCAGAGCGTGGGTAGGAGGACCCCTCAGGCTAGGGCGAGATGAGCAGCCAGGGTGAGGCAGCTTTTTGTGCTGTATGCAAGGCCCAACTTACAGTTTGAGGCCTTACAAGCATTGCGAATATACAGAGTGAAATCCATTTGTGGGTCAAGTGTCACCCTCAGGTACTTGACAGAGTCAGCAACTTGTAGGAGGGACCCATCGGCACATGAGATCTTTAGAGGGGCAGGGACCGCTTTAGTCTTGGCTGTGGAACCAAAGATATGGACTTTCATCACCACATTTTCAGCATGGGCATTTTAGGACCCCTGCTCATGAACAGTGTCACTGTCATTTTCTCAATCTGTCCCTAAAACTGATTTCCCACAGTGACCACGCTATTCTGCGCCGGAAGTGCGAAAACACATTTTGGAAAGGATATGTAAAATGACAGCTGTACTGTTCATAAGGAGGTGTGGGAAAATGCCAGTATTGAAAATCTGGAGTGAAAATATTAAAAATTCACAAAGTTATGAGCATGCGTGGAAACTGAGCAATACACTCTCGTAAAACAGTCATTTTTTATGTTGCTTGCACGCATGTGCAAGAAACATAGTGCCATCATCGGAGATTTCGGAGGTGTGTCACCCCCTCCTCCAGTTCAGTCAGTGTGCTGGCAGGCGTGGCCCCTGTAAGCCAATGCATTCTGGAGCTGTCTATGACACGCTCCAAAATGCAGTGGCATACAGTTGAAAGGGGGAGCTACACTTGAGTGAGCAGCGATCAAGATAAGGCTGCTCACGCTGGCCTCCCCACAGACACCCACACAGGCGCGCCCCCCTCCCCACATGCACTGTATAGCTGATGGGTGCCCAATCCCCATCGGCTGAGGCTGCATCCCCAGTAGTAAGTGCCGCTGGGAGGCCCACCCCAGCGTGGCAAGTGAGTCGCCGGCCGGCCGGGGTGCCAATCTCCCGTCGGCTGAGCGTCCCCGTCCTTGTGCCATGCTGGGAGCCCACCTCAGCGTGGCAACAAATGCCATGGCTGACAGGGGTGCCCAATCCCCTGTCGGCTGAACGCCCCCATCGTCCTTGTGCCACACTGGGATCCCACCCCAGCATGGCAAACATCCAACGATGTCTTTTTTTAAACCTGTAAAACAAAAACTGTCCGGGCGCATCTCCCAACCCCCACAACCCGCACCCACCCACTGTGCACCCAGCCTCCACACCCCTCACCCCATATTTACCTCCGGACCTTGGCGCGGCGATCTTGGTGGACCGGAACACGTCTGCACTCTTCAAAGCTGACCGCGAACTGAGGAAATGCCGGTAAGCTGTATAATGGGCTAGATAGAGGGTTTCAACTTGTTGCATATCTCCAGGCATTTTGAATTTTGCACAAATTTTCAACATGGGGTTTTTGGACCCTTCTCATGAATGATGTCACTGTCATGGCGTTATTAGGACCGAGGGTGATTTCGCAGTCACTGCCAGTCACTGCGTGAAAATCACCGCCGGGCTGAAGCAGCCATGACAGTCATCATGAGAAGGGTCTAAGCTAAATTGTGCATATCAAAAAGTGACTGCTTAGCATGTGTTGCGCAGTTCCTACGCAGGCTCGTAAGTTTGCGAAATTTCAATATTTTCACTCCAGATGTTCAACATTGCCATTTTACCACACCTTCTTATGAGTAGTACAGCTGTCATTTTTCACATCTCACCCAAAATGTGTTTCCGCCCATGTAGCGCATAACGGCGCAGTTGGTGTGCGAAATCAATGTACGGGATAAATTAAGAAAATCGCAGTGCACTTTTTGGATGGAATCTCTCTTCCCCATTTACAGGCACATCACTGTGAAATTTTATCCTCTCCCATCACTCTAGAGGAGATTGAGGTCGCAATTAAGGGGTTACCTCTGGACAAATCCCCAGGCCCTGACGGCTTTTCCCCTAACTTTTACAAGACCTTTTGTAAGGAGGTCTCTCCTCTCCTCCTTAAGTTATTCAATTACATGCTTATATCAGACTCCTTTGACCCCTCGTTGCTGGAGGCGACTATAATTTTAATCCCAAAGCCAGATAAATCTCAGCTAGACCCGGCTAGCTACCGGCCAATTTCATTATTAAATTATGATATTAAAATCCTAACTAAAATTCTCTCTCTCAGAATCAAACAGGTCTGGCAGCATCTGCTGAGTCCCGAGCAAGTGGGGTTTGTCCAGGGTAGATTCGGCAGACCATTTGCGTACCCTCTCCCACATCTTCCAAGCTGCACAAGATTCCCAAGTTCCTATGGCTTTGATTGCCTTAGATGCAGAAAAAGCCTTTGATCAGGTTAACTGGGTTTTTCTGTGGTCCACACTTAAAAGAATGGGTTTCCCTGATATCTTTATTCAATGGGTTAGAGCAATTTACAACTCTCCTTCTGCCAGGATCTATTGCAACGGTGTCTTTTCATCTCGTTTTCCCTTGCACTCTGGCACCCGACAAGGATGTCCTCTGTCTCTCTATTTATTCAACCTGTACTTAGAACCTCTGATGCTTAGTATCAAATCCTCATCTCAGATTACAGGCTGTGTTATTTCACAGATTCCTGTTACTCTCTCGGTGTTTGTAGATGATATCCTCTTGCATCTTACTAACCCAGAATCTTCTCTACCACAGGCACTACATATTATTAAGCAGTTCGGGCTCGTATCTAACTATAGGTTAAATCTGACTAAATCGGTTATTTTTCCACTTAATTCCTTTACACATCAAGCTAACTTTACTCAATTTGGCATGAGGTGGTCCTCGGCCTCCCTTAAATATTTAGGTATTCATCTAGCTCGAGATCCGGGTGGTCACTAAAAAACTTAACTTAGATGACCTGCTGGTGAGAGTCCAGAAGGATCTCAGCAGATGGGATAGCTTACCGTTGTCACTATGGGGTCGTATCAACATCATTAAAATGAATATCTTACCCCGTATTTTTTACCCCCTCAATCTTCTTAGCATTTGGCTTCCCAGATCCTACTTTCAACAAATTCATATTGCCCTGTCTAAGTTTATTTGGAGGGGCAAACATCCTAGACGGGCTTTTTTAAAGCTCAACTTACCTAAAGATAAGGGGGGTCTTCGCCTTCCCAATTTCTTGTTTTATTACTGGGCTAGTCATTTAGCTAAAATGGGGCATTGGTTCAACGCCCAACCCCAATACTTATCAACCCTCCTGGCAGTTAATAGAACTTAGTCTGCTGGATAAATTCAATCTTCATCCTCCCGTTTTTTATTACACTTACTCTACTCTACTCTACCAGAGGTTATTCAAAGATCGGCTATAGGGCTTTCTATTAAGATTCTATCTCAGTGCTGGGGCTTTCTTAGTATACCATTTACAAAGGATATGGCACAACCCCTTACCCTAAACCCTAATATCAAAATCGGGGGCTCCCCACTGACTCCAGACTGGCTTCCACAAATACATGATTGGCCAGTAGACATTCTCTATCCTCAGGGTTCACTTCTCTCCTCCACTGGATTGTTATCCCATTTGAATCTCTCACAGAAACATATTTTCAAGGTCTTTCAGTTGAGACACCTCATTGGGCAGCTGTTTGGGACAGTAGCGATACCATCCCAAACAAAGCCTTTCCTAGATCATGTTCAAGAATGCACAACCAAGCCCCATGGTATTGCCAGAATCTATTCTTACCTATTAGATACTAAATTCCCCAATGCTTTATCCGGTTCCAAGATTTGGGCGTCCCTCTTACCCGACTCCCCCTTGCCTTGGAACCAGATATGGCGTGACACATTCAGATATCTTACCCAAGACAGAAACAGGTTATTACAGTTCCACATTCTGAATAATCTATACTACATGCCAATCAAGCTGGTCAAATTTGGTAGGCTGACTTCAACTAGCTGTACGAGATGTGGAGCAGGTGAGGGGAACTTAATTCACATATTTTGGGATTGTGATAAGGTGGTCCCCCTATGGAACTCAATACAATCCAATCTTGACCCTATCCTGGGTTTGGGGGAGTTATTCACGGCTGAAATATGTATACTAGGGATGTACTCGGATAGTAGAGTTAAAGAACGAAGGTTTCATATGGCCTTAATTTCCATAGCAGTTAAACGCCTGGTCCTCAAACATTGGTTGGACCAAATTGTTATTTCTTATTCGGAATGGCTTGATGAAATTTCCCTTTGTTTCAAAATAGAAAGGTTGCTCGCTAGTTCCCAGAAGAGTATGTCCTCCTTTAACCAGAAATGGGGCAAGCTATATGCCTTATATTTGCATTAAATCCCATGTGGCGATTTACCTCTGACAGCCTTTTGTACACTCTGCCTCCCCTGTACTGTTTCTAATGTCGGAGTACCTCTTGCCATTACTTTTTTTTCTACTTGGGGTTGGAGGTGGCACCCTCCAGGGGTGGGTGGAGGGTGGGCAATGAGGGGTTCTAGGGCTGTTCTGATTAAATGGTGCCTCTCTTTGTGGCTGTTTATACTCGGGCACGCACCATTCCAAGCTCTTTGCTCTTACACTGGTTACTAGCCCTTTGTCTCGCTACAGATTGTGATACTGTCTGTACAATATGCTTTGTTATCTTTAAAACTCAATAAAGTTGTGGAATTTCAAAAAAAAGAAAGTCGCAGTGGCACTGTTCATGAGCAGAGGTCTTAAAATGGCTATGTTGAAAATTTGGTGAAAATATTCCTAAAAATGACTGTTTTACGAGCGTGCATTGCGCAGTTCCTATGCACGCTCATAAGGTCGCGAATTTTCAATATTTTCACTCCAGATTTCCAACATTGCCATTTTATCACACCTTCTTATGAGTAGTACAGCTGCCATTTTTCATTTCTCACCCAAAACTTGTTTCTGCCCACGTAGCACACAATGGCGCAGTCGGTGTGTGAGATCAATGTACGGGACAAATTAAGAAAATCACAGTGACACTGTTCATGAGCTCAGGTGTTAAAATGGCTATGTTGAAAATTTGGTGAAAAAATTCCAAAAAATGACTGTTTTACGAGCGTGCGATGTACAGTTCCTATGCACGCTCGTAAGTTTGCGAATATTCAATATTTTCACTCCAGATTTCCAACATTGCCATTTTGCCACACCTTCTTATAAATAGTACAGCTGCCATTTTTCACATCTCACCCAAAACGTGTTTCCGCCCATGTCGGGCACAATGGCGCAGTCAGTGTGCGAAATCAATGTACGGGATAAATTAAGAAAATCACAGTGACACTGTTCATGAGCAAAGGTCTTAAAATGACTATGTTGAAAATTTGGTGAAAAAATTCCAAAAAATGACTGTTTTACGAGCATGCGTTGTACAGTTCCTACGCACGCTAGTAAGTTCGTGAATTTTCAATATTTTCACTCCAGATTTTCAACATTGCCATTTTACCACACTTCTTATGAGTAGTACAGCTGTCATTTTTACATCTCACCCAAAGCGTGTTTCCGCCCATATATGGCGCACAATGGCGCGGTCGATTGTCTTGAAATCAATGTAGGGACAAATTAAGAAAATCACAGTGACACTGTTCATGAGCAGAGGTCTTAAAATGGCTATGTTGAAAATTTGGTGAAAAATTCCCTTCAGATGTTCTGCAATATTACTAATGAAGACATTGAACAGAACTGGCCCCAGGACCGATCCCTGTCAGCACCCCACTGGTCGCCTCTCCTAGACTGCATACCATTTACCACCACTCTCTGCCTCCTGTCTGTTAGCCAGTTTCTAACCCAGTTTACCACCCTTTCCCCCATGTCCAGCCTACCCAGCTAGTTTATCAGCCTCCTATACGGGATGGTGTCAAAGGCTTTGCTGAAATCAAGGTAAGCGTTGTCCACTGCCCCACCCTGATTCACTTCCTTTGTCACCCAGTCAAATAAATCAACCAGATTTATCTGACATGATGTCCCCACTGTGAATCCATCTTGTCTATGGTCCTGGGTTCCGATGGCATCTAGATGCCCCACTATCCTTTCTTTAAGCAATGTCTCCATGATCTTCCCCACTACTGAGGTGAGGCTGAATGGCCTATTGTTCCCTGCCTCCTCCCTGCTGCCGGACTTGTGTAGAGGGACCACATGTACCCTCCTCCAATTCACTCATGTTGAATGACTCAGTGAACATGGCTGCCAGAGGTACTGCTATCTCCCTTCGCAGTTCTGTTAATATCCTTGGGCGTATGCCATCTGGTTCCATCGCTTTGTCACCTTCAATTCAGTGAGCTCCTGCAGGACTCTTTTGCCTTTGAATGGACTATTGTCCACCTCTTCACCCCCTTGGCAACTGCTGTACTGCTGTGGCCCTTGCCCCTCCCACTCTTCTGTGAATACTGAACGGAAAGACACAGTGGATGTCTTGGGAGGAAGGCATGAAACTGTCACTTCCAAATACCTAAACAGCACATACAAGCAAGTAGCATTCGGCATTGACAAATGCTTGTTTAGATTTTTCCACTAAATTTGCAATATAAGCTTTTTGAGAGCCCACCTCATGAACAGTGGCATTGTCATTTCGTTAATCAGTCCCTAAAGGTGATTCTGTGCAGTGACCGCAAAATCACCTTTTGGGACAGAATAACGCCATGACAGTGGCTGAATTCATGAGGAGGGGTCCCAACAACCACATGTTGAAAATGTTGTGCCAAAATTCCCAAAAACGCCCGAGATTTGCACCAAAGTTGAAAAAACCCTATTTATGCCATTATACAGCTTACTGGCATTTCTTCAATTCACGGTTGGCTTTGAAAAGTGCAGACATGTTCCTGGTCTGAAGATCGTTGCAACGTGCTTCAGAGGTAAGTATAGGGTGAGGGTGTGTGTGGGGAGGCAGGGTACCAGAGGGTGGGCGTGGGTTGGGGGAGGGTCACCGGACTCGACGAGGGCCATTTTCTGGTTCGCAGGTTTGAAAAAAAAAAGAAAAACATTGTGGGATGGTTTTGTTTTTAAAGGAGAATTTGGCACACTGGAGTAGGCTCCCAGCGTGCCACCTGAGTGTTTTGGGTGGGCTGTCGACGGGGATTGGGCACCCCTGGCCGCGGTCAACCAAGTGGGGGAGGGGGCAAGAACTGAGGGGGATTGGGACCCCCTTGGCACACAACAAAATGGGAGGACGTTATGCCACGGGGGAGGCCCCTGTCAGCAGATTGTACTGGGAACCAGGACTGGAAGCCGATGGGGATTGGGCCCTCATCAGCAAAGAAAGACTGTGGGGGAGGGCCCGCATGATGCCGAGGGGGATTGGGCACCCTCTTGGCACACAATTGAAATGGGAGGGGGGACATTATGCCGAGAGGGAGTGGGTTTCCCTGTCAGCACATGAACTGTGGGGACGCCATGTTTAGTGGAATGCTTCACCAGGAAGGGCACATTGGGAGGCGTGTTATTGTGTCACTGAATGACGAGCTTGCTTCTCATTGCAGCAGCACTTTTGTTAGATCTAGTGGCCACCTAACTTATTGCCTGGGTGCTGGCTTATTGGGGAATGAGGGACACACCTACTGATGATTGCCTTGCATTTTCCCACAGTGACCACACCTCCAAATCTGCTACTACTGCAATATGTTGGCTGGTGTGCAAGCACGAGCCAACATAAAAATGAAAAGAAAAATAAATAAAGCGCATTACATTGCCCTTCACAATATTTCCCATCCATGGATTGCTATTTTTTTTTGCATTTGATTTTCTTTTTTATGTACTTTTTGTTTCTCTTTACAGTAATTGATTTAGTATAACCCCCATCCAAAGTGTGGGGTTTACTATACCAGGGACCTCTGAACCTAGGCCAGTCAAGGTGCAGACTTCTAATTGCTTCATCCAGCCTCAGAAGCTGGACTCTGAGGACCAGGGACTAGCAGGAGCTGCAGTAGTCTGTACCTCCTACACTGTGTGAAAACTGTGCTTTTTGCTGAACATCAAGGTTGGCAGCCACTGCAGATGAAGGACTGCAGGAATTGCTGCCCTGATGCAACCAGAGATCTTCACTCACCCCTGCCACCTGAACTAGAGAGATGGGAGATGCAACCAAGAGCAGGAGCCCTAGAAAATCCAATTTTAGGGGCCAGTGCTCCAGGACTCCATAGCCACTGCCGTCTTTGTGACTCCTGACCTGACTGTAGAGACAATCAAGGGTCTTTAAGTAAGATGAAGTTCGTGGAGGACAGAGGGATAGACTAAGGATTCTGGCACCCTTTCCTGGGCCTATATGGGACAGTGAGGTCCCTGAGTGACAGCCAAGTGGATCAGTGGGAGCTACCCGAGCTGGAGGCAGGCAGATCTGCCAGGGATCTCAGAGATTGAGTTGTACCTGTTGCCCAGGGAGGTTCCAGCCAGTATGAGACAATGCTGAGACAGCACATGGCACTAAGAGGATTCCAAAGCTGCTGGTCCTAGTCCCATACAATCGTATAGAAAAACTACTCAAAAGCACCAAAAATAAACTTGCAAACTAACGAAATGAAGTCAAATAAAGCACTTTATTTTGAAAAGTTGACTGTAGGACTGTACAAAGCAGTTCTTCGACCTGCTATAGGTCTTTGTCAGGGGGCTTTCCCTCAGTTAAACCCACAGTCCTTATAAATGCACATTTTAAAAGTACGAAGTAATATATTTTATAAAAAATCTTGAAGAGTCATGATGCCTGAAGAAGAACTTTGAAAAACATAATTTGGAGACAAAACAGCTGATATAGATACCTATTATTTCACATAGTAGCCTATCACTCTAACCACTAGGCCATCCCAGTAGTCTCAATTCTGACCCATATACTTCCCTGACTTGAATTTCAAACTTAAACTTCTCAGGCCAGGTTTTGAACCTTTGGCCCAATATATCCAGTCTAATTCCCCATGGAAGACAGCTACTCTAACCTCTAGGCCATCCCAGTGGCTCCAATCCTAATAGAGCACCCCGATCCTTAAAACTCTCCAGGCTGGGATTCAAACTTAAACACTCTGGCCCTTATACTTCCCTGACTTGAATTTCGAACTTAAATATAAACCTCTCAGGACAGGTATCAAACCTTCAGCCCAATATATCTAGTCCAGTTCCCCATGGAAGCTTGTTATTCTAACCTCTAGGCCATCCCAGTGGCTCCAAACTGACTGAGTACCCAGACCCTTAAAACTCTCCAGGCTGGGATTTGAATTTAAACTTACACAATCCATGCCAGGATCTGAACCCCAGACCCTAGACTCTTATCCTAAGTTCCACCTGGTAATCTGTCGCTCTAGCCACTAGGCCATCCTAGTAGTCTGGACTCTGACCTACCTTTCTCCGGCTTTTTAACTCCCTTGTTCCCCCTCCAGTTCAAGTTAACTCCTGCTCATTATTTTAAGCAATGGCATCTATCGTCCACCTGCTATGTGCAAGGCAGGATGCTTGGCTACCCTCTCCTGCCTTCTGGTCCTTTGTGCTGCTGCCTACCTGATTGCTCTTTCCCTGAGGCACCCTCCCCTGCACAGTGTGTACCCACTACCATAGCATGTGCCCCTTGAACCCATACATACATCTCCTCACTCCCTGCCTCCCCAGACATGGTGGTGTTTATTTTTGGCATTGACTTTGGAAAAGACTATGTGTATCTACACCTCTTGGCTGCATCACCAAGAAGCTACTGCACTCCTCAGTGTGGCCATTCCTACCCCTCCTCATCCTCCTAATCCAAGTGGGAGACATCGAACTCAACCCTGGCACTACACCCCCCGTCTGTACACCCTCCCCCCCCAATTGTTAATGGCCAAGCGCCTAAAGGGTTAAAGTTTGCACATATACAGTAAACACCCAAAGTCTCACCCCAAGATGGCTGAACTCAAAGCATGGGTTACTGAACACTCTCTGGACATTTTAGGCATATCAGACTCTTGGCTAAAGCTTAGCAACAAGCAACATGACACAGCAATACACCATTGCAATTGTTTCAAGAAGGACAAGCTGGGTAAATGGGGAGGTGGTGTCATCATGTATGTCCAGGTTGGCTTAGACAGCATTGAAATCCCTACCCCTGCTCCTGAACCCTGTGTGGCAGTGTCACCATTTCTCTCCCTGACTCTTGACTGCATCCAAAAATTAATAGTGGATTGTGCCATCTGCCTCCCCCTCTTTCTGTTCCCTCTTGCCAACCTCCTTCACCATGACCTCATACTCTGTGGAGATTTTAACATAGACTGGCTGAACCCCAATTCTGACAAGATTCGTGCCTCTCTTGCTGATGGCAACCTGGCTCAGCTCATCAATGTCCCAACAAGAATCAACACAAAATCGGACAACGATACCTTACTTGATAGGATGATAACCACCTGTGCCCATGAGGTGAAATCTGTGAGTGTACTCACTGACAGCATTAGTGATCACTCCTCTATCTTCTTTATCAGGTGAAACAACTTCCCTAACTCTCCACCCAAGGTCACTCTGGTCCGAGATATGTCCTGTCTCAATCCCAGTGCTTTTCTTGCCTCTATCTCGGATGCCGATTGAGGACCGATAAACACTGTCTCAGGCATCAACCAGGCCCTCAATTTTTTTGTGACCACCTTTACCATTATAGTTGCTCTTTTTGCCCCCATGAAGAGGTGCAGATCAAAAGTGATCAAAGCTCCATGGTTCTCAAAGGATATTAGGAAGCTCATAATACTTGCAATCGAGCTTGGAAGACCTTCAAACAAAGCGGGCTACCCTTCGACTGGCAAGTCTATTGGCAGCTCAGGAACAGGTGTAAAAGTTCTATTTAGAAAGCTAAGCGCACCCACTTCAGGTGACTCCAAACTAAGCATCTCTGTTATCCCAAAGAATTCTGGAGGCAAGCGAACTCCCTAATCAAAGGGAAGTCCTCTGAGGTCCCAAGCTCCATCTCTGCTCAAGGCACTGTCCTCTCTGATGTCCTATCCATTACCACTGGATTTAATGAATTCTTTACTGACATGCATAGATATACCTCACTCTTTAAAAACTCCCCCCCTCCTCCTCATCCCCACCAGAGGACACTGGTGATCGCCCATCCTTCCACCTTAAATTTGCCACCCTCTAAGAAAGTTCGCTGGTGTCTTGCTAATCTAAAAGCTGACAGCTCCCCCTGTCATGACACCCTCAAACCCAAATTTCTCAGATTGGGAGCGGCAGCCCTCACCCATACTGTCCATGACCTCTTTAACTGATCCTTCCTCTTGGGGACTGTTCCTGATAAATGGAAGCTAGCCATGGTTGTTCCCATTCAAAAGGGTGGACCCAACACAACTGTTGAGAACTTCAGGAATAATTCCATCCTCTGCCTGCTGGTGAAAATCCAAGAGTGCATACTCTATTACCATCTACAGGATTATCTGGACCATCATCACCTCTTCTCAAGTTTCCAGCATGGGTTCAGAAAACCACAGTCCCCTCACTGCCTTGATGAAAGTTACATCCAACCTGTTCCATGCTATGGACCAGGGCTTTGCCACCAGTGCTATCTTCGTCAATTTGGCAAAGGTTTTTTACTTGGTCAACCACAATCTCCTTCTATGGCAACTACACTCACTTGGCTTTGACATTAGTGCCTTATTTTGGCTCCAAAGCTACTGTACTGGCCACACTCAAATGGTTAAGTGGTCTGGTTCTCTCTAGGATCTCAGACCAGTAACCCACATCGTCCCTCAGGGATCCATCCTCTGCCCATTATTATTTTCCCTATTCATTAATGAATTACCAAACAACAGCAGAGGGTCCTCTGTGCACCTTTACGTGGATGACACCATTTTTTACCATTCTTCATCCGACGATGGGTGGCTCAACAGCATGCCCACCTCGGACTACTGAATTCTCAAGGGCTGGCTTCTAAATAACCAACTAGTCCTCAACACCAAAAAACTAAATGCATACTGTTCTCCAATCCCTCCTTCTCACCGCAATCCAACCCCCCTCTTGCGATACTCTCCCATAATGATGATGCCCTTGAATCCATCCCATCCTTAAATATCTGGGCATCACCTTAGATTCCTCACTTTCCCTGAACACTCATGCCACCCTTCTAACCAAAGCTCTAAACCAAAAGCTGTATCTGCTCTACTGCATACAATCCTTCCTCACATTGGCTTTATGCCACAAGATCGCGGTCACCACCCTCCTGGCCCTCCTTACGGATGGTTCCCCACTACTACTTACAATCAACATAACCATCCTATCTCACCTTGAACAGGCCTACCATAGGGTGGGAAGGTTTGCCTTAGGGGTCAGTGCCTGTTACTACTACTGCAATGTCTTCTCCACCCTGGGCTGATTCATGTAAGATTCCAAACTCCAGTATGTAACACTGAGTCTAGTGCACAAACTGGTCCACCATTACACCCCTCTTTGCCTTACTGAACTTATTCAGCTCCGGCAACCTCCACGTGCTCTTAGATCCACCTCCCTCCATCCCTCTTCTCATACTGCTCAAACTTCAGTTAGCAGTGGCCCAGAGATCTTTTGCCTTCTTTGCAGTGTCTGGCTGGAACTCATTACCACACTCTACCTTATCCTGCACCTCCCTCGCTAAGTTCCAGTCCTCCCTATTACACCACCTCAATGCCTCATCACTTTGCTCCTGCTTCCATTGACTCTTGGTTCAGCTTCCATAATGCAATGCATAAATTTTCCCCGCTCACTGATCCTCTTATGTATAAGAATCCCTGCTCTCTGGCCCCTTCTGTTTATGTAAATATTTGACGTAAGTGTATCTGTAAATGGTGCATTTTGTAAATCTACGAATGATATACATATAACCATTGTTTTATTTTTTATTTATTTATTTGTATCTTGGAAAAATACCTTTGAGCTGATAGCTCCTTTACAAAGGTTCCAGGTCAGCATGAATAACAAGGACATTACAGTGTGAGATAGTTGAAATAAGAACAACAGCATGAGTAGCATTTCAACAGAGAACTACAGGGAAATACAGCCATTCTATGGGTGACATATCAGTCAGGGTAATACAGACAAGTTATATATATATATATATATATATATATATATATATATATAATGTAATATATATATATACAGTATATATATATATATATATATATATATATATATATATATATATGACAATACACAGGCAATAACTCAAACCAATTGGATACTTTGGTTTCAGAAGCAACACACTTTGCATGAGGTAACAGTATAGTCCATTGAACAAGCAGGGCATAAGTGCACACTCTCAGAGAGGTGGGAGGGTATAAGTGCACACTCTAAGAGAGGTGGGTGGGGGGCCTGAAGCAGTCTAAAGAGGCCTTGTCACAAGAAAGGTTTGAGGTTCATTGTGTGAGGTGGGAGAGCTAAATATGGAAAAGAGTAGTTGAGTAAGGGGAGGTGATGGCCACAAGCTATAGCAGTGGGGGGGGGGGATGTATAGGCAAATGGGGTAGTAAACTCGAGGGAGTGGTCAGGTGGGGGTTAGGAGGGGGAGAGGAGAGGAAAATGTTGAGGGAGGAGGAGGAGGAGAGGGAATAGTGTGTTTCTAGAGGTTGCAGGTGCTACTACTAGCTGACCCTAAGTGATCACATAGTTTAGACTTGAATGGGCCTAGTTTGGTTTTGGACAGCAGGTCATCCTTGAGGGAGTTAAGCCACAGGGGAGCTTGATATCGATATGAGTGCTGTCTCTGGGAGATCTGCCGGAAGGGGACTTTAAAGGACATGTTTTTAGACCATCTTGTTGCCCTGGAGTGACCAGTGGGGGTGAGGAGGTTGTGGATCTCAGGGGGTGTTAGTCCCAGAGTGGATTTTTTGGCTATCAGGCAGACTTGGTATTGCGTCCTACTCTCAATGCTTAACCACCCTGCCTGTGAGTAGAGATTGCAAGTACGCATTAGGCATGGAGAGTTAAGACATAGTCGACATGCTTTGTTGAGTGCAACCTTCACTCTCTTGAGGGCAGTGTCAGATGCGGCACTGTACACTGCTAGACCATAATCGACCATTGAGAGGACTGAGCTGGTTAGAGATAACCTTAGGGCATCTTCCATTAGGCAGTTTTTGTGCCAGTATAACAGCACAATCTTGCCATGCACCAACTTGGCGACCAGTTCAATGTGTTGTGCAAAGGATAGTGAGTTGTCCAGCGTAATTCCTAGATATTTGAAGTATGGCACCTGCTCAAGTGGTATATTTTGGCTGTTGAAAATACACAAAGGGTGGGTCTTCTGTCAGTTGTGTGAGGATACAAACAACGTGGTTTTTGCTTTTTTGTAATTTAATAGTAGTTTGGAGTTGACAATCCAGGCCTTGACAGCTGAGAAGTTTTGTTGCATCATTTTCTCCAGCATTACTGCATCACTATGTCTGGAGAAGAGCACTGTGTCGTCTGCATATAGAAGGATTTTATCCTGGCATGCGAGCAGTAGGCGATTCAGGAACAGGCTGAAGCCTGATTGTAACTGCCATGTCTTTATAATCTGTAAATGTTTAATCTGTGAATGCTTCTGTAAATGATGAATTTTTCTAAGTCAGTGAATTATGTAAATGCATCCACTGCTGCTGCCATGTCTTTGCCAATGTAATGCACTTCCTAGGTCACCCCTGAAAAAGGAACTGTAATGTCTCAGTGGGCTCACCTGGTTACCAAAATTCAAATAAATAATTAAATAAATGTATTTCTCATTAGCTCTGTACTTCTTATCCTTGTTATTAATTAATGAGGTCATATACAAGAAAACAGGGTAGTTCCTTGCAAGTTTATCAGCTTCTATTGCTTCTTCCCAACCTGATGTCATAATACTCTGTTTGTGACATCACTGTTATTCCCTTGGCAACAGACTGTGGTGTCACAACAGAGCATTATAATTTCAAGTAAGGAATAAGTTGTAGGGGCAGATGAACTCTAAGGGATAACAATCTTGTTTTTGTGGGAATTTCTGCAGTAATAAATAATGGAGAGAAGATATCTATAGAACATATATGAAAGCAAGCTGAATTGCGTCTAGATGTTATGTTTTTCAAAGTTTTCCCCAACGGTGTCAGCTGATCTTTAAAGATACACGTTTACATTGAATCGCAATGTAAGAAATGTACAATCCATTGTAAAAATAGCAATGATGAAAACCTGGCACCCTTAAAGTGAACAGCTAGTACTCATTATATTTTGTTGCCTCTACTGAATGCAAAAATAGTTTTGTCTGATTGTCACTGATTTAACAAAGTGCTATGTTTACATTTTTTTCCATCAAGGTCTCCTTATTCTATTATTCCACATATAAAATTAAGGTACTCCAAGTGATGTAATTTTCACAAACTTGTAACCATATCTAGACAGAGAGGAAAAAAGCTCTAAACAAATAATCATGGTTCACTAAATAGAATTAACTTTAGTCCTTAAGAATAGGGGGTATAGTCCACTTCCTCGTTCAAGCTAGTGGGCTCAATAGTGTTCAGAAACACTGTACATCTTGTCTCTTTTTGTAGTAACTGAGTTATCCTGTCTCCCCCTCTAGATCTAGGTGGCACATGCTCCAGTCACATGAATGATAACCCTCCTGGGTTCAAGCTACAGTGTGCTAGAAAGTGCACACCAGGGCTTTTTTCATTTCCATTAACATAGGGGGTCAGTGATCGTCAAGACGCCTCAAGAAGGGAACCAGAGCTCGGCCGCTCACTGGTACCTCATGCCACTAAAGGCATTAAAACCGTAAGGTACATTCTCACTGATTTCTTTCCACCGGCTCTCTCCAGTAGGGGTTGGTGGCTCTAGCTGTTTCCACCCTTCACTGAAAGCGGCTGTTTTCACCATGTTTTTTGGACTTTGGACTGCCTAAATGACCCCCGGGACTGTGAACGCCGTTTCCGCGGCTAGTGTTACAGCTCCTCCGGTGAACACTGCCTCACGGCGCTCGCTGCCTCACCCGCCCCCCACCTCACCCACCCTGGTCGACCCTCTTGCTATATAGGCTTCTGTTGGTCATATGACTAAGTGTCCACTTTCCCATTGGCTCCTTATACTCTCTAACCACTGGGGGCGTTAGTCTTACACACCAACAGATAGCATTTAACTCCAGTTCTGTCGTAGCTATACAGTCTGGTCTCGGCCCTCTTCTCTAAACTTTTAGTCCACCCCTCCCCCCTTCACCTTACCAGGGTGCCTCTCCCTCGCTGAGTATTTGCTCTCCCAAACCTACCATATTTCTACGTGGTTTTTCTAAAAACCCCCCTTGTATATTCCTTACCTCACCCTCTAGCCTCCTCCCTTATTTTTTCTGCTGCTCCTTCTAAATCATACTCCCCTCTCCAAAATCGCTATCATGATCTTCCTCCATGAGGGTCCATCGCCATCGTGTGGTAGACTAAAAGTACTAACCCTCTTGCTCTGCCTTCTTTTCCTGCTCAGACTAAACAAAATCTCTCTGTCTCTACCTCATGGCATACAACATGATACCCCATCACTCAGTGACTTTAGTTTTTCAAACCTACTCCTCTCCAATCATTACCCTAAACCTGCCTTGCACTACTTTTTTTCTTAAAAAAGGATGCACGTACCTGGTTCTCACTAACTACCTGCCACAAAAGAAAAAGCAGAAATCCTCCTATACTTTAAACAGGGTGCAGTTTAAATTCCTAGCACCTCATTTACTACTGTTGGCAGGTGACGTGGAACTTAACCCTGGCCCTCACCAAAACAGCACCCCGATAAACCCTCATACCAAGCCTAAAAAAAGGTCTTCTAATTGCTCACATGAATATTAGAAGTCTTCTGGGCCATCTGGCTGAACTTGAGGCCTGGATCAAAGTGGTTGGTCCTGACATTCTGTTCCTCATGGAAACATGGCTTAAACTCTGTATCCTGGATGCCCAGTGTACCCTTCCTGGATACTCTATTATCCGACAGGATAGGACAGGGTCTAAATGGGGTGGCGGTGTTGCCATTTACCACAAAACCCCCCTCACCCTAAAAGTGGCTCCTGTCCCTAGCCCCCAACGGATCTGTGAGTCCTCGCATGTAACTCTGTCCCTAGGTGCGAAAAATCTGCACATAATATGTCTCTACAATCCGCCCACTGGAGGGGTGGAAAGTTTCCAGGAACTACTCCAACAAACATCACAAGTAATTAACATGAATGAGGCCATCATACTTGGTGATGTAAATCTAAACTGGCTGGGCCTGTCTCATAGCACTCTGGCATCACTAGTCCAAAGGCACAACTTCCACCAGCTTATAACTGAGAACACCAGAATGACCAACTCCCAATCGGGTACGCTGTTAGACTGGATCCTCATAAACGGACCTGATCATATGACAAAGGCATCCATCCTGGCTGATGCTATAACTGACCACTAGCCCACTATCTGCCACTGGCACTCTGGTCCATCACCCTCTCCTCAGTCTCGCCTGGTCACATTTACTGACTTTGCACATATGGATCTAAATGCCTTTCTCCTAGACATAGCCAACATTGACTGGACTGAAATCTACCAAGCAACAAAAGTTGAAGATGCCCTAGAAGTGTTCCTGACCAGATTCAGAGATGTACAAAATAGGCATGCACCAAAAGTGCAGAGAAGAGTTAGAGGTTAACAAACGAGATGGCTCCATAAAGATCTTCTCCGACAACTCAGAACCAGAGATAATCTATGGAAGCATTTCAAGTCCACTGGTCTACCCAGGGATCACTTAATCTACAAACAACACAGAAGTTTCTGCAAAAAACAAATCAGGCTTGCAAAAAGCAAATACTGCCAAAACCTGCTAACCAGCTCTGCAAATGATCCCCACAAATTCTGGGGTCATACCAGCTCTGCAAATGATCCCCACAAATTCTGGGGTCATATCAAGACCTTCCTGGGCATCCCACAGTCACCCCCTCAGAAATGATTCTACATGGTATCCACTGCAACGACTCCCTCACCATAGCAAATGCTTTCAATCAACAGTTCTCTGATCTGTCTCCCTACACATCCACACTACCAACTGCACCTGCTGCACCTCAGCCTTTTTCTACCAGTGAACCAGCCTGCCCTTCGATCAATAAACCTGTGCCTCAAGCAACCACAGTCTTTCTACTTCAAAGCTGTGTCTGGAATACAAGTCTTTAAACTACTAAACACCATATCTGACAATACCAGCCCTGGCTCTGACTCTCTGGAACCACGCCTGCTGAAGGCAGCTGCTCATCTCATCTCCTATCCACTAGCCAGGGTGTTCACACTGTTCCTCTCCAATGGCACTGTCCCAGGTATCCGGAAGTCTGCAAAAATTATCCCCATTTTTAAAAAGGGAAACAAGAACAAAATCTCTAACTATAGACCTATAGCGATTCTCTCGGTCCTCAGCAAAGTCTTAGAAAAACTTGTAGCCACCCAAACCATTGAGTTTCTTGAATCCTCAAAATTGCTCTGTGAAGCACAATATGGATTTAGGAAAAATCACAGCACCACAACTGCATTAGCAAAGTTCACCTCGGATACTCTCACAAACATGGATGAAGGCCAGCTTACCGGGGCAGTGTTCATCGACCTCACCAAGGCTTTCGACCTTGTGGATCCCCCCCTATTACTGACCACCCTCAAAGATCTTGGCTTCTCATCTCCTGTAACGAGCTGGTTCAGAAGCAATTTAACTGATAGGACCCAAGCTGTCAAACTCAACTCTGCAATCTCTGACAGCACCACTATCAATATTGGAGTGCCTCAAGGCTCAATACTGGGCCCTCTCCTGTTCTTATTGTTCATAAACAATCTTCCCAGCAGCATAGTATCTGGTGCCTCTCTTCTCTATGCAGATGACCTGGTCATCTATGCTCGGTCGGATAATATTGACCACCTAAGCGTGACTCTGACATCTGCCTTCCACTCTGCTCAACATTGGCTAAACTCACATCGCCTTATCCTAAACGCCAGCAAAACCAGAGCAATGCTATTGGGTATGCCCACAAGCTAAGATCCTGCTCATCTCCCTTAAAAATACTTGACCTTGATGGGACCCCTCTTGAGGCTGTCAGCACATTCCGCTATCTTGGCATACTGCTTAACCAATCCCTGGTCCTGAACCTGCATATTCAAGAAACCTGCAAAACTGTAAACTGCAAACTGGGAGCTGCCTACAGAACCAGCTATATGCTTACACCTGCTGCCGCAAAACTGGCCATTGCCAGAGGAATCCTCCTTCTCACTCTAACCTACTGTGCTCCCATCCTGTCTATGGCGCATAAAACTACCCTGCAAAAATGGGATGTCACCTACAACAATGTTTGCCGGTACGCCTCTAAGGCCCCCCGGCTCAAGCATCACTGCCAACTGTACAAAGACCTAGGCTGGCTCTCTCCCTCTGCCACCAGACTTTACTATCTTTGTTGCCTCTCTGACTCCATCATCAGAATGAATAGACCAGCTTCACTATCGGAACTGCTTCAGCCCGTTGCCATATCGCGTGAACTGAGATCATCAGATAAATCTCTCCTGAAAGTTCCCCTCTGCCACACCTCAAAGGGTTCTGGTGCATTCGGGCATACTGCCCCACAAATGTGGAACTTGCTACCACCTGACCTAAAACATGCCTCCTCGCACTACCTCTTCAAGCGAGGGCTACGCAACCACCTAACTACAATGGACCAATGTGCCTGCTATGACCTTACCTGAGCCTGTCCTTTCATGCCCCCTTTCCCCAAACCCTTTTCTCCCAATGTGTTGGACCCCTCTCTTCAATCACTCTCTCTTCCTACTATCGCTTCCTTATCCTATCTATCTGCTGGCTGCCTATGTTTCCCTTGTCTGCCTTATATGTTAGGTAGCCTATTTGCACTTTTAATGATTATGTTATAAAAACAAGACCTTACTGTTTATGCCTCTACAATACCTTGTGTCTGACAGTGCCTCTTGCCCTCACACTGTTTGCCTGTTGTTTCAATTTGTTGCTTATATACTTGAGGAGAAGGTTTTTTTGTATTGGGTACTGGTACATCTTAATGGTTTCAGTCTCCCTGTTCTCCCCTCCTCCCCCCCACACTGACTAAGCCCAGACCTATTACACGGTAATCAGATCCATGAGCCCGGGCACTTTCCGCACCCTCGGCCACTAAAGCCACCTTTTGCCGTACTACACCTCTGACCCCGCCTCCTGCACATGCTCTCGCCGGTGAGCGGTTCCATGAGCCCGGACACAGATCCCAGCTTCTGCCGCAAAAGCCATAAAATTCCCACTCGCACCCCGACTGAATTCTTCTGCTCCTATGCCTTGAAATAGAATCAGTGGCCAGGACTCCTACTTTGCTTCCATTTCAACCCCCTAACTTTGTGGGTCTCTCCTCTGGTTTTGCCCATTAAAGCCAGCCTGGCTCCGTTTGGTCCCCCCCTCCTACAATTTCTCCCCTATACCAAACTATGCGCCACTCCTGTTGCCCCTCGATGGATCTGTTTCAGCAATGACTCATCCAGTTTCCAAAGCCGCTTGACCACCATAACACCCCCCCCATCTCCGACTTATCGCTGATACCATGCCCAGGAACGAAACCATGAGCCTGGGCACTTTTTGCGTGTACGGCCGCTAAAACTGGTTTTGCCATTTCCTATCCATGACCCCCGCCTCCCGAATACTCTCAAGTTGGCAAACGGTTCCATGAGTCCGGTCTCAGACCCCTGCCTCCTACCGCAAAAGCCGTAATCTCTCGTCCCACCTGACTAAAGCTCAGCTCCCATGCCTGGTTATAGAACCAGTGGCCCGGACACTTCTTTTCTTACTATCAACCGTAGATGCCATAAGTTTTGCTGCTTACCCCGACCCCGCCTCCCGACTACTCCAAGCCGGCAAACAGTTCCATGAGCCCAGTCTCAGACCCCAGCCTTCTACCGCAAACACCGTAAATTCTCATCCCATCCGACTGGAGCTTGCTCCCTCACCCGGTTTTAGAACCAGCGACCCGGACACTTTTCTTACTCTCAGCCGCCGATGCCACAGGTTATACAGCATTTTGTCTCTGACCCCTCGCCTTCCCCTACACTGCTAACCAGTTAGCTAACCTATGACTCTGGTCTCTAGCCCTGCTGCCTACCATGGAACTTGTCAGAGCACAGACCTTAGCGATCCTTGGCCCCCTCCTTTACCATGCCCCCCCTTTTCTCTTTCCATTCTCCTATTTTCTGAGGTCTGTCCCAGCACCAGTACCTGTTGTTCTCTCCTGTTTATTTGTAAAACAATTTCTGTTATTTCAATGTACCTTGACATGTAACTCTGCCTTATTGTCTTTGCATTGTACTATGTATTGTTCCTGTACCTCCCGGGTCGTGCCTGAAAATAGTCACTTGCTGGCTAGTGCACTTACCCGGTTAACAAAAACTAAATAAAATTATGGCCCCTATATTCTCCTGGGTGTGCACTTTCAATGGATGTGTAGTATGTCTAACATAATGTTTGTGATGGCTACACCATGCTAAGTAAACCACAAAAGTAGTTACAAATAAAAATGGTGTCGTGTATGGATATTTTCCTGCTATTAGTGTGGTGTGTGTACACATTACCCTCTTCAGCATATTTACATATGCTACAGCTACTACACTTAGGAAATTCCTATGGTTTTCTTGGTAACCGATTCAAGGTCTGTCCTGTTTGCTGCCCACAAAATGGCTGTCAATAGATACATAAATACATAGAAAACAACAGCAGAAGGAGACCAAGGGTCCATCAAGTCTGCTAATGAAATACCCAGAACCTGTTAAACATAATAGAAACATAGAATTTGGTGGCAGATAAGGACCGCTTGGCCCACCCAGTCTGCCCATTTCCCTAATGGATAAGCTGCAGATCCTAGTTAACTAACAGCCTACTTCTTCCTACCCCCTAGAATTGCCTTATGATTGTCCCGTGCATGCTTGAATTCCACCACTGTTTTTGTCTCCACAACCTCCTTCGGAAGGCCATTCCATGCATTCACAACACTCTCTGTGAAAAAATACTTCCTTACATTACCTCTGAGCTGCCCCCCCATCTTCAAATTGTGCCCCCTTGTTCTTGCACACCTCTTTTTCTGAAAGATGCTACCCTCTTGGACTTTGTTGATTCCCTTGAGGTACTTGAAAGTTTCTATCATGAACTAGCTCTGATCAACTGGACCTAAAACTAGTTAGGCTCACCCTGGACATAACTTTTAAATCCCTCACTAAAATCTTAAATCTCTCCTTGGTATCGGGCAAATTCCCACAGATCAGGAAGGTGGCGGTGGTTACCCCTGTTTATAAAAGTGGTGACAGGGCCAACTCTACAAATTACCACCCAATATCTATCCTTCCTCCACTCTCCAAGGCCCTGGAGTGAATCGTGAGTGACCAACTGACAGAATATCTAGACAAGTATCACTTACAATGTCAGCAACAACATGGATTTCGAAAACAAAACAGTACCACAACCACTCTAGTGGAGCTTACCAGCTTTATCCATAATGCTCTAAACAGAGGGCTCTTGGTGGAGACAACATATATTGATCTCACCAAGGCCTTCGACACTGTCAATTACAATCTGCTCCTGGATCAGCTCTCCAATACCGGCCTCTCCCCTGCAGCAGTAGCATGGTTCAGAAGCTACCTCTCTGGGAGGGTCCAAAAAGTGAAAATCCTGAACACCTTCTCCAACATCAATCAATCAATCAATCAATCAATCAAAATCTCTATTTATTCAGGCGGACATCATTGAGCAAAGCTCATTTACAAGATGGACCTGATAGGTCAAGGATCAAATTGTAGGTACAGTAGCAGACATATACAGAACACTTGTATTTAAACAGATACATTAATATAAACATATATACAAGTGAAGGATAAAGGTTGATAAAACCTAACAGGACAAGGTAGGGTACAGTAAAAGTACACTAGAAGAATCCAGAATGTCCAAGTCCCAATAGAGGAGCCAAAGCAAGCACGCAACACAGGGTAACCGGTAATACAGGCTCCAGGGCAAACTAACACAGACAAACAGGTATAATGATTGATGACTGCAAAAACATGATGATAAACAGCCTCTGACGAATGACATGGAGGGGCTGGTGGGAGATTCAGATAGGGGTTAAGGCTACTAGTAGTAGGAGGTATGGAGGAGTGGTTGGGGTAAAGTAAGTGCCAGGAGATGATGTGGAGGTCTTGGTCAGGGGAAGCAAAGCTGTAAAGAAGGTATGAAAGGGGGCTGAGATACAAAATAAGGGGGCTGTGAGGGAGGGAAAAACTAAGGGGATAAATTATGGAAGAGCTGTCCATAATAATTGCTGACTGAAAGGGGGAGGGTTGTGAATGTGACTGGGCTAGGCCTTGTGGTAGCAGTTACATTTCTCTGGGAAGAGACTTACATAGAGCCTTTTAAAGGATGCTAGAGATATAAAGTTGGTCAACTTTAGGGTCTTCTGTAGAGAATTCCATGCCATTGCTAGAGAGTAGCTGATTGCAGACCTCCCATGCCGGGTGTAGGCTTTGGGTAACTTAAGCGTGATGAAGTTGTTGCTTCTTAGGGCATAGGACCTAGCTGTGGCAAGTGTAAAGCAGTCTAAAATATAGGATGGAAGATTATTAGACAAAGCTTTGTATATCCATAGTGCAGCATTTCTGTTCCTTCTGAGGTGTAGGGATGTCCAACCAACTGTAGCATAGAGAGAGAGCAATGATGAGTGTTGAATGGAAGATCTGTAATAAACCTTAGTGCCCTGTGGTACAAGGTATCCAATTTGTTTAAATAGGAAATAGGACAGTGACCATAAAGGAAGTCTGCATAGTCGATAAGTGAAAGAAATGAGGCCTGGATTAGTCTCAGCCTTGAGTCTCTGGTTAGAAAATGTTTAATTCTGAAGAATAGGCCGAGCCTCTGGCGAAGTTTTTTCAGAAGTTCTTCAATATGATGAGTGTAGTCAAGCCTGCTATCAATCCACACCCCTAAATATTTGAATTTGTCTACATAGTCCAGGCTTTCTCCAAGGATGGTGGATAATTGGAGAAGATTGCTTGGTGAGGAGGTGTTAGTATAGTTATTAGTGGAGAAGAACATAGCTTTTGTCTTCTTTGCATTTAAGAGGAGTTTTTTCTCAAGTAGTTGGTGTTGCAAAAGGGAGAATTCTGTTTGTAAAATTTCACAGGCCATTGCAGGTGATGGGTTACTGACATATACAACAGTGTCATCTGCAAAAAGGTGAACATTGGCTTTGGTGAGATTAGAGTCAGTGTTGTTAATGTAAATGGCAAAAAGGATAGGGCCCAGGATAGATCCTTGAGGAACTCCTCTTAGAAGTGGTTTTAATGAGGATAAGTTACCTTCAGCTTTCACCTGCTGCGTTCTATCAGTGAGGTAACATCTGAACCACTTAAGAGAGGGTGGGTCTAAGCCTATGGAGTGCAGTGAAGAGAGTAGCAGCTCATGATCCACAGTGTCACGGTGTCAACATCCTTAGTGTTAACACAGGCGATCCTCAAGGCTCTATCCTTGGCCCTCTACTATTCAGCCTATTCTTAAACAACCTTCCTCATTCAGTAAACGACCAGCTACTACTGTATGCAGACGATGCGGTCCTATATTCATGTAATTCTGACCCCTACAAACTGGAAAAGCAAATGCAGGCTAATTTCACTGCAGCTGAGCACTGGTTTCTTCAATCAAAGCTACTCCTCAATTGTAAAAAAACTAAGACTATGTTATTTGCATCATCACATAACAAACACCGCACTCACCAACTTTGCATTCAGAAAAATCAGAATACTTCCCTGGAGGTGGTTGAAACATTTAAATACCTAGGATTGACACTGGACGGCACCCTCTCGTTTAACCAACACATAGATGCAGTTGCAAAGTCGTCAAATGCAAAACTAGGATTACTTTACAGACACCGAAAAAGCCTGACTTCTGAGGCACTCAAAACTACTGTAAATAGCTCAGTCCTGTCAGTGATAGACTATGGTCTAGCAGTATATGGGGCTGCCTCCCAAACTGCTTTGAAACATATCAAAACAACATTAAATAAAGCATGTCGTTTAGTCCTAGGTGTACCCCATCTCACTCACACATGCGAGTTGTACACTCAAACAAAATGGCTCAACCTTGACAGTCGTCTCCAGTATCAAGTATGCATGCTCGCCAAGAAGTCTATGTTAGGACTTACCACCCCAGGCCTGCAAAACCTCCATAGCCAACCTAATTCCATCAGATGCACTAGGGGTACAAACAACTTAGCTCTCTGCACCCTTTTCTGTAGAACCACACAAGGCCAACAGTCCTACGAATACTGGGCACCACTTTGGCTTAATGCGCTTGGCCTAGGCATCAAAAAAGAGGACAAAATAGGCCCCTTTAAAGATAAACTCTGAGTGGCCCTCGCCACAAACAGGAACTGTGACTGTGAGACCTGAACTCCCCCACACTCTCCCCTCCTCTTTCCTGCTACCCTCATTCTACCCTGCACCCTTGCCTCTCCTCTTTTCTTGCTAACTAACACTCCCATAGTAGGCTCCAGATCCCTGCCTCAGCACTCCCCCCCCCCAGTGAGTCTAGCCTTCCTTTATGACTACATCCTTTAGCACTTATGACAAAAGAACTGCTGCCCATCAAGTTCTTGCCTCCTTGCGTATAGTATTAGTTAATTATTTTACAGACTATATCATCCTCTGCTCCCTACCTGATTCACTCTATATCCTGTAGAGTCTCAGGTTGGTCACTTGGTAACCTGTTAGCCTAGCCTGCTTTAAATTATGTGTCTGTATATTTTGACTTACGTACTCCCTGTTATTGTAATTATGTAACCTCTGTAACCTGATGTACTCATGTCTTTCTGGCATGGAACCACCTTGCATCTGCTTATGTACTTATAACCATTGTAAATGATGTAATGCCCATGTGTTACTATGACATGGAACCTCTGTAAAAGAGCCTTTGGCTCAAAGGGACTTCCTAGAAATAAAGAAATAAATGTCCCCCCTCCACCTCCTTTCCTCAAGGCTATACATATTGAGTTACTTAAGTCTCTCTTCATATGTCTTTCGGTGCAGACCCCGCACCATTTTAGTTGCCCTCTTCTGGACTACCTCCATCCTGTTTATGTCTTTGTGGAGACTGGGTCTCCAGAACTGCATGCAGTACTCCAGATAAGATCTCACCAGCTGTCCGTGCAGAGGGATAACAACTTCCTGTTTTCTACTGGTGATGCCCAGAAGACTTGTTCCCTTCCTGGACAGATGCAGACCACCCTGCCAGTATAGCCTGGTATCCCTCCAGGAGGAACCCCAGTCCCCAGTGAAGCCAAACCCCTGTGCTCTGCACCATTTTTTAACCATCCATTGAATTGAATGGCGTGAAGTACCCTTGTCTCATCCTTGCCATAGACAGGCAGCACCTCCGAGAAGGCTACTGTGTGTGCTACTTGCCTAGGCCCCTCCCGAACTCCACAAACTCCTCTTACACTACTCTAATCTCATGTTGAGTCAAGTCATTTGTTCCTAGGTGGACAACGACGTCCAGATCAGTCTTCTGTGCTGCTGTTCTCATGATCCTGAGGATGCGCTTCCAGTCCCTCCAAGCCATGGCACCAGGCAAGCACCTTACGTCAGTTTTCCCTGCTCCCCCAGTTCTGTCCCCCTAATGATTGAGTCCCCCACCAGGAGCTGCTTCCTTTCCCTGTGGTGTCTTCTGCCTCCTAGTTATCTTGAGATCTAACCCCCCACTCAGATTACATTGCTTGTACCTACTTTAGTGCCCCTTGATTGAGTGTTGTATCTGTCCCACCCATGCTTGAAAGTCATCACGTTCTTTGCTATCATCACCTCCACCGGCAGACTGCTCCATGGCTCCACCACTCTTTTGGTGAAGAAGTGCTTCCTTAGATTCCTACTGAAACTCCCCCTCCCAGTTTCCACTCATGTCCCCTAGTCATTGAGCTGGTGATCCTATGGAATAACTCCTCTGTGTCCAGCACCCTGTTTATACCTTTCAGGGACTTAAGTGTTTCAATCATGTCTCCTCTCTCCCTCCTCATTTCCAGTGAGTACATATTTAATGATACAAGCTGATCCTCGTAGGTGAGCCCCTGTAGACCTTGGAGCATCTTTGTTGCTCTCCTCTGCACTGCCTTCAGGCTATCCATGTCCTTCTTCAGGTGTAGTCTCCAACACGGAACACAATATTCCAGGTGTGGTCTCACCAGAGAGCTATAGAGGGGGACAATCACTTATTTATTCCTGCTATAGATCCCTCCGCCTAGGCATTCTGTTTGCCTTGCTGTATGCTTTACTGCATTGGCTTGTTTGTTTCATAGTGTCAGCAATGATGACCCCCCCCAGGTCCCTCTCCTCCATGGAGGTACTCAGTCTAACCCAATTCAGTCAATATTCCCTCCTAGGGTTCCCTTTTCCCAGATACACAACTATGCACTTCTTTGCGTTGAATTTCATCTTCCACAGATTAGACCATCATTCTAATTTTTGGAGGTCCTTTTGTGGGTCCCTAGCCCCTTCATGACTGTCCACCTGCCCTCCTAACTTGATGTCATCTGCAAACAGAGAAATCTTGCCCTGGATACCATCACTGATGTCTCCAATGAATACGTTAAATAGGAAAGGGCCCAACACCGAACCCAGAGAGGTGCTCCACTTGTGATCTCACCTTCAGTTGATCTCACCCCGTTTATCCCTGCCCATTGTCTCTTGTACCTGAGTCAGTTACCCATCCATCTGACAATGTTATGTTGATTCATATGTCCTCCAACCTTTTCAGCAGTCATCTGTGTGGCACCAAGTCAAATGCCTTGCTGAAATCGAAGTAGAGAAGGTCAACTGCATGTCCCCTATCCATTTCCTTTGTCACTCAATCAAAAAAAGTAATAAGATTTGTCTGGCATGACATCCCTGCCATGAATCCATGCTGCCTTTAGTCCTGGAGCTCATTTTCCTATTGGGGTTGCATGAGGTCTTATCTAATTAATGACTCCATTAGCTTTCCCACAACAGAAGTGAGGCTAACTGGTCTGTAATTTCTCTCCTCCTCTCTGCACCCTCCCTTGAGGACTGGTACCATGTCAGCCCTCATCCAGTCTCTTGGTACTACTCCTGTTCTCAGTGAGCTGTTGAATAGGCATGCTAGGTGCTTAGCTAACTCTTCTGCCAATTATTTTAGTACCCTTGGGTGCATTTTGTCTGGCCCCTGTGCTTTTTCTGGACTGAGGGCTGCTTGTCCCTCTGTGACCCTGTCTATGGTAAAAGTTGGTATTTCCTTTATCTTGATCCCTCTATTGGCTGCCTTTATCCCACTTTCTGGCAATGGTCCAGTTTTCTCCTTGGTAAATACTGAGCAGAAAAAGCTGTTCAGGACCTCAGCCTTTTGGCCATACTTGTCTACCAGTCTATCCTCATTGAACAATTTTGTAATCCCTCTCCCTTTTTTCTTGAATATATCAGAAAAAGTGTTTTTCCTCTGACTTTATCCCTTTTGCAATTCAGAGCTTGGTTTCTGCCTTTACATCACTTACTGCCCTTCCTGCTTCCTTATTTTTTTTGATGTAATCTTCCCATTCGCCTACGCCAAAAAGGTCTTTTAAATTACTGCTCTTCCTAAATGTGATGAGAGGTTTAGTTCCTATTTCTTTATGACCTTTTTTCCCCATAAATTTCTGCTTTAATTTAGATCTATTTTTTTTCTCTTAAACTTTCTCTGACCAGGCTGGGTGACAAACTATCATCCATTTCATCCGGTATCTCCTTCTCTGAGATCCTGCCAGTCTGGGAGAGGGGAGCAGATGGACAGAAGGTCAGAGAAGGGGAGATAGGGGAGCTAAACATGTGGCTCAAGGGCTGGTGCTAGAAAAAAGGACACACATCTGTAGGGAACTGGCAACAGTTTTGGGAGTGAAAGTTCTTTAAATTTGATGGACTGCATCTGACTAAGGAGGGAGTCAGTGCATTGGGGCAGGAGTTTGACATCTTTGCAGAATATCTAAACTAGCAAATGGGGAGAGGGGTGCAGCACTCAACATGTCAAATGGGAAGAACACCCCCCCCCCCAGCTAGTGGTCAAACAGGAGTTCAGCATGTTTGTAGTTCATTTGCATCACCAGGTAAGGAAAAAGGTCTGGTTCCCCATATGACACACAGGGGAAATGCCAGACCTCGCCCAACAACTAACACACCGAAATCTGGCCAATGGAAAATCATGTACACAAATGCTTGCAGTCTGGGAAACAAGATCCCAGACCTGCAGGCAATAATGACAGAGGTTAAAGTGAACATAGTAGCCATTAGCGAGACATGGTTTACCAGTAACCACACTTGGGAAACTTCAGTACCTGGCTATCTACTGTTCAGAAGAGACCGAGGTACAAAAGAGGGTGGAGTAGCCCTTTATGTCAATGAAAATATCAAACCTACAGAAATTCAGAATACACATAAGGTGTCAGAAGAACTGTGGGTCACCCTGGAAACAGGAAATGGGACAGCCATACTAACTGGGGTGTGTACAGGCCTTCAGACCAGGGTGAGGACATAGACACATTGCTGTTAGAAGATATACAAAACATGACAGCTAAAGGGGAGGTTCTGATAATGGGAGACTTCAACATGCCAGGTACAGATTGGTCAATACCAGCAGGAACATCTGCCAGAACTAGACACATACTGGATTCCCTGCAGGGGAGTGACTCAAACAACTGGTACAACAACCCACAAGAGACAGGGCTATCCAAGATCTAGTACTGACTAACAGGGAAAGGATTACTGATCTCCATGTAGAAGGTCACCTGGGGGCCAGTGACCATCTCATGGTATGGTTCAATTTGGCCACTAGAACTAAATCATCCCATTCCAAGGCAAAAATATGGGACTTCAGAGGGGGTACAGGCAAAGTGGGCACGCATTAAAGATGCAATACTTGAAACAACATCCCATTGTGTTACAGAGAAAAGGAAGTGCAAAAGAAGAAGGAAACCACTTTGGTTCTCAAAAACAGTAGCAGAAAAGGTCAGAGCCAAAAGACTGGCCTTCAGGAAATATAAGGGAATGCAGAAGGACGAAGATAGGGAGGCATATCAAACTTCCCTAAGGGAAGCTGGGAAAGCAGTAAGGCAGGCAAAGGCCCAAACTGAGGAAACACTAGCACAAACAGTAAAAGAAGGTGACAAGACTTTCTATAGATACATTAGTGAAAGGAGAAAGTCCAGAGGGGGTATTGCTAAGATCAAAGGGGATAAGAGGGCATGTGTGGAGGAGGACCATGTAAAAGCACCTATCCTAAATAGATACTTCTGCTCAGTATTTACTGAAGAGAAGGTAGGGCAGGTCCCACAACTCAGCACCATGGACGCAAGGGGGAGAGAGGTGTGCACTAGTCCCTTCACAAAAGAAAGGGTCCTACAAGAGCTCGATAAGCTCAGGATGGAGAAGGCAATGGGACCTGATGGCATACATCCCAGGGTACTAAAGGAGCTAAGGGTGGAACTAGCAGAGGCATTAGCAGAACTGTTTAGTGAGTTCCTGAGCACAGGAGAGGTCCCAGAAGACTGGAGAAGGACTCATGTGATCCCACTCCACAAGAGTGGTAGCAGGGAGGAGGTAGGGAACTATAGACCAGTCAGTCTTACCTCAGTAGTGGGCAAGATTATGGAGGCACTCCTTAAGGAAAGGACAGTGCAACACCTGGAATCCATAGAAGCCCAAGATCCAAGATTACAAAAGGAAGGTCCTGCCAAACTAATCTCATAGATTTATTTGACTGGGTAACCAGAGCATTGGACCAAGGGGGAGCAGTTGAAGTCACCTACCTTGACTTCAGCAAAGCTTTTGATACTGTTCCACATAGAAGATTGATTAATAAGCTGGGTAGGCTCGAGGTGGGTCAGAAGTTGGTCAACTGGGTGGCAAATTGGTTGATGGGCAGAAAACAGAGAGTGGTGATAAATGGCATACAGTCAGAAGAGATGCAAGTCACAAGTGGGATACCTCAGGGATCAGTCCTGGGGCCAGTCCTCTTCAATATCTTCATCAGTGATATTGCAGATGGACTGGAGGGTAAGGTTTGCCTGTTTGCAGATGACACCAAGATCTGCAACAGAGTAGATGATCCAGATGAGGTGGGCAGAATGAGAAGAGATCTGGATAAACTAGCAAAATGGTCAGAAGAGTGGCAACTGAGTTTAACGCAAAGAAGTGCAAGATCATGCACATAGGAAAGAGAAACCCAGAAGCCACCTATAGGCTGGGAGGGGAGTTGCTGGCAGTCACAAGGGAAGAAAGAGACTTGGGCATCATCATCACCGATGACCTGAAATCATCCAAGCAAACCACTAAAGCAGTAGGTAAGGCTAGAGGGATGTTGGGGTGTATTAGTAGGGATATCACAAGTCAGAAGACGGAAGTAGTAGTAGTAAAATTTTATTTATACAGAGAAATTTGCCATTAGGGTTCAAAAAGTCCCTATTTACAAGGCAATCCTGTGTGGTAAAAATTTTTAAATAATCACAAAATGTACAAAAACATATCATTCAGAATATACATAACACTCAATGCACATTGCATTAAAGGATACAAAACATAAGTCAAACCTTTTAAACATATAACTACCTATTACACAAACATCTAAAACATAATTCGTGTTTTATTGCAGTTTTATATTCTGTATAATCCCTCTTTACAAGACACTGGTTAGGCCCCATCTGGAGTGCTGCATTCAGTACTGGAGGCCACACCTTCACAAAGACATTAACCAAATTGAGGCAGTCCAGAGAAGGGCAACCAAAATGGTGCAGGGACTGCAACAGAAAACATATGAGGACAGATTAACAGAGCTCAGTATGTATACCATAGAGCAAAGGAGGGAGAGAGGTGATATGATTGAAACATTCAAACACCTTAAGGGCATTAACAAGGTGAAAGAGTCTAACATGTTTAAATATAAGAAAAATAGCAGGACAGGAGGACACAGCATGAGATTAGAGGGAGGCCGATTAAGGGATAATGTGAGGAAGTTCTTTTTCACAGAAAGTGTGGTGGATGCATGGAACGGCCTACCTCAGGAAGTGGTGGATATGAATACTGTGCAGGGCTTCAAACAGGCATGGGATAGGCATAAGGGAGCAATACAGATGAGTATGAATAGATAGGCCATTGACAGAGCAAAGGCCAATGGCACCTTCATAAGGCAGAAAAAGAAATGGGCAGACTGGATGGGCCTTGAGGTCCTTATCTGCCATCAACTTCTATGTTTCTACGTGTCTATGTTTCTAAACCAAGCTCTAGATCCCTTCCTATAGCGTCCTCTATTTTGTGATTTCTCAGGCCTGTCCCACTTTAATATTTCTCCTTTTTCAAAATCTTCAGAGTTCCTTAATTTATATTTTTTTCTGCTGTATAATTCAGTTTAAAATGTGTCCAGTTGTTTTACATATTGTTGGTTTCATTCTTTAAATTCACTGTTACTAATGTGGTTTTTGAGTTGTTGCCGAACTGTTTTAAATTCATCCCGAATCTTCAGCAAGTCTATCTCATCCTTGCTAACCAATGCTCTCATTAATTCATTAGCACATGTGGTGAAAGCTTTTTCCCAATCTGCTTTTAACAGTTCATCCTCATGCCCACAAGTAGGTAACTTGTCTAAACGAAGACTTCTTGGTGACCACCTGTTTTTGTTTTAAGAGGTTATGAGGAGGCCCTTCTGGAATAAACAATGTCGAGGGCTAGACTAAAAGACAGGTAAACACTTTTCATTCCAAAAACAAGGTACAAGACAGTACCTCTCCCATTACCTTTTCTACGTATACAACAACATGGCAAGGAGGGTGTGTGATATTGTGCACAAGTTCTGGCCCATTTTCTTGGGAGATAACATTCTAAAAAAAAAGAAATACTGTAGAAGTTAAACCTCGTGTCATATTTAGGAAGGTCAGAAATTTGGGAGACCTTCTTACTGACAGCAGTTTAATGGGCAGCAAACAGGAGGGACACTTGAAATGGTTACCAAAAAAGCCACAGGGATTTCCTACTGTAAGTGTAGTAACTGTAACATATGTAACTATACTGCAGAAGGTAAAATCTACACATACCACACTAATAACAGAAACCAGCCATATACTATTTCATTCATGTGTAACTACTTTTGTGGTTTACATAGTATGGTGTAGCTGTCACAAACATTATGCTGAACATACTACATGTCCATTGAAAGTGCGCATCTAGGGAGCATATAGGAGTCATAATTAATGGAAATGAAAAATAAAATGCCCTAGGTGCGCACTTTTTAGTACACTGTTACTTGAACCCAGGAGGGTTATCATTCATGTGACTGGAGCATGTGCCACCTGGATCTAGAGAGGGATCACTTAGTTACTACAAAAAGAGACGAGATGGATTGTGTCTCTGAACACTGTTGAGCCCATAGGCTTGAAGGAGGAAGTAGACTATACCCCTTATTCTTAAAGACTAACGTTAATTCTAGTTGGTGAACCTATGATTATTTGTTTAGAGCTTGCCTTGAAAATTCCAATTGTTTCTTTTCTTGCAGGCCTATGTCGGAATTATCCCAAAGCTATCATACAGGAAAAGGGAGGATGCCCACTGGATATTTTATTTTATTTATTTCATTTTTGTTAACCGAGTAGGGTGCACTAAACAGTAACTTGCCTATTTTCAGGCAAGACGTGGGAGAGTATAAACAATAGGATATTACAGTGGTTACAAAACAGTGGCTGGATATTACAGGGTTCATTGATATCAGAGTATGAGATGCCCGTTTATTAGTGAAAAAAATACAAAAAAAATGAAATATTAAAAAAAGTAGTGAAAGGATGCTCTGTTTGCATTTATGCATCTATGAGATATGTCACTTTGGAATTGGTATCCATTCCATCAGTTTTTTGTTTACCCAAGTCTCCTCACCACTGGGTCCTCTCCTCCTAGATATGATTATTAATTTGTGAAAATTATATCACTTGGATTATATTCATTTTATAGGTGAAATAAAGAATAAGGAGACCGTGATGAAATATTTAAACCAAACACTTGGTTAAAACAGTGCAACCATTACCCTTCCCCCACCTAATTGTGTTTTAAGACAAAATTATTTTTGTATTCAACAGAGGCAACAAAATGTATTAAGTACTTGCTATTTACTTGAGAGTGCCAGGTTTTGGTCATTATTAGTTTTACAAGGAAGTGCACATTTCTTATGTTGTGATTCAGTGTAAACAATGTGGGCTGGATTTTTGAAGGGCTGAGAATGCCTCATGCCCTGGGTGCACTGAACATATGGTGCACGGAGCTTGTAGCATTCTACTGGCTAGCGAGTGGAATTTTTGATCCCATGTGCCAATCACCCTATGTTAGACTAACTTTTTCTGGTCTTCCTTGCGGCAATTCTGGGTTCCCTTGTTGTGGGGCTTGTGCCAAATATTTGGCCCAAGCTGCCATAAAACAGGTAAAGTGTAATGACTGTGCCCAAACTACTAAAATCAGGTGCTGTTTACAGCAAAGGCATTGACACAGCTGTGCCAACAAAAGGGTTTGATGCAGGGTTTGACACCTAGCCCAGCATTATACTTTGAAAATCCAGCCCAGGATCTTTAAGGATTTTTGTGAAATGTATGACTCTGTGCCTTTAAGAAGTGCATTTAAAAGGACTATGGGTTTTACTGAGGGACAGCCCCATGACAAAGACCTACAGCAAGTCAAAGTGATGGGACGCACATTCCTCTGGGCAACTTTTTTAAAATAAAGTGCTTTATTTGACTTCATTTTGCTAGTCTACAAGTTTCTTTTTGGTGGCTCTTGAGTGCAGTTTTCCTGTACGATTGTATGGGACCAAGACCAGCAACTCTGGAATCCTCTTAGTGCTCTGTGCTGTCTCAGCATTGTCTCATGCTGCCAGGAACCTCCCTGGGCAACAGGTACAACTCACTCTTTGAGATCCCTGGCAGATCTGCCTGCCTCCAGCTCAGTCCCCTTCTTATAACAACAAAACTGGGGTAGCTCCCATTGATCCACTTGGCTGTCACTCAAGGACCTCACTGTCCCATAGGTCTAGGAAAGGGTGCCAGAATCCACATCTGTCCCTCTCCTAGAGTCCTCCATGAGCTTCATCTTACTTCTAGAACCTTGATTGGCTCTACAGTCAGGTCAGGAGGGTTCCACCACTGTGATTCGACAGTAATCCTGTTGACTGCCTCTACAGTGACAGCACAATGCTAACAGTCGGCATTGTGCCACCAGGTACACAATGGTATTTTTGAGCGGGGGATATGCAGTGGCATATCTGTAAGATATTGCCATCTTCAGTGTCAGTTGGAAGGAATACCTGTCCCACCTGAGGGAAGTGTTGGGCAGGATGCAGAGGGCTGGGCTCACTGTCAAGGCTGAAAAGTGTCAGGTGGCCAAGGTGGAGGTGGCATACCTAAGACATGTAGTGGGGCAGGGGCAGCTTCACCCTGATCCAGCCAGGATTGAGGCAGTAGAGGTGTGGCCCAGGTCTGAAACCCAAAAGCAGGTTCAGAGTTTCCAAGGGACCGCCGGGTACTATCAAAAGTTTGTACCAAATTACAGTACCCAGACAACACCCCTTTCTGTCCTACTAAAGAAAAGAATGCCCAAAAAGGTAAAATGGGAGCCAGCCTGTGAACGAGCCTTTACACAGTCAAAGGAGAAACTGTGCAGTGCCCCTGTGTTGGCCAGTCCATATTGCAGTAAGCCATTTGTAGTCCAGACAGATGCTTCAGATGTGGGGATTGGAGCAGTCCTCAGTCAGACCTCTAACCAAAGGAAAGATCACCCAATAGTGTACCTTAGCAAAATGTTGCTTCCCTAGGAGCAAGCCTATTCCACAGTCAAAAAGGAATGCCTTGCGCTGGTATAGGCCCTAAAGAAATTGGAGCCGTATCTCTCTATGGAAAGCACTTCGAGGTACAGACCGATCATAACCCCTTGGTGTGGCTGACACAGGTGGGGAAAATGAATGGTCATCTATTAAGGTGGAGTACTGCTTTACAGGGCTACGATATCATCATTACCCACAGGGCCAGATCAGCCAATGCCAATGCAGACGGACTATCTCACCAGTTAGAGCAGTGAACAGAATTTGTGAAAAGCATACCCTGCCTAGAGATGGATTCCCACAAATTCAGTCTAGGAGGGAGGGGTTGTGGTGAGCTACCTAGCTGCTAGCCCTTATTTATAGATATTATTCTGTTGTATATATGTTTTTTATTGTAATTCTATATACATGCCAGTGTCAGCAAAGGCATACAGAGAAAAGACTGGATTTTTTTTTTAAGGGGTTTGATGTTCTTCTGACCTGAGAGGCCAGCTGCTTGCAGGAATCTGACAAGTTTTTGTCAAAAAAACTTGTGGATGCATGATCAAAGAGTATTCCTTTAATGCTAACTGGCCAAGGGAAACAGAAGTAATAAAATCAGCTTGCATAATCATACAACTTACAGGATCTTCCTTATAACTAATTAAATTAAACCAGTTCAAAGCCCAGGATGTTTTAGCCAGGAAAGATCATTCTAACAGGCATATGTGAGGTAATAGAAAAGGAAACACATCCTTATAGTATACCTGTGTGAGATTGTAAAACCTAGGTTAACTATAAGAATCTGACACATCAAAGATTATCAGGAAAATAGATTTTTTTTGGAAGCACAAGAGTGACACCCGGTGGCCTAAAATGGAAGGGCCAACCTTTATCCACAGACAGGTACATAAATAGCCCCAGCTCAGAGCATTTGGACACACATTTTCATCCAGACACTCTGCTTGACACACATCAGAAGCCAAACTGCTGAGACCCAGTGTGGCTGCCAAGAACTAAAAGAAAGACTGTAATATTTTGCAGACCAGTGATTCTCTGGACTTTGAAATCTTCATACCCACGGTAGACTTAGCTAACATGATTTAATTCATTTTTCTGTATATTTTCCCATTCTGTTTCTTATAATGTAACCTAATTTACTATATGATCTCTTTTAGTTGTAACTGTGTCTGTTTATTTTTTTTAAAACATTTGCTTTTTCTAAAGAAATTCTGCCTGTGTGAGTTCTTATTTTGTATGTGTGACTGTAGAAGGTTTATTAATAAACTGTGACAACTGTTAATTGCTTACAGGGGCCACCACAAGTAACCAGATTGAGAGAAGAACTGTCAGGAACATCTGGAAGAATAGGGAGAATACCAGATTCTCATGTGAGTCTGCAGGGATTGTGAACTAGACTGTTTCATGTCCTGTAGGACGAAGGCCAAATCAGGCTTACACTGCTACCCCGAAGCAAGTGTGATGCCTGGGTCTTCCTCCTCTGTATAATAGCCAAGGAAAGGTTCATATTTTGCAACAAGACTCAAGACTGGTATCGTACCCTTATCCAGGGCTAGAGGGATGCCTAGGATCCTCATGGCAGAGGTGCAGTATGACTTTGGTGAGCATTCCCCCCATCATGGATTGCAAATAAGGGTGGGCACTGTGAGCTCAGTGGGTCTGACCCCCAGGAATGGGTTTGTGACAGACATCACCTTCCAGATGCTTCTGCCTGTTGTCCTATTTCTGTGTTTCCTGCTGTCTGTACAGTATATCCCACTCTGTGGATGCTACTGGTTTCCTTACTGCCATCTCTTTTCTATTTCACTAGCATGTGGGTCTTTTTCAATTTTTCCCCTTCCTGCTCCTTGGTATCCCTGCTAGCCTTTGGGGTGGACAGCAATTTTCCCCATCTACCAGCCTGCCCGCTGGCTACTTTAAATTAGTTTAAATGCTCTCCAATGTAGCATTTAAACTTTTCATTGAGGATCTGAGTACCTCTCCAGGATGGATGCTATCTGTCAGCCTTAAACAGTCTCCCATCTCTCCAGGTGGGCCCCCAGTCCCCAATGAATCCAAATCCATCCTCTACACACCAATTCTTCAACCATGCATTGATGTTCCTTGTGCGTACACTCCTGCACTCTCCCATGCCTTTAACAGGTAGCACCATCAAAATGGTGATGGATGTAGCCACCTGCTTCAGACCCCTCCCCAATCTCCTGAAGTCTTCCTGTACCACCTCTGGTTCTTTCTCCACCAGATCATTAGTTCCTAAGTGGACAATGATGTCCAGATCCCCCTTCCTTCCTGCCCTCCTAGCGATCCCTAGGATCCTCCTCTTATCTCTCCTTGCAGTGGTGCCTGGTAGGCACCTGACTTCCCTGACTCACTCCCCCATCCCCATTCCTAGCTGCATTCCCTTCACTATTGAGTCCCCCAGCAACATTTGCTTCCTCCTCCTCCTCCTCTGTGGTCCTCTGCTCCCCCCGCTAAGGTCGCCACCTTGGTTGTCCTCCACATTCATCCTTTCCACTACTTCGAGTGCCTCAGATTGGCAGTCCATCTCAGCCAGTGGGGCATAAGTGTTATATAGTGGGGTAGGTGTTGGGATGTGCCTTCTGTTAACCTTCCTAACCCTCTCTGAGCCCACCATTGTCCATGTGGCTCGTAAGAAGTCTAAAAATCAACCTGCTACAGCTAGGAAATAACAGCCCCACTTGAATCACACCAAAACAGGTTTCAAATTTTCAACAACAAGTAAAAACAGCAAGAAAATAACTGCCCCACTTGAATGACACCAAAATAGGTTTCATATTTTCAACAGCAAGTAAAAACACCCAAGAAATAACAGCCCCAGATACTGACAGCAGTCCCATACACATTGAATGGGTAAGTCTAGCAAGGGGAAGGCAGCCCTCAAGGGACAGTTTAAATGCTTTTCTGACAAGCCTTTAAACTAGCCGGGGGGGGCAACAGGAGCAGGGATACTCGGGCAGCCCATCCCCATATGGTGGAGAAAGCAGAACAATAGAGCAGGAAGAGGAGTTGATATCAAGGTCATCGGAGTCCGGCAGAAATAGAGTAGGAAAGGAATCAGAATCACAAGAAAAAAATATCAGGAAAGGTGGGAAGATGCAGGGGGCCAAAAACAGGAAGAGAGAGAGTTCAGGCAGTAAAACATGAAAGGTCATGTTGACAAATACACGCAGCCTAGGAAATAAAGTCCCAGACATGGAGGCCTTAATAATTGAAGGAGACCTGGACATAATAGAAATGACTAAAACCTGGTACACAGCTAATCATGAGTGGGAAACAAACATACCAGGATATGTTCTGTTCAGGAGGGATAGGGAGGGCAAAAAGGGAAGGGGAGTAACCCTGTAGGTCAGAGTGGGTATAATGGCAACACAAGTACAGGTTAGGCAGGGGGAGTCCGAGGCACTGTGGGTTACCCTTCATCCTGAAATGGCACAGCAATATGCACAGGGGTGATATACAGGCCTCCAGGACAGGGAGAGGAACTGGAAAGAGAGCTAGTGGAGGAAATACACAAGATGGCAATAAAAGGTGAAATTCTACTGATGGGGAATTTCAATATGTCAGACGTGGATTAGAACACTAGTATAGCTGCTTCAGCCAGAAGCAGATGCATCTATGATTCACTCCAGGAGGTTGGATTCAGACAGCTTGGGCTTGATCCCACCAGAGACAGGGCAATTCTAGATCTATTAACCCTTAGGCTGCTGACAGAATTAGAACATATAGGAATTCTGGACTGCTATATCAGTCTGTGGCACAGCCAGGGTTAATGACCAATGGAGATCGAATCACAGATGTCCAGGTAGAAGGGAAACTGGTATCCAGTGATTACAACACTGTGTGGTTCAGCACAGGGACAGAGACTCACTCAAGTCATACTAGGACAAAGGTTTTGGATTTCAAAAATGCTGACTTCGCTGAAATGGAGATGGGCATCAAAAGAGCCCTGGAGAGAATGGGGGCAGGAGGGGGAGTGGAAGAACAGTGGAAGCATCTAAAGGAAGCCTTACTGGAAGTAACAAACCAATGCATCTGATTGGTATCCAAAGGCAAGAGAAGAAGAAAGCCACTGTGGTTCTCAAGAGAGGTTGTGGTAAAGGCCAGGGCAAAAAGGGTTTAGGAAATATAAGGAGACCCAAAGGGAGGAGGATGGGGAGGAATACCTAGAGCATCTAAGGGATGTGGGAAAGGTAGTAAGGAGAGCAAAGGCATGGACTGAGGAAGGTTTAGCACAGTCAGTTAAGAAAGGGGACCAGACATTCTTCAGGTACATCAACAAAAGGAGGAAAAACAAGGGGGGACTGCAAGGCTCAAAGGAGAGGAGGGGAATGCAAGGAGGGTGACATGGAAAAGGTTAAAATACTGAATAAATATTTATGTTCAGTATTCACAGAAGAGGGGAAGGGGCAGGGGCTACAGCAGTACAGCAGTTGCCAAGGGGATGAAGAGGTGGACAATAGTCCATTCACAGGGAAAAGCTTTCTGCAGGAGCTCACTAAATTGAAGATGGAAAAAGTGGTGAGACCAGATGGCATACATCCAAGGATATTAAGAGAACTGCGAAGGGAAATAACAGAACCTCTGGCAGCCATATTCTCAGAGTCATTCAATACAGGGGTTGTACTAGAGGATTGGAGAAGGGCAAATGTGGTCCCCCTATACAAATCTGGCAGCAGGAAGGAGGTGGGAAACTATAGGCCAGTCAGCCTCACCTCAATACCGGGGAAGATCATAGAGACATTGCTTAAAAAAAGGATAGTGGGGCATCTAGAAGCCATCAGGGCCCAGGACCATAGGCACCACGGATTCACAGTGGCGAGGTCATGTCAGACAAATCTAGTTGATATCTTCAACTGGGTGACAACGGAAGTAAATCAGGGTGGGGCAGTGGATGTTGCTTACCTTGATTTCAGCAAAGCCTTTGACATTGTCCCACATAGGAGGCTAATAAACAGGCTGGGTAGGCTGGGCATGGGAGACAGGGTGGTAAACTGGGTTAGAAACTGGCTAACAGACAGGAGGCAGAGGTGGTGGTAAATTGGGTACAGTCTGGGGAGGGGGAGTGACCAGTGGGGTGCCTCAGGGATCGGTCCCCGGGCCAGTCCTGTTCAATATCTTTATTAGAGACATTGCAGAAGGCCTGGAGGGAAACGTCTGCCTGTTTGCAGATGTCACCAAGAGTTGTAACAGAATGGATACCCCAGAGGGGGTGGAGAAAATGAGGAGGGACCTGGGGAAGCTTGAAAACTGGTCTGAGGACTGGCAACTGAAGTTTTATTCTAAAAAGTGCAAAATGATGCACCTGGGACACAGAAACCCTGGGAAAAGCTATGGGATGGTGGGGGGGGGGTTGCTGACAGTCACAAAGGAGGAAAGGGACCTGGGGTTATTATTTCAGACAACCTGAACCAGTCAAAGAAGAGTGCTAAGGCAGCTGGGAGGGACAGTGGTATGCTGGGGTGCATAGGCAGGGGTATCACCAACAGAAGGTGGGAGGGAGGTAGTGATACCATTATATAAAACTATGGTCAGGCCTCACATGGAGTACTTTGTGCAGTTCTGGAGGTCACACCTTCATAAGGATATTAACAGGCTGGAGATGGTCCTGAGTAGGGCGACTAAAATGGTACAGGGCTTGCAACACAAGACTTATGAGGAGAGATTAAGGGACCTCCATATGTATTCACTGGAAGAGAGGAGGGAAAGAGGGGACTTGATAGAAACATTCAAGTACCTCAAAGGTATAAACAAAGTGCACAGGGGAGACATTTTCCAATACAGAAGGAGCACAAGAACGAGGGGGCATGACATAAAATTGGAAGGTGGGAGGTTAAGAGGGAATGTGAGAAAGTTCTTTTTTACAGAGGGTGGTGGACGCTTGGAATGTTCTGCCTCAGGAGGTGGTGGGAGCGAGCACTATGAATGGATTTAAGCATGCTTGGGACAGGCATAGGGGAACCATAGAGGCATAGCAACGGGTGGGTCGGAAGCAATAATCCAGTACAAGGGTTTATGGGCAGACTAGATGGGTCAGGCAGTCCTTATCTGTCAACAATTTCTATGTTTCTATGTAAGTGTAGCACATGCCTGTACTGACAGCAGTCCCATACACAGAGACTGGATAACTGTATCACATTCCTGTACTGAAAACAATCCCATACACATAGAATGGTTAAGTGTAGCACACGCTGGTACTGAGAACAGTCCCACACACAGAGACTGGGTAAGTGTGGCACATGTTTTTACTGAGGAGTCCCATACACAGAGATTGGGTAATTGTAGCACATGCGGATACTGAGAGCAGTCCCATACACAGAGATTGGGTAATTGTAGCACATGCGGATACTGAGAGCAGTCCAATATACAGACACTGGGTAAGGGTAAGCACATGGTGGTACTGAGGAGTCCCAGAGAGTTTGGGTACATTTAGCACATGGAGGTACAGGGGCATCCCATACAGAGAGTTTGGGTACATTTAGCACATGCAGGTATTGAGGAGTAGAGATGTTGCGAAGTTGTACTTTGCCAGCAAAAGTCAGGCAAAGTTGTGAAATTTGGCTTTGTCAATAACTGCAAATTGCCCACTTCTCCACTTTGCATTGAGTTTTCCTTGGGAAATGGCACTTTTTGAGTTGAAGTCAGGTGAAGTTAAGGTGAGGTTGCAACTTCACCTTAAACTTGCCTTAACTTCACCTGAAAAAAATACCACTTCCCTTGCTAAAAAGTTTGAGAAGCCAGCACTTCGCACTATGTGAATGTGGCAACCTTTGCATGTTATTTTGCAGAGCAAAGTTTGGTAGCTTAACTTCATACATCTCTAGTCCCCACTCTCCCCTGGCCTAAAGAAAGTTCATGTTGAGGCTGTCCAGTCTCTGCATCCTACCCTGCAGACCAGTCTTGGTCAGTCTCTTCTGCACCAGCTCCAGTTCCTTTACGTCTTCCTGAGGTGGGGGCGTCAAACTTGCACACAATACTCATTGTTCTGTTACACCAGTATTCAGTACAGGGGCCAAAAATCTTCTTTTTGTCCTGCTGCTGAACCCCCTCCCTATTTATCCCAGCATTTTGTTTACTTTCCTCATTGCATTATTACATTGTGCTGATGATTTGAGGTTGTTGGAAACCGCCCCCCCCCCCCAATCCTCCTCCTATTAGTTACAGCAACCTTCACTGCTCCCAGACTGTATTCATCCCCAGGGTTTCTGATGCCTACATGAAACGTAGAGGTTGACGGCAGATAAGGACCACAAGACCCATTCAGTCTGCCCATTTCTTCTTCTACCTTATAAATGTGCCATCGGCCTTCGCTCTATCAGTGGCCTATCTATTCATACTCATCTGTATTGCTCCCTTATGCCTATTCCATGCCTGTTTGAAGCCCTGCACTATATTCATAGCCACCACCTCCTGAGGTAGGCCGTTCCATGCATCCACCACTCTTTCTGTGAAAAAGAATTTCCTCACATTTCCCCTTGATCGGCCTCCGTCTAACCTCATGCTGTGTCCTCTTGTCCTGCTATTTTTCTTATATTTAAATATGTTAGACTCTTTCACTTTGTTAATGCCCTTAAGGTGTTTGAATGTTTCGATCATATCACCTCTCTCCCTCCTTTGCTCAAGTGTATACATATTGAGCTCCGTTAATCTGTCCTCATATGTCTTTTGACGCAGTCCCTGCACTATTTTGGTTGCCCTTCTCTGGACTGCCTCAGTTTGGTTAATGTCCTTGTGAAGGTGTGGCCTCCAGTACTGCACGCAGTACTCCAGATGGGGCCTAATGGATGAACTTCCTCATTTTTGTATTGAAGCTCAGCTGCAAGACCTTCAGCCATTTCTACAGCTTCTCCAGATCCTCTTTTTGGAAGGCTTTACCTGACATTCGATGGGGGGACATAGCTCCTTCCACATCCTCTTCTTAAACCTGCAGCTTCTGCTCCCTCTGCTTACAGCAAGTTGGACTCACTCCTCAGTGGCATGGCTGGTCAGGTTCCCCCCAGTGGCCACTTGTTGTTTGTGCTGCTCTGCCCCTTGTCTCCTGCCTTCTGGCGCATTGCTTTACTTGTTGTCCCCTCCCACCATGGGCCTTGCTCTTTCCCCTTCACTCTGGTACCTCGCTCTGTTCTTCTCCATTCTTCACTTTAAGGTTTTTTCTTCCTCTTGCCAGCTGTGCCTCAGTGCCTCCATCCGCTTTGCTGTTTCTCTCTTCCTCGTTGGGACTGCTCGCATTCTAGCTCGTGGCATGCTGCCACAGCTCTGGCTCCATGTATTGGACCTCCTTGCTCCTGACGGCAGTACCCATTGCCTATTTGCACCTTCTGGCATCTCTGCCTCCCTGGCATCACAACTCTGTGCCCTGCTCCATACCAGCTGGTCTATTCAGACTGCTGCCATGACCGCTTTCCGTGTTCTGTGCCAAGATGCCATATTGCACAGCTGCACCAAGCCGGTGCTGAATTCCCTGTCTTTTCCACCGCTTGACATCCACAACTTCCCAGACCATCTCATTCCTTCCTAGAGTGTGACATCTGCTACATGTTCTGTTCCTCCCCAACTCAGCATCCTGCCTGGAACTTTTACAGCACAAAAGACATCTGCCTAGGATGTCCACCCCTCTCAGCTTCCTTTTGGTGATCATCTCTCCTCAGACAGCTCAACTCCAGCAGCACAACCTGCACACCACTGCCTTTCATTAACAGGGCTGCATCCTCGCCTATGGAGATACCAGTACAACTCACCATGGTATTCATTGCTTTCTTCCACTGTGCATTTTCTTTACCATTATGTATATTTAAACTTGTTGCTTGAAGTTTGCTTTTGGGCATTTCTGAATGTGCTGCACTTTCCATGAGGAATCATGGAGGGACAGAGCAATTTGAGGCCTACCACAGTCTATTCTCATAATGCAGAATGCTCTGGGGGACACGCTGCCATCCTAGATAAGATTCTGCTCCTCAGGCAGACCTACATGGGGGAGGCCTGCCTGTCTAGCTAGCCTACGCACAGCCTAGCTTAACACTTTCACTTCTACCCCCACTCAAATTGCACCCAAGGATATCTTTATCTGCTTCATGGTTACTGGATCTACCTTTCCGGGCTTCAGCCCTACCGAGTAGGCGGTCCACGTGGGGTCCTGCCATTCCTGCTTCACCCTGCACTGGGGCCTGGTTGTTTATCCACTTCACCCAACAAGGGGGCCTGGCTGCCTGCTCAATGCTCTCCTGCTTTGCCCCACAAAAAGGGGGCCTGGCTGCTCTGTCAATGTATTCCTGCTTTTCCCTGCAAGGGGGCCTGGCTACCTGCTCAATATATTCCTGCTTCACCCCGCAAGAGGGCCTGGAGGTTTATCTCTGCTTCACCCAACAAGGGGGCTTGGCTGCCTGCTCAGTGCATTCCTGCTTTGTCCCACCAGGGGCCTGGCTGCTTGCTTAATGCATTCCTGCTTTGCCCCACAAGGGGGCCTGGCTACCTGATCAACGTATTCCTGCTTTGCCCCACAAGGGGGCCTGGAGGTTTATCTCCACTTTGCCCCACAAGGGGCCCTGGCAGCCTGCTCAACGCACTTCTGCTTCACTGCAAAAAAAGGGGCGTAGCTGTTTGCTCAATGCATTCTCGCTCCACTCCACAAGGGGCTGTAGCTGTTTATCTCCATGTGGCCTGCAAAAGGGCCTGGCTGCTTGATCACTGCATTTCTGCTTTGCCCCACAAAGGGGGCCTGGCTGCTTGCTCACTGCATTACATGGGGGCTGACAGTTTGCTCACCGTAATCCTTTACATCTTCCAGAATGGACTTCCTCCTTCATCGCAATCAAGGATTGACCATCGGCCAGTTCTCCATTCTCATCTCCAAGATATAATTCAGTGAACAGCCACTAGTCGAGCTGCCTGACTACATACAATTCCTCACTTTCTACTCCTATAGACGTTATGAACTTGGATTAACTAACCTCTTAATCTATTGTCTCTCCATGGTGGACTCTTCATTCGCCAGTAGCTCTTCTTCCAGGATTACCTACTTACAATCGAACTCAGGATATGCCTCTTCAATTAACACCATGGATCTAGTTCTAAGACAACTTATAAGTACTTGCCTAATTTAGGATTGCTCTCCTTTTAGTATGCCCAGAGGATGGGCAGGTCAGTAGCCACGGGTTCTCGGAAGTTTCCCCCAAAAGGTGTTTTTCCTCTCCTGCGTGCTACTGGTCACACTCTCCGGAGTTGGAGGAAGTAATCACATCAGCAATTAAATTATTTTTGGGCCTTCAATCCTACACTTACCTTGCATCCCGCAAAAGGTGGGATATAGAGAAAGACCAAAAGATCAAGTTTCTAACATCAACCATATCTCTTCCAGCTCAAACGTTCTAAGCACCAACCATATCTCATCCAGTTCCTATGTACTACAAGCACTGACTTATGCACAATCCAGCTCTAATATATCTAAGCAACAACCATATCTCACCCAGCTCATACATATCATAAGCACTGAGATATGTACCACACATTGAACATTTTGTGGATACCCTTCGCACAATATACCCTGCCACATGGCTTGGTGCCGTCTGAAAATTGGCTTGCTTTCCCTCTGATACCCTCCCCTATGTCACTGATGAAAAGTTAAAGAGCACCAGTCCAAGGACCAACCCGTGACAGATGCCACAAGTGACCTCCCTCACCCTCACTGTTCTCCTCTTTAGCCAGTTCCCAACTCAATATGTTAATCTGTGCCCCCCTGAGATCCCAATACCTAGTTTCTTGAACAGCTGCCTGTATGTAACCAAGTCAAACACCTTGTCAATGTCCATATGCAGTATATATCAACCACCTTTCATTTATCAACAGCATTCATCCCCCAGTTGAAAAAGTCAGTCAGGATTATTTGACAAAATCTGCCTGCTACAGATCCATGTTGTCTTCTGTCCTGCAGCCCATTTGCTACCAGGAACTCCACTGGTTTCTTTTTGAATTCAAGCTGATCAGTGTATAAGTCCATGGCTTATCCTTTCCACAGCTTTTGTGCAGAGGTTCAGCATCCATCACTCTCCAGGCTGCACATAGCCTTTCAAGTTGCCCTCTAATTTTGGCTGCAGCAATTACGGTGATGCAACAAAGACAAAAGTGAAAGGGGCTATCTTGATTTTAGATCGCCTCTCACTCATGTTGCCCTTTGTGTCCACACAGTTTCTAGCCCCTCCGGGGCATGCCCACCCCAGAGGAGGTTATATTTAGTTTTGTGGGGTGTGGGGTGAAGCCTTTTGCAAAACCTATGGTTTCCCAGGAAGGCACTTTGGCCCTATAACTCCCAGGAGACAAAATGCTTGGTGCTGTAATGCCAGGCAGCATTTTGCCTGTGCCGTAGTCAGCATCTGCAAAATGTATGCTCGCTGCAACATAGGTAAACCCAGCCTGTAGGCAACTCTCTAGACTTAACTGAGCAGTTGTATAGATCTGCCAGGGGTACTGTCTGCACCTGTGCCATTTCCCCTTGCACCCTGGGGTGTATTACATTTTGCACCAGAGATTTACTGACCTTTTGGGACATGAGCCCCTTGAACAGCTTTTCTATGGCTATTGGCTCCATGCACAGTTCTGTTGCCCACCGCCATCTGATCTGTTGATAGCTTTCCTCTCTGGTAGTGTACGTTTCTTCTCCTAGTAAATCACACACAGAACTAGTCATTCAGTATTTTCACCTTATGCCTTTCTTCCACCCACTTTTCATTCTGCTTCAGCTTAACTATGTTCTCCTTTGTTTGTTGCCTTTTCCAAATGTAACAAAAGAAGGTCATACCACCCTCTTCAGCGTCTTCTGCTACCCTTAGTTCTCTCTCTCTCAGCATTGGCCTTCCTCACCACCCTGTCAGCCTAACTTAACTACCCTAAGTATGCTTCTCTATCTCCCTCTGCATGGCACCCATTAAATATCCTAAATGCAGCTCTTTATTCTCTCACTGCTACCCCGCCTTCCTTGTAAACTAAATTGGTTTCCTGTTTTTCTTGACCTTCCTCACTTGCCTCAAGCCATAACTGGTGACCTCTTGCAGGCTTTTCTTGATGATGCTCCATTTCTCCTCTACACCTCTGCTCCCTTTGCACCCTCCAACCTGCTTCTAACTTCTCTCTCAATTCCCCCAGATTTTCCCTTCTGAAATCCAGGACTCTAGTTCAAGAGTTGCTCTGCCCCTTGCTCAGTTCAATAGTGAACCATGCCAAAATGTGGTTGTAAGAACCCAGTGAATCCCTTTCTCTTATGTCTCTGACATGTCCTGACCAAATTTTCCTCATTCACTCAAAATACCACCAACAGTTTAATCTGGTTCAAGATCAGTTGGCATTCATCTGTATCCCCCTCCCCCGGGTCGTGCCTGAAAATAGGCAGGATTTGTCTAGTGCACTTACCCGGTCAACAAAAACTAAATAAATAAAAATAAATGATCAATATTTGTGACCACTAGGTCCAGGGTTGCCCCTTCTCACTTTGGTTCCTTGACCCACTGAACAAAAAAAACATCATGGAATGCATCCAAGAGTCCTTGGCTTCTGGTGCTGTGCCTCCTAGATGCTTCAAACCAAGTCAGAAAGAATGTCATCCTCTGTGATTGCTACATCCCCCTGTAATTTTTGGATTTCCTCCTCTAGCTCCCCATCTGCCTCATTCTTTTGATCAGGTGACCTGTAAATTATTCCTGTTTTCATTTTCCTGCCCTGCCTGTTTCCACCTGTACCCACAGTGACTCTGTCACCACATTCTCACCTGTGATGTTATCCTGGATTACCCCAATCCCATCACTTCCATACAGGGCCACTCCTGCTCACTTACCTTTATCCACATCTCTTCTAACGACTGAGTACCCTGGGATGGTGAGGTCCCGGTCATGATGCAGTGTCATCCAGGTTTTAGTCATGGCCACTCAGTCCAGCTTGTTTCTGCAACCAGCACAATCAGTAATTTTTCCAGAAGCAGTTAACTCACTACTTTAAAAGGCACTCTGAGATTCTCTTGAGACAGGAAAGGAGTTATATAATTTAAATTTCTGTGTTTGTTTCAATTCTAAATTTTTAAAAAAGCAGAAGAAACTGTAACTGTCCTATCATCAAGCCTCATGTGCAAATGATGTGACAACTCTGCAGTTTAACAATGATAAATTCAGAAATCCAGTTAAAAATTGAATCAAGTTGGCCATTCCTTCAGTTAGAATGCCACTCAGGGAAATGTGCTATCAATTTAATAATCAACAGTCCCTCTAAGTGTGAATAATATATAGAATAATACATGGGATAATGTGCATAATGAGAAGTTCAGCAAGTAAGCAAAACATTATTTGTTGAGTGCCCATTCCCTGAGGCTCAGGGCACTGTATAGAGGTCAGGATAGTTCAAGCATAAATATTTCCAAATATAAAACTCTTAAGTAACTATTGATATAATAACTAAAATGGATATATATAAATTCAATCATATAGATAAATTAGTGATTTCAAGTACGAATAACAGGTCTGACCAGCAGCCAGTGTGGGGGAGCCTTATCTGCATGTTTACACATACTCAATGTGTTGGATGCCACATAAACTCCAAGAGCAAATCTTGAGAGGTTTATACAAGCATCCAACACTGAGGGTGTATGTAAAATTCAAGTTTTACTCACTACACCCTGTCTTGTTTTATGTTTTTACATAATTGCTGTGGAGCATTTTTTTCACCACAGCAATTATACAAATATTAGGTAAGTATACGGCTAGAGTGAAGCAGACGAATTAAAAAGAAGAAATGATAAATGTGAAGACACTGTCATGAGAAAGAAGTCAGCTGAAGAATGAGGTCACTGCACTGTATGAGAAAGCAAGTACAGGTAGAAATGAACAGAAGAATAGCGATTGACACACTGAATATTTGAATGATGGTTTTTGTTGCAAAAAACTAGGCTAACACCCCATGTATTGACCCCCTGAGGAAGACTCACTAGTTGAGTTGATAGGTAGGAGTGTTAGCCTAGTTTTTAGCCATGCTTGAAGTTTTTTGTTAAAATAAATTCATTTTCCATCGCAAACATTTGGTGTGTCCCCAGCTTCATTCTTCTGTTCAGTTTGTCTGGGTTTGCTGGTGCACCTTAGAGGAAGTTGATGTGTGCTTCTCCTTTCCATTTTACTAAGTACAGGCAGGTGAGTTTTACCTTGATGATTGTGTGACAGTCAACTGTGAGCACAAGCCATTACTCTGGCTCATGGTTTTCCCTCTGAGAATACAGCACATATTCACCATCATAACCAGCTGGTTGTAACAGTAAATTACACCAGACTTTTTCTTAGGAAAAAATGCAACCCAGTTATTATATCAAAATATTAGCCGCAAGCAGATGCATGTTGTGCTGCCAGCACATGCTTCTCTGTTGAAGCTGGGCTTTAACAAATAAATAGCTGGCTGCGTGGCACCGAGTGATGGGGATCGCTCTGGTGCGCTGGTGACCCGGGTTCGTGCCCTGAGCCCGGGATGTCAGAAGTGGAGACTGGCAAGGAGGGCTCAAGATTCTCATGGATGCTCCCCTCCTGGGAGGGAGGGAGGGAGGGAGGGAGGTTGTTGCATTACTCTCTCATGGCTACTGGTGGCGGCTAGTGGTGATGCCAATGTCAGCATGGGTGACCACATGCAGTCTGGCACTCCCCCCAGGCAAGCCATGAGCATGCACCATGAATGGGGGGGTTGGATCGGAACAACAAGGACAATGGCTGCCATAGCCCTGGATGACAGCCTCAGGTTGGCTCCCTATGCCACCCCAGGTCATGCAGCAATGAATCATTCCTGCCCCACCTGCCAACAACCTCGGTTCAGCCCCCCCCCACCAGGGATCGGTCGGACCAATATGCATACCTGATGGATCAGACCTATGGGGTCTGATGGGTAATATGCAGTGACAACTGGCACCTGGGCAGATGGGGGGGGTCCAGCATGAGCACCTGAAGGAGTGGGGCCATAGTGGTCACAGGGCAAAAAAAAATAAATAAATAAATGAAGGGTCAGAGTCAGATATTCACTTATTTAAAACTGGTGACCAGGAAAGGCACAGTGAGTTAAAGTGCATTTTCAGGTGTGGCCTGGTACATAGCAACTACTTTTGATCAGTCAGAGGCTATTATATCAAAATCCAAGCCGTTGTCCACCAGCGTCTTGTTAATACAGTAGCAGAACATCAGCAAAGCTAGTTTTCTGCTGTACTGCCATATTATAGAATGTTTTTGTGTAGATGAGATTTTTTGTGTATGTGGGGGTGGAGTGGTGAGGTTCCAACATATTTCTGAACTTCTTTGTGAAGCTGACTGGTCAGATTGAGGTGTTTAGATCATATGATTCTCAGTCTGGTACAAAGAATGTCTTTAAGTGAGCTCTCCCCCTCCCACCGCTCGTTGCTTTAGGCGATATGGAGGAATATTATCTGAAATGTCTCAATAGTTCCTTTCATTCTTAAGGATCATTTGGCACAAACAGCGTTTTAGGCTCTGTGAGCAGGATTTGTGATCTTTGCAGGATTATCATTAGTGTTACTCATGTTGTTGTTATGATTTAGAAGTACCATTGTAACTTAAGGTGGGAAGGCACTCTAGATCCATCATGACCACCCACTCCTCCACATACAGAGATGAACTAAGTATGCTGCGCAAACACCTACCAATTTATAAAGATTCTCTACCTGCTCTACTAACCAGGGTGCCTTGTGTTTCCCTTGGTATGCTTAAATTTGTTCAGGCTTACCTTACAGGTCTAAAACAGGAAAGCCTCTCCACTACAGCTACCTGTGCCAGGTAATGAAATAATCCGGCAGTCAGTAACAAGTTCAAAAAGTTGCTATTTTAACTGTCATATCATAGTATCATAGTATTCACAAAGCAATTAATTAGACTTTCATCCTTATTTAGCTTGCCATGAGTAAAAAAAGAGAAAAACCCATTTAATATTCTCTAACCTTAAATTTACTGTATATATTCAGCCTTGTTTTAAATATTTCTAAAGTGAGGCTATCAACTATCTCTTGAGGGAGGGAGTTCCAGTGAGGGACCACTCGTTGACTGAACCAATATTTTCTTTTTAGTAACTTCCACCTCTGTTGTTTTAACTGCTTGCAGTGATATCTAGTATTGTATGTTTTTTCGCACAATTCTAGCCCTAAGTATGAGTAACTGAATCTGTGCTTGTTGAATGTCCTTCAGAGCATATCCCCACATCCAGCTGCAGGACACCAGATCCAGCATCTCTGGCTGTTCAATTTGGCTGATAGCCTTGAGTAAGTGAAAGACAGAGATCATGTGACCTTTCAGCCTTCCTTTTTCCAGGGTATAACATATTAAGAAGCTCTAGTCTTTCCTTATAGCTTTTGTCCTCCAGACCACTGATCATTTTAGTGGGCCTGTTTATTTATTTATTTATTGATAAATATCGGATAACACCTTGGAGTCAAAGACTCTTTTACAAAGGTTCCACATCATACATAAGAAGAGACAACAGTGTACAGAGTAACAAGTAACATAGCAGTTAAACACAGCAGTTACAGAATGGTTGCAGATGATTACAGAAAATACTGTACAAAGAATACAAAAAATAGCAGCTGGCAATAAAGGTTGCAGGTATATGCATAGCACTTCTGGGCGATGGCACTAGCCATGCCCACACGTCATTCGTTGGCCAAGGCTGGACAGAGATGTCTATTGTCATGGTATAGGCATGCTCAGGGGCGGCAGACCAGAGTTAGGTCCGTAGACATGGGAGATGGGAGGTGGTAGAAAAATGGAAGGTCAGGTTTAGGGGCAATCACATACTGATCCTTGGGTAATAAGGTCCCTTAGTTGGTACTTGAACCGACCAAGTTTGGGTTCAGTGAGAAGGGAGTTTGCAAGTGAGTTGAGCCAGGTTGGGGCCAGATATCGAAACATTCATTGGCCAGAGGTGGTTTTGCAGCAAGGTACCCTACAGTGGGTAGTTGCTGACTGCCGTGTGAGGTGACTGGACAGTGAGGCCTGAAGTAGTGGGGTGAGGGCTGGAGGGAGTAATCCTGAGGTGATTTGAGGTGATTTTCTTTGTGAAGAGGCTGCGGCAGGCCTGGTACTTTAGCCTCCCATCGAAGTTGAGCCAGTTTGCTGAGGCATAGAGGGTGCATGTATGAGTGAGTCTAGGACAGCCTGTAGCAAGTCTGCAGGCCTTATTGAGGGCCACTCTAATCTTGTGTAGGTGGGTGGTGTCGGCTGCACCATAGATGACGATACCATAGTCAAGTTAGGGATAGAATAGATGTAGAGATGGCTAGGCAGAGAGATTCAGGAGGCCGGTAGTGCTTATAGTGGTGAAGGAGACCAATATGTAGGTTGACGGCGGTGCTTAGTAATCGGATATGGTCATGGAAAGTGAGACCTGTGTCTAGGGTGATGCCAAGGTATTTGAAAGTGTTAACCTGTTCAAGGGGGTTATTTAGTGAGTTCAGAATGTGCAAGGGTTGTCCTAGGTTCTTATTTTGGTGGTGTGCAAACATCATGGATTTAGTTTTTTTGTAATTTAGTACTAACCTATGCTGAAAGAACCAGGATTCAGCTTCAGAGAAGGATTTCTGGAGTGCCGAGCAGAGGGCTGTGGGATCAGTGTGAGAGTTGTAGAGGACTGCATTGTCTGCATACAATAGCATTTTCCCAGAGCAGGCATTGGGCAGGGTGTTGCGGTATAGGAAGAAGAGATGTGGGCGATGGATAGAGCCTTGAGGGACCCCAGACCTGACTTGGTGGGGGGATGACAGGGAGTGGGCAATCCGGACTGTCTGGGTTCTCTCAGACAGATAGCTGGCAAACCAGTCAATGGTCTCATGGGAGAGGCCTAACTGAGTGAGGGAGTCCAGGAGAAGTGAGTGGTGCACGGTATCGAAAGCCTTTGAGAGGTCTATAAAGACAGTGCCAGTAGTGTTACCAGTGTCCAGGGATGTATGGAGGGCATTTAAAAATTCCGAGAGGGCAGTGGTGGTGCGATGGTTCTGGTGGAAGTCGTGTTGTTTAGGACACAGAGTACTATATTTGGTCAGGTAGTTTGTTAGTTGTATGGTCATGAATTTTTCCAGGGTTTTAGAGAGGGGAGGCAGGATTGATATTGGACGGTAGTTCCTAAGCAGGGTGCGGTCACCATTTTTAAGGATAGGAGTGATGAGGGCAGATTTCCATTTGGATGGGAACTGGCCCAGAGAAAGGGAGCAGTTCAAAAGCATGGTAAGGGGGAGGAGAACTTTGTTGAATGTGAGTCTAAGCAGTTTTAGGTCCAGCGAGTCACTGCTGAAACGGGATTTGCTGAGGGCTTTGAGTAGGAGAGGGGCAGCTTCACGCTGGGAAACTGCTTTAAAGTAGAATGGGGGGTTGGTGAGGGGCAGTGTGGTGTGGGGTGGGTGGGAGAGAAAAAATTGGAGGGGGAGGACACCAGAGAGGTCAGAGAAGGTGTCATTTAATGTGTCAGCGATAAGGGCTCGGTCTGAGGTGATAGATCCATTGGCCCAGATATGGGTAGGCAGGGCAGTGGGGACTTTGCCACTTAGCGTTTTTAGTGAGTCCCAAAACTTGCTATCTGCACCCCATGTGTTGGTGAGCAAGGTTTTATAGTACTCAGCCTTTGCTTTAGGGATATCCCATGTACATTTATTGTGCGCTTCCTGATAGTGCTGCCTGTCAGAGGGTTTTCTGGTATCCTGTGCAATGTGCCACAGATTGTCTCGTTCACGCATCTGGTTCAAAAGGGCTTGGGATAGCCAAGGTGTGCTGGCACCTTTAATTGTTTGTTTGGTTAGGGGTGCAAACCGGTTAGAGGTAGTGTTGAACATATGAATGAAATAGCAGAGGGCAGAGTCAATGTTCTGAGCATTTCTTATGGGGAACCAGTCAGTAACTAGTTTCTCCCTCTTGACTGCCTGAATGTTTTTTTGTGTTGAGGAGACCAAAACTGAACACAGTACTCTAGACTGGGCCTGGCCTGGACATTATAAAGCAGATGGATTACTTCTACTGATTTGCTGCTCTGCCCCTTTTGACGCACCCAGTATTCTGCTGGTCCTCATGACAGTGGCCACACCCTGCTTTTCCTGCTTCATCTCCTTGTATATTATGATCTCCAGGTCTTTTTTTCTTCTTGACTGTGGCAAAAGGAGCCCCACACAGTTTTTAGGTTCTACCTCTGCCCCCCACCACACACACATCCACACATACAAGTGTAGCATCTTGCATTTGGCTACATTGTACTTCTGAGGCTCCAGGAATCATCAATCATTTAGTTTGTTCAGATTCTCCTGAGGTTTCTCCCCATCCTCAAGGGAGCTCCCCACACTGGCTAGCTTAGCTTTATCCACAAACATAAGCAGCTTGCTGGAATCCCCAGCTTCCAGATTGTTGATGACGATGTTAAAGAGCAGCCCAGCTCTGATCCCTGTGGGATGGCACTGACTACTTCTCTCCTTCTGGAGTAGTGCCCATCCATCACCACCCTTTGCTTCCTACCCCAAACCAGTGAGCAGTCTGCCTTGTGTATGTCTCATGTATACTGCACTGATTTATTTTGCCTAGAAGCTTGTCATATGCTACAATGTCAAAATCTTTACTTAAGACCAGATAAACTATGTCTACGGCATTGCCCTTCTCCACTTCCCTGATCACCCACTCACTTGGTTTAGCATGAGCTGCTCCTCCTAAAGCCATGCTGAGAGGGGGCAAGAACCTTGACTTCAACCAAGTGCTCCATTATTCTGTGCTTAATAATGGTCTCCAGGACCTTGCCTACTGCTGACTGTCCTGTAGTTACCAGGGTCTAACCTTGAACCCTTCTTGAAACTGGAGACTACACTGAATGCTTTTCAGCCCTCTGAGATTATTGTAAGTGGCACTGCTGGTTGTTCCTTTAGCTCTACTATGATTCTGGGATGTATTCCATCCAACTCTTGAGACTTACGAGGCTTAATCTTTGCCAGATAGTCAGCTACTATGACAGGCATTATAACCAGTGGCTGCACTGTGACTACCCCTGATGATTTGGGCCCTCCCAGTGTACCCACATCTCTCCCAATAGGGGACTTTGGTGAACACTGAAGTGAGGGGATCAGTACCATCGCCGAGTACAAACTGCCCAACAAGAATTCAACCATCACCAACTTGCCGACCATACAGCTCCAGGAGCTTTTTATAGGGGATACCACATTACATTCTATTTAGAGTGCATTTGTAATATGTTGTCCTGGGTATTTTCTATTTTCATACTCTTAAGCAAAAGGTTACACCAGTGTGCCATCATGGGAGGGTTTTCAACCATCCAGGTCTGTTCCACCACCCTCTTCCCTATTGTTAAGCCTAGAAGCCATAGTGGGTGTTGATAATGTTGCTGCTGTTGTGCATGCCCGGTGTCACTGCTTGACTTTTCAAATCTGAATGTCAATATGAAACAGCACTCATTTGTAATAGTCAGACACTATCTTCAGCTCACCTCACTGAGCTGTTCTATAATTTCTATTCACGTAACAGTGTTTGAAATTTGCCAGACTTGTCCCCAGTGGGAAGGATTGTGAGTGGCTCGTCTGGAAAAGAAAACTCATTGTGCTCAGTCATTCAAAGTGCAGCCAGCAACAGAGGACAGTGGATGGACTGTGCCACTGTGCTGGTCACTGTGGAGGGAGAAGGAATCTATGGGGGTTTGGCTGGCAGTTTTGATGATCATGGGAGTGACCACCAGTGATTATCACTTGGGAGTGGAGGTCATGAGGGGAGGTTGTTGGGGGGGAGGGGACTTGTTGTACAGCACCTTAGGAACAAAACAGTGAATCTTACATAAAGAGCTGCTTGTATGGAATGGGGCCGTACTATTAAAAAAGTTGAAGAAAGCTTGCTCTTGTCTCGACAGATATGTGAAAGGAGAGGAAATACAATTTACAGTTTGATGTACAAGTCCATCTAACTGACTTCACACCTGATTGACCATGACACCGTTCCCCCAACTACATCACATCCATGGCTTGCAGCAATGAATGGCGCAGAACACAGCCTGAAAGACGGAAGTAATGTAAAAGGACACATAAATATAAAAACTCTTTACCAAACAACTAAATAAGTGCTAGACCGCCATTTAGTTGACAGGTCAAAGCCTTTGCTGACTGAAGTACTACATTAACTCAGTTATGTTACAATAAACTCTTTAAACCGAGACATCTACCCCATGTTGCTGCCACCAGTTTAACTAATTGAGGTTTATGCCTACCCAACATAGTCAATCAAATATTATGGGAAGGCTAAAGCCTGAGGTTCGATGGGGGAGGGACAATAGCTTCTCCCACATCCCGTACTTAAATCACAGCACTTCTGCTGCTCACTTTCAAGCATTTTGAAAGTGCCGTTGATTTCTGAGCTGCATGGCTGGTGTGGCTTGTTTCTCCTTTTGTTTTTTCCCCCTTTGTCCATTCTCCAGAGCTCTTCTTTGTCTCTCTCCCTCTTTGTTCTTACTCCCCCCTTCTGTGCCTCTGTGTCCTTGCATTTTGTTTTTCCCCTGCTCCCCTACCTCCTTTACTCTAATGTTTCATCTTCCTCTTCACCATGCCCACCCCCCCCAGCTTTCTTCTTGGCCTCCTCCTCCTCCTTCCCCCTCCTGGTGTCTGTCCCCGGTGCTCCCTCGTACCTCCTCTGGTTTTATTTATTTTTTCTTCTCTTCCTTTTTCATTGGGTTTGGTTTCCGGTGCCTGTGCCTCACCAGCCACCACTCCGTTTTCATGCTGGTGCATCTGTATGTGCTCTGCCCATCCCGCATTGCTTCTGGGTCTGCAGTCGCCCACTGCTCCCATCCTTCTACAGACTTCTGCTGCACCTCCTTGCACCAGTTCCCTTCGGCCGGTAGGCCACTTACCTCCTTGCTCCCCTGGCCCACTTCTGGGCTGCTGCTGGATCTGGGGTGTGCTTTGGGCTTTTCAGTGCCCCTTAAGAGTTGCAGCCGGAGGGCTGGCACCGTGCTTTGCTTCCCCTAACCCCTCTACCTGCTGCACAGCAGGGTGGTAACCCTCTGGATTGTCTACAACTGTTTCTCGGTGCCCCAAAGCACCTGCTGCCAGCGTGGCAGGAGCACTACTTTTAAACTCATCTCTTCAGCCCCTTCGGACACCAGTGGGGGCTGGGGGTTCCTGCTCCTGCACACCGCTGTCTTTCTGTTTGCTCCCCACACTGATCCCTCCTTCATAGCTCTCGACTTTCTGTGCCTGCCATGTGGGACATAGACATTTTTGGCCCTCAAACTGAGAGGTACTGAGGGTCGCAGGACCTCAGGATGTGGGACACATCCTACACCATGACGATCCAGGCTCAGAACATTGTGGTCCTCGTTTTCTTGTACAATGATTTTTCATGGATTTGGCAGCTTGGAATTTTATGTTTTTCTGCCTTAATGATTGCATTTCTTGCACATTCAGTATCAATTCTTTATTTCTTCCTGTAATCAGAACAGCATTGTGTATGGAATTTGTAATGTGACTGCTATATTTTTACTGAGGATAATTAGAGTCTTTTACTGATGGGCTAACCGAATATAGTAATCCTGATTAATTTGTTTGAATGATTTCTCTTAACCATAAAGATTTATTTATTTATTTTTATTTATTTATTTATGAGATTTACCAGGAAGGCATACTGAGCAACATGCTCGATTCCAGATGCGACCTGGGGGCCTAGCCCAGTACATGTCTATAGAAGAACATTTAAAATACAGAAATGAAAATAGCGAACATTGTCTATGATTTCAAACACAGAATAATACAGTTTTTTGAGTTTAAGTACAGTGTGCCTTGAGCTATACTACATGTTTGGTAACTGGTGTGCTTACGCTGCTTGACCTACCTTTCACCATCTCCTCTCCCTCACTCTACTTTAATCTTTATCCCCTAGCTATCTCTCCTTCCAACCCTCAGCTGCATATTTAAATCACCTACCCTCCTCTTCTCTTCCAGTTTGCATCGGCAGGACCGCCCGCGGAGCTGCTCCCCTTGCTAGTTGACCCTTCTAAGGTACGCTTGGAGGCTTTCAGTGTCGACAGCGCTAGACTCCTTTGCCATAATTTTGAACTTGGTGCCTTTTAGCTTGATCCCAGCAATTGACTCTGGGGAACTGCTGCTTAGCTAAGCACTGAGCCAGATGAAAGATTTGAAAGCGGCAACATATGTTTTCTGCTTGGATTCTTTAATTTAGTTATGACTCCTGCTAGCTGCATTGTTTTAATGAAGTTAATTTCCGGCTCTTGCGAGCTGCCTTCCAAATCAACTGCTGTATAAAATAACATGTAATTCGGGGGGAGAGTAGTTTTAACTAAGCTTAAGCAGAGGCAGTCCAAATTTCTGTTAGAAATAAAGCTAGTCAGTGTACTGCATGGCTCCAGCTATTCACTACCATGCTGCAGCTGTTGTAGTCAGTAGCGGCTGATCTTTCCTGCTCAGGCTGATTCCAATGCTGCCCCACAGTTGCTTCGCGACTGCTCCCCGCCCGCCTCAATACCCTCCCACCCTTTGCTAGGGCTAAATATATAGAGCGCCGAAAATCTTGTGGGACTACTGTTTCCATTGATCTTTTTGTCTATCTCCTAGTTTTCCCATAAGTTCAATATACCAGCTGTACACCAGAGTTCATACTGTTCGCTTTGGCTTACTCTGTTGTCCTTCCTCACTTATCCCAAGTCTTAGTCTCAACTCTCCCTCTGCTATAAGCACATAGGTGCCCTACTCCACTCTCCTTGACTGGGGAGCCTGACCTACTTGTCCTGATCATGTTTCTACCTAGGGTTGGCTGGTCCTGTACTGTCTCCCTGCTGCATTCCCTGAACTGTCTTTTATTTTCTCTCCTCCCACTAAAGTTTCCTCTTTCTTGCCACTGACCCCTCCAATCTTTTACCTGACCACCCTCACCTCAGTATCTTCCATTTTCTCTTACTCCGGTCTCACTATGAAGTCAAGGGCCATATACCCCTTCCTCCTGTTAGTGACTATGTTTTACCTATTTGAGTCTTGCATGCTACCTACTGATACTCCCCCTAATCAACATACTTATTCTCTTGATAATTTCTGCTACTCTAATCTACTGACTGGTCCTACCCCCTATCCACCATTCATGCCATGGCTGAAACATAAATATATTGGGATACTGCTCAGGAATATAAGGAGGTGGTACCCAATATCCACTAGGTGTGCATCTGTGGCATTGTTAACTGTGGCTTTATGAATAATAATGCTATCCCTTAACCTAGCAGGTGATATCGAGACTAACCCTGGCCCTACAACACTTATACAGGCTACCCTGCCTTTCCCCTCCTCCCTGCTGCAAACTTCTGGCACCAGATATCCTCGCCTTATCGGAAGCGTGGCTGAAGCCCTCCAGGATTGACTCCCTCTACTCTCTGCCAGGCTACAATATCCTTTGTGCGGATTGATCTAACTCCAAGAGAGGCGGTGGTGTCTCACTGTACTATAAATCCTTCCTCAACATATCCGTTGTGAGCAGACCCAGTATGTCAAACTGCGAGGTCCTTCATTCCCTTCTACTACTTGGGGGTGTCAAAAATCTCCACATTTTCTGTGTCTATATACCACCCAGACAGTTTAAGCTAGGATTGGAAGAATTCATCGCACTGGTGCCGGCTGTGACCGGGAAAAATGATGTAATCTGCCTAGGAGATTTCAGTCAGGGCTGGGCCGGGCCTAGTTCCTCTCTCATATCGTCCACTTTGGGTAAGGCCAATCTCACCCAACTAATCCAGGCACCCAAAAGGCTCTCCCGCCAGGGTGCCTGTAACACAGTCCTAGACTGGATCCTGACAAACAGGAAGGAGAACATCACAAATGCCGGGGTTCTTCATAACTCCATAAGTGATCATTGCCCAGTTTTCTGCACATGGGACTTTTCTCCCCCCTCCTACCCTCCTAAAGTAATATCCTTTTCCAGTTTCTCCTAACTGAACCCAGTTGCATTCCAGCCTGATCTAAACCTGGTTGACTGGTCTCCCCTCTACATAACCAAAGATATCAACACTGTGACCGAGTATTTCAACTCTCCTCTGCGCTCTCTCCAGAACCAACATATTCCAGTCACCACGCGGCGGGTAAAAGGGTTAGCCACTAAATGGTTCAAGCACCCCCTACTCCAGTTACTGAAATGTAGGGATAAACTCTGAATAGTTTGGAAGTCCTCCAAAAATCAGGTGGATTTCGATGCTTACAGGTCCTTGCGCAACATCTGTAAAAAGGAGATTCATACAGCTAAGAGTATATACTACAAGACCCTGCTCAGTTCCTCGGCCTCTAACACTAGGTGTTACTGGTCTCAGATCAGAGAAATTCTAGGTAACAATAAGCCACTGACCCCTAATGAGATGTTCATAAATGATACTCACTGCACCCCCACACAATTGCTAAAGCCTTCAATTACTTCTTTTCTATTCTTCCCACCCCACTTCCTCTCCTTCCCCCTTTCCTCCATCGTCCCCACCTATTCCTGCAACTGTACCCACTGAGCTAGTGCTGACACCAGTCACGCACCAAAAAGTCCTTAAGTTACTAAGGACGATTTCTGCTTCTGGGAACTTAGGTCCTGATGGTCTAGATCCAAGGATTCTTAGAAAATTTGCCTTTAGTCTTGTTGACCCAGTTACAAGACTGTTTACCCTATCTATCTCCTCAGCTTCTGTCCCTTCAGTATGGAAAACTGCCAGGACTATACCTGTGTTTAAGAAAGGGGATGACAAAATTCTATCTAACTACATCTAACTACCATCCCATCTCTCTCCTGCCTACGCTCAGTAAGCTGCTGGAAAAAGTTGTCCATTGGCAGGTCTCTGAACACCCTCTTAACACTAATCTTCAATCCCCTGCACAACATGGCTTTAGAGCAGGACACAGCACTACTACTGCCCTTACCCTCTTCGCTAGCAATGTTAAATGCAACATGGATAAGGGGTTACTGACTGGAGCTGTGTTCATTGACCTCTCCAAAGTGTTTGATATGGTTCATCACCCCCTACTACTGGACGAGTTGAAATCTCTCGGTGCCTCTATTTCTACACTGTCTTGGTTTGGCAGCTATCTTGATAATCACTCTCAGACTGTCTCTTTCTGCAAAGTCCTCTCTCCCCCTGCTCCTATCTCCTGTGGCATACCTCAGGGCTCTATTCTTGTGCCCCTACTCTTCTCGCTGTACATCAATGATGTTCCAAACCCCTTCCCTCTCTGTAATACCATTATGTATGCCGATGACCTGGTTCTCTACTCTGCCTCCAAGTCAATAGCTGAACTCAACCAACTATTATCACCTGCCTTTCAAACCCTCCAATCTTGGTTTTCCTCCAATTATCAAAACCTAAACATTCACAAGACCCAGGCCATGCTCTTTGGGTCCTCTAGAAAAGTTCAGACTGAGTACCTTAAGCTTCTAGTCCATGGCTGCGATGGGTCTCCTGTCTTTAATACTACTATGATCAAATACCTTGGTGTTACACTAGATCCGGATCTGGACTTTGCTTCTCACATCAAGGAGGTATGCCGCTCTGTTAACACCAAGATTGGAGCAGCCTATAGAGTGCATCACTCTCTTACCCCAGCTGCCAGGATCTCCGTGGCGAGAGGTGTGTTGATGCCACAACTACTGTATGCTCTTCCAGTTCTCTCCCATGCCAGCCTCGGGGTCCGTCGTAATTGTGATGTGACATATAATCAAGGCCCCTACTTTTCTGCGGCACAGTGGGGCCAAGTTCTGTGGCAAGACTACCATTTGCTGCAGAACTTCTGCGGCGGTGGTTTGTAATTTCTACGGAAGTTCTGAGGCACTAACAAACTACCACATCACAGTGTCAGCTTGTCATCCTGACTTCACTTTCATGGCAATGGTTTTAGCAATCAGAATGGTGGAAAGCACTGTAACACCAGTTCAAAAAATAACAGACTTATAGAAATAATTTTATGCCTAAAAAGCAAAACAAATGTCTCTCCCTTAAGGTCCTAGCCTATTGCATAAATTACATATGCAGAGGGGCGCTTATGTGATAAATAAGGTATTTCTATACACATGCTATCTAGCCCACTAATGAGGTCTCCACTGTCTATCACTTATATATTTATATGTGTTTTCTACACCACTCATGAGGTCCCGACTGTGTATCACTGATATATTTATATGCAATCTGTAACATACATACCAATATGTGTATGTGTGTGTGTAGTAAGAGAGACAGAGATACTCTATGTGTGTATATAGATATAGATATATATATATATTTTTAATTTCCATGAAATTGCATCCTCATTCATACAGGTCCCACTGGAAATGGAATAAACGGAATAGAGGAGTTATTGCAAAACTCATTTTTCATGTCAACCTGCTTCCCCTAACACACTACGTAACACCATCAGGCCATGACATGCATGTGAGCCAATTGTGAGATAGAGCTCTCCAGCCCATCACAATGTGTCCACCGTGTGACAGAACACTGCACCATACCTTCCCAGGCTCTGAGCAGTGATGTGTTCCACCAATCCTTGTGCTGCCCAGCCAGCTTCCAGAGCTAATCTCTGAATCTGAGTTGCTGGCATGGAAACACAGCATGCTACCCTCTGGCCCAACAGCTGTCCCTGCACACAACATTTCTCCATAACTTTTAGGTGATTCTATCACCCAATGACAATATGTAATCAATAACCCTGGCAAAAATGCGTACAGTGCAATTATTTAACAGGTCTATTCTTTCAAGAGGTCTACACATTATTATATTCCACTTTTCTGGGCATAATTACTTTATTATTCTTACAAATGAAATGGCAGTTAAATTCATTTTACGAGTTATTCATTTCAGAAGGCATCTCTATACCTTAAAGGCACAAATATGTTTGTACAAAGTGAGGTATGGACTTAACAGGTCTGTGCCATTGACAAGGTTTTGTTTAAGTTGGCCCTAGTGCAGTAATGTAAGACTGAAAATTGTATTAGGCTGTAGTGCAGGTTGAGCAAATATCACCATGCCTGCTGTGCTGTGCCACCGCCTCTGGCAGTGGGAGCTGTGGTAGATAAGTGACTGACTGTTCATTTCTGTTGCAGAATGCAGCCATTTCATTAGCTAATGTATGATGTTATAGCAATGATAACATCATATTCTGAGCATATGGGGAGTTTTGGATATAAAAAGAGGGGACGGGAACCAGATTCTAAGGATAAACAGAAATATTAATAAAAAATCACCAAGAAGAGTGAATTCTGTGGCACCGCAGAAGTTCTGCAGTAGATTGCTAGTTCTGCGCAGAATTCTGCGGCCACAGAATTCTAGTGGCCTTGCGTATAATAACATCTGCAGATTTGCCTTATCGGCTCCTCATTTAACCCATCATTGCCAGTGATAGTCAACCTTGAACTGGTTGTCCCCCAGTGCCCTTAGGTCGTATGTACTTGGAAGCTTCGTGGACTCGCTAAACAGAACACCTCGCCCCACTGCCCTGGCTGAGATGCTGACCCCTGTCTCCCACACTCGAACTCTCAGGTCCTCCTCCTCCTCCACCTTGCTCTCAGTTCAGCCATGCTCCAGTAAAATGGGGAAGCAGGCTTTTTCCTATTTTGCACCTAGGTTCTGGAATTCACTCCCCCTTCATGTGAAGTCCTTTACAACCCACCATAAGTTTAAGTCTGCACTTTTTTCCCACCTAAACGTGCCAGGTGAATGCGACTGCACTTAAGGTTCTCAGGCTAGCTACTGCACTACAGCTCTATCCCGTCTCTTTCTGCATTTGCTATAGTGTATTGTTGACTACCTATCTCTTGTCTCCATTGCATTGGGCACAGGACCTGGTACCCAGGTTGTCCTGCAATCTATGTATGTACTCTTTAATAGTTGTTCTTGCCTATGGTACTACTAAGAAGCCATAAATGTTGATATTATTGTGGTGTCATGGTGCTTTTCCACATGTACTCTCCACTGCCTTTGCTATATTGTTGTGACTTGTACTCCTTGTTGTCTTACTGTACTATTGTAAATTGTATTCTCCCAGGTAGTGCCTGAAAATAGGCAGGTTTCTTACCTAGAGCATCTACTCGGTTAACAAAATCAAATAAATAAATAAATAAATCAGCAACTTTTCCGTGGGGGGTGAGGCGAACACTTCTACAATACCATACTCAGTTTTGCCCTATGTTGCAATCCCAGTATCCCTGCAGTGGTTGGTTTCTCTGATGGCACTTTGGGGACTTGCCTATTTCATCAGTTACTCTTTCATCTGAGATTCTGTACAGTCTTTGGTCCCATCCCCAGGGGCTCCCTGTGTGGAGCATGACTCACCAGTGCAGTGCTTGTCCTCTACACATCTCGTTCAAGGTCCAGAATATGAGCATGGACCATATGTACCCCGCACATCACTGTTTCCTATTGTGGACCTCTGTGGGGGTCTTACCGCATGACTCATCAATTCTTCTCCTTCATCAGGCAGACCTATGTGGGGATCCAGCTAGCCTACATGGGGGCCTAGTTCAACTCACTCCATTCTAGTCCTTCCTTGAGCAGCCCTATGTGGAGGTCCTGCCAGTCCAGCTGGCCTTCATGGGGGCCTAGATTGACTCACTCCATTCTACTCCTTCCTTGGGTGGACCTATGTAGGGGTCCTGCCAGTCCAGCTGGCCCACGAGGGGGCCTAGCTCACTACTCAATCACTTCTATGCTTTCCTCTAGTGGACACCAGGGTCCCGCTGGTCCAGCTTGTCCCATGGGGGTGCTTGCTTCATGACAGGTGCATTCCAGCTCTTTCCCATTCCAGTTTCTGTTTATTACGCAGGACAGCTCAGCTGAGCAGTTCTCATTTCCATGATAGTCCTAGGATAATCTAGGCACCTTCCTCTCAAGGCAAATGATGGTATCCACCTTCTACAGAAGACTCAAGGCAGTGTCAGGCAGGTCACCTCAGTTGATAAGACCATGAACATTCGTCCATTGTATAGCTACCTGTTATCTCTATGACTTCCTGGTAACCGTCTTGGGTACGAGCAATGCCATGCAGCTGTCACAGCATGTATAATATACTCCTCTCTTCCCTGTCTACATTTTTGGTAGCAAGTCCACTGTCCATGCAAAGCGCACATATACAATGCGCATCATCCTCTCGCGACCCCTCGCAAGGGTCTCACCATTTCCAGACTGTCCACCTGGGAGCCTGTCTTGCCACTCCATTATTCAACTCCTTTCTCTTGTGACCCTGCATGAGGGTCCTGCCGGTTCAGTTTGACCTATGTGGGGCTTAGCTTCCCACTCGAGCATTCCCGATTCCCCCTCTGGCAGACCTGCGTGGGTGTCCTGCCATTTCTGGTCCAGCCTCAGGAGGCTGGAATTCCAGCTCAACCGATCTGGAGTCTTGGTTTTCCCTCATCTACAACCAATTTTGGGTGACTGACCTGTCCTGCCTTGTCATATTGTATCATACCTGCCACTCTGCTTCCAGGAACTCTAATGACTGATCTCATTCCATTCTTCCAGGACCTGCAATACTGGACTTCAATGTTGACTCTCTTCACAATTGCTTCATCATTCTCTGAAACCCATTCTTTTTTCCTTATGCGTGCATGGAGTCTAGTTTTCCATTGGACTACCTGCATGGAGGGCCTGTCCTCGCTGCTTCCTCCATGCCACATCTGGATTCTCAGTTTCTGGACTTGCCCTGGACCTCCATGGACATCTCATACCTTTTTCTTGGGTCCTCCATAAAGGACCTTCAGCAATGACCTGCACCTCAAGCAGGCTTCCTCACTCTGCTTCCATGGGGTTCCCATTTAGCTGCCTAGTGCCAACTGGTCACTGGATTTTTCATTGCTGCTGCTTATCTCATGGGACTGCCATCAGAGAGCTGCTGTTTAATCTCATTCTACCATGTTCTGGCACCTCCAATATCACGGCCTCTTCCCTGAATTTTAACAGCTTTATCAGATGCCCCTGCTCCTCTATCTGCTGTCCCTGCCTTCTAAGATAACAGACATTCGAACATCCCTCGACTTAGCTCCCTGGATTTATCCTTGTGTTCAGTTTTCAGTTCTTGATTTCTATACAGAAACCATGGACATGGTAAACCATCTTCTCTCATCTGAACACCTTGCTGGATCGGAGTCCCCTTCATCTTCTAGAATCTTCATCTTTCAGTATTGATCTTCCACTTACTGTAAAGATTCAGAGGACACGATTCATCGACCAGCAAGACTAAGAATGAGACTCTCAGATATAATCAGAACCGAAACCTCAGTCCACATTTAGGATTATCTCTTCATAGTTTGCCCAGAGGATGGGCAGGTCAGTAGCCATAGGTCCTCAGAGGTTTCCTCCATGAGGGGGTTTTCCTCTCCTGCGTGCTACTGGTCACACCCTCCAGAGTTGAAGGAGGTAATCGAACCATTAATAATCTTTTTGGGCCTTTAATCCTACATCTACCCAGTGTTTCTACCAAGTGTGGGAAACAAAAAGGCCAAAGTCTAAGTTCATAAACCTCAAGCATGTAACGTTCAAGCTCATAAGCATACACAAGCACTATGCTATGTACCACACTTTGAATGGGAAGGCTAAAGCCTGATATTCATGGGGGGGGGCAATAGCTCCTCCCACATCCCCTACTTAAATCACAGCACTTCTGCTGCTCAGCTTCGACCATTTCGAATGTGCCCACCATCCTCCCCAGCCTCCTCCTCCTCTGGCACTCTTATCTCACCCTCAGTGCTGGGCCTTTAATCCTACACCTATCCAGCATTTCTTCCGAGGGTGAGAAACAAAGAAAGGCCAAAGTCTAAGTTCAGAAACCTCAAGCATGTAACGTTTAGGCTCTTAAGTATACACAAGCACTTTACTATGTACCACACACTGAAATATAGCACAATGAACACATCCTGCAGCTACAATGGAGCAGTTTTTTTTTTCAAAAAACACAGATATTTGTCTGCCACTATGGGTGCTAACCAAGATGGCAGCATAGTCAACAGCTCCACAGCCCAGAGGGAAATATTTGAATAAGTCCTGTTGTTTCCATTAATCAATTCCTCTCCAAACTGCTGGTACTGAGGAAGATCAGACTAAGGACTCTAAATATTGTTTCATTTTCATATAAGAAACTTAGAACTTGGCTTAAAACATCTCCTAACCTGAGCGACCTTACTTGGAAGGTTGGGCCTGGCAGCATGGCAAACTCTCATTTACTTCAGACCTGGGAGCAGCCCTCGGTAGAGGTGATGTTCGGCCAACTCATGGTGCAAGTGTCGCAGGTAACAGTGGTGATGAACCGTAACACCCAGGTAATGCAGAATCTTGAGGCCAGGATGCTGCATACCGAAAGGCGGGTTTCTGCGACCAAGGGCCAGGTACAGGATCTGGTGGAGGCTCTATGTGAACAACAGCACACTATCCAGTTGATGAGGAGCAAAACAGATGACCTCGAGAACCGGGGTCATCGCAACAACCTTCAATTTCTGGGGTTCTCGGAGCACGTGGAGGTGCAAGACACAGAGGGCTTCCTGCTATTAGCCCTCACAGAAATGCTGCAGCTGGATCCCTCTAAACCCCTTCAGGTGGAACATGCGTAGACCGCTTGCCCCATGCCCAAGGCCCAGGACAGGCCACGGCCCATCATTGCCAGATTCATAGATTATAGGGACAAGGAGAAGATCCTGGCTAAAGCACGGGAAATCCAGCATGTAATGTGGCATTATAGTAGGATTAACATCTTTCAGGACTTTTCAAAGGAGCTTTCTGACAGACGCAGGGCCTACACTGAGGCAAGGCACACCATGCATAAAACTAGGCTCCCGTTTTCCCTGTGGCCACAATGCAGGTAGTTCATAATGGAGTTCTGGTAAATGTTGACTCTTCTGACTCTCTCAATGACTTTCTGTGCCACAACTGACTGAAGGAAACCAGCCTCTGCGCACCACAGCCCCCTCCCACTAAAGCCCTGGCTGAAAATTTGGATTGCCACTCTTCACTCCAGACTAATAGACCCAGGGACTGGCAGAATGTCAGGGAACAGCAAAGGGAGCTCCCCCGGAGGCAAACCAAAGGAGGCATTCATCTAGGAAACAGGGGAGGTATGATCATCGCTCAGAGCGAGTGCAGGCCGAAGCCACGAGAGGCACCCAGATGGACACAGCTGCTCCTGACCCTCTACAAGGATTTCATACTTTTAAAAGATACGAACCCCTGTAGCCCAGCTCCCTGGAGCAACACATGGACATCCCTGGAGGTCCATAGAATGGCAGCCTACTCCTCTGCTGAAGCCAGACTACATCGCAGGTCCAGATCCCCTACGTCAGATGACAGACGACAGCTCAAGTACCAGGGTACATCACCTACCAAAGACCTCATGGGAGGCCTCTCCCAGCTCCAGGGATCCTGCTTGCTTTCCAGACCAGCCGGATCCGATCCATTCACCAACACTGAAGACTGGCGAGACCCCAGACGCATGGTCAGATAAGTAGCATTATGTTCCTTTGGTTCTTTCAGTTTTATTGCTGTTAGCCAGGTCGGGGGTAATGTTGGGGGTTTAACTCAGTGGCTGTGGAGGGCAATCTGAGCTGTTTCTGTGTGGCCCAATCCACACTGCTCGGGTTTCGTGACTGCTGGGACACCCCTGCCCCCAGCCTGGACCTCACTCCTGCTGGCTGTCTGTAGCTGAACAGCCCCGGTCTCATACCGGGAGGGATTCGTAGGGGCCAACAACCTGCAACAACACACCGGGATTTAGTAGGAGGGGCACTGTACAACCATGACTGTCTATAGGGTTGTCAGAGTCCCTCTACTTTCCTGCGACATGAACATTAGTGTTTGGATAGGGGCCTGTTTGGCTGCGGCTTTGTGGGTGAGGGAGGGGGCCAGTCTGAAGCCGGGGGAAGGAGAAGGCTTTGGAAAGAGATAATATAACTAAACATGCTGTGCTTACTTTCTGGTTTAATTGATCAATCACTGTTCTGCTGTATTTCCAACATGCAGCCTTGGCCACTGCCCTGAGGGTAACCCAATTCCAGGATCTGGCCGAGGTCGACTTCTCGGGAGGCCTATGCACCCCTCCAGCAGCGGAGGCAATGGTACCTGGTACCCTGCACATGACCCTCTCCCTGGTCGGACCAGAACAATTACCACCCCCGGACCTGCATTTCAATCTCACCCCCCATCCCCCACACCTCCACAATCTCCTATACCAAGGTCCTTGATGGATCCACCCAGAGGTAATTTCAGGCTCCTCCATATCCAGGGATGAGACCCCACCACCACCCCCTTTCACTCTCACTCTCACTCCTCGCCTCCTCTAAAACTCCAGTACCCACTCAATATGGCTGGAACAGAGTTCCTTGTTACCCTCTGAGTCCAAAGGGAGTGAGACCTTGTCAGCTAATCTCATCAAGTTGACAACTTCTTCTTGCCGGGGGTACACCCCGAATGGGGGGTTTACAATTGCAGGATAATGCCCTGGAAAAAGAGGTCAGCCTACAGCAGGGATCTGTGGCCAATGGAAAGTCTCTATTTCCCCAATATGCATGGAAGGCTGTGCAACTTGTATATAGTTATCATTTGTGTTACTGTTTTTTGCTGTTTCAAGGGACACACACACAGATATTGCTAGAAAATAGGCTAGGGTCAGTTGCTGCTTCCTGGGAGGAGTCATCTCACTCTTTCTCCCCATGCCCGGTTCTGACCTATTCTGACTCTCATTTCCCCTGGGGGGGGCCGACATCACTCCCAGCCTCCAGGCTCACTTTGATATGTTACCTTTATAGATACTTGCTACCCCTCGTTAATAGGAGATACAACATGTCTGACGTGGAACGTCAGAGGCTTAACACCCCCAATAAAAGGAGCAGGTGCTGTATCACCTTAAGAGGCTGGGAGCGGTGGTCGTGTTCCTGCAGGAGACCAAGCTTACTGGGGGGGGGGAGAGAACGATGACAGATTGAGGAGGGAATGGGTGGGTCAGGTCATACATGTCTCAACCCCCTCCAGAAAGAGAGGGGTAGTCATATTGCTACACTGGAACCTGGTGAGCAAGGTGAGTGACCTGAAGGAAAGATGGGCAGTGGCGCTCATGGCAACAGGGGAGGGACCTCTGATATTGGGTAATGTATATGCCCCGAATGAAGACTGTCTCCCTTTTTTCATAAATTGGCCCAGGTGCTGGATTCTCTGGCCTCCGGTGAGACCCCAGTGATAATGGGGGGGACTTTAACCTCATGCTGGATCCAATTTTGGACAGATCCCCCTCTAACACAGAGCCCTACTCCATGACAGCATTGGCGCTCACCCAGCTACAACAGGAGATGGCCCTCACCGATATTTGGAGGGTTTTCCACCCCTCTCAGCGAGACTATACCTTTCATTCCCCAGTGCACAGCTCCCATAGTTGGATAGACTTCTGGCTCACATCTTCCAGTATCACTAGGAATGCCACTGATACTCTCATTCACCCATTGGTCATTTCAGACCACGCCCTGGTGCATCTCTCCTTTGTCTGGGGTCCCCCCACCTCTCCGTTATGGAGGTTAGACCCCTTGCTACTCTGTGATCCTGATTTCCTCCCCTGTCTCCAATAGGAAGCCATGGAATTCTTTCAGAATAATTTGGTCACAGATACCTCAACTGGCACCATGTGGGAGGCATTTAAAGCCACCCTGAGGGGGGCGATTATGGGGTTCACCCATAAGCGCTGGAAGGGGAGGGACCAGCATTTTAAGGCTCTAGAAAAACAGCTCCAGGAAGCAGAGATGGCTTTTAAGGCCCTCCGAAACCTCCCCCTTCCGGTCAGAGGCAGGTCACCAGGTGGCTTCCTTGAGGATGCAAGTGAGTGAACTCCTCTTCAGGAAAGCAGAAATCTCGATTTTTAGACTTAAACATAAGTACTAGGAAGGGAGAGAGAAGGTGGGTAAGGTCCTTGCGTATCATTTAAAAAAACAGCAGTCCAAAAGGCACATAGCTGCCCTTGTGGATAAGTATGGTGCAGTGGTTTAAGGCCCTGAGCTGCAAATCTGGAGACCTGGGTTTGAATCCCATAGCCCCCACTTGCATACTGTGTGGCCCTGAGCAAGTCACTTAACTTCCTCATGCTCCCAGGTTGCACCTGCAAACAAGCTTTCAGCTTAGTGTGTCTCACCTGGTAAAATAATTGGTTAAAAAAAAAAGGGGGGGGGCAAGACCCATACTTCGACGGAAGGGATTAATCATATAATGGCTGACTTTTACTCATTGCTACTGTATATAAATCATCTAGACAATCCAACCCTGAAGGCGTTCTCCCCTTCCTTGACTCCCTACACCTTCCTAAAATCTCGGAGGAACAGGCCCAGGCCTTAGATGCCCCGATTTCACCTCAAGAATTTGCCAATACTATACACTTCCTTAAGAAGGGGAAGGCTCCTGGAGGGGATGGATTTCCCATTGAAATTTGGCAGAATTTACAACCCACTACCTCCCAAATTCTACAACAGGTGTTCACAGAGACACTGCAGGCTGGCTCCCTCCCTCCTTCATTCAGGAAAGTGACCATTACCATCCTGCCCAAGAAGGGGAAAGACCCTCTTAAAGAGACCATCTACCAGCCCATTTCACTTTTGAACACTGGCAGCAAAGTGCTGGCCAAACTGTTGGCCAACAGATTAAACCCTCTCCTTCCCAGTCTGATTCATCCCTCCCAGGTAGGTTTTGTTTAGGGCTGATTCAGTGCAGACCACATTAGATCGCTGGTGAACGTAGTGCATAAGGCCAAAACACTGCCTACACCTGCGGCGGCAATAGCAATAGATTTTGAAAAGGCAGTTTGATTCCCTGGAGTGGGACTTTATGCACCATGGGGTTGAAGCTGGGTTTTAGGGCCTGGATAGGGGCTATTTACTCTTCCCCCGCCTCTAAGGTACTCACCAATTCTATGCTGCCCCCACCTTTTCTCTTAGGAAGGGGAACCCGCCAGGGATGCCCTCTATCCCCACTACTTTTTGTCCTTGCAGTGGAACCCCTTGCCGAGGCTATTAGACAGAATGCACTAATCCATGGGGTAACACTGGGAGAAGAGGCTTACCCTACTCTCATGTATGCTGACAACCTGTTGCTCCCTCTGGCAGACATTGCCACCGCTCTCCCTCCACTACTGAATACCCTTTCTGAGTTCACTTCCTTCTCTGGACTCAAACTCAATCAGTCCAAGACGGAGGTCCTTCCCTTGAACTCTAACTGTACCTCCCACACGGTTGCCCAGTATGGGCTCCACTGAACGCCTGAGGGAATCACCTACCTGGGTATCAGTATCACCCCAACCTCAACAGATTCTGGGAAATGAATGCATCTGTTTTCAGGACCTCCTTGTGAATGAGCTTGCCCAATAGAGTTTTCCTGCAATAAACTTGAACTTGAACTAGAATATGAGACCACTCTTGGCAGCCATTCGCATACAGCTAGAGAGATGGCGGGCTCTCCAACTCACCCTTGCAGGTAAAATCTCTGCAATTAAAATGGTCACTGCTTCCAAAATTATGTACCTCCTCTCCCACATCCCCCTGAAAATACCTCAATACTGGTTTATCAAGCTAGACTCTCTGCTGGGATTGTTTATATGGGATGGTAAGAGGCCTAGGTACAGTACAAACAAGCTGAGGGTACACTGGACAGATGGAGGCTGGGGACTCCCAAGGCTCAAGGGATATAAATGGGCCTTCCAAGCCACTCAGACGCTAAAGTGGTTCGCAACCCCTGAGCAAAATACCCCCCAGTGGCTGGGTATGGAGAGAGAGGTTTGTGAGTGGGCCCACCTGACCCTGATGTTGTTCAACCCCCCCCCAAGGGTATCCAACTCCAACCTATGATAGGCTCCTCCTTGGAGTACTGGGGTAAACTACATAAAAAGCTTGGTACCAACCCGAACTCATTGCGCCTCACCCCACTGTGGGGCAATAGTGAGATCACAATTAATAAAAAAACAGTCTCTTGGCCCTCCTAGGAGGCCTCAGGTCTCTCCCAACTCCAGGATATGTTTATCCCTGGTACCAACACTCTGGATTCATTTGAGGGGCTGCGTAGATCACATGAGATCCCCCCTAGGGACTTCTGGCCTTTCATTAAAATCAGGAGTGCGATCTTTGAATATACCTGCAAGCACCCCCCAAGGCAAACCTGTGTCCCAGGTGGAGACCTGGCTCAGACTGGATAGAGGCCAGTCCAGTCACATATATGCGGCCCTCAGGGATACCATCCCATCCCAAGCAGAGGCTTCTAAACTCAAATGGGAACAGGCGCTGCAGACCCATATCATGGATCAGGAATGGAAATCATGTCTGTGGTTAGCTCACGTTGCATACCTAGATAGTCAGGGCTAGATCATGCCAGACAAATTCGTTCAATTTTTATAATGGTGTGAGCATGGCATTGGATAGGGGTGAACCAGTGGATGTTGTGTTTTTGGATTTTTCCAAGGCGTTCGATAAGGTCCCTCACAGTTATATTATTGAGGACATGATAAACCTTGGTATAGGAGGAATTTAACAGGATGGGTGGAATCATGGTTAAGGGCGCTCTCCAGAGTGTGTATCAAGGGCTCCTTTTCAGACTGGGATGATGTAACAGTGGGGTGCCCAGGGTTGGTTCTGGGGCCGTGCTTGTTCAACCTATATAGCCTCATTAAAAACTAATACAGATATTTGGATTACAAATTTGCAGATGACAGTATAGGGTGCCCAATTACTAACATCAAGGATAGTAACACCCTTCAGTTTGCCTTAAATGACTTGTATGAGTGGGCTATTCTGAAAAAATTGCCCTTCAACTTGGACAAATGCGTGGTGATGCATTTTGGAACTAAAAACATACAATCCAAATATCACCTGGGTGGGTTGACCCTAAAAGCTGTTAGTAATGAGCGCGATTTGGGTATTAGAATTTCTAATTACCTCAGCCCCAAACTCCATTGCCAGGCTGTGATCAGAAAGGCAGCCAGAGTGCTACATTGTATTAAACATATTACCAGCAGGAGTGGTGATGTTATACTTCCTTTGTACTCATCCTTGGTGAGGCCTCATTTGGAGTACTGTGCCGAGTTTTGGGCACCAGGGGATAAGGGTACCATAAAATCCATGGAAAAAATCCAACACAGAGCAACAAAATATATCCACAAAGTTAGTAATCTTGACTACCACACAAGACTGGATCATTTGGGCTTATTCACCTTGGAATACCATAGACTAAGGGGTGATTTGTGTCTGGTGTTCAAAGCTATGCATGATAAAGACCTGGGTAATTTATTGGGATTGGAATTAAGAAGCAAAATATATTCAACCAGGGCACATCTATTACAGCTAAAAATAGAACAGTGCAAAACAACCAAAAGAAGTAATTGGTTTACAATAAGAGTATGTAAGATCTGGAATAGTTTACCTGGGGACTTAGTGTCATGCACAAGTATTGACACCTTTAAAAGTCTTTTAGACATTTATTTAAAACAAAATCATATAGTAGGGTATAATTAATATCAGGCGAGCATTATGGACTTCGGTCTTTTAGCTCTGTATGACCTATGATACCTATGATATGATAGATACCAGAAGCCAGTTAATACAGAATAAGATCCTGCATTCATGGTACAGGACATCTGTGGTCCTTGCTAAGGCAAAACTGGCACAGTCTGACCTCTGCTGGAGGTGTCAGGAGCTCCCAGGAGACTGAATCCATATAATATGGCACTGCAGGCTGATCCAGCCCTTATGGCAGGCGGTATGCAGAATGGGGTCCAAAATACTTCAGAAACCCATACCAATGTCCCCAGAGGTGCTCATACTAGGAAGTCAGGCCTTGGACCCCCCCCCCCAACTATGTCTTTCAGAGTTGAAGCTATTGGTGACCCTAACTATGCAGGTAAAGAGACTGCTTCTGTGCAAATGGAGAACTCAGGCAATCCTTTCAGTTGTAGAGGTGCTTAAAGGAAAACTACACCCAAAACCTGAAAAAACATATGTTGTGCAGAGTGTTTTAATTTGTATGTGAAGTTCTAGTGTTTCCTTCCCTCTGACTGGTATTAGGAGTTTTTCCCAAATTAGCCTGCTAGCTTTATGCTAGTTTTACGACCCGTGGGGATCTCCATACCTGATAGTGCAATTGTATTTCTGGTTCCCACAGTGCATTTTGTCTCATGTGACTGTGATGTAAGAGAGACCCAACATTCAGCACACGCATGCCAAACAAACTAAATATCTTGGAAGCTTCACCAGCTGCACAAAAATTACCAGCAGCAAAGCTTCTCAGGACAGTAAAACCTTTAGGATGAGGGTGGTCACCAAGCTGAATTCTACAGATTTTAAAATATAGCCATCTCTGTTGTTGTGAACTGATTGTAATGCAATGCTTTCTGCTGGATTTATGGGCTCTGCTACATCACCATTACATGAAACAAGGTGCACTGTAGGACAAAGAAATGCAATAAAACTATTTGATATGGTGATCTCCAGGGGTCGTAAAACTACCCTAAAGCTAGCAGGCTAATTTAGAAAAAACTCCTAATACCAGTCAGAGGGAAGGAAACACTAGAACTTCGCACACAAATTAAAACACGCTGCACAACATGTATTTTTTCAAGTTTTGGGTGTAGTTTTCCTTTAACTCCCTAGTGCAGGTTGCTAACTGGTCCAGAATGTCGCACACGGGGGCCAACACCCTTCCTAAATATGTCAACCTGTGGCAACCCTTTATACTGTATTTGAAACCTAGGTAAGGAATCGACTAATCATTGAGCAGCAACTAGGACCGGACACCCACCAGTCACGGTTTGAGCTAGGGCTGGGGAAAGGGGAGCCATTCCATGAGTCTAGACTGTCCCTGGTCTAATAGCAACACTGGTCATAGCATGTGTAATATCTGTGTTTATTTATCCGAGAAATTCTAGGTAGTTTGCTTTGTGTATGTTTTCTTATTTTTTCTTGTAGGTACTGTTCTGAGAACAGTTGCCCAGGTTCCTCTCAGAGCTCTAAGGTTTTTCAGAACTGCAGTTACCACCAAGACAAGTCCAGGTAAGCCATGCTACATTGTTCTCAGAGGATAAGGATAACAAACGGTTATGTTCTCCCATGCAGTTTTCCTGATGGGCAAATGTTGTAAGTCCACTCAGGGAGTAATACAGTGATACAGGATCTTACATATGCACCTTAAGTACAGTAGTATAGAGCCAGACATCAACTGAGATTCCTACAGCCCTATATAATTGTTCTGTATCACTTTATGTACTGCATCTGCTTGTTCATTCCATTTACTGTTTTCTAAAGCTAAAATAATAAAAACTCTTAACCACAAAAAATATACAGATATTTAAAACAAGCCAGCTGCAGGACTAATGGACACTCATTTACACATATACAAACACACTCACTCACATTCCCCCCCTCCTTCAAGTTGTCTTGAATGAAAACAGGACTGTGGTGCTCAGTCTCTGATGACAAAAGTCTGTGATTTTTCCCTTTTTTTCCCCAGAAACACAGTCACTTGTCTGCTGGTCAGCTAGTTTATAACAGACAAAGAACCTCTGTGTGTAAACACTGAGGCAAGGGTTACCCCAAAGGGCATTTGGCTGGGAAGCCAAGTTTCAAGAAAATACAAAATCACACTTGCCCCCACAATGCAAAGCATCATGGGCTGCATATGCAAATCACCACAGAATGTTAGGCTGGTCCAACTTTAAGCAGAATTGCATGGTGCCGAAAGGCCTCTCACACAGTTTGCAAAGGGTGCTAACAGAAGACATAGACACGTGTTTCGTCCTACCAGGACTCATCAGTATGCCTCGCATTGTGGGGGCAAGTGTGATTTTGTATTTTCTTGAAACTTGGCTTCCCAGCCAAATGCCCTTTGGGGTAACCCTTGCCTCAGTGTTTACACACAGAGGTTCTTTGTCTTTTAAATCATTTTTTATTTTAATGGGTTCACCACAATATATCCCAGGCACACTGCCTTAGGGGTAGCTGGTCCATTCCACTGGGGTGTCAAACAGACGAGGCATACTGATGAGTCCTGGTAGGACTGAAACACGTGTCTATGTCTTCTGTTAGCACCCTTTGCAAACTGTGTGAGAGGCCTTTCGGCACCATGCAATTCTGCTTAAAGTTGGACCAGCCTAACATTCTGTGGTGATTTGCATATGCAGCCATGATGCTTTGCATTGTGGGGGCAAGTGTGATTTTGTATTTTCTTGAAACTTGGCTTCCAGCCAAATGCCCTTTGGGTAACCCTTGCCTCAGTGTTTACACACAGAGGTGCTTTGTCTTTAAATCATTTTCATTTTAATGGGTTCACCACAATATATCAGGCACACTGCCTTAGGGTAGCTGGTCCATTCCACTGGGGTGTCAAACAGACGAGGCATACTGATGAGTCCTGGTAGGACGAACACGTGTCTATGTCTTCTGTTAGCACCCTTTGCAAACTGTGAGAGAGGCCTTTCGGCACCATGCAATTCTGCTTAAAGTTGGACCAGCCTAACATTCTGTGGTGATTTGCATATGCAGCCCATGATGCTTTGCGTTGTGGGGGCAAGTGTGATTTTGTAGTTTATAACACCCCCTTAAGTCCACTTTAAAGACCCAACCCTATAAACTAGTAAAAGGCAACAAGAACATTACAATAATAACTGAGAACAAAAGGATTGGTCTCACCAGATTTTTTCAGTAGGCTAGCAGTGCTTATTTAATGTCCATACGGGGGGGGGGAGGCGTCCATAATTGCATAGTAACAGTCCTGCAGCCACAGTGGGTATTACTGGGAGCTGGGCCTATGACTTGTGGCCTCCACAAGCATAATAAAACTTGGGGTCTTGCTTGGTCACTTCCTCTTCAAAAGAATCCTGGCCGATCACAAAGTATTTCATGCACTTCAGTTCGATGTTTATTTATTTTATTTATTTATTTATTTCATTGTTTGGACAAAACCTTTGAGCGAAAGCTCTTTTGCGAAGGTTCCATGTCAAGTACATAGCATATACAGTACAACAGAAGGGGAATTGCCCCCTCTGCAGTTCACATTTCATGGGAAGGAGTGTACACAATAAGAACAACTCAGGGGACATTTAAACAAACAGTGCAATGGTAATGCAAACAGAAAAACATAATGTGGAATATAAGTACAGAATAACAAGTAACCAGCTACTGAAGCTACTGCCAAAAACGTTAAACAGAGTACGACTATGAGCTTACAAGGGAACACAGAAACAAGGACCTCAGCAGACCATAGTACAAGCTTTGTCCTGGTAACAGGGATGGGGACTGAAAATAGCCATCCTGGATGACGGCAAAAGTTTTGAACAATAAGGCAACTCTGATGTAGGTGTACATATAACACATGGCACACGCATGATGTTGGGCCTCTTGCAGCTGCACTGCAGTACTGGAGGGGCTAATCCACTGCTTGGTGTACACTTTATCCAGCATGGCATGGAAAACCCAGTTAGCACGTGTTCCTCAATTATGTCCCAAATGCGCTCGGGGAGATAGGGTTAGCATTGTCCAGGATACTCCTTACAGATTCGGCGCCTGATGAATCTCGCAGCTTGGGACCAATTTGGGATGGCATGTACACTGATCTGGGGAGCCTGTCCATTTAGTAGACACACTCCAATTCAGTAAGTGAGAACCTTAGGGTCAGTGGGGCTAAGCTGGTCCAATGAGCTTATACTCCTAAAACTTTCTCTCCCTGTCTCCCTTCCTATTTTTATAGCAGTATATTGCTGCCCTGGTCTCCCTAACTCCTCTATCACTGACCTCATCACTACTAACTCCACCCATTCTTCTACTGGTGAATTACTCATCCTAGAGGACTTTAATTTGAACTGGCTTTCCCCTTCCCACTCCAAAATTCATCATGACACCTCGTCCTTAAACCTCACTCAACTGATCACTAACCCCACCCGTTTCAACCATAAATCTCTCAAGCACACCCTGCTGGACTGGGCCCTCACCTCCCATCTCCACCACATTATTGCAGCTGGCACCCTTCCAGATGCCGTTAGTGACCAAAACATGGTCTACTGCATTCGTAAAATTCATCAACCCAAAGCCCAACCCAAATTCCTTCTCATCTAGTCTTTTAGGTCCTTGGATCTGTCAGCCTTCCATGAGGAATTGGCTGCAACCAATTGGTCACCCATCTCTACCTCCAGAACTGTCGACTCTGCCTTTGACTACTTCAAATCCAAATTCCTATCCATTTGTGACTGCCCCCCCAAGGAAAACCAGGGTTAGAGGCTCCCAGCTCCCCTGGATCTGCTCTGAACTTCTAGCTTGTCTGCATGCAAGGTACCTAGCATGGAAGGTGCACAAGTCCTCAAGCTCCTCTCAGGGCTTGCTCCAATATCATGCCCTTCATAACGCCTGTACCAGAGCCACTAGGCTCACAAAAAATGGAGTACTTTTCTTCTACCTTCCAAAACAACAACAACCACCCCACTAAGTTCTGGAAGGCTGCCCACGCCTTATTCTCCCCCAAGGCTCAGTCCACTGTCCCAGTCCTCAAGGCAAGTGATACCATCATTATTGACCCCCTCTCTGTGGCCAATTAATTTAATACCTTCTTCACCTCTTGCCCATCGTCCCTGCTCTCCTCCTTCTCCCCGGTATCTCAGTTTACCCCCACCCAACAACTTCCCTCCCAAACCCCCTCTTTCTGCTTTGCTTCTATATCATCTGCCATTGCATTTAAGGCTCTACTTGCTCTCAATCTCCTCAAGGGTAGGAGCCCTGATGGGCTTGGTGCAATACTTCTCCACCAGTCTGCACTGGCCATTGCTGTCCCATTCTCCTCCCTTCGAAACCTCTCCTTCTCCCTTGCTACTGTCTCCAATACCTGGAAACATGCCACAGTTATTCCTCTCCCTAAAGGTGGTGACACCTCTAATCTAGGCAACTATCACCCTATTTCTCTCCTTCCCACCCTCACAAAACTCCAAGAACATTTGGTGTTATCACAACTCTCCCTTTCCATTGACTCTTCTTCCTTCTTCACCCCTTACCAGTCTGGGTTCCGAAAGTCCTACTCCACCCCTTTCTCCATTCTCTGGCTAACTGACTCCATTCTCACAGATATGGATCAGTGTCAATTCACCTCTGCCATCTTTGTCGATCTGGCCAAAGCCTTCGACATCATGGCCCAGCACCTTCTCCTCAGTAAGCTCACAGCAGCAGGGCTCTCCACTGCAACTGCTAATTGGTTCCGATCCTACCTTCAAGGAAGGTCCCAATCAGTTAGAATTGGTGACTCCCTTTCCCCTTCCCTCCCAATTTGTACTGGTGTCCCCAAGGCTCTGCCCTTGGCCCTTATTATCCTTGGTCTTCCTAAATGACCTTTCTGCTATTTGCACTTTAGTGTCCATTCATATGTACACTGATGATACTGTCCTATTTGCCTCTGGCCCCTACCCGCTGATCTGATGATCAGACTCCAGCTGGACTTTGACAATGTCCAGCTCTGGTTCTGCTCAAATCAGCTGACTCTTAATGCCAAGAAAATTATCTCCATGACCTTTGGCACAAGGCAAAAACTTGCTAGGATTGCAGATCTCCCTTCCGCACCCTAGATGGGTCCACCATTGAAGATGTATCATCATTCAAGTACCTAGGGGCTGGCTTGACAGACACCTCAACTTTTCTGAACACGTAGATGCCATTTACAAATAATTGCACCCCAAATTAAGAGCATTGTACCGTAACTGTGGCAGGAACCCTCTGCCAGCCGCAAAGCCATTGTTCAGAAGATGATACTCTCCATATTTGACTATGGTGACCTAGTCTACAGCACTGCTCCTAAAACCACCCTTGCCAGACTGGACTCCCTCTTTCATTCCTTCTGTCTTTTTGCCCTGGACTGTCCCCTTCATACCCACCATTGCACTCTCTACACCGCCCTTTCCTTTCCCTTCCTTGAAGCGAGGCACCTAGCTCACTGTTCCTCCTTTGTAGCCAAATACTGGCTTGGCTGTCTCCCTTCTTACTTCACCACTATTCTTTCACAGCCCCCCTTCCTCCAACACCCCTCACAACTCCAATTCTCTCTGTCTTGCTCTCCCCCACAGCTGGCCAGGCTGCTTTCTCATGCCGCTTCCCTATGCTATGGAACTCCCTCCCTTTACCCATCCATTCTGCCTCCTCTCCTCACTCTCTATCCTCCCTTCTGTGTAACTTCACCTCTCCTCCCTGTACCTACAACTGACCCCCCCAATTATCTCCCCTGCCTCCCCTACCACCTATTCCCCCTCACAACACCTTGCACCTCTGCCTTTTCCCTAACTTTTCTCCCCTCCACACACTTCTCCTCTTCTGCTTCACAAACTCTACTCCCTGCCATTCCCCGTCACCTCCCCCCCCTCCTCCTTACTCAATTTAGTCATAGCTATACCCCGTACCTCTTTCCTCCTCCTGCCTGCTTCTCCTACTCCTTGCTCTTCTCCACTCTTACCCATCTCCTTTGCAGACCTGGAAACCAGTACCCAGGCTGGGTTGTATCCAGATATGTCTGGCCCTTGTGGGGTTTGCATCCCAGAGGAATGATGGCTTTCTTTTCCCTACTTACCTCCCCTATATAACTGTTCATGCCTCTGCCCTTGCCCTTCCCCACTCTGACCCTTCTCCTATGCAGGCCAGGAAACCGGACACAGGCTGAGTATGCACCCAGCCACGTGTGGCCCTTGTGAGGTTTGCATCACAGAGGGATGATGGCTTTTCTTTCCCCTCCTCTATGCTCCCCCTCCTCTTCTCTTTCCCCTGCTGTCCACCCCTACATAACTGTTTATTTCTCTCTCACATGCCTACCCTTAATATCAATATCTATTCTCTTTGCGTTTTGTCTAGTACTATTGAGCATAGCTGTCTCGCTGTTATTTTAATCATTGTAGGAAGTTTTATTTTGTGAAGCTTTGTTTTTTTTTAAATGAAGATTTCTTTCAAGTGAAGCACATACAACTTCAGTAGAGATTTGATATACATTCAGCACTGGTTATACCATTAAGTTAATATATTACCATTTGTAACACATTGTTGGAATAAATAAATGGAGAAACATAACTATAAGACACTCAATGGGATGCGAATGATAATGCAGCATTCCTTAGATCCATGAGCTTCCACAGAAGTTAGCCCCATTACTAAAGGGCAAAGGTAAATGTTCCACCAGCCCCCCTCAGAGATATCCCTCCCCAGCAGCAGCAACACCTACCAACTTGCTACTGAGACTAGAAAGAGCCTCAAGGAAAAGTCTGGTTCAATCTGGGCCATATACCACACCCACCATTGCCATTTTGTAGAAAACGTGCTAAGCTTATCATGCAGGGTCACTGTTAATTGTTCCAAGTAGTAAACATCTATCATTATCTTCCACCAGTTGGCTATTGTTGGGGATTTAGATGACATCTAATGTCTGGTAATAGCCTTCTTAGCGGCGAGAAGATACAATGGCAGCACTGTCTTAGTCCAAGGAGAGGACTGCCAGGGTAGTTAGATAAAAGCATCATTTCAGCCGTTAGTTCTATAAACTCACCCAGGCACGCCTCCAATTATTCCAGAAGGACTTGCCAGAACGGGGTCACTACCAGACAGGACCAAAAAATATGTCCATTGTTAGCTAGGTTACTCCTGCATCCCCACCAGCAAGCACCATAACTTTGTGTCATATATTTTATTAATATTGCAGGGGTGCAGAAGTACCTGAAACAGCACTTCCAAGCATACTCCCACCAAACATGGGAAAAGGTGATCTTAACTGCAGGGATGGCATACATCAACCAGGAAGCTAAGGTTATAGAGAGACCCAGTTCCTTATTCCAACCCTTTAAAATTGTTTGAGTAGAATCCCCCAAGGTATCTCTCAGAATCGAGTAAAGATGACTATCAAATGCCCTCGGGGCTTACCTTCATGGATATCCAGTAATAAAGTTAGTAGGAAAAGCTTAGTTTCAGGGAGTTTGGTATAATATTGTTGTTTGTGCAAAATGTATGTCCGTACTTGTAAGTACCTATAGTGTTCTCAGCCCATAAGCCCGTATTTCCACTGTAGTGCATCAAAAGAAATAACCCCTGTTGGTTCCAAAAATCAGTGTAGAAATGTAAGGCCCACTTGTCGCCAGCCCTTGAATGACAAATCCAAGCTTTGTTTTTATTTTAACTTCAGTTGAATTTACCCCTTTCCCCCTCCCCTTCCCGTGGCACATTTGAAAACGTGCTATTCTAGCTCAGTATGCCTTTCCTGGTGATATTTTTCAAGTAAAATAAAATTTCTCCCTTCACTAGCAGCATACCTTTGGCAAGGTGGAAGCCATATCAGAGAGCCAGAACACAGGTGATGCATATGGCTCAGGTACGTCACTCTCTAAAATTTGGTCATCAAATGTCAGTTTGTTGCTTCTGCTGGCCATAACAGCTCCCAGCTCCTTTTCTTCCTACCAGGGGTCCAACTCTATCACCTCCTCTATCTTAACATCAGACTGCTCCTTCACTTTAGGGGCTGATTTTTTAGCTTGCCCCTTTGGTACAGTACCAGAATACACGCGCAGCAGCTTTTGTGATAACTGGTCTCCACAGCCATGATCTATCCCTCTGCCAACAAGAGGTTCAGAACTCAGGGCCAGAGAAGGACTGGGCAGATGGCTAGCACTCATCTCCGGTGGGACTACATGACTGGGCTCCGGCTGCACTTCTTCCCAGACCTCAGCGCTGGTGGTGTCAGAACTGTGTGGGGTGAACAGTCCAGGCCAACCCCAAGAAGGTATATAGGGTGGCTGGGTTTCAGGAACCTTAGCAGCTCTGCGGGAGCATGTTGGGCATAACAGCAGCTCCATAACTCCTGGGCCTTTATAGCTGCAGATGACACACTGATCTTTGATGGTCAGCTTCTCTACTGTTTCCCACAGCCACTGGAGCATGAACACAGGAACAGTCACTTCCAAGGACAATGGTGTAGGTGCTTGTGCCATTTTCCCAGTACAGATAAAACAATTTCTCCCTGTCTCTCAGTCTCTTCTCCTTCAGTCCCGAGCTGCACAGTTAGCTGCTCCTCTCACTTCCTGCCTCTCGGTTGCTGTGACCTCTGACTTCTGGCTCAGTTCCTTTTTCCTCAGTAACCAGTCTCCCCAGCCAGTCACAGATGCTCTAGCTACATTAACATACTGTCACATCTTGCTACAAATCTCTCCTCATGGCAGGCTCCCGGGCACCGCTCCGCAGAAGGTGTGAAATTTCACAAGTAAAAATGGCGGACTTAAAATGCAAGAGCCCAGTTCCATTCAGGCATCTAATGTTTGTTCCCCACTGCAGCACCCCAAAATGCAGTCCAGGCGAGAGTGGACACCCCAAAACAACATCCCAGATGAGCCTCCATGTTTGTAGCCCTCTACTCCGATGTCCAGGGGTATGATGGAATGTCCATGGGGAGGGGGTTGACCACAGCAGCAGACATTAACCCAGAACGGCTGTGTCTTCCTTGATTCACTGATCTTCTCCAGGGTGCACAAGCATCACATGGTGCTTCAGCTTAAGGGGAGAAAAGAATTAGTCCCAATACAGTTCAATAAATAAGTCCATGGTCCACACAATGAGCAAAGGTTCATGACATGATTTAATTCAGTGGGGCGAATCAAAAATCCACTCCATGGAGCGTGGAGGGTGAACAAAGGCAGGAATGAATTCCAAGGCACACAAGTACCTTAACACAGTGGTACACTCATGATCATGAATACTCCCACTAGCTTTTCCTCTTGGAGCCAAATTAGGCTTCTAGATTCCTGGTGGCAGCAACATACTTGGAGAAAAAATCAGGCCTTAGCACACCTTTTGACAGCTCATCTTCTCCCTTTCTTTACTTCTGCTCAAATGTTAATGAGAACTGGAACAAGTCCCATACATGACAGACTGCCAGAGCAAACCCCATTACCTTCCAGCTGCAGATTGGGACTGATACTCTATGGGTCTTGAACCTCAGCATTCTGCACCTGCAATACACCTTCCATGGCTTACCACTCCAAAATTAACTATACATCATGGCTGCTGAACACCACTAACGCGGACAACATGATGGGCACAGCGGACAAACAGCAGGGACAACCACCACAGAGCCACTCGCAAAGACGTATGCCCTGGCTCCAGGCATTATCTCCCCATTCCTACTCACTCCTTGCTCATCTCTCTCTGGTGCCATCTTATAATCACCTGGGAAAGATGAGAATGGCTGTCACCACTGCCCTGCTACCTATTCTCTCTCTCTCTCTCTCTCTCTGTGGCATGGATGAGCATTCTACCGATAAACTTCTTCAAGCTGGCCATTCTATCCCCACGAAATGCTCCTATACTTGTTCCCCTTTGCTGAAATACTGCTGATAGCTGTAGGCCAGGGCAGCAAATGTCCCACCCTGGCCCTGAGCCACTGTCTCCCCCGGACCGGACTCCCGACTACACTCCTTTCCACCAACCCCCCCCCAAATGTATACCTCCCGCCGTAACCAGGCTGCCTACCTGTGGGTGGTCCCCAGATGGCACAGGAGATAACCCTTTCTACCTCATAAGCACCAAGGGGGGGCTTACATAAGCATCTCACCTTCTTAGTAAGCTCCCTCTCTCATGCCTCATCCTGTCTTCTCTTGTGGGATGCACAGGAGATCACAACCCCCTAACAAAGGCCTTCATTGCCTCCCATCTGGTGGATTGCATGATGTCACAACACTTGTTATGTAAAGAAATCTCCCAAAATGTTTGAAACATGGGCTTTGTATTCTTTATCAGTGAGCAGTCTGGGATCCATTCTGCACCTGGGCTTCTTTGTGGTGTCTTGTGCCACCCCAAAGTGACTACCAAGCAGTTGTGGTCCGAGAACAATATAGGACTATAGCTGGCAGACTCCACTGCCTGTAGTAAGAAATAGAAGACTAGGATGAGGTCTATCCTTGAACTGTATAGGAGTTGTGTGCATGAAAATAAAGAGAACTCTTTATCCATGGAATAAAGAAAATGCCATACATCCACCACTGCACACTCCTCAGCCATACGTCAAAGAGCTGCCAAGCTTCTGGGGAGGGGGTGTACCAGAGCAGAGGACCTGTCCATCATTTGATCCCACTGAGTGTTAGCATCTCCCCCTATTATCATTGGAGATGGGAATTCTGGCAAGGTGCCTGCTGATAACAAAAAATCAGGGCAATCATATCTTGGTCCATACATGGAAGCAAAAGTATAATGGTCCCTCCTCATCCATGCAGCCACACTGGCATATCTGCTCTACGGGTCAATGTGAGCCCTTGGCTGAACCATATGTCCTCCCCCCCCCCATGCCTTTGATGTAAAGCAGGTGGCAACTAGCTTTCTATCCCATCAATGCAGCAATTTGTCAGCCTGCACCCTGATAATGTACATCTCTTTGAGGAGCTCTAATATGAATCTGATAGATTTCTTTGAGTGGGTAACCAGAGAAGTGGATCGGGGGGAGCAGTGGATGTGGCCTACGTGGATTTTAGCAATGCCTTTGACACCGTTCCACATAAGAGACTTGTAAACAAGCTAGATAACCTGGGAATGGGTCCCAAGGTGGTAAACTAGGTTAGGAACTGGTTGAGGGGAAGAACACAGAGGGTGGTGGTAAATGGAACTCAATCCAAGGAAAGGAGGGTGACCAGTGGGGTGCCACAGGGATCAGTTCTGTGGCCAGTCATATTCAATGTCTTCACAAGTGACATTGCAGAGGGGCTGGAAGGAAAGTTATGCCTCTTTGTAGATGACACTAATATCTGTAACAGGATAGACACTCTGGGAGGGGTGGAAAAAATGAGGAGGGACCTAGGTAAACTAGAGGAATGGTCAAGAGTGTTGCATCTAAGATTCAATGCAAAAAAGTGCAAAATCATGCATTTGAGGCACTGGAAACCAGGTGAGGCTTACATGATGGGGGAAGAAATACTGATGGCCACCAAACAGGAAAGGGATCTGGTGGTAATCATATCAGATAACCTAAAGGTGGTCAAACAATGTGCTGAGGCTGTGGGTAGAGCCAGTGGGGTACTGGGGTGCATAGGGAGAGGTATCACCAGCAGTAGAAGGAAGGAGGTGGTGATGCCTCAGTACAAATCATTAGTGAGACCTCATCCGGAGTACTGTGTCCAGTTCTGGAGGTCACATCTCCATAAGGACATAGACAGAGTAGAGGCAGTTTAGAGAAGGGCAACAAAAATGTTGTAGGGGCTGCACAGTACAGTAAGTCATATGAGGAGAGACTGGAGGACCTAAATACATATACCCTGGAGGACAGGAGGGAAAAGGAGGATATGACAGAGACCTTCAAATATCTCAAGGTCATAAATAAGGTACAGGAGGGTAGCATCACTGAGAGAAAGAGATGTTCTAGAACAAGTGGTCATGACATGAGGCTGGAAAGGGGTAGACCAAGGGGTAACATGAGGAAGTATTTCTTCACAGAAAGGGTGGTGGATGCATGGGACAGCCTCCCAGCAGAGGTGGTGGGGGCAAATTCAGAAGGGGAATTCAAATATGCATGGGACAGCCATGGGGAACCTTAGTGATAGGATAGAGATCAAAGCCGGAGATCAAGTAGGATCTGTGGTTTCTGCAGCATGTAGAATAAAATGGGCAAACTGGGTGGGCCTAGCGGTGCTTACCTGCCATCAATTTCTGTGTTTCTATAAGCACTACATTCCCTTTTTAATTTTTTTGATAAATGACCAGATTTTTTTTCTTTTTTCGCTACCATTTTTAACCCATTCCCATTCAGAGTAATGGTGTTAATGGTTTCACCCATCTTGTCTTAGTTTGTGTATCTATCACCCTCTGTGCTACAATCCAGGCCACCCACTGCCCTCCTCGGAAAGCCACACTGTTAGATAACTATCACCGCTTGTTATAATAGTAGAACATTTAACACAAACTGTTTGAATACAATAAAAAAAAACTTGAACTCCCCTACCTCCACCCTTCCCACCCACTTCCACCCTCCCCCTCCCCCTCCCCTTTCACCCAGCCAAGAAAATAGAAGTGAGCAACAGGCTTTTAACTCCCTTCTCTCTCCAGGTGCCCACCCCCGTCCAGGCCCACTTGACCCTCTCTGTTATTGGGGTGGAGCCAGTATGCATCAATCTGCCCTATTAATCTGTTAAAGGATCAAATGAGTTTATAAGTACATCCTGCTACTGAAACATATCTTCTTTGTCAATAATACATATGCAACCAAAAACAAAATCAACTGTTGAAAAGAAATAGTAGTTAGTCTCTTGTAAGTCTTTGGAGCAGGTCAGCGACCTCCTGGGCAGCATCCATGAACTAAACCATGGCAGTGTCTCAGCTGGGTGGAACTGCTGCTGGTCTGCATTAGCAACTCTGCAATCACTGTGGCAATGTACTGTCAGTGAGAAAAGGGTTCTCACACCAGATACTGATGGTAATGGCTCTCCTGTCTCTCAGACGTTCACAAATACATCTACATTTCTTTTAATATAGGGACAGCCCTTAGATGTTTACAGGCCTGATTAGACTTATAACCTACCTGGGGATCGCTCTTTCAGGAGCTGGAATTCCAGCTATTTGGAGGTGAGGTAGCATCTGATTAAGCAGGCCGATGGGCCTTGAGCACTGACTCAGCTTTTTCTTGAATGGCTATGCCCTCTCCACTAGAACCCCTCTAACCACCATGGTGCTTACTCTCACTGCAGCAGGAATGTCTGGGCACAGGGGGTCTGATGGAGGCAGGCCCCACCATACACGAAATCAAGGTACTCTTAGTTCATATTTAATAGTTAGGAGTTTGGTTTCTGTTGCCAGTTTAAGCCTAAATGCCGAGCATGCATAAATAAACAAATCCAGACCTATTTCTAGAGGTAAATCCAAGTCATGCTCTCCCCTTAAGCCCCCCTTGCTCACAGTTGCAATGGCAAACAAGTTGAATGATATTCAGGTGCAGGTCCCATGGTGTCAGGTCTGTCATGGCCCAGATCACATTTCCACTGCCACCTGCTCTGGGTCCAAGAATGCCAAGGATGCTGCTGAATTTGTGAAGGTCCATGGTGGTTTTCTTTGCTGTTTTATGATGAGCCACATAAGGGGTAGAGATACACAAACTGACACTGGTTTGCTTGAAGCTATCTTTTTACCTTGCTAAATTCTTGCTATCTGCCCTGCAAATGTCGCCTTTAGTCTGTGTAGATGCAGATCACAACGTTCCCCCATCTTGAGTTGTGCTTTCTTACAGGACACCTACAGTACCCACTGGCGATCTGGATATTGCAAAAACATAATTAAAAAGTAGTGAGGTGGTTCAATCATGTCAGGTTTGCATCCAGGGGACCTATGTGTCTGCTGTATCTCTAGGTCAGTGCTACCCTCCAGGCCCAAGATCTCCAGTACCCATATCTTTAAAAATTGCATTGGGTCTTTCCCCTCCACTCTATCTGGCAGGCCTATGCTGTGGACATTATTCTGTCGCTCACGATTGTCATGGTTATCAGCCACTCCCTCTAATTCCTCAGTAAGTTTATGGGCTGCAGTTAGTTTGTGGCTTGCTTCAGTCAAACCTTCCTCCTACTCACTGACTCGTGTCTCTAATTCCTCCAGTAGTTTTGTATGACTGTCCACTGTGTCACCCATCTCATGCACTGTTTTTTGGATGTGTGAGAACTGGTCTGTGAGATTATCAAACCCCACTGGCATATCATTTCTCATGTCAAACAGAAGATTTGATATTTTTCAGTGTCGGAGCCCCCAGTGTTGAATTGCCACCGGATGCAGTTGCCTGTTCCATATAAGCAGTGGTTCTCATGTTGGTGAGGTGAGAGGTGTCAGCAGGCCCGTCTCTTTCAACTCACATTTTTTTACTGGCTTAAAAGTGAACTGCACTTGTTTCTTGACAGATTTAATGGCATTACCCAGTTACATGTCAAAATCAGCACTTTCAGATACATTTTTGTTGGTAAACACTGGAGGATTACAATGATTAAGGGCAGACTGGCCATAGAGCTGATCTGCAAGACAGCTATCTTGTTTCCCAGCAAGGCCACACACACCTTTCCTTTGTTATCTTAATTTTAGTTTTGCAGTCCTGCAGTGCTGCTCTGCACTTCTTGCTGGCCTGGAAGCAACCATTGCTTCAGTCAAACCTTCCTCCTGCTCACTGACTAGTGTCTCCAATTCTTCCCCCCTTCCAACTTAGTTTTCACTCCCACCACCCACTCCTGTCCTAGATTTATTCATATTTCAGTCAAGGACCCGATTACAACCAATCACAAAAGACTGGCACTTTCCTCACCTCTAGCACTTAGGTTACTGACCCCTCTATACCCATTCCCTGCTCTTTCCTACTCTCCATATGTTACACACGTAAATGTTCAGGCCGCTGTATGTGTGTCTTTCTTTTTACTCTATTGTAATCAATTGCCTCCTGTTTTTCAGTTTTGAAAATTGCTATAACTGTTAGACAACTGTTAGTCTTTGACATTGTTCTACAGTATATATCTAAACCATTTGTTTGGATTGCTTCCCCTGTATAGATTTTGTTTCTGTTATACTCTGTTTTGCATTGTCATACCTTCTTGGTATCTCTTACACTGGACATTTGTGAAAATGGGCATTTTTGCTCACATACCTTCCAGTATACAAATAAAGATTGACTGATTTCTTTTCAGTGGCCACAGACCTTCTTTTGTTCAGAATCAAGTGCCTTAGGACCTTGTTGAGCTTGGGGGGGGAGGGGCACATCTTGGCCCTTTTCCTGTTATTGTTTACAAGAATGCAGACTGCTGCAACTGCTTTGAGTATTTTCTTCAATGACCACCAAATGTATTGTCATTTCATTTTTATTTCCACCAGAACATACTCATTGAGCATGACTGCTCATTTACAGTTTGGCTCTGGGACCTTGGACAGACAAGTTACAAAAATACATAAAAAACACATTTTGTGCTTATTCTATACATAATGAATAACACAGAGGGTAGTGGTAAACGAAGTACAATCAGAAGAAGGGAGAGTGACCAGCAGGGTATCTCAGGTATCAGTGCTGGGACCAGTCCTCTTCAATGTCTTTAAAAGAGACATAGCAAAGGAACTGAAAGGAAAGGTCTGCCTCTTTGTGGATGGCACCGGGATCTGCAACAGTGTGGACACTCCAGGGGTGGTGGTGGAAAGGATGGGTAGGAATATGAAAGGACTAGAGGAGTGGTGTAGGGTATGGCAGATGGATTTTAATGCAAAAAAAAGTGCAAATTAGTGCACTTGCACCATAGAAACCCAGAAGTGGAGTACAAAATGGGCTCAGTGATACTGACACAGACCAAGCAGGAAAGGGGCCTAGGAATAATCATATTGGATGACGTAAAGGTGGTCAAACAGTGTAACAAAGCAGTCAGTAGAGTGAGTGGGATGCTGGGGTACATAAGAAGGGGTATCACCAGCAGGAAGAGGGAGGTGGTGCTGCCCCAACACAAATCACGGGTAAGACCTCATCTGGAGTACTGTTTCCAGTTCTGGAGACCATATCTGAGGAAGGACATAGACAGAAAGGAGGAGGTCCAGAGAAAGGCTACTAAAATGGTGCAGGGTCTGTATCATAAGCTCTATGTGTAGAGGCTAAAGGAGCTAAACATGTATACCCGGGGATATGACAGAGACCTTTAAATACCTAATGGGGGTTAATAAAGTACAGAAGGGGAGAATTTTCAGAGAAAAAGATGCTCTAGAACCAGAGGGCATGCTATGAAACTGGATGGGGTTAAATTTGGAGGGATGTGAGGAAATACTTCTTCACAGAAAGGGTGTTGGATCCCTGAAACAGCCTTCCAGTGGACGTAGTGAGCATGAAAACAGTGAAAGGGTTCAAAAATGCCTGGGACAGGCCCAGGAGATTGTAGGAATAAGGAAGGGAAGGAAAGAGATGGTGACATAGCTCAAGAGTGGTCTTCATTAAGAAAAAAAAAGAAAAAAAATGATAATATGGGCAGACTGGGTGGGTCAAACGGCTCGTCTGCCATCATATTCTATGTTTCTATGTTACATTTTTAAAAATCACATTAAGTGCAAGAATTATATCTAACACTTAATTCGGGAACCATGATTTCAGCTTGGAGAGAGAGAGAGTTGCTATTGAGTGTATTTTGCCTCAAGTCAAGGAGGGAATTCCAAACCTTAGGTGTTTTAAAAAAGAAAGATTTTCCACCAAAGCACATTTTAACATTGAGTACTATTAAATAAAGTGACTGAGAAGATCGGCCCAGTTGAGGAGCAGTTGCAGTCCCACCACATGTGGCAACCTGGATTCAGGAATACACGGGGTCACTAGGTGGGCTGGCAGGGTGAGGAAGGATCAAACGCCTGATGGCAGTTCTCCTCCCTCAGGGAGGTGGGACCTCAGTTCCCACTGCAAGGACAACCACCTGACAGAGGCCAGGAAGCAGCGCAGCAGGACAGCACACAGGGGGAAGAGCTGGAGCATGATGTGCCAGCATACACACCCCTGCGCCCCAAGTTCAGGGAGGAAAACCAGAAGAAAATGGCTGGGCTACTACATGCCAGCACCCCTCATAGGCTCTCATACAACCACACTGTGGTCCTGATAGATAATCAGTAGGTCTGAGAGAAGGTCAGTGACAGGACTGGGGGGGGGCACCAGGCAGACCTAGGAACAGAAGCATAAAATACTGATTAAAAAAGAAAGACTGAGAAGAGTGTAAGTCTGATTTCTTACTTCATAAATGTACTCCCTGGAGGTCAGGAGAAAGAGGGGAGACATTACTGAGATCTTCAAGTACTTAATAGGGATAAATAAGGTGGATAAGATAGGTATCGTTAAGCTAAATGGCAACCATTACCTGAGAAGGCACAGTCTTAAGCTGGAGGGGGGAAGTTTAGGAAGAAGGCCAGGAAGTACTTCTTCATAGAGAGGGTGGTGGACACTTGGAATGCACCACCAGAAGAGGTGGTCTTGTTTAAGACAGTAGGCAGCTTCAAGAGAGGCTGGGATAGGCATGGGGAAGGTAAGGATCATGGGTAGGGAGGATGGAAAAGTTTGGAGGAGTGGGGGGACAGGGTCAGTAGCTCAAGCTGTGGACCCTGCTATACGAGCAGACTAGACAGACCTAATGGCCTTCTTCTGCTGGCTTCTTTGTATGTTTGTATGTGTGTTCACATGTAGGTGCTTGGTCAGTTTAGAGGGGCATTTCCCTAACAAAAATGTTATATTGTATAGCATATTACACAAATTGAAGATTATGTCTAAGAGGTAGAGAAAGACAATTAAATTGAAAATATAGTGACCAGTGATGAGTGAAATAAGAACAGCCAGTTATTAATCTTACCAACTAATTGGATAAGACTGTCAATTTATTTAAGGCACAATGCGGAGCAGAGCTATATAGAGAATTGCCAGAATCAATTACAGGCAAAATCAGAGTCTGAATAAGACAAGTTAGAACTTCTTTAGCAGAAATACCACTGTTTCTAAACAGAAATCTTAAGTGGGTTGATCTTTTTGCAGATAGAATCTATACGAACTTGCCATTATAAATTACAATCAAGTCAAAGGCTGAGATACTTATAAATATTTATCATTTGAAACCTGATGACAGGGAAAGAAAAACCTACAATGTTTGGATTGTCAGGATTGACAGAGCATCAGCTTGGATCTGTTTGCATTTAACATAAGCTTTTCAGACCAAATAAATTCTTGGGGAACATCAAATACAGCCTGTGAAGTTGACTCTTCAGTTACAATGCAGTTATGACTAGTACAGTATATAAAATGGAATCATTTGGAGGGGGAAGCTTTAAGAGGGATGTAAGGAAATAAATCTTTAGATAATAAGGGTCCCCATCCGCACAGATTCAGTCGAGTACTAACCCTAAGAACCCGTCGACTTATCTGAGTACATTGCAGTTGCCTTCCAATCATCGAAGTCTGGCTGCTATCAAGAGATACACAATTATGAACATATTTTATTGATTAATAGAACAATGAGAAAATATAAATAAACTGAAAAGTAACAGAATGGAAGTAAATTCAAAAGAACAGGCAATAGAGAAGCAAAGTCTTGAAAACAGAAGTAAAGGGAAACTAGAGATATAAAGATGCTAATATAAAAAAATAGAGAAAATAAGACAAAAACAACTATATAAATCCTGCTTAGTCTGTGAATAAAATGAGGATGTCTAAATTATCAAAACTAAACTGTTAAAGTATATATATAGTTATATATATAGTAAGTATATAGTTATGTATTTACAGAATCTCTTTCTACTGCTCCAAACGCAGTATTGTAACAGCTACCACTCACTAACACAGACTACAACAAGCATTTGTCAATGCTGAATGTTGCTTGCTTCTATGTGCTGATTAGGTATTTGGAAGTCATTGGAGTGCAAATATTGAAAATTCGCGAACTTACGAGCATGCGTAGGAACTGCGCAACGCACTCTCATAAAACAGTCATTTTTAGGAATTTTTCCACCAAATTTTCAACATAGCCATTTTAAGACCTCTGCTCATGAACAGTGTCACTGTGATTTTCTTAATGTATGTATCCCACACATTGAGTTCGCACACCGACTGTGCCATTGTGCGCTACATGGGCGGAAACACGTTTTGGGCAAGATGTGAAAAATGACAGCTGCGCTGCTCATAAGGAGGTGTGGTAAAATGGCAATGTTGAAAATCTGGAGTGAAAATATTAAAAATTCGCAAACTTACGAGCGTGCGTAGGAACTGCGCAACGCACACCTCATAAAACAGTCATTTTAGGATTTCACCAAATTTTCAACACAGCCATTTTAAGACCTCTGCTCATGAACAGTGTCACTGTGATTTTCTTAATGTGTCCCATACATTGAGTTCGCACCAACTGCACCATTGTGCGCTACATGGCGGAAACATGTTTTGGGCAGGATGTAAAAATGACAGCTGTACTGCTCATAAGGAGGTGTGTAAAATGGCAATGTTGAAAATCTGGAGTGAAAATATTGAAAATTTGTAAACTTATGAGTGCGTAGGAACTGTGCAACACACGCTAGGAAAAGACATTTTAGAATTTTTCCACCAAATTTTCAAAATAGGCTTTTTGAGAGCCCACCTTATGAACACTGGCAGTGTCATTTTGTTAATCATTCCGGACAGGTGATTTCATGCAGTGACTGCAAAATCACCCTTCAGGCCCGAATAACACCATGACAGTGACAACATTCATGAGAAGGGGTCCCAAAAACCCCATGTTGAAAATTTGGAGCAAAAATTCCAAAAAATGCCTGAGATATGCAATAAAGTTGAAAAAACCCTATCTATCCCATTATACAGCTTACCGGCATTTCCTCAGTTCGCGGTCGGCTTTGAAGAGTGCAGACGTGTTCCCGGTCCACCGATGATCATCACCCGAGCTCCGGAGGTAAGTATGGGGCTAGGTGGGGGTGTGGGGAGGCAGGGGTGAGGGTGGGGTTGTGGAGGGGGCAGGGAGACCACGAAGACCGCTTTTTATTCACAGGTTGTTTTTTACGAAGCGACGAGGGACGTTTGCCACGCTTGGGTGGGCTCTCAGCGTGGCAGCAGGAAAAAGCTGTTCAGGGGACATGGAGCCGACGAGTTGGGCAACCTGGTTGGCCAAAACAAGATTTGCCATGCTGAGGTGGGCTCCTAGCATGGCACCTGAAAGCTTTTGGGGGCATGCAGCCTTGGAGCCGACTGGGATTGGGCACCCGTCGGCTATAACAGTTTTTTTCCACGCTTGGGGTGGGCTCCTCAGCATGGCAATCCTGACAGCTGTTGGGGGCGGAGCCGACGGGGATTGGGCACCCCATCCGCCATACAGTGTGTGCGTGAGGGGAGTCACATCAGCACGCATGCTTGCTGCGTGTGTGTGCATGGGAGGGAGCTCTGCTCACTGAAGCGGAGCTCTCCCTTTGAACTGTATGCCACTGCATTTTCAGCTTGTCATTGACAGCTGCAGCAGTGATTGGGGAACTGGGGCCGCGCCTGCAAACACATTGACTGCATTGGAAGATGGGCTGACACACCTCCAAAAACTCGGATGATGGCACTGTGTTTCTTGCATATGTGTGCAAGCAACATAAAAACTAAACTGAGCATACTGTTCCTATAGAGTTATGCCATGTGACCTGCAGAAGCTCTTCAATGTAACCTACTGTAGAAGCACTTGTTCACCAGTGGCCTCAGTCTGATAAAACTTTGCTCAAATTCACCCTAAAAGAGACTCTGAAGGCAGAGTTAATAGGCAAAGTTAATACAGGTGAATATCCTATTAAATTGAAAACTTTTACAAACTGATTTGTGTAGGGGAAGTTGGTAACTTCACAGAAAATCTGCCTGCAAATGAAAACTTTGCACCATCTCTAGTTCAATGTTTCTGTATTTTTATCTGTATGGTGCTACTGTTTGCCCTGATCCTGATCCAGCAACACTGAAGTCGGCAGCTCAGAAATTTGTAATAATTGAGGTATATACTCTCCCCTCCACCTGGAATCCAGTCATGGATATAAATACACCATGCCATGACTGGCTTGGGACAGCGAGTTGGTGTCATTGGAGTTACTCTATATAAGCAATAAGATACAATGGAGTGTGCATTAGACACTTCTAACGCATGGCCAGGGGTGTAGTGAGGCACGAGGCCATAGGTTAATTGTCTTCAGCCCCAGCCGTGCATTAGAACTGTCTAGGAGGTCACATGATGCTAGCTCCTTAATGGCTGTACTGTCTCTGGGCTCCCACCACCTACCAGCTTAAATCTCTCCTTACAGCGGTTAGCCACTACCGTCGCTGGAAATAAAGACACCAAACCGTCTTCTAATCTCTGCCTGTTGGCTTTAGTGCGTTTTCAAATCACATCCTGTTACCTGATTTAAGGATGTAGGCAGAGATGAAACAGGCCGCGATGCGGCATACCCCTCCAGCTACACCGGAAAAATTACCCAAAAAAGCAAGGAGCCAAGCTACCAATAATTTGGGTAAAACGAGCGGTGCTGCTTCCTCGACGAGTCCCCTTACTGAAGAGAAATTCCTACAAGAAATCGCGCCACTCCGAGAAGTGTTAGAAGGCATCACGTCAGAGCTTAAGTCAATTAAAGGGGACCTCACCTCATTTACAACCAGGGTCTCCGACTCAGAGGCTATGATCCGGTCCCAGGAAAAATGGAGGGGCACAGTGGATCCTGAAATCATCCTGTTAAAACAGCAGGTGAAGAAACTGCAGATTAAGACTGAGGGCCTAGAGGGTCGTAGTAGGCAAAACAACCTTTTGATAATGGGTTTACCTGAGCAAGAAGAAGGTTCAGATATCATCACCTTTCTTCAGAAGTTCCTGGCAAAAGCCGTCGGCCCTTCGCCTCTCGATCCCCAGTACCATCTAGAGAGAGCCCATAGGTCCCTGAGGCCACGGCCCCCACCGGACTCTCCCCCACGGCCGATTATTATCAGGTTCCTTAGCTACATTGAAAAGCAGCATGTCCTTACGAAGGCTCGTGAGTTGCAATCTATTATGTGGGGCTCTAACAAGCTACGGATTGCCCAGGATCTGCCAGCTGAGACCAGGAAGAAGAGGGCAGCGTTCCATCCTGTGGTGCAGAAGCTTATTGCGGCAGGCATCCGCTTCAGAATGATTTACCCGGCTACACTCAAGATTACGATCGATGGCTCTTCCTCAACTTACGAGATGCCTGAACAGGCTACTAAGGATGTTACCTCCAGACTACCCAATTTGTTTAAGGACAAATAATCTGACTCTTTCTAATTTAATGGTTGGCTTGTTGCCTGTGTTTGGAATTTAAATCCTGCTAATATCAGGTTTATTAATTTACCTGTAGTGTTCTTTGTTTCAGTGTTTTTTTTCTCTGGAAGCTGGGGTATCCAGTGTTTTGGCGGTGGTGGCGGTGGGCCGCGACCCATTTTCACTTGGTCCCAATAATTACCCCGGACCATTTGGGTTGATGACTTTCGGTTCAGTCTGACAATTTTGAAAGCGGACCGGTTTTGGTCCCACAGCTTATTCTGCTCCCCGGGAAACAAGGCTGAAGTCAGCCTTGTGACTCTGTCTCGACCCCACTCCCTTTCTTTGTGCTGGCCTTGCCTGGACTGCAGTATTACTTGGATGAAGGTAGGTCCAGCGACCAGGTTAGCTCAGGTGGCAGAGTCAAAGGGTTTTACCCTTAGTAAAACTTCTCGGGGCCTCTTTCTTCACCTTGATAGGTCTCGCAGGCTTATAAGGCCATCGTTTGACAGGGACCTAAAGTTTGAATGCTGGGGGGGGGTCCCCGGAGACGCTCGGTGCATAGGGATGCTGCCTCACGAGCTTATAAGGGGGGGATATGGCAGCCCTAACTCCTCTGGTTGGGGACTTCTCGTTAGCATTAGTGGGTCATTCCTGACGGTCATTTGGTCTCCATTTTCCTTGACAGTATTTAGTGTCTTTGTTTTAATGATGGGGTCAACCTTGGGGTTTGTCATGGGGTTCTGGTGCCCAGTTATATGTCTCTGGTTTCACCTATTCCTTCAAGATTTATTAGACACCAGAGTGTACATAGTTTGTAAGGGTTTTTTGTTGGGGGGATAATGGGGGGGATCTAAGGCTAGTCTGCTTTAAATTTCAGGAGTTATATTTTATTTTTTATTCTCATTGTTGGACTGTACCACTCCAAAGATCTGGCTTTATTTTCTCACATTTAGACTCGGGTTTTGGGACTAGAGTGTGCTATTTTTACTGGTCCATAGCTACATATTCTGTTGACTACTTCTATGCTCTCCTGTTTTTGAAATGATTATAAATTCTGTTAAAATTGCATCGTGGAATGTACGTGGGCTCAGGGAGAAAGTCAAGAGAACCCAAGTTTTTAATCACTGCGACCTCATCCAAACTGACATCCTACTGTTACAAGAAACCCATCTACTCAGTTCTGAGACTAGATGGCTGTTCAGATCTGGCTTCTCCTGCGTTTTTGCATAAAATGGGTCGAGGATCAGTAGGGGTGTGGCTATTCTTATTAAAAACTATGTTACGTTCCTGATGGAAACTACTGTAGTAGACCCAGAGGGTAGATTCATTCTGGCAAAGGCTCTTAATAATTGTATTACTGTTCTGGGTTCTATTTATGGTCCAGTAGGAGGTAGCTCCGAATTCTTAATGGCCCTGGCAGATAAGATTAGCTCCCTTCTTCCTTCCCAGCTTATATTAGGGGGAGATTGGAATATCCCACCATATCACCTCCTGGATAAAGCTCCAGATTCAAACCGCCCACCTACTCCGATCCAAAGATCCCTGTCAGACTTTTTACATATGTTAGGGCTGTGTGATCCCTGGTGCTTATCTAATCCCTCCCTTAGGTCCTTTTCCTTTTATTCTCAACCTCATGGTTCCTGGTCAAGAATCAACTACATCCTAGTCAGTAAAACTCTCCTCTCTGGCCTTTCTCAAACCGGTATTGAACCGATTGTTCTCTCCGACCATGCTATAGTATGGGCAAAGATCTCTCCTGACCCCAATTTTCAATGAGACACCATTTGGCAGCTTAACACCCAGCTCCTAAAGGAGCCCCAAGTGGTGACACATATTAAAACCTCCATCTCTAGTTTTCTCGAGAGCAATATAAACTCTACTCCGCGGTTCGACATTATCTGGAGCTCTCTGAAATGTTACTTAAGAGGCGAGCTGATCAAACTAGCCTTGACAAGGAAAAGGTCTAGACAAGCCCGTGCCTCCTTATTAATGACCAAAATCAAAGAGCTAGACAGCTCCTACTCCCCCTCTTCCCCTCTGTCAGCTCTTGAAACCCTTTTAGTGGTTAAGAATGAATATAAGGATCTCCTCAAAGAAAAAGCTGAATATTGCCTAATTAAAACCCAAACTAAATATATTGAACAAGGGGAAAAGGCTGGTAGGCTCCTGGCCCTAAGACTGCGCACATTGGAGAGCTCCAGACTAATCCTGGCCTTGCAAGCTCCTGACGTTCTCATTACAACATCTCCCAGAGAAATTACGCAGATTTTTGAAGATTTTTATAGAACCCTTTATAGCAATCCTTCCTCTCCCGCATCTCTCTCAGATATATCAACCTATCTAGCGGACCTTAACATTCCTCAACTTTCGACCGCACATAAAGAAACCCTGACTTCTCTTATCTCTCTTTCCGAAGTAGAAGAAGCCATCACTTCTATGGCCCCAGATAAGCACCAGGTCCAGATGGCTTCCCCTCAAATTTCTTTAAGGTATTTTCCAAGGAACTTGCCCCTTTACTTCTTAAGTTATACTACTACATTTTCACCGCCGACATCTTGGACCCCACACTCCTACAGGCCACTATTGTTCTAATTCTCAAACCCGATAAAATTTCTACAGACCCAGCAAGTTATCGACCTATCTCTCTCCTAAACTGCGACATGAAGATCCTGTCTAAAATTTTGGCCGAGAGGATTAAAAAAGTCTGGATTCTTCTTCTTAGCCCAGAACAAATTGGATTTGTTCAATCCCGCTCTCCAGCAGATCATCTTAGAACCCTTTCCCATATCTTCCAAGCTGCCCAGCTATCCCCCTCCCCAATGGCCCTGATCTCGTTAGACGCGGAAAAAGCATTTGAAAGGGTCAACTGGTCCTTTCTTTGGGCTATGCTGGCCAAAATGGATTTCCCACCCTCTTTTCTCAAATGGATCCAGGTTTTATATAAGTCCCCCTCAGCCAAATATACTGTAACGGTGTTTTTTCCTCTCTCTTTTATCTCCACACTGGTACCAGACAAGGTTGCCCCCTTTCACCCTTCTTGTTTAATCTATATCTTAAACCCCTTCTTCTGAAACTTAAATCATCCGCATTTATCCAGGGCTGTCTGGTACGTCAACAGGAACTAGTCCTCTCAGCATATGCTGATGACATATTGCTCCATGTCACTCATCCTGCCATTTCAATAGAACATACACTTTGCCTTATCGCTCAGTACAGCAATCTATCTTATTATAAACTAAATATATCAAAATCTGAGATTTTCCCACTGAACTCCCTTACGTACAAGCACGATCTCGACAAATTCGACATGAGATGGTCCCCCAAGTCGATTAAGTACCTTGGCATTCACTTCGCTTCGGACCCTTTCTTGCTTAGGAAGCTTAGCCTAGATGACCTTAAGATCCATATACAGCTAGACTTACAAAGATGGTCTAATCTCCCCATCTCTTTGTGGGGTAGGATCAATATTATCAAGATGAATATTCTTCCCCGCATTTTCTATCCCCTCAATTTATTAGGTCTCTGGCTACCGTTCTCCTACTTAAGTCAATTCCATATCATTTTCTCTAAATTTATTTGGCATGGGAAAGCTGTTGGCGTTCATTTCTCAAATTATCCTCCCTAAGGACAAAAGGGTCTTAGACTCCCTAACCTGATACTCTACCATTGGGCATACATCTCTCCAAGTTGGGTAAAATGGTTTTCACCCCATGGAGCTTCTCCCCGATCTGGCTCCAAACTGAAGAAAGATCCTTTGGAGGCAAAATAGACCCCAAGCAGTTTTATACTCCCACCTCAACACTCTCACCCTGGTTGTCTGATCAAACAATTATCACTTCTCTCAGGGCTCTCTTTCAATGCTTATATTTTCTCAAAATCACACCTAAAATGGACCTCACACAACCTCTCACTCTTAATCCTAATATCAAGTTAGGTAACTCGATAATTACTCCCGAATGGCTCCCACAAATCAAGGAAACTACTCTAGAACATTATTACGATGAAGGCTCTCTCCTTTCATCTCCAAATATACTAACTAAGTTTGACATTCCCAATAGTAAGGTCTTTAAGGTTCATCAAATAAGGCATCTTATAGCTACTAAATTCGGGTCAGAGTTTCGTGACTCCAAGGTCAGCCCTTTCCTTTCCCATGTATTTTCCCCTTGCCTCTAAACCACATTCTGTCTCATTAATATACTCATATCTACTGGATTACAAATTCCCGGGGCCGCTCGAGAGCTCCTGCATCTGGTCGTCCCTACTCCCAGACTTCACCCCTAACTGGGCCCGAATTTGGAAGGACCACCACTAGGTATCACCTCAAGATAGATTTAAGCTTATCAATACTATATACTAAACAACATGTTACACCCCAAGTAAATTATTCCATTTCAATAAACTCCCTCTTCCCTTTGCTCTAGATGCTCACATGAGTGAGAATTCCTCCATATCTTTTGGTATTGCTCTAAAGTTGCCCCTTGTGGACCTCTATTCAGGACCAACTTGATCCGATGCTCAAGCCTTACTAACTTTTCGCCTGATATCTGTATTATAGGTGACTACTCCAGTATAGATTGCCTGGGGCGTCGATACTACGGCCCTGATATCCATGGTGGTTAAAGGTTGGTCATAAACATTGGACCAATCAGCTGATCCTGACCTGCTCTGAATGGCTGACTGAACTCTCAATGTGTTTCAATACAGAGAGACTTATAGCCAGTGTTCGCAACCGTATGGATTTGTTCCATAAAAGATGGGGTAAATTGTATACTTTATACCTACATAAGTGATCTCTTGACTCCTCCCTTGGTGCCTAGCAGGGTTTCCTTTCTCTTTGCTCTTTTTCCTTTCTCTTTCTCTTTGCTCTCCACTTGCTTCTTCTAATCTGTCAATGTGAATTGGCTGATACTTTTTAGTGATACAGTCAACAGAATTAGCCATGCTTTCATTTTGCACACTCTATGATGATGTTTGTTGGGGGTGGTTGTGTTATGGATGATAGAGGGTGGGGGTGGGCAGTTCTGGAGGGTGGAGGGATGGGTGGGATCTGTGAGGGGTAGGGTTTTTTCCCCTTTTCCCTTTTTTCTTTTCCTTATTTGTACCATGTATGTTTACTGGCTATATATGATTAATGGATTTTTGGTGTTGACTTTGTTAAAATCAATAAACTTAAATTTCAAAAAAAAAAAGAACTGTCTAATGCACTCTCCCTTCCCCCCCAACCGAGTGTCTTAGTGCACTTATAAAATGGGAAGGGAAAATCCTGCATCCTGATTTGTCATTAGCCATACATTAGAAGTGTCTACTGCATGGCTAAAAACAAGTACTGGCAATCTAGACACAGGACATGAAAAAAATCCTTGAGCCACCGTCACTATTAATAATTACAAAAAAATGAAATGGCTGCCATTTTTTCATCCACTTAGTGAGACTTGTCAGAGCCAGATTCCCTACAGTGTTACAAACACTAGCTCCAATCTAACCAGTCTGCCAAAACAGAATGCAGACAAAAAATAAAGTCACATTTCTTCTGTTAGTCATTTTTGTTGTCTGGTACAATCTTTTCCCCACCTGCCTACCCCCATGTGCTGCTCATTCCCTGTCAATTTTCTTCCGATCACCCCCATCAGCAGTCCTTGTACACTTCCCTTCAAGAAAATAGGCAGTTCCATGCAGGGCAGGCGATACTGCAGATAGGCAGCTTGTGATTTTGTTGGAGTTCTTCTTACATGTTATTTAAATTGCAGTGCATCTCCACTGCACAGCTAGCAGCTTTCCTCCCACCAACTCAGTCACTAACCCACTCAAACCACTCAACAATGTAAATAAAAAAAGAAAATGAAAGACGCATTTAAAACTCCTACCGGCACATCACAGAACTAGAAGGAAGAAGTCTTTCTTCAAGATCTGTGCAGCATACTATATAGTACTGCATCTTGGACTTCAAGTCAGTGTGTGTGTGTGTGTGTGTGTGTGTGTGTGTGTGTTTAGGGTAGTCATGACAACCACAGGTTTCAACTTACTGCTATGAAGGCTCCAGTAGTACAAAAGTCCTCAGCTCAACAAATATAACCAAAAAAAAAAGTCACACTAACACAGGTGGAGGAACTATTTTACTACAAAATTCATAACAGCTTTGACTATTTTCATATTTAAACATATCAGTTTTAATTTGGGGCGGTTGCAGTTTCTGGGGGTAATCCAATATGGCAGACAAGATTTCCGTATGAGAGACAGCTGTTGCTAGGCAACAGTCAACAGTACATCAGTCTCATACACTGACAGGAACAGAAATGATTGGGGGGCTATGCCCTCCACACCCCACCACAGTGGATTGTTTAGTTTCAGGGGGCAAAGCCCCCCCAAGCCCCCCACCCCACTCCTCCCAACAGTACTGTATTACTACTACTATAACTACTGTAACCCATTGCCCCTGCAAATTACTTCAGCTGGAATGATATTTCTTTTTCCATCAACAACAGCCATTTGTATAGTCATAGAAACATAGAAGTTGACGGCAGATAAGGACCGCAAGGCCCATCCAGTCTGCCCATTTCTTTTTCTACCTTATAAATGTGCAATCAGCCTTTGCTCTGTCAGTGGCCTATCTATTCATACTCATTTGTATTGCTCCCGTATGCCTATCCCATGCCTGTTTGAAGCCCTGCACTGTATTCATAGCCACCGCTTCTTGAGGTAAGCCATTCATGCATCCACCACCTTTCTGTGAAAAGAATTTCTCACATTCCCCTTAATCGGCCCCCCTCTAATCTCATGCTGTGTCCTCTTGTCCTGCTATTTTTCTTATATTTAAACATGTTAGACTCTTTCACCTTGTTAATGCCCTTAAGGTGTTTGAATGCCTCGATCATATCACTCTCTCCTCCTTTGCTCAAGGGGTTTTATATTGAGCTCTGTTAATCTGTCCTCATATGTCTTCTGAGTGCAGTCCCTGCACCATTTTGGTTGCCCTTCTCTGGACTGCCTCAATTTCTAGTTAATGTCCTTGTGAAGGTGTGGCCTCAATACCGCACACAGTACTCCAGATGGGGCCTAACCAGTGTCTTGTAAAGAGGGATTATTACCTCCCTCTTACAACTTGTGATACCCCTACTAATACACACTAACACCCCCCTAGCCTTACCTACTGCTTTAGAGGTCTGCTTGGATGATTTTAGGTCATCAGTGATGATGATGCCCAAGTCTCCACTCGCTCCTGCACTGGGGGGTTGGAATAAGACTTTCAGGCAGGCAGTACAACTACTCTCAGTCCCACAGTGATGGATGATTACTGAGGCAGACCCCCCCCCCTCCCTTCCATGTCTAGGGGTTTGATGGAATTTAGTCTCTTGGAAAGGGGAAGGGCTCCATCTTGACTGAGCAGCATAACAAATTAAGCAGGGCACACACACAGTACCTTATTTATTTTGTAGCCGGATTCCTTCGTAACAGAGTGAACTCCATTGGGGTGCAGACAGATGACCCTTCCTTCTTCATGGCTGGTGGCTCTATGATCAGCTGGAATATTCTGTGGACACAGTAGTTAGGCACAGCACACTAACACACACATTGCATGGACTCCAAATAATTTCAGCCCAGGCAGAATAAAGTCAAACAAGAAGATTTATTTCTGTATTGAAAGCTCAGGCTAAACAAAACTCTGTGGAGGTTGCACAGTTCATTTAGTTGCAGTCCACGCATTGTGAACCTGGACCTTTCAATTCCCATTCCTTGCTAGATGAGACGAAGGGGCTCAGAACATATTTGCAGAACACCAGCAGTGTTCCCCAGTGCTTTTACTTCTCTCAGAAATCCCTGCTAGCAGGAGCAGGGTGCCTTCATCACTTGAACTATACTGTCCTCTGAAAGGGGAGGGGGATTCTTAATCCCAGGGCACAGTCCTCCCACCAGGAAGCCAAACACCTATCGATCCTCAGGCAGGGTTCACACAGGCCAGCCGCCCCCTTGGTCTATGCTCTCTGGATACTCCACACAGCTTCCCCATCCTCCTCAAGGTAAACACAAATTAGGCAAGGGGGCCAAACTGCCACTACAGCCTGTCTGAAGAGTCACTGCCACCACTACCTCAGTACCTGCTTGTGGCAGCCACCTCATAGTTCTCCCTTCACAGTGGAACCTAGCAGGCTCCAGACCAGTCTTTCACTGTTCCTCTGTCAGCTGCAGGTGTCCTCCCTCTGTCCGTGATGGCATGTGAAATGACTGCTGGGGGCCAGGGGCAATCTCCCCACCAAAGCCCCAGGTCTAACCACCCCACTGGATGCCCTCCCCTCGGGCCTTTGAGCAGCACCTCTCTCCTCCTCAACCTCTCAACTCTCACTCCCCCTTAATGGCACTCCCATGCACCAGTTGGTGCTTGAAAACCCTCATGCGCTACACAAGCCCTGCCCCATGGCACATCTGGTAGCACGAGCTCCCGATGCCAACAGGGAATCATTTAGTAACCCCCCAAATTCTGCACGGAGGTTACACTACTTCTAATAGTTGTAGTGGTTACGAGATCAAAGACATCATCAGACTAGACTTCAGTATGACCAAAATCTCATCTGATGACATCATAATCTCTTTCGCCATATTGGACATGAGCTAAAAACTGCAGACAAGCCTTTAATTTTAACATACATATTAACTACAGAGTCCCACTTTATAAGCCCATTTAATGTTTGCCTGCCTGGTGAGCTATGGAGGAGTTACTGGCACTAGACTACTAGGGAATATTTATCATTGCATTGTAGGTACTAGTGATTGGGGATGGGGGGCCACTAGACTATCAGGGAATGTTTGTCATTGTAGAGATGGTGATCAGGGTGGGGGACCACTAGATACCAGATATGAATTTAATATATGGCCACCCTCATCAGCCAATCCGGTTACTCTCACTGCCTCCCAAAAATGTGGAATTCCTTCCCTCCTCAAATTCATCACTCATGCTCCTACTACTCCATCAGCTCTGCCCTTAAAAAATTCCTTGCACCTAGCTGTTCATGCTACAACCTCCCTAACTCCACCATCTAAGACCCTGACAAAACCCTAAACTTCTCAGTACTCATGCAATGCCGCTGCTGCAGCTCCCTCCTCCACCCACCTAAAAACCAGCATTTCTTCCCTTCCTCCAATTTCTTCCCTTCAGACCTTCCATTGTTCTCTTACTGTGATTCCTCTATCATCCAAAGTTGTACCAAAGGCCAGTCCTTACCCTATCCTTACATCATTAACCCAACTCTTCCCTCCACTTCTCCACATCCTGAAGGGCTGGCATCCTGGCCTCACTTCTCTCTCACTTCCACCCTCTTCTGTTCTTCTGAAGCCTATTCCCCCTCACTGCCTACAACCTGCTTCCCTCCTATTGTACCCTACCTCTCGCTGCCACAACCTGCTCCCTTCCTGTCATGCTTGACCCCTGCCTTGTGCAAGCAGGGTCCTCTGCATACTGGCGGGGTCAGGCCCCAGCAGACCTTTCTCCTCCTACCTCTTCCTTCGCCTCCTCATTCCATCCCCTTCCACCACCACCCGCTTCTCTGCCTACTGACATACCTACCTACCTCCCTCTCACCTTCCCTTCTGCCCTTATGTAGCCCTAGCTATGGCTGACCCCTAATCTCTACTGTACTTGTAGTTAACTTGCACTTCTGTTATGCCTTAGCCAACCTGTTCTGCCTGTGTTTACTCCTCACTAACTTCCCCAGATCAAACTACAGCAATTCTATTCCACCATTTTCTAGCTACACCGTTATTTGTCATTTAGTGTATGCCTAAATGTTATTTTGTGTTGTTGTATCTATATAGTCCAAAAACGTTGGCATAGTATCTATCTAGCTCAAAACTGTTAGCATCCTAATATTTCATCACTCTTGCACAGTCTGCCCAAATTATTAAAATGTAATCTACTATAAATTTATATTGTGTACCAAATCTCTGTAAACTATCATCATGTTCCCCTACCCCCTAGGTCGCACCAGGAGACAAGCAACTTGTTGCTCAGTGTGTCTTCCTGGTGAAACATTTCAATAAATAAATATGGAACCGGAGCATCTAAACAGTAATCTTGGTCTGGGGACCACTAAATGCCAATGATTTATCTATTATAGGGATTTGGGGCATCTAAACAGCAGTTGAGAGGGACCACAGGATGCCAAGGTTGACATTGTACTACTGATCAGGGGCATCTGAATGGTGATCATGGGGGGGCCCCCACTCTGCACAACGCCTCCATGCAATCACATGTGGTGCCATTGTGCAGAAATGCTAATGATCCACAGTCGCATGTAAATGTCCCCTTAGCACCTTGCATGCCTTGTGGGCTTGTCAGCATGTTGGCAGATGAAAATGTTTCACAGTGGCAAAGACCCTATCCCATTTGGGATGTGCTGTTGACCCTTGCCCTGGTGTGCCACTATGCTGCAGAGGGATGTGACAGCGTAGCCCATGGTTACTGTGAGCTGCTGTCCCACAGCTGGCCATGTGTTATCTAATGTGCAGAACTGAGAGGTACTGTATGTGGTGCTAATGGCCAGTTCTGAAAATAGGGGGCCAGAGTGCAGAATGATCAGGGATTGTTCCCATTGTATAGTCTCCTGCTTAGGGACATACCTATTACTATTTCCAGTGTTTAGAGGTAGATCTCAGCTGTACTTCCGTGTATTTGCTCAAATCCTACTACAGACTTCTGGTTTTGCTACAGAAGCAGTCTGATCTTGGAGTAATAATTCCCCAATTTCCCAGTCTAGACAAAGGTTACCAGACTAGACAGTTGTTTCTTTACCACAGAGCATGCTCCCCTATGGAGACAGGGGACCTTGAACATCAGCTCACTACTGTTATCATCAGAGGTGTGATTGCATCAAAGGCCTGTGAACTTAGCTGTGAATAAACTTAATTCTGTATTGCAATTTCAAGTCTGTTTGCCTCTTTATGCCTGTCTAATGTGATGAACAGAGAAGTCAGTGTGCATGAGATGCACCAAAGATTAAAACATAAACCAGGGAACTGTTGGTATACCAAGTTCTGAGCCAGTCACCCTCGGCATGAGAAGTGTCCAGCTGTAAGAGAACATTTGTCAGTGCAGAAGATACACAGATCACCCCACACCATGGGGAAAGGGAGGGCCAAGTGGCACAGTACTAAGCAGTACATTTTCTAAGGGACAGCACCTCTAGGCTTGCCCTAGAAGGGAGTCACCTCAGCTGGAGGCACTGGGCCACTGGAAACAATTTTAAAACTACGAGCCCTGGGGCCATCTGCCAAAAGGATGGACCCTCTGTAACAACCTCGCAGTGACTGTTCCACCAAGTATAATAGAAAAAAGTGTTAGTTTTGGGATATCTAAAAAAGTAGGTTAGTGTGGACCTGGATTCTAGTCCTGCGGTAGGAGCTGCTACATAGGTAGCGGGTGGCCCCTGCAGTAAAATAAAAGGCAGTATCAGTAACCAAATAAAAATAAATAGTAAGCATTTTTAAGTAGTAGATAGCTGTGTTGTTGTGTTTTAACCTGTAAAATGTTATTGTGATTCCATTTTACATACATCTGCATCTCAATGACCATACAGATAAGCAGAATATGTACTTAAAGATATAAAACACTCAGGAAGATCACAGCCAAACTTTCCCAAATGCTGCATGTAATTTACCATGGGGAACAAGGTAATAAACCCAGTTGCATCAAATCACAAGGATTGAAATATTAACCAAAGATTGGAAAACAGCATTAATGGCATCTTAAAACAACAGTTCAGTAATTAGCTGGAGCTAAGCACACTCAATAGACAAGTTTGCTACAGACACTTCCAGAAGAGTGTAGGAAGTATGACTCAGAGGTATCTGGGGATGAGATCTACCATGTTACCCGGGGGGGTTCTGAGTGCCGGGGGCAGGGTCAAGCATAAGTGTGATTTTAAGTACACACCCCATTTGGTCTGGAACTTTGCAGATTGTCCCAACACCGAGTATGAGAGCCTCTCAAATATAGCCACCTGTGCTAGGGCAGCTTGCCATGCAGTTGGGGGGAGGGTGGTTTCTTCCAGTGCATTAAGATAGCTCTTTTGGCTTCAAGCAGAGCCAACAGAATCCACTTTTGGAGAGGGGATGGTAACTCACTCAAGGAGGTAGGGTCACCCAGAAGCAGCAGTGCGTTAGGGCTCCCAATATGTTGACCAACAACCTTAGAACAGTCTTCAAATACTGCACTCCAAAAGGGGATAAGTTTGGGGCATAGCCAGAGAATGTGCACAAGACTGGCAGAAGGTTGTTGGCACCTCCAGCAAGTGGCATGAGGGAGTAGACTCATAGACTGCTGGACCGCAGGAGTCCTGTACTACCTGAGTAACATTTTCATCTGGATATTCTGACTCTTGGCATCTTGGTAGGCTGTATGTGCCAATCTGAGATAACAGCTCCAAGTGGTGGGAGAGAGAGAGAGTGAGAGAGAGATCCTGAGATCAGACTCCCACTTCTTTTACAGGACTCAGTAGGATCGGGCTGGGCATCCCGCATGGTACTATAGAACCTGCCTACAAGACCTTGTTGGGAGGTTGTTTTATGAAGGGAACATACTGTAGCCAGAGCCACCTGTGGTCTACCAAAGTGTGGGCTTGATAGGCCTTGATGGCACTGCGGATTTGTAGGAACTTCCAGAAATTCTTATTTGGAAGTAGGTAGCATGCCTTCAATTCAAAGGACATCAGTGTGGTGGTCCCAGGTATAAGGAGGTCTTGAAGAACTTTAACACCTCTCATATCCCAGTCAGGCAAATACACCGGTTGATTGCCAGTGCAAATCTGTTTATTGTGCCATAGAGGGGTGTACTCCAAAGGGGGGTACCTGACCTTAAGCTGTGTATGCCAGAGGGGCATACATTTAGACCATGCCCTCACCATCTCCAGCATGACTGGAGTGATGCTCTTGACTGGTGCAGGTGGAGAAGAAAGAAGAGACCAGAGTGGTATATCTTTAAGCAAACTCTGCTCTAATGTAACCCAGATGAGGGGGAGGGGGAGAGGGGACAAAGCATTTGGTTGAGTGAGCCGCCAGGTAAGCCACCTGGTAACACTGAAACCAAGGGAGACCCATACCTCTAAAGGACCAATGTGCCCGCAATTTAGCCCTCCCCTATCTAGGCAACTTACCTTCCCAAACCAGGGAAGAGACGAGTTTATCTAGAGAGTGGAAAAAAACAAGGAGAAAGCCAGATGGGAAGATTATTGAAGAAGAAGAAGAAGAAGAAGAAGAGGAAGAAGAAGAAGAATCAGCATTTATATAGCGCTTTTCATACACAGTATCCCAAAGCGCTTTACAAGCAATGCTAGACTGGTAGTGAAGTAACTGAATGTGTGGTGGCAGCCATATCGCACATCATCACCCACACACAGCCTGGATAATTGCATGAACTGGTTTATGGGAAGGGGAATGTTGGCCAAGACACCGGGAATGTTCCCTGCTCTTTACGAAGAGTATCCTGGGTTCTTTTGCTTCCACCTGGACACCCACCAGGACAACACCAGGATGGGCAGAAGGGACCTCGGTTTAACGTCTCATCCGAAGGACGTCACACCCCAGCAGTACAGCACCCCCCAATACTGCACTCGGATGCCAGCAATTTTTAGGTGCAAGTCCGTCCCGGTGTGGGACGAGAACCCACGACCTTCTGGTCCAGAGGTGGATGTGCTACCAACTGAGCCATGCTGACACCAAGAGGTATGAGAGTCTGGGAAGAGTGAACATCCGGACAGCCTCCACTTTACTGCGCAGTGAAAGGTGGAGCTTGCGCCATATATCAAACTCTACCGTGAGGGAGACGAGAAGGGGAGAAAAATTGGCACTCTCTAAATCCTGCCATCTGGTGGGGATTGTCTCTCCCAGGTAGGAAAAACTCTGGGGGGCCCAACAGATCTCTGTACCAGCCAGGCAGTCTTTGGCACAAGCCTTGTTCAAGGGGGCCAGGATAGTTTTTTTTTGGTTGACCATAAGGCCAGAGAAGGCTATGAAATCTTGCAGCAAGGTCAGAGCCTTTGGTAGGGAGAGTTGGGGATGGGTGAGGGTCAGTAGGAGGTCATCCACATAGACATTCACCAAATAGGACTGGCCGCTGATTTCAATGCCAGTGATATCTCTGAATTGTATGACTTTCCGGATTAACGGATCTAGGGTGATCAAGAAAAGTAGCAGGGAAAGAGGGCAGCCTTGGCGAGTGCCCCTGTGTAGTTGGAAAGGGGGGATATGTCCTTGTTTTTTAGTGTCCTTGCCAGGGGAGAATTATACAGGGTGGATGCCCACCCCCAAAAGTATGGTCCAAAATCGTAAAGTTTCAGCACTTCATGCAAGTACCCCCATTCCACGGAATCAAAAGCTTCAGAAAAGTCGATAGCAAGGGCTGCCATTGGTTTGGTTGATGTGTGGCCAACCACTTGAGATTGAGGACAAGCCTTAGGTTGTCCACTCCTGACTTCCCTTCGTAAACCCCACTTGGGAGGGGTGCACGATAGATGGGAGGACCGAGAACAATCGATTAGCTAGGATCTTGGCTGCTATTTTTGTGTCAACTGACAATAGTGAAATGGGCCTGAAATTGGTGCAATCCAGGGGATCATTAGATTTTTTGGGGGAGTAGAGTGATCAGGGCGTCTCTCATGAGTGGGAAGAGAATTATGCATATGAGACTCTTGTAGTGCCTTTAAAAGGGGGGAAGAGATGTCATCCATTAGAAGCTGGTATTGTTCTACAGTGATCCCATCGAGCCCCAGGGCTTTCCCCTTGGCCATCTGCAGGAGAGCTGAGCACAGCTCTTTAGTTGTAAAAGGCTTTTCCAACCCCTTCAAGGAATCATGAGAGAGCTGGGGTAGCCCTGCAGAGGCACATAACTCTTGAAGAGCCTTGGTAAAACCTGTGGGGTCAACTGATGCCTAAGATTGGCAAAGCAATTGATAAAATAGGCTCATGGTCTTATTAATACCTTTGGAATCTGACACAGCTGAACCTGAGGCATCCCTCAGTGCATGGACCCTTGAGGCCACCTGTTGTTTTTGAAGTTGATAAGCTAATAACTTGCCACCTTTATCACCCCTCTCCCAGTATGTGTGTTTTGTTCTGAGAATGTGCCACTCAGCTCATCTCTGGAGTAGGTAATTTATCCGGTACTTAAGACCAGTGATGGAGGCAACCACAGAGTTGTTTTTATAAGCCTGAGGTGATGCTTTGAATTGGGCCTCCAGATTAGAAAGTTCAGCCTGAAGGCTGTCTAATTCTTCCCTCCAAGCCTTATTTTCAGTGGCTGAGTAAGAGATGATCCTGCCTCTTAACACTGCCTTAAAGGCCTCCCACACTGTGCTCATGCTGACCTCCTCATCCAAATTGTTTAGAAAGTAATCCTTGGCTTCTTCCTTGATGACCACCTGGAGGTCTTTGTCCTGTATCAGGAGAGGTTTGCACTTCCACCTAGTGCTTTTAGGGCTCTGCACAGCAGGGAGATAGTTTAGAAGAATAGGGGCATGGTCAGATAGCACCACATTGTGTATCTTGGTGTTGCTGATTCCTCAGGCAGCTGGGTAGTTAGCCAACCAGAGATCAATGTGGCTATGGGAGGCATGCACTGGGGAGAAGAAGGTATAATCTCTGCCATCAGGGCTGTCTCGTTGCAACGGGTCAATAAGGCCCTACTCCTCAATTAACTCTTGCAGAGATGCCCTAGCTTTGGGGTGTGTTTGTGGGGTGGGTTTGGACTTAGCCAAGAATATGTCCAGTACGAAGTTGAAGTCCCCACCCATGATGACTGGTGAGTCAGGATAATCTTTAGTAAGAGAAGTGAGGGCCTGGCCAGCTCCCATTAAGGCATCTACAGAGTCAGTGTTTGGACCATGGACATTCACAACTACAATGCAACCCCCCATGTGGGAAAAACGAACTGCCATCCATCCACCCTGTGTGTCCACTTTGACCTCCTCCACCATCCAAGAGCATGCCTTGTGTACCAGAATAGCCACCCTTTTGGTCTTAGTAGGGGCAGTGCTAGCCAGAACCTTGCCCTCCCACATCTTTTGGAACCACAGAACGGTTTTAGCTATGAAGTGGGTCTCCTGGATAAGTGCTATATCAGCCTGAAGAGAAGGCAAGTGATGAGTACTTTTGTCTGCTTTACTGGATGGTTTAGGCCCTTGACATTCCAGGAGACCCATCCCATGGTATTAAGTCTGGTGGCAGACATCCGAGATGTTTTATAAGAAAGCAAGGACACCTACCTCCAACAGGCCCCCTGAAGGGTGAGAGGAGAGTTACTATGATCTAGTATGTGCCAGATATGCAGAGACCCTCACCTTCCCTGAAAAAAAGTACATAGAAGGTCTGCAGCAAAGGTCAGCGATGCAGTACAGTACAGAGAAACTATGTAATGAGTAAGCTGTTTAAGCAAGAGAAACACAACAGTAATATGAGAAACAGTGGCAATAACAACACTCAATAAACTTTGAAACAAAACAGTATTATGTAAAAAAAATAACCTGTAACTTGTGTAACCACTAAGGGTGAGGAGATACACATGTTTAGGGATGCCCAAGGAAAAAAGAGGCGGACCCAAGCAGCGTTGGCTCACAGCACCCAAGGAGGATAGTGAAAGAGTCAAAAATCCAATGGTGATCTGTCCCTACCCAGGTCTGCACACCCTATGGGGTGATCCAGAGAGAATTAAGTAGGGGGGAGGCGCACAACATTCACTAACCCCAGAAGAGGTGTGCTGAGACAGAGTATTACTCACTAAACATTAATTTGAAATGCAGACGAATGCCTGACATGTTTCAAACCTCCTGGTTCTTTCTGAAAGGCATAACACATACTGAGACACTCACCACTATAGATACTAGTAACATTTCACATCAATTATGACATCACATAGTGATATGACCCCATTGGTCAAAACTAACACTTTTAACGTGATTAAAAACCCCACTATTGTGATGTAAAATAAATTAACACTAAATTCACCATCATTCTTTAGGCCATAACCCTTTTAGTATATATGTAAATAAAACCATTTACTTAAAATTCAAGCATAGCTATAGCAGAATATATGATACGAAAATAAAGAGCAAGAGAAAGGGAAAAGAAGGAAATGGAGGAAGGAGAAGGGAAGAGGGGGAGAAAGGAGAGAAATGGAGACAACAGAGAGAAACATGCATTTGTCAATGCCAAATTTTGCTTGCTTATATGTGCTGTTTAGGTATTTGGAAGTGAAAGTACCATGCCTAAGAACTGTATACTTTCAGACATCCTGTGTCTTGGTCAGCATTCACAGAAGAGGGGAGGAAAGGGCCACAGCAGTACAGCAGTTGCAAAGGCGTTAAAAGGTGGGCAACAGCCCATTCACAGGCAGAAGAATCCTGCAGGAGGTGACTAAATTGAAGGTGGACAAAGCGATGGGACCAGATGGCATACACCCAAGGGTATTAAAAGAACTGTGAAGGAAGACTGCAGTACCTCTGGCAGCCATGTTCATTGAGTCATTCAACACAGGTGTGGTATCAGAGAATTGGAGGAGGGCATATGTGGTCCCTCTATACAAATCCAGCAGTAGGGAGGAGGCGGGGAACTATAGGCTGGTCAGCCTCACCTCAGTAGTGGGGACGATCATGGAGACATTGCTTAAAGAAAGGATAGTGGAGCATCTAGAAGCCATTGGAGCCCAGGACCATAGACAACATGGATGCACAGTGGGGAGGTCATGTCAGACAAATCTGGTTGATCTCTTTGAGTGGGTGACAAAGGAAGTAAATCAGGGTGAGGCAGTGGACAACGTTAACCTTGATTTAAGCAAAGCCTTTGACACCATCCCACATAGGAGGCTGATAAACTAGCTGAGTAGACTGGGCATGGGGGAAAGAGTGGTAAAGTGGGTTAGAAACTGGCTAACAGACAGGAGGCAGAGAGTGGTGGTAAATGGGGTGCAGTCTGGGGCGAGGGGGTGACCAGTGGGGTGCCGCAGGGATTGGTCCTGGGGCCAGTCCTGTTCAATGTCTTCATTAATGACAATGCAGAAGAGCTGCAGGGAAAGGTCTGCCTGTTTGCAGATGACACCAAGATCTGTAACACAGTGGATACCCCAGAGGGGGTGGAGAAAATGAGGAGGGACTTGGGGAAGCTGAAAAAATGGTTTCAGGACTGGCAACTGAAGTTTAATTTAAAAAAGTGCAAAATTATGCACCTGGGACACAGAAACATAGAAACATAGACTTTTATGGCAGATAAGGACTGCTTGGCCCATCCAGTCTGCTCATTTCCCTACCTAATGGATAAGCTGCAGATCCTAGTTAACCAACAGCCTATTTCTTCCAACCCCCACAAGAATTGCCTTATGTCTGTCCCATGCATTCTGAATTCTCCCACAGTTTTAGACCCCACAACCTCCTCAGGAAGGCTGTTCCATGCATCCACTACCCTCTGTGAAATAATACTTCTCACATTGCCCCTGAACTGCCCTCCTTCTATCTTTAAATTGTGTCCCTTGTTCTTGCAAGTCTCTTTTCCGAAGATGCTACCCTCTTGGACTTTGTTGATTCCACTGAGGTACTCAAAAGTTTCTATCATGTCCCCCCTCTCCCTTCTTTCCTCAAGGGTATACATATTAAGCTCCTTTAGTCTCTCCTCATACGGCTTCTCTTGCAGACCCTGCACCCTGGGGAAAGGTACAGGATGGGGGGGGGGTTGTTGCTGACAGTCACAAAGAAGGAAAGGACACGGGGGTTCTTATTTCAGATGACCTGAAAATGTCAAAGTGGTAAGGCAGCTGGGAGGGCCAGTGACATGCTGGGGTGCATAGGCAGGGGTATCACCAGCATAAGGAGGGAGGTAGTGGTGCTATTATATAAAACCATGGTCAGGCTTCACATGGAGTACTGTTCTTGAGGTCACACCTTCATAAAGATATTAAGAGATGGGCAAATGAGATGGTACAGAGCTTGCAACACAAGACTTATGAGAAGAAATTAAGGGATCTCAATATGTGCTCATTGGGAGAGAGGACAGAAAGAGGGGATATGATAGAAACATTCAAGTACCTCACGGGTATAAGTATAACTACTGAGAAGCAGGAGACAGCTGCTATAGACACATGTGCCAGCGTCTGTGTGATATTCTTTTGTTCTTATACATCTGTAATCTCCAGTATTTCAGTAACCACATGACCACACTGCCTTCTTTAGGCAATGCTATGCTGGTTGATGCCTGGTGTCAGACGGCAGACAAAGGGTGCACCAGATTGTGTTGCCATTTGGAAAACTTCATAGAGTGTTCTTTTACTGGTAAGCATTTTGGAAAGCTGGTGATGGTCTCACAATTTTTATTATGATTTTATCTCCTTATGTCTGTCCCCTTTGGTCCCTCCTTGCCCACACCTCAACAGTCATCAGGGGCCACAGCTGCAGCCTTCTTCTTGCCAAGATAGTGGGTGAGCAGCTGCTTTCATAGTCTGTGAAGTCTGATGTCTTTCAGTGCCACTTATTGGTCATCTTCCAATACAGGCGAGGTGCTGCCAGCCCAAAACTAACTCAGGGCAAGCAGGTATCAAAGTGGGGAAGAAATGGAGTGAGCAAGAATCAAGTACTCATACAGATACGGCGTTGATTTTAAGATCAGCATACTGGTGTGGACACAGTAAATAGAACACCAGCTCTTTAAGCAGCCTTAACAAGGGTAAAAGCTTCTCGAAGCACTGGGGTTCTGTTTATTGTACTGTAAGTGGGCTGCATCTAATTTGGTAATTTACTGTACCTTACATCTGGATGTATGGCAGGCCCAACTTTAAATATACACTGGACCTGAATGAACACATGATGCCATAGAAACGTAGAATTTGTCAGCAGAAAAGGACCGCTCAGCCCACTCAGTCTGCACAAGTGTTCTCTACCTGCCTGTATATGTTACTGCATGTCTTATTCTGTCTGCGTCCATCAGGACCTCCTTGTGAATGAGCTTGCTTAATGGATTTTTCCTGCAATGAACTGGAACCTACTCCAATTCCATAACCCTAGTGATCTCCATTGACCCCCTCCTTCCCCTTTTTCTAATATACCCCTATGTTTATCCCATGCATGCTTCATGCCCCCTACCATTTTAGCTTTCACCACTTCTCCTGGCAGTCTGTTCAAGGCATCTACCACCCTTTCAGTAGAGAAATATTTCTTCACATCTATCTTGAATGCCCTACCCACCCCCAGCTTCATTGTATGTCTGTTGGTTTGGGTGCTCATCCTCATTTGAAGGAAACTCCCCAACTGTACCCTCTGTACCCCTGTGAGGTACTTTGTAGGTCTTGATCATGTCACCTCTCGCCCTCCTCTCTTTGTACATGTTGAGATTCTTCAGCCTTTCCTTGAAGGGATTCCTGTGAAAATTCTGAACCATTTTAGTTGCCCTCCTCTGGAAAACCTCAATCTCATGTCATTTCTGAAGTGTGGACTCTAAAACTGGACACAGTACTCCAGCTGGGGGTATACCAGTGAGTGATACAATGGCAGCACAACATCCCTCCTCCTCCTACTGGAGATGCCATTCCTTATGCACCCCAGAATCCAATTTGCCATGCCATAGCCTTGTCATACTGTACCGCCACCTTGAGGTTCTCTGATATAATAACCTCAAGGACCCTTTCATGTCTAGTGAGTATCAGTACCTCCCCATCCTACACTCAGCATCGGGGTTCCTATGCCCTAGGTACATGATTTTACACTTGCTAGCATTGAACCCCAAGTAAGTAAGAAAATGGAACTGATTTGAATGAAATGCAGGCTTTTAAGCAGCTTTTTGGGGAGTGTGTATGTATGTGTGTGTGTGTGTGGAGGGGGTCTGCTGCTGTAACTATTTGCTTATGATTTGGTATAATGTGCGAACAGGCTAACTCTGCTCCCCACTCCATGAGCTATATCGGAGATAAAGAGCCCAAGTAGCACCGGGCCAGGCACTGAGCCCTACAGCACCCTGCTTGTCACTGCTCTGGGTGCGGAGAGCTACCCACCACCACCCTCTGCACCATCCCCATAACCAGTTCTCTATTCATTTAGTCAGACCACCTTCCACCTGTACCCCTCTTTCTCCTCAATCTTCTCCTCCTTGGCCTGTGTCCCTCCTCCCGGTAGTCTGCACCCTCTCTCTCCTCCTTATTCTTACCAGGTGGTGGTTTCTTCTGTATTACACTCAAACAACTTTGCCCACCCCCTTCCAGGGTTACTACGCCTCCACCTTTACCTATATCTAGGGTGGTGAGCTCATTGGGCTCCCTTGTCCGGACCTTTCTACTAACCTCAGTCTTTTGGCCACCCCTCCACTAGTTTAAATCCACCTTAGTAGAGATATACCCCTCTAATCCTGCCTGTTTTTTTGTACACATTTTCTCCCCAGGCTACGGTCGGCTTGGTCATCCTGACTGACCCCCATAGCCCTGGCCCTGACATCAGGCCGACCTGCTCACCTCCATGGATTCCCCCCATGGTGGGTTGGTGAGGAGTTTCCCAGCTCAACCCACCAGAGCAGGATCTGGTTGAGGAGGCACCATTCAGGGCGGACAGCAGGGGTCAGAAGCTCATGCTGCCTGACCATAGCCCATTTTCCACTTTTCTCCCCTTTGCAGAGTGCAGGTGTGCAATGACGCTTAGGCACAGCATGCCAACATCCACCACACTCCACCCCCTTTACTACACCGCTCTAGTAGTGCCCCCGGTCATCAGCAGAGGCCGCTACAGGCGGTGGGTCCCTGGTTCACCGGGATAGGAGAGCAGCCCACGGATCCCAATCTTATCCTCCCCTGCCGACCCTGGCAGTCGGGCATGTCCGAACCTGGTCGCCAGGCGTGGTGAGGTGTGGCGTACAGTGCCTCAACCCTCAGCACCAGTGAGCCAGCAGTAATGCTGCCTTTAATACTCCCCTTCCCTTTCTGCTCCAGAGTACCCTGTCCGCTGCGTACAAGTCACTATTCCCCCCAGACCCTACCCCAGTTAGTCACTAACCCATAATATTTGGTGTGGCACCAATCCCTCAGCCACTCATTGAACTACTGAAGCCTACCCTTCCTCCCCATGCTTGCACATGGTACTGGTAGTACCTCCAAGAATGCCACCGAGCCCCCCACCCCCTCACACTGCCTGCTCAGCTACTCAAACCTCCCACTCACTACTTCCACAGTGTCCTCTGCCAAGTCATTTGTACCCACATGCAACAGTAAATGAGGCTTCTTCCTCCCCCTCACTGCACGCTTGAGCAGTGCCTGCCCTGCCTCTCCTGCAGTCAACCTGGGGACAGCTTCAACCCAAATATGGCTGTGCCTTTCCCCCTTTCTGCCTCATCTCATTCATTTCAGTACAGAATCCCCCAGGACAAGTACCCACCTGTCCCTTACCCCCTTTCCCTTCTAATGTCCCTTCCACCACCCAGTATTCATTCTTCCCTGCTCCTTACACCAACCAGCTGCACCCTCTGTGACTTCAGTATCTGTACCCCCTACTTCCGCCTCACCCCTTTTCTCTGCCTTATTCCACCCATCCCCCTTGAACCCTTTCCCAGCCTGACTACTTCCTACTGGGCTTCCCATGTTGACCTCCCTGCTGATTTCCAACCCCTCCTATCCCTGCTGTTGTCGATTTAGAGCCCCCATTCCCTTCTACCCCAATAGCGATGCCTCCCATCCTTCCCCTTCCCCCTTCCCGTAGCCTTCTCTCCTCCAGTCACCACCCCTCCATCCTTACTAGCCCCTTCTACCCTTTCATCCCCGCTATCTCTTCCCCTACCTGTTGCCATCCCTCTCATGCCCCGCTTGTCCTCCCCCTTCAGTATGTTCCTGCTCCCCCTCTCTCTCCCACAGCAGAGGTTCGAATCTATTCCTAGTTGATACCCCTTCTACATCTCTTCCCCCTATCAGTTCCCTCTCCTACTTGTTCCCCTCCGTGCCACCCCTGGTCCCTCCCTACCCGAAGCCATCTGCTCTCTCCCCTGGTACTCCTCATGGTCTCTTCCTTCCCCATCAGGAGGCCCCTCTCGCCTCGTGCACCCCCTCCCTTCTTTTGTCTTTTCTGTTAGTGCCTCTGATACTGGGGTCAGTTTCACTCCATAGTTGTTCTTCCTCCATCCCCCTTTGCCATCCCCTATCCCCCCTCAGGATGCCTACAATACTCATCTGCCCTGCCACTTAGACTCCTCCCTAACCTCCACAGTTCCTCCCTCAAACTAGCCAGTCATCTGCAGACCATACACCTGCCCCCTCCATCCTCCAAGCCCAGTCCATGATCATGGCAGACCCACACCATGTACACCCCACCACCCTTCCAAAGATGCCCAGCCTATTGACATGTGGCATCTGCCCCATTTTAGCATCCATCTTATGTTACAGGCTCTTACTCCCAGGTTCTGTTCCCTACTACAACTGTTAGGCCCATATTTACTCAAATTCCTGTTCCCCCCCACACTAGTCCCCCTACTGACCCCTTGCTGACCAGGTTAATTCAGTCTCAAATCTCATCCATTAGATACTGTATTACTGTAGCAGTCCTAAAGCCTCCTTGTCCGTTTTTCACCCCTCAGCTACCATACTTTTTGTTCTCAGCTCTCATATAGTTTCACTTAGGCCAGTTAGAAATCCTATTGCACTCCAAGTATTACTCAGCTCAGTTATAGAAATAAACAGAACAAATAAATATGTATTATTACAGCAGTCCTAACAGTATAGCTCAGTACTTAGCTCAGTATGAGAAATAAACAGAACAACTAAATCTGTATTATTATAGCAATCCTAAAAGTATCCAATCATTGCTTTGTCACCACTCCAGAGACCCTGCTGTAATATAGGACCACAGAGGACCCTGGGCAGGAGGGTGGACAGCTCTAAAGTCCCAGCAGAGTTCCACTGAGCTCACTCACTCCCCCTCTTTCACTTGCTTGTTCTATTTCTCCTGATGCTGCAGGCTGCCCTTTTGTACTGGGCTCCTGCTTGTGTTGGCACCTTTTTCTGCCCACAAAGAAATCGGCAGCAGTCCCAACAGAGCTCCGTTAAGCTTGCTCATTCCCCCTCTCTCACTCTCTCATTCTATTTCTCCCGGAGCTGCAGGCTGCCCTTTTGTACTGGGCTCCTGCCTGGGTACCTTTGCCCACAAAGAAATCTGCAGCAGTCCCAACACAGCTCCATCAAGTTCGCACACTCCCTTTCTCTCACTCACTCATCCTGTTTCTCCCAGCACTGCAGGCTGCCCTTTTGTACTGGGCCCTTGCCTGCATTAGCACCTTTTTCTGCCCACAAAGAAGTTCACAGCTCTCCCAACAGAGCTCCGTTGAGGTCATTCACTCTCCCTCTCTCACTCGCTCATTCTGTTTCTCCTGGTGCTGCAGCCTGCCCTTTTGTACTGGGCTCCTGCCTCCATTGGTGCCTTTTTCTGCCCACAAAGAAATCTGCAGCAGTCCCGACAGAGCTCCATTGAGCTTGCTCACTCCCCCTCTCTCACTCTCTCTTTCCGTTTCTTCCAGCGCTGCAGGATGCCCTTTTGTACTGAGCTCCAGCCTGCATTGGTGCCTTTTTCTGCCCACAAAGAAATCCGCAGCAGTCCTGATAGAGCTCCATTGAGCTTGCTCACTCCCCCTCTCTCACTTGCTCATTTTGTTACTCCCGCCGCTGCAGGCTGCCCTTTTGTACTGGGCCCCTGCCTGCATTGACCCCTTTTTCTGCCCACAAAGAAATCTGCAGCAGTCACGATAGAGCTCCATTGAGCTCACTCACTCCCCCTCCCTCACTCGCTCATTCTGTTTCTCCCAGTGCTGCAGGCTGCCCTTTTGTACTGGACCCCTGCCTGCATTGACGCCTTTTTCTGCCCACAAAGAAATCCGCAGCAGTTCTGACAGAGCTTAATTGAGCTCTCTCACTCCGCCTCTCTCATTTGCTTGATCTTAATCTGCCCCAAACACTGATATCCCAAAGCGACTGCGCTATTCTGTGCTGGAAGCATGAAAACACATTTTGGCCTGGATGTGAAAAATGACAGCTGTACTGTTCATAAGGAGGTGCAGAAAAATGCCAATGTTGAAAATCTGGAGTGAAAATATTGCAAATTCATAAAGTTATGTGCATGTGTAGCAACTGCACAATGCATGCTTATAAAACAGTAATTTTTGATGCTCACTAAATTTGGTAACATAGGCTTTTTGAGGTTTCCATCCATGAACACTGGCACTGCCGTTGTTATCGAGTCTAAAGGTGATTCCACACAGTGACTGTGAAATCACCTTTTGGGACTGAATAACACCATGACAGTGGCTGAATTCATGAGGAGGGGTCCCAATAACCCCAAGTTGAAAATTTGGTGCCACAATTACCAAAAATGCTGGAGATATGCACTAAAGTTGGAAAACCCCTATTTTTGCCATTATACAGCTTAGCGGCATTTCTTCAGTTTGCAGTCGGCTTTGAGGAGTGCGGACATGTTCCTCATCCACCGAAGACCATCACCCTTGGCTCCAGAGGTAAGTATGGGGTGAGGGGGGTATGGGGGAGGCAGGGTGCATGGGGGAGGTGCATGTTGGGGGCGGGGCCACGGACTTAACGAAGGACCGTTTTCTTGTATACAGGGTTAAAAAAAACATTGCAGGACTTTTTTTCTTTCAGAGACATTTGTGCCACCTGAGTGGTTTGGGGTGCTTTAGCCAGCTGGGGATTGGGCACCCCATCAGCAGATACTGAGGGGGTGAGAGAGCCGAGGGAGATTGGGCACCCCCCGGCAGACAAAACATTGGGGGGGAGACATTATGTCGATGGGGAGTGGGCGCCCCCATTGGCAACTTTAACAGGAAAGGAGGGACTGAAGCTGATGGGGATTGGGATCCCCCTTGGCATACAGCAGAAACTTGAGGTTGGGGACAATATGCCAATGGGGACTGGGTTCCCCATTGGCAAACTGGGTTGGGGCTTGAAAGGTACTACCCTACAATGAAGGGTCGCTCCCTCATTGCAGTGGAATGGCTGACGCTGCAATGATGAGGTGGCCCCTGATTGCCATGGCTAAAACATTTCAACGTGGTGGCATGCTGGCTGAACTAGTGTCAGCAGCAGCATGCCACTCCATTGAGGAAAGCAGGCCAAGCCTCAAAAGGCAGTGGGGGCATTGGCCACAACAGTGCCGCACCCCCACAACCTGCTTCTGCAACAAGCTGCCACAACAAGTTTCTTGCGCATGCATGCAATCAACATAAAAAGGGGAGGAAGGACAAAAAAGACAAAAAAAGAGAATAGGGGGACAAAACTATTGCATCTAGCAAATCCACAAATCATCCATTATAAATATATTATATTTTCAGATAGGTCAGATTCCAATTCATTAATGTTACCCTGTAGCCTACATCGATGCCACTTTGGAACACTAAAGTTCCACAAGGAACAATTGATATTACTTGTTGAGAGGACTATTGCATCTTGGATCAGCTTCTCTGTTAGGCATAAGGCCTATTGAGGGAATATCGTTACAGTTTGATCACTCCTGATTATTAACAGAGACCATCAGGGAATTCATTGTAGGTGCTGAACAAAAGACATATTAAGAAATCATCTAGGTAGCGTCTTTTCCATAGACCCCCTCCCCCCTCTTTCTTTCTTTGATTTCTTAATATGTTTTTTGTCCAGCACCTAAAATGAATTCCCTTATGGTATCTGTTAATAATCAGGAGTGATCAGACTGTAACAGTATCCCCTCAATAGCCTTATGCCTAACAGAGAAGTTGATCCTCTCAACAAATCTTCTCAACAAGTGATGTCACTTGTTCCTTGCAGAATTTAGTGCTCCAAAGTGGCATCGAGCCAAGGCAGCATAAGGATGAATTCGAATCTGTTCTAATATAATATATTATAATGTCGTGATTGTGATTGGGCTCTCTAACTGAATTGTCTATTCTTTTTTGACCCCCCTTTTTTCTCTCTGTCTCAATTTCTCTCCTTTCTCCCACTTCCCTTCTCCTTCCTCCCTTTCCTTCTTTTCCCTTTCTCTTGCTCTTTATTTTCTTATTATATATTCTGCTATAGTTATGCTTGAATTTCAAGTAAATGGTTTTATTTACATATATATTAAAAGGGTTATGGCCTAAAGAATGATGGTGAATTTAGTATTCATTTATTTTACTTCACAATAGTGGTGTTTTTAATCATGTTAATTAAAAGTGTTAGTTTTAACCAATGGGGTCATATCACTATGTGATGTCATAATTGATGTGAAATGTTACTAGTATTTATAGTGGTGAGTGTCTCAGTATGTGCTATGCCTTTGAGAAAGAACCAGGAGGTTCAAAACATGTCAGGTGTTTATCTGCATCTGCAACAAATGTTCAGTGAGTAGTATTCTGTCTCAGCATCCCTCTTCTGGGGTTAGTGAGTGCTCTGAACAACTTGTTTGGTTCTCAGTCTGTATTGTTCATGGCAGCACCATGTTCTGTGTGTGCACTTTGGTTTTGTAATGAATGAATTTTGTAGAGTGTCTTGCATAGGTTGCTGCTAAGGGTTTGTTCTTAAAATCATGGAAGTGTTTTTTCCTTACACACCAGCGGCACAGTGGACTGATTGTTTTATTAATTACCTCCCCTTGGTAGTGTAAAACCCAGAGGGTATACGCCAATAACACAAACAGATCTACAGACATGGACAGAGTAAAGATGTCAGCGGAAAACTCATCAAATTTAGTATTTGCGAGCATAAGCGCTAATGCAAGTGGGAACACAGCAGATGCCAATAGTTTGAACATTAATAATGTGAACCCGCTGGAGTACGTGGAATGACTTCTTTCTACAGTGGTTAGTTCTAATCCTTTTCAATCAGAAGATGGGGGTAATGATCTTTTGCAACCAGAAGCCAAATTACTATTGGATGCCTTTCATAACTTGGAAAAAAAGTCACCCACCAGCTCAGAAGGATTTTTTGGAACTATACAAATTTGGATGCCTATTTACAAGTGAACTGGATTCTGAGAGGTTTGAGATTGACCCTAAATCGAGCTACAGGTACTGACAATTAATCATTTATGAAAGAATGGGAATTGATACTTAGTGAAGCAAGTGCTAAGTTGATGAGACTTATAACAAAATACAGCAAGGAATGGGAAGCATCTTTAATAGAGGATTTAAAACAGCTTGAAATAGAAGTACTAAAATACAAAAATAATGCAGAATTTGAAAGACCGAATACAAGACTGCAGGAATCTTTGAAAAAACTAGATAATGAGCTGCAAAAAGTGAAAAGGACTAAGTACATAAGGGACAAAGGTGTTTATGAATGAAGGATGATTTAGAACTGGAAAAGAGGAAACCTGAGGGGTATTTTAAAATATAAAAGAAAAGTTGCATTTGAGTTCAACATAGATCAGAGTGACTCCAAGAATGAGGAACACAGAAAAGCTTTTTTTCCCAGGGTTGGACACAATCTAGATCCACTGATGCACGGACATCCATTACGACAGGGAATAACACTACAGCCCTATTAGGAACCAGCCCCCACCCCCCTGCAGGAGTCCAAAATTTCAACAGAACCAACGGGATTATCAAGAAAGAGAAGAATGAGTTGGGGAAGAAGGAAACAAACACCGATACCAAACCAACCACCATTTTTCAACTTACAACAACCAAGGGAGATTTCAGCGCAGACCATACAGGGGCCGACGACAGAGGAGGTAAGCAAACAAGCAGTAGTCCCCCAGCTTATTAATTTATCAAAACATGAACTTACTGATGCGTAGATAAGCCTTTTGAAAAAGAGCCTTAGTTTTGTACCATCTAAGAATGTAGACAGGGTACATACCCTGATTGATTTGAATTTGAACTGTCGCAAACTGAATTTACAGAGTTTCTTTGATAAGAAAGAGAAAAATACAAATGGCAGCAATAATGGTCAAGCTCCGGCATAAGATTTAAAAATTCCTCTGTTTTTTGTGCCTCTGTCTGTGTGGCAATCAGCGTTTTCAAAGAACTTGTGGAACGTGACCTTGAGTCACTTTGTGCTGACCTCCCTATAAATCATTTTAATAATGTAAGCAATGAAGAAAGAGAGGCCATAAGAACATTACAAATGGATAGGAATTTAATTATTAAACAGGCTGACAAAGGGGGAGCGGTAGTTTTGATGGACAAATCCAAGTATGTGCAAGAGGTACAGAGACAATTAAATGATGTAAAGTTTTACTCAAGGCTGACTAGGGACCCTATGATGAATATCAAACATGATACTGATGTTTTGTTAGAAGAAGCTTATAAGGAAGGGATTATAAATAAGAAAGTCAAAGAATTTCCCATGACAGACAATCCAGTTTGGGCCCCCGTCTATATATTACCAAAGGTGCATAAGACACTTGAAAATCCCCATGGACATCCTTTAGTAAGTGGTTTGGGATCACTTACTGAACCTTTATCAAAATATGTAGACTCTTTCCTTAGACCTGCAGTAGAGACCCTGCCATCTTATCTTACAGAGACAAAGGATGTTTCGAATTTAATTGGTAATCTAACAATTGAAGAGGACATAGATGGACATAGATGCCCTTTACACTAATGTTCCACATCTAGGAGCATTGGATGCTACATGTGTCTATCTAGACCAAACATCAACATTGGATATGCAAAATAGTGACTTTTTAATAACCTTACTAGAAAAAGTTCTTAAATGTCATATCTTTAGTTTTGCTAAAGACATTTTTTTGCAGACAAAAGGAACAGCAATTGGGGCTACCTTGCCCCCTCTATTGCAAATGTATACATGGGTAAATGGGAACAAGAATATGTATATGATGTCATGAAGAATTTTTTTACCTAAAATTGTATGCTGGAAGTGATATATTTATGATGTTCTGCTAAATTGGCATGGGAATGTCTCTGAATTGCAAGATTGTATAAACTGGCTACATGGTAGCAATCCCAACTTAAAATTTATGTTTAATAGCAGTAAGGAAAGAATTGCTTATCTAGACATAACAATTTGTTAAAATATAGAAAGTAAATTGGAAAGTGAAACTTACAGAAAACCAGTGGATGGTAATACCATCCTTAGAGCAGATAGTTGCCACCCACCACACGTAGCAAGTAACATCCCCAAAGGTCAGTTCTTGAGAAACCACAGGAATTGCTCAGAGATGGATGCATGTGACAAAAGAACTTCAGAAATGGCATTAAGGCTAAAGGAGAGGGGTTATAGTAGAAATAATATCTCTGAAGCTTACAACATAGCCAGAGATACAGCAAGAGAACAACTGCTAGTAGAAAAATTTCAAAGGGACATAAGGGGGAATAGGTTCAATTTTGTAACTGAATTTTCATCACAAGCAAGGTCCTTAGCACTAATACTACATAAACATTGGCATGTTCTGGCAACAGACCCCAGGCTTAAATAATACAGTGATACACCTCCCAGAATGTGTTACAAAAGGGCTCCTCCTATAAGAGATCTAGTGGTGCAGAGCCATTATAAAGATACACCAACCAGTGCTTGGCTTAAGGCACCACAGGGTTGTTTTAAATGCCAGAATTGTGTCCATTGTGATCATATAGTCCCTGCCAAAGAATTTAACAGTTGTAATGTCACTAGAAATTACCTGATTAGGCAATGTATAATGTGTAGTACCACAGGAGTGATATACCGAGCACAAAAGATTAATAATCAAGTTAGCCAGCCTGGGAGTGGGTCCCAGGGTGGTAGCCTGGGTAGAAAACTGGCTGCACAACAGGACACAGAAGGCAATAGTGAATGGAACACATTCTGAAGAAAGGGGGGTTACTAGTGGGTACCTCGAGAATCGATACTGGGTCCAGTCCTCTTTAACGTCTTTATAGGTGACATTGCAGAGGGTCTGGAAGGAAAGGTATGCCTCTTTGCGGATGACACAAAGATCTCTTAACAAGTTGATACACAAGGGGTAGAAAGGATGAGAAGGGACTTGGCAAGGTTGGAGGAATGGTCAGACATATGGCAACTTAAATTCAATGCAAAGTGCAAAAGTAATGCACCTGGGAAATAAAAATCTAGGAGAAGAGTACACAATAGCAGGGGAGGTACTAACAACAACAATAATGGAAAGGGATCGTTGTAGTCATATCAGATGACTGAATTGGGTATGCAATGTGAAAAGTCCAGTAGGGAAAGCCAGGGGGATACTGGGATACATAGGGAGGGGCATCACAAGTAGAAAAAGGGAAGTGGTTATCCCTCTATACAGACAGTTGGTGAGACCCCATCTGGAGTACTGCGTGCAGTTTTGGAGACCTCATCTACACAAGGACATACACAGGATGGAAGCAGTCCAGAGGAGGGCAACTAAAATGGTGCAGGGTCTACATCAGAAACCATATGAAGAGAGACTGAGAGAGCTTAATATGTATACCCTTGATGAAAGAAGAGACAGGGGGGACATGATAGAAACTTTTAAGTACCTCAAGGGAATCAACAAAGTCCAGGAGGGTAGCATCTTTCAGAAAAAGAGATGTGTAAGAACAAGGGGCTGATTTAAAGTTAGAGGGAGACGGCTCAGGGGTACTGTGAGGAAATTCTTTTCATGGAGAGAGTGGTGGGCTCATGGAACTGCCTTCCTGGAGAGGTTGTGGGGTCTAAAACAGTGGAGGAATTCAAACATGCATGGGACAGACATAAGGCAATTATAGTGGGGGGTTGCAGGAAATAGGCTGTTGGTTAATTAGAATCTGCAGCTTATCCAGTAGGTAGGGAAATGGGCAGACTGGGTGGGCCATGTGGTCCTTATCTGCCGTCAAAGTCTATGTTTCTATGTGACTGTTCCGCATTTTATGTGGGGAAGACAACTCACAACTTCAAAGTGCAAGTTGGGGAACACATCAGGGCAACTGAAAGACAAGATGATACATATGCCACTGTGATGCAAATTAAAAATCATTTGAATGAGGGAAATCATGTTTTTAAATTTCTTGAGATTGATAAGGTAAGTAGACACCCTAGAGGTGGGAACTATGAAAATCTTATGCTGATCCAGGAAAATTTCTGGATTCTGACATAGAGAGCCAGTGAAAAGCCAGAACTGAATACACATCCAGATATAAAACCTTATCTTAAGAGATGTAATTAATGTTGGCACTTTGAGCTGATTTTGTATTATGTTTACTATCTGTGATTGGATGAAAGAGGATCAGCTAGGTAATGTCTTTTCCATAGGCCCCCACAACTTCCTTTCTTTGATTTCTTAATATGTCTTTTGTACAGCACCTAAAATTAATTCCCTAACGGTGTTTGTTAATAATCAGGAGTGATCAAACTGTAACAGTATCCCCTCAATAGGCCTTATGGCTAACAGAGAAGTTGATCCAAGACGCAACAGTCCTCCCAACAAGTAATGTCAATTGTTCCTTGCAGAATTTTAGTGTTCCAAAGTGGCATCGATGTAGGCTACAGGGTAGCATTAATGAACTGGAATCTGACCTATCTGAAAATATAATATATTTATAATGGGTGGTTTGTGGATTTGCTAGATGCAATAGTTTTGTCCCCCTATTATCTTTTTTGACTTCTTTGTCCTCTCCCCCTTTTTTCTCTCTGTTGTCTCCATTTCTCTCCTTTCTCTCCCCTTCCCTTCTCCTTCCTCCCTTTCCTTCTTTTCCCTTTCTCTTTGTTTTCTTATCATATATTCTGCTATAGCTATGCCTGAATTTTAAGTACATTGTTTTATTTACATGTATATTAAAAGGATTATGGCCTAAAGAATGATGGCGAATTTAGTATTCATTTACTTCACAATAGTGGGGATTTTAATCATGTTAATTTGAAGTGTTAGTTTTAGCCAATAGGGTCATATCACTATGCTAATGTCATAATTGATGTGAAATGTTACTAGTATGTATAGTGGTGAGTGTCTCAGTTTGTGTTATGCCTTTAAAAAAGAACCAGGAGGTTTGAAACATGTCAGGCATTCGTCTGCATCTGCAGTAAATGTTTAGTGGGTAATAGTCTGTCTCAGCATCCCTCTTCTGGGGTCAGTAAGTGCTCCGAACAACTTGGTTGGTTCTCAGTCTGTATTGTTCATGGTAGCACCACGTTCCTTATGTGCACTCTGTTTTTGTAATGAATACTACAATTTGGGGACTATTTTAAAAGTCAAGTGACACTGAAGCAAGAGAAATTTACCTCAGTCCTTCTGCATTTTAAAAGACTTTGTAATCTGAAGGAATGAACAGTTCAAGGACTAAGAGGGGAAATTGTCCTAGGTTTTCATGTACCAGTATGTGATATATTTCATGCCGCTGTTGTTCCTGATTGTTAAAGTGTATTTGTTGTAGATAAATGTAAAATTATTTTAACTGTGTAGAGCTATTATGTTAAATAAGTAAGGGTGGGTTTCTGGTGTAAGGGGTTAGTGGGCTGACTAAGGTGGGATAAGGCCTAGTAGCCACTGCTTGTCCTTAAGGCTACAGTGCAAACAAGCTCAGAGATTAAAGCCAGAGAGGCACTCATCCTGGGTCTAGTTTGTTTATTGGAGGACTGGTGAGTGGTGTGTGCCTGTAGTCTCCAGGAAAAGTGTGGTGGGGTGGGGTGGGATGGGGTGCCCTGCTGGAAAACAGAAAGTAGAAGTGTTCATTCAAATTACAATTCATGTTTTTTTGTTCATAAGTTTATGCAAAGGTGTGTTTTTGTCATTTGTGGCTGTACAAGCTACTTTTTCACCTTTTCAGTAAAGTTTACCTTCTTTTACACAAATCCAAGTTGCAGTGTCCTTGCTTACAGAGGCAGTGTCTCACATTCCTGTAGGTCTCCAGGTCAGTCCAGTGCAGCATCCCCTACCCGTGGCAGCTCTCAGCTATACCAGTTGTGGAGGTAAGGTACGGTATTCAGATAGTACCCAACTGGAGAGGTGTTGTCAGGGGGTAAGGAAGAAAGAACTCTCAAGTGGATACTCACTGCTATGTGGAATGGTCCCATATGTGGCCCGAGGGTCATGCAGTAAAGCCTTCCCCCTCATACCTCTAAGCTCTTTTGTTATGCCTTGAATGTCAGAGCTTAGTCAACCTTTGTGGTCAAGGGATTTCACAATCCCTCAACTATCAGGCCCCCGATCTTCTGTTGGGATTCAGAGAGAAGATTGCTCCCCCATTAGAATCCATCGGTACCCAGGATCCAAAATAGAATGGATTCAGAGCAGGACAGTCATTTCAGACTAATCTGATAAATTGTTTTGACTGGGTAATGAAAGAAGTAAATTAGGGAGGGGCGGTGGACGTTGCCTACCTCAACTTCAGCAAGGCCTTCGACACCATCCCACATAAAAGGCTGGTTAACAAGATGGGTAGTCTGGGTATGGGACACAAGGTTGTAAACTGGGTCAGAAACTGGCTAATGGACAGGAGACATAGGGTGGTGGTAAATGGGATCCAATATGGGGGGGGACCACTGGACTACCTCAGGGATCAGTCCTTGGGCTAGTCTTATTTAATGTCTTCATTAGTGACATTATGGAAGGGCTGGAGGGAAATGTCTGCCTGTTTGCAGATGACACCAAGATCTACAACAGTGTGGATACACCAGATGGAGTGGAGTAAATGAGAAGGAACCTGGGGAAGCTTAAAAAATGGTCTGACGTGTGGCAACTGAGGCTCAATGTGAAGAAGTGCAAAATAATGCACCTGGGGAGAGCTACAGGATGGGGGGGGGGGTGCTGACTATCACCAACGAAGAAAGGAACCTGGGGGTTATCATTTCAGATGACCTGAAGGTGTCTAAGCAGAGTACAAACGTGGCAGGAAGGGCCAGTGGCATACTGGGGTGCATAGGCAGATGTATCACTAGCAGAAGGCAGGAAGTGGTGATGCCATTGTATAAAACACTTGTGAGGCCTCACCAGGAGTACTGTGTGCAGTTCTGGAGGCTGCACCATCACAAGGACATCGACAGGGTAGAGGTGGTCCAGAGAAGAGTGACAAAGATGGTACAGAGCTTGCACCAAAAAACATATGAGGTGAGACTAAAGGACCTCAATATGTACTCACTGGAGGAGAGGAGGGATCGGGAGACATGACAGAAACATTCAGGTACCTAAAGGACATAAATAAGGTATGAGGAGAGACATCTTTCAATGTAGGAGGAGTACAAGAACGAGGGGGTATGATATGAAACTGGAGGGGGGCAGGTTGAGGGGAAATGTGAGGAAGTTTTTCTTCACAGAGAGGGTGGTGGATGCATGGAATAGCCTACCATGGGAGGTGGCGGGAGCAAAGACAGGGGAGGGATTTAAACATGCCTGGGACAGGCATAGGGGAACCTTAGCGGTGGGAAGGAGTGTTGTAAAGCCATTGACCAGGTAGGGTCAGAGGCCTCAAACAAGTGTAGGGCTTATGAGCAGACTGGATGGGCCTGGCAGTCCTTATCTGACAACAAATTCTATGTTTCTATGTCTCTACTCCATAGCCAGCACCTGAAGATGGACAGGGACAAGTTGGAAGTGGTGAAATGAAGAACCACCAAGGAGATCCAGGGAAAGCAGGGATGAGAGTTTTGTGGACCTCAATATTTACTTGCTGGAGCACTGGAAAAAGGGGAGGGTATGATAGAAACGTGTAGGTTTCTGAAGGGTATAAATAAGGTGGATAGTAGCGACCTGTTCACCTGGAAAGAAACCACACTTACAAGAGGGAATGGAAGGGAACTAGGAGCTGGAATGTCTAAACAGAGACATTGGGAAGTTCTTCTTCACTGACAGGGTGGTGGACATGTGAAATAAACTGCTCAAGGAGTTCTTGGAGGCAGGGGCAATCAGTAGGTTCAAGGCTGGGTGGAACATATTTAGGGGATTGGTAAGGATGAAGGGAGTAGCAGCAGGGGAGGAGGGCTAGTCCTGTAAAGGCAACAGGCCTATGGGGCACGACTTATCATAACTAGTTTACAGCACAGACTGGATGGATTACAAGTCTTTCTTCTATGTATCTGTGTATCTAAAGCTATACTTATCTATCATTTCTTCTTAATGCCCAGAAAAAGTTTTCCACCACAAGAAGGTCATCATGACATTAATTAAAACTTGATTGCCATGTTGTGATGACGGGGGACCCCTACTGCATTAACCTCTGGCCACAGCTGGGACCATTCCACACAGCAGTGGGTGTCATCAAGGATTCTTTGTCCCTTCCCCCCTGTCAACACCTCTCCAGTCGGGTACTGACTTGTCCCTCTCACTTACCCCTGTTTGCCAGTGTTTCTCACACTATGTGCAGCAATCCAGAAGTCTTCTAGGAACTGCTGCCAAGAAATTAATGCTAGGACTGACCTTTGCTAGACATGTTCTTGATTTCTCACTTTAAGTAATGTTTAGTCTGATGTAGAGATTTCTTAAGAGTTGATTTAAGTTTGAGAGAGGTTATTAAGATAGTGTGATTTTGCTATCTGCCCTGAGCCATGTGCCCCTTCTCTTAGAGCTGTAAGTCTATGGACTGCACCCTTGACCTCTGTGTCCCATTGAGGCTGCTGCAGTGCCCCCCCATACTTGCTTCAGAAACTCCCTGCCTATTTTTTTTTTTATTGTGTTTTTTTTTTTTTTTGGCTGTGCTGACTTTTCCATTAGCAGATTATCTCATTTAGCCACTAGAGGGCCCAGTTATGAGCACACTTACCCAATCCAACACAATACAGTTCCTGTCTCATCTCACTTATTATGTGGTCAGTCTATCACTATTCATCAGTCTTTGGCCCCTCTCTCTTCTACTGATTGATACTGATTTTTCCCCATTTGCAGCTTATACTCTTTGCCCACTAGAGGGGTTCTCCCCCAACCGTGCCAAAGTTGCTCTACATCTCCTTACTCTCTACTACTCCTGGACACTCTTCCTTTACTGCTCAGCTGCTATGGGTACCTACACTCCATTATTAAGTCTGCTCTCCTTCACCCTCTTGGTACAGACCTCACACCGACTGGAGCACCTTTCCTCCACACTAGGCACCTCATCCCCAAACTACCCCACAGTAACTCAGCCCCACCCCACTCTCGACACACTCATGACCCCCCCAACACCCCCACCCTGCCCCCACTCCCTCTGCCCTCCAAGGCCCAACCTGGACCAAGCTCTCCCCTGCCATTCCCACCCTTTGCACTTTATCTATCCCATGCACCCTGATTGTAAAGTCCTCAGCTGAGTGTCGACCCAAGGATCTCCATCGCCACCGGTCACTAACCAGAATAATTACACTGCTATTATTATTATTTAGTAATGTACACCCAAACCCAGGACCTATGGCTTCCAGCCCTTCTAAACCCTGTACTGCAACTGGCCTCCACTTTGCATCCTTAAACATTTGCAGTCTCCTAAAGAAATCTGCTGCCTTCCAGTGCTGGGTCGTTCAACATCAACCTGATATAATTGCCCTGGTAGAGACTTGGCTCTCCAAATCCACCCCTGACTCCGCTATCACCCTCCCTGGATATACCATCTACAGGGAAGACTGAGTAGGCAAATGCTGTAATGATTGCACACTACTTGTACAGGACTCCCTGATAGGTCAGGCACTCCCAGCTCCTAAACTTGATTATGGAGCCCAAGCCCTCACCTTAAAAATCACACCTACCCCACCTGAGGCCCTCTCTTCCTCATGGTCTCCTACGTACCCCCGAGGAATCAAAACCAAGCGGTCCAGTCCCTCATTGACTACCTCATATCTCTCCCTCACAAAGTAGAGCAAGTCATCCTAGGTGATCTCAATGTTAACTGGCTTGCCTCCACTGCCTCCCATATAAGGGACTCCTTTGCTGGATTGGATATGTCCCAGTTAGTCAATAAGCCCACCAGATTCAACCATTCTACTGGCACCAGCACTCTCCTAGATGTTGTTATATCTAACCGCGCCCCTACAAAATCTGGGATGTCACTGTCCTCCCCAACTCTCTTAGTGATCACTCCCCAGTCCTCTGTCTCTGGTCATCCTCCACTCTGAAGCCAGTGTCCCAGGCCGCTCTATGCCACTGTTTACACCCCGGCAGCCTCAGAAAATTAAAACTATACTTGGCCCAGCTAGACTAGTCCCCTATCCAGCATACCCCTGACATTGACTCAGCTCTTGACCACTTCACAAATGCCTTCTGTAAGGTTTGTGACCTTTTTGCCCCCCTCACCTGGATCCGCTCCAAAAAATGCAATCCCCATAGATCACCCCACCTCTCTTCCCAGAGACTCAAAAACAGAGATAATCTCTGGCACATTGCTGTAGAATCTGGAAAGGCGTCTGATAGACAGGCCTACAATGCAGAAAACAATAAGTGCACTTGGGCCATTAGGCGGGCCAAGGCAGAGCACTACCAGACCACCCTTGCTTCCACTTGGGGTTCAGCCAGGACCTTCTGGGATAATATGAAAGAGCTAAATGGGAAGTCCTGCTCCCCCCCACCATCTCAGCTCTCCATCAATGGCACCCCCACCACAGATCCACACCCTATAGCTGATTGCCTTAACACTGCCTTCTCTGACCTAAGCTTGGTCCTCCCCAGCAGCTTCTTTGACCCAATCCCCACCTCTCTCCCTCTGGTCCTGCATCACCTACAATTCTACCTGCGTACCTTCTCCCCCCAAGAAGCTATGCCACACCTGCTAAAAGCCTTAAGCAGCAATAACCCCAGCAGTGACCCCCTCGACTCCAGGATCCTCCATATGGTCTTGGAAGAAGTCCTAGTCCCCCTGACTGACCTTCTAAACCAGTCTCTATGGCTGGGTCAGTTCCCAAGTGCTTGGAAAACTGCTGAAATCACACCCATACTTAAGAGTGGGGAACGGTCCATCCCCAACAATTACCGGCCGATCTCCATCCTGCCCCCACTCTCTAAAGTCCTTGAAAAAGTGGTGTTGATCCAGCTCTCTGAATACCTAACCAAGTATGACATTATGTGCCTAGAGCAGCACGGTTTCTGCCCAGAACACAGTACAACCACGCCTCTCCTGGAATTCTCCCAACACCTGCATGCTGCTCTCGACTCTGGCAGCCTTGCAGGAGCAGTGTTCATTGACCTCTCCAAGGCCTTTGACATTGTCTGTCATCCCCTTCTACTCAACTCTATCCACCAACTTGGCTTCTCTGGTGGTCCCATTTCCTGGTTCTCTAGCTACCTCTCTGCTAGATCCCAGCATGTCAAGATCAGCGGCTCCCTCTCCAACACTCTTCCCATTTGCTCCGGGGTCCCTCAGGGCTCCATCCTGGGTCCAGTACTTTTTAGTCTCTACCTCAACACCCTCCCCAGCTCATGCACCAGTAAAGTGCTCCTGTATGCCGATGATGCAATCCTCGTTGCCTTACATCCCAATGCCACCTCCCTCCAATTATCCCTCCAGCAAGCTTAAAACCAAGCCGTAAGGTGATTTGGTGGCCACAGACTGGTCATTAACCTAAAGAAAACCAAATCAGTGCTCTTCTCCCACCACCAAAATAAAGCTAAAAATACCCCCTCTTGATTATCCCCAGCACTCTGCACCTGCTAGAAAAAGTGACCACATACAAGTACCAAGGCAACATGTTCAATACTGCCCTCTCCTTCCACACCCACATTAATGCCCTATCAGCCACCATTAACTCTTGGATTGGCCTCCTATACTGGCACAGGGACTGCCTGCCTCAGGTTGCTCTTAGACTGGCCATCACCTCTTCCATCTTGTCCCTCATGGACTATGACTTGCCCATCTATGCCGCAGCTGATAACACTGTCCTCTCCAAAATCCAACTCTCCATCAATAAGGCCTGTAGACTCCTACCGCTGCCCTCAGCCACACTCACACCTGCCTTCTGTATACTACCACCAATCTGCTCAACTTTGAGGAGTGACTGCTCTACCAAACCTGCCTTCTTGCTAAGAAATCACTGCTAGGACTCTCCCGCCAGGGGTCTTCACCTCCCTACAGCAGTCATCATCATCCGTCTCCATCCATAGCTCTGTTAAGGCCACTTTCAAGGTGCCCAGAACCAAGACCTCTGTTGCCCAAATATCCTTTTTCTACCGAGCCCCCACCTGGTTCAACTACCTCCCTAGCTACATCTCCAACTTGCCAAAAATTGGCTCCTTCAAAACTGCCCTTCGGTGGATCACATGATGAGCTGATTGGGGAAGGATGATCTGAGCGGAGCTCCCGGGCCCTAGTGAACCAGTCGCAATATAAAGCTACATTTGACCCCTTAATGGTGGTGGAAATAGGGGGACTAACCTGTTACAGTCTCTTTTAACCCTCGGAGAAACTTCTTCTTTGAATCCCAACTTTTTATTCACTGTAGCGTAGCGGATCGCGGGGCCGGCCGCAACATCCGAGATGGAGTACGAAACTCCTGAGAGCCTGGATACATGAGCGCCGGCAACGAAGAGCCCGAAACCCCCATCACCTGTGCTGGAGGACCAAGGGCCTAGTTCAGAGAGTGCAGGAGGAGGTCAGACAACACCTGAAGACATTGTAGAAATTAAAACCTTACTTCGGGGGCTTGTTGCTGACTTTTCTGCAGTAAAACCAACACTGCAGGCTCTGGCCCAAAGAATTGGGGACGTGGAAGCACGTATGGTGTCTCAGGAGCTCAAATCTATGTCTCAGGAGCAGGATTTGGTGGCTCTCTGAAAGCAAGTAAGAAAATTAGAGGATCGAATTGAGAACCAGGAATCTCGCAGTCGGAGGAACAATTTAATCCTGGTTGGTCTACCAGAGCAATCGGAAGGAGCAGACTGCATTACATTTATCCAGGATATGTTAAGGAAGCTTTCAGGCCCAACACCATATGGGGACTCATACAACTTGGAGAGAGCTCTTCGCTCTCTCAGAGAAGTACCTCCACCAGGTGCCAGACCGAGAGTCATTATTATGCGGTTTCTAAACTTTAAGGAGAAGTCACACGTCTTAAACAAAGCCAGAGCACTTAAAAATCTTCAGTGGAATGGTGCACCCTTGTTGATATTCCAGGACCAAACCCCGGCAATTCGGGAGAAACAGAAGGAGTATGGGGAAATAAAGAAAAATCTTTATTTGGCTGGAGTGAAGTTTAGAATCCAGCACCCTGCCACTTTGGTCATGAAATTACAGTCTGGAGATCAGAGGTACCTAACGGCGAAGGAAGCGGTAGAGGAATTGAGATTGGAGCTCCCGGACTTGTTTAAATCGATGACCTGAAAATGGTTCACAGGGAAGGTTTTGACCAAAAATGGTTCTCTATAAGGATCTGGATATATTAATGAAAGCTGGATAACAAGGAAGAATTGACCCAAATAATCATATGAGAGGGGAAGAGGGATAAGAAGGAAGAAGAAGAGAGAAGAGTAAAAGGAAGAAGAGGAGACAAGAAGGAAAAGGAGTGAAGAAGAAAATATTTCCCCCTCCCCCTTTTTCCCTCTTTCCCCCTTTTTTTTTCCTTTTCCCCTCTGCTTTCTTGCAGCACCTCCTTCCAAGGTCCAGGGAGGGGTGTTAAGGCTGCTTTGTTTTGTATTTCTCCTTTATTAACTCTAATCTGAGCCAGAAGTATATGAGGGGACTGATTATTCTTAGTTGGACCTGAGGAATCATTAAAGATGGCTCAGTTGGATTGTAATTTATCTCAGGGGTAAATGTAGGTCTATAACATGTACTTGATGTTAATTCAAGATCTAAGGGGATTAGATTTCAATTTTACGACTCCAGCGTGACGAGAATATGTGATTCCATGAGGGGATGCTTTATTCATCTTTAACCATGTTGGGCCATTGGTATTCACTTCAACCCAAGATACTATTATTATCCTTCTTTATTTTTGTATATCATGGTAGGGGATACTTAAAGCTTTGAGTGTAAACTAAGGGGGGTGATTGGTGGGATGGGCTCACGTTTAAGGGAATTAAGAAGATATAAAGGTGATAGTAAGGTTTTGGAGGGTCTCTGGGCTTGCTCGGCAGATAGCTCATCTACATATCTATCTGAGCTAGGAGGACGATCCAAGGATCGGGGATTGACTGGGGGGGGATTATTGGGAATGGGAAAAGAGAGAGTCCATGGTTTATATATGTGCTAAGGCAGATTTTGTTGGTGCAGGAAGCAGGGGTGTAATCAAAATTGCCTGATCAATATCAAAATTATCATGTGGAATGTTAAAGGCCTCAGAGGGAGGAGGAAAAGGATGGTGGTATTAAAACACATCCATCAACTGGGATCCCAGATTGTCGCCCTGCAAGAGACCCACCTTCTTAAAGAGGAACTGGGTCTCCTAAAGAAACTGAGGGTAGGACAGGTTTTAGGAGATGGAAATGCCAAAGCTTCGGGGGGGTAGCCATTTTGATTGGGAGAGATTGTCCATTTACAGTCTTACAAACTAAAACTAAAGAAGACTGCAGAGGGATCTATGTTATGGGTACTATCATGGGTAAAGTACTATCGACTGCCTCTATATATGCTCCTACACTGCCCAACCCCGACTTTTTTGCTTCGGTAGAAGTGGATATAGCCTTTCTTCCATCTCATCCTTTAATCTTAGCAGGAGACTGGAACCTTTGCCTTAACAATAGGGTGGACAAAAAGCCCCCTTCAAAACGGCCGCCTTCTATAGCGCAGGCAGCCATGGCCAAACTTCTTGAGGTAGCGGCGTTGATTGACCCAATTATGGTTTGCAACAAGGGGCCCATACTATGACCTTTATTCTGGGGCACAAAACTCACTCAAGAATCTATTTTTTGGTTAACAAAGAAGCAATTCAGGGAGCAAGGATCTGATTACCCATACTAGAATTTTATCAGACCACTCACCAGTCAGTTAACCTGGATGATAGAAACTCTCCCAATGAAACCATACAGATGGAGGTTTGACGATTCTTACTATTGGATGAAAATATGCTAGCTAAATTAGAACAGGTTCTGGTGGAAATTATTCAGACCAACTCCTACACTTTCAGACAACAGATTAAGGTGGCCCACCTGTAAAGTATTATACTCTGGTATGGCTCAGAGGTTTACAGCTAGGAGAAATTGTATGAGAAGGGTGAGGGAAGAGTTTATTTTGGGTGCTATTAACTCACTGGCTCCCCTAGAGGGCACTTCAGAGGGGCTAGATCTAGAGCTTAAGGATCTTAGGGATGAGATGGCAAGCATTCTCTATGGTGGGTTAGATCAGTGATCGGAAAAGATTCATGCAAATTATCTAATGCAGGGGGATGCCCTGGGTAGGCTTCTTGCTAATAGAATAAAAGAATGGGAGGCGGCTCGTGTAATTCCGTTCATAAGCTTCCAGGGAGAAATAATAACAGAGCCCCAGAAAATGGCTGATGCCCTTTGCGGTTTATTTATGAGGATTTATCAAGGGGTGTCTGGTTGAGAGGGGATATTATGGGGTTCCTGGAAAATATACCTCTTCCGAGGTTGGATCAAGAACAAGCTCAGTGGTTAGCCGCCCCTATTTCGGAATCGGAAATATTAGAGGTGATCAACTCACTTCTGAATGGTAAGACACTGGGACCTGATGGTCTAACAGCTCAATTCTATAAATCTCATGATACAGCTATATTGCCTCTATTGAAAGAATTATTTTTAAACATTATGCAGGATGGGGTCCCACACCCGCAGCTATATCAGGCTTATATTACACTTATCCCAAAGCCTGATAAACCCAAAGAATTCCCTGAGAGTTATAGACCTATTGCCCTGATGAATCAGGATTTGAAATTGCTGATGAAAATATTGGCCAATAGAATCTTGAAAATTGCCCCTAGACTAATTAGCCAAGAACAAGTAGGGTTTATGCCAGGTAGAGGAGCTCACGATGCACTTCAGAAACTTCACCATATATTGCATAAGGCCTCTACTTCTAAGTTACCTATGGCGTTAATTGCACTAGACGCCGAGAAGGCCTTCGATAGGGTCTCTCATGATTTTCTATTCGCAACCATGAGATGTATGGGTTTCCCGGAGGACCTTCTTAGAGGCATTAAAAATGTATATGCTGCTCCTACGGCCAGGGTTCTATGTAATGGCTATCTGTCGAAATAAATTTGTTTAGATAATGGGACTAGGCAGGGATGCCCCCTATCGCCAATTCTGTTTAATATTTACTTGGAGCCTTTACCAAGGGTGATTCAGAAGGACTCGGCGATACAGGGGATTGTTATTGGAGGGACAGAAATGAAAATTTCTGTCTTTGCTGATGATATCTTGTTACACCTCCAGGAACCGGCAAAGAGTTTCAAGCGGGCCCTAGAAATAGTTGAGAGATTCTCTAGGGTGTCGAATTACAAGTTGAATTTGAGTAAGACACAGGTTCTCCTCTTACTATATACACTTATAAAGCAGATTTGAACCTCTCAATTGAGTGGTCCCCAAGAACTCAAGTATCTCGGCATTTGGATTACAACTAATAATGGCCAAAGGCCTTGAAGCAAATCTAGGGGAGATACTATCGGTAATCAAAACAGATATGATTAGATGGAATAAACTCCCTCTAAACTGGACAGTGAGACTAGGTTTGATTAAAATGAATCTTTTACCTAGACTTTTGTATCCAATACATTTATCCCCATATAACGTTCCAAAATGTTGGTTTATTAAAATACAAAAGCTCATCTCTAACTTTTTATGGAATGCTAAACCCCCTAGGAGAAAGTACAATATCTTGCAGCTACCCTATAACATGGGAGGTCTCAAAATTCCGGACTTACACATATATTATGTAGCTGGACAACTAGGGTTAATGGGTCGATGGTATAGACCCGGTGGAGGAGAGATATGTCCAGCCAGCTTCAGGTTGAAAGCAAGCTCTACGTGAGATCTGGGCATTTCCCCAGAAGCAGTATTGTTTTTAATCAGTAGATTTAACAGATGGGGAAAACAAACCCAATTTATAAAGCATTGTTGGCCTGGTGGACTCTTTTGTCCCCAGATCAAAGGAAAGCCCAAAAAGGCTCTAGGGAACAGCCTCTTTTGGGTAACCCAAATATGCTTATTGGGGGGCATAAAATTAAAAGGCAATGGGCTACTCACCTGCTCAGTTTAAAGTGGGCGGACTTTATTAGAGGTGATAAGGTAGTTCTCCCGGATCAGTGCAAGAATATGAATTTCTTTAAGAAAATACAAGTTACTAATTTGATGCAAAAAATGGAAAAGGGGAAGGGTGGATCACACGATACCCCATTTACTTGGGACATCCTTAAAGAGGTCAATTATTCAAAAAATCCCCTCTCCAAGATGTATAAGCTATTATTAGATTTCTTAAGTGGGGATTCCTCTGTAAAGATTTCATATTGGGATAAGCAAAAGGACATTAGCCCTCAGGGGCCTGATTGGAAAGAAGTATGGAGGAGTAGTAGGTATATTCCTATTCCTAAATACAAGATCATGCAATTTTTTGTAGCTTAAAATATATATCATACCCCTGCTAAGCTATGTGCTGGGGGCCTCAGACAGACAGACCTATGTTTTAGGTGTGGTGCAAACCCAGGGGACTTATTCCATGTCCTGTGGCACTGTTCCAAAATCTTTCCTGTTTGGGAGCAAATTAAACATAATATGGACCCAGTGGTGAATTATAAAGAATTTATTGTTCCAAAGATCTGTGTTTTAGGGGACATGTCAGATATTCCTAGTACACTTGTTAAAGGCCACATTTCTTTAATGTCTTCCTTGGTTAAAGCATTTGTCTTGAGGCACTGGAAAAGCGATCTGATCTATACATATGACCAGTGGGTGGGAGATTTGATACATAGATACATAGATACATAGACAGTGTCGGCAGATAAGGGCCTATGGCCCAACCAGTCTGCCCATTTGAGCTTGTAAGTTCAGTTTGTTTTCATAGAAGTCTGTTGCCCCTTACCCCTGACCTCCAGAATTCCTTTATGTCTATCCCATGCATTCTTAAATCCTGTGATTGTTTCAGCCCCCACCACTTCCTCTGGCAGGGTGTTCCACTTGTCCACCACCCGTTCTGTGAAGAAATTCTTTCTCATGTTTCCTCTGGATCGATCCTCCTCCAACTTCATCCCATGCCCTCTAGTCCTGGAACATCTTTTCGCTTAAATTAGTGTTTTCCTGCACCCTGTTCCTCCCTGTAAGATACTTGTATGTCTCTATCATATCTCCTCTCTCCCTCCTCTCCTCCAGGGAGTACATGTTCAGTTCCTTCAACCTGTCTTCATAAGACTTGTGATGCAATCTGTGCACTATCTTTGTTGCCCTCCTCTGAACCTTCTCTACCCTGTCTATGTCCTTACGTAGGTATGGTCTCCAGAACTGTACACTGTACTCCAGGTGGAGCCTCACTAGTGTCTTGTATAGTGGAATTATGACCTCCCTTTTCCTGCTGGTGATGCCACTGCCTATACATCCCAGCATCCTATTTGCTTTACCTGCTGCCTTGTCATACTGTTTCCCTACCTTGAGGTCACCAGAGATGACAACCCCAAGATCCCTTTCCTGCTTGGTGCATGCTATATCCTCACCCCCCAACTGATATATTGTGCCAGGGTTTTTGTGCCCCATATGCATTATCTTGCACTTCTTTGCATTGAATTTTAACTGCCAAACCCTGACCATTCTTCAAGTTTCTGCAGGTCGCTTCTCATTCTGTCTACACCCTCTGGTGTGTCTACTCTGTTACAGAGCTTTGTGTCATCAGCGAACAGTGAAATTCTGCCTTCTAGGTCCTGCGCAATGTCACTGATGAAGATGTTGAATAGGACCGGTCCCAGCACTGATCCCTGTGGTACCCCACTGGTCACTCTTCCTCTGTGGGTGACAGCCATTTACCACCACCCTCTGTGTCCTGCCACCCAGCCAGTTACCTACCCACCACACTACTGTCCTGCCCACACCCATATTCCCCAGTTTGTGTAATAGTCTTCTATGTGGCACAGTGTCAAAGGCCTCGCTTGAAGTCCAGATAGGCCATGTCCACTGCCCTCCCTGATCCACCTCCCTAGTCACCCAGTCAAAATTCAACGAGATTGGTCTGACACTGACCTCCCCTGGTGAAACCATGCTGCCTTGGGTCCTGTAGTCCATTGACAACCAGATGTTCCACCAATCTCTCCTTCAGTGAGTGCTTCCATGATCTTCCCCACTACCGAGGTGAGGCTGACTGGTCTGTAGTTCCCTGCTTCCTCTTTGTTCCCACTTTTGTATAAGGGGACTACATCTGCTGTCCTCCAGTCTTTGGGTACCTCCCCTGTTTCCAGTGATCGGCTAAACAGGATAGCCAGAGGTTCAGCCACCACCTCTCTTAGTTCTTTAAGGACCCTGGGGTGCACCCCATCTGGCCCCATGGCTTTATCAACTCTCATTACTTCCAGTTCCTTCAGGACCCTTTCTCGTGTAAAGGGACTTGTGTCCATTTCTGCACCATTCTCACCCCTTGTACTCCCTTCAGACCCATTACCCTCCTCTTCCTCAGTAAAGACTGAGCAGAAATACCTGTTCAATATGTCGGCTTTACTGTTGTCATCCTCCACGGCCCCCATCCTCCCCCTTCAGTCTCACTATCCCTCCCTTTCTCTTTCTTTTTTCACTTATGTACCTGTAAAAGGTTTTGTCCCCTCTACCCACTGATTTTGCAATGTGTTCTGTCTGAGCTTTGGCTTCCCTTACTGACCTCCTGCCTCCCTTGCTTCTCCTGGTACTTCTCCCTATCCCTTCTGCCTGTGTCTTTTGTATTGCCTGAATGCAATCTTTTTGGCTTTCACTTTCTTTGCTACCTCTTTGGAAAACCATAATGGTCTCCTCTTCCTTTTCTCCTTGCTAACCTGCTTAATGCATAATTCTGTTGTTCTTGTAATCCCCATTTTAAATACTGCCCACTGTTCCTCAACCCCTGATTCCTGTCCCATTCCCCTTAATGCCTCTTTCAAGTATCTCCCCATTTTCCCAAAGTCTGCCCCCCTAAAATCCAGGATACGTGTTTTTGTGTGGTTTGGTTCTGCTCTTTCTGTGATTTCAAACCACAGTGACTGGTGGTCACTGTTTCCCAGGTGCTCCCCCACTGTTACCCCCATCACACTGTCCCTGTTTGTGAGCACAAGGTCCAGTATTGCCTTCTGCCAAGTTGGTTCCATGACCAGTTGCTTGAGGAAGGCACCCTGAAGGGGAGTCCAGGATAAATCTGCTCCTAGTTGATGCTGCTGCTGGGATGCTCCAGTCCACGTCTGGAATATTGAAGTCTCCAACCAGTACTACCTCACCCTTGTCTGCCATCCTTTGGATGGCTAGCAACAGCTCCCTATCTGTTTCCTCCTCCAGGGCTGGTGGTCTATAGACCACACCTGTGCGGATGGCTGTCCCCATTTTCCTTTCCAACTTAACCCACAGTATCTCTCCCCCATTTTGTTTCTCCTGGATCTCTGTGGCCCTTATGTCATTTTTCACATACAGTGCCACTCCTCCTCCCCTTCCTGCCTGCTCTGTCTCTTCTGAATATGTTGTAGCCAGGTATGGCCATCTCCCAGTCGTGGTTATCATTACACCAGGTTTCAGTGATGGCCACAATGTCCAGGTCTGACTGTACCATGACAGCCTCCAGATCTTCCATCTTGTTGCTAAGGCTCCTGGCATTTGCACACATGGCTTTCCATGATTTGACCTCTCTAGACTGTTTCACTGTTCTACTCCAGCCCCTTCCTTGGTTGTCATTTATCCCTAGTTCTCCTTGCTGTCTGCCCTTCTGCTGAATTTTGCCCTTTTCACTTATCCACCTCTTGGGCACTAATCTCCATCTTTTGCACACTGCTTTGCAGAGATAGCCCTCCTCCTGGTTCCTGGTTCCACTGCTGGCTGTGGGGGTGAGCAAGTGAGTACCCTCCTTGCTGGCCTGCTACCCCTTTACTAGTCTAAATGCTTGTCAATGTAGCATTTAAACTTATCATTGAGTGCTTGATTCCCTCCAGGATGGATGCAGGCCATCAGGCTTGAACAAACCTCCATCCCTCCAGGTGGGTCCCCAGTCACCAATGAATCCAAACCCTTCCTCACAGCACCAGTTCTTCAACCATGAGTTAAAGTTCCTGGTGCATGCACTCCTGTGCTCTCCCATGCCTCTCACAGGTAGTACTTCTGAGAAAGTGACAGAAGTAGCTACTTGCTTGAGACCCCTCCCCAGTTTCCTAAACTCTTCCTGAACTTCCTTTGGCTCCCCATTTGCCAGGTCATTAGTACCTAGGTGGATAATGACATCCAGCTCACCCTCCCGTCTTGCCTTCCCAGTGATCACCAGGATTTTCCTTCCATCCCTCCTTGCCGTGGCACCTGGTAGGCACCTCACCTCCCTGTCCTCCCCCTCCTGTGTTCCTAGCTGGATCCCTCTTATGATGGAGTCCCCCACCAGGATTCACTTCCTCCTCCTCTGGGGTCCACTGCTTTCCCCCGCTGAGGTCACCTCCTTGGCTAACCTCCACATCCTTTCCTTCCACTTCTCTGGGTACCTCTATTTGGTTGTCCTCATTTTCCAGTGTGGCATATGAGTTCTTGAGTGGAATAGGATCTGGGATGTGCCTCTGCCTGACTGCTCTAACCCTCCCTGAGCCCACTGTCATCCAAGTGCTCCTCGTTCTCGGCATCCTTTGAGGCAGTTGCATTGGACTGGGTGGTCCCTGGATAGGGGTGATGGTACTCCTGACCCAGTTTACTTCCGCTCTAAGTCTGGCTACCTCATCCCGCAGTCCAGAGAGATGCATGCAGATAGGGCAGCACCTCAGTGTCCAGAAGGTCTGCCTGAATATGGCTGCCCCACAGCCACTGCATTGCACCACTCCCCACATTATACTGCAATTCCACTACTTGTCTGCTACTGAAGCTCTCCTAGTTCCCTTTTTATTAATTTACTGTACTAAAATCCTGCCACTGATCCTCAAATAATTTTTTTTAAAGAAAAGAAACCAATAAATAAATAAATGAGTCAAAACACTGTCGTGCTGAGGGAAACTTCTTCCCCTTATGCCCTCCTACTTCACACCCTTACTATACCCTGTGTTTAGCTCCTGTCAATCAGATTTAACAGGGCATATAATTAAGAGTTGGGGAGGGGGGAAATTCAGCAATTAAAGACAGCACAGAATTACACCACCACTATGTTTTAAATTTTCAACAGCCCAAAAACAATTATAAGTAAAGACAACAAAGAAAGTATAGTGTCACTAAAAGCCCACAATCTAAGTTTAAAAGAAAAATAGCAATTACCAGTTACTCTAAAGCACTGAATTGAATATGTTTCCTTTCTTCCCCTTCTGGCTTCTTCTGAGAAAATAAAATTCTGCTTGCTACTTTAACTCTGACTAAGCCCCACCTCCAGTTATCATGTAGCTGAGGTCAGAGGCCAGACAATTAACACCCTTCACTCAACTACAGGGCAGTCAGACAAGCCAAGATAAAATTTGCAGCAATTAAAGACAGCACAGAATTACACCACCACTATGTTTTAAATTTTCAACAGCCCAAAAACAATTATAAGTAAAGACAACAAAGAAAGTATAGTGTCACTAAAAGCCCACAATCTACGTTTAAAAGAAAAATAGCAATTACCAGTTACTCTAAAGCACTGAATTGAATATGTTTCCTTCCTTCCCCTTCTGGCTTCTTGCTGAAAATGTTGAATAGGCTTAGAAGGCAAATGCTTCAAAATGGACGAAAGGGAACTTATGATAAGAGATGGAGGACCCTAGAGGAGGTATATACTATACAGTCTAAAATCTCCCAGACGAGGGCCTGTCTGTCTGAGGGTTCGTAATTAAGGATATGTGGATAGGGAGTAGATACCTTAATAGTAGTGGGCTTACTTAAATACTACTAGCTTATTGAGGCATATATACCCTGACTGAATATTATTTGGATTCGTTAGTGGGAGCCACAGAATCTGCCACGTGTTTGTGGGTGGGGGGACACTCTCTTTTCCCTAGGGACACAGCTGCAGGGTATTACCCTAAGGGCTATTGCCTGTGAAACAAAGCTCTATAGGCATGAAGGGACATTTAGGGATATGGATTTTGAAACATATATGTACCTCCTTTGTTAGAGGTTGTCCTATATACTGTAAGGCGAACATAGGTATGAAGAGAGTGGCTGAGGGTTATGCAACGCAGCTGTGTATGTATATAGTTATTGGTTGTACATAGTAGCCACACTCAGTTTCAGGGTGTGGGCCCGGGGATATCCTAGGTATATGTGTATGTTTGTCCAATGACCATTGGAAGAAAATAACAATAAAGAAGATTTAAAAAAAAAAAAAAAAAACAGCCCTTCGGAACCATATCTTTAATACCCGTTGTTGTAGGTGCAACAAACCCCCTGTTGTAACCTGTGGTACCCGCCCACCTTGCCCCCTGGCTCAACAACGTCCACTGGACAGCCTCTCCCTCCCCCCCAGACCCACTCCTTCCCTACTAGGTCCAAGCAGAGATGTAACCCACTGTCTTCTCTGAGGACCTACTATATCCATGAGTGTAACTCACAATTTTGTAACACTATGTTACCTAAGTAACATACAAACTACTACATTATGTAACCTAAGTGTTTCTACGTCAAATGTTCCTTTTACTGCACCTGTAATGTTATCCTCTGTTTTAATCTGCACTGTAACAACTGTCTTGATGTCTGCCCCCCCCGTGACGCGGTGCCTTTGCAAATGAGTCTCTGACTCAAAGGTTGTAAACCCAATTTGTAATGCATAAATAAATGAACACCGTACCTTACCTCCCCAACTGGTGTAACTGAGAACTGTTAAGGGTAGGGGATGCTGCACCAGACTGACCTGAGACTTTCAGGAATGTGACACAGTAGCTCTGTAAGCAAAGACACTGACAGTTGGATTGGTGAAAAAGAAGGTAACATTTTACTGAAAAGGTGGAAAAGATAGCTTGAACAGACACAAATGACACAACACACCTTTTGTCTAAATGGTAAACAAATAAACATGAAATTGCATATAATTATACACTTTCTTTCTTTCTTCACTTTTTTCCCAGCAGGGCACACCACCCCACTAACACTCTTGTTTCTCTTTCCCAGCAGGGCACATTACCCTACTAGCACTCTTCCTTGGAGACTGCAGGCACTCACCACCCACCAGCCCTCCAACACATACAAGCTAGTCCCAGGATTAGCACCCTCTCTGGCCTTAATCCATTAGCTTGTTCAAACTGTAGTCTTAAGGGTGAGCAGTGGCTATTAGGGCTTATCCCACTTTAGTCAGCCCACTAACCCCTTACATCAGATACCTACGCTGGCATCTAGCACACAGTTACTTACTTATTCACTCTACACAGATAAATATCATTTAACATTTCTACACATAATTTCATTTTAAGCATTCAGGAATGACAGTGGCATAAAACATATCACATACTGGTACATTAAAAGCTAGGACATTTCCCCCCTCAGTCCTTGAACTGTTCAGTCCTTCAGATGACAAAAGTCTTTTTAAAATGCAGAAGGACTGAGGTAAATTCTGTTACTTATTTACTATTTATTTATTTATAGGCAAAATGTTTCACCAGGAAAGGCAACATGAGCTGAGGAACAGCTTGTTTCCAGAAGCGTCCTGGGGGGGAAGGGGTTACAGAGGTTGGGAGAGCAAATAAACTTAATACAAGAATACTGTACAGGAACAAAAATTATACATGATATTGTAGATGATTTACAGCATGAAAAACACTATATAACAAGCCTGAGACTGGTGCAAGCAAAACTATAGGCTGGAAAACTTACATGGTAACACCTGGAGCCGGAGACCAGTGCCAATATAGTAGGAGGCATGGGTTTAGTAAGTGCTAGTGTAAAACATAAAGAAGAGAGGAGGTCAGGGGGGAGGGAGAAGACACTTGACTTTTAAAATAGTCCCCCAAATTGTAGCAATAAGTTTTTTAACAATACCACACTCCATTGGATTTTCTGAAGAAATTCTTTGATGGAAATGCTGAAGAATTCTTGTGAGGGCCCTCAGGAGCAAGCAGTTTTCTTGTTGGAATCTGGGGAAGTGATGAATTCTTCAGGTTGCACTTTTTTTCTGTGAGGAAAATTTGGTAAAACAGGATCATCTGGCACCTGAAGCAGCAGGCTCACTATTCTCTGCCTGCTGTCACTCACTACCCGATCTGACTCTACACTGGGATACAGGTGATCCTGTCATCTTACACTTTAATTAAATAAGGCAATCCACTTCAGGCTCTATCACTGCAGTAGGCCTCTTCTGACAGGACACCCTCTTGGTGTGGGTCCCTTCTTCTTGGTTGCTCTCCCTGCTTGGACTTACCGGTACCAGTCGATATGCCACTGCCAAAATAACGCAGCAAGAACCACGCTGTGTAAAGCATGAAACCATTTAGAGTGACAAGGGTATAACAGCGGTAGTGAATTACTGCTACCCCGTCGCTGTGTGCTGAACTGAAGAAGGGATCAAGTTGCTGTCAGTGTGGTTCCTGGTCGAGATGCTCCCATGATGGAGTGGCGAAGGAACCAGCACATGGCAGCATTGGAGACCTGGGGACCATGGTTTGGTCTCACGGTCTTGAAACTGACCCAAATATGCCACCTGTATGCCCAGACAAAGTGGCTAAATCTGGACAGTAGAAGTAAATTTGAGGTCTGCCTCGTAGGGCAAAAAAACAGACTTGGCTTAACCCCAACAGCCTTACAAAACCTACTTAACCCAGGAACCAACCCGCCTCAGACAAGAGGTATGGCAAGGAATTCACTCCAAGTCCCTTTCTACTGCACTTCACAAGCACAACATTCTTTTGATTACAGAGCACCCAACTGGCTCAATAAGCTCCCACATACCATAACCAATGAAAAAAAACTAGGGACATTTAAGAAAAAACTCCTACAGCGCCTCTCCTCTCTTAGCAGCTATGACTGCTAAACTTAAGCGCCTCACCCTGAGTTCCTTCCCCCTCTCCCTACCACCAAACCTCCCAACTCTCCTGCCTAACAATGTCAATATTGACTGCTACTGAGTTATGTATTAATAATGTATGTCTACCACTGTATCGCAATCAACTTGATTGCACAAATCCTGTACTATTGATTGCTTTTACTGTATCTTGTTTGCCTGAATATTACCTATATACCTGCCTAGTTTTATCATGCTCAATCTGGTTGCACCTATTTCTGTACTATTATTTGTATGTTACTGTGTAATGAATGCTTGTAACTTGTACCTGTTTTATGATGTGGAACCTTTGTAAAAGAGCTTTGAGCTCAAAGGTCTTTCTCCAAGACAATAAAAAAAAATAAATAAATAAATAATATTAAATACTGAAATGTTCCCCCCTCCCAAGTTCTCCCCAGCCCAGAAGTCAACACCCCCTCAGAGTTTATTATATTAAGTCCCGTGGATGCGGGGGGCACACTGCCCCCACCCCACAAAACAAAAAATTCGCAGTGTCACCCTATTGCTTTTCATTGTGTGGGCAACATTTTGTACTGGTTGGTGTTTTGACCCACCATATTTTGTTTTTTGGCATTTTGCCTTCGGCATAGTGTACCGTGTTATTTTTGTCTGTGGCATATTGATCCCGGGCCGACATACCTGCATACTGGCTGTATATCTACTTTTATGCCTAAAAATAATTTGCATATGCTAATAACTGGACACTGACTTGTCCAGGGACTCAGCACCAATCACAGTCCTTTCTGCCGCAGGATAAGCCACAATGGAATTCATAGTTTTGAAATCCAACTCCTCTCAACATTCTAAGGCTTCCTTTTTTTAACTCCGAGTCCCATTTATGTACACATTCCTTTGTCATAAAAAGTAAACACTTTCTTTATATCTAAGCATCTTTTCACTATTTTGGCTGAAAAGCTAATATTTCTAACTCTCTCCTGAAAATTTTCTGTACAAAATGACCCACAGAAAAACTGTTGCTAAGACTTGAACATATTTGAGATTAAACTTGTAAATTACACTCTTCTGAACACTTTCCTCTTCACTTTCCTTCGAAAACAGTAGTTTTGCCTTTAGTTACACTGACCACAACAGTTTTTTTTAGTCAGGAATTGAATATTCATTTTTCCCCACACTTAGCTACACCTCCTGTGTAACTGTCTGCATGGATTATGTTTCACCAGGACCCACTCTTCCTACAAAGGTTAGCCTACAAAGGCTCCTCTGTTTTATATTATAATCACTAAAAACTATTTTTTCTACTACTTTTTAGTAATATTTTACTAACTACTGTCATGTAGCACACTTTCCTGTACCTGTCTGTGAAACTTAGGGTAAATCTATTAAAAAACAGCTTGGCAGCACAAATTAGAAAAGCACCTATGTGAAAACAATGTTTTCTGACTGTAAGCAACTTTCTGGTACAGAGCTTTCCTTTAACCTGCTCCATTTTTACTTGTGAACAATTCATTATAGTAAATGTATTTTTATTAACTACTTATGACTTCCCTCAGCCCTCCCATGGCTTTATTTTATTAAAATGTGCATTTTTTAATGTGTTTAGCAGTTTATGAAGCTGTGGGTTCTTCTGAAGCAGATTGCACATTTCACACTACAAAATGGCTCCTTTATGAGCCCTATACAAAATGCCTGCTATTTGAGTATGGGACTTCCACAGAGCCCCAACCAGACTGTGACAATTTTATTTTATATTTTTTTTATGTAAGCCTGTCCTTACATACTTTTCCCTGGCACTTGTCACCTGCACAACTAAATGAAAAGGGAAAATGTCTGGTTGATCCTGCCTGCAATAAGAGTGCCTTTATGCGTCTTCCTCTTGCACTTTTATATGGCAGTCCAAGGCTGGAGGCCGAAGTCTGACTCGCAACCAGTGTTGCAGCGGAGGAGTGGACACCTTAGTGCAGACTTCAGGATTCATTACTGAGCGTGGTGCACTCTGCTGTGGGATCAACTCTGGGTCACTCACACTCCCTGCTCCTCTGTTGGCATGCACGGCACCCACAGCTGCCACTCTGCACTTTACTTTTTTTTTTTACAACAGAACTGCTTCTTTTGTCACAGAAATGATCTTTCACATATAAAAAACATTTAAAAGTATTATAGGCAACCCAGGCAGACCAAATCAAACCACTGAACCACCAGGACATGTTGGTCACTAGCCCACTGGCCACCAATGACTAAAACTACCATCTTAATATAATTACCAACACTTTATGTACAAAAATATTGTCAATCAATAAAAATGGGCATAAATCTGCATGTGGATAAAGAAGCAGGGGCCAGGAGTTCTTTTCATACTCCCCCCTGTGCTGCATCCTACTACAATCATTAATGATATGCTCACACTGGCACTTACAGCTAATTTATTTAAACTGCTTATTTATTTATTAATTCTATTTTTGGTTCTGATACTGTTTTCTTATTTTGCAGCAGGGGGTCACCCTTACCTATCTGGAAGCTCCTACCTACCCCAGGACTAGAACCATTAGAACCCATGTCCTTAGCCACCTATTTTATAAATATGCTAGAACTTCCTATTTCTTACTATTCTACTTGGTGGAACAGTTCTACAAGGTTGTTACAATGCCCTAAGTCTCCCCAAGTCCTTGCCTTGAACCATTGTCATGTAGACATCTGTAGTTTTTTGCCAGTCACTCAGGCAACACAGATTGCCAGAGATAGCTGTTGTTCTGTCTTGCAGTGACCAGCTTACATGCTTGCGCTGCAAATCATCTAACAGTTATAAAGTCAGGCTAACAAAATTGCTGGTCATCTGTTGGTGACTAAACCTTTTTAAAACAAAACCACAAAGCAGTGCCTGAAACTAAACTTCTTCTATGCTCAACACAGTGTCCTTTGATAAGTTCTTACAATCACATGTCAGCTTTGCTCTGTAGTCCATGTGATCAGTTTAACGCAGGATAATCCTGCCAAGAATTTATAAAGCCTGATCTTTTAGACTTGAACTGTATGCATTTTCATGCAGCTCATGTGAATCAATAAATTGGCCAAAAAAAAAAAAACTGCAGTGCAAGATGTTAGGCAAACGTTGAGATGAAACTATCAAAAATGTAACTTTGATTGGAAAAGAAATGCGCTGATAACTGAAAAAAATGTATTTACAGTACCAGGAAATTGCTCAAACTGCATATTGTCAGCTGTGGCTCACGCTGTTTTTACTTACTGGAGAGTGTCTCATAATGGCTGTTATGGATGGACTATTCAGTCATTAGAACATGTTTCACTAGCCTTGCTGTTTGAAGTTCTTGTTGTTATCTAATACAGAAAGATCTGTAAAACATGTCTCTGTGGCATAGCAGCACTATGATGCACTGCTACCACAGAGGCAGAGAGCATTATAGAGGTGACGTTCTTGCCTCCCAAAAAGGGAAGGTGCAGTCTGCCCAAGAGCCACACACACCAGTTATGGTGTATTGGCATCACCAGTGAAAGCAACTTCTCACCCAACCCCCACCATCCAGAGGAAGGTTGCAGCTGTGGTAAACATTAGTAATGAGGCGGGGTACAGGGGGAACTGGCTGAGAAAAGAATAACTTTTAAAAAAATCTGTAAAATGAAAGCATTTAATACACTGCACTTGTAGGCATAGAATTTTTATTACATTCCCCTTTTATCACTAATGATCTTTATTGGCACATCTCATCAGGTACAATGTGTATGTAAACTGATTTTAATTACATTTGTTCGCATTTCTTGCATACCCATCTCAGAAAAATAGATTTTGACAATGAGGATTGATCCATTGCCACACACATTGCATCATTCTGGCTTGAGGAGTAGGATAACAGAGTCTTCAATCTGATTTAAACTGCAGCCACATGACTGGTTTCACTTTTTGCTTGAAGTCCCCTGCAACTATCAAATCTTTTTTTTCTGCCAGAGGTACTGGTCGCACCCAGACCCACTTTGCATTTCCTTGTTTTGTTTTTTAATTCACTTATCCCTCTGTCTTGGTTCTGACACTGCTTTGACCCCATTTCAGTTTCAGCTTTTCCTCCGCAGCAAATAATGTCAATTTTATAGGTTTTATTACCTTTAGTTCCTTTATTTTGTCAGATTTGCACCAGAAGGTTCCCTTGACTGGTCACGGTTCCCATAAACTCTTCTGGTGGGTGTAAAAAGTATGTTAAGTGCCATAGACCCATGACATCAGCTGATGATGATAGAGTCTTGAGTGACTGAGTGCATATCAAACAATCAATCAATCAAACTCTTTATTTAGCCAGGTGAACACTATTGAGCAAGCTCATCTTCGAGATGGACCTGGGCAAGATACATGAACAATACATGAAGAGGAATACCAACTTACAGAGTCATTACATAGAATAGGGATTACATGCAAGAGGTTAATAACAGCGCTAGAGTACATTTATAAAATAAGACAGAAAGCTGAATACCATGTGCTACAAAAGATACAGAGTAAACCTATACAACCATATATACAGAGTTTTCATGGAGCAAGCTTGGATTCAAGTATTGAGCACGTAGTGCAAGGAGGGGAACGGGAAGGTGGAGGAACTCGAGAATGAGAGCATAAGTGCAGGGGTGCCTGAGGAGCTTTAGAGTATCAAAGGCAGGTGTCAATGGTTATAAAGCTAGGTGCAATACACCAGGAAAAGGGACTGACGGTGATGTGCCAGGAAGTGTAATATTAGTAGATGCCAGGATGAAAAAAAATCCCAGCTGGCCCAGCTGCTCCAAGATATCAAAGTAGTCCAAGAAGAGCAGGGCAAAGAAAAGTGAAGACAAACTTTAGGTAAGTCTACCTCCTTCAGTTCCAGCCATGAAACCAAGACAAAGTCATTACAATTCAGATCAGTCAACCTTGCATCAGTGATAGTCTTCCAAGGACTTGGCTTTCTCAGGCAGATTGTGTGGAAAGGGTTGAAATTTCAGTTCTGAGGTGTGGCCCCACCATTGTGACCCATCCAGTTCTGTTTTCAAAACTGCACCATGCTGGTTCTGGTTGCTGATGTTCATTGGAGGATGACAAACAATCACTGGACTCTGAGTCCTGGCACAGTTACCCAGTTACTCAGTTCTTGGTCCCCAAGTGGTCTCAGTTCTGATAATATAGGCTCCTTGTTGGCTTTTAACCATCCCAGAGCTCCTGCACAGGAAGGGCCTGCTCTGATCCTCACCCTCTGGGTTGCCTATGACTCAAATTGTGTCTATCCCAGTTTTCTCTTGGTTTGGAGACAACTGAGCCACGGGCTACTGGTTTGTGCCCCAAACTCCCTCCTGGTTCTGGTGCATTCTATGTTCTTTCCAATTCAGTTCTGGTACTGGTTTCCAGTTCCCTTGCCCTCCAGGAGTAAAATACTTTAATTTTTAATGTAGGGGGCTATGGGTGGGTGGCAGAATCCAGCTCTCACTTCGGTCCTTTTTCCTGAAGGACAGAATTTGCCAGAAGGCTGACTACCAGGGCTCAGCATGTTCCTGTTTACTCCTGTGGAGCCTCCTAGTCTGTCCTTATTAGTACCTGCTCCTAGTTCTTAGGTAGATTCTGCAGACTGCCCAGGTGAATCAGTCAATCATCAATCATGTTAATCATCAAATGTTACCTTATGATAATCAAGGGAGATCATGGTCTTAGAACATCATCTAGATCATGATTTAATAATCAGATATGTAACTTTCAAATCACCAACTAATGGTTATTGTTTATCTTTGTAAGCCTAAACCAGCATAATGGTTTATTTATGATCTGTGAATGATCAAGTGATGATCGCTGATGATCACTGATAATTATAATAGTTCTGTAGTGTACGATTGTGAGTCACATGAGTTATACTTAAAGTTTTATTATTAATATAAAAACATGAATGTCAAAGATCAACCAAAGCAGATTAATTACAATGTAAATCGTGCAAAGTCAAATTTTAATCCCGTTAGGAAGAGTGCATGCAATGTTAGGTATAGTGTAGACATTTACATAACTAATTTGCATAATTCAAAAGCACAGTTTATGAACCACAAAAATTATAATTTCTATTTTTCAGATAATTTTGCTTTGACAGTATTAGTTTAATTGCAATGTGTTGGAAACATGGCTACACATCATAAACCACTCAACACTCCATTGTTAGGAGACGATAAACCAAATAATTTATTAAAACATGAGGTAGCAATCCCTCTCTAAAACCACATCAACATATAACATCACTCTGACGTTTTATCAAGACGTCACTAGTGGCATAAGAATGCTATTAAATAACCCCCCACTAAATAATTTGCATATGCAAGCACAGACTTAAAAAGACACACAGTCAAAATACATGAAACCCAGATCCACACAATATTGTACTACATAATTCAAAATGGCTTCATGTCATGAAAAGATAATATGATAATATAAAAATAAATGTAAAAAAAAAATAAAGCAATATAAATGGTAAATACCCACGTACTCTATTTCATCATATACTTTAAAAAGGGAGCCAGCTGAAAATGTTCATTCAAGCTTGGAAAAACGCCTGCACAAAGTTTGTATTGCCAAAATGTTTCCCTACATATTAACTTGTTGTTAAGGTCCCCCCCCTCACTGATTGTACCTTGCTCTAACCCCCTAAATACAAAAGAATGTCCAGGCAGGCCCAGAATTTTTGATGTGCATAGCCAACACATTTTCTAAATTACCCAACCTGATATTTCTCACATGTTCCAATAGAAACAGAATTTGACGGCAGATAAGGACCGCTTGGCCCACCCAGTCTGCCCATTTCCCTACCTACTGGATAAGCTGCAGATCCTAGTTAACCAGTAGCCTACTTCTTCCTACCTCCACCCCCTAGAATTGCCTTATGACTGTCCCATGCATGCTTGAATTCCACCACTGTTTTTGACTCCACAACCTCCTCCGGAAGGCCGTTCCATGCATCCGCAACCCTCTCTGTGAAAAAATACTTCCTTAAATTGCCTCTGAGCTGCCCCTCCATCTTCAGATTGTGCTCCCTTGTTCTTGTGTAACCCCCAAGGGGCGCTACCCTTAGGGCTACTACCCCTGTCTGCCCCCTCAGAGGCAGGGTGAGGGGCCCAGATCCGTTGACGGGTGCCTCCACCCAGAGGTCGGGGTTAGCACAGTTAAGGCTACCACGGTTACAGCCCTCTGAGCTACTGCAACCCCCCTTCGTCCCACTAGTGACTCACACTGGGTAGCAGCAATTCTGTTCACCAGTACACTTACCCACGGAAAATATAATCCAGCTCTCTTCGGGGACCCCCTGTAAAGTAAGGCACAGTTATGTTGCAATCACCAAACAGCAGTTCACCATTAACGTACACAATAGCCAGGATGTAGCTGTGCAAAAACAATCTGATTTATTCAAGGGGGAAAACAACAAGGACAGGGGGGATCAAGTTGATTAGCTTATCACTATATTTATCTACCTAGGACTCTGTGCACAGGCCTATCCCTATCAATTACTGTCCCTGGGTACTCAAGCCCTAGTGGCTAGTCCAAACCGTGGCAGCTGGTAGGGGCCCTTTCACACAGAGGAAAGAAAAAGTTAGTTAAACAGTCAGCAGTACAGTAATCCCATTTGATTTCAATGTGGCAATTCAACAGGGAACTACCCTGAATTAGTACTCACAACCTCCAGACAAAATAGGGTCCTTAAACGGTAACAGGGCTACTCCTGAGCTCCACGAGACTCCTCGCACATTTATATGGCAAACTGCAACAGGCAAAGTCCTTTAATGGCAGCAGGATTTAACTTGAGCTCCACACACATTTATATGGTAACCAGCAACAGGCAAAAGTCCTTTAATTGCAGCAGGATTTCGTTTCCATCATACAATCGCATCCCCCAAGAGAACTCCCTCTGCAACACTAGCGATGGCAGAAGGGAGTCATTCTTTCAGTGTCCCGGGCGGGACTCGGGCATACAACTACAGTCCCCCTCCATTTTAGTTACTTATGGCTGCAAGAAGCAGCCCTTAAAGAGACAGCTCACGGAGGCTTTTTAAAGCGCTCACTGGCTACCCAATTAAACGCCTTTAGGCCGGTGACTAACCCTAGCACCAGGCATATCCGGAGCCCCCATTTGCAAGGGGATTACACCCTCCCTGGCCTGGAAAAGCTTGGCATCCGTGTCAAGCATATGCCCTTAAGGCGCTTTAGGTAAACACCCAATGAGTAGCATATCACAGTTTCTTTTTACACATTTAAACATTAGATTTACAAAATATCATAACCTTTACACATCCTACACATAAACTATTACTTTGGTTTTAACACAGATCAGTATTTCCTACCCATGACACCCAGACTGAGGGAATCTGTCTTCTCTTAGGTACCACCGGGTCCCCTGAAGCAGGGGCGCCACTCTTGAAGGGCACCACTAACAGTCTGGGGTTATCTGCCAAGGCTAACTTAGGCAAAGAACTTGGGGACACATATACCCCTTTGTGAACCACATTTAAAGGCAGATCCACTGGTTGACCCAAAGATTCATAGCTTAACTTTATTACTGGCCGAATTTGTCAGCCGGATCGTCTAGGGGTCTCAGGGGATTCTGAACCAGGCCCTGACTCCACCCCCATGTCAGAGACATTAGCAACAGGGATCCCTTCAAGGGGATCAGGCTCAATACTCATAATACTATCAGGGGCTTGACCTTCTATCCCTGAACCCACCCCACTGGGCTCATCTGGGGGTGGTGTAGGTACTAGAGGGGAACCACCAGGGCATTCAAAATAGTCTTCCGATTCGGGCATATCACTGGCTTGTTCCCCCATCTCACTCTCTTCTTCTGAAAAGTCAGATAATTCAGCCAGGCCAAGCCTAAGGACTCAGCCCCTTGAGTTTGTCTGCTACCCCATTCATCTTCTGGAGGCATTTCCTCCGGGGATAAAGTAGAGGGCTCAACTAACACAGATGGGCCAACTTCAGTTCCTGAGTTGACAAGGGGATTGCCCCGAAACAATTGACTTAGTTCATAAGAGGGATAGTATTCAATATCATCTTCACTGTCTTCTGACACTGAGTGTTGACCAACTCCTTCTGCAGGGGGGGGTTGGACAAGGCTCCCTTGGTGGACTTGTTGAAGGCTTCATGGGCTTGGTTCCTTTCTTAGTAACAGATCTAGTCATGGGCCTGGAAGGAGGGGTAGAGGAAGGTTCAACTTCAATCAAGATCTGCCCAATTGGCAGCAGATGATTTCTGTGTATGGTTTCATCTTTCGAATTGTTTTCAGGCGCACTTTATACACAGGTAGGTCTGCCAGCTGTCCCACAACAACATGAGGGAGGTGATGCCATCGGTCGGCAATTTTATGTTTGCCATGCAGTCCCAGATTTCTCAACAACACTCTATCCCCTTTTCTCAACTCTACTGCTTTCACTTTTTTGTCATATCTCTCCTAGTTAGCCAAATTTCGTTTAGCAGCCATGGTCTGGGCCAGTTGGTAGGCATGATTTAATTGGGCCTTTAATTTCTGTACATATTGTAGATGGTTTTCTGCTCACACCCCATCAGGGGAAACCCCAAAACACACATCTACTGGCAATCTAGCCTCTCTTCCAAACATTAGACGATAGGGGGAGAACCCTGTGGCATCACTTTTCGTACAATTGTAGGCGCGAACTAGAGTGCTAATCTGTTGGCTCCATCTCAATTTATCTTTGGATTGTAAGGTGCCCAGCATGTCGAGCAATGTACGATTGAACCTTTCAGGCTGAGGGTCTCCCTGCGGGTGGTAGGGGGTGGTTCGTGATTTGCGTACCCCCCCACAAAGATAGCATCTCTTTAATCAAGTGACTTTCAAAGTCCCTTCCTTGATCGGAATGAATCCGCTGCGGAGCCCCATAGTGGACGAAAAAATTCTCAACAAGTATCTTAGCCACTGTAGTTGCTTTCTGATCCTTGGTCGGGAAAGCCTGTGCATACCGGGTAAAATGATCAGTGACCACCAATATGTTGCTAACACTTCTCAGATCAGGCTCTAAACTCAGGAAATCAATACAGACCAGTTCCATAGGAGCACTAGTAGTAATGTTGACCAAGGGAGCAGCTTTCTGAGGTAACGCTTTCCTTTGCAAACAACGACCACAGGTCTTGACATACTGTTCCACGTCCGCACTCATCTTTGGCCAATAGAATCGAGCCCGTACCAAATCAAGTGTTCGATCTATGCCCAGGTGCCCCATCTGATTATGCAATGACCTTAGAACTAGTTCTCTGAAAGCTGAGGGCAGCACCAGTTGTTGTCATTGCACCCGGCCCTCCCTTACTCACAGTCTCCCTATATTGGAGTTGGTTGATCAGCTTTAATTTGGGCCCTTCTTTATACAACAAGGTAGTCCGCAAGTCAGTGGAACATAGTTTGGATACATCCCTTCCAGCCCGCAAAACCTCTACGGCCATTCTTATCATAGGGTCACAGGATTGAGCCTGTTGGAGATCATCATTGTTGAATTGCGGCAGAGAGCTGGTGTCCAATGCAGAGAAATGGCAGTAGGCGGCAGGTATACAGTTTTCCGGCGGCCCCAAACAATCTACCACACAGTCCACTGCATCAGGAGACACCTGTTCTTCTTTATCAAATTTCTGGCACAGGGCTCTTATATCAGGTTCAGACAACCAGACCATTCAGTCTGGTACGCAGGCCTCCGGGAGAGAGCATCCACATCTATATGGTTGAGGCCCGCCCGGTACTCTACAGCATAATCGTAGGTGGCCAGGGCAGAGAGCCACCTATGCCAGTAGCATCCAATTTGGCGGAAGTTTGAACATAAGTCAGAGGATTGTTATCAGTCTTTACTAATATCTTGGCACCATACAAATAGTCGTGGAACTGATCAACAATGGCCCACTTCAAAGCCAAAAACTCTAATTTGTGCACTGGGTAATTCTTCTCTGACGGCGTCAGACTTCTACTGGCAAACGCTACAGGTCTCAACCCATTCGAGTGCTCCTGATATAATACAGCCCCCAATCCTTGCAGCTGGCATCAGTATGAAGAGTGTAAGGCTTGGCTGGGTCAGCATAGGCCAACACGGGTGCGTGGGTGAGTTGATATATGATGTCATGGAAAGCTTCCTCACTCAGTAGTCCATCGATCCCGAACATATCGTTTGGCTGAAAATACTTCTTTTCTAAGTCAGTGTACACCCTGCTTATATTTTGTGTAGGCGGATACCCTGGGTGAGATTAAGGAGGGGGCGAATCACTCGTGAATAGTCTCTGACAAACCGCCTATAGTAGCCACAAAACCCCAGGAATTGTTGCAGCTCTTTCAAATTTCTAGGTTGAGGCCAAGTGGTCAACGCCTCCACCTTGCTAGGGTCAGTCTCTATACCTTCAGTGGACACTATGTGGCCTACATATTTCACGGAAGTCTGGAAGAATTGACACTTGTCGATAGACAACTTGAGGCTGAAATCCTCCAATCGATCCAAGACTTTGAATAATCGTTGCTCATGTTCTTCCAAGGATTGGCCAAACACTATGACGTCATCTAAATAGACCAAACACTCGAGTAGGTTCATGTCCCCCACAGCTCGTTCCATCAAGCGCTGAAAAGTGGCTGGGGCACCCGAATTTCCTTGAGGCATCCGAATAAATTCATAGAAGCCTAAGGGGCAAATGAAAGCAGTCTTCTCCCGATCGTCTGGGGCCATCGGGATCTGGTAGTATCCACTCCGAAGATCCAATACAGAGAACCACTTACTACCATTCAGACAATTCAAGGCGTCTTGTCTCGTGGCATGGTACATTGATCCGGAATGGTCCGCCTATTCAAAAGTACGATAGTCTACACAATCCGAACTGCCCATTCTTTTCCTTACTACTACAATGGGGAGGCTATAGGGGCTTCTAGACTCTTGAATTACACCAGCAGCCAACATTTCTTGCAGATGCCGCCATATATCATCTATGTCAGCGGGAGCCAGACATTGGGATCTCTCTCGGAAGGGTCTTTCGTCGTGCAATCGAATGTGATGCTCAGCCCCTAGTACACATCCTACATCCCACTCTTTCAGGGAGAAAACCTGGTTCCTCTTGGCAAGCCTCTCACTGACCCTGTGCTTCCACTCAGTCAGCAGCGGAGAGTCACCAAAGTCAAACAGATCAGGAGCAACTCTATCACCTGTCCGGGAACTCTTTTTATTTGGTAGGACAGCAGTATCCGCACAATGGACGCTAGCCAGGGTACACCCTCTTTTTATTCGAATCTCTTTATCAGACACATTGTGCACTTGAACCATCACCCTTTTAACATAGGCATGGGCCCTGGCCGGCAGAATGCTGGGTTTGAGCAACAACCCCTCAGGTAGTTCTCCCTCCATAGGCGCATCCAACATCAACAACTTATTCTTGACATCTGTCTTTAATCGTACCTCTCCATGCAGAACACACTGTGCATTTGGGGCAAGCACTACAGGGGCCGGATCCTTCTTCCATACCACTCCCACAGGGCCTTCAGGTTCCTCCGGCCTACCCTTCTTCTGAGTGGCCCTGACCATTTGAATTACAGCAGGTACACCCAAAACTCGCCCAGTCTGAAATGCTCGCTTCTCTGAGCACAACTGGGCCAATCGTCCAAACATGTGCGCATTTGTTCCAATCAACAAGGGCACCCCATCATACAGTCCAGTGGGTGGGCAGACCAAGACCAAGGTTTCCACTTGCTCATCTGTTCCATTCACAGTTGCAAGGAAAGATAACCATACACGGATGTACCCCAAATACGGATAAGCCTTGTCGCTCAACCCCCATACATGTAGACCAGTTAGAGGCTGCAGGGGCACTTCAGATAAGTGTGCATGGTACCAGTCCTGAAACATGATGGTCACCTGGGAGCCACTGTCCAAGACAGCTCTAGTGGGAATTCCATTCACCTGCACCCGGGTCTCCATAGCCGGCCTGACCACATCAGACCAGTTGGGGGTAGCAACATTGTTAGCCCGGCAGGCATGGGCCTGAGTCACTTTTCTTGGGGCCGAGACTGGGTCTGGCGGTATCGGCGATCAGTCTGCTGTTAACTTTCCTTAAATTCTCCGGCCTCTGGCAGTCAGGCTGGAAATGCCCATCTTCCCACAGTGATAACAAAACTTAGGGTCCGGGATCACTATTCTGAGGGGGCCCTGAGGGAGGAGAAAAGCTCTCTAGGGCTAGGGTTCGGGGCTCTACATGACTCAGGTGCCCCGGGCCGAGTAGGGTACACAGTAGACTGCTTTAAGTCCCTCATCAATTCCTGTAAATTCCTGATCTCAGCCCTCAACTCACCCTCCATGTAGGGGTCAGAGGAAACAACCCGCATCCCCACAGTACCTGGGAAATCTGGGGACCCCCTCGGACCCTCCAGGCAAGCCAGTCTCCTCAGGAGTATTAGACTCAGGAGTCCCACTAGGGTTCACTGCCCCCACACAGGGTTCCCACCCCTCTTCATCAGTCTCCACTTCTCGAATTTCCCTCATCAATTGACAATATTCAGGCGGAGTGGCCCGCCGATCATGCAACTTAAGTTTCAATAGAGTTACACTAGAGAATCTGGCAGACTTTAAAATATGTTCTAGCTGAACCTGATTCAGGGCTGCAGCAGTGATTCCCCCTTTTCTACAAGCCTTCTGCAATGCCCGCTCCACTCTAGTAACAAAAGCGGACAGTTTTTCATTTCTCCGCTGCTTAGCAGACCTGAATTTCCATAATAAATCTTCACCAGTCTCTGTACTCCCAAAAATCCCTTCTAAAGCAGAGAGATACCCTGCAGCAGTGGCTTCCGGATGAGTGGCCCAGAAGAATCTAATGGCTTCTAAGGCAGGACCCCGCAAACTCTCCATCAGCCTCTTCCTTTTCTCCCCTCAGAGCATTGCCACTCCTGGACTAAAGGGTGGCATAGTCCATCCACGCCTCCAGGTCATCCTCCCCGGGAGGCACTGGTACCATGCCAGAGAAAAGCTTTAACTTACGGTAGGAATCGAGCTGTATGAAGGGGACTGCCAAGGGCAAAGAAGCCAGCATGGAGCTTTTGGGCGGGCCAGGGGAGGCGCCTGGAGAACCCCGAGGGGTAGTATCACTGGACAGATCCAAGGCTTGTAGCAACTCCTGAGTAGTCCTCCCTTCCACAGCTAACAATTTAAGCAGTTTATCTTTAAAACTGTTCATTTGAGGAGACCCCCCAGGAGTGACTGACCCACTTCGGATATGGATTATCCTCCACCCCTGGGACGCACCCTCCGGGTAAAGTACAGGAGGTACCTTCTCAGGGTCAATGACCACACTGCATAGGAGTAGCACCTGCAATGTCTGGTCAAGCAAATCAGCCATACGCCCTTTCACTTCAACCTTACCCAAACACTTTACTCGTTCTACAACAGAGACAATATCAGCAGCCGAGGTACCCAAGGGCACATCTAACAATAATACAATCTTATGGGAATCTAGCTCTTCTGCTTCATCCCAACCTATTAGTTTGTGTACCATGGTTTTGATGGGTCCCAGCTAATTTTTCCAACATATCCCCTCCATTTTTCCATCTTTGGGTATCTCCTCACTAAGCCACTAGGGCGCTAATCCCAGCGATGCCTCCAATTTGTAACCCCAGAGCACTACCCTAGGGCTACCCCTGTCTGCCCCCACAGAGGCAGGGTGAGGGGCCCAGATCCGTTGACTGGTGCCTCCTCCCAGAGGTCGGGGTTAGCACAGTTAAGGCTACCACGGTTACAGCCCTCTGAGCTACTGCAACCCCCCTTCGTCCCACTAGTGACTCACACTGGGTAGCAGCAATTCTGTTCACCAGTACACTTACCCCATGGAAAATATAATCCAGCTCCCTTCAGGGACCCCCTGTAAAGTAAGGCACAGTTATGTTGCAATCACCAAACAGCAGTTCACCATTAATGTACACAATAGCCAGGATGTAGCTGTGCAAAAACAATCTGATTTATTCAAGGGGGAAAACAACAAGGACAGGGGGATCAAGTTGATTAGCTTATCACTATATTTATCTACCTAGGACTCTGTGCACAGGCCTATCCCTATCAATTACTGTCCCTGGGTACTCAAGCCCTAGTGGCTAGTCCAAACCGTGGCAGCTGGTAGGGGCCCTTTCACACAGAGGAAAGAAAAAGTTAGTTAAACAGTCAGCAGTACAGTAATCCCATTTGGTTTCAATGTGGCAATTCAACAGGGAACTACCCTGAATTAGTACTCATGACCTCCAAACAAGATAGGGTCCTTAAACGGTAACAGGGCTACTCCTGAGCTCCACGACATTCCTCACACATTTATATGGAAAACTGCAACAGGCAAAGTCCTTTAATGGCAGCAGGATTTAACTTGAGCTCCACACACATTTATATGGTAACCAGCAACAGGCAAAAGTCCTTTAATTGCAGCAGGATTTACTTGAGCTACACAAGCCTCCTCTCACATTTATATGGTAACCTGCAACAGGCAAAGTCCTTTAATGGCAGCAGGATTTATCTTGAGCTCCACACACATTTATATGGTAACCAGCAACAGGCAAAAGTCCTTTAATTGCAACAGGATTTACTTGAGCTACACAAGCCTCCTCTCACATTTATATGGTAAACAGCAACAGGCAAAAGTCCTTTAATTGCAACAGGATTTACTTGAGCTACACAAGCCTCCTCTCACATTTATATGGTAAACAGCAACAGAGGGGTACCACACCAGGCAACTGCTTCCAATGCTCCCACAAACTCACTGTCCCTGAAATACTGCAAACGGCAGCTTCCACTTGTCTTCGGACCGAGCGCGATTCAGCAATTTTCTCCAGTCCTACTTCAGGTCGAGCCTGGTGGGTAGCTGTACAGAGCACAGCCTCCTCTGACTGCCCACCGACGGGTTTCGTCCGCTGAACCCGACAACACAAAAACGGCCACTTCAGGCCTTCACGCACTTCCCGCGTGAACACTCTTCAGCGCAGAAGCACACAGCTCCTCTCTCCTCACCAGCCACAACGCATCTCAAACTGGCAGCACCAAGCACTCCTTCCAGATCGGGCGTTGCCCGTTGCCATTGGCTGGCTGAACATGCCAGTCATTTCCTCAGGCCTTCAGTGGTGCAAAAAAGCGCCATAGCCCATAATGCCTTTCCCAGATTACAAGCAGTCCCTCTATTGGTCAGCCGACTCTGTAGAGTCCCGAGGTACTGATTGGCCCAATTCAGCAGTTCTGGAGCAAAATGGAGGAGGCAATCAAACAGTCCTTACTGCAAAGGAAGACAGGTTAGAACAACCACATTATCATTATTATTTTACATCGTTTCCATCATACAAGCGCATCCCCCAAGAGAACTCCTTCTACAACACTAGCGATGGCAGAAGGGAGTCATTCTTTCAGTGTCCCGGGCGGGACTCGGGCATACAACCACAGTCCCCCTCCATTTTAGTTACTTACAGCTGCAACAAGCAGCACTTAAAGAGACAGCTCATGGAGGCTTTTTAAAGCGCTCACTGGCTACCCAATTAAATGCCTTTAGGCCGGTGACTAACCCTAGCACCAGGCATATCGGGAACCCCCATTTGCAAGGGGGTTACGCCTGCACACCTCTTTTTTTGAAAGATGCTACCCTCTTGGACTTTGTCGATTCCCTTGAGGTACTTGAACGTTTCTATCATGCCCCTCCTCTCCCTCCTATCCTCGAGGCTATACATATTAAGCTCCTTATGTCTCTCTTCATATGTCTTCGGGTGCAGACCCTGCACCATTTTAGTTGCCCTCCTCTGGACAGCTTCCATCCTGTCTATGTCTTTGCGGAGATTGGGTCTCCAGCTGCACATGAGTACTCAGATGGGGTCTCACCAGCTGTCTGTACAGAGGATAATAACTTCCTGTTTTCTACTGGTGATGCCTCTCCCTATGCATCCCAGTATCCCCCAGCCTCTTGCTGCCCTCTCACATTGCTTGCCCACCTTTAGGTTATCTGATATGACTACCCCCAGGTCCCTTTCCATTTTTGTTGTTGTTAGTATCTCACCCCCCATTGTGTACTCCTCCCCTTGGTTTTTGTTTCCAGGTGCATTACCTTGCACTTCTTAGCATTGAATCTAAGCTGCCATACATTTGACCATTCCTCTAACCTTGCCAAGTCCCTTCTCATCCTTTCCGCCCCACCTTGTACATCAACTCTGTTGCAGATCTTTATGTCATCTGCAAAGAGACATGCTTTTCCTTCCAGTCCCTCTGCAATGTCACTTATAAAGACATTGAAGAGGACCGGTCCTAATACTGAATCCTGCGGTACCCCACTAGTAACCCCCCTTTCTTCAGAGTGGACTCCATTTACTATTACTCTCTGTGTCCTATTCTCCAGCCAATTCTTTACCCAGGCTGTCATCTTGGGACCCACTCCCAGGCTGGCTAACTTGTATATTAATCTTTTGTGTGGGACTGTGTCAAATGCCTTGCTAAAATCTAGGTAGGCCATGTCGACAGCCCCTCCCTGATCTACTACTTTGGTCACCCAGTCAAAGAAATCTATCAGACTTGTGTGGCATGACCTTCCCGCTGTGAATCCATGCTGCCTAGGGTCCTGTGCCCCTCTGGCCTCTAGTTACTCGACAATTCTTTCCTTCAGAAGTGATTCCATCATTTTCCCTATCACTGAGGTTAAACTAACAGGTCTGTAGTTTCCTGCTTCTGCCTTGCTCCCACTTTTGTGAAGGGAATCACATCTGCCCTCCTCCAGTCCTCGGTACCACCCATCCTCCCATGATTTGTTAAAGAGGGTAGTCAGTGGTGTCACTAGTTCTACCCTTAGTTCTTTTAGAATTCTGGGATGAATCCCATCAGGCCCCATTGCTTTGTCCATCTTCAGTTTTAAGAGTTCTTTCAGAACCCTTTCTTCTGTAAATGGGCTGGTATCAACTTCTGTATCCAGAGTGTTTCTACTGTTTGTTTTAGGTACCTCCCCCACTTCCTTTGTAAATACTGAGCAAAAATATTTGTTTAGTATCTCTGCCTTTCACAGTCACCCTCTGCCCACCCTCTCTCCCCTTTATTAGCCTCACTATCCCTCCCTTGGTCTTCCTTAGCTCCCTGATGTACCTATAAAAGGTTTTATCCCCCTTCTTAACTGAGTTGGCTATCTTTTCCTCAGTTTGGGCCTTTGCTGTTCTGACTGCCTTCCCAGCTTCCTTTTGCTTTAACTGATACAGTTCTCTGTCCTGCTCCTTCTGTGATTCCTTGTACTTCCTGAATGCTTTCTTTTTCTCTTGAACCTTCAATGCCACTTCCTTTCAGAACCATAGTGGTTTCTTACATCATTTTGTTTTGTTTATTTGCTTCACACAAAGGCTTGTTACCTGTGTGATGGCAGTTTTTATTATTCCCCATTGTTCTTCCACCCATCCTTCCTGCCCATTTGCTAGTGCATTCCTTAGGCACTCATCCATTTTGGCAAAGTCAGCCCTCCTAAAGTCCAGTACTTTTGCCTTTGTATGGCTTGACTCTATTGCTGTGTTTATTGTGAACCATACTGCTCGATGGTCGCTAGTTCCCAGATGGCTACCCACTTCTACATCTGTGATCCTCTCTTCATCTCCATTTGAGAGAACCAGGTCTAAGATTGCTCCCTCTCGAGTGGGCTCCAATACTAGTTGTCTAAGGCATGCCCCCTGTAGGGCATCTAGAATAACTCTATTCTTCGAAGTGGCTGCTGCAACTGCACTCCAGTTAACATCTGGCATATTCAGATCACCCATCAGCAATATCTCCCCTTTTTCTGCCATTCTAAGTATACTTTCTATCATTTCCTTGTCCATTTCCTCCCCCTGAGAAGGGGGTCTGTATACAACCCCTGTGCGGATTGTGGTGCCATTGCCGGTCTCCAAATTTACCCACAGTGCTTCTTCTCCTCCCTGTTTACCCTTTTGTTCTGTTGCTTTGATTCCTTCCCTTATGTAAAAGAGCTACTCCTCCTCCTCCTCCTCTTTTACCCTCCCTGTCCCTCCTGTAGATAGTGTATCCTGGTATGTTTACGTCCCAGTCATGGTTTTGTGTGTACCATGTTTCTGTGACTGCCATGATATCCAGATGTTCCTCCTCCATCAAGGCCACTAATTCAGGAAGCTTGTTACTCAGACTACAGGCATTGGTACTCATTGCTCTCCATTTTTTGATGGCTTTACCTTCTGTTGCAGCATCCCCCACTGACCTTTCTACCTCGGCCTTTTCTCATTTAGTACCCTGTTTTGTAGGGAGGCTGGGATTTTCCTGCTACTTATCAGTGCCTCCCCCCTTGACTAGTTTAAAAGCTTACCAATGAAGCATTTAAACTGATTTCTCAAAAGACTTGTTCCCTTCCTGGACAGATGCAGACCATCCTGCTGGTATAGGCTGGTGTCCCTCCAGGTGGAACCGTGTCCCCAATGAAGCCAAACCCCTGTGCTCCACACCATTTTTTCAACCATTCATTAAACTGCATGGTGCAAAGTACCCTCGCCTCTCTCATGCCATTGACAGGCAGCACCTCTGAGAAGGATGCTGTGTGTGCTACTTGTCTTAGGCCCCTCCCCAATTCTACAAAGTCCTTCTGCACTGCTCTAATCTCATGATGATCCAAATCATTTGTCCCTAGGTGGACAATAACATCCAGCTCAGACTCCCGTGCAGCTGTTCTCGTGATCCTGAGGATGTGCTTCCTGTCCCTCCAAGCCATGGCACCAGGCAGGCACCTTACTTCAGTTTTCCCTGCTCCCCCCAGTTCTATCTCCCCTAATAATTGAGTCCCCCACCAGGAGCTGCTTCCTTTCCTTGTGGTGTCCTCTGCCTCCTTCCTGTGGGCCTCCCTTGTGACAGTTGTCCTCAGCCTCCTTATTCTCCTCTGCGGGTGCATCCATAGGGGATCTATACCCCAGAATGGTGTATGGATTGTGGAGTGGAACAACTGACTGGGTGTGCCTCTGTTCCACCATCCTCGCCCTCCCTGAGCCCACTGTGGTCCAACTGCTGTGCTTTCTTTGCAACCTCTGAGGTAGTGGTGGTGCCTCTGGTGCTCCCTGGATGGGGGAGGTTCCCTTCCTACCGTTCAGTGTGGCCTGGGGGAAGGTTCCCTTACTACTGTCCAGTGTGGCCTGAAGATGGGCAACTTCCTCCCTCAGGGCAGAGAGTTGTCTGCAAATAGGGCAGCATCTCAGCCTTCAGAAAGACTCCCAGAAGACTGCTGCCCCACAGCCATTACATTGCTCTACTCCCCACATGTTTATCTACTTTTTTTTGTGTGTGTGTGTGATTGGTTTGTTATATAGAAATATATATATTATACAATGTGTATGCTTATATTGTCAGTCCAGTGTGCTAAGAGAGGATATGACAGTGATATGCACCTTGCACTCTTGAGGAAATGATGTCAGAACCCCAGGTATAAAGGAACTATTTCCAGGGGTGGGTGGGGTGAGGGGTTGGAAGGGATTGGGCCTAAACTGTGCCCTCACAAAACAATCAGCTAAAAGCTCTGACCCACTGCTGTGATGACTGCCTTCCTGTCAGCATGATGCCCTACACCACAATTTGACAGAGAAAATACCCTGCTAATCAAACTGAGAAAAATCCAGACATCCAAGTCAGACACAGGTAAACCTCCCCAGCCCCAAAACAGCCTGGTGGTTTGTGCTCTGAAAGCAGTCAGCCCCAAAATAAGTCAGCTGTGCTTTAAACTCTTCCTGCACTGAAAATCTTAAGAATTGTAACAAAAGTAAAGCTAGATCCACCTCCCTCTGTTGCTTGAAAGACTGTCTTTTCCTGATAATTCTAAGTTCCTTATTTCACCTTTCAGTTAGAAGTAGCCTCCACCTGCAGAATATCTGCTACAAACCAAAGACAATTGTAAGGTTCACCTCCCTCTGTTGTGAGCACAACTCGCTTTCTTGCAAATCCTATGTTCAGTATTGCAGCTTCCAGCCAGAGGTAGTTTCATTTGAAGAATATTGGCTGTTCTGATGAGTTTGCTATAAAACACTTGCTTATAATACTACTGTTCTCAGGTCTGTTACCAAAGCTATTGGCTGATAAGTAGCTATGATGTAAGCACTTCCTGACAAAGTCTGGTCTGGCCTTTTAAGGCACACACAGATAAACACAAAAAACAGTTTCCACCCCCTAGGGCACTGTCTGGGTCAAATACACAACCTGTACCTGCACTTATTTCAGGACTTATGATAAATTCTTAGCCCATGGTTTAAACTCTTCCTGCACTGAAAATCTTAAGAATTGGAACAAAAGTAAAGCTAGATCCACCTCCCTCTGTTGCTTGAAAGACTGTCTTTTCCTAATAATTCTAAGTTCCTTATTTCACCTTTCAGTTAGAAGTAGCCTCCACCTGCAGAATATCTGCTACAAACCAAAGACAATTGTAAGGTTCACCTCCCTCTGTTGTGAGCACAACTTGCTTTCTTGCAAATCCTATGTTCAATATTGCAGCTTCCAGCCAGAGGTAGTCTGGATTTTTTTTTTATAGTATGCTTTTTTCCCACCGGCACCCCTAGCCCCATGAGCAGGCTCATCCTGGGTTCAGTGATCCATACCATCACCCGGGGATGCCCCCCTGAATGAGGCCACTGAAGTGGAACTGAAGGTGGCTGGAGGGTCAGGCACCGAGCCCCGGCTCATACATGGGGTTTCTGAGTAGATTCCCCTTAGAGCTGGGAACGTGCAATGACGCTGACACCTTACGGCAAACGTCCGTCCCGGCTCCACCCACGATATGGCATGCTACCGTGCACCCCAGCCTCTGCCAGGGGGCGAGCGATGCTGGAACCAGCTCCCCTACCCTCCCCGAAGAAGGAAAGCAGTCCTCCAGATGTTCGATCCTTCTTCTCCCCTGCTGACCCCTGGCAGCCCATGCACGTGTTGCTGGCATGGCGCGAGGTGTGGCATCCAGCATCTTAAACCTCAGCACCACCGGGCCGGCTCCCAATATTCTGGATTTAAACTGGATTCCACTTGCAAAATATGTCATTTTTTTTCTGATCATTTCTTCCACATTTGAAGCCAGTGTACTAAAAGTAGTGACAAGGTTAGGACCTCGATGCTGGGTACTGATTGAGTTTTTCTTAGGCCTTAATAAGGAGGCTCTATCAATATTATTTAACTTTTCTTTTGCTCTTCGTAAACATAGTGGATCATACCCTGTTTAGTAATCTATCTGTAAGAATGTTGCTGCCTTGTATATGTCCCTCATTAGTGCTACAACTGCATTTTGCATGCATATATTGACCCACCAGGATATTAGTAGTAACATGTTTAGGCCCTACGAAAAAAAAATGAATCAATATCCAGCATCAAGGTCCTAATCTGATCACTACTTTTAGTACACAGGGTTCGAATGTGGAAGGGATTATCAGAAAAATGGCAGATTTTGCAAGTGGAATCCAGTTTAGAGAAAATTGGGAATGAAGGTCCTAAGGTTACATATAGAAGAGGCAAGAATCTAAAAGAGATTTTGGTGCATTGTTCACTAAGAATGGACAACCCCGTGTTGGAAGCAGACTCCCTGGTGGCAACTATAAATGTGGAAACTGTATGGCGCGTGCACATATACAGGTGGGACAGAACATTATTCTGCCTCACACTGGTGAACTGTTTCAGGTACATTCATTCATCTCATGTGTGACAAAATTAGTGGTGTATCTAGCCACGTGTGATTGTGGTTGTTATTATGTGGGGAAATCCACTAGAAAACCTAAAACCAGAATAATGGAACATGTGAGAAATATCAGGTTGGGTAATTTAGAAAATGTATTGGCCATGCACATCAAAAATTCTGGGCCTGCCTGGACATTCTTTTGTATTTAGGCGGGGGGGGGGGGACTTAACAGCAAGTTAATGTGCAAAAAAAAAATGTTGGTAGTACAAACTTTGTGCCAGCGTTTATCCAAGCTTGAAAGAACATTTTCAGCTGGCTCTCTTGTTAAGATATATGAGGAAACAGAGTATGTGGGTATTTACTGTTTATACTGCTTTATTTTTATTCACATTTATTTTTATATTATCATATTATCTTTTTATGACATCAAGCCATTTTGAATTGTGTTGTACAATATTGTGTGGATCTGGGTTTCATATATTTTGTGTGTCTTTTTAAGTATGTGTTTGCATATGCAAATTATTTAGTGATGGGGGTATTTAATAGCGTCCTTATGCAACTTGAGAAGTCTTGATAAAGTGTCAGAGCGACGTGAAATGTTGACGTGATTTTAGAGAGGGAGTGTTAGCTCATGTTTTAATAAATTATTTGTTTCATCATCTCCTAACAATGGAGTGTTAAGTGGTTTGTAATGTGCAGCCATGCTTCCTACACGTTGCAGTTTTGCTTTTTCAGTGTCGGCTCCGTAGTGTAGTCCTTAGCTGCTGGTGTTAACATTTTACAGTATTAGTTTACAAACTATTAGAAAAGGGTCTGAGCACAAATGATGTACTTCCAGAAACTCACCACAGCTATCAAAGAAATCACTGAATGAAGCTATATAAACCTATTGTATCTGAGCTTATATAGCACTAGTAAAATGTGAAGTGTCAGAGTAAGTAAAATTAAAGGATTGTGTTTGTATACAAGCTGTACTACACGTGGTGATTTCAGTAAAGATGCCTAATAGGAAACAAGAGAAATTCAAAAAGTATAGAAAAAGATACTTATTTTTTTTATTTATTACAGTAATCTTGACTGTGGGAAATCATGGAAAATCATGATGATATGAGGAGTTCCATTAATCACAATCAACATTTCCATAACACCATGGTTTATGATTGGCTGCCATTTAACATTCATGTTTGACCATTGTTAATAATGATACAATGGTGGTTTTTGAAGCCTGAAAATGATCTCTGAACATAACTGATAATGAATATTTATTACACATCATTACTGAATGACAATCTTTTCAGCTGGGTAGGACTCTGGGTCTGAAATAAATTCCGACTGTAAATGGATACTACTCATGAAGTTTTTCTAGGGGAGGCAATTTTGGGGGTTCTCACATTTCTCTCCCTTGAAGATAATTTTTCCTAGCAAGTTTTGGTTTACCATAAGCAAGGAACCTGGAAATTACTATCCAGAAGTCAGAAGGTGTGTACCAAGTTTTAGACCTCATAGAGAAACCCTTGACTGGAAGGCTTCACTTTCCCTCTACTCCTGCATTCCAGTCTCTGACAAAGATGGTGAGGGGAAGGGGTTGTTAGTGAGCATCCAACATGGTGGCTGCATTCTGAGTCAGCTCCAGATTATTTCTGACAAAACTGAAATATTTCACCATTTCCTACGCTCAGTATTATATTATTTTTGAATCCTGAGATGGAGGTTACCATTGTGCTGCAAGATGAGCCCTTAAAAACACCACCGACAGGCTGCCCAAGGTCTGATGCCTTTCTGGCTCTGGTAGCCAAGTCTCGGGGTTTGGGACCTATGCAGCAGGGAGGCCCCTTGGAGCCTGAGCTGCCATCAACAGTGATGTTATCTATGCTCCGGAAGATCCAGGTGACTTGTGATGAAACAAATAAATGCCTAGCTACTGTGGAAGCAAAATTGCTGGAGGCAGACACAAAAATTATTTCTAAGGCTGCGGCCATTCAGGGGCTCATGGAGGCATCCACTAAACAACTGGAGCAGAATATAGCTTTTGTGTGTGACCTACAATTTCTGCACTGTAAAGTGGAAGTCCTGCAAAATTTTCAGTGGCAAGCCAACATCCGTATCGTGGGTTTCCCCTCAAGTTTAACTAATGCTGCAGACTCCTACCAACCTTGAATAAACTGATCTTTACTGACCTGCACTTGCTGCCGGATGGCTCAGGAGTCCACATCACTTGAGCTTTCACTGTTCCTCAACAGGCTGATCCACATGGGCCAGAGGTACCTCACCTCTGGACTGCCACTGTCATGCTCTCATCTCCGGAGGCCTGAATTCAACTCCTGCAAGCCACGCGGAGCTGAGAGAAAATAATTTGGGAGACCCATCTTCTTCCAAGTTGTGTACTGGGTGTGCTTTGAAACAACTGAGAAGCTGCATGGGATATATTATATTGGACTAGATATCTGTAACTAATCTCTCTCTCTTGCTTACATCTGAGAGAAGTTTTCCTTACTTTTACATTGGTATTGCTTAGTGTTTAATTATTTTAGTTTTTAATTCAGGAAGGGGTTTTTCAAAACTGCTTATCTTGTCAGCATCTTCAGAAGGGCTGAAATAACTGCATATTTGATTTTCCTTTGTGGCTAACTGGACTGATTACTAGAATTCTGTGACAATCTGCATCAATATATTTTGCAATATTTGGTGGTGGTTGTGTGATTTAAAATAGCAAAGGCTGCAGTTTGTAATTGGGTGCCAGACATAGCCTGAGGTGGGGGAAATTGTCTTCACAAGTCAGAGAGGCCTGCATCACAGTCAATTGTTCTAGCTTGACCATTTCAGCATTGATCAATTACTATAAACTACTGGTGTGATCCTGTTTCAGGCAGAAATCCATCTTCTTCCAAGTTGTGTACTGGGTGTGCTTTGAAACAACTGAGAAGCTGCATGGGATAAACTATATTGGACTAGATATCTGTAACTAATCTCTCTCTCTTGCTTACATCTGAGAGAAGTTTTCCTTACTTTTACATTGGTATTGCTTTGTGTTTAATTATTTTAGTTTTTAATTCAGGAAGAGGGGTTTCAAAACTGCTTATCTTGTCCGCATCTTCAGAAGGGCTGAAATTACTGCATATTTGATTTTCCTTTGTGGCTAACAAACCACCAGACTGTTTTGGGGCTGGAGAGGTTTACCTTTGTCTGACTTGGATGTCTGGATTTTACTCTGTTTGATTAGCAATGTATTTTCTCTGTCAAATTGTTGTGTAGGGTATCTTGCTGACAGGAAGGCACTCATCGCAGCGGTGGGTGAGAGCTTTTAGCTGATTGTTTTGTGAGGGCACAGTTTAGGCCCAACCCTTCCACCCCTCACCCCACCCACCCTGCAAATAGTTCCTTTATACCTGAGGTTCTGACATCATTTCCTCAAGAGTGCAAGGTGCATATCACTGTCACATCCTCTCTAGCACACTGCACTGACAATATAAGCATACACATTGTATAATATACATATTTCTATATAACAAACCAATCACACACGTGTGCACACACACACACACACACACACACACACACACAAACAAACAAAAAAAGTAGATAAACATGTGGGGAGTAGTGCAATGTAATGGCTGTGGGACAGCAGTCTTCCAGGAGTCTTTCTGGAGGCTGAGATGCTGCCCTATTTGCAGACAACTCTCTGCCCTGAGGGAGGAAGTTGCCCATCTTCAAGTCGCACTGGACAGTAGTAAGGAAACCTTCCCCCAGGCCACACTGGACAGTAGGAAGGGAACCTCCCCCATTCAGGGAGATCTAGCGCCACCAACACTACCTCAGAGGTTGTGAAGAAAGCACAGCAGTTGGGCCACAGTGGGCTCAGGGAGGGTGAGGATGGTAGAACAGAGGCACACCCAGTCAATTGTTCCACTCCACAATCCATACACCATTCTGGGGGAGCATAGCTCCCCTATGGATGCACCCGCAGAGAAGACTGATGACAACTGTCACAAGGGAGGCCCACAGGACGGAGGCAGAGGACACCACAGGGAAAGGAACCAGCTCCTGGTGGGGGACTCAATTATTAGGGGTATAGAACTGGGGGGAGCTGGGAAAACTGAAGTAAGGTGCCTGCCTGGTGCCATGGCTTGGAGGGACAGGAAGTGCATCCTCAGGATCATGAGAACAGCTGCAAAGGAGTCTGAGCTGGACGTCATTGTCCACCTAGGGACAAATGACTTGGCTCATCATGAGATTAGAGCAGTGCAGGAGGACATTGCAGAGTTGGGGAGGGGCCTAAGACAAGTAGCACACACAGTATCCTTCTCAGAGGTGCTGCCTGTCAATGGCATGGGGGAGGCAAGTGTAATTAACACCATGCAGTTTAATGAATGGTTGAAAAAATGGTGTGGAGCACAGGGGTTTGGCTTCATTGGGGACTGGGGTTCCACCTGGAGGGACACCAGCCTATACTGCAGGATGGTCTGCATCTGTCCAGGAAGGAACAAGTCTTTTGAAAATCGGTTTAAATGCTTCATTGGCAAGCTTTTAAACTAGTCAAAGGGAGGCACTGATAAGCAGCAGGAAAATCCCAGCCTCCCTACAAAACAGGGTACTAAATGAGAAAAAGACCGAGGTAGAAAGGTCAGTGGGGGATGCTGCAACAGAAGGTAAAGCCATCAAAAAATGGACAGCAATGAGTACCAATGCCCGTAGTCTGGGTAACAAGCTTTCTGAATTAGTGGCCTTGATGGAGGAGGAACATCTGGATATCATGGCAGTCACAGAAACATGGTACACACAAAACCATGACTGGGACGTAAACATACCAGGATACACTATCTACAGGAGGGACAGGGAGGGTAAAAGAGGAGGAGGAGGAGCTCTTTACATAAGGGAAGGAATAAAAGCAACAGAACAAAAGGGTAAACAGGGAGAAGAAGAAGCACTATGGGTAAATTTGGAGACAGGCAATGGCACCACAATACGCACAGGGGTTGTATACAGACCCCCTTCTCAGGGGGAGGAAATGGACAGGGAAATGATAGAAAGTATACTTAGAATGGCAGAAAAAGGGGAGATATTGCTGATAGGTGATCTGAATATGCCAGATGTTAACTGGAGTGCAGTTGCAGCAGCTACTTCGAAGAGTGGAGTTATTCTAGATGCACTACAGGGGGCATGCCTTAGACAACTAGTATTGGAGCCCACTCGAGAGGGAACAATCTTAGACCTGATTCTCTCAAATGGAGATGGAGAGAGGATCACAGATGTAGAAGTGGGTAGCCATCTGGGAACTAGCGACCATCGAACAGTATGGTTCACAATAAACACAGCAATAGAGTCAAGCCATACAAAGGCAAAGTACTGGACTTTAGGGAGGCTGACTTTGCCAAAATGGGTGAGTGCCTAAGGAATGCACTAGCAAATGGGCAGGAAGGATGGGTGGAAGAACAATGGGGAATAATAAAAACTGTCATCACAGAGGTAACGAGCCTTTGTGTGAAGCAAATAAACAAAACAAAACGATGTAAGAAACCACTATAGTTCTGAAAGGAAGTGGCAGTGAAGGTACAAGAGAAAAAGAAAGCATTCAGGAAGTACAAGGAATCGAAGAAGGAGCAGGACAGAGAACTGTATCAGTTAAAGCAAAAGGAAGCTGGGAAGGCAGTCAGAACAGCAAAGGCCCAAACTGAGAAAAGATAGCCAACTCAGTTAAGAAGGGGATAAAACCTTTATAGGTACATCAGGGGTGAAGGAAGACCAGGGGAGGGATAGAGGCTTAATAAAGGGGAGGAGGGTGGGCAGAGGAGGCTGTGAAAAGGCAGGGATACTAAACAAATATTTTTCCTCAGTATTTACCAATGAAGAGGGAGGTACATAAAGCGAACAGTAGAAACACTCTGGATACAGAAGTTGATACCAGCCTATTTATAGAAGAAAGGGTTCTGAAAGAACTCTTAAAACTGAAGATGGACAAAGCAATGGGGCCTGATGGGATTCATCCCAGAATTCTAAAAGAACTAAGGGTAGAACTAGTGACACCACTGACTACCCTTTTTAGAAAATCATGGGAGGATGGGGTGGTACCCGAGGACTGGAGGAGGGCAGATGTGATTCCCCTTCACAAAAGTGGGAGCAAGGCAGAAGTAGGAAACTACAGACCTGTTAGTTTAACCTCAGTGATAGGGAAAATGATGGAATCACTTCTGAAGGAAAGAACTGTCGAGTATCTAGAGGCCAGAGGGGCACAGGACCCTAGGCAGCATGGATTCACAGCGGGAAGGTCATGCCACACAAGTCTGATAGATTTCTTTGACTGGGTGACCAAAGTAGTAGATCAGGGAGGGCTGTGGACATGGCCTACCTAGACTTTAGCAAGGCATTTGACACAGTCCCACACAAAAGATTAATATACAAGTTAGCCAGCCTGGGAGTGGGTCCCAAGATGACAGCCTGGGTAAAAATTGGCTGGAGAATAGGACACAGAGAGTAATAGTAAATGGAGTCCACTCAGAAGAAAGGAGGTTACTAGTGGGTACCGCGGGGTTCAGTATTAGGACCGGTCCTCTTCAATGTCTTTATAAAGCGACATTGCAGAGGGACTGGAAGAGAAAAGTATGTCTCTTTGCAGATGACACAAAGATCTGCAACACAGTTGATGCACAGGGTGGGGTGGAAAGGATGAGAGGGACTTGCAAGGTTAGAGGAATGGTCAAATGTATGGCAGCTTAGATTCAATGCTAAGAAGTGCAAGGTAATGCACCTGGGAAACAAAAACCCAGGGGAAGAGTACACAATGGGGGGTGAGATACTAACAACAACAAAAATGGAAAGGGACCTGGGGGTAGTCATATCAGATGACCGAAAGGTGGGCAAGCAATGTGAGAGGGCAGCAAGGAGGGCTGGGGGGATACTGGGATGCATAGGGAGAGGCATCACCAGTAGAAAACAGGAAGTTATTATCCCTCTGTACAGACAGCTGGTGAGACCCCATCTGGAGTACTGTGTGCAGTTCTGGAGACTCAATCTCCATAAAGACATAGACAGGATGGGAAGCTGCCCAGAGGAGGGCAACTAAAATGGTGCAGGGTCTGCACGGAAGACATATGAAGAGACGAAGGAGCTTAATATGTATAGCCTCGAGGAAAGGGGGCATGATAGAAACGTTCAAGTCCCTCAAGGGAATCAACAAAGTCAAGAGGGTAGCATCTTTCAAAAAGAGGTGTGCAAGAACAAGAGGCACAATTTGAAGATAGAGGGCGGGTCAGAGGTAATTTAGGAAGTATTTTTTCAGAGGGGTTGTGGATGCATGTGAGTCAAAATCAGTGGTGGAATTCAAGCATGCATGGGACAGTCATAAAGGCCATTCTAGGGGGTTGGGGTAGGAAGAAGTAGGCTGCTGGTTAACTAGGATCTGCAGCTTATCCAGTAGGTAGGGAAATGGGCAGACTGGGTGGGCCAAGCGGTCCTTATCTGCCGTCAAATTCTATGTTTCTATGTTTCTATGACCCATAGGCTATCCTTTTTTCTGGAACTTTCAGCACAGACACATACTCGGAAAAAAGAACTGCAACTTGTTAAGAAATCCCTTTTGGAAAATGGAGTTCAAGCTCAACTTTTATTTCCCACCAGACTGCAGGTCAAACACCTAACTAAAACTTACATCTTTACTGACCTTGCAGCTGCCTCTGCATTTGCTGAAAAGCTCCTTACCCATATCACCGCTGTGCCTGAATCCGAAGAGGATGATGGATGACTTTTATTCTATGGTTCCAATTTATATACACTCTATACCTGTTGTGTCTCTAGCTAACAGGGATATGTAGCCATAATCTTTTGAATCTAAGGTCTAAAAACACGATACATCTACAGTAGCAGCCACAGACACTGCCAGATATTTCCTGACATTTCTGTGATATTTCCAGAAATATCTCCTGCTTTCTGCATTTCCACAGTAGGGGCAGCAGAGAGAAATTCTTCAGAAATTTTGCGAAATATCGGGAAATAGCTGGCAAAGTCTGTGGCTACCACTGTAACTATATAGCAAAGCTCATTTAGTGTCATATATTAGCTTGTGCCTGTCCTGATATGGGATCAGATTTTCTTTCATTTTGCATGGGTTTACAGCTGCCAGGTTGGACTGCAGCATTCTTGTTTATGCCCTTTAAATCCGGGTGGAGTGAGAGATAATTTTATTTTATGGTGTGAGGGTTCACACTGCTCAGTCTGTGAACTAACAGTCAATTCTTTTTTCTACATGTATTGTCTCCCTAGTTAGTAGCAGGTAGATCTACCTTTATGTTTGGGGCTGCACATCATCTTGATTGAGCACAGGCCATCTCTGAATCTGCCTCCCCCCCACCTTGGAGTACAAGCTCCCACCAGTCTCTGCGAGGAGCCTGAAGTATTGGCGTTTTCTCCTGTCTGCCTACTAGTGAGTGAGAGCCTTCTTCCCTACAGTATTACTGGGCTGGACTTTACTCCTGTTTGTCTATAGTTGGCTTTACCTGGCATTTGCATGGATGATGTTTTAAGTGAACTGATATTATATTGTGCTCTTTTGTACATGAGATGTTTGGGTATAGCACCTACTTTTCCTTTTGTGTACTGTGGTATATGCTGTGTTACATGATGCATCATAAATAAAGTAAAAAAAAAAAGATGGTAAGGAAGGAGCCTGGGCAGGCACCCACCATGGACAGAAAAGTGGACAGGAGGTACAATGTTAATAAAAAGGGTTATTATTTATTCCATAAACAGCTTGCAGGTGATGGCCTAGTCCCTGCAGCTGAGAAGTCTAGGTCTGTAATTTCCTTCAACAAAGCAAACAAGGAAAGATATAATAAGCAAGTCAAGGTCCAAAAATTGCGACCAGGTGACCATGTATTACTGAGGAATTTGGGAATTTCTGGAAAATACAAAATCACTGACAGATGGTGTAGCACCTCTTGTGTTGTTGTTGAGAAAGTGCAAGACTTGCCTGTATACAAAATCCATTCTGAACGAGAGACAAGTGGGTACTGGACTATCTACCACAATCAATTACTGCCTATCAGATAGATGGTCACTAATCCAGGAAAGATCTGTTGCATGTAGATGACAAAGAAAGCAACGGGCCCAACAATCTACAGCTGTCCCTGTGAGTCCTAATGAGCAGGCTGAACAAGACAATTCTGTTATTGAGTCAGAGGGAGAAGTAATTTATTACCCAGTCTATTATTATCCCACACCTGAACTTGCTTGACTACCTGAAGGGACACCAGAGGTGAGGAATGAAGTGTCAAACACACCTATTATAGTGCCACCAACTCCAGCTACAAACTCTGAGCAAACTGTAGAGACTGTCTCTTTGGATGAAAGGCCTACATCTGAGGAGATCACCAAGCAAGAAAGTGGAGAACCTGCAGAGCCCAAAAACATAGTAGAAACACCTAAGGAGCTAGATCAAGAACCAAAGGAAGTTGTGGCACCCACTTTGCCTCAGGATGCTTCATTGGTGGACAAAGAGCCAGAAGTTGCAACCCCGAATGACGAAGAAGAAGTGCCAGTGCCATTATGCCACTCTGAAAGAACTGTAAAAGCTTTGTCAAGACTCACCTATGACACTCCAGGAGCTCCAACTGACTTGCCCATGCATGTAGTTTACAAGGGCATGTATCTTACCCCAAGGTATCTGCCCAGAATTGTTGTATGTCCACCCAAAGCCAAACCACCGAGAGCAGGTAAAGCTAAAAAGAGTAAAAGGGGAGGTTGAAGCATGTACTTACTGTATTGTTCAGAATTACCAGAATATAGCACTCTAATCCAGTATTTGATCTTAATGTATACTATTTAATACCAGTTAATGCATTCAATGTTATGATAGCTGTCTACCAAATCTAAAGGCCTTTAGTATTCTTGTTCTTGTTACTATTTAGATAGTTTGCTATTGTCTAGTCTAGAATGTATCTGATTGCCTATGTTAGCTAGGAATAATTAGTCTAGTTAGACATATAAAAATGTATGTTAAATTGCAATGGTTAATGTTTATTGGCACCAGGTCCCTAGTATGGACTTGGTGCAGACGCCACGTATTTAGACAGGGGAGAGCGTAACCCCCACACAAGTGGAGCTTACCTTGCCCATCTCCCTGAGTGCTTCTCTACCTCCATGGGTGCTTCTCTGCCCCTGACTGTCAGCTCCCACCAGTTCCTGGTCCAATCATGCCTCTGTTGTGCTCCTGCCGGCCCCTGGATTCAGGAACATGTTTACAGGGGCCGGAGGAGCAGTTGACAGAAAAAAAAAAGAGAATTAAAACCGATGATTTCAGCTGGTTAGTGGAGCGCACCGCCGCATGGCTCATATTGTGAATATGCAAGTTAGCGGGGTGCGCATGCGTGGAACAGTGCTACAATGCTTAAGTGCACAAGTCAGTGTGGCAGCTCTGCCAGTTGTTTTCCCCATGTGCTTTGACTCCCCCCAGGACATTATTAGCAGTGCTGGGGGGTCTGGAAGCATACACAGAGAAAGAAAATAAAATGTTTAAAAGAGCGCTCCTAAGCACAATATATAACAAGGGATGCATATTTCTTTAAGAGCAGCTGAGGTTGCTATGCTCTGTATAACTCTGCCAGTTGCCTGGGGGGGGGTCAGCACTACAGTCTTCATGACAGGTAGGGGGAAGCCCCTTGCAAGCCCCTCTATGTCACTGGACAATAGGACAGAGGGGCATTTAATGGACTTTGCCCATTGCGGGGGTGGCGCCTATGGGGACTGACTGTCATGAAGCATGCCAGGACCTTTTTTCACCTGATTTTTGTTCCCTCAAGCCAAAGACATACAATGACGTCCAAGGAGTGAACGTGTATGCTCCCATATGCGTTCCTCCGAATGTCTGCCTCGGCTTTCCCTACTATAATCTCAGCGCCCTAGCCCCCAGCCTCCACTAGGAGCCAGCAGTGCACCGAGTGCTGGTGTCCCCCCTCCCTGGAGAAGGAGAGCAGTCCAATGGATGCTCGATCCTTCTCCTCCCCGTCAACCCCCAGTGGCCCGTGCTCGTTCCTGAACATGAGTCACTGACATGGCGTGAGGTAAGGCATCCAGCACCTCAACCCTCAGCGCCATTGGGCCAGCACAATGTTTGTTAATTTTAACAATGGACAGTGTGTTCAAGCAATGGGAAGCTGCCCTTCTTTCTTGAAACCCTCAGGGACAGTTACAGCTCAGTTATAGTCTGGCTAAGGCTCTCTGTGAGACAGGATGGCTTGGACTGTGTTAGAAAAAAAGTTTAGAAGTCTGCCTACAGCTTCCACAGCCCAACACCAGGGGACTTTCCCAAAGCTCTCTATCACCTGGAGAACCAGAATGATTGGAAGCACTGTTTGCAGCTAAATTTATGCAGCATCTGAGAAGTGCCCTTAGCCTGTGAGGAGGGCTGGACTGTGTTCTGCAAAATGCCTGAAGTGTTATCTGTGTTAAGCAGCCAGATCGAAGAGGCTCCACAGAAATGTCCATCACCTGGGGAATCCAGGTAAAATAACCAAAGCTGATGTGGTTTGAAGCTGCAGAGCGGAAACTGCCTGAGAGACCGTTTGCCCTCCAAGCCTTAGTGGGTGAGCCAAAGGTGCTGCAGAAGAGCCCAAGCCTACTGCCGGTCAAGTAAGGAAGCCTGCAAGAACCTGCAACAGCTACAAGTGACAAACAACTAAATTCTAGCTCCAGCTCAGCCATCTGCAGACTTGTCCTACTACTCGAGGCCCCAGCCCAACCGACTAAGTGTGCATTTGCAATCCAAACCCTGTGTCCTCTCTTCGGAACTTAGGTAAAACAGGGCCTGCCCTGACCTTGGGGTTTCTTTAAATTGCTGCCAGTTAAAGTCAAGTTAGTTAAAAGTGCACCAATGCGGGCTAACCCGTGGCAATGTGCAGACCTCCAGGTAATGGTAGGTACCCAGTTAGGACTACTTAAGGACACTGGTACCAGTGGGGAGGTGGTTTATTTTGTATGTGTTGCTGTTTGGGGTGGGCACTGTTATTGTTATTGTTTATGGGTTTACCAATTCATCCAGTTCTACAATTGCTATTTTTCTTTCAGTTCCTGCTCCCCTTCCCCTTTCATAAATTGATTCTTGTTGGTGGCTAATACTGTCTATGAGCATATTATTAGCTACAGTCATTAACTGCATGCAAAGTGAAGTATTGCAACTGTTTATGGTATTCTGTGTATGGAGTGACTACAAGGGGAGGTGGGAAGGTATCGCATCCCATGGGGCTGTACCCTACAAACATCTGGCCCACTACATTTACTCTGGGTGGAGGCACCATGCTATTACTCATTTCCATTTGGGAAAGAACGCCCAGTCACTATCAGAATAGAGCCCAGGCCCTTCAACCTGTATTGCGGTAATCAGGCAGGGGTAGTATTTGTACTAGATGTTTTTAGATGCCAACATTATTGATGACATCCTCTTCAATCACACTATGTTTATACAACTGTTAAATTAAGTAACATGAGAACTGGTACTCCCAGGTGGAGGCTCAACATATCCCTTATTAATGACCAATATTTTTGCAAATGGATTACAGATTAAATAAAACGGCTCTTCAAAATTAACAATACTCCTGCAATAAGCAAGCACACACTGAAACAAAATAATTATTTATTTTTCTTTTAACAAAAAGAAAAAATTACACAAGAGGTTAATGGTAGGAAAAAGTATTAAAAGACTTATTAGACAAACATAAAAGGCATCATGATATGATGAAGAGTTGCGTTATAAAAAACTGGAATAGAAACATAGAAACATAGAATTTGACGGCAGATAAGGACCGCTTGGCCCACCCAGTCTGCCCATTTCCCTACCTACTGGATAAGCTGCAGATCCTAGTTAACCAGCAGCCTACTTCTTCTTACCCCCAACCCCCAGAATTGCCTTATGACTGTCCCATGCATGCTTGAATTCCACCACTGATTTTGACTCCACAACCTCCTCCGGAAGGCCGTTCCATGCATCCACAACTCTCTGTGAAAAAATACTTCCTTAAATTACCTCTGAGCCGCCCCCCCTCTATCTTCAAATCGTGCCCTCTTGTTCTTGCACACCTCTTTTTTTGAAAGATGCTACCCTCTTGGACTTTGTTGATTCCCTAGAGGTACTTGAAAGTTTCTATCTTGTCCTCCCTCTCCCTCCTATCCTCGAGGCTATACATATTAAGCTTCTTAAGTCTCTCTTCATATGTCTTCTGGTGCAGACCCTGCACCATTTGAGTCCCTCCTCTGGACAGCTTCCATCCTGTCTATGTCTTTGTGGAGATTGGGTCTCCAGAACTGCACACAGTACTCCAGATGGGGTCTCACCAGCTGTCTGTACAGAGGGATAATAACTTCCTGTTTTCTACTGGTGATGCCTCTCCCTATGCATCCCAGTAATCCCCCAGCCCTCCTTGCTGCCCTCTCACATTGCTTGCCCACCTTTAGGTCATCTGATATGACTACCCCCAGGTCCCTTTCCATTTTTGTTGTTGTTAGTATCTCACCCCACTGTACTCTTCCCTGGGTTTTGTTTCCCAGGTGCATTACCTGCACTTCTAGCATTGAATCTAAGTTGCCATACATTTGACCATTCCTCTAACCTTGCCAAGTCCCTTCTCATCCTTTCCACCCCACCCTGTGCATCAACTCTGTTGCAGATCTTAGTGTCATCTGCAAAGAGACATACTTTTCCTTTCAGTCCTTCCGCAATGTCGCTTATAAAGACATTGAAGAGGACCGGTCCTAATACTGAACCCTGCAGTACCCCACTAGTAACCCTCCTTTCTTCTGAGTGGACTCCATTTACTATTACTCTCTGTGTCCTATTCTCCAGCCAATTCTTTACCCAGGCTGTCATCTTGGGACCCACTCCCAGGCTGGCTAACTTGTATATTAATCTTTTGTGTGGGACTGTGTCAAATGCCTTGCTAAAGTCTAGGTAGGCCATGTTCACAGCCCCTCCCTGATCTACTACTTTGGTCACCCAGTCAAAGAAATCTATCAGATTTGTCTGGCATGACCTTACCGCTGTGAATCCATGCTGCCTAGAGTCCTGTGCCCCTCTGGCCTCTAGATACTTGACAATTCTTTCCTTCAGAAGTGATTCCATCATTTTCCTATCACTGAGGTTAAACTAACAGGTCTGTAGTTCCCTGCTTGCCTTGCTCCCACTTTTGTGAGGGAATCACATCTGCCCTCCTCCAGTCCTCGGGTACCACCCCATCCTCCCATGATTTGTTAAAACGTGTAGTCAGTGGTGTCACTAGTTCTACCCTTAGCTCTTTTAGAATTCTGGGATGAATCCCATCAGGCCCCATTGCTTTGTCCACCTTCAGTTTTAAGAGTTCTTTCAGAACCCTTTCTTCTGTAAATGAGCTGGTATCAACTTCTGTATCCAGAGTGTTACTGCTGTTTGTTTTATGTACCTCCCCCTCTTCATTTGTAAATACCGAGCAAAAATATTTGTTTAGTATCTCTGCCTTTTCACAGTCTCCCTCTGCCCACCCTCCTCCCTTTATTAAGCCTCACTATCCCTCCCTTGGTCTTCCTTTGCTCCCTGATGTACCTATAAAAGGTTTTATCCCCCTTCCTAACTGAGTTGGCTATCTTTTCCTCAGTTTGGGCCTTTGCTGTTCTGTCTGCCTTCCCAACCTCCTTTTGCTTTAACTGATACAGTTCTCTGTCCTGCTCCTTCTGCGATTCCTTGTACTTCCTGAATGCTTTCTTTTTCTCTTGAACCTTCACTGCCACTTCCTTTGAGAGCCATAGTGGTTTCTTACATCGTCTTGTTTTGTTTATTTGCTTCACACAAAGGCTCATTACCTCTGTGATGGCAGTTTTTATTATTCCCCATTGTTCTTCCACCCCTCCTTCCTGCCCATTTGCTAGTGCATTCCTTAGGCACTCACCCATTCTGGCAAAGTCAGCCCTCCTAAGTCCAGTACTTTTGTCTTTGTATGGCTTGACTCTATTGCTGTGTTTATTGTGAACCATACTGTTCGATGGTCTCTAGTTCCCAGATGGCTACCCACTTCCACATCTGTGATCCCTCTCCATCTCCATTTGAGAGAATCAAGTCTAATATTGCTCCCTCTCGAGTGGGCTCCAGTACTAGTTGTCTAAGGCATGCCCCTGTAGTGCATCTAGAATAACTGCACTCTTCGAAGTGGCAGCTGCAACTGCACTCCAGTTAACATCTGGCATATTCAGATCACCCATCAGCAATATCTCCCCTTTTTCTGCCATTCTAAGTATACTTTCTATCATTTCCCTGTCCATTTCCTCCCCCTGAGAAGGGGGTCTGTATACAACCCCTGTGCATATTGTGGTGCCATTGCCTGTCTCAAATTACCCACAGTGCTTCTTCTCCTCCCTGTTTACCCTTTTGTTCTGTTGCTTTTATTCCTTCCCTTATGTAAAGAACTACTCCTCCTCCTCTTTTACCCTCCCTGTCCCTCCTGTAGACAGTGTATCCTGGTATGCTTATGTCCCAGTCATGGTTTTGTGTGTACCATGTTTCTGTGACTGCCACCAAGGGCGTAGCTACCGATACGCCCGACACGCCATGGCGTGTTGCAACAATCACCAGGGGTAGCTTTGTCTCTCTGCACTCGTGGGTTAAATTTTTTTTGTTTTTCGCGGGCTTTCCCAGCCGCTCTTTGTCCCAAGGAAGGGGGGGCGCTCTCAGTCAGGTCCGCTGCCAAGAGAAAGGAGGCATGGTAGTGCACAAGGGGCGTGTCAGGCGAGCTCTTTAAATGCCCTTGTAGAAAACAGCAGTGCTCTTGTTTTACTTGTTGCGCCATTGCATTGCATGTTGCTTCTAGACTAGTATTACTGCGTAGCATCATCGGGACGGGAGTCGGGACTTTGTTGGAGTAGAGGCTGAGCGAGCGAGCTGCGAGAGAGAGAGAGAGCGCGAGTAAGAAAACACCGAGTTTGAGTCGAGAGTTTACCGGCGTAACCGACAGAAGAGTTGCTGACCCTGACTGTTGCTCAGGAGCCGACCACGCCCTGGTTCTTCCATTCTTAAGTTGGATAAGGAATCAGGTACAATTTCTATTAAAGAGGAAGAGCAGATGATAACCTTTCTTTTTCGCAACAGACTTACGCAGATAATGTCTACAGAAAACTACCGCTGGTCCATCTAGCTTGCCCTGTTTTACCCTATCAGAACATTGACATATTTGCCAGTCAGATTATTGCTCCGCTCCACGCCCCACTGCTCCTCTGTGTAACTAACCTTACTCTGTCCCAGCTGTGTTTGAACCCATTAACGGTTCTTGCAACTAGCAGCTGTACTGGTAGGCTGTTCCATGGGTCAAGTCACTTTCTCTGTAATTAAAACTTTATTAAGTCCTTCCTGCATCTCCCCCTGCTAGTGGTAAGGTAGCGTTCCGCATAGTACTAGTTTAAATGTAATAGCCTTCAAATGAATACAGTAGGTGTACTACCAGGACGAATTGTTTGCCCCTTCAAAGCGAGCTTGGCGTCTCTTTCATTTATTTGCTGATGTTTTTATCAGTTTTGGGTATCTTGCTAAGATATTTTTCTGTTCGCACATTATCACCTTGAGGGTTAGGCGTGGTTTAATTTGTTGCGACTGTTAAACTAAAATATTTAGAAAGTTTGGGGGTCGGTAGAATTGTTTTAAGTTTAGAAGTAAGGATTCACGATTCAAGTTGGAACAAGAAGGCGCTGCCTTGCCTTCTACGTAAAGTTAGCTAAGGTAGGTTGTTGACTTGTGTGTCTGTGGGCTGTGGCTGCCGTAGTACTTTTTTGGAGAGTCGGGTGGGAGAGAGTGCCGAAATTTGAATGACCACCTAGCACTGCGGGTCTGTGCTGTGGCCACATAGGCAGATTTTGGAGATCGAGATTCAGAGGGACCTGTTTCCAAACTTGTTTTTTGATTTTGTAGCAGCTATTCAAACGTGGAACCTGATTGGCCCCTTTTGTAGATGTACATTATTGCAATGGTACATCATTTGAATGAAAGAATCACAGAATCTAAAATCCTAAAGAATGTTGTTATTGTTGTTATATTGCCGGATATGGAGTACATTGGTATACATTTTTATTTTTATAAAATGCATTGTGAAAGTGTTGCTTTACCTTATCATGGATTCATTTTTCCACACAGGGATGTCATTTTTAAAGGATGTAATACTATTCAGATGTCCACATCGCTAATTTAAAATCACAGTTTTGAACAGCTTCCTTTGGGCGCAGAGACACCTGTCAAGAGACAGCCCTCCTATGTCATCTTTGGAGCTTTAGTCGGAAATATTTTTGTAAAAGTAATAATAATTAGAATGTTATATTATTATGGCTGATCAGAATAGTTTTAAGGAAGTTATCTGAAGGCCACCAAATTTAATTTTTTCTGCTAGCAAAATATCAAAAAAGCTGTTTCCTTGCATCAAAAGAAATGGGGCACTTGCCCCTAAAAAAAAAACAAACACCAAATATAATATAATTACTGGTGAGTCCATTTAATGACCGTACAGGCACCACTTTCAAGCACCTTAATAACCCGATTACATTCCATTATAACCAGCCGGCTATTATGACATTTGGTGCCAGCCTCATCTGAACGTATTGAAAAGAAAGTAAGTTTTACCAAAGTTGTGTACGCTCAGTAACTGATATGATTCCAGGTATATAAAAGCAGTAAATAGATGTAATGAAAAACAGCAGTTTAAACGTTTTTAAAAGGTTGTTTGTTTAAAATCAGTCCCGGCACTATCTAACCAGTTTTCACCATATCGCAACTCTAAGACACAATGCTGAATAGTGACACAGTAGATCAAGGGCAGAAACATTTTATCTAAGGTAGAACAATTGGAAAAGTCTGAGCAGATACAGTATTTGTGAAGATGGCTGACGGCAAGCACACAAGCTAGGAAAAAAAACATCAGGACCACTGTCTCTAGCCCTATCTGGTTGTTGAATGAACAGCATCACAATAAATAAAAATAAGTCTGGTTCTTCTTTTTTGTTTTTGTTTGTTCGTTTCTTTAATGTGGGAGGGACAAGTCCTATAAATCCTGCACATAATACAACAATCTGTGCAAAATCTGTTTTACCTTCTTTACGTCCAGTTAACAGTTTTCTCTCTCTCCCAGAGCCACTGGCAATGCCTTCCTTGTTTTCTAACGGTGTCTTTTTTCTAACAATGTTTTTTTCTTTTACCCCAGCAAATACATACAAGGATATTGTGTTACATTATGAATTTTATTTTCACCCCCTTTGTGTGTAATAACATCACAAACTGCTCGTGCTTCGCAATGGAGGTTACTGGTGGTTTATGTGATATGTGTGTGTGTGTGTGTGTGTGTGTGTGTGTGTGTGTCCGCCCGCCTGTGTGACGTGGAGGGGGTAAAATAACTATTTCCAGTAGCCTGTATTTGTGTAAAGACATGGATGCGCTATGATTTAAAAAACATATATGCAGGATTCCTTAAAGAGTAGCTGTTGCTTCTAAGAAAAAATGTAATCACATGTTGACCTAGTTCCAATATATTTCAAATAAGTTCTGAATTTCTTCAGCCCCTTGTTTTTTCCGGATGTGTGCATATAAACATGATTTTTTCCCTTAGACCTCAGTTGTTCTGACTGCTTATTCCCCTCTCCCGAAGTCATATGTCTTTGCTTGTAGCATCTAAATCACTCCCTTGTTAGCGGATAGTGATGATGTCACAAAGGGGATTTTGACTTCAGGTAGGGAAGGAACAATTGAACAACAAGAGAAGATGAACTCAAAATGCAATGACTCAGTTATCTTGCAAGTTGCCTTAATAATAAAGAACAAGAGGAAAGCTAAGACTAAACATACTTCAGTGATTATATTTTGTCTAAATAGCTCCGGTTCTGTACTCCTCTCCTGGCCAACAAAATACATCAACAAATCAATTCATAAATAAACTGAACCTGTCAAAAGATGATTACAGTATTATTTATTTATTTAGTTAGTTTTTGTTGACCGGGTAAGTGCACTAGACAAATCCTGCCTATTTTCAGGCACGACCCGGGGGAGGGGGATACAGATGAATGCCAACTGACCTTGAACCAGATTAAGCTGTTGGTGGTATTTTTTAGTGAATGAGGGAAATTTGGCCAGGACACCGGGGAAATACCCCTACTCTTTTCGATAAGTGTCATGGGATCTTTAACATCCACCTGAACTACCACCAATCCAGGCAGATGGGACCTCGGTTTATTTGACTTTTACAATGTGTTTTCATTGTACATGGACTTACCAAAACATACAGTGTTTTGAGTAGAAACAGGCAGTGAAGTAATACTTAAATTGTCTTATCAAGCTGCAAAAACATAAATGATTTAATGAATACATAATGTTTCTTTGGTGGCATTTTTTTTACTAGAATGGAAGCATCTTTGTTTTTCTTGTTTTGTTTTTGTTAACTAGCATTCTTTGTATCTCTTATCTGTATTAGCGGGGAAAATGTTTACTGTGCACCTGGGGAAATTGTTATGCAGGTATTTACATAATATACTTCATCTGTGTGTATTCAGGGTCCTTTGCTTTGTAATAAAGCTGCTAATATTTGCACATTTTCTGATTTTGAAAAATATCCCTTTGTATCATTTTATGAGTGCATTATATGATGTGAATATATATATATATATATATATATATAGACAGATACTGTGCTAATTATTTTCTGTTATTTTTTTAATGACGCCTGGACTGTCAAAAACGTAAACAATTGTTTTACAATTAGTCGTAATTTTTAGAATTAATTAAAACTGGGGAATATGCATATGCAATGTATTTATTTACTTTTGGAGATGGAGATATATTTTTCATTATACATAAAGTAACTAAAGATCACCATCTCTTTATTCTGGGTATCCAGGCAAGCTATGTAGCTACAATACATGATTTTAAACGCACCTGAATTACCACACATACAACATTAGGAATCTCCTATGGGCGATACCACTGGTTGTTATGTAGCAGATGCCAGGAGGGACAGGATGAATATAGTATGGAGAAACATTGGGAGATAAAAAAGTCAGAACAGAGTTATGACAGGCAAAAATAAATCCCTCCAAAGAATATGCAGTACATGGCATACTTGTAGAGACTCAGCCTCAGGAAATCAGGCTCACTACTCATGCAGGTACTGTAGCATCCTGTGCTGACATATGTTATAGGTGTGAAGGGTTATTCAAGTTACTGTAGCAGTACTGTTGGTGCAGTCAAGTAATGTCAAGCAAAAGTTGCTCTTTTTGAGGATGAAAAGTTTTCCACATCTACTCCTTATGAGCATGCAGTAGAACCATACTGTGCCTCTCAGTCTTGCCCTGCAGCCCCTAAGTGAAGTAACAAACATGAAGGACAAAGCCTGAATATGTAGCTTGGTTCAAACAGGACCCTGTGGGTCCTATGAGGCAGCACACCATGGGGCATGGCCCCAGACCTGTCGAGTGCTTTATGCAGGAGTCAAGAGGTCTTATGTGAAGCAGAAGACCTGTAGGGACAGAGCCTGGGACCTATATCTTGCTCCAGGCTGGGCTTTGAGCACCCATTGTGAAGAAGCAGAGCAGTGAGGCACATCCCCAGACTTGTAGCTTAAAGCAGCAGACTCATGGGCCACTGTCCCAGAGCTGGGTATGAAGATCGAAAACACGAATACTACCTTTTCTGACTTTTATGCCTTTATCATTCTAATGTATGCAGTAATGTAGTTTTGTTGCAATTATTTCCTAACTTTTTGATAAAGTATAGTGCCTGCCAGGTGTAGACCTTGTTTCTCAGAGGGCCATATGGGCTCTACCTAAAGTAACAGGTCAGTAGTAGCTTGCATCACTCAGAATTTGCACAGACTAGTAGTAAAGTTGTGACTTGCTTTGTGCAGGGCTTACAGCTGAGTCATAACTTGCTTCCTGCAGGAGAAACCCTCAGGAACATGCAGCTGACCTACTGTAGGTGATACAGTGAGGAAGCTTTCAGGTGGTCTAGCTTAGCCTCCCACCCCAGTGATGACAAGAATGAAAACAAGCACTTGCCAGTGCCAGATGTTGTCTTGCTGGCATTGGTAGTGCAGGAGTTAGAGAGATGCGTAATAGGAATGGCAGTGAAGTAGTGAACTGACACCAACCCCATCCTCACCCTGCAGACATCGACAAGTGTTTCAGTGTGTCTTGGGATCTTTGGCTTTACGCTCACCCCATTCCATAAGAAAATATGCTGAGATGGGTGCAGTATAGCAGAATGGGGTGAGCTTTAATATCTTTATAGGTGACATTGCAGAGGGACTGGAAGGAAAGTACGCTTCTTTGTAGATCACACAAATATCTGTAACAGGGTTGATTCACAAGGGGATGGAAAGGATGAGAAGGAACATGGCAAGACTGGAGAAAAGATCAAAAGTATGGCAGCTTAGATTCAATGCAAATAAGTGCAAAGTGTGGGTGTGTGTGTGGGGCGGAGCGCCCCCACAGAATAAAGTCTGTAGTTATCATTATATTTATATTTCCGACAACAGGAGCGAATTGTATTTCTGCGTTCCGCTGTGTACCTTAATGCATTAATCAACGGTACATCACTGGTTCTATTAAAGTACTTTAGTTGTTTACTGCCTGCGATTGTTATCATAATACTTACATTTCCCACTGTGACTGTTCATTCTGGAATGAGAGCTGCAATCAGTGGCATAATTTGGTGTAATATGAACATATGGACTATAAGGAGACAGAAAGGAGACACCATTGCATTTAATTAAATTTTATTATTGCTATGTCACAAAATGCATAACTTGCTGTTTATGATAATGGGGGGTGGGTAAGTATAGCAACTTCTTTATGGCAGGAGGTCTCTTTCTTGAATGTTGATCTCGTAGACCACAAACCAATCTTCTCTTCTGGGCAGACCTATAAGAGATTGTAGAGACCAATGATGGTTTTGATTTGGTACGTCACCAGGTACAAATTGCGTATATAGAGAATCTGGCTGAGCAAAGGTGCAGAGCCAGTTTGCTCACCAACAGGGGTTCTGATGTGCACAGACTGCATGAACTAAACTAGAGAGACTTGAGGACTATGAAAACCTCTGGGTGAACTCACTGGGTTCTACACCTTTACTTGGCCAGTATTTGGTTGGTGTATGTTGGAAAATTGTAAAAACAAAATGACTGTGTGCTGCAGGTTCATTCAGAGATGTGAAGCTCACCAAGCTTTTGCACAGTTGTATGTACCCATTGACAGCTCAGTCTTACCAGGTTACGACTAGTATTTAGGTAGTATTGATACCAGAATCGGGCAACCTAAGGTAATTTCTGTATGGCTATTAACGGAGTAGTGACAATTGACTTTTATACTGTTACTATCTCATTTTCTAGCAGACTGCAGTAGTGAAACTATAAAATGGTACGGTCAGTTGCCCAGCAACTGAGTGAAGAGCGGGAGCTATTTCTATTCTCTGCTTGGTGTAAAACTGCATTAGCAATTGGTTTCCTAGCATCTGATTTAAGTCTGTAGCCCACTGTGTAGTCAAGGATTTGTGTTTTACTAAAAGCTTGTTTTTTTTTTTTTTTTGTTGAGCATGTGCCCTGATTCCACCCCCATTTCCTAGGCTCTGTTCTGCTGGATATTAAAAGAACAATACTGTAGATAAATTTAACTTGGCAAGCAAACTGAATCTGATGCTGGGCAACCAGAGTATATACTTCATACCAATGTACAGTACATGGGTAAAATGGTATGGTCACTTGGCCTGCAGCACAGATTATAAATACTGTTTTCACATTACAATTCACCTCACAAAGGCTCTGAGACAGGCCTCTACAGCTGTATGTCATCGGTCCAAACAAAACATGTCCAAATGCTGTTGCATTATGCATTTAACTGCTGTTGTGAGGTAACTGATCTTGCATTATTTCCACGAACATGACTGTCGGTTAAAACTTTGTCTCCGTATACATCCTATAAGCTAACCTACACTGTCCTGTAAAGTGCCACTTCCAAAAATCTCTACCACATTGTGGGGGTCTGTTTCACCAAGCCTTAGTTTTGCGTACTGCGGTACCTTTGGACGTGATGGCCATTTGTGTTAGCGAATCATCAGACGCCATGACTGAAAGCGCTGTTCTTGTTCGGCATTTCGGTATAAATAATTCCGAGGGATGTTGTATTAGGACCAGTTCTTTGTCTGAACATTTCCTCTGAATGCTACCTGGTTCCACAGTTTGCCAACTGGAGCAGTCTTGCTTGTGATACGGTGGTGGATACTGGGATTTTGTGCTTTACTCTTGTCCATAGACAGTTATGTATTGCATACACTGAAACAGCATAATTTGTGATGTGAATTTTGTTGCATGCAGTCCCACGGGCTGTCAAATGAGGTGTTTTTTGTTTTTGTGTTTCAATTGAGGGGTGGCAGCCATACCAGGTAAGCAGCGTGGTTACTCGGACAGGTGGCAGCAGCATTAACCCTGCAAGTTACTGAGATCAACAGTCAGAGCGTTTGATTTGCGGGCAGAGGCAGAAGCATCAGTGGTTTTCAGGCAACTGCTAGATATTGAGACTTACTAAGATTTCTTGACTGCACCAACTGCTGCATTAAGGTAAGGTATCTGCCCATATTTCACTTGCCTCATCATGCCGCCCATTCCCTTATTCCTTTATCCTACTTCCATACTGTCCCTCTTCCATTTAGAGTGCAGGGTTAAACTGTGTTCTGTTTCCAGAATGGAGGCAGGCAAAAAAACAACCTTCTGGAGCACAGGTGCGAAAAACTAAAGGGCCAGATTAGAGGAACGGCACAAATGTCCAGGCTGATGCAGTCCTTCCTCACTCGGCCTTCAGCTAGGTCTGGGTAAGAAAGCGTGCCACAAAATAGAGTAAACATAATTTTTGATAGGTAAACAGTTTAGCTAACTGCAGACCTTTGTGTGTACAGGGTCTGCAACACAGAGACGCAGCCTGGAAGTGGTGTGGGGAGACTTGCCCATCCAATAACCATGCATGGGCGATTGTACAAGAACAGGTTGCTGGTGAAATTTGCGAAGACTCAGCCACACAGGGTGTTCTCCAGGAAGCCAACGTCAACTCCCAGTTAGTGGAGACTATGGAAGATCTGCCGGAAGCTGGTGTCAACTCCCAGTTAATGGAGACAGTGGAAGAAGCAACTACTTTTGAAGCAGTCCAGATTCCAAGCATTTCCCAGGAACCAGATGTGCATCTGCAAAATACCGAGGACATTGGCTGTATGAATCGCTCCCATCTCACGGACGCTCAGAGGAAGGAAATTCTTGAAAATCAGTGGCAACCACCTCCAGGATTTCAGTTTCCTGGTCGTCTGATGGGTCCAGATGGTCCGAGCCAGCGTTACAGGCGTTTCAATGCTCATGTGTTGCACGACTTCAAATTTACTCGGTATTCCGAAGGTACTGGATGGCGTGTTCTGTGGTCCGTGCTTCGTATTCAACAGTTCCTGTACTAGCACTCTTCTGGTATCGGCACCAATGAGGGACTGGTCCAATACGAAGAAGACTCTAGAGAGGCATAGCAAGTCTAAGGACCATGGAGATGCTGTAGTGAGGGCAGATGGTTTTCTCTCTGTTTGTGCTGGGACGATGAAAACAGCAAGCCACTGTCTGCTGGAGCTCAACAACAAGGTGACAGAGAATACACTTCACTTTCTATGCAGAATCATCAAGATCATTCTCTATTGTGGGAGACACAACGTTGCTCTTCGGGGTAAGTATGATGATACCGGAAATTTCCATGGCTTGTTGCAATACACCGCTGAAGTGGATTCCAGTCTGCAAGAACACCTACTAGCAGCTCCAAGGAATGCACTATACACATCCCCACAGATTCAGAATGAACTAATTCAATTGATGGGTCGGCAAATACAGCGAAAAATACTAAGCAATGTAAAGGAGGCAAAATGGTTCAGCTTGATAGCGGATGGAACAACAGATGTGTCAACCAAGGAGCAGATTTCTTTATCGGTTCGCTACATACATCGGGACCTTTTAGGCACAATTGAACTTCGTGAAGATTTCGTCGAGTTCACTGAAGGCATGGATACAACTGGCCATGGTTTAGCAGAACTATTCTTCTGCAGGCGTTTAAAGGCTTGGGGCATCGACACAAAACTAATGTCGCGCCAAGGGTACGACAAGGGGAGTAACATGAGTGGAAAATTTAATGGGGTGCAAGCACACATCACAGCGGTTGTCCCTGAAGCAGTGTATACAGTTTGCAAGGCTCATGGCCTCAACACAGCTATAGTGCATTCGTGTTCCTTGCGACAAATTTCCAATATGTTTGATACCACGAAAAAGATCATCTCTACACTAAAGTCGTCCTACAAGTGCAGTAACATCTTTCAGGCAGAACTCAAAGAATTCAACAACTTGCCATCAGACTATGATGATGAGCCAGAAGATAGGACATATACTATTCCTGCAGCTGGAAACACGAGGTGGATGAGTCAGGCAGATTCTCTATCAAGGTTAAAGTGAAATTTTTGGTAGTAGAAATGCGGCTTGAGAAAATTGCAGAGTTTGACAATGAAGCAAGCAGATTGCTGCTCTGCATCCAGCGATTCGACTTCCTTGTGACTCTTCATTCCGTTGATTATGTTTTGTCCCGAACGAAACCTCTTCATCTGTATCTGCAGCGTGTCAACACTGACCTCCTACAAGCAACACAAGAGGCCTCCAACCTTGTACAAGTACTGAAGAAAATGAGGGACAGGTCAGAAAGCCACTTTGCAGGACTGTATCAGAGTATCCTGACTCTAGCGGAGGCTGCATTCATTCGGGAGGAGGTACCTCGCATATGTGGTAGGCAAACACAGAGAAGCAACATCAGTGCTGCAAGCTCTCAAGACTACTTCAGAGTCAACATTTTCATTCCTTTCCTAGACCATGTCATTTCAGAATTGCAGGATAAACTTATAGAGTGCCGGCCACAGTTCCTTGGGCAGTATTTTCTACCACGCAAACTGCATTTGCTACAGGAGGACAAAATAGCAGCAGTGTACAGTGCCTACAAGACTGACCTGGGCAGCCTGGAGGAGCTAAAGGTGGAGCTGGAAAGATGGAAAGAAAAGTGGGCCGACGTTCCTGTGGCAGACCTTCCAGAGACCATTCTCGTGACATTACAGGATGTGAATGCAGATCTCTACCCAAATGTTAATGCAGTATTATCAGTCTTGGCAACGATGCCAGTCAGCGTGGCAAGTGCAGAGAGATCCTTCAGTGCCTTGAGGAGGCTGAAGACCTGGCTCAGAAACAGCATGGGGGAACAACGCCTGACAGGACTCGCTCTCTTACACATACACAGAGACATGGAAATTGATGTGGAACAGGTGCTCAAAGACTTTGACCCATGCCAGGATAGACGCTTCTCAAATAAGCCAACAGGATGACTTTGAACACTTACTGCATGGTATGGAGGTATGGGGCTATTGGGCTATTTGGCGCGAATGCTTTTGGTTACTTTGGATGTGAGTGGGCAGAAGGGCATGAATGTGCGGCTGAGGGCTCAGCTGTTACTTGCACTCATTGTAACACTGCTGTGGGTATGTGGCCACTTGCAGTGGTGGGTTTGGGCTACTTTGGCTGTGAGTGGGCAGAAGAGCATGAATGTGTGGCTGAGGGCTCAGCTGCTGCTTGCACTACTTGTAACACTGCTGTGGGTATGTGGCCACTTGCAGTGGTGGGTTTGGGCTACTTTGGCTGTGAGTGGGCAGAAGAGCATGAATGTGTGGCTGAGGGCTCAGCTGTTACTTGCACTCACTGTAACACTGCTGTGGGTATGTGGCCACTTGCAGTGGTGGGTTCAGGCTACGTTGGCTGTGAGTGGGAAGATCGGCATGAATGTGCGGCTGAGGGCTCAGCTGCTACTTGCACTCACTGTAACACTGCTGTGGGTATGTGGCCACTTGCAGTGGTGGGTTCGGGCTACTTTGGCTGTGAGTGGGCAGAAGAGCATGAATGTGTGGCTGAGGGCTCAGCTGCTACTTGCACTACTTGTAACACTGCTGTGGGTATGTGGCCACTTGCAGTGGTGGGTTTGGACTACTTTGGCTGTGAGTGGGAAGATGGGCATGAATGTGCAGCTGAGGGCTCAGCTGCTGCTTGCACTACTTGTAACACTGCTGTGGGTATGTGGCCACTTGCAGTGGTGGGATTGGACTACTTTGGCTGTGAGTGGGAAGATGGGCATGAATGTGCGGCTGAGGGCTCAGCTGCTGCTTGCACTACTTGTAACACTGCTGTGGGTATGTGGCCACTTGCAGTGGTGGGTTCGGGCTACTTTGGCTGTGAGTGGGCAGAAGAGCATGAATGTGTGGCTGAGGGCTCAGCTGTTACTTGCACTCACTGTAACACTGCTGTGGGTATGTGGCCACTTGCAGTGGTGGGTTCAGGCTACTTTGGCTGTGAGTGGGAATATGGGCATGAATGTGTGGCTGAGGGCTCAGCTGCTACTTGCACTACTTGTGTGTTTTTCAGCAGCTGATTTTGGTATGCATGTTGTGTGGACTGGGTGAATATTTGGATCTTGCTTACATCTAAACTGGTAATGTAATGAACCTTTTAATGAACCTTTTGGGTTCTCTAACTTGGGGCTTTTGAGTGGCTGGTGTGGGGAGCTTGGATGTGGGCCTTCTGTGTTGGTGGATAGTGACTGGATAGTGTAAAATTAATTCACTAGTGTGAATGGACCTCTGTGGGACTGGCTACCTTGATGTGGTACAGAGGCTTGTCACAATGCAACATTGTAACTAAAAGCTAGACTGGTGGCTGGCTAGTGTGAATGGACCTCTGTGGGACTGGCTACCTTGATGTGGTACAGAGGATTGTCGCAATGCAACATTGTAACTTGGCCAATCTGGTACAGAGGCTTGTCACAATGCAGTATTGCAACCAAAAGCCAGTCTGTTAGTCTGACACCTGTTGGTGGTGGTGTGCTGGCACACAACACAGTAAATGACACCCCCCCTCTGAAAGGGGCATGGACGGTGGGGGAGGGGTAGCTAACCCAAAAGGGAGGGGCGGCGGCTAGCAGTGACGAGTCTACTTGGTGTGCAGCTCAGAAATTCCTGGCTACACCCCTGACTGCCACGATATCCAGATGTTCCTCCTCCATCAAGGCCACTAATTCAGGAAGCTTGTTACCCAGACTACGGGCATTAGTACTCATTGCTCTCCATTTTTTGATGGCTTTACCTTCTGTTGCAGCTTCCCCCACTGACCGTTCTATCTCAGTCTTTTTCTCATTTAGTACCCTGTTTTGTAGGGAGAGGCTGGGATTTTCCTGCTGCTTATCAGTGCCTCCCCCTTTGACTAGTTTTAAAAGCTTGCCAATGAAGCATTTAAACTGATTGCTCAAAAGACTTGTTCCCTTCCTGGACAGATGCAGACCATCCTGCCAGTATAGGCTGGTGTCCCTCCAGGTGGAACCCCAGTCCCCAATGAAGCCAAACCCCTGTGCTCCACACCATTTTTTCAACCATTCATTAAACTGCATGGTGCCAATTACCCTTGCCTCCACCATGCTTTTGACAGGCAGCACCTCTGAGAAGGATACTGTGTGTGCTACTTGTCTTAGGTCCCTCCCCAACTCTGCAATGTCCTCCTGCACTGCTCTAATCTCATGATGAGCCAAGTCATTTGTCCCTAGGTGGACAATTACGTCCAGCTCGAAATCCCTTGCAGCTGTTCTCGTGATCCTGAGGATGCGCTTCCTGTCCCTCCAAGCCATGGCACCAGGCAGGCACCTTACTTCATTTTTCCCAGCTCCCCCCAGTTCTATACCCCTAATAATTGAGTCCCCCACCAGGAGCTGCTTCCTTTCCCTGTGGTGTCCTCTGCCTCCTTCCTGTGGGCCTCCCTTGTGACAGTTATCATCAGTCTTCTCTGCGGGTGCATCCATAGGGAAGCTATGCTCCCCCAGAATGGTGTATGGATTGTGGACTGGAACAATTGACTGGGTGTGCCTCTGTTCCACCCTCCTCACCCTCCCTGAGCCCACTGTGGTCCAACTGCTGTGCTTTCTTCGCAACCTCTGAGGTAGTGGTGGTGGCACTAGTGCTCCCTGGATGGGGGAGGTTCCCTTCCTACTGCCCAGTGTGGCCTGTGGCCTGTGGATATTGTACAAAGTGCCCCCTTGAACAAAGTGCAGTCACAGAGATTAACTAAGGGGCTGCTCCCCATTCTTCATGGCGCAAAAATACATAGGAGGTTCAGGCCTCTCCTACATCTCAAAGGATTGAACAAGCAAGAGACCCATCGACAGATTCCTATTTAGGAGCTACACAAGCACCAGTTCAAATTCAAGGTGGGGGAGCAGTTCTTCTGTTCAAAATTCTGACATCTTGAGTATGCACCAGTTCAAATTTGAAATTAATTCCACTTACAATGCATTGGCAGCATTTGTACTTTTCAAACTAAGGCAGTCTTTTTGGGAAAGAGGTTAAAGACCTTATAAACTCTTAGTATATGGATTAAACAAAAAATTTGAATAAATCCAACATACTATCTTGCAAAGACTCAAATGAACAGTTGGTAATTTCTTTGAAGGGTATCAGCAATTGCTTTAAAGATTTCTTTACAAAATTATATAAGAGCCATGAACAAATAGATGAGTTTTGGAGGTAGTATAGCACAGTGGTTTAAGGCTCTGAGCTGCAGACCTGGAGACCTGGGTTTGAATCCCACAGCCCCTACTTGCATACTGTATGACCCTGAGCAAGTCATTTAACTTCCTTGTGCACCCAGGTCACACCTGTAAACAAGCATCAGCTTACCGTGTCTCTCCTGGTTAAAAAAATAGAATTATTAGAAATCAATAAACATTTAATGAAACTCTACTCACCAAAATTAGACCCATGTAAAGTAAAGGAACTGTAAAAATCTATATCCAGTGAAAACATTAAAAAGGCCATTGATAGTTTTCCTAATGGTAAAACATCATGCATACCTCTCAACTGTACCACATTACGAGGAATGTTCCTCATTTTACTTCACAAAAGCTCCCTGTTCCACATTGTGAAGACTTGTTCCACATTCAAAGTCAACATTTTAAAGCAAAAATTCATAGTAAATGATGCAAAACAATATATTATTCAATTAATAACATACTTTCTGAACATAAATGCAACATGTTAACAGTGTTTTGAGCTTCTTAGGTAAATATTTGATTAAGTGTTCCACATTTTGCCCATTTGTTCCTCATTTTGACAGGCAATGTTCCACATTTGGGGGACAAAAGGTTGAGTGGTATGACATCATGTACTAATGGAATCCCCAGTTGTATCTATAAAAGGTTTGGAGATGACTTTATAAACTATCTAGAAAATGTATGCTCAGATACCTTCACTTCAGGCAAATGTCCACCCTCCCTTTCTGATGCCCTGGTCATTCTAATCTAAAAAAAAGACAAAGATCTTATTGAAGGCACAGACTTTCATCCCATATCACCATTAAATACTGATTATAAGATCCTAGCCAAAGTCTTAAAAAACCAAATTCAATATATCCTCATAAAATTTACAGGCAATGAACAGGTAGGTTTTATTAAGGGATGTCAGGGAGTGGATAACATTGGAAGAATGTTGTCCTTTATATGGATGCACCAATGGCCATATTGACCTTGGATGCAGAAAAAGCTTTCAATTCCATTAAATGGGGTTAACTTTCTGCAGTTCTAGCTAATTTTGTTTTTGGATTTATATTTAATAAGTGGGTAAAACATGATATGCTAATTCATATGCATATGTCTTAACAGATGGTTTTAAATCAGATGGAACATCCCCAGAGAGAGGAACTAGACAATGGTGCCCCTTATCATCCAGTCTAGTTGTGCTAGCTATGAAACCATAAATACAGCTGAATGTATTGCATTTATAAAACATAAATGTAAAGTACTGGCCTTTGCAAACAATTTGTTAGTATTAATCAGCAACCTAAACTTATCTTTACTTTTTCTGGTTGACATAAAAAGAATATTTAAGTCATTTTCTGGACTTGGTATAAATGGGACTAAATCAGAATATCTCCCTCTAAATTAATTAAGCTCCCTTGTAAATCACATTAGCTCATCTATCCTCATTAAAAAAGAACATATTAAATATTTATGTATTCTTATTGCAAACTCCATAGATGCTGTAAGTAAAATCAATTTGGTGCCTGCCTTTAACAAACTTAGAGTGAATCTAGAAAAATGTAAACATTTAATCTCTCCTTGTGGGGGAAAGCTTAATACAATTTAAATTATCTCAATACCTAGAGTATGCTATCTACTGAACTTCTCATCTATAGACATTCATATTAATTGATTCAAAAAGATCAATTAAATTATTACCAAGTTTCTATGGGAAAGTAAGAGGCTACAAAAAAGTCTCAAAAAGCTTTTTCTTTGGAAGAAATTATGTAGGTGAGGTCTCTTTAGCTTTCATCTATACCACTGCTCCTATATATTTAAAAAGACATGCTTTTAATTATTTACCCCAAAATTAACAAAACAATTGTACATTTATGGGTCAAGCATGAACAGCTCTCATGAATCCAAATAGATTCACAGATTTCCTCTTCTTAAATACACCTACAGAACTCAGCACACACCCTTCTATTCCAAAGGCTATCCCAAACAGTAAATTCATCAGGAAGCACCAAAAGTGGAAACAAATTCCCTTTCAGCTTCACTCCTTTCTTGAAAAACTTAACCTTCCATTATAATGGATACAAATAATGAGTAATGGATGGAATAAACTTGGTATTTGTAACCTCAGTTCCATACCTCTCAGGTGTCCCTGATTTTCAGGGACATCCCTGATTTTGCCTCAGAAGTTTACTCTGTCCCTCCTAAAATTTGTGTTTTTGTGGTGAAACAGTGGGGACTGTAAGCACAAAACAATGTCAAGCATTAAAGTTACAGACTTGTTGTTCTTTAGAAAATGCATTTTGCACTCACCACATGTTCTACCAGCTTTTCTGGTGTATATCTTTAATTTTGAAGATGTGTCCCTGATTTTGGTCCCTTGTCCCTGATTTTTTTAAGCTTTGTCCCTGATTTATGAGGCAGGAGGTTAAGAGGTATGCTCAGTTATATCATAGACCCAATTACCACTAGTATACACACTTTTCAGGAACTTAAAGTATGATATCAAAGGATGGGACTTTTTCAGTCTCCAACTAAGACAGGTTGTAAATGTGGTATTATTTGATTTAAGAAAACAAATTGCCTCCTCCACATGGGAAGCCCCATTAAGGCAGACAACTGGAAAAGAAGGAGCAAGTAGAATTTATAAAATGTTATCATCACCCAATTCTGATCATGCAGATGCTTCAACAGTGAGATGGGAGAAGAGCTGGGCTTTGACATACCATTTGAAATCTAGCAAACCCTCTGGAAAAATGCCTGTGATTGCAGCAGAGATATTCATGGTAGGATGATACAGTATAATATTATTCATTACAAGTATTATCCACCTGAAATGTTATGCAAATTTGGTAAACAAGAGTTAAGTGAATGTTGGAGATGTGGGGAGCACAGCTCCAACTTATCCCATATCTTATGGACGTGCAGTGAAGTGCAGCCGATCTGCCATACATTAACACATTTTTGTGAACGAATGATAGGTTGCAAGAGTGCCACATCAGCCTATAATTTATATGCTTTGGACACTTTTTTTTTTTACAATTTCTTCTACAATCTAAACAGATTGGGAAACTAACAGCTGCACAAGGACTAAAAAGGCTAATACTAACCAAATGGGCCACTGATAGCATCCTTACAATGGGTGAATGGATATCTTAAAAATGAGGAATCTAGCAGCCGATGAGAGAATGAGTCATGTGGCACTTGGCAATGTGGCACAATTCACTAAAAGCAGGAGTCCTTTCTTGTTCAGATTAGACTTACTGCCTTAATAATAGCAAAACTAGGAGCTCACGTGATGCACCAGACTGTGTAGCAGCTCTTCGCTCCAGCTCCTGCTGCCCAGCACAATTTTGCTTACTTTTAACAGGAAAATTACTTTCAAGAACTTTAACTCTACTTGGATCAGTTGTAGAAGTCCAAGAGAATATTACTTCACGGGAATGGAAGTTGAAATGCAACCTGCATTACCCCGGCATACGCCTCCAGTATCTCTGATAAAATCTAGTAAACGCTCCAAGGCCCAGATGCCAAATGCTGGTAAACAGATCAACACAAATACAGCGGCTCCCTCTTCGGCTCCAGAATCAACCCCCCCACACTTAAACAGTTTTGAAAGAATTCCACCCATTTTGAGAGGATTTAAAAGAAGCAGTAACAGAAATTAAGCAAATGGCCTCTGCCCTTGATGATTTAACCACCAGGATGATGGATAATGAATCACGTCTCATTTCCCTGGATAAAAAAGCTGATCGAGTTGAAAATACAACCATCGAGAGTTGACAAAGAATTAGAAAGTTGGAACAAAAAATAGAGTATTTAGAAGGGAGGAGTCGCAGGAACAATGTTGTAATTATCGGAATTCTGGAGAGAGAGGAAGGGCTAAACACTATTTTGTTTACTCAAAAGTTAGTAGAAAAGCTGGCTGGGCCCTTGCCTTTTGGTGCATCTTACACAATAGAAAGGGCACATAGAGCATTGAGACCTATGCCTTCACCAGGGTCGCAGCCCCGTCCCTTAATATTTAAATTTTTTAATTATCAGAAAAAGCAGTATTTCCTTGGTAAAGTAAACCGAACAAACACTCTGGGAAGGGAAAGCAATACGGATAACACAGGATCGACCTGTGACTGTATGGCAGAGGAGGGTTCTTTTCCATCTTATTGTTACAAAGTTGATCGCCGCAGGACTAAAATTCCGTATGAGATACCCTGTTCATCTGCAAATTCTGATCTAGGGAACATGGAATTCATTTGAAGACATCGATTCTGCTATGAAGGAACTGCAACGAGCCTTTCCTTACTTGTTCAAGGACCGTTGAATCCTCAGATAGAGCACAGGGAGAAAAAGATTCCATGAGAGAGAAATATTTTGAATGATAGATCAGAGGGTATTACTAAAACCTTGGTTGGCAAATAAAAATGTTAGTTAACTGATTCAGACTTTACCACACTACATCAATCCCCAAGAAGTGGAACACTGAATTGGTTAGCTTCCGAGGTTTGGATAATCGAGAACTGTAATTACATATTACGAGAATGGGACATTCAAGTAGACTTGTTCCTTTTTTATGTTGTTGGGTGTGGATGTTTTCTTTTAGATCTGCCTGATAAGTTACTTATTATGGAAGTCTTAGTTGGGAAAGATATTACTAAAGGGCAGCTTATGATACCATTTTCTCAAGCCGTTATGGTGGAAGCTTTCACCTGTTTTTTTTTCCTCTTTCTTCGCTTTTACAGGGCATTTCATATGTGTATAAGTTACCGCTAGGGGGCACCCCCCACTAAGGATGGATAAAGAGTGAGGAAAGGCTGCTTTTTGGACCTGTTTGAAAGGGTTTTCATAGATATCGTGCATTCCTAGCTACTGTTTTTGTTTTTTTCTTTTATTGTTAAGCTTCTGGGGGCAATACTGAATCCCGGGAATATGATTCCTCAACTTAAACACATGTGACAAAGAAGGGGCAGGTATTACTGTTAGTACTGCTGATTATTTAATTTTAGACATTATTGATGGCTGATTTGTTTAAATACCCAATTACAGGGACAAAATTAATTTTTCACTGAAGTTTGGACTGAATTTTAGTTCACTGTACTACTGTCTTTCCGGTATAGAATATGTTACTGTCGACTAGGTCAGGGCAGTGGGGAAGGAGGAAAGGGAGATAACATAGGACAGGTTGCAAAGCGTGTCACTAATAGAAAGGGAAGATTACATGAACAATCAAACTGGTTTCCAAGGAATTCTTTAAGTAAGGTAATGTACATAGGGATAAAAGGGAAAGAAGAGGGATGGGGAATGACAGATAAGAACGCAATTAACATAGACACCTTTGTATTACCGTGGCATAATGATCACCCGATGGTTACAGTAGAGGAAGTTTGGGACTCAAGACTTAAGAAAAATGACTAAAAATATTCGGGTTGCCACATGGAACATTAAAGGGGCAGGAAAAAACTAAAACAATATCAACTACTGAAACATATGAAGCTATTACATATTGATATTATTTTTATGCAGGAAATACTTCTGCTAGATTCAGAAGCTTCCCAATTTTGTAGACAACAATTTAGTCAGTTCTTCTCAGCACAGGGAACAACTGGTAGCTGTGGAGTAATGATCCTTATTCATAGAAAACTCCCTTTAACCCCAATTAATACAATTAAAGACCCAAAGGGTAGACTCATACTACTCCAGGGTTTATTTTATAATAAATAAATTCTATTGGGTAATATTTATGGACCTAATCAAGACAACCCAGAATTTTTCTCTCAAATTCCCCCAATTCTCCAAACATATATCTCCATCTCAATGATAAGTGGAGGGAATTTTAATTTAGTACTCGACTCGACTGTAGATAGATCAGGTTGTCAGAGAAAGTGTATGTCCCCTGTGCAAAGATAACTAAGAGATCTAATTGAACAATCAGGACTGTGCGACATCTGGAGGGTCTTTCATCCCTTAGATAGGAAGTATACCTTCATTTCCCTAAGTCATTCAACTTCATCTAGAATAGACTATATACTCAATCCCTGTCTCTCATACCAGGGACATTGGAAACTTCGATCCTGCCTGGCCTCCCTTCAGATCATTTTGTTGTTTCTTCTCTGATCTCATTACTGGTGTTACCAAATTTGAGTTTGAGATGGAAACTGAATGCACAATTGTTAAAGGATGTGGAAACAGCCAAGTTAATAACTGAGCATATTAAAACATTTTCCATAGATAATTTAGATCCCCAGGGACAACCGGACATGTTATGGGGGGGCCTTTAAAGCATATCTTAGAGGTGTATTTATAAGTATGGCAACCCACAAGAAGAAGGTGGCCACCTCTCGTATGTATCAATTATTGTCCCAAATTAAAATATCAAGAGAACCCTTTCCCCACAAACTCCGGACCCAACCAGACACAATCTGATAAAGCTTAGGGCAAGTTATATGGAAATGCTTCTGGAGAAAGTGGACTATGCGATTATGAAAGCACAGGCATCATACACCGACCAAGGGGAGAAGGCAGGTTGTCTCTTAGCACTCAGAATTAGACAAATAGAAACATCTTGCTATATTGCTTCAATAATTTCCTTACGTGATGGGTCCCTGAAAACACAACCAGTTGACATTTAACTGAGTTTGTAACATATTACAAAGAATTATATGGTCTCATGCATAATCCCCCAAACAGGGAACAGATTTGGATTTATCTCTGCTCAGCCAGGTTACCTCACCTAACAATGGAGCAGCAGAATAAGCTAATTGCCCCCATAACTGAAACAGAAATTGTGGAGATTATTAATAAACTACCATCGAATAAAACTCCTGGGATAGACGGCTATACAGCCAACTTTTACAAAGAATTTAAAAACCAACTATTGCCTCTGCTTCTCCCTTTATACCGTCAAATCTTATCTGGGGAAGAAATAGACCCTACATTATTTGAAGCATTGATAGTTCTGATCCCAAAGCCTAACAAACCCCAGAACTGTGTAACTAATTACCGACCTATTTCGTTAATAAATCAGGATATCAAGATTTTAACCAAACTGCTGGCTAATCGTCCGGGTGCAGTGATGGACACCCTGATAGGACCAGAGCAGGTTGGATTTATGAAGAATAGATCCTCCTCTGACCACATAAGGACCATGCTGCATGTCTTTTCGGTGACCAGAGATGCACCCTTCCTGGCTGCCTTAATTTCTCTGGATGCCGAGAAGGCGTTTGACAGGGTCCACTGGGAATATTTGTTACAAATGCTGGAAGCCTTTAAATTTCCACAACAATTCATAGATTGGATACGAGCATTATACAGAATTCCCACTGCTCAAATCTCAGGAAATTGTGTAATTTCTGAACTTTTTATGCTTCACTCCAGGACTAGACATGGTTGTCCACTGTCTCCTTTGCTGTTCAATATATATCTTGAACCTCTGATTCGCATGTTGCAAAATTGCCATTCGATACAGGGGATTCCCATTCACCCCTGTGAAATCAAAGTATCTGCTTATGCAGATGATCTTCTTCTGCAAATATCCAATCCTTCTCTCTCTATCCGTCCGATGTTAGCAATCATAGAGGATTTTAGTTAATTATCCAATTATAAATTAAATATTGGTAAAACAATGGTATTCCCATTAAATCATAAAACATTTAAGAAACACATACTAGATCTTGGGCTTTCTTGGCAACAAGATTCACTCAGATATTTAGGTATTGAACTTAAAAGAAGTACAAGATAGACAGTTAAACTTAATCTGAATTCCCTGGTTTACACAATTTCTCAAGATTTAAATAGATGGGCCTTACTACCAATTTCGCTGTGGGGTAAAATAAACCTGATTAAGATTAATATTTTCCCAAGGCTCTTTTATCCCCTATCCAGGCTTAATATCTGGTTGCCTTTATCCTGATTCAAAAGACTACAATCCCTGTTTACTAGATTTATTTGGCAGAATAAAGTCTCATGGATAGCCTTTCAGGCTTTAACGGCTCTCAAATCCAAAGGAGGCTTACGTCTTCCTCATGTACAGTTATATTTCTGGGCCAACCACATAAATAAATACCTAAGATGGCTTTCTAACGAAAACTTGAATTTTGCCCTGGCCTGGCTCAGATTGAAGTAACCCAAATTAATTCTTGTGGACAGGATCCAATGGGATTGTTGCATATTAAAGAATCTTTACTCCCTAGCAAGCTTAAAAATTCCATAATCTCTACATCATTGAAGATCCACTCCCAGATATGTCATTATCTAAAATATGATTATGTTAAAGATCCTACTCAACCAATTCTTGGTAATCTGCAGCTAAAAATTGACAGAAAACCAATTCCCTTAACTTGGCTACCAATAGAGCAAAACCTGAATATTACCCATTTTTTAAAGACGGATGAAACTTGGATTCCGATTAAAGAACTTATATTTAATCTAGACATATTTCCTAAACATATGTTCCAGGTTATCCAAATGAGACATCTAACAAAATAATTTATTGGTCACCAACCTCAGTTAGTCCATGTCATTCCCTTCCAAAAGGAACTGGCAGAATTTAATGGTCTTCCTAAAACGGTTTCAAAAATTTACAATCTCTTATACCACTGGAAGTTCCCAGATAATTTTGGACCGACCAGTTTCTGGAAATCTCTTTTTCCAGGACGTAAAATAGAATGGGGCCCACTCTGGCAAAATTGTCATAAGTTTGTAACGTAGGATAGGTTAAGAATGATGCAACTATATATCCTACACAATGCATACTATACACCACATAAAATGGCTAAACTAGGTCTAAAGGCTTCTTCAGTGTGTGTCAGATGTGGGCAAGAAGAAGGGATGTTGTATTGTTGTATCATATGTTTTGGTCCTGCTCTAAAGTGTCCCCACTATGGAATTCCATTAAACAGCTTTCAGATCCTCTGCTAAGTATTAGGGATTTCTTTACCCCAGAGATCTGTATGATAGGAGAGTTATCAGCAATTAAAGTCTGTAATCGTAAATACTATATGACCCTTATAGCTATGTCGGTCAAAAAGTTAGTATTACGACACTGGCTTGATCAAGCAGAACTTACCTATACTGAATGGCTGACTGAAATTCTAGCTAATCTACGAACTGAAAAGGCCATCACCAACTTGAATAATACAGTGGATAGGTTCAAGAGAATATGGGACCCTTTATATGCTTTATACTCTTTGTAGAAGGCACCATGTTGTTAATATGTCTCCTCTAAACCCCAAAGATTAGGTCAATATTCATATATGCTTGGTAAATTGATTACTATATATGTTGTTGCTCTAAAAAGGCTGGGGAGGGTAATTTGTGGGAGGGGAAGAAAGGGTAGTAAAGGGGATAGGGAGGGGTAGATTTAAGAGGAACAGATATCTTATGTAATAGGTACATGTACATGTATGTCTGCCATTGTATGTAAAGAGAACATTTTATTAATAAACTTTGAATGGAAAAAAAAATAATAGCAAAACTGTGAACTGTACTGAATTTCCACCTCATTGTCAAACACTGTTACAGTAGGCTTAATTAACTGTTGCATACCATTATTTCATAAAATAATAGTATGTGTCATGCTTATTTGTCTGAAAATATGTAATGCATGTCAAAGTTTTCTAGATCTTACTAGTTCTCCATTTTTCACTGTAAAATTATTGTCATGCTATATATTATGATTTAACTAAAAACAATAAAATTCTTTAAAGCAATAAAAGGTAAAACATGGACTATTTTTATTTCTTTTCTGAAGTTTCACCCTGGGTCAAGTGCTGTCTACTTTTATTTATTCTAGCTGTTAAAGTTTTAGCAGTCTGACTTGCACCAAGAGTACCCCTACCACTAGCATGAGCTATTTAATTTCACTGAACAATTCTCACTTTTGATTTTTCTGCTTTGGGGCTCCTTTCCTAAGGTGCCTTTAGCCTAAAGGAACTTTGCTCCTGTGGCACTCCTAGAGATAGAACCCTCCTCAGGGGGGGTTCTTGTGATTTCATGGTACCCCAAAGGGTGGTCATCCCAGTAAGGGACAGAGCACATATGCCCACAGGGATGTTGCATAAGCATTCAGACTACTCACTGTCAAACAAACTTCAGTTTACAATATCCTAACAGAATAATGTATCAAGCTGTACAAGCTCCATTCTCTCCCTGTACGTCATCGCTCATTGACCCAGTGAATTACAATGTGATAGACTGGGGTTCAGTGTGGCAGTGAGTGATTGTAACCATGCCCTCTTACATGGCTATTTAAGGGAGCATTCTCATGCCTCCTCTAAATGCTCGTATTTCTTTGCTCCCACCATCATCCCCTTCTCCTCCATGGCTCATCTCTCTCACTGGGGACTCCTTCCCTAAGGCACCTTTAGCCTAAAGAAACTTCATTCCTGCTGCAACTTTAGGGTGGACCCCTCCTCAAGTGGGTTCCTGTGCCTTCATGGTACCTCAGAATGGTGGTAGTCCCTATAAGGAACAGAGATCATGAATGGTACAGATATGTTGCATTAGTAATCAAACTACTTGCTGTCAATCGAACAAACTTCAGTTACAAGAATCCTAACAGAATAACATAACAAGTTTCATAAGCATCATTCTCTCCCTATACAGTCACTCACTGACCCAGTGAACCATTATTTACCACTTAAAAATCTCATAGACCAGGGAGGTGGCTTACATGTTCATTAGAGACAAAGGCTGAGCATGCTGCAACCGACAGGAGTATGTCAGCTGGGATGGTGATGGCAAAGTTCAGATAAGGACTAGGATGCTATGCACTCATAAAGACCCCAGGGCTGGCTATGGTGGCAGCTGCACACAGGGACTCCATCTTGCTACTCCTAACAACATTAAGTTTACCAAACACGATGGAACTCTGCTTGCTGATGTGAGCGTGGATGGAGGCAACAGTGAATAATAGTTTTATGTTGAAGGGAAATGAGGTAAGTTATCCTACAATATCATAATCTATTTCTTTGATAAAGACAAGTGAAGAGATGAGCTACATGCATGATTTGAAGGAATGGATAAGGGAGATATGCTGACTGCTTGGTGTACCTATCTGAAATAGCAGAGCATAAAAAAGTGTGGTGGAATGTAGCATGAAAACCAACAGGCCAGAGATGAGCATCTACACAATCATTTTTGAATTCAATGAAGTTGCAGATTCAGGTTCATTAAATATTAAACTGGGGCAGTACTGGACATTTTGCAACCACCACTGTATGTAGCAGACACTGACACACTGATTAAAAGGGAATAGTCAGCACTAGGAGCCCCACACCTAAGTGTATGGTTGGTACCAATTTACTCTTTGTGAGCAAAAACATCTTCTTTTACTTACCGTTTATGGCAGTGTAGTACAATAGATTGTATCAGATTGAGTTTGCTGATTTGCGAGCTGACATGTTCTGTAACTACAGACCTCAGCATCCCCTGCAGCCTGCATCAGAGGAGGGCTGCACCAGTGGGAGATTCAATAGGTTGCAGTGCATGTCAGAGTTTTTATAAGCTTTGGTCTTTTGTTTGTTGATCCTGCTGTCCTCCTTGGACCATGTCCCAGAGGACTATACTTTATTGTTTATTGAAAATAACAGTATTGTAGTAATGTGTCAGCAGAAAAGGACCATCCTGGCCCATCCAGTCTGCCCATCTCCCCTCTCCCCTAATTGTCACTGGTGCACAAGAAGCCTATTCTCTGTCCTGTACCCGAATCCCATATGTCTAGTCCATGATCTCTTGAATCCCTCCTCAGTTTTGACACCTACCGCCTCCTCAGGTAATCTGTTCTGGGGTTCAAACACCCTCTCAGTGAAATAACACCCCCTTACATTACCTTTAAATCTTCCTCCTTCCAATCTTAAAGTATGACCTCTTGTTTTAACTCCAACTTTCCTTTTAAATAGACTTCCTTCCCTCACTTTATTTATCCCTTTCATGTACTTGAATGTCTATCATGTCCCCTCTCTCTCTTCTAAACTCCAGCGAATACAGATTTAATTTTCTCAGTCTTGCCTCATATGGTTTCCCTTGCATACCCTGCACCATCTTTACATACAAACATATGAACATACAAAGAAGCCAGCAAAAGGAGGCCATTTGGTCTATCAAGTCTACTCGTATTGCAGGGTCCGCAGCTTGAGCTAATGTCCTTGCCCTCCCTCCCCACTCCTCCCATCCTCCCTACCCATGATCCTTACTTTCCTCCCATGTCTATCCCAGCCTCTCTTAAAGTTTCCCACTGTCTTCAATGGGAGATGACCTCTTCCAGCAGTGTATTCCAAGTTTCCACCACTTTCTCTGTGAAGAACTGCTTCCTGATCTCCCTCCTAAACCTCCCACCCTCCAGCTTATGACTGTCCCCCTAGTGTTATGGTTGCCACTCAGCTTAAAGAGACTATCCTTATCAACCTTATTTATCCCTTTCAAGTACTTGAAGGTCCCGATCATGTCCCCTCTCTCTCTCCTGTCTTCCAGGGAGTACATGTGCAGTGCCCTCAGCCTCTCCTCATATGCCTTACCCTGCTGACCCACTATCATCTTTGTAGCCCTCCTCTGGACCTTCTCCAGCAGGTTGATGTCCTTTTTGAGGTGTGGGCACCATTACTGAACTCCATACTCTAGATGCGGCCTTACCAGTGACCTGTACAAGGGCAGTATAACCGCCTCTCTCCTACTACTGATCCCCTTAGCTATGCATCCCAGCATCTTGTTTGCCTTTGCTGCTGCTTTCTTGCACAGCATGGAGTGCTTCAGGTCACTAGTGATCATCATTCCCAGGTCCTTCTCCTCCTCTGATGCAGATACTCAAATTCCACCCAGGTAGTATTCTGTCCTGGGATTCTTGGCTCCAATATGCATAACTTTGCATTTCTTGGCATTGAAGCCAAGCTGCCAGATCCTGGATCAGCTCCCAAGCTTTTCCAGATCTTCCTGTACATCCTGTATCCCTTCAGCTGTGTCTATTCTCTCACAGAGCTTGGTATCATCTGCGAATAGGCACATTTTGCCCTTCATGCCATCCCCAATGTCACTGATGGAGACATTGAACAACACTGGCCCCAGCACAGAGCCCTGTGGGACCCCACTAGTTACCTCTCTGGTACCAGATAACTCTCCCCCCACAACCACCATCTGGGTTCTGTCCCTCAGCCAGTTTTCCACCCATCTGGCCATCTTTTCCCCAACCTTAAGATCCACCAACTTCCTGATCAACCTTTTGTGGGGCACAGAGTCAAAGGCCTTGCTGAAATCAAGATAGAGAATGTCTACTGTATGGGTCCTGTCTACTGCCTTAGTGACACAGTTAAAGAAGTCAATCAGATTTGTTTGACACAATCTCCCCCCATGAACCCATGCTGCTTAGCATCCTGGAGACCATGCTCCTCTGGATATTCCACCAACCTTTACTTTAGTATGGTCGCCATGATCTTGCCCACAATGGAGGTCAGACTGACTGGTCTGTAATTTCCTGGGTCATCCTTAGGACCGCTTTTGTGAAGGGGCACTACACATGTTGTTCTCCAGTCCTGTGGTACAATGCCTGACTCTAGTGAACTATTAAATAGGTCTGCCGGTGCCCTGCCAGCTCCACAACCAGTTCCTTTAGTACCCTTGGATGTACTCTGTCCGGGCCCAGTGATTTGTCCACCTTCAATGCCAGCAGCCCCTCCCTCAATCTATCCTTCTCTAGCACTACATCTGTGTTCCCCTCCCCTCCCTCCCTGCTCCTCTTTTCCCTCCTGAAGGCACTGGTCCTTCCTTCTCCCTGGTGAAGACTGAACAGAAGTATTCATTTAGTATCCCTGCTTTTCCCCCATTATCCTCCACCCACTCCACCCCTTTCTTAAGCCTAACAATCCCTTACTTCTTGTCCCTTTTCTCACTTACATAGTGAAAGAAAGCCTTCTCCCCCTTCTTAACTCCTTCAGCTATCTGAAGCTCCTTCTGTACCTTTGCTCACCAGACTTTCTTCCTTGCCTTACTAGCTAACCTTAAGTAATTTTCCCTATCCACCACTCTTTTGGTCTTCCTGAATTTTCTATAGGTCAACCGCGTTTCCCTTACTGCCTGGGCAACCCCAGAACTGAACAAGCTGGGCACTTTAGCCCTTGTGTTCTTACCCCTGAGCCTAATGCACTCATCTGTGGCAACCAGTATTCCTTCCTTAATGATGGACTACCTTTGGTCCACCCCCATATCTTTGTTGCCCTTCTCTGAACCTTTTCTATTACATCTATGTCCTTTCTTAAATGAGACCTCCAGAACTGTACCCCATACTCCAGTGCGTTCTAACCATGGTCTTACATAATGGCATCAGCACCTCCCTCTTCCTACTAGTTATGCCCCTTCCTATGCACACGATCATTCTATTAGCTTTGCCAACAACCTTACTACATTGGTCACGTACCCTAAAGTTGTTTGATATTATAATCCCCAGATCCCTTTCCTGTTCAATTTGCTTTATCTGCTCTCCCCCCAGTGAGTACTTGGCCAGTCGATTTGTATACCCTATATACATCATCACACACTTCATTGTATTGAACATCAGCTGCTATATTTCTGACCATTTCTTTAGTATACTTAAATCTCTCCTCATGGTCATAACCCCTCCTTCAGTGTTGACTCTATTCCATAACTTTGCATCATCTGCAAACATACACATTTTCCCTTCAATTCACTCTGATATATCACTAATATATATATTAAAAAGGATTGATCCTAGGACAGACCCTTGAGGAACCCCACTGGTAACCTTCCTTACCCCAGAATGTACACCATTTACCACCACCCTCTGACTTTTATCCTTCAGCCAGTTTTCCACCCATCTAGTTATTTTCTGTCCCACCCCCGGGCTCTCTTTCTTATTTACCAGCCTGCAGTGAGGGACAGAGTCTAAGGCTTTACTAAAGTCTAGGTAAGCAACATTAATTGCCCCTCCTTGATCACCCACCTTCGTTACCACATCAAAAAATTCTATCAGATTTGTTTGGCAAGATCTCCCACTAGTGAATCCATGTTGCTTTTCATCTAATAGTTTGTTATCCGTTAAGTATTTTACCACTGTTTCCTTCATTAGCATCTCCATCACCTTGCCTACCATGATGTGAGGTTGACAGGTCTGTAATTCCCTGCCTCCTGTTGCAGCCTCCCTTGTGCAGTGGTACTACATCTGCTGTCCTCCAGTCACTCGGAACACACCCTGTATCTAGGGACAAGTTAAATAACTTCGCTAAATGTGTTGCCAACTCATCCTTCAACTCCCTAAGAACTCTTGGATGCAAACCATCTGGTCCCATTGCTTTGTCTACCTTTAATTTTCCAAGTTCTTCCTTAACTCTTTCCTCACTTAATGGGCTTTGATCCGCCCCACATTCATCTCCTCCGTTCTTCTTTAACTCAGATCCCTTTACATTCCCTGCCACTTTAAATTAGAAACAACCTTTGAGCACAAATTGCTCATTTGCAAAGGTTCCATGTCATATGAGAAAAAATATAGAAGACAATACAGAGTACAAATTCATATTAGTCAGCTCAAGTGGAGCTTCATTGCTGGGCTATTAGTGGTTACATAAGATATATATGATAAGAATGGTGCACTATAATACAAATAAATAATCCATTTGCAATAAATTAAGGTAACTGTGTGACATAATGTAATACAGCATAATTAACTTATTGTGGGAAGATCAGATAATAGCATATTACAAAGTATGCTCAGGAAATGCTAACACCACTGCTGTTCAGGTCGGGTCAAGGCAGAGTCATGCTGAGTTCTGGGCAATATTAGCCCTGATGGCTCATTTGAATTGTGAGATCTTGGGTAGACTGGTTATGCTGGCAGGGAGTTCATTTAGCCACATGGCTGCCCGGTTAGTAAAGGAGCGCTGACTCAGGCTCATTCTTCACGGAGGGATTGCTAGGGCCTGCCGTGTCATGATCTGTGTGGTGCAGGTGTTGTGGACAGGCCTCATAAGGGAGCTAATGTTGGGTGGTGTAAGGCCTAGGAGTGCTTTCATGACCAGCAAGATTGCTTGATAGCGGAGCCTGGCAGAGAAGGGGAACCAGTTTGTAAAGGCATATAGATTGCAGGTGTGTGTGTATTTATGCAAGCCAGTTACAAAGTGGCATGCTTTACTGAGCAGCATCATGACTCTATCTAAGACCATGTCAGTGGCTGACCCATGGATTGGAAGACCACAGTTGATGAATGGGAGTACGGAGCTGGATATTGCCAGTTGTTTTGCTTCCTCAGTTAGATTCAGGCTTTGTCTGAAGAGTGCTCCCAGCTTCCTATTTCTGATCTTTATGACATTGTCCACATATTCTTTGAATGATAGGGTGTCGTCTAGGATAACATCCAGGTATCTAAAGGTTTTTACTTGCTCCAATGGGGCACCCAGTGCGTTGTGTAAATTGAGTGGAATTGACCAAGTCTTACTGTGTGTCCCTGTGAAGAGCATAGTTTTAGTATTTTTTATAGTTAAAACAAGTTTATTGTACTTAAACCAAGATTATAGGGCCTCAAAGCTGTTCTGGAGTTCTTGAGTAAGGTTGTTGTGCAGGGGACTGTTGTTGTATATCACCACATCATCCGCATATAGCAGCATCTTTGCCCTAGTGCTGACTTTAGGCAGGCCATTGATAGACTGAATATTAGAGGGTCCATGACTGACTCCTGTGGAACCCCTACTGTGACACTCCTATCACTTGAGAGGACCCCATTTATCTTCACACTCTGCGCTCGATCAGTGAGGTAACACCTGAACCACAATGCAGTTTCCATAGAGAGACCAAGAGAGTGTAGCTTCATGATTAGCAATGGGTGGTCCACGAGATCAAATGCTTTTGTTAGGTCTATGTATATAGCACCAGCTACTTGCCTTTTGTCCAGAGCCTCGTGGAGAGAGTTGGAGTACTCAGTAAGAGCCATAACTGTACTGTGCTGCTTCCTGAAGCCATGTTGTTCCATGCACATTAGGTTATACTTGTTTAAATACTCCATGAGCTGATCTGACACCATCCTTTATAACGCCTTAGACAGAGGGGACAGAATTAATACAGTTTCCATAGTCAGTGACATTTGAGCTGCCCCCAGTCTTAAAGACAGGTATAACTATAGTTTTCTTCCAAACCTGTGGAAACTGGGACAACTTGAACAAGAGATTGAAGATTTTATTTGGGGGTGGGGAGCTGCCTCAATCAGAGCTATAGATAACAGCTTCATGAAATCCCCACCACTCTCGATCCTGATTTTAGCTAGAGCTCATTTGATGTATTTGATGGTTTCCCTTAAAGTGACACGCCTAAAGTAAAATGTTGGGATAGTTGGGCTGGTGAACTTGAAGACCTTCTCGGCTATTTGTGAGTGGGGCAGATTGGCCAGGATCACTGAGCTGAGGTCAGTGAAGGCTTTATTAAAAGCTTCAGCTATGTCTACTGCAGAGGTGACCACACCTCCAAGGGTGGTTAGCATGGTTGTCGGGGCCTTATTGCTCTTTCTCATTAGCTCTTTTAGGGTAGTCCAGGATTTCCGGCTATTACCATGGCTGTCTAAACTGTTCTTTGTAGAAATCTGTCTTTGTTGCTCTTATATATATACTTATAGAACTGTGCTCTTATTATTCCCAGGAGAACAATGGGACTGGAAAACATCTAATCAGAACTTATAACATTTCTAAGATGCACTGCAGGCTATTGTATCTCCCACTGCTGCAACCATCCTCTGATGTCAGCTGCAGGGGATTCTGGGGTTTGTAGTTACAGTCAGCTTGCAGCTCAGCAGAATCAGTCCAATACAATCTACTATACTGCAGTACAAAATAAATGAAAACATGTTTTTGCACACAAAGTGCAAATTGGGAACAGACCCACATTTGGGTGTGTGGATTTTAGTGCTGACTGTTCCTCTTTAAGCAATGTAGTGTTGGATGATGCTTCACTAGTCAGCAGTCCATCAGTCTGTACTGCTTTCTGCTACAGTATGTAGAGAGGTGATGGCATCACTGAACTGGATACTAATGTCACTCAGCATTCTGACAGTGAACAGGACTGGATAACACTGCAAGCAACAGAAGGAAAAGTTCAGCTCCAGTTCTAAATGGTCATTGTTTATTCTGCATGTACACAGTCTATTCCAATGGGTTGAATAAAAGGCTGTATTTCGGTTCAGCTGATGATTAATATAAACCATTAGAACTGTGCTTGCAGATCTGTATTCAGCTCGCCAGTATGGATTATCCAATCTGTGGTACATTTTTGCTGAAACGAACTGCAGATGAAGGAAATGACTATAGCAAATAACTAAAAAAAATTTTATTATAGCTCGAAGCGGGGGTGGGGGAGCAGCCAACTGCAGCTGGAATCAGACAATTACTAAAATGCCCCCATGGGCATGGTGTCATAGAGCACATCATGCCCTCAGTAATTGAAAATTATTGAGTTTCTCAATATTTGTTCAGCAGACCACAGTTTATCATTTCTGCTCCATGTGCACTATGCCCAGCAGTTTGCATTTTTCCTTTTGGAATATTTTCTTATTAATCTGCACACTGCCATGGTTTTCTGCATCAGCTTATTAAAGAAATTATATGAAAAATAGTGCAATTATTCTATTGCTTTACAGAATTTTTTGTTAATCATGTACTGCCACCTATGGATGGTAGCTAGGGATAACCCAGCCACAATGACTTTCTGTTACAGAAAAAAGTTTCGTACATGATGTTAGAGAGAAAAAAACAATCAATAGTAAATGCTTTCCCTGTATGTTGAGTTGAGTTTCAGCATGAAAGTGAACTTTGTATACAGAATTGTGATTTGAGGTCAGTTTATATATAAAGCTAAATCAAAGTAGAGAAATACTTTTACATTGTCCCCACTACAATATTATTTTAGCCAGGGTATTTTTCTTTAGCATATACTAAACTGATAATAGAGTTTTGAAAGACTCCATGATTGACAGCTTTCTATGCTCAGAGAGCCATTACTTCACATCAACAGCTTAGGGTAGACCTTTCACAGCCACACATGTCCTTCTGTGAGGGTTGTTCATTAGTTAAGGACAAAATAGCCTCTATTCATCAATCATTGGTATTTATGAAGCAGTATTTTAACTTTATTTTACCCTACCCATAACACACTTTTACTGTGTTAATTTTGCTTTATTTGACTTTCTTTACTTTATTTTACTCATGTTGTTTTATTTCACTCCTAAAAAGATGTATTGACTCAGAAGTAGAGTAAAATTACATAAAGAATGTAGAAAGTCATCCATGATAAAATTAGAAAACACTTCATGAACTGTATGGTAAAATACAACTTTTAGGGCTCGATCCTGTAAACAGACCAATATACTGTATACATGATTTTCATGAAACTGCCCTGCACTGCCTCCATTACCAAGCCATGAATCCTGCTCCTTGGCAGCATTCCTACCCCCAGCCTTTCTCATCCACCACTGCAGAGCTCTTTGTGGGGGGTCAAGGGATAGCTATGGGAGTTGAGCTGGGCCAGATACCAGGCTTTCTCCATTCTGATGCCCAGGTCAGGCTTCATGTAAATCCCCTGCTTGGCACAAGTAAAGGATTACTGGTTATGGCAGTCTGGTTTGACTGCCTTATCCACTTTTTAAGTAGCAATAATTTCAAAAACTGAAAAAAAATAGCCTGCTGTCTCTCCAAGCCCTTCATGCTGCTACATAATGTTTTGGAATGCTGTGTGGGTGGGGGGCCAGACTGGGGCTCTGAATGCTGTGTGGCCTATAAAAAGGGGACACACAGACTTTATGACACGGTATCCCCTCCCCGTTGTGACCTCTGCACCCTCCCAGTACCCAAAGCCCGGTGTAACTGGCTTTAGGGATGCTGTGGATCCTTGCCATACCCCATCTGCCTTCCAACCTGACTGATCCCAAAGTGCTGGTGGTGGTGCAGGACAGGGTCTGAGGCAGCCATCTATGGGATGGAAGATGGGGGGGGGGTTGTGTATATCACAGAGGCTTATGTATGTGTGGTAAAGGGCCTCTGTGATGCAGAGCATGCCCTACACACCCATGCAGAGGTTGTAAAGCTTTGTGGGTCAGTCCCTTAACGTCTTGTAAAACTGTATCATGAACATACTATAGTTCTATGCCTCTAGTTGTGGCTAAACTGCCAATGTTTGTAACCGCAGGTCACAAAGGCAAGTCATTCATACATGTAACTGATTCATTGTCCCAAGATGGACCCTTTGTAAACCAAGTACAAACCGGCTCACTTTTTGTCTGATGTCACAGTATGGATGGTAATAAAGGGAAAAGGTATCTAGGACCACTCAACTCACTTTAACAGGGTGATATGCTAGGGTGTGTGCTGCAATGTAAGACTAGTACTGCATATGTACAGTAAGTATTCTTTATTATTTAACTACATGTAGCCCTCTCCCCTCCACTGCTAGGAAAGTGGCATGACTCATGGGGAGGAGCACCTGAAGTAAAATGCTTGTATTTATTGGGGTCTCAGATGGGCCCCAAATTACAGGGTGCTGTGCCAAGGCCCATGATGTTGTTTTTCTCAGGACCTCAGCTTCTTCCTGTAAAGTCTGGCATGTGATGGAAACAAATCAAGCTGAAGACAGGCCTTGGTTCATCACAGCTATTAACTAGAATAGGGAGCAGCAATTACATGATGTTACTACATCAACACCAGTCCACTCAGATAGTACACAGAATTTTCTTTGTCCTGAAGCCACACGTAATTAATAGACACAGTTATCCACAAGGAAAGCACAGTTCTTTTCTATTAATCTGCTGATGGACACTCACCACCCAGACTCACAGGGGAAACAGCAGGGTGTAGTTCTGACATTTGTCCAGTGAAGTATAACCACTCGACTCAATAGACTCTAACCATGGCCTGGGACTGGAAGATTCTCCCCCTCCTGATATTCTGTTTCTCTCTCTTCAGCTGCCTGATGCCTCTCCCACATGGAATAGGCACCCAGCTCTCTGGTCCATGGGAAACTCCCTCTCACAGAGCCCCCTGGACTAACAACCCAAAATGGCTGCTAGCTCCTATTCTACATACTCCTGAGCTCCTCCATCTGAGGAGCATAACTATTTAACCCTTTTCTATCTAAACTACAAACTATATACAAAACCCCAGTGGGCTAGTAGCGACCATCCTTGCCCTTGTGGAGGGGAAGCAGCATTACATACAGGAGTAACTCACTGAGATGAGGCATCCTGTATATCCTTTTCTCTGCTGCACTTTCTTGTTGTTCGGTATTTTTACCTTTGTAACTTCCCATGTCATACCAGAAAATAGACATTTTTTGTCTAGTGTATTTACCCGGTAAACAAATCTAAATAAATAAAAATCTTATTTACAGCAACACCTTGTAAGGATCAGGGCTAACATTTTGTCATATACTACATTTTTATGGCCTGGGCAGAAGATTCTTTTAATTTTATTTTGCATTCTGTTTGCCCAGGATACCCCAACTAAGTTGTAACCACATCTTGCTTTTCAGTGGAGTCCCACTTATATTCAATAGTACAACTGGGCAGAGGGACGTACAGAAACATTAAGTGACTCGCTCAACGTCAAGGTAAGTGGCTCTGTTCACAGGATTTGAACCTAGTTCCTGTGCCTGTGCTGTGCATTTTATGTAACAACCCTCACCCTACATGAGGGAGCTAAGATGTTACTAGCAGTGCCCAACAGTGGACTGGGTGTCATTGCATTGTTGCTCTGCCCTAAGTGGTGAGGGAGGAGATTAGCTTATAGCTTCTATGATGGACCTTCATGATCCACAGTGAAGAATTCTGAAACAGAGGAGGGATAGAGATCTAGTTATAGAGTTGGGCACATCTTCTCAGGTACCTTGGTTGAGAAGGGGTGAGGGGATATCTTGTTTTAGGGGTTCTCACACAGTGCCTGAGTATATGGGTGTGTAATTGGCTCAGTGCCCTTCACAGAGTGAGTTTAGAGGAAGCTCTGCAGTGTTGCCAACTTAAGTGCTGGGTGCCATGGGATGCTGACGCCCCAGAGGGGAGGGCACATGAGGTGACCCACCACATAGCTGGTTGCAGGACATAGGCCAGGGTGGAACAGCTTCTAATTATGGCATCCCTCCTTGAGGCATACAGATCAAGCCACCCTCGATGTCTAATGGTGGCATTAGGTCTCAAGTGTCATCTGTAGTGCATGGTGTGGGCCAGGACAGAGCCATGGGCATCCCATATGCTCCTCTGCCTTCTAAGGTGGCTGGTGTACTGCAGTTATAAGTGGGATTGGCCATAGAAGAACAGTAAATGGGACCCGGAGAGAATACGATATCTGGGGGGCACCTCCTTGAGGCATACTCTATGTGACGGCCCTTAGGGCTGAAAGAATTCCCCTAAGATGGCATGCTGATTGAGTCTCGGGGGGGGGGCAGACTTTGAGGAAGGAGCTGGCAACCATCCAGGCTACGATGAATGGATCAGACATACTACTACTGCTCCATGGAGATACAGATTAAAAACATGATTCAGGGAAGTGAGAACTTCCCTTGGCTGGTGTGGCTTAGACTGGCTACAGTGCCTTTCTGGGCAAGGAACTTTGGGAGGGGGACAGGCTCCAGAGTTCAGTGACCACTTGGAAGTTTTGGCTGATGTGTCCTTGTAGGACCATTTGTGGACATTAGGACTTCCTGGGTGCCAGTATATAGAAACACAGACACACAGAATCTGACAGCATATAAGGACCACCTGGCCCGCCCAGTCTATCCACTTTTCCCTACTTACAGTATCAGTACAAACTCTGATCGGTCTCCAGCTCTTTCTCCCTTCCCCATTTCCCTTTCCACTGAGATATACTTATACCTATCCCATGCATTCTAGAACTCCACCAGTCTCTTCACCTCTACCACCTCCAGTGGAAGGCTGTTCCCAGGAATCCACCACTCTTTCTGTGAAGAAATACTTCCTCACATCTCTCCTGAATCTACCCCCTCCAGCTTCACAGCATGTCCCCTTGTTCTTGAGCTAATTTATTTCTGAAAAGTCTTCCCTCCTGTACCTTATTTACCCTGTGAGGTATTTAAGGGTCTCTGTCATATCCCCCCCCCCCCTTCAAGGTTTACATACTGAGGTTCTTTAGTCTCTTGAAGGGCTTTTAGTGCAGAACCTGCACCATTTTAATTCCTCTCTTCTGGACCGCCTCCGCTCTGTCTGTGTCCTTCTGGAGATTGTAAAGGTGTGGGAAATACAGATGGACACAACACAAGAATTTTTGGTGCAACCCACTTTTTCCTTGGTGGGATGCTTATTTTTTCTCCATAAACAGCAATAGCTTTTGCACCATAAAAAGTAAAATAAAACAATCAAAACAGTTAAAAAGAAAAGACTTTGTAAATAACTTTTTATAATTTTCTCCTTAGTGCAGCATTGGACGCTCCTAGTTCTTCACCTACACTCAGTCAGAAGACAGTGACCCTATCTGCCTTCTGTTTGCTCAGGCAACCCTTATATGCCCACCCATCTGGGTCAGGTGACCAACCATCATCAAGAATATAAACATTATATTTAGCCATTCCTTTAATTATATAACAGGCTAGAGGGACTTATGTACACTTCTACTATCAGAAACAGCTTTTAGACTCTAAAAAGAACCTTCCCAGAGTGAATTACATCTATGGAAAGGTGGGAAACATTCCACTAGGAAGTGAGTGACAGCTAGCGCATTATAAAAAGGGGCCACAAGGGACCACTGTTCCCCTATAGATAAGTAAGTCTCACTCCCCAGCTTCAGGTAAGAACAGACTTATTTGTCCACACTACTCCAAGAAGTTATTGGGTTCTTTTAGTACATATGTCAAAGCATTTAAATATGGTTCTCAAAAGGAGTTTGGGTTCTCTTTCCCCTTTCAATATTCTAGCCTTCTATTTTCTTTCCTTAAGTTCATTTTTGCTTGGCTTTTTAAATAATAGACAGTTCACATTCAGTATTTAATATTATTTCTGAAATAGAATACCACATTGCTTTTTCCATGCTGTCTATTCTCTTAGTGCATAACCAGAAGGCTGTTTCCGGGGCAATTCCTTCAATTTCAGGAACAAGACTGGGCACTCACGGGTGAAATGTCAAGCCGACAGCTGACACTTTCACTGACCTCTGAACAAGTACTTCCTTCATTTAATGCACTGCTCACCCGATACTTGTGTCCTACACGCGATGCTAATTCTGGTGCAGCGAGTGTTTTAAAATAAAAGGGGTTGTTAATTTATATCTAGTCAAGTCATAAAAACGAGGGCGCACCAGTACCTTGCAACCGCGAGTGTACAAATCAGTTAGGACCTGCTTGTTTCTGGGCTGGCATGCCCGTGAGACATTTTGTCCTTGAGTTTTGGTTTGTTCATTATTTGAGCTATGGATGGCATAGAACGCCGCTAGGAGGGGGAGCTACTATCGTACTGACAGGCTCCTACTGACCCAATACAAGACTTTGTCGCTTTGCATAGCATCTTGGAAGAGCTTGGATGCAATATTTGTTTTTCTGAAATATTACCAGTGCCCAGAGCCTCAGAACAGATTAGGAATGAGATCAAAGCAATAAACAAATTGCTCAAGAAATGGTTTTATAGGCAAAAAAGCACCTGCCTTACACACTGGGAGGAATATCATGAGAGACCACCCCTCTTTTGTTGGGATGGCCTGCATCTGAGTAGGAGGGAGGAGCATGTTGCTAGGAAGAAAAATAACCTCATTCATTAATGATAATTTAAACTATCATCCTGGGGGAGACTTGGACCTTGCCCAAATCTCTAAAAACATCTAACATTCAGTGGAACCAGAAACAATGTAACATTCTGTCACTCAATGCTAGGTCCCTAAATGTTACTCAAATGGCTGAACTAGAAATCTAGAGCCATATCTTAAATCTAGGAATAACTAGCTATAACCAAAACTTAGTGGAATTCGGATTCCCAATGGTCAACTGTGTTACCTGGTTTTAAGTGTTATATTAAAAATTGCTCAGATAATAGGAGAGGTGGCAGGGTCTGACTTTATGTCAAAAATGACATCACCTCTTGTGAAATACAAGATACCATCCAGATGGAAAGTATATGGGTAACCATTCAATTTAAAGGCCAACCTCAGATTTACATAAGTACATGTTATAGGCCACCAACAGCCAATACTAATCATATAAATCAGCTATCAAATGAAATTTCACTCATGGCTAACAAAGGTAGTACTCTCATTCTGAGTGACTTCAACCTACCAACAATAGGTTGGGACTCCTTAATAGGTAACATCCTATCATCCATGAATGACCTGGGCCTTGTACAGCTCATAACAGAACCCACCAGAAAACGCAACACACTAAATTTAGTAATAACTAATATTGGTAGTATCATTTCCAACTTCTCTGTTTGGGATCCCTTGGGGAATAGTGATCATATGTCAGTTCTTTTGACGATTCTGTATGATTACAACCTATTAAAAATCAACAGCAATTTAAACATTATGAAAAAGTTAATTATGTAGACATAAATAAACATTTACATAATATCCAGTGGGAAAAGATCCTTCAGCCACTCCAGCTAGAAGAAGCATGGAACTTCTTGAAAACAATTATTCAAGAACTTGAGAACAAATACGTCCCTACAATAGACAAATATAATAACAAAGGGAAGAGCCCGCTCTGGTTCATCAGCACAATAAAAAAACAAATTTAACATAAAAAAACTGTTTGTGTCCTTAAAAAAGTGCTCCAATAACCGAAAAGAAGAAGCACTGTTACTATATCGGGCAGCAGTAAAAAATCTAAAAACAAATCTCAGTAGCTTAATGAAACCTCGAGCACACAAAAGACTCTCATAAGTCCCTTTTTCTTACCTTAATGAGAAAAAAGAAAACAATAGGGCAATAGGCCCTATTACCATTAATGAATCCCCAATAACATCCGATAAAGAAACAGCTAACACATTTAACACCTAGTTTTGATCAGTATTTTCAAAAGGAGCTAAACAGATATTATTTATAAATCAAACTAGTAAAACTTCTGCATATTCAATTACAACATCTGATACCAACCTAGTATTAAAAACTTTAATAAAAACCTACTAGCCCAGGTCCTGATAACCTAAATCCAAAATTCCTAATTGAAACATCTGATGCATTAAATGAGCCACCGACAATTATATTCAATAAATCCTTAGCTGGATCCTGTGTTCCTTCTGACTGGCTTACTGCTACTGTTACACCCATCTTCAAGCAAGGTAACTGCTCTAAAAGAGAAAATTATCATCCCATCAGCCTCACCTTTGACAAGATGCCACATGGCCAATTAATAGATGCTCGAATACAGCATGGCTTACATGGGAGCATAACCTGCTGGATAGAGCACTGGCTGGCAAACAGGAAACAGTGGGGTTGTGTTAAGGGATTTATGTCAGAGTGGGAACACGTAACTAGTGGAGTTCCACAGGGCTCAGTGCTGGGTCCCTGTCTTTTTAAAATTAACATTGCTTCTATGAGAACAAATACAGATATTTGGTTATCAAAGTCTGCAGATAACACAAGGGTTGGGTTTACAGTAAATTCTAAGGATGATGCCCAACTTCTGCAAGTAGCCCTTAGCGATATAGAACAGTGGGCATCAAGCAAAAAATCCACCTTCAACATAGACAAGTGCAAAGTAATGCACATGGGTAAAAGTAATGGCCAGCACAAGTACATTATAAATGGTGTCGAGTTTAAATCGGTACTGGATGAGAAGGACCTGGGTGTGTATATATATATATATATATATATATATATATATATATATATATATATATATATATATATATATATCAGCAATGACCTTGGAATTAAATCACACTCAATCAAATAATTAAAAAAAGCAAGCAGTCTGATGTACTGCATCAAAAAGCATGTTAAAAGTAGGGACAGACAGGTTATGATACCACTTTATATGGCTTTGGTTCATCCTCACTTGAAGTACTGTGCCCGGCTTTGGTCACCAGGTGTTAAGACCGACTCTGGGGCACTGGAGCGAGTACAGAGAAGAGCTATTAAACACATCGCTGGATTAGATGGGATAAGCTATCATCAGAGGCTTCTGCCTCTGGGACTATACTACCTGGAGTACCACAGACTCAGAGGCGACATATGCCTGGTATATTTGGCATTGTTTGATGATGAATTGTGGGCACAACTAGGATTAGAATTGCGGACACAGATTTATAACATCAGGGCACATTCTGTTCAATTAATGGGTGTACCATATCAAACTAAAGAACAGAAATCTTAGTTTAGTGTAAGGGTTATAAAAATATGGAATGAGTTAACACTTGAAGTAGTGGCTAGCAAAACCATGGCAGAATTCAAAAGGAGATTAGACAGCCACCTAGTGCGGCCTGGAATCTTGGGTTATAACTAACATTCTGGCGAACTGTCTTGGAACTTCTTGGTCTTATTGGCTCTGTGACCTATGATACATAGAAACATAGAAACAGAAGTTGATGGCAGATAAGGACCGCAAGGCCCATCCAGTCTGCACATTTCTTTTTCTACCTTATAAATGTGCCATCGGCCTTTGCTCTGTCAATGGCCGATGTATTCATATTCATCTGTATTGCTCCTTTATTCCTATCCCATGCCTGCTTGAAGTCCTGCATTATATTCATATCCACCACTTCCTGAGGTAGGCCATTCCATGCATCCACCACTCTTTCTGTGAAAAAGGACTTCCTCACATTACCCCTTAACTGGCCTCCCTCTAATCTCATGATGTGTCCTCTTGTCCTGCTGTTTTTCTTATATTGAAACATGTTAGACTCTTTCACCTTGTTAATGCCCTTAAGGTATTTGGATGTTTCAATCATATCACCTCTCTCCCTCCTTTGCTCCAGGGTATACATATTAAGCGCCGTTCATCTGTCCTCATGTTTTCTGATGCAGTCGCTGCACCATTTTGGTTGCCCTTCTCTGGACTGCCTCAATTTGATTAATGTCCTTGAGATGGTGTGGCCTCCAGTACTGCATGCAGTACTCCAGATGGGGCCTAACCAGTCTTGTAAAGAGGGTTTATTACCTCCCTCTTCTGACTTGTGATACCCCTACTAATACACCCCAACATTCCCCTAGCCTTACCTACTGCTTTAGTGATCTGCTTGGATGATTACAGCTCATCGGTGATGATGATGCCCAAGTCTCTTTCTTCCCTTGTGACTGCCAGCAACTACCATCCCAGTCTATAGGTGGCTTCAGGGTTTCTCTTCCCTACGTGCATGATCTTGCACTTCTTTGCATTAAACCCCAGCTGCCACTCTTCCGACCATTTTGCTAGTTTATCCAGATCTCTTCTTATTCTGCCCACCCCATCTGGATCACCTACTCTGTTGCAGATCTTGGTGTCATCTGCAAACAGACAAACCTTACCCTCCAGTCCATCTGCAATGTCACTGATGAAGATACTGAGAGACTGGCCCTAAGGTATCCACTTGTGACTTGCATCTCTTCTGACTGTATACGTTTACCACCACTCTCTGTTTTCTGCCCGTCAACTAGTTTGCCACCCAGTTGACCAACTTCTGACCCACACTGAGGCCTACCCAGCTTATTAATCAATCTTCTATGTGGAACAGTATAGAAAGCTTTGCTGAAGTCAAGGTAGGTGACATCAACTGCTCCCCCTTGGTCCACCACTCTGGTTACCCAGTCAAAGAAATCTATGAGATTAGTTTGGCAGGACCTTCCTTTTGTAAACCCATGCTGTCTTGGATCCTGTGCTCCTGTGGATTCCAGGTGTTGCACCATCCTTTCCTTAAGGAGTGCCTCCATAATCTTGCCCACTACTGAGGTAAGACGGACTAGTCAGTAGTTCCCTGCCTCCTTCCTGCTACCACTCTTGTGGAGCGGGATCATATGAGCCCTTCTGCAGTCTTCTGGGACCTCTCCTGTGCTCAGAGACTCACTAAACAGTTCTGATAATGACTCTGCTAGTTCCACCCTTAGTCCCTTTAGTTCCCTGGGATGTATGCCATCAGGTCCCATTGCCTTGTCCACCCTGAGTTTATCAAGCTCTTGCAGGACTCTTTCTTTTGTGAAGGGACTAGTGCACACCTCCCTCCCCCTGTGTCCATGATGCTGAGCTGTGGGCCCTACCTTTTCTTCAGTAAATACTAAGCAGAAGTATCTATTTAGGATAGATGCTTTTACATGGTCCTCCTCCTCACATGCCCCCTTAACTCCTTTGATCTTAGCAATACCCCCTCTGGACTTTCTCCTTTCACTAATATATCTATAGAAAGTCTTGTCACCTTCTTTTACTGTTTGTGCTAGTGTTTCCTCAGTGTGGGCCTTTACCTGCCTTACTGCCTTCCCTGCTTCCCTTAGGGAAGCTTGGTATGCCTCCCTATTTTCATCCCACTGTGTTCCCTTACATTTCCTGAAGCCTAGCCTTTTGGCTCTGACCTTTTCTGCTACTGTTTTTGAGAACCAAAGTGGTTTCCTTCTTCTTTTGCACTTCCTTTTCTCTCTAACACAATGGGATGTTGCTTCAAGTATTGCATTGTTAATGCTTGCCCATTTTGCCTGTACCCCCTCACCTGTATTTCTTTTTGCCAGAGCTAGCTTAACTCTGTTGGCCATCTTATCAAAGTCGGCTCCTCTGAAGTCCCATATTTTTGCCTTGCAATTGGATGATTTAGTTCTAGTGGCCAAACTGGACCATACCATGTGATGGTCACTGGTCCCCAGATGACCTTCTACCTGGAGATCTGTGATCTTTTCCCTGTTAGTCAGTACCAAATCTAGGATAGCCCTGTCTCTTGTGGGTTGTTGTACCAGTTGTTTGAGTCCCTCCCCCTGCAGGGAATCCACCATGTGTCTAGTTCTGGCAGATGTTCCTGCTGGTATTGACCAATCTGTATCAGGCATGTTGAAGTCTCCCATTATCAGAACCTCCCCATTAGCTGTCATGTTTTGTATATCTTCTAACAGTAATGTGTCTATGTCCTCCCCCTGGTCTGGGAGCCTGTAGACAACCCTAGTTTGTATGGCTGTCCCATTTCCTGTTTCCAGGGTGACCCACAGTTCTTCTGGCTCCTTATGTGTATTCTGACTTTCTGTAGCGTTGATGTTTTCACTGACATACAGGGCCACTCCACCCCCCAACCCCCCACCTTGGTCTCTTCTGAACAGTACATAGCCAGGTTCTGAAGTCTTCCAAGTGTGGTTACTGGTAAACCACATCTCGCTAATTGCTACTATGTCCAGTTTAGCCTCTGTCATTATTGCCTGCAGGTCTGGGATTTTGTTTCCCAGACTGTGAGCATTTGTGCACATGATTTTCCATTGGCCAGATTTCAGTGTGTTAGTTGTTGGGTGAGGTTTGGCGTTTCCCCTGTGCGTTGTATGGGGAGCCAGACCTTTTTCCTTACCTGGTGATGCAAATGAACTGCAAACATGCTGAACTCCTGTTTGACCACTAGCTGAGGGGGAAGGGTGTTCTTCCCATTCGACGTATGGGGTGTTGCACCCCTCTCCCATTTGCTAGTTTAAATATTCTGCAAAGACATCAAACTTTTGCTGCAATGCACTGACTCCCTCCTTAGTTAGATATAGTCCATCAAATTTAAAGGACTTTCGCTCCCAAAACTGTTGCCAGTTCCCTACAAGTTTGTGTCCTTTTTCCTGGCACCAGCCCTTGAGCCACATGTTTAGCTCCCCTATCTCCCCTTCTCTGACCTTCAGTCCATCTGCCTCCCTCTCCCAGAGTATGATACATCAATACCCTGTAAACTTATGGAAAAAATTGGGAAATCTATCAGTGAAAAAGAAATGCAGCCCCTAAATATTCTTGACATCTCCCAACATGGTTTTAAATAATGCCACTCATGTACCACAAACCTCCTTACCTTTTACAACTCCATAAGTCAAGGTCTTGAATCTAACATCCCAATGGATGTTATTCTCTTGGATTACAGCAAGGTATTTGACAAAGTGTCACATGACATACTAGTCAAAAAACACCTATTTTGTTTTTTTTTCTCATAACATAGTTAGATGGGTGGACTGTTGGCTGAGGGGAAGAACCCAGAGGGTTAGGACTAATGGAGTTTTGTCTGATGTTGGAGAGGTTTCTAGTGTCGTTCCGCAGGGCTCTGTCTTGGGGCCAATGCTTTTCAATGTCTTTGTTAGTGACATGACAATCAGTACCACTAATATATTAGTTAAATTTGCAGATGATACCAAATGGGGAGGTAGGGAAGACGGTCCTTCTAATATGAATGCTCTTACATCAGACCTTGCCACCATCGAAAAATGGGCAAAGGTTAACAAGATGCATTTCAACACAAAAAAATGTTCCGTACTGCACCTGGGGAAGTGAAACCCACAGCAGACATATATCTTGGACAATACCATATTAAAAACCTCATCCTGCGAGAAAGAGCTGGATATCATTGTCAACACTAAGCTGACCTTGACAGATCATTGTAACAAAGTAGCCAATCTTGCCAATGCACTTCTAAGGCGCATAAAACACTCATTTACCTCTAAAACAGAAGAATGTATACTTTCATTATATAGATCACATATCAGACCATATACATCAAATCAAATCAATCTTTATCTATAAAAGGCGCCTTTCCAAAACCAAGGCTCCTATACATTGTATGATAAAACAATAAATAATTAAAACAATATTAAAATAGACTTGACAACAGCATTCAAAAATCATTATATGCTAGGCTAAAAAGATAAGTTTTAAAAGCCTCCTCAAAGCTTACAGATTACGGGTCCCCTTTTTGGAGCCCATATCTGGTTAAAGAGATAGACAGGATAGAGCGGGTACAACACCAGATGACAAGGATTGTCCCCTACCTGGCACAGCTTGATTATAATAAAAGACTAGAAAAGTCAAGACTCCACTCACTGGAACAAAGACGTACAAGAGGTGATCTTCTCAAGCTGTTTAAAATCTTACAGTCCCCATCAGTAAGGAAACAGTGTGGAAGAACCCATTCAGGAAGGAAAATAGTAGCTAGGCTTCACAGTAAACAACTTCTTGTTGGTAAAGCTAGGACAAACAAAAGGCTTCATTTCTTTACCATCAGGGCACCAAGAATGTGGAACAAACTTCCACAAGAATTGGTGGATTGTACCAACATAGATACCTTTAAAAAACACCTATATAACTGGCTCTCATGTAACCCTACCTGGGATAAATGACCCACTAGCATGCGGGACAATCTCTATGGGCTAAGGCCTACTTTTGTCCTTTTTACCAAGTTACTACATACTTTTATTCTTTCCACAGTGTTTACACAGTTAAACATGCTGTATTCGTTCACAAATAGCAGCAACAGGGACACAGAAAATAAACAGGGACAGGGGGCTGCCGCTTTGCTATAAACATCATTATATGGCCTACGAAAAGATACACTGTAACCCTTTTTCATTTGGGTTTTTTACTTGATTTTGTTTACTTCTTTTAGTCTAGCTACAATAGCCAGCCACTCTATATAGCTAAAAGTATCATTCTACTGTCCCATTTTTCTGGGAGCTTGGAGTCACTGGAAGTTGACCTCCAAAGGATGAACTCATGAAAGGAAGAGAAAGAAAAGTTAAAGTGTAGCACAGAGGGTTGTCTGGAGGTGGCCTGCCTCCAGACAGAAAGAAAGAAATAGCCTTATTAGTTAGGAATATAGAGAAAGGTTGCAACCTATAATAATAAAGGGGTCCTTCTACAGTGGCAGGGATGTATCCTGTCACACTTACCCCCTCCCCTTTTTTTGAGGAGAACTGCGTACCACTAGTTACCCTTCCAAAAAAGCCCTGGAAGGGGTGGAACCTCCACCCACCCACTCTCAGAAGTTCTGTCCCAGAGTCCCTTCTAAACAACAATCATTTCTGGCTAATAATCACATATGCAGTGTAGCCAAATACTCATGTGTCTCTACGTTATGTTAAGCCATACATTTACCCTGGGATCTAAAATCATAACAAATACTATACCAATATTTCAAACATTTCTTTCATAATGGTATACATTTATACATTATGGTTCAGTGTCTGTCTCGAATCCCTGCTCCATACCATGACAAATAGTCAGCATTGGTATGTTCACTACCTTTGCTGTGGGTAACAGTAAAGCAATAGGGCTGAAGAGCCAGGTATCAATGCATGATGCATGGCTTTTTTGCTCACATTTGCTGTAACTAACACAGCGGGTTGTGGTCTATCACCACCTGGAATTCAGTGCCCCATAGGTAGTATTTTAGTGTTTTAAATTGCCCATTTTAATGCCAAACACTTTTTCAACAGTGGCATATTTCCCTTCTCTCTTGTGCAATTTTCTACTGATGAATATTTTGGGGTGTTCCTTCCCTTGGATGTATTGGGTTAGTACTGCACCAATACCCACCCCTGGTGCATCAGTCTGTACTATGAAGGGTTTGCTAAAATTGGGACTTCTTAAAACTGGGTATGAACAAGCTCACTTTAATATTTCTAAAGGCTTCTTCACACTCCGGGGCCAGTGTACCTCATTAGCACAACTCTTTTTTGGTCAGATCTGGCAAGGGGTATGCCACCGCAGAGACATTCTGTATAAACTGTTTATAGTATCCTGCTAACCCCAAAAAAGCTCTCACCTACTTCTTTGTTGTGGGCACAGTACTATTTGCTACTGCAGTCACTTTATCTATCTCAGGCTTAATTACACCATTTCCTATAATAAACCCTAAGTACCTTGTCTCAGTATTTGCCAATGCACATTTTGTAGGGTTAATTGTAACTCCTGCCTCTTGGATGGTGGATATCACCTGATCAAGGTGCCTTACATGCGTTTCCCAGTTGAAGCTAAACACTACCACGTCATCCAGGTAGGTGGCACAAAAGTCAGAATGAGGTCTTAGCATTTGGTCCATGAAACTTTGGAAGGCTGCTGGTGCCCCATGGAGACCAAATGGCATTGTGACAAAATGGAATAATCCTAGAGGGGTACTGAAAGCTGTTTTCTCCCTAGAGTGTTTTGTCAAAGGGATTTACCAGTATCCCTTCATTAAGTGTAACATGGAAATATATTTAACATTCCCTAAACAACAATGTCATCGATACAGGGCATGGGGTACCAGTCAAAGAGAGAGGCTACATTCATTTTCCTAAAGTCTAAGCAAAGGTGAATGCCCCCCTCCTTTTTATTAACCACCACTATGGGGGATGACCATGTACTCTTTGAGGGTACTATTATTCCCAAGCACTCAAGCTTCTTCACCTCCTGTATGACTTTCTCCCTTACATGTATGGGCAATCTGTAAGGTTTTTGGTAAATGGGTCTCTCTTGTGTGACTCGAATGTCGTGTTCAGTTCCAGATGCCTTCCCTGGAACATTATTAAATGTGTCTCCATGTTTCTCTAAAACCTTTTGCACTTGTTCAGTTTGCAGGTTTGTTAGGGTAGGATTGATTTTTACTTCTTGAATGTGCCTGACCTTTTCTAGCCTTCTATAGGCAACATCCAGTTCTGTGTCTTAGGTTTCTGCATGGATGTAACACCCAAGGTTGGCTTGTGGTGGTCTCTCATGCCATTCCTTCAGCAGGTTAGCATGGTATATCTCTTTAGTGACCCTCCTATTTGGCATCTCTATCTCACAGTTTACAGGACCTACCTGTTGGGTGATGGTATAATGGCCCTGCCACTTCATCAAGAGTTTGTTCTCAGTTGCCGGGAGTAGAAGTAATACCTGATCTGCTGTCTTAAACTGTTTGGCCCCTACCCCTTTGTCATAGAAGTATTTTTGTTGCTTTTGCTTTTCTTGTAGTGTCTGATGGGCTAATCCGATATATTTCATCAACCTTTTTCTAAAAGCTGTCATATACTCTAATACTCCACTATGCCCAATGTTCTTATTCTCCTCCCAATGTTCCTTGACCACATCTAGGGGTCCTCTGGGGTTACATTCATACAGCAAAGAAAAGGGGGGAAACCAGTGGATGCCTGCGGAATCTCTCTATAAGAGAAGAGAAGGTAGAGTAGAAATGTATCCCAGTTCTTGCCATCCTCATTTACATACTGTTGCAGCATTTTCTTCATTGTTTGGTTGAACCTCTCCACCAGACCATTTGTTTGGGGGTGGTAAGAGGAGGTTCTAACTGCCTGAATTCCCAACAACCGATGTAACTCACTTAACATTATAGATGTAAAATTGCTTCCCCTATCGGTGAGTATGACTTGGGGGATTCCCAATCAGCTGAACAACCTTGCCAATTCCACCACCACCCTTGGGGCTGTAACTGTCCTCATGAGGATGGCCTCAGGATATCGTGCAGCATAGTCACATATAACTAAGATGAAGCGGTTCCCCCTTTGAGCTGGTTTCCAAGGGGCCTACCACATCCATAGCTATGTGGTCAAAAAGTTGGGTGACAATGGGGATAATTTGCAGGGGCACCATGTCTTTTCTTCCTACTCGGGCTACCTTTTGACAGTCAGGGTAGCTCCGAACATATTCAGCAACTTGTTCATGTATCCCTGGCCAAAAAAATCTGTTAAGTATCCTGCTCAGGGTATTATCCCTACCAGTGTGCCCTGCTAAGGGGATGTTATGTGCTAGCCTAACCACAGCATTCCTATATTTTTCTGGTACTAGCAACTGAGCTACTATTGCCCCATTTTTTATGGTTTTCACACTCCCTATACAGTAGACCATTCCTTTCCACATATTTGGGGGCCCGAGTACTTTGTTCTTGTCCCACCTGTAAGAAAAAGGGATTTAAGGTTTTATCAAGTTTTTGATCCACTTGTATTGTCCCTTCTTCACATTTCAATATTTTCATATTCCCCTGTTTTTCTTGCCATTCCTTTTTCTCTTTTCGGTTTTCTCTTTAAGGTTTTCCCTGTTCTGTCTTTTCCTGGACAGTCAAATAGTTCCTCAGAAAAGGGAAAGACACTGGAAAGCTGTGCCTGTTGCTAAGCCTGGGCTTGGGTAGTAATTACTACCAGAGTCGAATGTCTTGTATAACCTTCTAGTAATGAAGGAAAGTCAGGATAATCATGTCCGATGATTATGGGGACAGGAAGTTGAGGTACCAGTCCTACCTCCAACTCTTGTGATCTATCATTTATAGCCATTTCCAGGAGAATTGTAGGATAACAATGGGTATCCCTGTGAATACATGTCACCACTGTTCCTTTCTGAGTTTTTTTGTGTATATAGATACATAGACAGTGTCAGCAGATAAGGGCCTACAGCCCACCCAGTCTGCCCATTTGAGCTTCTAAGTTCACTTTATGTCTTCCTAGAAGTCTGTTGCCCCTTAACCCTGACCTCCAGAATTCCTTTATGCCTATCCCATGCATTCTTAAATCCAGTGATTGTTTCAGCCCCTACCACTTTCTCTGGCAGGGTGTTCCACTTGTCCACCACCCATTCTGTGAAGAAATTCTTCCTCACATTTCCTCTGAATTGTCCTCCCACCAACTTCATCCCATGCCCTTTAGTTCTGGAATATCTTTTTCACTTAAAAATAGTGTATTCCTACACCCTATTCCACCCTGTAAGATACTTGTATATCTCTACCATATCCCCTCTCTCCCTCCTCTCCTCCAGGGAGTACTATATACATATATGTATGTATATATATATATATATATATATATATATATATATATACACACACACACACACCAGATCAGTACAAATAAGTGTCTGCTGGCTACCTGAGTCAATAAGGCCAATGACTTTTTGAGTACCCACCTCCACTGCTGCTATATAAGGTGCCCAGTTTGCTAATGCTAAGAGTCCATAGTCTCTTTTAACATGTGGGCAGTTTCTTATTAAGTGCCCTTTTTTTCTGGCATCCATGGCAAACAATTTCTGAAAGGGGCAACCTCCCTTTTCTGTCTGTTCTTCATTCAGTCTAATTACTATTTAAAATATTAGGAGGTCTTACCAGATTCATGGAGGTGGATGATGATGGGCCCCCTTGGATACTCTTCCCCTTTGAAAGTCTGGCCACCAAGAAGTCTTCTGCAAGGGCAATCATTTTTTCTGCTCCCTCGAGTTTGTGCTCTCTCACCCACAGTTGAACATCTTGGGAAATTACTCAATTATTATGGCCTTCATAAGCTGTTGAATCATCTTCGTCTCCGGCTGCAACTATTTATAGCTGCAGTCCTTTAGGTGAGCAAATGTCTCTCATGGAGCATCTGTAGATTGCATCTTCAAATACCTGAAATGCTGTTGATACATTTCCGTATTGATGTCATACCGTCTTAAGATCTCTCTTTTTACATAATCATAGTCTTGAGCCACTTGTATGTCTAAGTGACTATAGGCCACCTGTGCTCTACCAGTCAATTGCGGGGCTAGACGGACTACCCACTGGTCATGTGGCCACCCACACATTTGAGCTACCCTCTCAAATGTCATTAGATAGGTCTCTATGTCATCATTGTCCTGTAGTCATGATAGTTTAATGTCTTTAGGGCTATGCGTATGATCTGTTGTACTAGCATGAATGGCTTGCAACACTTTCATCATATCTGCCCACTTCACTACTTGTCTTCTTCTTTCCACCTCTCTTTCCATGTCCAACTGGACCTGGCAGACACATAGCCAGTTTACCAGTTCTCCTACATCTTCTTGTGGAGCATGTTCCAAATCTGGACAGGTGTTAATGTCTTCTTCACCTTCCTCAATCTCTGGGTGTTTGTCAAGTGAATCCTCTTTCACTTGATGGTTGAGATCATCATCATCTTCCAAAGGTTGTTTCTTCACCTTTGGTCTGACATCTATTGGAAGGCTGGACAGAAGCAGTGCTCCTGTCTGAGCAGCCATCTTCTTGGTAAGGGTGCCAGTCACTTGAACACCCTCTGCCATGTGTCCACCTGGAATACTGGATGGTATCTGCTGCAATGTCTCCCATCCCTGGCAAGACACTAGCAGCTGTAAATCCCACCACTGCCACCACTTGTAAAGGTGTGGGAAATACAGATGGACACAACACAATAATTTTTGGTGCAACCCACTTTTTCCTTGGTGGGATGATTATTTTTTCTCCATAAACAGCAATAGCTTTTGCACCATAAAAAGTAAAATAAAACAATCAAAGCAGTTCAAAAGAAAAGACTTTGCAAATAACTTTTACAATTTTCTCCTTAATGCAGCATTGGACTCTCCTAGTCCTTCACCTACACTCAGTCAGAAGACACTGACCGTCTATCTGCCTTCTGTTTGCTCAGGCAGTCCTTATATACCTGCCCACCTGGGTCAGGTGACCAAACATCATCAATAATTTAAACATTTTATTTAGCCATTCCTTTAATTATATAACAAGCTAGAGGGACTTATGTACACTTCTACTATCAGAAGCAGCTTTTAGACTCTAAAAAGAATCTTCCTAGAGTGAATTACATCTATGGAAAGGTGGGAAACTTTCCACTAGGAAGGGCCGCTGTTCCCCTATAGACAAGTCTCATTCATTCCCCAGCTTCGGGTAAGAACAGACTTATTTGTCCACACTACTCCAAAAAGTTATTGGGTACTTTTAGTACATATGTCAAAGCATTTAAATATGGTTCTCAAAAGGTTTTGGGCTCTCTTCCCCCTTTCAATATTTTAGCCTTCTCTTTTCTTTCCTTAAGTTGGTTTTTACTTAACTTTTTAAATATTAGACATTTCACATTCAGTATTTAATATTATTTCTGAAACAGAATACCAAATTGCTTGTTCCGTGCTGGTTATTCTCTTAGTGCATAACCAGAAGGTTGTTTCAGGGCAATTCCTTCAATTTCAGGAACAAGACTGGGCACTCACGGGTGAAATGTCAAGTCGACGGCTGAAATGTCAAGCCGACAGCTGACACTTTCACTGACCTCTGAACAAGTACTTCTTTCATTTAATGTAATGCTCTCACAGGAAGCATACCCAATACTTGTGTCCCACACTTGATACTAATTCTGGTGCAGCGAGTGTTTTAAAATAAAAAGGGGTTGTTAATTCATATCTAGTTGAGTCATAAAAATGAGGGAGTGTCTGTACCTCACAACCGCGAGTGTACAAATCAGTCAGGACCTGCTTGTTTCTGGGCTGGCATGCCCATGAGGCATTTCATCCTTGAGTTTTGGTTTGCTCATTACTTGAGCTATGGATAGCATAGAACACCACTAGGAGGGGGGAACTACTATCATTCTGACAGGCTCCTACTGACCCACTACATACTTTTACTTTTTCCACAGTGTTTACACAGTTAAATATGCTATATTCACTTACAAATAGTGGCAACAGGGACACAGAAAATAAACAGGGAAAGGGGGTTGCCACTTTGCTATAAACATCATTATACGGCCTACGCAAAGATACACTGTAACCCTTTTTCATTTGGGTTTTTACTTTATTTTGTTTACTTCTTTTAGTCTAGCTACAATAGCCGGCCACTCTGTATAGCTAAAACTAGCATTCTGCTGTCCCATTTCTCTGGGAGCTCAGGGTCACTGGAAGTTGACCTCCAAAGGATGGAACTATGGAAGAAAGAGAAAGAATAGTTAAAGAACAGCACATAGGGTTGTCAGGAGGTGGTCTGCCTCCAGACAGAAAGAAAGGGATAGCGTTATTAGTTAGGAATATAGAGAAAGGTTGCAACCTACTGTATAATAATAAAGGGGTCCTACTACAGTGGCAGGGATGTATTCTGTCACAGAGATGTGGTCTCTGGAACTGGATACATTATTCAAGCTGGGGTCTTACCAGTGAACTACACAGGGGCAACACCACCGCCCTCTTTCTGATGGTGATACCCCTTCCTATACACCCCAGTATCCCACTAGCCCTCCCAACTGCCATGTCACATTGCCTGGCCACCTCTAGGTCATCCAATATGATTACCCACAGATTCTTTCCTGCTTGGTGGTCATCAATACAACTCCAAGAAAATTGGCAGTTATTCTAAAAAATCATTAGCCTGAACTGCACATACCACTCTGAAATGGCTAAAAAAGGAGTATAGGCATCTTATCAACAACAAAAAGAGAAATCAAAAAAATAGAATTTGGCAAGCTTTGCAAGAAAGTATAACAAATTAGGATAGCAAAAGCTTCTGGGAGCTAGTAGCTTTGGTGAAAAAAATATTGACTTTAACACACATTCAGTTATACCTTGTCATGTCTGAGTAGAGTTTTTAAGGAAAAATATGAAGATCCTAGGATAATCCCCACATCAAAAAGGATGCTCAGGGGGCATGGCCTGGCTCAAGATGGCAGCTTAATTTCCTCTTTCTCCAAGGACATCCAGCTATCTGCCTACATCTGCAGCCTTCCAGGACAATAATGTAAGCCAACAGCAAGATTTATAGAAATAAAGTTTATAGCTATAGCCCCGTGGGACATTTTTTTAATTGCCTCAGGACTTGGACTTCTTTTAATCTGGTTTCAGCTGACTGCTTAAAGGCCTACTAGCATGGCTGAACCTGAGATGCAGCTTTCTTCACTTTCAAGGGTGGAATCTATGTTCCAGAAGCTAATCTCTGACATGCAAGACTTAAAAATCACTTCAAAACAAAATGCTGCTACTCTGCAAACTCTGGACACTCGTTTACTGAATACTGAAAATAAAGCTATACAAAACGAATCCTCAGTTCAGGATCTCAGAGCCACTATAAGAGAACAAGACAGAGTCATCAAAATTCTCCAAACAAAGTTAGATGACACTGAAAACAGAAATCGCAGGAACAATTTGCGATTTTTGGTTTCCCCGAGAGCTCAACTCGGAGTTGCATCTGCACTCCTCTCACATGTCTTGCCTGCTATGCTGCAGCTTCCACCTGACCTAAATATCACTATAGAGCACTCTCATCGCTCCTTAGGCCCTAGGCCAAGCCCAGACCAAAAACCAAGGCCAATAATTGCAAGATTTCTCAACTTTGCCCATACTAAGATTATTCTGCAGAAAGCAAGAGAAATTGAAATCCGTATGTGGCAATAATACAGAATTTTCATTTACAGGGACTTTTCTAAAGAGCTGTCATCTAAGAGACATGCCTTCAACCCAGTAAAACAAATCTTTCACCAAAAGGGGCTAAAGTTTGCACTTAGGTACCCCGCTGTGATCAGACTCTACTTGGGCAACTCCACCAGAGATTTTAGCACTCCCAAAGCCCTGTCCATCTTCGTTGAAAATTTAACACAGCCTAAAAGCATACCTGGCTCCTCCGGTGCATCCCACCTGGACATCACAGCTGCTGCTGCCCCAAGCAAGGTCCGTGTTTCAGGGTATCCTGAAACCTCCTCCCGCTTGCATAGACGAAGATTCCTCTGGTTTTGAGAGCTCTCTCCCCAGACAATCAGCTCACATACAGGAAAAGAAAAACTCTAGCACCAAATCTATAAAAGCATCATGCTGTGAAGAAGAGATCTCCCATAAAATTGCTTCGGCTTCTAAAAGGGGCTCTTACCAGTCATCGCCGATTCCACTCAGCAACATGTTCGGCCCCTTGCAAGACTCCTTTCTCTCATCGCAAGAAGATCTCTCTCAGGAGGAAAGCTCAACTTTGCCTACCATCCGTAGTAACCCTGAAGTTGGGATGATCTCTGCTGACTCCTCAAGGGCCAAGAGTGTCTCAAGCTCTCCTCTTAAAGCGTGCGAGCCCCACGAAGAAATAAACATAAAGGCAAAACCAAAAAGAAGCTACAATCACCTACTTCTACTGCTCACAAGGCTAATATGACATGATTTTAATATAATCTGTACTCTATTTTTTCACCTCGCAATACATGCGATTTCACCATTGTTCAGGCTGTATCTATGGTCCCTGACAGAGTTGCCTGAATAGTTGTGCAGCTTCTGGGTGACGTTTTGAATATTGCTCCCAGCAGGTTACTAATCTACTAAGCTGTACATCGCGGTCCACACATACATCAGCTGACCACTTTTTATCTGAATCTAAGTTAAATTCCAGCTTTTCCAAGGTTAGCATAATACTATTATTGCAGACAGAGAGTCAATTAGATTCAGGTGGCAATAATTATCTCATGTTAAATCAAACTATTACTCATTTAACTACGCTTTTCTTGGGAAGTACCCCTCACTGTTGCCTCAGACACTCTTACACTATCTAAAGTTTATCATTTCCTTTTTGATAATATACTATGTAAACTATAAATACAGGACATTAAGCGTGTTTTCTTTTATAAATACATTTCAGAAATGATCCTTTCCACTATTTTATTTCTTCCCTGCTTTATGCTAACCAATACCTTACTCCTTTCTTATACTTCCCTTCAACTTGTTTTCTCTCCCCTCAATACTTGGGTCTCTTATTTATGGTAGCCTTGCGACGTTTTGGACAGGCTATTTTCAAGTTACATGGTGCTTATAAAATATTAATACATAAATACAGATTTCACACCCTACTCAGACTTTAAAATACAACTAATGGCATATGCTTGAAGCCAGAGGACTACTTCTCTCCATAACAATTGCTGTCTCTCTTATGAAGGGGCTCATTGAGCCTAGCTCATAATCTCAGTCATCCTCTCTTGTCACATAAAATGAGGCAATTTTCAAGCATATGAACCCTTCAGCAAATTCTACGTATTAAAATAGCTTTTATAAAGCACCATCACTCTTGAAGCCTGTGTGCTACCTTCATCAGGTATATAACTATCTTACAGATTAATGGACACTATTAAAGCAGGGGGTTATCTCGTTTACTTTATAATATATCTGGGCCTACATCTTTATTAAAGAGTAGTCTGTTGCACCAATTATTTTTATTTATACTTACGACGTATGCCCCTGATCTAATTGCTATACTGACCTGGTTGTCTAGACACAACTGTAATTGCTTAACCTCACTTAACCACGCCTATTATCAAGGGAACAATCCTACTTTTTTGGGGGGTGAATTTCATAAAATGTTGGTATTTTTGACCCATTAACTACTTTTGTCTTCTCTAGATTGTCCTGGTCTATTGTATTCTGCTTGAATTAAATACATTGAATTTTTTCTTTCAGATGAGGCTGAAATACTGGTTCCCCCTTGGATTTTGCAACTGTATTTAGCCTCAACCTAGTTTGAGTCAATCTTTTTACCACAATCATAAGGTTTATGTTACTACTTTACTAATCTAGCTTTTCATAAACTTGTGGTAATACCTTCAGGATTTAGTGTTTAACTATTGCCTGCCCAATTGCACTGTAAGAGATTCTGTGTACATTAGTACTGACTCTTATCTTGTAGCGCAATTCAAAGTGCTTTAAAGTTGTACATAGAAATGTTTATATAAGTGTTGGTTAATAGGTTTACTATTTCTTGTTATTAAGTGTGTGTTAGAGAGACACATCAACTATAGGTGCTGTAAAACTATATTTTTGCAACTTGTATTACTTTTTTGGTCCTGCACAGATTCCCATATTCAGTTTCCCAGTTCTATCAGACTAACTCATTCTGTTGGCCTAACAATGTCCTCTGCCATGGTCCTCTATGGGTCTCTTTCTTCATATAACCTTTACCTTTATCTTACCATAATGTATAGGTGATCTACTACTATATTCATGGAATGTTAAGGAACTCAACTCTCATTGTAAGTGCAAACAAATTCTCTCCCACCTTAAAAAACATAAAGCAAGGACAGCATTCTTACAAGAGACCAAACTATTGGCAGAGGGCACTGACAGGCTCAAACAGGATTGGGTGGGTCATATATTTGCTTCTTTTTACTCTTCTAAAAAAAGAGGAGTGGCAATACTGATTCACAAGCAACTTAACTGGACTCATATAAAAACGGTCACTGACACAGAAGGCAGATGGGTGATAGTTACCTTTAACACCCCTTCTGACCCCTTAACACTGGTTAATGTGTATGTCTCCGATTCCTATTCTCTTGATTTTCTTCGACAACTTAGCTCAACAAATTATGTCTAATAATATAAATAACACACCCATATTGATGGGAGGGGACCTAAACCTTGCATTAGATGCACATTTAGACAGAAGCAACATTTCTCTGGATGTTCATCCTAGAGGGAACAGCGCTCTCTCCTTACTTATGAAAGATTTTGACCTCACAGATCTCTGGAGACTTTTTTATCCCAGAGATCGGGATTATGCCTTTTACTCTTCACTTCACAAGTCTTACAGTAGAATTGACTACTGGTTAGCATCCCCCTCTATCACTGATAAAGTAATTGAGGCCTCCATTCTCCCAATGGTCATATCAGATCATTCAACAGTTAGTATACATTTACTCTGAGGCCCGCCATTACCTAAATCACCTTTATGGCATCTGGATCCTTTATTAATTAAAGACCCAGAATCTCTCCCATGGGTTAAAACACAGATACAAGATTTCCTTTCTTTCAATAAATCTTCAGATACTTCAATGAGTACAATATGGGAAGCCTTAAAAGTCACCATTCGTAGGAAAATTATAAGTTTTGCAGCCCATCGAAAGAAATCAAGAGAACAACAGCTAGCTACCATGGAGAAACAACTCAAAGAGAAGGAAACCCTTTATTTTAAATCATCAAAACCCAACCCCAATCCTCCCTCCACTTAGAAATACTGAAATTCAGAACTGAAATTAATGAGCTTCTATCTCATAAAATGGAATTAACCTTATTTAAACTCAAACACAAATTCTGGGAGTCAGGAGATAAATGTGGTAAATTACTCACTTATCAACTTAAAAATCAACAGTTAGAGAGACATGTTACGGGCATTAGAGATCATTCAGGCCAACTATATACAGATGGTCCCTCTATTAACCATAACATGATGTCTTTTTATAAATAATTATATGCTCTACCTAACATTACCTTCAATTTCATATACAACACTTTCTAGATAAAACACATCTCCCTCACCTCTCTGATCAAGATAAAAAAAGATTTAGACTCTCCATTTATTCTACAAGAAATCCTGAAAGCTCTCTCTTCTTTAAAATCTGGTAAATCTCCTGGTGGAGACGGCTTCCTGGTTGATTTTTATAAAGCACTCTCTGACACTTTATGTCCCTTGATTTTTAAAGTCTTCCAGAAAGCCACTCAGACTGGCAGACTCCCTCCTTCAATGTCAGAAGCCATCATTACCGTACCTTCCAAAAAAAGATAAAGATCCCTCTCTTCCTTCTAGCTTCAGTCCAATATCTTTGTTAAACACTGATGGGAAAATTTTGCAAAACCCCTAACCTCTTGTCTGGAACCACTTGTCTCTAAACTAGTTCATAGATCTCAAGCAGGCTTTATTAATGGTAGAACAGGTTCTGATCATCTATGCTCATTAGTCAATCTAATACATAGAGCTAAATCTCTCAAAACCCCCACAGCTGCTATCGCTATTTATTTTGAAAAAGCCTTTGACTCTCTAAACTGGAATTAATTGTATCAGACTTTGAATCATTTTGGTTTCACTAGTAAATTCTGTTCCTGGATTTAATTACTACATACATCTCCTTCGGCTAGAGTACTAACCAATTCTACACTCTCTTCCTCCTTTTCTCTGGCTAGAGGTACCAGGCAAGGATACCCACTATCACCCTCCTTATTTATCTTAGCTATGGAGCCTCTTACTCCCCACCTCTGCCTGTCTAATACTATTAAAGGAATTCCCTTTGGTAACCTCCAGTTCATTTCACTATCATATGCAGACGATCTGCTAATCCTTTCAGAAAAACTTGAAGAAGCAGGGCAACCGCTAGTAAACTTACTCAACAAATTTACCGCAATCTCCGGTCTAGCCCTAAACTTCAACAAAACAGAAACATTACCTTTAAACTCCCTTTGTAAACCCTTCATGCATAATTCTTTGTGCTTTCGATGGACCCCTCAGGGTCTAACATATTTTGGTATTAAAACTGTCCCTAATTTAGAGAAAATATGGGAAGCCAATTTTACTCATTTATTATCCAATATTAGAACCATTTTAGACCAGTGGAAGCTACTTAACGTGTCCTTCACAGGGAAGATAGCAGCCATCAAAATGTCTATATCATCTAAAATATTCTATCTCTTTGCCAATATTCCTCTAATTCTCCCTACCAGTTTCCTAACTAAACCCGATAAACATACTGTATTGGCAATTTTATATGGGAAGGGAAAACTCCTAGGTTTAGCCGTATCAAACTTTGTTCGCACTGGTCTAAAGGGGGCTTCAGACTGCCCTGGTTTATAGCTTACTTTTGGGCCTTTCATGCTACTCAGACTACCAAATGGTTTTGCAAACTGACACCCCAAACACCACTATGGGTAGAAATGAAATCTTCACAAGGCACAGGCAAATGCCCTACCACCTTTATTTATAACTCTCTTCCCCCCAATCTAAGACTGCATCCTACTATCTCCTCTTCCATATACTATTGGAAACAAATTCATAAGCAGTTAAAATCTAACCCAACTCCCCTTTTTTATGCTTCTATTTGGGGTAATCAAAACATCTCTCTTGAGAAACACCCTATCTTTTGGTGCATGTGGCACAACAGAGGTTTATCTTTTGGGGGGATATCCTGGAAAAAAAATACCTTTATCTGAAAACATTTCAGTGAACTCTGTGTTCAATGGGACTTCCAAAACAGGACTTTTGGAAATACCTACAATTACATACCACATGTAACTCCCTTTTACAACACCTACATATACATGACTTACACAACCAACATGTTTCCTTATGGGTCAGTACTACCTCTAATTTAACTAGTATCATTTATAAGGATATCAGAAATACTTTACCAGACCAATCTCTGAAAGCTAAAACAAAGTGGATCCAACTTCTGAATGATGACATATCTGACTTACAATGGTGTATGTGCTGGCTCCTTATTCATAATACATTTAACAATACATGTAGCTCTCTTATTCAAACCAAAATTCTTCACCTCTGGTACAGAACACCTTCTGTTCTACATTATATGGGCTTACTTAACACTAACAACTGTTGGTGTTGAAACGCACCTAATAGAGACTTACTTCATATACTATGGTATTGTGATCCCATTATTAAACTCTGGTCCAAGGTGCACCAATTTGCATCTAAAGTGGTTGATCATAATATCACTTGTGACCCTAAATTATTTTTTCTAGGAATTCCTTCTTCTCCTAATGTCTCCCTCTCCCAAGCTCAAAATAAGTGGCTTAACTTACTCTTTCTCAAAGTTAAGTGACTTATTCTGACATTCTGGAGAACTACTAGCATCCCCAGTTTCTTTGATATCCTTAAAGATCTTTCGCAATATACTTCTTTGGAGCCTATACAACTTAATGAATATGGTAAATGTTGGCAGGACTATTTTAATTATCTTAATAATGTGAATAATTAATGGATAATTAAGGAAACACCCTATAGTATATGCAACATGTTTCTATTATATTATTCTTTAGAATTGATGTTGTCACTCTCTATGTATAAATCTCTTTCTCTTCTTTTGGCACTGTTTGTGCCCTTATATAATTGTAAATCCCTTTTGTTGAAATTTATGTTGTACATCCTTAAGCCTCAATCAGAAAGAAGATAATTGTACACATAAGTTATATACCCTATGCTGATCTATGCTTAATATTCTCTTATCATGGTATAAACCTCAGTTTTATTGACAGTTATGGACACTTACCTGAGAGAGAGAGAGACAAACCCAATAGATATTCATCAAACCAGATCATGCTACGAGAAAATACGAATTTATTTTTTGTAAGCCTTTATTATTTGCCATACTTGCTATGCCTTATATATTTTTTTAATTTAATATATTTTTTATTGATTAATTATTCATGACAATATACAAGATCAATGGCATTGAGACAAACCATTATACAAAAACTTCCTAATATATCGAGAGATAATGACAGAAAACAGAACTGTACACACCCATTCATCAAGGGCTGTTGAGATCAATTTAATATGGTTAACTTTCCCTCCCCAATCCCCCCCCTCCCTACACTGTGGTGCATATTAATTCTTATTTGTTTGGCTAAGCAACCACTTAGGTGAAGAAACATAACATATTGAGTCGGCATCTTAAGAATTGAGACTGACTAAAAAAGCTAAGAGCCGCCTATCCTAGCCGCATCGTATAGTTATTACCAGACTAGACACAGAAAGTTGACCAGATGAAAACCAGAAAATAACAATGGCATAAATAGATTCCGGCATAAGTGGAAAAAAAAAAAGGAGAAAAGGAGACATGGAGGAGACCGCTGCCCATTATATATCGGAATATCATTTAAGATACAGGGCATATAGCTTGCCCCATTTTTTAGTGAAGGAAGGTAAACGGCGGTTCACCTGAGCTATCAGGTTCTCCACACAGAGCACAAAGGTGATCTCATGTAACCATTCCGTATAAGTTAACACAGATTGATCTTTCCAATGTCTAAGTACTAGTTTTTTAACCGCCATTGATATTAGTGCCAGGTGATATCTCCTTTCCTTCACTTGGATTTCCGAATAATCACCCATAATACAAGTTTTAGGGGAGAAGAGGCCTTGTAACCCCAATAGCGGATCAAGGGAGGTTTCTATTTGCTTCCAAAGAGGGGATACTGATACGCATGACCAGAAGATATGTATCACAGAGCCCTCTTCTTGGTTACACCTGGAACATATTGTTGAAGCTATACGTTTCATCTGAGCCAGTTTGACCGGAGTATAATAAAGGTTATTTAATATACAATATTGTGTAACCCTGTATCTATCTTGAGTATGATAGACATGTAGGTCTTTCCATATACTATGCCAGTTAATGTCTCTATCTGGATATAGGCTTTGCCAGATTTTGGGGCCGGCACTTGATGGGGCCACTGGAAACGTGTGCAGTAAATTATACAACTTGGAAATACTACGCGGATTGTTAGTAATTATAGAGACTTGATAGAAAAGTCAGTAAGATAGAGATTTTAATGTTGCTCCCAAATCTTTGCACAGAAAATGCCTCAGCTGAAAAATCTTAAAGGCCATCGCTATTGACCATTTAAATTTTCCTAGGATCTCACCTGTATCCAAAATACGGCTTGAATAAAAGTCTCTCACACTACATCCAGAAAGAGATGGTAACCAATTTCGAGTTATCACAGAATTACCTATCCGAAGGTTTGGATTTAAACAAATGGGTTGAGAGAAATCCAGAGTTGGGAGATCTTAAAATACTTAAACAATTGAGAAACCACCCTGAGGGAGATCCCAAGAGGTAAAGAGCGAAATGTTGCAGGGATATTTTTGCTAGGTATGTAAAAGAGAACTTTGGGGTCAATATTATGACTACTGATGAGGTCTTGTTCAGCTTGCAACCACAATGGTTTATACCCTTGATAAGCTGAGGAATCCGGTGAGGATAACCATTTCCCACATTTGTTCAAGTGTGAGGCCCAATAATAGTAAAAAAAGTTGGGGAGGCGAAGCCCCCCAAAATCTTTTGGCTGGGATAATTTGTTATAGGATTTCCTGACGGACTTGTTATTCCAAATAAAGAGTTTATTCCAGAGTGGATACTCTGGAAATAAGACATTGATAGTATCCATATATTTAACATATTTAAGGGTAGAAAATCCTAGGCAACACATTCATTTTAATAATATTTATTCTACCCCAACGATAATGGAAGCTTAGACCACCTAGCCAGATCCTGTTGGATATCCTCCATAGATCTTCTAAATTCAGTTTCACGACAGGGATGAATTAAGTAATATGAATCCTAAATATTTGATAGAACGTGTAGTCCATTTCATCCCAAAATTAGCAAAACCTGAACTATGAGTGAGATGGTTAAGAGGGAAAATTTCAGTTTTATTAATATTGAGTTTATAATTAGAATGCTTACTAAAGTCCTCAATTATGTCCAATGCTGCTTTTAATGAAAGGGTTGGATTTGACAGGTGTAAAAGCAAATCATCAGCGAAAACTGAGATTTTCGCAATACTATTGACCACGGGAATACCTGATATAAGTGGGGATGAATTTAAATGCCTAAGAAGGGGCTCAAGGTATAGGTTAAATAAAAAGGGTGAGAGGGGGCAACCTTGTCGCGTGCCTGATGTGAGAGGGAAAGGATCCGATAATATCCCATTGCAGTACAGTCTAGCCCCAGGCGAGGCATACAATGCCTGCACCCATGTTATAAACAGAGGGGGGAAACCCATAGTTTGTAGTGTGGCCCAAAGAAAAGTCCAGTCCACCCTATCGAATGCCTTTTCTGCGTCCAGGGATACTAAAATCATTGGGGTGAGGGATGACTTGGCTACATTAATAAGATATTGTAGTTTACGGTGGTGATCAGTTGGGGATCTATTGGCAACAAAGCCAATCTGTTCCAAACTAATTAAGGGAGTCCATACTTGTTCAATTCTCTTGGCCAGAATTTTGGCTAATATCTTAATATCGCAGTTTAGTAATGAAATAGGACGGTAGCTCGAAGGGAGGTGTGCAGGTTTACCTGGTTTAAGAAGAAGGATAATAAGGGCCTCTAAAAGCATGGGATCCTGCATATTCCCAACAAGCAGATATTGGTACAAACGAAGCAGGCCGGGTGCTATGTCTTTAGCAAACTGTTTATAGAAATTCGGAGAGAGGCCATCAGGCCCGGGGGCCTTATCTAGGGTCAGATTATTAATTGCCATCAGTATCTCCTGAGTAGAAATGGGAGAGATCAACAGTGCTTGTTGATCCTGTTTGATCGAAAGCAAAGAAGTGGTTGCTAAGTAGCTAAGCATCTCATCCAAAGAAGGGGAGGGGGTAGCTTTGTTATAAAGTGAGGAGAAAAAAAGCCTGAGTACTGAGACTACTTCCCCAGGTCTGGTTTTAATCTCCCCATTGGAATCTTCAATTGAGTTAATTAATCTGGATGACTCCAATTTCCTTAACCTCAAAGCTAACAGGTGACTAGCTTTTCCCCACACTCGACGTATCTAGCCTGAGTTCTCAGAATAGTGAACTCTGCCTTTTCCTGAAGTAAGAGAGAGTATTGATTTCTTAGAGACAACAGGGCTTCTAAAGTGTCCGGTGCAGAGGCTGCAGAAAGGGATTGCTCTAGTGTTTTAATTTGAGCAAGCAGTGCTGAGACTTTAGCCTCATTCTTTTTCTTACATGTAGAGGCCAGCCGAATAAATTCGCCTCTCAGGCAGCACTTCAGCGCACACCATTCGTGGTCAGCTAGTGCCACTGAACCCTGGTTGCAAGCAAAGAAGGACTGAATCATATTCGATATTCTAGTAACAATGTAATCCTCCTTGAGGAGCTGATTGTTCAGCTTCCAAAGAGGGTTTCTACTAAGATTAGCATCCAGCATTGTGACCACCTAGGCTGGTGCATGGTCTGATATAACTATAGATTCTATTCCCGAGTCACTCGTACCCTGCAAAAGAATGTTACTAAATAGGATATAGTCGAGTCTAGACCACGTAGTATGAACTGTAGAGTGAAAAGTAAAGCCACGAGCTGCTGGATTTTGTAATCGCCATGGATCACACAGACCGAGTGAATCCATAAAGTCTGAGAGTGCCTTTTGAGCAGCAGAGGGGGGTTTAAGTAGGGAGTTAGATCTATCCAGATCCTGTGTAGGAGACAGGTTCCAATCCCCCCCTAGTATTATAGGTAGGGACAAAAATGTTTGTAGCTTGCCTAGTAGAGTTATAAAGAAGACTGGGTCTCCCCCAACAGGGCCATAAATGCTGCCTAGTACTACCTCGGTATGATCCAAAATACCATTTACTAATATATATCTACCTACTGGGTCTACTATGATATTCTTGGGTTGGAAGGCTACCGAACGGTGTATGAGAATCGCTGTACCCCCGGCCTTAGGTGATCCGCCCGAGGCGAATACTTGCCCAATACCCCTTCTCCGTAGGTTGACAGCCTCGCTTGGAAGCAGATGAGTCTCCTGAATAAAGGAAACTCTTGCTTACAAATAATTTAAATGTTTTAATATTTGTAGTTTCTTTATGGGGTTGTGGGCTCCTCTTACATTCCGTGTAACAAACTTAATAAGGTTAGATGCCATTTGCTATAGACCTCTCTATTACTACTAGTCTGGTAATTTTTGGAATATGCACCACAGCTCCCACCCCGTAACTACAATTCTTCCCTAAAAAATTATTAAAGTAGATCCTAAGCTTAAAATTGAACAGTATAACACAATAAAAATGAAAACCCCCAACCCCATAATGTCCTTCAACAATTATAATTATGATCTCTACTATTATTAGTTGCCGGTATTTACCCCACCCCCTTTAATTTTAACCCACAAAAAACTATGTACAGTCAAACTACCAACCCTAAATCCCTGAAAAAAAAAAAACTACTCATATTTGATCCTACTGCTTCTTCCTTAAACACCCTAGCATATTCCCCCTTCATAGAAAGAATTGAAACTAACCTGAAAATTAAATTGAAGCTAAGGTTAGACCAATATTGCTTCACCTTAAGATCTTTCCCATGATATATGTTGCATGATTGTATAGCGATTCTTATCATAAACAAAATACTGTTACTTCCTATGAGGTAAGCTAGGAAAATCCCCTATTATCCATCAAATGCGGTCAGGCATGGTCAGCTCACTACAAACCCCTACCCCACCCCATATCCGCCATACAGTCCATTCTGAACTCTAGAAGAAAAAAAAGGGGAGGGAGGAGGAGAAAGGGAGGGGGGAAGGGAAAAGGGGGAGGAAGGAAAGGGAAAGGAAATGGAATTTAAAATGGGAATTTAAAATAATTCTTTTATTTATTGTTTGTCCTTTGTTATGCACCACGATCATCCCTCCTCCTTTCTCGGCTTCGGTTTCTTATATTCTTCCAGTCGGTACAGTGTTTTAATAGTCCGTAGATCTGTTGTAGGATTTTGGCCCCACAAGTCCCTTATTTGCCATAAGGATGGATTAAGTTGGTATAAATGCAACTGAACAGCAGGGGTGGGTCTATTGTTCTGCCGTTAATGGTTCCCGGGGGGCTGAATTTGCAGAGGACCGATAACCTTGTGTACCCTACTTATGGGACCCCAGGAAATGCAGACCTGCCATCGAATGGTCCCGACCAGAATTCCACCCTGGCCCCATCAGCGTCAAAATCCACACCGGTCAGCAACCCACCGGGATCACACCCCTCAATGACAGCCGGATACACCACAAAACAGCGCAAAGCAAAGTATCTCTTCCAGTGACAGGTAAGGAGAGTCCGCATATTAAATAATACAAAAGCTAGACGTCATCTCGCACCAGCAACCCCACCCTACATGCTTCAAAGAATCATGAACAGATGGAAGATCCGTTAGCCCTTTTAGTTACTGTGCCTCAGGTAGTTTTAAACAGGGAGGGTAGAATCCGAGCCAGGTCTACCTGAGCTTGAGAAACTGCTTCATATGTGTGCCATTTATCTTCCAGTGAGACCTGCAGGCGAGCAGGGTAAGCCATCCTAAATTTGATACCTGCAGCTATTAGTTTGGAGACTACAGGGTGAAAAGTGGCTCTTCGTTGACGAGTTTCTAGTGGGAGGTCCTGGGTTATGCGTAGCTTTTTCCCCTCCCAGGAGATGGATTGCATTTCCTTCACTTTTGATAGAATATGCTGACATTCCAGGTAGTTGAGCATCCTAATAATTATTGGTCTGGGAGGAGCCGAAGGTTCGGGCCTTGGTCTTTAGCGATCTATGGGCCCTTTCAATAATATATGTGGGATTGTGCGGAGAAGGGCCCACGATTTTAGTGAGCAGAGCCTGAATAAAAACAATGCAGGAAGGGCCCTCTTCCCCCTCTGGCAGGCCATGAATTAAGACGTTATTCCGCCTACAGCGGCCTTCTAGGTCTTCTGTTTTTTGTTGAAGTTTGGTTAGTTGCTGCTTTAATTTAATAATATCAGGGTCCGTTTTGTCTCTCCAGGACTCCAGTGAAATGGCGCAGGCTTCGTTATCTGAAACCCGTTGTCTTATACTGGATACCTCCCCATGGAGGTTTTTTAGTTCCAGAGTTAACTCCGCTAGTGCCTCCTTTAATGGGTGCATCTCCTCCAGAAACCTCTCTTCCGACAGAGGAATGGCATCGGAGAGAGCCGTTAATTGCTTGGCTGAGGAGGGCTGGGCCTGTTGCTTGGCCTTCTTAGCCTGCTTCTCTGGGGTGACCGGCGGGGTACACTTAGGCATAGCTGCCTTCATCTCGGTATCCATTTCCGGGAGTTTCCGCACGCAGCGTCGCCGAACCACTTTGGGTGCTTCCCCGGTTTATTAATATCGTTGATGCGAGGAAAGGGATCATGAACTGAGCTTTTAATTTGTTTAAAGAAACAAAAATAACGGAGGTGGGGTAGGAGTCTGAAGAACTCTCCGCTATCCCGCCAGACGCATCACGTGACCTCCTTGCTATGCCTTATATAAACATTATTTTGTTTGTATCAGGAAGACTGTTTTGTATTGCTAAAAATCTTTGAATAAAAATATAAAGTGAAAAAAAGGATGCTCACAGATGACAATAAACAATGTGATAACGTTCTTACAATCTCAGTAATTGAAGTTAAGCAAGCCATTATGGCACAGAAGAGAAATAAAGCAGCTGGCATAGACATGCTAGGTGCAGAATTTTTTCAGGCCTTCCTGGATTGGTGGGCTAACAAATTATCCTCCCTTTTTAATTTCATTCTAGAGAAGGGAGTTATCCCAGAAGAATGGCTTGCTAGTCTAATGATTCCTATTTACAAAAAAGGTGACTCCAATGATCCAGGGAATTACAGGCCTATTAGCCTGTTATGCATAATGGAAAAAATATTTTCAAGAATTATTCTAGAGAGGTGGGAGAAATGGGTGATTTCTAACAATTTAATTTCAGAGGAACAAGTGGGTTTTAGGAAGAACAATGGCACTATTAATAACATTTTCGTACTGAACTGTTTTATTGAAAAATACAGTTCATTTCAAAAAGGTGTATTATACACACCATTTTTAGATTTGAAAGCAGCCTTTGACAGTCTAAATAGGAACCTCCTCTGGGAAATTTTACAAGATCTTGGTATACAGTATCAATTACTGAACGTTCTGAGATGTCTACATGATAATAACATTGCTTATGTCAGAACCTCAAGGGAGGGCCATGTTTCAGAGGCAATACGTATAGGAAAAGGGATCAAACAGGGTTGCCTCTTGGCACCATTATTATTCAAGCTATATATTGAATGCCTAATCAGGGAAGTGAAGGCAATAGACTTTACAGCACCAAGTATTGATGGGGAAAAATTGGGTATATTAATGTACACTGAGGATATTGTATTATGCTCACTAACTAAAATTGGATTAAAACAAGCAATCAGTAGCTGTACTCATATCCTAAAGTATTTGGAATTATCAATCAATCCACAAAAGTCAGCTATTCTGATTTTTGGTAGAAACACAAGGAAAAAGATACAGCAGAACTGGGTTATCAATAATTTAATATTTGAAATTAGGAACGAATATACCTACTTAGGAGTTGTGTTTGATACAAAAATGTCCTGGGATCCACAGCTCAGTAGAACTAAGAAACAAGGTTTAAGTGCCGCAAGGGCTATCCTGAGATTTGGTCAACAGTTTGCAGATAATTCATATACGGCACTTAAAAGAGCATTTGAATCCAAGATCATCAACATCCTATTATATGGGGCAGAATTATGGGCTTTTTCCAAAAACTCTAAGGTATTAGAGGTGATTCAGAACATGTTCTATAAACTGGCTCTTGGTCTTCCTTATCGAACTCCAACAGCTTTACTTCAGATTGAATTATATTTAAAATCTATTGCTCTTCGAGCTCATTTAAAAAAGCTGTGGCACTATGGCAAAAAATGGTGCTGGTACCACAAGACAGTTTATTGGCCAAATGTTGGCTAGAAGCCAAAGGATCGTTGTCGAGCACTGTATGGTTTTACAAGTTTAACAAATGCTTGGTTAAGTTAGGCCTGATATAGACCTGGGATACCCAGGCATATACAGATGTTAAAAAAGACACAAACTTAGCCAAACAAAGGCTTATTGGCATCTATTTTCGGACCAGGTTAAGTAAGCTGAGAGACGTTTCCTTTTGTAGAAGTTATTTAGAGAATAAGCAACTAATCACAGATGAAAAGTATTTGTCATTTTGTGAAGATAGTGCTCAAAGGAAAGCCTTTGGTAAACTTAGGTTGGGCTTTCTAAAAATGGACTACAGGAAAGAGTCAATTTTTGATATTCTTAAGAATGTGTGTGGTTGCAATCCATTCATTATTGTGACAATTAAACATTTGATTTTTGACTGCCCGAATTTGGTAAAAGCAAGGGAAAGATGGTTGATCCTGATCTGGGGAAAATTAAGATCTAACACGGAAGAGAATTATATTAAATGCATGCTATTCTGTGATAAACCAGCTCATATTTTTGCTATGGCAAATTTTGCTAAACATGCACTTTACAGTATCCCTGGGAGTAAAATAAAATGAAATAGTGGGTTATAAATTGTAGCTATTTATATAATATATGTCATAATATGTAATCCGATACTATGTGATTTTTTCTTTGATACTGTATGCGACGATGTAAAATGTTATACTTACTGAATAAAAGAAACTTGAAACTTAAAAACTTGAAACTGGTCATCATTACAGCTCCACCCATTTTGGACTCCACCCCCAGGTTTCTGTGTCCTGAATGCATTATTTTCACTTCTTTGCATTGGAATCCAACTGCCATACCCTTGCCCATTCCTTGAGTTTTCTCAGGTCTCTGCTCATCCTTTCCACCCCCTGTGGAGTGTCCAACCTGTTGCAGAATTTGGTGTCATCTGCAAAGAGGAAAATCTTTCCATCCAGCTCCTCTGCAATTGCACTTATAAAGACATTGCAGAGGACTGGTCCCAGCACTAATTTCTGAGGAATCCTGCTGGTCACCCTCCCTTCCTTGGAGTGAACTCCATTTACCACCACCCTGTGTCACCTATCCCTTAATTTCTTACCCAGTTTACCACCTTTGGACCCACCCCTAAGCTACCCAGCTTGCTTGCTAGTCTCCTATGTGGAATGGTGCCAAGCACCTTATTGAAATCTAGGTAGGCCTCATCTACCACTCCACCCTGATCTAAATCCTTGGTCATCAAGACAAAGAAATCTATCAGATTCATTTGTCATGACCTCTACTCTCCCAACCCCAAGTAAACCCATATTACCTTGGGTCCTGTAACCCACTGGATTCAAGTTATTCCACAATCCTTTAGCCAGTAGCTCCCTGAGAACCTTCAATGCCCTTGGATGTACCCCGTCTGGCCCTATTGCTTTGTCAGCTTTCAGCCTTGCTAGTCCCTTTGGGACTCTCTCCTCCAAAAAAGGACTAGTGTCCATCTCCCCCCTCTAAAGCTCCTTTTACTTTTCTGTGGTTTCTTCCCTTCTCCTTCCTCTGTGAACACTGAGCAAAAGCATTTGTTCAGGATGTCTGCCTTTTCCTGGTCCCCATCTGCACAATGCCCCCTTCCCTTTTTAATCTTACAGTCCCTCCCCTGGTCTTCCTCTTTTTGCTTACATACCTAAAATGTCTTGTCCCCTTTTGTTACTGCCTGGGCTATTCTCTCTTCAGTTTGTGCCTTCATGCTTCTTACTGCTTTTTGTACTCCACCCCCAGATTTCTGTGCCCTGAATGTGTTATTTTCACTTCTTTGCATTGGAATCCAACTGCCATACCCTTGACCATTCCTTGTGTCTTCTCAGATCTCTGCTCAACCTTTCCAACCCCTGTGGAGTGTCCCACCCTGTTGCAGAATTTGGTGTCTTCTGCAAAGAGAAAGATCTTCCCTTCCAGCTCCTCTGCAATGGCACTTATAAAGATATTGGTCATGACATGGCAGTTGAGGTAATGACCAGGGTGGATGTGGGTGTCCTTCCTGGTGGAGACCCCAAGGGAGATGGCAGAGAACCCCAGAGGAGGAGGAGGAAGTGAATCCTAGTGGGCAACTCAGTAGTGAGGGAAATACAGTTGGGGGAGGTAAGTGTGATGAGAGGGAGGTTAGGTGCCTTCCAGGTGCCATGGCTAACAGGTATGGAAGGAGGATCCAAGGGATCATTGGGGAAGCAGGAAGGAACAAAGAGCTTGACATCATTCTCCATTTGGGGACAAATGACCTGGCTGGGAATGAACCAGAAATAGTGCAAAAGGAATTCAGGGAATTAGGGAGGGATCTTAGACAGGTGGCTCAATAGATGACCTTCTCAGAAGTGCTACCTGCCTACAACAAGGGAGAGGGCAGGATTCTCTTCACCAAGAACTTCAATGCATGGTTGAGGGAATAGTGCAGAGTGAAGTGTTTTGACTTCATTGGGGATTAGGGCCCCACCTGGATGGAGGAGGGTCTGCACAGGGGCAATGGCCCACATCCGTCCAGGAGGGGAACTAGGATCCTCAGTGAACAGTTTAAATGCCACATTGCCCAGCATTTAAACTAGCCAAGATGGAGGTGTAAAAGCAAAAGGAGACATAAACTGCCCCCCACCACCACAGGCAAATGAGGGCAGCAAGAGGAATACTGGGGGAGAGAAACCCCAGAAAGAACAATATAACAAGGAAATCCAAGGAATAAGAAGCAAGAATGAAAATAAAATATAGGAGAAGACAAAGGGGGGCAATTAGGTAACAAGAGGAGGAGTGACAGCACAATCTGGAGAGCCATGGGTGCAAACGCTCAAAGTCTAAGCAATAAAATTGCAGACTTAGAGGCCACCATGGTGGAAGGAGAGCTGGATATGGTTGCAATTACCAAGACCTGGTGCAATGATAACCAGGACTGGGATGTGGTCATAGCAGGTTATATTCTGTTCAGAAAAGACAGGGTAGTTAAAAAAGGGGGAGAAGTGGCTCTTTATGTTAGAGAAAGCATAAAAGCAACAGAAATACAGGGAGAGCAGGGAGGAGCTGAAGTACTGTGGGTCACCCTGGAAACACGCAAAGGGGCTGCTAGTCACATAGGTGCACTCTACAGGCATCCATCATGGGGGGGGAGGTGGATAAGGATATCATGAAGGCCATCCAAAGGATGGCATGCAAGAGGGAGGTGTTGCTGGTGGGGGACTTCAATCTACCAGACATGAATTGGAACCTACTAGCTGCAGTAGCAGTCAGAGGTAGGGTCATCCTGGACTCCCTGCAGGGGGCATTCCTGAAGCAACTAGTTAAGGAACACAATCGGAGGGGTGATACTGGACCTGGTACTGAAAATGGGGACAGTATTCCTGACGTCACGATGGGTGACAACCTGGGGTCCAGTGATCACCGTACAGTGTGATTCAATATAAGGATTGGGCCAGAGCATAGCCACACTAAGATGAGGGTCGTGGACTTCAGGAGGGCAGATTTCAGGAAAATGGGAGAACACCTCAGGGACACCCTGGAAGGGATAGACGATCTGGGGGACATTGAGGAGCTATGGGCAAAAATAAAGGGGGCCATTGAAAAAACAATGAATCTCTGCATCAGGCAGGCTAACAAGGGCAAGAGAAAAAGAAAACTGCTATGTTTCTCTAAAGACATAACAGAAAAAAGTAAGGGCAAAAAAAACTAGCATTTAGGAATACAAAAATACAAAAAAGGAGGAGGACAGGGAAAATTACATAGGGAACCAAAGGGAGGCAGGGAAGGCAGTTAGATGAGCAGAGGCACAAACAGAGGATAACATTGTCCACTCAATACAAACGGGAGAAAACTTTCTTTAGATATATAGGTGAGAAGAGGAAGACCAAAGGAGTCAGTAAGTATAAAAGGCAAAGGAGGGGTTTGTGAGGAGAAGGACCAAAAGAAGGCAGATATACTAAACAGTTACTTATGTTCAGTATTTACAAAAAAAAAAAGAGTAGCTGACAGGTGAAAGATAAGGGACAAGGGCATAATTGGGAGGGAGGTGGACACTAGTCCTTTTACAGAGGAGGACATCTGCAAGGTACTAGCACAGTCAAAAGTGGACAAGGCAATGAGACCTGATGGATGGGGTTTCATCCTAGAATACTGAGGGAGCTCAGGGAGGTGCTGGCTGTGCCTCTGACAGTTCTGTTCAACTTAGCACTAGAAACAGGGGAGGTTCTGAGGGACTAAAGGAGGACAGATGTGGTCCCACTGCACAAAAGTAGAAACAGGGAGGAGACAAGAAATTGCAGACCTGTCAGCCTGACTTTGGTAGTGGGTAAAGTAATGGAATCACTACTGAAGGTAAGGATTGTGGAATACCTTGTAATGAATGGATTACAGGATGCAAGGCAACATGGTTTCACAGGAGGAAGGTCTTGCCAGACAGATCTGATTGAGTTCTTCCACTGGGTGACAAGGGAAGTGGATCAGGGAGGAGCGCTGGATATGGCCTACCTGGATTTCAGTAAGGTCTTCAACACTGTTCCACATAGAAGACTGGTGAACAAGATAGACTATCTAGGAGTGGGTCAAAAAATAGTAAATTGGATAACATGCAGAATTAGTTTAGTTGCCATATTGGTCCTTGTAAGAACAGATCCAGAAGCAAATGGTTTGATATCTTTTATTGGACCAACAGATATGTTACAAAAAGAAAACAATGTCTAAGCTTTCAGACCCATCAGGTCCTTTCTCGGAGACTTATGCCAGTTGTTTTTGAACTGGATAAGAAATTTGTTAAGCATCAGGAGTCAGAGGGTGGTGGTAAATGAAGTCCACTCTGGAGAAGGCAAGGTCACCAGCAGGGTGCCTCAGGGGTCAGTAGTATGTCTGCTCCTCTTCAATGTCTTTATTAGCAACATTGTGGAAGGGTTAGAATGGAAAGTGTGCCTGTTTGTGGATGACACAAAAATCTGCAACAGGGTGGACACACCAGGGGAGGTGGAAAAATGACAGATGATATGAAAACATTTGAAGAATGGTCAGGGGTTTGGCAGCTGGGTTTCAATGCAAAAAAGTGCAAAATCATGCACTTGGCCACAGAAACCCTGGGGGCTACGTACCAGTTGGGAGGGGAGGTACTGGCAATCACAAAGCAGGAAAGGGACCTGGGGGGTAATCATTTCTGATGACCTGAAGATAGCCAAGCATCATGATAAGGCAGTGGGGAAGACTAGCAGGATGCTTGGGTGCATAGGGAGGGGTATCACCAGTAGAAGGAAGGGGGTAATATCACCCCTGTACAGATCACTGGCAAGACCGCACCTTGAGTGCTATGTCAAGTTCTGGAAGCCCCACCTCCAGAAGGATATAGTTCGGGTAGAGGCAGTACAAAAGAGAGCAACCAAAATGGTGCAGGGCCTGCATCAAAACCCCTATGAGAAGAGACTCTAGGAACTAAATATATACTCTCTATAGGAAAGGAGGGAAAGAGGGATATGATATAAACATGCAAATACCTAACAGGTATTAATAAGATACAGGAAGGTAGCCTTTTCCATAGAAAACAAAACTCAAGGACAAGGGGACACACTATGAAGCTGGAGGGGGAGACTTAAAGGAAATGTGAGGAAATAATTCTTCACATAGAGGGTGGTGGACACCTGGAATGGCCTCCAAGTGGAAGTGGTGGGTGCCAGAACAGTTACAGTATTCAAGCATGCATGGGACAGATACAAGGGGACCTTGGAAGTAAGGCAAGGGGCAGAGATGACCGGAGATCGAGTAGGGTCTGTGGTGGCACAGTAGGTAGGGAAAACTGGGCAGACTAGGTGGGCCAAGAGGTCCTCATCTGCTGGCAGCTTATATGTTTCTATGCTTTCTCTACTTCCATTTGCTTCCCCTGATACACCTTCCTATGCTCCTGTTTCTAGGTCTCCGTATATCTTCTGATTGCAACCCTTTCAGCCTTTACCTTTTCTGTTACCTGCTTTGAGAACCATAGCAGTCTCTATTTCCTCTTGCTTTTGCTCACTTGCTGGATGGAGAGGTTTGTCATCTTAACTATGGCCCATTTTAGCTTCACCCTGTTCTTCCCCTCCCCGGTCATCCCCCGCTCAGATCATCCCTGAGGCATTCACTTATCTTCTTATCTTTCTGTTCCTACACACACACACACACACACACAACACATTTGACCTAATGTAAGGATCGGATGACTTATTAGAAATAGGGTGATATGTACGCATGTGGGAAAATTTGTCATAATAAGACAAATGAAATGAAATGTTAAATGTGCAATATAAAGATTAAGTATAATGGTTTTTAATGAATAGTTTATCTTGATGGACTATCCAGTTGTTAGTATTTATGAACGTAAATGTGAGAAGGTAAATATTGTAATGGCTTTTAGCAAATCAATAAAAAATCTTTGCATTGTATTGAGAGGCCATGAAACCAATGGACAGCTCACTGACCATACTTGCTACAGAGAACTGGAAAGTGACCCCACTACAGAATATAAAAGAGAACTACAGGACTTAGATCATTTCCTAACCATGTCCAAGGCAGACTAATCTATCTTATTCCTGTTGAGCCCAAGCCAGGGACATTCAACATGCTGCCTAAAATACATAAACTGGGCAATCCGGAGAGACCCATAGTCTCTGGCAATGGTACCTTGACTAAGGGGATCTCAGGATTTGTAGAAACTATTTTAAAATCGCTGGTTATAGAAAGGGACAATTACATCCAGGACACCACACACTTCCTGCATAAACTTTCTGGTTATAAGGACTTACCGCCTAACGCCATTTTAGCAATGATGGATGTGACATCCTTCTACACTAATATTCTACACAAGGATGACATTTTAGCCTGCCTTAAGTACCTATATGAGAAAGGATTAGACCAAAACATTAATCCTAAAGTGGTGGGGAAACTTACTGAATTCATTCTGACACATACAACTTCAGCTTCAATGGTAAACGCTATGTTCAAACTATGGGAACAGTAATGGGCACCATGGTGAATTTGGAGAGGACTTTTTAAGACACTGTCCCCACGAACCACTTGCTTATTTCCATTACATTGATGGTTTGTGTATAATTTGGACAAAGGGCACTGATGCACTTAAGGATTTTCATCAAGAACTTAATAACTTCCACCCTACCATAAAGCTTACCCTGAAATATTCTGCCATCAGTGTTAATTTTCTGGACACCACTGTCATCATCAAGGATGGAACCTTGCATACATGAATTGACAGGAAACCAACAGACAGAGATACTTACACAGGAATAGTAATTACCTGAGCCACACAAAAAAATCTGTTATGTACAGTCAAGCACTTCGGTATCACCATATCTGTTCAAATGAGGAAGACAGAGATACACATTTGGCTATGTTGAAAACCACCTTTATGGAGCAGGGACACTGTCTTTCAGAGAAACAGAGCAGTAGAACATGCAACATAGGTACCTAGAGAGCAACTACTTCAGTACAAGGAAAGGACCACTAACAACAGAATACCTTAGTAGTCACTTATCATCCTGACCTTGAACTGCTAAGTAAAATTATTAAGGACCTCCACCCTATATTTAGTGAGGATAAGACCCTAAATTGTATTTTTCAAGAACTACCACTACTATTTTTTAAACAACCACCTAATTTAGCCAACCTGATTGTTAGGAGTAAACTTGCACCAGAACAGGGTACCATGACACTAAATGGTACATGACCCTGTAATCAACCCAGATGTAGGACTTCTGAGCTTATTTCCACTTCAGATTGTGTGGTTACATCACAAAACAGACTATTCAGGATACAGGGGAATTATACCTGTACATTACATAATGCTGTTTATTTCATTCAATGCAAGAGATGTCCACAAACAGGGTATGTTGGCAAGACAAACCAAGCTCTCCACACTAGAATGAACACACACAGACATACCATTAATATGAAGATGACTTTCAAACCAGTGGGATGATACTTCTCTCAGAATGACCACTCAATCTCAAGTATGTCAGTAATGGTCTTATGAGGTTTTTTAAAAAAAATACACAACAGGGACAGACTTTTGAGATTAAGCTTATTTTACTTCTCAATATGGTAGCAGATGGCTTGAATATTGATTTGGGTTTCATGACACATTACATAGAAACATAGAAACATAGAATTTGATGGCAGATAAGGACCACTTGGCCCACCCAGTCTGCCCATTTCCTTACCTACTGGATAAGCTGCAGATCCTAGTTAACCAGCAGCCTACTTCTTCCTACCCCCAACCCCTAGAATGGCCTTATGACTGCCCCATGCATGGCAGATTCCACCACTGTTTTTGACTCCACAACCTCCTCCGGAAGGCCGTTCCATGCATCCACAACCCTCTCTGTGAAAAAATGCTTCCTTAAATTACCTCTGAGCTGCCCCCATCTTCAAATTGTGCCCTCTTGTTCTTGCACACCTCTTTTTTTGAAAGATGCTACCCTCTTGGACTTTGTTGATTCCCTTGAGGTACTTGAACGTTTCTATCATGTCCCCCCTCTCCCTCCTTTCCTCGAGGCTATACATATTAAGCTCCTAGTCTCTCTTCATATGTCTTCTGGTGCAGACCCTGCACCATTTTAGTTGCCCTCCTCTGGACAGCTTCCATCCTATGTCTTTGCGGAGATTGGGTCTCCAGAACTGCACGCAGTACTCCAGATGGGGTCTCACCAGCTGTCTGTACAGAGGGATAATAACTTCCTGTTTTCTACTGGTGATGCCTCCTCGCATCCCAGTATCCCCCCAGCCCTCCTTGTTGCCCTCTCACATTGCTTGCCCACCTTTAGGTCATCTGATATGACTACCCCCAGGTCCCTTTCCATTTTTGTTGTTGTTAGTATCTCACCCCCCATTGTGTACTCTTCCCCTGGGTTTTTGTTTCCCTACTTAAACTTACACAGTCTTTTACTTCATAGGATGGACATTTAACAGGACTTTGGTGTGTTGTTGTTTTGTTTTTATTTTCATGAAGTCCTTCATAACTAGTTATCAATATGTTGGTTTCTCACCAAATATACATGTGTGTGTATGGGGGGAGGTTGGGTGGTCTTGGGGTGAGTGTGTATGCGGTGGGGGAGTTTAGTGTGTGGGGGGGGTTATTTTGTGCAGTTGTTTTGGGTGTTGCAGGATGGTGGGTTTTTGTGGGTTTTTTTGTGGAGAAGGGGCTGTGTGTGGGGGGTTGGGTTGTGCTTACATATTTAGGTAGGCTTATATTCAGATACATGTAATAATTATGCTATAGGGTGTTAGGACTCTTGGCTCATATACATAGTGAATATACACTTCTTTTCTAGTTTTCTTTTCCCGGGGGAGGGGGAGTTTAATTCCATTGGGGTTTTATACAGATTCCTAAGGCTGTTTCTGTTCATATAGTATAGAGGATAATGGCTGGGGATCAGGTGATAACCACGCTGTAATCACCTCGAGTGGTTGCTAGGGCAACATGGTAAACCTCGAGAGCGCAGCTTGAGAGGTTTACTGTAGCCCTAGCAACCAAGAGAGATGATTTCAGCGTGGTTGTCACCCAATCACCAGCCATCATCTTTTATAGTGTATGGTCAAAAAAACACTGTTTGCATTCTATGTGTGAGAATGATGGAACTCTGGTGCATTCTTTTTTGTTTAGCCACTGTTTAGAAGTTCTGAAGTGTGGTTAACAACTTTTAAAATTCTAAACAGTGCATAACAAAGCTGTGTAACTGCTGATTATGGTGGTTAATAGGCACTTACCATACATTATTAATTAATTATACACTGACTCATTACTGAACTTTGAACATTTTAAGATGCATGAACTCATTTTCTAGGTGGTCCTTGAGAGATTTATTTTTTTATTTGGCAATAATATTGACAATTGAAATCTTGTAGAAAATATTTTTACAGCACTGTAGGTTTTAATGTTTATGGAGTGTGTTAACTGGTTGAGTGTATAGTTTAGAAAATATCTTCAGATAAGTTTAATTCTGTATGTATGTTTTAAACAATTGTTCATACAAGGTACATTTTTCTTATTCCCCTCTAATTTCTATATATACAGTACATTTCTGTTGTAGTTTTTTTATCATACAATACTATCAAGTTTTAACCCGGACATTTGTGGTATTAATTCTAAAGGTCTTGCTTTTAATTTGGAATGTATTCTAATAACTCACTCATACATTAATAATTTCAATTATGGGCCCTGCCTGCTTGAGTGTTCAGCTTATCTAATGGATGTCCTTAAAAAGATTCTCAGTAATAGCAAGCTAATGGAATGTTATTCATTCCATTTAAAATTGTGATTTTTTTGCAATAGATACTTTTAACTAATGAGAATTTTTCCTTATTTTTTATGTATGCTCTGGGTGTTACTAGAATGTGACTCTCTGAACAATTGTCATAAGTCTCCAAGGAAGGACTTGGTTGGTCTGATAGCTTAGACATTGTTTTCTTTTTGTAACATCTATGTTGGTCCAATAAAAGGCATCAAACCATTTGCTTCTGAATCTCTATCTCCACTGCTTTTACGCTTTACCTCACATAAAGCACCACACTCACTCCTTTCCTTCCCACCCAGTCTTTCCTGAACAGAGTATAGACTGCTATGGCCATGTCTCAGTCATGGTTTTCAGTGCACCATGGGCATAATATTTTGATTGACCTCTGTCACAACGGCCTATAGGCCTGGAATTTTATTTCCTAGACTTCCAGCACTCGCACACATGGCCTTCCAGATATTATTAACACTCTGCTTATTACCTCCCTTTTTTTTCTTTTTGCTCTACACCTTCCCCCTCTCTTTTTAATGCTCCTGATTCCATCCCCCTTTGTTTCTAATCCCCCTGCTGCCTTTATTAATTTGCACTCTGTGGGAGTTCCTCTCCCCTTTGGTTCTCTCCACTCTCTACTTCAGCCTGTGGGGGGAGCAGTTTCTGCCTCACCAGTTTCTTCCGCCCCTTCCAGCTAGTTTAAATGTTCAAGGTAACATTTAAACTATCCACCAGGGACTGCAGATCCCCTCCCAGATAGATGCAGGCCATCACCCCTGAATATGTATTTATCTATCCAAATGGATTCCCAGTCCCCAGTGCAGCCAAACCCCTCCTCTCTGCACTATTCCTTCAATCATGAATTGATGCTTCTGGTGCAGAGATCCCTTTCCTCCCCTCTGTTGTAGGCAGGCAACACCTTACAGAAAACCACTGAGTGTGTTACCTAAGACCACTCCACAGCTCCCTAAATTCCTCCTGCATTGTCTCATCCCCATCCCTGGGCAGGTCACTGGTCTCCAAGTGGACAATGACATCCAGCTCCCACTTCTGAGTTTACCAATTGGTCTCTGAGGGTCTTTGCCCTTCTATAGACTATTCTGGAACATTAAGGCACATTATATATGTATTTCTGCTATGTGTGCTTTTTATACGAATTGGTAAATAGGATAATTTATAGCATTTTTCCACTTTTTGTATATGTATGATGTCACTGTTAATCATTGAACACAGGTGTGTGTGGGTGTGTGAGGAAGATATTTAAGGATTTCTCCCCTAGTTGACATAATCTTTGATAAAGCCGAAAGGCGAAACACCATCAGGAGGATTTTCTGACCTGAACTGCTATATATGTCTGTAAAGTCTGGCAACAGTAACTGTAATATAAAGCATGGAAGATAAGTGAAGCTTTCCCTCCTTTTGTGGTTCTGTGTACTGAAGCAGATGTGCCGCGACTCCTGTGCTCTCAATTACAAAGTCTTACTCTCCCTGTGTTACTTAGAATGCTTATGTACCCTTACCCTACATAGGGTGTTTCTAATTCTTCCCTTATGTAGTTTGTTATACCCCTTAGTACACCTACCCTAGATAGGGTGTTGCTCCTATTCCTAGTTTTGGCCCATCCTTATGATTTCACCCATCCCTTGTGTACCCTTTACCCTGATAGGGTGTTTTCAGTTTTACCCCTTTTGTTGTTTGTTATTCCCCTTGTGTACCTACATTAGATAGGTTGTTGTTCCTATCCCCAGTTTAGGCCTACTTTTTCCTTTCTGCCCTTCGCTGCAGTGAATGCAACAACAGGAGTGAACAGGTACCTTACCTTAGTCAACCGGCAGAGACTCCTGCTTCTCTGCTTCCTTCTGCTGATGCCTGCCGATACCTAGGATACCAACCTCTCACCTGTTCCACTCATGTGCTGGGACATGAATGTGTGTGGAACATGTTTGGAGGGAGTGTTTAAAAGCTACTCCTGGAAGCTGCTAAACGGTTTGACCTCCATTTCACTTTCCCAACCACTTCCTGCTTCCCGTTTGGTGCCCTGACCCTTTAAACTGTAAGCAAACACAAAAGTTAAGCAACCTGATTAGTCTGAATCAGGAATTTAGCACAAACCATGCTCTTGGGCTGTTTGTGTTAGCTCTGGCATTCTGCAACTAATGCAGAATGCAACAGGTAGCCATTTTGGTGAGTCTCGCAATAAAGATTACTACTCTGATCATTCTGGCACTTTGTATGGTGCACAGGTTTCACCCAAATATTCAGATATCTGTTTTTTCATTCAATCTTTTGCCAGAGCAGAAGTAAGTATGACATTTAGAATGAGGATAGGGATTTCCAATCTGGCAGAGCGTGCCGAATGACTCTGGGACCAGGACAGTCCGTATTTATGGTACAAGCCAGGACTACAGTTCTGGTTGGGACTCCAAGGCGGTTGCATGTGCAAGTCTCAAATTATGGTAATGAGCAATAAATAGTCCAATAAAATATGGATCTGTCTAGCTAAGCTACACATTTTGTACCAACATGAATTTGTTAAATCTCCCCAGTAAATGATGAGTTGAATTGCAGATCTTGGGTCCAAGTGATTATTTGTCAATTAGTATTAGTCTTGTTTTGGCTGAAGCCATAGAAGAATGTGGTAGTCAGTGCTGAACTGTCTGCAAGGGGGCTCTGGACTGTGGACAGTCTGTTTCATCCTACCTGTCTCCAGCCAGTAAAAGCATGTTCATTCATCTGGTATGAAGAGTGTGCTCATTTTGTCTCTGACAGAATGCCCTTGATCAGATCCAGGGTTACTCCAGCTGGGCTGTCGTGGCCCAACAGTGGGGAGCAGGTTGTCAAAAGGAGCACTCCTGCTGTTGGAGGCAAGTTTAGGCTGGTATCAGTGGAGGAGGTATGTGGGGTGATATCTGACCTGTGGCCCATTTATTGTGAACTGGACCTGGGTTCAACACGCTTTCTCATAAGTTGCGTGAGATTTCTGAGCCCAGTGTTTGACGAGATAGTTTAGTGCTCCTTTTTGGAGGGGTCCTTTCCAAATTTATTTTATTTTTTTAATTTAAACATTTGATAACTGGGAAAGGCACATTGAGCTGAGGCTCATTTCCAGGTGAGACCTAGGGAAGGGGGAAAGGGATATAAAACAGAAAATGCACAATAGATACACGAGATAAATATATAGTTGCATAAGTCATACATTGAAGTACTGTACATTCAGATGGACTATATACAAATAGTATCATACAATTCTGAGAATTAGATTACTAGCCACAAAAAACATTTGGCATGAGGCTGGGCCTGTGAATGGCTAGGAGCAGGTGCAGCTGGGGAGTGGAAGTTGTTGGATTTGGTATTTGAAGCAGTTGTGAGAGGGTGGGTTTCTTAGGAGAGGTGGAAGTCGGTTCCATAAAGAGGGGAGTCTGTAAGTGAAGGCAGATTTGCCCCAAGTGTGTTAAAGGATGCGCTGGTGAGGCCCCTTCTGAAAAAAACATATTTTCCCGGATCTCTGGGCCCAGACTTCTGGGCAAATTATAGCCCCATCTCTAACCTTCCCTTTTTATGAACTATTATTGGGAAGATAGTGGCTCTGCAGCTTAAGGTACACCTCATGGCCTTTAACATTTATGAGCTGCTGTAGATTTAGATCTAGGCATAGACTGCATTGATCAGGATGCATAATGACTTCCTCAGGGTGAGAGATAGAAGAGAATGGTTAGTTCTCATTCTACTTGATCTCTCCTCAGCATTTGACACTGTCAACCATGGATTGTTGTTGGATCACCTAAGGGAGTACTGTGAGCATGCTGGTACAGTCGTCACCTGGTATGAGTCCTTCCTCAGGGACAGGATGCAAAGGGTGGTGATGGGAAAGTTTCCTCACTCCTGAAGCCCCTGCTCTGTGGTGTATCCCAGGGCTCAGTCCTATTGCCTGCATTGTTCACAGTGTACATGCTGCCCCTGGGTGATATCATCAGATGGTATGGTATGGGTTTTCATTTCTATGCAGATGATACCCAGCTATTATCTATCATTTGCATCCAGGGTGCCTGGTGTAGTCAGTGTACTTAGTTTATACCTGACCAAGATCCAGCAGTAGATGTCCTCTAGCTGGCTGAGACATAACCCAGACAAGATGGAGGTACTGATGATTGAGCCTGGTCGATGGCAGGGTGCAGGGGCCATAGTAGAGAAGATCAGCCTGGTACTTGGTTCCTGTAGTCTGGTGGCATCGCTAAGGTGAGGAGTCTGGGCATCATTCTGGATGAAAGACTGACATTTGAGGCTCAAGTGTCATCTGTAGTCCAGAGTGGCTTTCACTATCTTAGAACCATCCTCCGGATTAAAACCTAGATCTCACTGGAAGACATGCCTTCATTGATACATATTTTTGTGACTTCCAGACTCGACTACTGCAATGTTCTATATCTCGGGATCCGTGGAGACATCCTATGACACCTGCAGCTACTGCAGAACATAGTGGCCAGGTTACTGATGGGCCACCTGAGATCATGTCATGTGACCCAGGTCCTGCACTAGCTGCTGATGAAGTGGTGAATCTTCTTCAAGATCAGTTTCTTGACCTATAATGCCCTATATGGACTGGGCCCAGGCAATCTGAGTGATCTTCTGACACCTTACTGCCCTGCCTGCCCTCTCTGCTCCTCTGAGGTGGGCCTCCTAGCAGTTTCCAGGGCTAGGCTTTAGACATCAGGAGATAGCACTTTTGAAGTGGCTGGTCTGACCCTGAGGAACTTGCTTCCAGGATCTCTGAGGGAGGCTGCCTGAGTTAAGGCCTTTAAGAGGGGCCTAAAAACGTATTTGTTTAGTCATGCCGTTAACCTAAGCTAGTCCCACTGGTCTAGTTTTATATATTTTAGCAATTTATGCTGACAGATTTTTCTATCTTATATGTACAATGCCCAGAGCTCCCAGGACGGGGGGCATAAATAAACTACATCTACTATTACTGTCTGTCTTTTCTGCTGACTGTAATTAAAAGTATACCAAAACCGAAAACTGACTCCTTATGTTGGAGAGTTGGAACAGTGAACAATCAAGCAGAGAGAGAAAGTGAGTGCAAAAAGAGAATGTAGAGAGTGGTCTGGCAGAGTGAGAGTGCAAGAACAGGGTGGCCAGCCAAGAAAGAGCATGCAGACAGGGCAAACATTAACCATTCATGTAGTAAAAAATGGGAACTCACCAACCAATGTAAACATCACACAAGCTCCAGAAGTCCATAAAGTTCAAATTTTATTCCAAATCACACATGAAAACTGCACACTTAAAGCGTTTCAGTCACAGTCTTTTATCAACAGCTGGTGCAGTATGAGATAGACACGCTTAAATACTAAAGCAGTGATGATGTGATAATGATGTCATCTAAAAAAACTGATAAAAGTGGTTTAAAAGAAACATTATTATTAAAGTCACCAACAAAGATGGCTGTGTTGTAGTCCAAAACAGAAAAGACTACTTAAATGAAGCATACAGACAACTGCAAGACACCCGCTTTTATAGAAAACTAAACAGAGACCTGATGTTGGAATTGAAAAGTGTCATAGATTAAATCATTTCTACAGCATATGATTTGGAACATATTGATGACAAAACAAAAAAGTTTCTCATAAATAAAGGCCCTGTTAAGGCGACTTTCTATTTCCTCCCTAAAATCCATAAATCCCTGACTCAGTCACCAGGACGCAAGATATTCAGTGGCATTGGGTTGCTGACAGAGCCTCTGTCACAATTTTTAGATGCTCATCTTAGACCTTTTGTTAATAATCTCCCAGCTTTCATACAAGGCACCACAAATGTCCTTCTTCATATTCAAGAGACTAACATTACTCCAGATACTATCCTGGTGACCTTGGATATCGAGGCACTCTATACGAGCATTCCCCATGAGGGTGCACTCGATGCTATAGCTTTTTACTTGACTCAAAGAGACACTGATGAACTTCCACCAATTGAATTTCTATTCAAACTCTGGACTTTGTGCTAACTGATAATGTATTTACATTTAACAAAGATATGTATCAGCAGGTTAAGGGGACCACAATGGAGACTACTTGTGCCCCCTCAGTGGCTAACTTATATGTAGGAGCATGGGAAGAGAAATTTGTATTTAACTCTGAAACTAATCCTTTTTTCTCCAAAATCAGCTTTTATAAACATTTTATTGATGACGTATTGATATTATGGGATGGTAACCTAGATGAACTGACTCATTTTATGACATTTCAGCATCATACCAATGAACACCTAAAATATACCTTCTCTACCAGTATTTCTTCTATAAACATTTTGGATGTTACATTGTATAAAGGACCTGACTGTACTATACAGAATAAGCTTTTTAGGAAGGAGACTGCAGGAAACACTTTGTTGTTGGCAAACAACTGCCATCCACGTCATGTGATAAAAAACATACCTAAGGGACAATTCATGCACTTGAAGTGTAATTGTAGCACTACTGTCACATTTGAGGCAGCAGCTACTGCTTTTTGTGACAGACTCGGGGAAAGATGCTAGAGGAGAACAGATATTGAAACAGCTAGAGAAACTGTGACTAACATGGAGAGGAATTCCCTATTAGAGAAACAGAGACAGGAAGAAAATCAAAACACTAGACTAAATTTTGTGACAACCTACTCAGCCCAGGCTAATGTAGTACAGAATATTATCTTTAAACATTGGCACATCCTGCAAAGTGACCCTGACCTTATAGAACTTACTTCTGCACCACCTAGAATGGCCTTTGGGAGGGCAACCACAATAGGTGATATACTTACACACAGTCACTATAGGGAAGCAACCAGTGATACTTGGCTCACACATGGGGTCTAAGGCTGTTATCAGTGCAAAAGGTGTTCCTTTTGCAAGTATGTCCAGAATGGAAAAAACTTCACAGGTGTCAACACTGTGAAAGAATTTGATGTTAGGCAAATCATTACCTGTTACACTAGTGGGGTGATTTACTTGACCACCTGCAGTTGCATGGCCTTCTACATTGGTCAAAAAAATATAAATTTTAAAGTGAGAATAAGTAAACACACCAGGGCCATAGATAAAGGAGACATTACATATGCCACTGCAAATCACATTAAACTTAATATAGATGGTACTGTTCATTCCTTCATGTTCATGGCAATTGACAAAGTAAATCCACACCCTCGAGGTGGGAACTACAATGACTTGATGCTTCAAAGGGAAGCTTTTTGGATTATTAATTTAAAAGCAAATCAATTCCCTGGGCTCAACACTGGTTTTGATATCAAACCTTTTCTAAGAAAAAGGAAATAGATTCATTTTTATTGTTGTATTTATATGTATATACTATATTTTGTATGTATGTATTTATGGCTCTCAGTATCAAATTTTTAACAGGTGAATTAATTATGTCACACTAGGTGTTTTCAAATGAGGACAGATTAATGTAGCTCAATATGTATACCCTAGAGCAAAGGAGAGATGTGATATGATTGAAACGTTCAAGCACCTTAAGGGCATTAACAAAGTGAAAGATTCTAACATGTTTCAATATAAGAAAAATAGCAGGACAAGAGGACACAGCACGAGATTAGAGGGAGGCCAATTAAGGGGTAATGTGAGGAAGTTATTTTTCACAGAAAGGGTTGGTGGATGCATGGAACAGCCTACCCCAGGAAGTGGTGGATATGAATATAGTGCAGGGCTTCAAACAGGCATGGGATAGGCATATGGGAGCAATACAGATGAGTATGAATAGATAGGCCATTGACAGAGCAAAGGCCTACGGCACATTCATAAGGTAGAAAAAGAAATGGGCAGACTGGATGGGCCTTGCGGTCCTTATCGGCCGTCAACTTCTACGTTTCTATGCTTCAATGTTTCTATGTTTCAATTTTTTCCCCTTCTTCCACCCCCCCTTTTTTCTTCCTCTCACCTTCCCCTTACCCCATCTTGTTTTGGTTTGGCTCTCATTTACAAGGCTCCCAATCACAGTTTGGTGTTTCCTTTAAACGAGTTATGGTATATCAGTTTTTTTAAAGTGACATCATTATGACATCATCACTGCTTTAGTATTTATGCTTGTCTGTCTTATACTGCACTAGTTTTTGATAAAGGACTGTGTCTGAAACGTGCCAAGCGTGCAGTTTTCAAGTGTGTTTTGGAATAAAATGTGAACTTTATGGACTTCTGGAGCCTGTGTGATGTTTATATTGGTTGGTGAGTGCCCATTTTTTACTAAGTGAGTTTCTGACCTGAATGGTGCACCACCTCACCTAGTGCAGCCTTTTCCTGTTTTTTACAAACATTAACCATCTTTGCTCAATACTCGAATGCGTGAGGATATAACACCTGAGAGAGAGTGCAAAAGAGAGCATATTTTTTCTTCTCAGTAATAATTATCTTGCTGGAATAAAGGCGCACTAAAATATGTTTCATAAACAGAGTGTGGCACAGTTAGTACATACTTGAAGTCAAAGGCAGGAGTGGAGTGTGGTTGGGTAGAGAGAGAGAGAAAGAGAGCAGAACTGTCAGGCAAAGAAAACAGACACAGGTGAAGGCCAAACCATGCGGTAAAGATTAAGTCCCCCCTAGAGCCAAGATCTTTGAATGGACATCTAGCAATTAAATTGCCTTGTCTTGCCCAATATAAGCCATGGCTTCTATCAAGAGTAGCTTCTATTACTTAGAAACATATAAATTGTCAGTAGATAAGGACTGCTAGGCCCATTCAGTCTGCCCGTAGGCCCTATACATTGCATGTGGCTGCTGACCCTATGTGATCAATGGCTTTTCATCTTCCCATTCCCCTCTCAAGGTTCCCTTGTGCCTGTCCCAGGCATGCTTAAACCCCTCCACTGTGCTTGCCCCACTGCCTCCTGTGGCTGACTATTCCAAGCATCGACTACCCTTTCTGTGTAGAAAAACGTCCTTACATTACCTCTTAATCTACCCCCTTCCAATTTTCTATTGTGCCCGCTTGTTCTAGTACTTTTTCTACATTGGAAAAGGTTCCCCACCTGCACCTTGTTTAAGCCCTTGAGGTACTTGAAAGTTTCAGTCATGTCCCCCCACTCTCTCCTCTCCTCCAGTGAATACATATTGAGGTCCTTTAGTTTCTTCTCATATGTTTTGTGGTGCAAGCCCTGCACCATCTTTGTCGCCCTTCTCTGGATAGTCTCCACTTTATTTATGTCCTTGCACAGGTGTGGTCTCCAGAACTGCACGTAGTACTCCAGGTGAGGCATTGCCAATGTTTTATACAATGGCATCACCATCTCCCACCTCCTGCTAGTGATACCCCTGCCTATGCACCCCAGCATGCCACTGGCCCTCTCTGCTGCCTTTGCGTACTGCTTTGTTACCTTAAGGTCATCAGAGATGATAACCCCTAGGTCCCTTTCCTCTTTGGTGACAGTTAGCTGCTCCCCAACCTGTAGCTCTCCCCAGGGATCCCTCTACCCAGGTACATAATTTTGCATTTCCTTACATTGAACCTCAGTTGTCACATCTCTGACCATCTTTCAAGCTTCTCCAGGTCCCTCTTCATATTCTGCACCCCTTCTGGAGTATCCACCCTGTTGCAGATCTTGGTGTCATCTGCAAACAGGCAGACCTTTCCTTCCAGCCCTTCTGCAATGTCACTAATGAAGACATTGAACAGGACTGGTCCTAGTACTGATCCCTGCTGTACCCCACTGGTCACCCCTCTCTCCCCAGATTGTACCCCATTTACCACCAACCTCTGTCTCCTGTCTGTTAACCAGTTCTTAACCCAGTTCACAGCCTTGTCTCCCATGCCCAGACTGCCCACCTTGTTAATCAGCCTTCTATGAGGGACGGTGTCGAAGGCTTTGATGAAGTCTAGGTAGGCAAAGTCTACCGCCCCTTCCTGATTTACTTCCCTGGTCACCCAATCAAAAAAAACTATCAGATTTGTTTGACGCAACCTTCCTGCTGTTAATCCACGTTGCCTCAGATCCTGAGCACCCCTGGACTCCAGGTGTGCCACTATCCTTTCTTTCAGCAGTGTCTCCATTATCTTTCCCACCACTGAGGTGAGGCTGACTGGCCTGAAGCTCCCTGCCTCCTCCCTACTGCCACTTTTGTGCAGTGGGACTACATGTGCTCTCCTCCAGTCCTCTGGAACAACACCCGTGTTGAGTGACTCTGTGAAAAGGGCCGCCAGAGGCGCTGCTAGTTCCCTTCACAACTCCCTTAATATCCTCTGGTGGGTGGCCTTATCTACCTTCAGCTTTGTGAGTTCTTCCAAAACTCTCTCCACTATGAATGGACTGGTGTCTACTCCCCCCCCCCCCAACTACCTCTGCAACCCAGCTGTGGTCCTTGACACTCCCCCTCCTTAATGAATACAGAGGACAAGTATTTGCTCAGTATTTCTGCCTTGTTTAGATCCCCCTCCTTACACTCTCCCTTCTCCCCTTTGAGCCTCACCCCCCCATTTTTCACTGATGTACCTATAAAATGTCTTATCCCCTTTATTCACATACCGTGCTAAACCCTCCTCTGTCTGCACCTTCTCTCTCCTAACAGCCTTCCCTGCTTTCCTTAGATACTTATGGTACACCTCCCTGTCCTCCTCCCTTTGGCTCCCCTTACATTTCCTGAAACTCTGCCTTTTAGCCCTGACTTTGTTCCTCACAAACACAGAGTTGTTGGTGCAGCTTCTAATAGTAGGTAGCTTCTATTAGAAGATATATGGTAATAAACCCTTATTAGCAAGACCAGATTAGGCAGTACAGTAGTTAAAAGGGGTTTGCCCCTAGCTTACAATGCTGGAAGCCCTGATAAACACTCAGGAGCACTCCAAGCTGCAGCTTGGGCTCTTCCTAAAGAGAAAGCTCTGGGCATGGATGGCTTTCCAGCAGAATTCTACCAGACCTTCCCACCAGACATGGGCCATCATCTTCTTTCCACACTCTCTGAAGTCTACTCTAACAAGGCCCTTCCTCCTCCATGAATGAAGCTCTCATAACACTACTCCCTAAGACTAGCAAAGACCCTCGCGGTGGTCTCTAACTACCAACCCATTTCTCTGCTACATGTGGACGTGAAAATCATGGTGAAGATCTTTGCCCATAGGCTAGAAAAGATCAATCCTCATATCATAGCCAATTAGGGTTCCATGTCATAACAGTGATCGCAAAATAGCGATCGCTGTTTTGGTGAGTGTATATTGCCGAAAAGCAAACTGGCGATATACACGTGTTGGTGAACAGACATCCGGCAAGTAAACTAAGTGTTTTTGTGGGGGCTTTGCCCCGCTTCCTTGATTAAGGATTACCAACTCCAAGGGGTGACATTGGGGAGGGCGACACTCCAAAATAAATTTAAAAAAAACACGGCAGCAGCAGGCAGCAGCAATTTTTTCTCCCCTGGTCCTCAGCCCCGAACCCAGTACCTGCTGCACTGCAGCTAGCCACACTCACAACCACACCACATAGCCAGCTTGGCTGCAGCAGGCACACTACCCTAGACAAAACCCTCTTCCCTATCCCTCCTCTTCCCCTCCCTATCCCTCCCCTTCCTGTCGCCCTCCCCTACAGTCGCAATCACATAGGGTTGCTACCCTTACAGGGAAGCCCAACAGGGTAGCACTGTAAATGAGTCACTGTTTTGACAGTCTCTCGTTTACTGTCTCTATCATCACTGGATACCACCAATCAGCAGACAAGGTTTGTGAAGGGCAAGATGGCTATGGATACAATTAAAGCATCCATGGATGTTATCTGGGGAGCCTCATGCCAGAACTCCCCAGCACTACTAACGAGTGTGGACACTGAAAAAGCCTTCTAGAGTGGGAAGACCTGTATCAGGCTATGTACCAGATGGGTATTGGCCTGGAATTCACTACCTGGGTACATCTTTTGTATACTGAATCGTCAGCAAGGCTCATGACCAATAAAAGACTATCACACAAGATAAATCTATGCAGAGAAATGAGACAGGGTGTCCTTTCTACCCATGTTGTTCCTCACAGTGATGGAACCACTTCTTTGCAAGATACAGCACTCATCAACAAATAAAGGCATATAATCTGGGTGACCCAGATTAAGACCTTCACATGGATGACTTGTTGGTAGCAGTCTCAGACCCAGTCGCCTCCCTCCCAGGTAGCAGCCCTAGACACCTTAAATGAATTTTGTCTCATCTCAGTACTAAAGATAAGTTGGTACAAGACAGATTTTGCCAATGAACAAATACACTGAATGAGAGCAGCTCCAATATGTGCAACTGAAATGGGTGACAATCCAGCTATCATATTTAGGCACCATCCTACCAGTGAAGGTGAATATGGTAGTTGATCTCAACCTTAATCCAATCCTATCTGACCTTGAGACAGATGTCTGCAGATAGAAAAATCTCTGTCTCACCTTTAGTGAGAAGATAGCAGCCTTCAAGATGCCCTAAGCAGAAAGAAACAAGCATTTGTCAATGCCAAATGTTGTCTTGCTGCCATTGGCAGTGCAGGAGTTAGAGAGATGCAGCATAGGAGTGGCAGTCAAGTACTGAACTGATGCCAACCCACCCCCACCCTGCAGAGAGTGAGAGGCATTAGGGTATCCCTGTGGGTGTTTGTTAGTGCAGTGCAGGAAAACATGCTGGGCAGGATGTGAAAATGACAGCTGCACAGTTCATAAGGAGGTGTATTTAAATGGCAGTGCTGAAAATGTGGCATACAAATATATACGAAATTTGCGGAGTTGCAAGGGTGTGTGGGAAATATGCAAGGCACGCTTGCAGCACTGCCAGTTTGTGGGCGTTCAGCACCCAATTTTCAACATAGGCATTTTAGCACCTCTGCTCACGTACAGTGTCACTGTCATTTCCTCAAAGTGTCCCAAGAAGTGATTTTGCACAGCAACCACGGTATTCTGCGCCGGAAGTGCAGAAACACATTTTGGGCAGGATATGTGAAGTGACAGCTGTACTGTTCATCAAGAGGTATGTAAAAATGGCAATGGTGAAAATCCAGAGTGAAAATATCACAAATGCACGCTGGTACGAGCATGCGTGCAATCTGCCAACGCACGCTTGTAACACACTCATTTTATGGAGTATCAGCTCCAAATTTCCAACATAGGCATTCTAGGAGCTCTGCTCATGAACTGTGTCACTGTCATTTTCAAAATCTGGCCCAAACACTGATTTCCCACAGCGACTGCGCAATTGTGCACTGGAAGTGCGGAAACACATTTTGGGCAGGATGTGGAAAATGACAGCTGTACTGTTCACAAGGAGGTGCACAAAAATGCCAATGCTGAAAATACGGTGTTAAAATATTGCAAATGCACAAAGTTACGAGCCTGCGTAGCAACTGCGCAATGCATGCCCATAAAACAGGCATTTGTTGGATTTTTTCCACCAAATTTTGAACATAGGCTTTTTGAGAGGCCAGAAGAACACTGGCACTGTCATTTCATTAATGGGTCCTGAAAGGTGATTTTGCGCAGTGACTGAGAAATCACCTTCCAAGGCCAATTAACGCCATGCCAGTGACAAAATTCATGAGGAGGGGCCCCAAAGACCCCACGTTGAAAATTCAGTGCCAAAATTCCAAGAAATGCCTGAGATATGCAGCAAAGTTGAAAAAACCCTATTCATTGCATTATACAGTTTACCGGCATTTCCTCAGTTCACGGTCGGCTTTGAAAAGTGCAGACATGTTCCCGGACCACGGAAGATTGTCACGCCGGAGTTCGGAGGTAAGTATGGCATGGAGGGGGTGAGGGAAGGCAGGGTGTGCAGTGGATGGGTGCGGGTGGGGGAAGGGGGCATCTAGACTACAAGGGACAGTTTTCGTTTTGCAGGTGAAAAAAGGAAAACTGTCATGGGACAATTTTGCATTGCACACTGGGTGGGCTCCCAGCATACCACCTAAGTGGGTTTTGTGGGGGTGTCAGTAGCTGAAGAGAGTTGGGCACCTCACCGGCACAACACGTGGGGGGTAATGCCGCCAGGGATTGGGCACCCCGCCAGCAAACTAAAAGGGGGAGCACGAGCCGAGGAGGACTGGACACCCCTTGGCATCCAACAGTTGGGGGTGATGCGACGGGGAGTGGGCTCCCCTGTCAGTGGGCAAAAGCGGAGGCGCGAGCCGAGGGGATTGGGCACCCCACCCGGCATTCCACATTGCGGAGGATGCCGATGGGGAGGGGCTCCCTGTCGGCACACAAACATGGGGGGGGTTGCCGACAGGGGGATTGGGTACCCCCGATGTCGGAAACTGTGAGGCAGCCGCCCGCTCGCCAACCATGATCATAATGGCAGCGAGCATGGCAAGCAAAGGACTGCTGCGTATGACGAGCTTTGCTCGGATTGCAGCGGACCTTTGCTTTGATGTGCTCGCCCCATTATGAATGCATGATGTGGCGGTGGCATGCAGGCTGATTGGGGAATGAGGGACGCACCTACTGATGCGTGCCCTGCATTCACCCAAGAGCAGCCGCGCCCCCAAGACCTGCACTTTTGCAAGATGCTTCTTGCGCATGCACGCAAGCCAACATAAAAAAGAGCTAGAAGAGGAAGCCACTGTGGATTACAAAGGAGGTGAGCAGAAGCTGACCAAAGCAATGAGAGAGAAAAGGGCTTTATACAGGAAATACAAGACCAGAGGGAAGAGGAAAGGGACAAACATGCAGGCCAGCTGAAATCAAATTGCAGGGTACTAAGACAGGCCAAGACAGAGACAGAAAGAATAGTTATGTACTTACCATAACAGTAGATCTTCAAGAGAATCTTTTTCATCAGACCTTACCTATGGAACTATAAGCTGCCAGCTACTAGGACTAAATGGAAACTTTTGCAAACAGTCCACCAGGGTCACCCATGATGACATCAGATGTCAGCTCTCTCATATAAAAGTGGGCAGCCCATCCTCTCCTCAGTTTTCCACCAGGAGTCATACTCAGAGGACCTCTCTATAGGGAACCAGAAAAGAACTCACTACTCTGCAAACCCAGGTGAGGCAGAGAGCTATAGGCAGACCATAACTGAGATGGAGATAGCAAAAACTGGAGCCTCAGGCCCATAAGGGGAAAGGAGGGTGGAACAGCATGGCCTAATAAAATAGATTACTTTGAAGATCTACTGTTATGGTAAATATGTAGCTCTTCTATCTTCTTCGAGGATATCTCTTTCATCAGGCCACACCTATGGAACAAGTACCAAGTACTACTGACCGTGAATAGTCTGGGTAGCTGGAGCCTATAGGTCTAAGAAACTAGGCCTTTGAACACAGCTAGGCTAAAGCCAGCCTATTTTTGAGAGACAATGTTCAGACTACAGTGTTTAGCGAAGGTGTGGATAGTACTCCAGGTGGCAGCTACACAGATGTCTGCAGCAGAAACATTTTTAAAACAAGCAACAGATGTAGCCATGTCTCTTGTGGAATGACCATGAATCACAGAAGGAAGTTCCTTATCATACTTTCTGTAACAAAAGGAAACACAGTTTGCTAGCCATTTGGACAAACACTGCTTAGAAACTGGGGCACCCTCTTTCATAGGGACAAGTGAAACAAAAAGCTGCAAGGATTTTCTGCAGTCCTTTGTGAGGTGTATATATACCACCTGAGTACTCTATGTACATCCAGAGTATGGACCAATGCTTCCCCTGGATTGGCATGCTCAGGATAATAAACTGGCAGGTGGATGGTTGATTAAGCAATAAGACATGACAGGGAATGCGTTATGGTGGGATAATGGCCCACTTCAGATGGGTTGAAGCATGAAGTGAAGCCGAGTGCTTCCACCACCCAAGAAGGGCTGTTATTCCACCATGCTGTACCTCTGGAGTGCCTTTTTGCGATTATGAAATAGCTCCATTTAAGTAAATAGAATTTTTTTAATGCTATGTACTAGTAAATTTAGAAGACAAAAGCCTAAAAAATGTTAATCAAAAGTAAAAAGAAAATGAAAAATAGTCCAAATTGGAAAGTATAGTTTTAACAGCTTGCCAGTAGGTGGCAACACAGCTGCATATAAGTAGCTATTTCTAACTGGGCTGAGTAAGGGCAAAGGGAGGGCAGGTACCAGCTTCAGATGCAACCATAGCGCCTGGACAGAGGCCGCCATGTTCGTCATCTACTGGTCAGATTGGGGCTGTAACAAGCTCTCAGACATTGGTGGCACAACAGGCCATGTTAGCCGTGCAGGAAGCTGCGGTCAAATTGATCAAAGTGGCCGGTAGCTAAGCCTTTTTTAGTACAGTGCAAGGCTGCCCATTTTAAAACAGCACATTTTCAGTATTTAAATTTTGTAGAGAGGGTCCAGCGAGCAGACGGTGGCAGAGTGGCAGAGGGAGACAAGCGCACGAAAAATAACAGTGGAGACGTAACTGTTGTGCTACTTAAGCTGAACAAATGTTTTTTTTTTTAAATAGTACTGATTTCAGAGGACAGCATACCATCCTGATATGTCTCTTGCTAACTGGGATTTATGAGGGAAAGAATCTGGTGCCACCACGTTAGTTGTGGGCATTTTGCACGGATAATTCGTTTGATGCAAGTGCTGTGTCCACATTGTATGGGAGCTACTTTCAGCTGGGCTGTTGTGCTGGAATAACAGCACAGCTGAAAGTAGCTCTTAGCCAATCAGGATTCATCATTCTTGTTAACAATTTCATAATTTAAAGTAAACTCGGGCACCACCTTTGAAAATTAGGATTAGTCTGCAAAGACACCCTGTATTTGTGGAAAATCAAATAAGGAGGCTCACACATTGGAGCTGGTAGCTCCAGTGGTGAACATTTGGGTACAAAGGAAGGGGGCTTCAGACTATAAAATATCCCACTGAATAGACGGGGAGTCTAGGGACCTCCCAGGCCCCAGAAAAATGTTTGTTTTTACATGCTGTAAGATGTAGTCTGAGTATTTTTCTAGAAACAAAATTATAATAGGTAGCAAGTTGCTACCCATCCTAATTTTTGGTGCACTAAAGGCCCATACCAGTGTGTGACAAATGTGAATTAACTCAGATTTCTCATGCCCTTGAAGTTGTCCAACACACACATACACACACACAAGGTTTTTCCATGCTCTAGGTAGGAGAAGATATGTTATGTGCAACAAGCCCAAAGATTCCTTAAAAAGCCAAGGTCGGGGGGTTGCTAGGCCTCCAGAAACTCTAGAGATTCAGATGCTTTGTGGTGCATTTTGGGGCTTATACTGAAAATAAATCACATTTCTTTAGGTCTACCCTACCCCTGGCTCCAGGAAAAAAATACATAAATCTCCATCTGGCCTCAGGTGCCTGAAGTCTGCAGCTGGGACTGACCAAGAACAGGCCCATTCCCATGATTTTTCAGGTGTAATCTGATTTTTAGTGGGGAATCTGGGTGTCCTTCCCTAGAAGTATTTTAAATTGTAGGTGTTCAAATCTATAGTTTGCTGCATTTTGAAAGGGAAAGCAAAACTCTATTTACTGTACATGCAACCAATGTTTAAAAATCAATCCCAGACCATGTTTAGTCCACTGTTTCACGTAACCTAAATTATTGTGGACTGATCACTTGTCTACTAGGTTTAGTGACCAGTCCACATTTCTTTAGGTTAGATAAAACAATGTGGTAACACTGTCTGGGGCATGCTACCAAGGTGGCCACATAAGCACATAGCAGACAATTAAAAATTTGGCAGAAGCAACCAACAATAAAGATATCCAACAATAAGGATATCCTCAGAAGCTCTGTTTCTCAGACCCTTTCTATAATTTTTCATAATGATATTTCTTTTTTTGGGGGGATGACATATGTTTAGCTCAAAGCTTTTACACTTTTTCTGGCACCGTGGTGGGATCCAAGTTTCCAAACTGGAGTTTAGGGAAGGGGGTTCAAGCAGTCACCTGATTGTTATTTTTGCTGACACCAGTGTGGGCCTCTGGTGTTGGACTTAGGTGTGCAAAATAGCAGATTACCACTGGGAATGGGTTCCCTGTGACTGCATAGTATTTTTGGTACCTCAGGGTGAGCACCCAGCAGTCAATACTGGGTTAAGCACAGTAGCCTGCCACTCAGAAAGGGCTCATGGTGGCCATGTCTATTTTTAAAGCTATATGCAGGGCCCCATGTTTACTACGGCAAAGTGGACCTAGATTCTGTAGCAGGACCTCATACTTTCTGCGGCACAACAACTGCTGATTCTGTGGCCATTCAGTGGCAGATAAATTGTGGTTAAACAGCATACCTTCAAAGGGATTAAGCCTTAGTTAACCCTTTGACTGCCTTCATGCAACCACTCTGCTACACTGAAAATGGAACAGCAGGCCATTTAACAGTAAGTACTCTTATCACAAATAATAAATTTCAATAACCTAGACCTGGCAGAGCCATGGGCATCAGTATTCTTTTTTATTGATTTTTCCCTCCCACCCTGAATTTGAAGGCTCATCTGTTCTTCTGGAAATTGGTGCCCTTTGCTGTTCTCCTAGGTTATAATCAGAGGAGGACATACACACTTAGCTAAAACTACATAGAAGGCAAAACCTGATTGGCTTATATTTACAGTTAGCAGATACCACGAGAAACTCCAACTTGAAAGCCATTTGTTTTCCTGATTTTGGTCAGTGTTCTTTTAGATAATTTTTTAAAACTAGGAGTACCCCAACTGCATTGCAACAAACATGTTGAGTGCATTGTGCAAATCTGTGTGTTGAGGGTGGGTGGTAATTGTCTTTCTATAACAGTGAAAGAGGGTGTAACTTGCAGTGTCTGTAGGATTTGTTGACTCCTGATTTTTCTTTTGGGGGATGCAGTGAAAAATGCAAGTAAGTCACTCTTATTAAGCTGTAGTAACCTTGGTTAGCATGTTCTTTTCTTGCAGCACAGGGGGTTGTGGTGTTCTTCAGGCAGCAACTCTCATTTCACTTATGTATAGCAGCAATCAAACTCTCCATTCTGATTTTTTTCTATACCTGCTTGCTCCAGTTCTAGTATACCCTAGTCCCCAACTCTGCCGCAGATGGACAACTTCACCCTCCTAAAGAACTGAGCTTGTTGCCACCATATAGGCTGCAGGTTCAAATCTGCGAAGAAATTACTCTCACACTTGCAGGTACAGAACCGCGGGCCACAAATCAAAACTGTGATTGGTGTTCACCAGTGGGGACTGAGTCCTTTACATAGTCTGCTGCCAGCCCTATGTTTCTGCAATCAGCTCCCCCAATACCTGTCACCACACCAAGATTGATTCCACCTCCACAGGCACCACTGAATCATCTCACTTTTTGACTACAGCTCACCTTCCAGTTCTTCCTTCCAAATTCTTCTTCCAAGGATTCAGCATGCACCATGAGCAGCCTCACAATGAAAAATTAACATGGCTGAGCTGCCCACACCTACACAGCAGCAAATCATAACTGCAGTGGACCTAATCAAGCTCTGCTACTCTTGCGTCACTCCCTCCCCCCCCACACACAATACTGGCTGGAAGGAGTCATGTAACAACAGCCAGCATGAGTCAAGATGCCATGTGGCTACTAGCTTTTCGGCTTTCTAATGGATGGCATCAGTTTGCTTCCCCTCCTAATGAGCATGTATGCCATGGCATACTTAATATATCAATAGCTATTTCCATGCCTTGTGTGATCACATAGCATAATTAGCATTTCTGCAGCTGTGTGGCTGGTTTTCCTGATTTCTGAGGCAAGCACTGATTTCTGCGATCAGCCCCGATTTCTGTGGCCACTGCTGCAACCGCAGAATTGCAGAAAACACGGGGCCCTGGCTATATGTATCCAGTTCTCACCCTGTATAAAAACCAGGAATTGAAAAAAAGTAATCACAGATATGAACAAATATATTTTGTACTTCTTGGCTATAATTGGCAACTACAGTTTCATTGGTGGCACACGAAAAACCACCTACATGAAATTATTGTATTTTTTTGCTCTATGCATGCATGTTTGCACAATTGATTTTGCTTGTTTACACTTTTTAAATTATTAAGTAGACAAATTCTAAAATATTTCTCATTTTCATGAAATCTGTTACTCTAAAACTACTAGACAAAATGTTACTTAACTTGACAAGTTCTCAGATATTGCCACAAAGATCGATCCTGCCAACGTACATATCCCTAGGTGAGGTCAAATGGTGGCTCCATTATATGCAGCTAAAATTAAGTGTTCAACATAAAAGTACAGTAGTTTACTGAACACTTACTGCAGTGGTTCTCCCTGCTAGCAATTAATAACACCACATAGCATTCAAATTTTGTAAAACATTCAGTTTTCTATAGGTGGGTTGAAGCGTTTGTAAATAAAATAACACAATTACCTCAGAAAAAACATTTGCAGTGCAATTATTTCCCAGCATCTCATAGTACATGGGCCTACCTGGCTCAGATTGAGTGGACTGGGGGAGCACTCCAAAACTGCCTGCAAATGACCAGAATGTCCAACGACCACAGCGCTCCCCACTGAACCATGAACCCATCCTGGAGCCAGGTCACTCAAGTGCTGGTGAACTAGTGGCTATTCTCCTCAGCGGCAGAAAAGACAACTCATTGTTGACTCAGTTATGGTGGCACTCTGGCACGAGGAGACAGACACACAACAACATTATTAAACTCCGTGTCACTCAGCCAACGTGCGTGCTGACGTCGCAGGCAGGTCTGTCCCCCTATCTGCCACGGACTGCCTACTATTTCCTGGAGGATCTTAAAGTGCCCTGCCTGCTCTTAAAGTTAAAAGTCATGCCACTGCCTTTCAAAAAAAGCCAGAACAAAATGGAACGCGAGTTGTGATGTTTTGTCTGGTAGATCATCCGTCCGCTCCCTGCCCCTGGCATATGGGCCGGTGAGAAAGTACCTGCTGGTAGCGATTTTAAATGGCCAGTAATAAACTGTCAATGGTCAGGTAAGGAATTAGGGGCACAGAATCAGATTGTATCGTAAACTCGGGAAGCATTGCACTAATCAAATCGGGAAAGCAGCAGCGCAACAAAATTTACAAAATCTGTGCTGATGCTGCAAAACCTGACTAATGACAGTGTCCAGATTTTCAAATAGGGGCTTCAGGCCCTTAGCCCCCAACCCCATGTCCACCTCTGTGTAGCCCTGAAATCCTTTGACTGCAACTAAGAAAGAAAGCATAAGCCACAAGTCACAGCTGGCTCAAAAGGAGCCTAAGTAAGCTTTTCCAAAACAAGCTGGGACTGGATTTTGGATGGGGGGTGCTTCAGATGGAGACTGCCTCTCAAGAATGTACATACCACCCCCAGCTGGGAAACTGCAAGACCTTCAATAGGCACATGAAAAGCTGAAACAGCAGCCAATTTCATCCTGACTGAGAAATACTGCAGGTGGCATTTGATAAGTACAGCAGATATTCCAGAACCTGAGTATCTGGACAGGTGAATAGGTCCATGTGGTTAGAAACATCCCATAGAGAAAAGCGCTTCCACTTCATAGAATAAGTGGATCTAATGGAAGGCATCCTAGCAGTCATCAGAACATCATCCACTTTCTGGGAGACACCAAACCAGGCAATGGCTATGTTTTCAGGAGCCATGCATGTAGATGAAGCGATTTGCGGTCCAGATGGACCAGGGTTTCCTGTTCCTTTGACAGTAGACCCATGCACAAGGGCAGAGACACTAGTGGCTCCACTGCTAGCTGTTGTAGTAAGGGGAACCAGATCTGTTGAGGACATATAGGAGCAATGAGCATTAGAGTTTCCCCCTCCATCTGGAGCTTGCGTAGCACCCCCTGAATTAGAGGGAAGGAAGGCATACAGGAACCTCCCTTTCCAACAGAGGGACGATGTGTCTCACCAGAAAACTCCAGGCCCTGGAACAAGCAAGCAAAAAAGTGGCAGTTTTGCATTGTGTGGGGATGCAAAAAGCTCAAACTCTGGATGACCTCATTTGCAAAACAGTTCTTTGACTGCTGAAGTCAGCAGTTCCCATTCACGCATTCTGGACTTCGACTTGCTTAGCCTGTCTGCTAAGACATTTTGGGTGCCTATAACATGTACTGCTGATAGTTCTAGACTGTTCTAGAGCCCAATACCAAACTCTCATCGCTTCCCTGCATAGATGATAGAAGTGAGTTCCCTCTTGCTTGCTGATGTAATGCATCACACTTACATTGTCCACATGTACTAGCAAAGGACCTGGAGATGAGTCTGGGAAGCCTGAAGCCCGAACAAAACAACTTGCATTTCTAGAACATTTATATGTCAAGTGCTCTCCACTGGGGTCCATGTGCCCTATGTCTGATGGGGCCTCAAGTGTACACCCCAGCCCATCCTTGAAGAATCTGTTGTGAGAATCTGAAGAGGGGAGGGATCAGGAAGGAACCTCCCCTTTAACAGATTGCTGGGTTCCATCCAGCACTTGAGCACTTTGTGCATAGGAGACATGACTATAACCATTTGTTCTAGGTCATAGAAACATAGAAGGCGGAGCTGGTTGGGGTGGCTCCCCCAGCGCCACCACCTCTAAGGGCTTTTGAATGGGCACCTGGGGTGGTACTGAGGGCTGGCAAAGCTCCTGCTCCTTTGCCCCTGCCCTGCTGTCTGGTCACCAGGTAGTGTCTGACAACAGCTGGACGGAAAGGAACCCTGTGCCTACCCCTTGGTAGGGTAAGGTAGAGGAAATGCACTGACTTCAGGGTTCTGCCTGAGGCTTGAAGGGTGGAGAGAATACAGTATCTTGGACACCAGAACCAGACAGCTTATGTCTTCTAAAAGGGGCACTGAGAATAAACGGGCGCATGCCATTTGCAAACCCTGCTACCCTGAGCCACGAGTATCTCCCGAGGCAGATGCCAGAGGCAGCAGCCCTGGCAAAAGCATCTGAGACATCATAAGCCATGCAGAGCAACTGCTTGTCCACATCGACCCCAGCAGTAAGAGCTTTAAGAAGCTCTTGTTTGTGGGTGACCTCTGGTAAGGTTTGTGCAGCTGCCTCTGCCTTTTTCCGGAAGGTGTTCTGGTACTTGATCATGTGGGCCTCATAGTTAGCAATATGAAGGCCCAATGGAGAGGAGGCAAAGGTCCTTTTGCCTAATACATCCAACCTCCTGGACTCTTTATCAGGAGGGAGGGAACTCAGGTGCTTAGGTGCCCCGAATCTGTCATGGACAGCATTAATGGCCAATAAGTCTGCCTCAGGCTGGGTGGCAAAAAATGGTTTCCCAGAAGGGGCCATGTACTATTTATCTGTCTTCCTTGGTAGGGCTGGAATAACACATCTGCCTTCCTTGATATGGCTGGAATAACATTTTCCCTATACCAGGTGGCAAAGGTGGCATCCTCTAAAGCAGGGAAGAGAGCAGTACCACAATAGGAGAGGATCAGACAGCTGCAGGAAATCTATTACATTTTTTTGGTGGTGTCCTGCTCTTCTAGGTCAAAGCCCATGGCAGCCTGTAACTGCTGCATCATGATGAGGAAGGTAGGGTCTTCTGGTGGGGACCTTGGGGTGTAGACCACCAAGTCCTCACTCCAAGTAGACACAGTAGAGCTGGTGCCCCTATCATAGTGGTTTTCAGCATAGTCCTCAGCCTCTTCCTCCTCATCCTGCATTTTTAAGTCAGGATTATACTTATAATCATCATCGAGCAGGTCAATGGGCAATAAAGTATACACTGCCAATGTTGGTGGTGCCATAAGAGGTGGCAGGGGCAAGGGTCCACCTTGCAGCATTGATGGGGGATTAGCGGTAGTCCCTATCAATGGATCCCCTGGGACAGGGAGAGTAGGTAACAGGCATCTAATCCTGTCAGTGAAAGATGATAGAACCACCTGAACATCGGTGTCCATCTGGTCAACTGGAGGGGTCAACGGTGGAAGCTGAGTCCCAGATGTCAATGGCAACGTAACCGCTGTACTAGGCCTGGTACTGCCTAAACCAAGCCCCAACCCTGGTGTCTGACAACGGTCGGGGGGGCATGTGCCATTGCTGCAGGAGCAGGCGATGGTACAAAGAAGGTCAGACCTGCTGTGAGAAGGAGCAACCTGGAATGCACCAGGGAGGTTTTCTCCTTCTCATTGTCCTGGTGCTTATGTTTGTGACTCCCTGATGCTTTGTCCTGGATTTAGAAGGCCTGGATTTGATAGACTGGGTCAGCAATGCGGCAGTGCTCTTCTGCTGGAACTCCTTCTCAAATTCTTGCCATTTTCTGCTCAAAAAGATGCTTCTCAAGGGCCCCTTTGCAGTGTTGCCTGGTCACAGAATTAAAACCCTGGCAAATGTTGTAGGCTTTGACACTGTGGTCTGGAACCTGGGCAGCAGACACAGATGTTATGGGAGTCACTGGTGTAGATCTTCTCCCCATAGACACAATAGCAAAACAATTTAGATGTTTCCTTCAACGACATACAAGTCATCAAAAATCACAGTGGAAGTGATTACATTTTCGATAAAAGAAAATAAAATGGCAGCTAACTCAGTGGCGTTTCCTTCACCAGGCCAACAAGTATGGTCGATGGTGGGAAAAGAACTAAGGAGAGGAGGGGCCACCCATGTTTATATGGTAGAGCAGATGTCTGATGTCATCGTGGGTGGCCCTTGGCGGACTGCTTGCATAAGTTTCCATGTGGTCCTAGCACCTGATGGCTTATAGTTCCACAGGTGTGGCCTGAAGAAGGAGATATCCTCAAAGAAGATCTTAGAACAGCTGAGAGGGTCAAAGATGTTGATAAGACCTTCTTCTGATATATCTGAGAGAAAAGAACAACAAAAGAGGACATAGTAAAGCTGAGGAGAGGAGCAGTGCGGGTGGAAGAAAAGTGAGAGAAGGCTGAAGTACTAAATGAATACTTGCTCAATCTTCCCAAAGGAGAAGGACGGACACTTCTGAGGAAACCATAACAGAGGACAGAGTCCTCAAAGGGCTCAAGGCCCTCAAGGTGGACAAGTCACCAGGGCCGAATGGCATGCACCCAAGGTTGCTGATAGAACTGGTGGCAGGCTTGCCTGGCTGGCCTCTTTTGGCTCCACAGGACAGTGAAGGACAACTGATATGGTGCCCCTGCATAACAGTGAAAAAAGAGATGATCTAGAGAACTATAGACCAGTCAGCTTGTCATCAGTTGTTGGTCTGCTGATGGAAACAATCCTAAAGGAAAGGTTGATCAAATTTCTTGAGGCAAACAGGCTCCAGGATTGCAGGCAGCATGGGTTTATGGCAGGGAGGTCAGGCCAATCAAATATGATCAACTTCTTTGAGTCACCAAGGCAGTGGAGAGTGGCCAGGTGGTAGACATATTATACCTGAACTTTAGCAAGACCTTTGACTCAGTCCCTCACAAAAGGCTGATCAAAAAGCAGGTGGACATGGGGACAGGGAAGAAACAAATCAGCTGGGTGGCAAACTGGTTAGGGGGAAGCATTCAGTGGATTGTGGTAAGGGGTAGCACTCCGGAATGAGAGAAGTTACTAGCAGGATCCCACAAGGGTCAGTGCTTGGCCTGGGCCTTTTCATGCAGATGATATCAAGCTCTGTTGGAGGGTGGACACTGAGAAGAGCATAAGGGACCTGAGGGAGGACCTGGTGAGGTTGGAGAGGTGGTCTGGAATCTAGCAACTGGGTTTTAATGCTAAAAAGTGCAAGGTACTGCACATAGGGAACAAGAACATCAGAACTAAGTACACATGGGGGAGAGTGAAGATCACAGTCTAGAAGGAGGAGAAGTACTTGTAGATGGTAATCACAAGCAACCTAAAGTCATCTACGCAATGCAAAAAGGTGGCAGTAAAAGGCAAACAGTATTGCACATCAAGGAAGCTCACCAACAGGAGGAAGAAGGTCATTCTGCCCCGTACAGGTCCATTGTGCATCCACACCTGGAGTACTACATGCAGTTCTGGAGCCCTTACCTCAAGGGGGACATAAAACAGATGGAGGTGGCACAGACAAGGGCTACCAAGACGATATAGAGGCAACAGGATGTTCAGTATGAACACAAACTACTGAGCCTAAAAATGTACTCATTGGAGGAGAGAAGAGAGAGAGAGAGGTGATATAATTGAGACCTTCAAATTCCTTAAAGGCATCAATAAGGTCGATGTAGGAGATCTTTTTTATAGAAGTGAGAACACAAACACCTGAGGACATAACTAAAAATTAGCGGGGGGCCGGGGTGAGGGGGATACAGGAAGGAGGCCAGAAGGCACTTCTTCACCAAACGAGTGGCGGCAAGGTGGAATGCACTGCTAGAGGAGGTAGTAAATCACAGTTCATTCGGGTGATTTAAAAGAAGGTGGGATAGTTTCTAGGAGAAGGTAAGGGTAACGGGGGGTGGCGCAACATGTAGCGCACCCGCATGAGCTTCACAGTGAGCAGACTCAACAGACCTTCAGGTCTCCTCCTGATGGCATTTTGTAAGTTCGCATAACAGTCCTTCCTGCATGCAACACTGCTCCATCCACTCAAACCCCTTCCTTTCCTCTCTAGAGATCCACTGCTACTCATACTGGGAAAACCAGACAAATCAGGTGCATAGGATACAGAGGCACAGCACTGGATAAAATACTATAGAGCAAAAGAAAAAATGTACTGTGTCCAAAAATGAGCCAAACAAAAGGTATAATGGTCAAAAAGTGGTTTATTGTCACAAGAGAGCTAATGCACAAAGCCACAGTGCTTCAAACCTGTGCGGGTTCTTCATCAAACCAGTTTTTGAGCATTATGCCTTTTCCTTGCCTCATCTGTGTGCATAGATACATACATACATAGATACATAGACAGTGTCGGCAGATAAGGGCCTTTGGCCCACCCAGTCTGCCCATTTGAGTTTGTAAGTTCAGTTTATGTTTTCCTAGAAGTCTGTTGCCCCTTACCCCTGACCTCCAGAATTCCTTTATGTCTATCCCATGCATTCTTAAATCCCATGATTGTTTCAGCCCCCACCACTTCCTCTGGCAGGGTGTTCCACTTGTCCACCACCCGTTCTGTGAAGAAATTCTTCCTCATGTTTCCCCTGAATCGTCCTCCCTCCAACTTCATCCCATGCCCTCTAGTTCTGGAACATCTTTTTCGCTTAAAAATAGTGTATTCCTGCACCCTGTTCCTACCTGTAAAATACTTGTATGTCTCTATCATATCCCCTCTCTCCCTCCTCTCCTCCAGGGAGTACATGTTCAGTTCCTTCAACCTGTCTTCATAGGACTTGTGATGCAATCCATGCACCATCTTTGTTGCCCTCCTCTGAACCTTCTCTACCCAGTATATATCCTTACGTAGGTATGGTCTCCAGAACTGTACACTGTACTCCAGGTGGGGCCTCACTAGTGTCTTGTATAGCTGAATTATGACCTCCCTTTTCCTGCTGGTGATGCCCCTGCCTATACATCCCAGCATCCTATTTGCTTTACCTGCTGCCTTGTCAGACTGTTTCCCACCTTGAGGTCATCAGAGATGATAACCCCAAGATCCCTTTACTGCTTGGTGCATGCTATATCCTCACCCCCCAACTGATATATTGTGCCAGGATTTTTGTGCCCCATATGCATTATCTTGCACTTCCTTGCATTGAATTTCAACTGCCAAACCCCTGACCATTCTTCAAGTTTCTGCAGGTCCCTTCTCATTCTGTCTACACTCTCTGGTGTGTCTACTCTGTTACAGAGCTTTGTGTCATCAGTGAACAGTGAAATTCTGCCTTCTAGGTCCTGCGCAATGTCACTGATGAAGATGTTGAATAGGACCAGTCCCAGCACTGATCCCTGTGGTACCCCACTGGTCACTCTTCCCTCTGTGGAATGACAGCCATTTACCACCACCCTCTGTGTCCTGCCACCCAGCCAGTTACCTACCCACCACACTACTGTCCTGCCCACACCCATATTCCCCAGTTTGTGTAATAGTCTTCTATGTGGCACAGTGTCAAAGGCCTTGCTGTTGTCCAGATAGGCCATGTCCACTGCCCTCCCCTGATCCACCTCCCTAGTCACCCAGTCAAAAAATTCAACGAGGTTGGTCTGACATGACCTCCCCCTGGTGAAACCATGCTGTCTTGGGTCCTGTAGTCCATTGACAACCAGATATTCCACCAATCTCTCCTTCAGTAGAGCTTCCATGATCTTCCCACTACCAAGGTGAGGCTGACTGGTCTGTAGTTCCCTGCTTCCTCTTTGTTCCCACTTTTGTATAAGGGGACTACATCTGCTGTCCTCAGTCTTTGGGTACCTCCCTGTTTCCAGTGATTGGCTAAACAGGATAGCCAGAGGTTCAGCCACCACCTCTCTTAGTTCTTTAAGGACCCTGGGGTGCACCCCATCTGGCCCCATTGCTTTATCAACTCTTATTACTTCCAGTTCCTTCAGGACCCTTTCTCGTGTAAAGGGACTTGTGTCCATTTCTGCACCATTCTCACCCCTTGTACTCCCTTCAGACCAATTACCCTCCTCTTCCTCAGTAAAGACTGAGCAGAAATACCTGTTCAATATGTCAGCTTTACTGTTGTCATCCTCCACGTGGCACCCATCCTCCCCCTTCAGTCTCACTATCCCTCCCTTTGTCTTTCTTTTTTCACTTATGTACCTGTAAAAGATTTTGTCCCCTCTACCCACTGATTTTGCAATGTGTTCTTCTGTCTGAGCTTTGGCTTCCCTTACTGACCTCCCTTTGCTTCTCCTGGTACTTCTCCCTATCCCCTTCTGCCTGTGTCTTTTTGTATTGCCTGAATGCAATCTTTTTGGTGTTCACTTTCTTTGCTACCTCTTTGGAAAACCATAATGGTCTCCTCTTCCTTTTCCTCTTGCTAACCTGCTTAATGCATAATTCTGTTGTTATAGAAACATAGAAACATAGAAGTTGACGGCAGATAAGGACCGCAAGGCCCATCCAGTCTGCCCATTTCTTTTTCTACCTTATAAATGTGCCATCGGCCTTTGCTCTGTCAGTGACCTATCTATTCATAGTCATTTGTATTGCTCCCTTATGCCTATCCTATGCCTGTTTGAAGCCCTGCACTGTATTCATAGCCACCACTTCTTGTGGTAAGCTATTCCATGCATCTACCACCCTTTCTGTGAAAAGAATTTCCTCACATTCCCCTTAATTGGCCTCCCTCTAATCTCATGCTGTGTCCTCTTGTCCTGCTATTTTTCTTATATTTAAACATGTTAGACTCTTTCACCTTGTTTATGCCCTTAAGGTGTTTAAATGTCTGATCATATCACCTCTCTCCTCCTTTGCTCAGGGTATACATATTGAGCTCCGTTAATCTGTCCTCATATGTCTTCTGATGCAGTCCCTGCACCATTTGGTTGCCCTTCTCTGGACTGCCTCAATTTGGTTATGTCCTTGTGAAGGTGTGGCCTCCAATACTGCACGCAGTACTCCAGATGGGGCCTAACCAATGTCTTGTACAGAGGGATTATTACCTCCCTCTTACGACTTGTGATACCCCTACTAATACACCCTAACACCCCCCTAGCCTTACCTAATGCTTTAGAGGTCTGCTTGGATGATTTTAGGTCATCAGTGATGATGATGCCCAAGTCTCTTTCTTCCTTTGTGACTGCTAGCAACTCCCCTCCCAGCCTATAAGTGGCTTCAGGGTTTCTCTTCCCTATGTGCATGATTTTGCACTTCTTTGCATTAAATCCCAGTTGCCACTCTTCTGACCATTCTGCTAGTTTATCCAGATCTCTTCTCATTCTGCCCACCCATCTGGATCATCTACTCTGTTGCAGATCTTGGTGTCATCTGCAAACAGACAAGCCTTACCCTCTAGTCCATCTGCGAGGTCACTAATGAAGATGTTGAATAGGACTGGCCCCAGGACTGATCCCTGAGGTACCCACTTGTGACTTGCATCTCTTCTGACTGTATACCATTTACCACCACTCTCTGTTTTCTGCCAGTCAACCAGTTTGCCACCCAGTTGACCAACTTCACACACCCCGAGCCTACCTAGCTTATTTATCAATCTTCTATGTGGAACAGTGTCAAAAGCTTTGCTGAAGTCAAGGTAGGCGACATCAACTGCTCCCCTTGGTCCACCACTCTGGTTACCCAGTCAAAGAAATCTATGAGATTAGTTTGACAGGACCTTCCTTTGTAAACCCATGCTGTCTTGGATCCTGTGCCCTATGGATTCCAGGTGTTGCACTATCGTTTCCTTAAGGAGTGCCTCCATAATCTTGCCCACTACTGAGGTAAGACTGACTGGTCTGTAGTTCCCCGCCTCCTCCCTGCTACCACTCTTGTGGAGCGGGATCACATGACCCCTTCTCCAGTCTTCTGGGACCTCTCCTGTGCTCAGAGACTCACTAAACAATTCTGCTAATGGCTCTGCTAGTTCCTCCTTTAGCTCCTTAAGTACCCTGGGATGTATGCCATCAGGTCCCATTGCCTTATCCACCCTGAGCTTAGCAAGCTCTTGTAGGACCCTTTCTTTTGTGAAGGGAGTAGTGCTCACCTCCCTCCCCCCTGTGTCCATGATGCTGAGCTGTGGGCCCTGCCCTACCTTCTCTTCAGTAAATACTGAGCAAAAGTATCTATTTAGGATAGATGCCTTTATAGGGTCCTCCTCCTCACATGCTCCCTTTTCTCCATTAAGCTTAGCAATACCCCCTCTGGACTTTCTCCTTTCACTAATGTATCTATAGAAAGTCTTGTCACCTTCTTTTACTGTTCGTGCTAGTGTTTCCTCAGTTTGGGACTCTGCCTGCCTTACTGCCTTACCTGCTTCCCTTAGGGCAGTTTGGTATGCCTCCCTATCTTCATCCCGCTGTGTTCCCTTATATTTCCTGAAGGCCAGCCTTTTGGCTCTGACCTTTTCTGCTACTGTATTTGAGAACCAAAGTGGTTTCCTTCTTCTTTCACTTCCTTTTCTGTCTAACACAATGGGATGTTGCTTCAAGTATTGTATCATAATGCTTGCCCACTTTGCCTGTACCTCCTCACCTGTGTTTCTTTTCCAGGGCTAGCTTAACTCTGTTGGCCATCTTATCAAAGTCAGCTCCTCTGAAGTCCCATATTTTGCCTTGGAATGGGATGATTTAGATGTAGTAGCCAAATTGAACCATACCATGTGATGGTCACTGGCCCCAGGTGACCTTCTACCTGGAGATCTGTGATCCCTTCTTTGTTAGTCAGTACTAGATCTAGGATAGCCCTGTCTCTTGTGGGTTGCTGTACCAGTTGTTTGAGGCCCTCCTGCAGGAATCCACTATGAGTCTAGTTCTGGCAGATGTTCCTGCTGGTATTGACCAATCTGTATCTGGCATGTTGAAGTCTCCCATTATCAGAACCTCCCTTTAGCTGTCATGTTTTGTATATCTTCTAACAGTAATGTGTCTATGTCCTCCCTCTGGTCTGGGGGCCTGTAGACAACCCCAGTTCTTATGGCTGTCCCATTTCCTGTTTCAGGGTGACCCACAGTTCTTCTGGCTCCTTATATGTATTCTGAATTTCTGTAGCTTTGATATTTTCATTAACATACAGGGCCCTCCCCCCTTTTGCACCTCGGTCTCTTCTGAACAATACATAGCCAGGTACTGAAGTCTCCCAAGTGTGGTTACTGGTAAACCACGTCTCACTAGTGCTACTATGTCCAGTTTAGCCTCTGACATTATTGCCTGCAGGTCTGGGATCTTATTTCCCAGGCTGTGAGCATTTGTGTACATGATTTTCCATTGGCCAGATTTTGGTGTGTTAGTTGTTGGGTGAAGTTTGGCATTACCCCTGTGCATCGTATGGGGAGACAAACCTTTTTCTTACCTGGTGATGCAAATGAGCGGCAAACACGCTGAATTCCTGTTTGACCATTAGCTGAGGGGAGGGTGTTCTTCCCATTCGATGTATGGGGTGCTGCACCCTCTCCCCATTGCTAGTTTAAATATTCTGCAAAGACGTCAAACTTCTGCCCCAATGCACTGACTCCTCTTTAGTCAGATGCAGTCCATCAAATTTAAAGAACTTTCGCTCCCAGAACTGTTGCCAGTTCCCTACAAATCTGTGTCCTTTTTCCTGGCACCAGTCCTTGAGCCACGTTTTTAGCTCCCCTATCTCCCCTTCTCTGACCTTCCGTCCATCTGCTCCCTTCTCCTAGACTGGCAGGATCTCAGAGAAGGAGATGCCGGACGAAATAGATGATAGTTTGTCACCCAGCTTAGTCAGGTGTTCTTGGTCTCCACAACTGACCAGCTGGCGAGATCGATAGTCCCTATGTGTACTAGGACATCAATGTTTTCTCCTGCTTTGTGAACAATTTTAGCAAGCGGTCAGTGTTCTCCATGCTGATGTACCTGGGAGACATCTGACCATCACCCTAGCTGGAGATGGGTATCAACTCCCGAATCATGGAGTCTCCTATGATCAAAGTTTTTGATTCCTTTGTGCTTGTTTAGTTTTGGTTCCTGATTTGGGTGAGTATTGTTGTGCTAGCTCCTGTGCCGCAGTGTCCTGCTCTGCAGTGTCTTCTGCCTCTTTATTTGATTTCAGAGATAGAGGCAGATACCTGTTTGTAGTGTTTATATGGTTTTGGAGGTAATGTGTTGGAGAGCAGAGAGTGATGGGGCACCTGATTTGCTCCTCCTAACCACCTGCCAACCTCCTGGACCAACTACCCTCTCTTGGTCGAGGTTTTCTGTTGGATGCTGGGGAAATGGCGGGTGGTTCTTATAATGTATTTCCTCTTCAATATGAAATTTGAGGCGTGCAATCTCTGCCCATGCTGCCCGGAGCTGAGACCTAAGATCTCCAAAGGCCCAGCATGTAGGACAGTGTCCTAAATCCTGTAAGACTGTCCTTCTGAAAATTGTTCCACAGTACCTGCAGTTAATGAAATCCATTCCAAATAAGTTGCTGGGTTTGTGACCTAGTCAGAGTAATTAGAAGGAAAAAAAAAGAAAAAAATGCAAGTAATGGTTTAATTGTGCTTTGTTTAACTTGTTATAACAAGTTAAATTACTAGTGCCCCTGTAAATGAGATCACCTTGTGGAGGCCCCACTGATCCGCCCCTTCCTGCTCTGCCACAGGAAATGTCACAACTGTGGTACCCTATAAAAGGAGTGTAGCGTGGGGTAGTTGGGGATGGGGGTGGGTGGCTGGGCCCTTCCCCTGCCTAAAAAGAAGAACCACGGACGAAAGAACAAGGAAGTAAGAGCAGAAACAATCAGTCAACAACACATGCAGTAACCCTGAAAGCTTATTCTAATGTTAGATAAAACTGTAAAACCTGTAAAGCACCACCTGTAATAATTTCAGAGAAGATATACCCTGTAAGAAACACTTTGCTCCAGAGAAAAATAAAGCAGTAACAGAAGATATACCTTGCAAAAGACAATTTGAATCAGAAGATTACAGCAGTAATCTGTTAGCACACACCTGTAGGCACACCTTGTAATAATGCAGAAGAAGGTATACCAGCAACAACAATTTGAATCAGAGAAAAATAAAGCAATGAAATGTTAGCAACAAACAGTATCAATCCCTGTGAGTAAAAAATAAAAACACCACCACACAGTAAATCTGCTTAATCAAACTAAGTCTTAATCCTTCTCCCTTGCTCTGGTAAGTTTCTTTACTCTGCCTTTCAAGCAGTCTTAGAAGGAAGAGCTCAGGTGAAGCTAGGTGCCTTGGCCAGCAAACCAAGTCTTCTACCTCCAAGATATCAACTAACCTGACTTTTTAACCCTTCTTTCTGTTGAAATTACTGACAGTTTGCCAGCTCCACCCCACATACACACTAATCCTTTGGAAGAGCTGTGGGAGGAAAAGCAATTAGCTCCTTCAATGTGAGAAGGAGACTGAAACACCTCTGAGACAACAAACCTTTTCAACAAACAAGAATAAAATAAAACACAGTGTCAAACACTAATTTTGCTTAGCCCAATGATAAAAAAGTCACAAAAATGTAAGCTCCACCTGTAATACAGTAATTTCAGAGAAGATATACCCTGTAAGAAACACTTTGCTCCAGAGAAAAATAAAGCAGTAACAGAAGATATACCTTGCAAAAGACAATTTGAATCAGAAGATTACAGCAGTAATCTGTTAGCACACACCTGTAGGCACACCTTGTAATAATGCAGAAGAAGGTATACCAGCAACAACAATTTTGAATCAGAGAAAAAATAAAGCAATGAAATGTTAGCAACAAACAGTAGCAATCCCTGTGAGTAAAAAATAAAAACACCACCACACAGTAAATCTGCTTAGCCAAATTAAGTCTTAATCCTTCTCCCTTGCTCTGGTAAGTTTCTCTACTCTGCCTTTCAAGCAGTCTTTGAAGGAAAGAGCTCAGGTGAAGCTAGGTGCCTTGGCCAGCAAACCAAGTCTTCTACCTTGGTTTGCTGTAATCCCCATTTTAAATACTGCCCACTGTTCCTCAACCCTTGATTCCTGTCCCATTCCCCTTAATGCCTCTTTCAAGTATCTTCCCATTTTCCCAAAGTCTGCCCCCCTAAAATCTAGGATAGGTGTTTTTGTGTGGTTTGGTTCTGCTCTTTCTGTGATTTCAAACCACAGTGACTGGTGGTCACTGTTCCCCATGCCTTTTTCTTCTGGTACTCACAATGAGTCTCCTTCTTCTCCAAATTCTAGCTCAGTTCCCTTCCCTGCTACTTTCCCTTACTCCTCTCTCCCCTCACCATCTCCTCCCCTCCTCAGCGTTATTCCACGCCTCCAGTTTCTGATTCTTATCCATCCCCCAATGTAGAAACTCTGTTGGGCAAGCTGCCTTTTCCTCCCTTAGGCTGACACACACACACATGGAGTGATGTGAAACAGCATGGAGTGAACAGGGGCTGTACCCATGGTAGCCCTGGAACGCCCATGGAACACCCCCTGACCACACCACATAAGGAGGTGGAGCACCTTGTATTGAGCAATGCAGTACAGACATCTAAGGATAGTCAGGTGTAACCCCTAGATGGCGCTATCCCAGGGGCTACTACCCCTGCCTGATTTGCCACTAACAGGTTGAGGGGCCTGGATCCAATGGCGGGTGCCTCCACCCAGAGGTCAGGGTTTGCAATAGTTAAACTAACTTGGTCACAGCCCTCTGGGACACTGCAACCCCCCTTTCTTCCCACTAGTGGCCCACACAATATATCAGAATTACCTTCACAGTATACACTTACCCCCAGGTCTGGTTCCGGCACTGGGACCTCCTGTGAAATGAGATACAGTGCAACAATCACAGTACAGACTTTAACATAGACAAATACCTCAGGCAGTATAACTTTGCTGAAACAAGCAGCTCTGATTTATTTAGGGGATATAACAAGGACAGGGAAATCAGGTTAATTAGCTTATCACTCTAATAATCTACCTATGGCTCTGTGCACAGGCCTATCCCTATCAGTTACTGTCCCTGGGTACCCAAGCCCTAGTGGCTAGTCCAAACCATGGCAGCTGGTAGGGGCCCTTTCACACAGAGAAAGGAGAATTAAACAGTCAGCAGTACAGTAATTCCATTGGATTTAATGTGGCAATTCAACAGGGAGCGACCCTGAATTAGTACTCACGACCTCCAAATAAGATAGGGTCCTTCAATGTCAGCAGGGCTCACTTGAGGTACACAAACCTCTTCACACATCCATATAAAGAAAGCACTATACCAGGCAGGCTGCATCTGTATCCCGATCGCAATTACTGCACAACCGGAGAACACACAGCAGATTCAGTTCCTGACAGACAGAGTGCAATTTTCAGCAATTCCTCCAGTCTTCTACAGGGTGAGCCTGGTTTCTACTCTTCAGAGATCCTTTGATTCTTTTCACAGGAATGATTCAGTCCTAACAAGCTGCAGACCGGAACTCTGGGCCTTACACACGTTTTTTGACTAAAACTGCACACTGAAAAAGCACAGGGCTCCTTCCTTCTTCACTGCCAAAGCTCAACTGACACTCCAACTGACAAAACCGGGCACTTCCTTTGAGTTCCTCCCAGTTCTTGACTGGATTGGCTGTCACTCACAATAGACTGCTGCTGTTGGTCCAAAAAGGCACTGAAGTCTAAACTACATCTCCCAGAGTCACTGCCCATACAATCCTCTTGTGGCTGGCTCAGATTATGAGTCCAAGTTCTGATTCGTCCAAGGCACCATTTTAGAGCTAGCTTACCCCACACTGATTGGTCCAGTTCAGCAGTTCAAAACCAGAATGGGAAGTAGACAGACACAGTTCTGACTGCAAAGAAAGCAGGTTAGACAAACTGTAATTTCATTATTACTCTAAATAATTTCTGGCAAACAGTTACATCTTTCAGATAGGTTCCCTTTGCATCCTAGTGACTGCAAAATGAAGTGAATTACAGCAGCTTGAGTGGTACTCAATCAAAGAAACACACAGTCCCCCATACAACTAATTATGTCTGCAAGCAGACAGCTCTTAAAGAGACAGTACCAGAGGTTCTAAAAACACTCACTGATAAATGGCTTAAATGCCAAACACCATTCAGGCTTGGAGCATTCAAGCAAGCTCCTGGAAGTCTTTTGGGAACCCCCATTTGCAGGGGGGTTACACAGGTAAGGGCCACACATGCAGTGCCAGACACACAGTGTTGTACTTGCTCACTTGGATACCTGGAAAGGTACAGGTATCCCCCCAGCTGAACTCCTCCCCATCATCCAAACATTGTAAATCTTCACATGTCTAGTGATGTGTTAAATGGTTTGTCTAAAAGGATTGCTGGAGGGATACTGGAGTGCATAGGGAGAGGCATCACCAGTAGAAAACAAGAAGTTGTTATCCCTCTGCACAGACAGTTGGTGAGACCCCATCTGGAGTACTGCATGCAGTTCTGGAGAACCCATCTCTGCAAGGACATAGACAGGATGAAGGCAGTCCAGAGGAGGGTAACTAAAATGGTGCAGGGTCTGCAACAGAAGCCATACAAAGAGAGACTAAAGGAGCTTATTATGTATACCCTTGAGGAAAGGAGGGATGGGGGGACATGATAGAAACATTCAAGTACCTCAAAGGAATCAACAAAGTTGAAGAGGGTAGCATCTTTCAGAAAAAGAGATGTGCAAGAACAAGGGGACACAATTTGAAGATAGAGGGGGGGATGGCTCAGGGGCAATGTGCAGAAGTATTTTTTCACAGAACAAACATGTGGAGCCTCCTTCCTGAAGAGGTCGTGGGGTGAAAAGCAACGGGGGAATTCAAGAATGCATGGGACAGACATAAGGCAATTTATAGTGGGGGGGTAAGAGGAACTAGGCTGTTCATTAACTAGGATCTGCAGCTTATCAAATAGGCAGGGAAATGGGCAGACTAGGTGGGCCAAGCAGTCCTTATCTGTTGTTAAAGTCTATGTTTCTATGTTCTATGTTTCTATGATGACTGTAAGTAAAGATTCACTGAAAACTCAAAGTGGTACATTGATATGAATGTGTTACCCCTGGGCCCCTCAAATAAATTTTTCTAGTGTGCATAAATGTCTTAACTTTCAGTTGGGCCTCTTGTACAAAAGTCTGCCCCTGCATACAGGAAATGGTGATGCCCCCTGCCAGTACTAACACCATGTAACATCATGAGAAAATCACACTCAACTGTTCCACGCACCTCTGTGGAGAATGAGACAGCTTAAGGAAAGAATATGGGTCATGAGGTCACCGTCCCCTGCACCACCCACAGACACAGCAAACAGGACACACATTCAGTACTCCACCCATCCACTACCTCTAGTGACTGATGCACACCATAGCACCCAAACACTAACCTTCCCATATGCTCAAATGTAAGAACCTCTACTACTTTGCACACCCAGTCATGGCACTGACCACTGGTCCACCCACTTGGGGCAGGAAGTGCCAACTGGGGAGTCCATGGGTGTCTCATTCACCATGTATCTGCCAAGTCACTGCAGCATGGGGATGATGATGGTGGTGAAGGCAATGCCAAAGCCCATGCCCTATGAGGCATAGCTGCCTGCTTTTCTGACCCTCCAGGATGATGGGAACTGGGACCATAGAAAGGGGCCTACTATAAGGTGGTGGAGTCACTCCAGGTGACTTTGTAGCACAGTACTGCTTTGTGTAACTACATAGCTCATGTGATGGGGAGATGAGTACTGAAGGCTATCTCATCCTGTGCTGCTAGTGTACATTATCATGCTACAACATGTCCCAGAGGAGCCCAACACCACCAGTTATGACACTGCCCTAGACAGGGACCCGGAACACTGGCCATGACTTGGCAAATACTGTTTCCTGTGGAATGGGCCACAGATACACTTACCAAGGGGACCATCAACTGCTGGGGCTGCCTGACAAGTGTCAGACCAGGCACTTTCAAAATATTGCCCAGGGTGTCATGCAGGTGTACCCAGCGTGGGGCTCGTCCTGGTTACCTGGACTAACACCCATGGACATGGATGTGTGTCACTCAGGGAGCCATGTGAGCATGCCCAGATTGTGGCTCATCCTGAAGGCCTGGACTAACACACTTGGGATGAAACAATCACTAATAATTATTATAAATATCATATTTTCCTTTCTGTTTTGTGTCTGTCATGTATTCATGTCATGCTGCGTGTGATGGTGGGTATGTATGCAAGGGTGTGCACATGTATGGCACCTACAGGTTACAGACATGTATACCACTGCATTGTACAGCAGGTCACTATATAGGAACATCATTTCATCCCAATTAAGTGGATTTCTTCATTATCAGAAGAGGCTTAAAAAAAACCTAACAGTCATTTTGGTTGCAGTACTTACAGTACTTATTCAGCAGATTAGGAATTTTTATCAATTTTTTATATATTCATATTTTATCCAAAAAAAATGAACAAAAGCTCACAATACAAGGCATCCTCACAGTACGGTGTGCAGGAAACAAGTAACATCAATATAGAAAATTGTTGTCTTTCTACCCCCACCAGTAAGGAGACAGAGGGACCCCGCTAAGAAGGTTTAATCTAGAAGACTGAAGGGAACAATATCTTTCTACCTCCCAGACCATCCCTACAGAAATTTTATTCATTTCTGTGCCTGCTGTGCTACTTTATTAAAACAAATATTAAGAATATTAAAAACAACATCACACTTTCAGTCTGCAATCAATTACTTTTATTGTTCCAAAAAAGTCTGAAAGTCTGCTCTGATGGGCTTCAAAGCAAATCTTTCTGCTTTCTTTTTCTCTCTCCATTGATTGTAGGAGACTTGACTCACTGAATTTACCATACTGCTGGCACCAGGACAACAGTGTTTGCAGATGTGGGAGAGCATCACAGTTGCTAACTGGTGGGAAAGGTGGACCATCCTCTGCTTTGACATTCTCTGCCTCTTCAGTCTTCTGATGCCTTGCAATAACAGGGGCACAGATCTCATCATCAGAAAGTTCATCATGTGTGCGCTCCTCGTGATCTATGTCTGCAAACAGTGCAAATTCAGCTGGGGAATAAACTTGGGGAGCAGGACGTCATCAAATACTGATTTTTTTACTGTGGATTTCTCAGGGGGTATGTCGGTGACAAAGTAAAATTGGCTTTTCTGAAGTTTAAAATTGTAGCCTTGTTCGCATTTTGCCATGGCTGGTTTAGCACATAGTGGTGGTTGTACAGTGCATATGACAGTGTGATTATTTTTGAGATTTAAGATGCCTGCACTGATCCACCTTCATCTAGAACAATCACAGTCCTTGTGGCCATAAGTAAGCAGTGTCTTTCTAGGTTGTGGATTATAGCCATATCCATGGGTTGAATGAGGCTAGTGGTGTTAGATGAGAGAAATGCTATCTTTATTTGCAAGTTCATTCCGATCAGTTCATGTGGATGAGCATTACTGTTGTCCAGGGAGAGCAGTATGTGGTGCTTATGCCACATCAGCTCCCAATCCCAGGTCATCAGCCAATCCTGGAACAGCTATTCTGTCATCCAGGCACTTTGCCATTTCCAGGCACTGGTAGAGCTGCCATGCAAGACTGTTACAGTGGTCAGATCTTTAGGGAAACAGCAAGGGGCTTGCTTTTGCCAATCACTAGCAACAGGTGCTTTTCAGTGCCTGACGTGTCCATGCAACAGAGAGGTGAGGGCATGATCGTTGACATTTCTCCTCCTAGCAGTTCAGTGTCTTTTGAAATGTGCCGCTGAGCAGGAAAGTCACACAAAACAATGTATGGTCTTGTCAGCATGAAATACATCATCACAAGCATGTTCACTGAGGGGGGCAGGCAAAACACCCCAGCATGGTATTGTGTTTAACCATGGTTGGAAATGGTTGACTGAGCTCTGACAGTGGTAGATGATAGTGGTTAAAAAACACTGCTAGTCTAGCATGGTCTGATGTTGGTTAACCATGGTCATTTTTAACCATAATGACCATGCTTGTCCGTGATCAGCATCCATTGGTTTAACTAACTGAACACATTTATTTTAATCTTTTAATAAATTTAAAATGACAAACATTGCCTACTGTATACACTGCACAGACATTTGTAATTTAGGTCACTGCACCTTATACTTTTTATTTTAAATGGATGGTTAATAAAGAAAATTTGCAAATGACTTTAGTACCCTTTCAACTGATTAATTAGTAAAGAGTGGTGCTGGATTTTAGCAGCTGTTGTGGAAAATATAAGTGCTGCCTTTTTGTCTGTCATTCCCACTTATTCAAATAATTTAAACAGCTGAGCTTTCCAACATACTGTACATACAATTGAGGGCATTCTGCATCTCATTTTAACCAGAGAAAGACATTTTCTATATCATAATTTTTAACTAATTTAAACAGGAATTATGTTTTGGGGAGTCTTTTTTGCCCTTGTGTTGTAACACTCTATTTTTAGCCACAAAAATAATTAACTACCTTGCCTACCCATAAAAGTGTGGGCAGTAATACAATAAAATAAAAGCACTTTTTAACTTTAGTCATCCATTGATTTTGATTACTCAAATCTTCATGGCCAGCTCACTAAGAAACATGGTTTCCTATTTCCGAATCGAAGTATGTGTTTAGTGTCAATGCTTGATAAGAAAAAAAAATACCTTAGTAATATTGTTTCTTCCACGGGATCCCTCGGTATGTTTGACTATTGCAGTATTGACTTCTGGGTTCAACTACCCTGGATACAAAACTTATGCTAATGATGGCTGAGCATTAGCCAGTCAGATTACAGTTGAAGACTGCTACCTGTAGGTGTTGTTGTTAGCCAGTCAGATTCATTTTGAAGCCTGAGGGGCAAAAGGCCCAATCCCTAACCCTGTTCTAGAACTTGGAAAAGAATAGAAAACAAAAATGAGGGGGAAAAAAGGCCTATAGGTGAACAGTATACATCGTATTTAACTGTGACACATCACACAGGTTTTGGCCTTCCAGCAAGAAATTGGCCTGTGATAAGGACTGCAGAACTGTTTGCAGTAAAGTTATGTGAGGGGAGGATAGGTGGAAGGTCAAGCATACTGAGGGATCCCCTGGAAGAAACAATATTACTAAGTAATTTTTTCTTCTCACCCCAGGAATCTCTCAGTATGCTTGACTATTGCAGATTACAAAACAGTGGAGTTGGGAGGAGGGAACAGAACCTACTTAGATACATAGATATGTAGACACTGTTGGCAGATAAGGGACTATGGCCCACCCAGTCTGCCCATTCGAGCATTTAAGTTCCCTTTATGTTTTTCTTGAAGTTTGTTGCCCCTTACCCCTGACCTCCAGAATTCCCTTATGTTATTACTTTGGGAAAAGGTTCTCCAGGACTTCAGTACCAAATTTGGCATCTGATGTGGACTGTACATCTAAGCAGTAGTGCTTTGTGAAGGTGTGTACAGTCTAGGGCTGGGAGAACTCAGTGAAGTTCTAACCCTTATTAAATAAGAGCTGGAATGCGGTGAAGTTCTGATTTATTCTGATTGGTTCAGATTAGTTCTGATTTGACAAATACTTGAAAAAATGTGAAAAAATGCATAAAAGTGGCCAAAGTTGGTCACATTTGACACAAAAGCCCAAAGGAAATAATTTAATAGATTATTTGTTTAAAAATGAATGTAAAACTGCTAAATAAAAAAGCAATCACTCAATACTTCATGGCTGGCATATAACGGTGGGGTGGCATATCCTGCTCGGTCCATGACATAAGCATGCTGGGAGAGACAGAGAGAGAGAAAGAGAGAGAGACAGACAGATGCAAATACCTATATCATAGCACAAACAAACACTGCAGGCACTGCCAGATAGCTAAGATTGTTTTTTATTAATGGTGTTGTGTGGGTATTATTTTGATGGATGTTCCAGTCAAAGCTGGACAGGCCAAATAAATGTATATGAATGATCAAATGAGCAGCACTAAGACAGCCCACCCACCCTACCCATGTGAATGATGCAACTGCTTCACATGCCCTAGTGCACTGTGGTATATGGTACACTACCAGGTCTAAGAGGTGGTAATGTTTTCTAGTACTACAACTACTTCTACTGAATCTGATCAACATGTTGAATCCTAAAAGAAGGAAAATGAAATACATAGTGATCACCACCACCCAAGCAGGCAGCCAGTCACACATCGCATTGGTCAAGGGTAGCGCAGTCATAAAAAAGTTTGCCACTGCCATCTGAAGACCTGATGACAGACACACAACACAATTACATCCTTTCTAGTTCCACAATTGCTGCCAGTCACTGCCAAGTAATGTAAGTATCAAAAATAAAATATAGTAAAATAATAATCTCAACCCAGTTACTGTGAGATGTAACCAGGCTAGCATACCATGTACACACAAACAATAAAGAACTGATATGAATTTTCAATTTAGTAGCATTTCTGAGTTCACGCATGTGCATCAAACTCCTTGGGATAGTGACTTTTGAGGGGTGTGACACTGTCTGTCCAATGCAGAGTGCTCTGCAAGGAGCTCGACAGTATCATACTAATCATCAGCCAGGCTGGCCGTGAAGCTGTTTTGCCTGAAGTGGTCTGCAGTTGAAAAGAAAAAGCTGCACCAGTTCCTTGCACACTGGGAGCCCACTCCAGTGTGCTGAAATCCATGTTATGAATAGTTTATCTGTAAAAAAGAAAACAGTCCCAAAGGCTTTTTCCTTTCATCTGCAGGTCACCGCATAGCAAACAGCTGTATGCATTGCTATCAGCCTGGCTGACATCTCCAACCCCCCCTCACCACCCCATCAGTCCCTTCTGGAAGGTGAGAGGAGGCGCTTTCCTCACCTGTCTCCTCAACTTCCCGATGACTCCTTTTGCTTGTTTTCTCCCACCCGTGCGGAGTAGGCCACAGCCTAAGCTCTGTATGGGCTGGGAGTATACAGTGCCTGAAGGTACTTTAACTCTAAGCGTGATCGCGCTAACGGATTCCCCTTCCCACCTGCCAACATCGGGGTGCTCAATCCCTGTCTCAGCATGTATCCCCCTCCCCCTTTAATGTGGCACACTGGAAGCCCACCTCAGTGTGCCAAAAACTACCTCTGGTGTTTCCGACACCGGGATGCCCACTCCCGGTGTCGGATGTGCCCACCCACACCCCTATATTCTCAGCCAACCTAGGAGTGCCCAATCCCCAGGTTGGCATTGATCCCCCCCAAGTACTCTGGCACACTGGGAGCCCACCCCAGTGCGCTGAAATCCATGTTATGAATAGTTTACCTGTAAAAAAGAAAAGAGTCCCACAACATCCTTTTTTTTTAAACCTGAAAAAAGATAAAACAATTCCTCGTTTTTCCTGCCGGCCCCCCTTCCCCAACCTGCACCTCTCTTTGTGCACCCTGCCTCCCCACACACCCCCCACACCCATACTTACCTCTAGAGGTCGGAAGCAGTGATCTTCTGTAGACCGGGAATACGTCTGCACTCTTCAAATGCCGACTGCAAACTGAAGAAAATAACAGCAAGCCCTATTATGGCAATCAATGGGGGTTTCAACTTAGGTTGATATCTCAGCCACTTTTTGGAGTTTTGGTCCCAAATTTTCAACATGGGGTTCTTGAGACCCCACCTCATGAACACAGTCACTGTCATTTTGTTTCTCCATCCAAATAATGAAATGACAATGCCACTGTTCATGAGGTGGGTTCCCAAAAAAACCTTGTTACAAATCTGATGAAAAAACTCCCTAAAATGACTGCGTTACGAGCGTCTGTTGCACAGTTTCTATGCACGCTCGTAACATCATCAATTTTTAAGATTTTCACTCCAAATTTCCAGTATTGCCATTTTTTCACACCCCCTTATGAGCAGTATAGCTGTCATTTTTTGCATCCATCCCGAAATGTGTTTTTGCACCTGTGGCGCAGAATAGCGGTCGCTGTGCAAAATCAACTTTTGGGACTGATTAACAAAATTCCAGTGCCACTGTTCATGAAGGGAGATCCCAAAAAGGCCATGTTGAAAATTGGTGAAAACATTCCAAAATGGCTGCGTTACAGGGTGTATTGCACAGTTTCTCACTGGCACTTTTCATGTACTCACTTTTCATACTTTCCTCCAGATTTTCAACATTCCCATTCTTCACACCTCCACATGAACAGTATAACTGTCATTTTTCACATCTTGCCCAAAATGTGTTTTCTCACCTGTGGCGCCCAATGGCACACTCGCTGTGCGAAATCACATTTTTGGATTGAGTAACAAAATGATACTGCAACTATTAATAAGGTGGGGTCCCACAAAGCCCATGTTGAACATTTTGAGCAAAAATACCAACAAACACCCAGGACATTAGGGTTTCCAACCATAACACCCACCCTGTACAGACTGACAGGCGTTGGGGGTGTGACTTGGGCTTGTCGGCCGTAGTGCTCACTCCATTCCACCCCCATCCCCACCCTGCAGCCACTGACAGGCATTGAGGTAAGCCATGGGGTCTTCGGCCCTACATTCACCCCATTCTCATATACTGCACCCATCTAAGCTTATTTCATTATGGAATGGGGTGAGCGTAAGGGCCGAAGTCCTCAAGCCACCATGACACCAGTCGGTGTCTGCAGGGTGGGTGACTCAAAGGCACACCCCAATACCTGTCAGTCTCTGCAGGGTTGGGGTGGGGGTTGGCGTCACTTCAGTACTTCACTGTCATTCCTATTATGCACCTCTCTAACTCCTGCACTACCAATGCCAGTACCAGCAAGCAAACATCCGGCATTGACAAATGCTTGTTTTTCTAATGACGTAAACCAGTGCCGGAAGAACATATGAAATTTGTGTTGAGAGTGATGCCTTAAAATGCAAGGCAGAGGAATATACACGGAAAAATATGGGAGGCATGTACAACAGCAATACCAACAGTGAACTTTCAGCATTGACAAATGCTTGTTTTCTGAGAAGTATTCACAGCCAAATATGGGGATGTGAGAAATATACAAAGAGTATTCAATTTCTGGGTTTCAGGCATCTGCTAAGCCATGCACTGTACGGAAATTGAAACAGTACAGTCAGGATCAGTTGCTGAGGGCAAAAAAAGTGACAAGTAGTAGTACTAAGGACTGGAGTAAGGCCAAAAAGTGATAAGTAGTAGTCATGACTCATGAGGAGAAAAAGTGATAGTAGTAGTAGTAGTGGACAGCAGTACCCTACCTTCCAGATCAGACAGTGGTACCAGGTACCACCAAGTAAGTTTGTGACATGAAATGCAGTTGCTTGCTGTATTTGGACTCTGAACCCACTGATGTTATTATTTTGTTTGCTATTCTGTGCTGCTCATGTGATCATTCAAGTAGTAGTAGCCTAGTCTAGTCCATCCTGACCTGACTTGTTGCAATTAATTGCTACCTCATGTAGTAGACTCTGTTCACAAAAGATTTTCATCACAGGCACGAATATTTAAAAGTGTTTTGTGGATTCGGCCTGCTCAGAGTAGTCAGTGTATGTTTTATTCAGGTATCATATTTGAAATTAAAGTGAGAAATGCTGACTTTGAGAAATGTGAGGCGCTCAGCATTTTCTGGTGTCAAACAGGATCGTGTGCCAGTAATGACATTACCAACTGAACTAAACAATCATTATGAACAGACACTAGTCGGAGTGTAATTCATGTACTTCACTGCAATGTTTATTAAAGCAGGACACATATTTTGTTTGGATTTCCAGTATTGCAAAGGATCAGCATTCCAGCTGATATTGAGCTCTGCCAGATACATTTCAACAAGGGTTTGTGCTGAGGCTGTGTTGTAAGAGGCAGGTGAATAATATGTTACAATTACATCTTCTATGTGACTCCAGAGACATGAAGCTGAACCAAGTGACTGTGGGACAGTGCTATGCTTGGCTGGTGGTGAAGAAGATTCGGCTGCAGTGGCTGAGGAGGAAGAGGGAGAAAATGCCGCAACAGTACAGGATGGGCCACTTGATGCTGTGCTGTGTCATGAAGATTCTGAAATGTGGTACTGCTGTTGTACTCTGTTCCATGACAGCACGCACCTCGTCAATCATTTCTTGTATGTTATTCTCAAAACAAGTGTCATCATCATCACTCAACAGTTGCTTCAATTTGTATTGTGGGTTCAAGACTGTTGCTTTAATGTAGTACTCAGAATGAAGCTTTTTACATAGTTTGTCATCTTCTTCAACTTATTTGATCATACATCTCATTAGATCTTCTTGTATTCTGGGGGACAACTTGCATGTGTCAGCAGCACCACTGGCAGCCTGTGTGATCATGGAACTGTCTTGCTTCTCCAACTTTCCCTAAACAGATTCAATCTGAATTTAAATTTTTTTACTAGGGGTATCACCTGGCTGAGAGTTGTTGAGTTTGCACTAACCTCCCTGGTGATTTCCTCAAATGGCTGGATCAGGAAAATTAGAAACTCCAGCATGGCCCACTGTGGTAGAGTAATATAAACATCTGCATCACCAATTTTATTTTCTAAGATGTACTGCCTAACAGCTTTCTTTTGTTTCAGCAGCCTTTGGAACATATAAAAGGTCGAATTCCATCGAGTAGAAATGTCTTGGATCAGTCTGTGCAAAGGTAAACTGTGCTCCTGCTGTATTTTTTTTTCAAACAAGTGATAGGATTTGCTTGAGTGACTGAAATGAGTGCATATTCTTTTAGCAGTGCTAACAAGAGCCTTAATCTCCCTATCGTCATTGAGAAAACCATGAACTATTAAATATAAGCAATGCGCAAGCAGCAGATATGAACAAAGCCCCCTCCTTCAAGGCCTTCCTTATGTTTGACTCATTATCTGCAACTATAAAGCCAACTGACAGTCCTTGTGAAGTGAGCCATTGTTGTATTGGTGTTTAGAGCTCTTCACTGATGTTGTATGAGGTATGTTCAGACAGAAAATAAAACATTCTTAGAACAGCAAACTGCGATACTTCACTGTCCCCAGTCCCACGTGAATTATCGAAACATGCCCAATGAGCCGTGAAAGACATGAAGGGTTCAGGCTGACAGCTATCTGTCCAGATATCTGTTGTGAGATGCACCAAATTCCCAACAGCACTGCACAAGATGTGTCTTCATTTTTTACATACAACATCGTAAAGATCTGGAATCCCTGTTGTCGAGAAGTATGTCCGTGATGGTATACTACATCGAGGTTCGAGGTACTCAAGCAGCCACCTGAATCCTATATGTTCAACCATGTTATATGGTAGCAAATCAACAGCTATCATTTCTGAAATTTTTTTGGTTATTGTAACAGCAACAGGGTGAGTCGAGGTATATTGGGCTTTATGATTATATGTTCCTGAGATGGCAAGCTGCCTCCTTGAAGGAGGAGGGCTTTTGAACACATGATCACTTTCAGTAACAGTCAATGGAGTCCTTCGAATGGCAGGCAGTGATGGTGGAAGTGTTTCAGTAGTGCTGCAGAGGCTGCCACTGCTTTCATCTATGGGAGTTACCCCTGAGCATAGTGAGCTATCACTGTCACTTTCTCTTCGAGGCTCACAGCTGGATTTCTCAGTAATGTTATAACATCTGTCTAGGTGCCTTTTCAGTGCTGAAGTTCCCAATGCTCCTTTCTTTTTACCCCTGCTGAATGGCTGTTTACAAATAGGGCATGTTGCTACCAAACTCATTGGAAGCACTACTAGAGAAGTATGACCAAACAAAAGATGATATGTTTTTAGTTTTTTTCCCAGGAAGGCACAGCACCTAGGTCACCTTTTCAGGACCCCCCCCCTGGATTTGTCTTGGGCCTGTTCCTCTTGTGGTTTATTTCCACTGTCCCCCTCCACAACCAAAACATTTCTGCCTGTTTCTTCCTCATCTACAGTTTCCATCCCCTCCAGTAAACCTTGTGCTGCCTGATCATTCTCTTCATCGTTATTATTACCCTTATCTGGTTCAACCTCAGAAGAATGGGATGAGGGACTGGCAGTAGCATAGTATATAACTGTTCCATACCGTTGGGTGCCTCTGCAGGTGGTACCCACCGCACCTTTAGTTTTTTTAACTACATAACTTTTTTTTTTTTACATGGGTCTGATGATGATCTGAGACATTCACCTTTTTTGGATTCAAGCATTCGCTTGGAAGACAAAACCCTAGATGTGGAAAAATCACTTTTTGGGGTTGAGTTTGTTTTCCCTTTTCAGGCTGATTGTTGTCTTTTGCAGTGCCACTTCCTACTTGAGAAATAGAATGCACCTCATCAACACTTTGATCCATTTTGTATTAGTATTCTAACCTGTAACAAAAGATTCCTCTAACTAACATGGTGTCCTTCTGATGACTTTCACCCACAGGCCAGTACACAGCACACCAACAGCTCAGCAGTCCACCACCACTTCCTTCCAAGATTACCAGACTGACTCCTACAATAGTTAGTTACTGTTAAGTGATCAAATTCAGCAACTGTTAAGTGTGCCTCAGAATTTGAATTGAAGATACAGACACATCTGGTGCATAGCCGCACGCAGCACAGTCCCACACTGGGGGTTGGTTAATGCTTATAATTAATGTAACTGAATATACTATAAAACGAACGATAATAAGGAGGAATAATGGGGAATAGATTATGATGATGGCACTTGTGTGTACACTACTTGCACTTTACTTGAGTTGTACTGTAAACAGCCTGCTACAAGTCACAAAGTCAGATTATCCCCTTGGCCACCCACAACCAGCATCACAGGTGGATCAACTTGTATGTTGTTTGTCTGAACAGTGTTTTTTTTTAATACATGAAATTGTAAATGAATGTTAACAAGTGATTGTGATTCATGATTGGCTGGCACAAGTCAAAGATTTATTTTGCCACCCTGCGGCCCTTGCCCTGTACACACAGCCACACTGAAGCCAGGAAAAAAAATATTTGGGATTTCTGGGGCTGTTACATTTATCGTGAGCCACCCTGCAGTGTCTCTCTCTCTCTCTCTCTCTCCCCCGGATGGCACAAGTCAAAGATTTATTTTGCCACCCTGCTGCCCTTGCCCTATACACACAATCACACTGAAGCCAGGGGAAAAAAAATTTGCTTGGGAATTCTGGGGCTGTTACATTTGTCGTGGACCACCCTGCAGTCTCTCTCTCTCTCTCTCTCTCTCCTCTCTGGATGTCACAAGTCAAAGATTAATTCTGCCACCCTGCTGCCCTGGCCCTGTACACACAGCCACACTAAAGCCAGGAAAAAAATATTTGGGATTTCTGGGACTGTTACTTTTATCATGGGCCACCCTGCAGTCTCTTTTACTCTCACCTCTGGACGTCACAAGTCAAAGATTTATTTTGCCACTCTCCTGCCCTTGACCAATATGCACAACCACACTGAAGCCAGGACACAAAATTTTATTTTGGATTTCTGGGGCTGTTACATTTATCATGAGCCACCCTGCTGCCTCTCTCTCCCCTCTGAATGTCACAAGTCATAGATTTATTTTGCCACCCTGCTGCCCATGCCCTGTGCACACAGCCACACTGAAGTCAGGAAAAAATGGGAAATTTTTGTAACTGTCAAATTTCTCTTGGACCCCCAGTAGTTTCTCCCTCTCTCCTGTGGATCTGGAATGGCACAAGTCAAATATTTTATCAGCCTGCCCTTTCTCATATACACAGTCAGCTACACTGTTTGTGGCCAAGAAAAGAAAAAAGCCTTCATTTTGGATTTTCTGTATGTATAAAATCTCTCTTGGGCCCCCAGTAGTCTCTCCCTCTCTCCTCAGGATCTAGAATGGCACAAGTCAAAGATTTTGCCCGCCCGCCCTTTCTCATATACAAAGCTACACTGTCTGAGGCCAAGAAAAGCAAAAAACTTTCATTTGTGATTTTCTGTAACTGCAAAATCTCTCTTGGGCCCCCGCAGTCTCTCCCTCTCTCCTCTGGATCTAGAATGGCACAAGTCAAACCTTTTGTTAGCCTGCCCTTGCTCATATACACAGTCACACAGTACTGCCACACTGCCTTAGTTTGCACACCCCCCCCAGCAGCCACTCAGGCCACCACTCTCTCCCCAGTCCTGATTCCCTGACCCACCTTCACCCACCCTTGACGATGGGTTTCTCTCCCCCTCCTTTCTCTCACTCTCCCTAATTTCTTCTCTTCCCTCCCCTCCAGCTCATATATTTCTCACATTTTTGGGGTGTTTTGATGTTTTTGTTTGGTGACTCGCTCTGCTGGCTGCCTGGCTCTGCTGAGCACAGTTCTTGCTCCTCTGATCCTCCTTGCTTGTCTGGGGCCGTGTTGCGCACTCAGCAGGGTTATATGCCATGAGTGCATCATGTGACCTTCTGGTGCCTGATTAGATGCCACTGGCTGCCTGTATGTACCGACAGCAACAGACAACAAACTTGCAGAAATGGCATCTCTATGGACCCAGAACCGGTCTTCTATGGCAAAGTCTGTATTTAACAGAGACGTTGACTGCAGGTTTGATCCAAGGGTCCGAATCTCCCATGGAACAGTCCAACCAGCCCCAGTATAGTCTTTCAAGTAGCTGCTTTTCAGATGTCAAGCAATGGTATGTCTCTATGTGCTGCCACTGAGGTTGTAGTGTCCCTGGAAGAGTGGTCCCTGAAGCCTTGAGGTGGCTGTCTACCAGCCTTACTGTAACAAAATTGGATGGAAGAGACTATCCAGTGAGAGATGGTTCTCTTAGAGGCTGGTCTGCCTTTTCCCACCTCACCATAGGTGAGGAACAGCTGGATATGAGAGGACCTGAGCTGCTTGGAATGCTCTATGTAGTAGATAAGTGCCTTTTTGACATCCAGGCTGTACAGCATGAGCTCACCAGGGGTGGAGTCGTCTGTGAAAAAGATAGGGAGAGTTATAGATTGGTTGAGGTGAAATTCAGATACCACTATGGAAGAAATTTCCTGCTTGTCCTGAGAACTACGTTATCCTTGTGGGAGGTGACATAGTTAGGTTCAGTGCAAAGAATTTGCAGCTCTGATACTCTCCTGGTTGAAGTGATGACCACAAGGAATACTGTTTTCCAAGTGACATACTTTAGGTCTGCTGTAATCATAGGTTCGAATGGAGAATTCATCAACTTGGCTATCAGGTTCAAGTCCCGGGGGGACAGGTTCCCTAAATGGGGGTTTAAGGTGCAGCAGGCCTTTAATGAATTTCTTGAAAATGGGATGAGAAATGCAGTTTTCTCCTTGCCCACTGAAATGTAGGCTGAAATTGCTGCCAGGTAGATTTTCAGGGATGAGGTCCTAAGACCTGAGGCCTATAGGTGAACTGGATAATCTAGTATGGAAGACTTGCTATGCTGCAGGGGATCAATCTGCCTGTGTTTATACCAGAGACAGAATGCCTTCCATTTGGAAGCAGAGGTCTTTTTAGTCCTTGGTTTCTTAGCTAGTCTAAGGATTCTCAGGACATGTTCTGACTACAGAAAGTCTGGGAACTCTAGCTCTTCAAGTACCAGGCCTTGAGGCAAAGGGACTCCATGTCGGGGCACACTATCCCCATCTGAGGCAAGGTCAGGAGTCTGCAGCTCAAGGGCAGGCAAATGGGCCACTTGGCTGACAGGGTGAGGAGCACAGAGTACTAAGGCTGCCTTGCCCAGTCCGGAGCCACCAGGATGATTGTTGTTGACTGTCTTCTAAGCTTGAGGAGCACTCTGACAATCAGGGGCAATGGAGGAAAAGCATACAGGAACCTTCCTGTACAGCTGAGGGACAGTGCATCCAAGGCACTGTGCCCAGTGCCGGAGGCCTGCGGTAGTACAGGAAAATCTGATGATTGTGTTTGGAAGCAAAGAGGACTATCCCTGGAGTGCTCCTTCTCCTGAAAACTGTAGCCAGCACTTGTCTGTTTAGCATCCACTCATAGTGACCCTGGCTGAAGCAACTCAGAGAGTCTGCTAGCTCATTGTCCTTGCCTGGTAGGTGAATGGTAGATAGTTGCAGGTCCAGGGATTAAGCCAGTGACCAGATCCTCATGACCTCTGTGCAGAGCTTTTAGGACCTTGTGCCCCCTTGCTTGTTGATATAAAACATGGTGGTGATGTTGTCTGTCCTGATTTGGACAAATTGGCCCTTGAGCTGTGGGGCGAAGGGTTTTATGGCCAGATAAACAGCTCTGAGTTCGAGAAGGTTTATGTGACAGTTGGACTCCCTGAGAAACCAGACCCCGCTTATGGACTGGTCTGCCAGGAGTACTCCCCATATCAAAAGGAAGACATCTGTAGTGAGTACTCTGAAGGGTTCTTACTTTTGGAAGGGGATTCCTTCCCTGAGGTTGTGCCTGCCCTTCCACCAGTCCAGGGCTTGTAACAATGTCCTTGTTACTGGAACCAGCTTTGACAGGGAGTCTCTTTTTTGAGACCAATGAGCCCTGAGATGGTACAGAATGTCCCTCATCTGAAACCTGGCACCTGGGACTACTGCTGTAGTAGAGGCTACAGTATGTGGCCTAGGAGCCTGAGGAAGTGTCTGGCTGAACCTGGTTGGCCAAGAACAGACAAATCTGCCAGAGCATCTACAGCCATATGATACTGGTGCTTTGTGGCATCTAAGGCAGTTTTGACAGTTTCTGCCAGATCCTGGGCAATGTTATCAGGAGCATTCTGGCTAATAGCCAGGAGTGAATTCCACAGTGCTGTTTGGTACCGTGCTGTGCATGCCATACACATGGAGAGGTGGAGCAGCAGAGAGGCTGTGGTATATACGATTTCTTGCCCATAGTATCCAGTTTTCTAGACTCCTTATCTCAAGGCTGGGAGGAAGGGGGCACTTTGGCTTGTCACAGGCTGCAGCTTGTATCACACCTTTGTGGTCAGGATGGGTGTAAAGGTGTCTAGCATTTGTTTTATCCAGGTGGTACTTTTTCTCTATTTTCTTATCCACTCCTGGAATGGAGGTGGGATTCTGCAGCAGTTTGACAGTAGCCCTGCAAAGGCACTTATGAACTGGAAGTTCATAAGTCCCTTTGATCTTTTACATACCGTGCCCCTACCTGGTACAATGCCCTTAACCTGCCCTCCCTGTCCTTCACGTCATTGAGAGCTTTCAAATCCATGCAATACGCTCACCTCACAGCCTCCAGCTCCTGTGACTGCTTTGACTAAAGTCTCATCCCTCTGATTGCACTTACAGATGTTTCTAGCAACCACCATGACTCCTCTTTTGACAAAGACAACCTGAGTACCACTAACCTGGTCCTGTCTGCCTCTAAACTTATTTCTCCCTCTCTCCCTATCTCCCCCCACCTCTCCAACCTTATTCCTTGCCCTTGAAACTGCCTCTGAGTTCCATTTTCTTTTCCGTACATAAATATTACTGTTTTAGTGCGGCCTTGTTAAACTGATTACTGATTGTTTGTAATACTGTCTACCATGTTTTTGTACTTTTATGACGTGGAACCTTTGTAAAAGAGCCTTGGCTCAAAGGTATTAATTCCTAGAACAATAAACTAAACTAAAGTAACAGCTTCTTGGGTGGAGGGAGACCCTTCATATCCATGAAGTCTGCCTCCTCATCCTCTTCAGTAGTCTCCTGTATGGAGAGGTCAACAGTATCCACCATCTGCTGGACAAATGTGTAATGAGAGAAAATATCCTCCTAACCATGGGAAGGGGAGCCAAATTCCTGGTTAGGGGATACATCAGGTTCTATACCCTCCTCTTCCTCATCACTGTCTTCCTCTGGTGGCCCACAGAGCAACACCAAAACCACGAAAGATGGAAAAAGACCATTGCAGCGAAAGTCGCTGTAATGATCTGCTGTTCACTGATTCAGATTCTCCCGGTGTTTTGCCCCCTTCCCAAAACAACTCCAATCTGGAGTTGATTATATTTAAATGTGGGAGGTTCAGAGGGCCCAGCCCCTCACAAAAAATACTTGGTTTAGTGATGGCACGATACCAAGTGTCGGCATTATGCCATTGCTGTACAGCATGTCGGCAGATTTACTATCGAAGAGACGTGGTGTTTCCATCTTCCTCATGATAAAAGCACTGGCCTGGGTCAGGGTCAGTGGAAATGGGTGTCACAGGACCAACTGGGGCCCCACATCGATTGCCCATAGCTTGAAAGGTCTGATATAGTTGCCAGCCTTTGCCATTTCCTTAGGAGAAGGCATACAGTATTTTGTGCTGATACAGATGTCTCCCATTGCTCTTCAGCAGGAGGAGCAGTGATATATTTCTCTTTTTTTCTTTCTTTTTAGCAGGCACTGGATCAGAAACCTGCTCAGTATGTCTTTTTTGTTTGGCTTGGTCTGAATTATTTTTGTTAGACTTATTCTCTAGGGTATCCTTGGAGGACCTATCTTAAGATTTATGATGAGAGGACTAAGGCAGGCCAGAAATCCTTCTCGTATGCTGCCCCTTCCTTATGGAACCACCTCCCATTGGAGGTGCGAGAAACTTCTTCAGTGCCATGCTTCCACACCAGACTCAAAACCCATTTCCTAACAAAAAGTGTATGCCAGTGCCACTACACCTGACACTACCTAAACTACCACTACGAACTATAAATCCACCCCCCCCCCAACAAGGTAGCATTAACTTTTCTCCTCAATGAACCATCCTAATGCTCTCGAAGTATGTCATCCAAGGAATCCATAATGTTGTCTCACTTACATGCAGGACAAATGTTTGAATGCAATGAACTACAACTTACCAATATGATATATAATACCCTAATAACTACTGCTATGTGTAAACAGCTGAATACTGTATACCCATGACTTCCTGTATTATGTAATTGCACAAAAGTTCATAATGTCTGTACTGTTATTCCTGGGTCACCCCTGAAAAAGGGACCTTCAGGGCCCAGCGGGCCCATCAAAATTCAATAAATAAATAATAAAATGAGAGGAGGACCCCTCTTCTGAAGGCTTATTAGAGGGGGAGGCAGACTGAGAAGCCACTATTTCCAACCTTTTGGCTCTTTTCTTAACTGTTTGAGAGAAAAATTTAGTGCAAAGTTCACAGTTAACAGAAGTGTGATTTGGATCTAAATAGCTTAAACAAAGATTGTGGCCATCTGCCTTGGTCATGATTTTAAAACACTTAATGCAATTTTTTTTTCTACTCTCTTTTTTTCTCCCCTTCTCTGATGGCCCATGTTCAGGATGAGCCCCAGCCCTGTCCCCCCGACGTCCGCTGACTGATGCTGACCGTATTCCCCAAGAGCTTATCCCCCCCCCGGCGGGGTTGAAGGGAGTATCCCAGGCCCCCACTAAAAACTGGATCCAGTTCTGGTTGGTGCCATGGCTGGTTGGGGAGTGGGACCTGTGAGCCCCTCCTTCATCCAGCCATTGGAGATCTTTTTTCATGTTTTCCTCCCACCAGAGGTAGGGCATGCAAGGATGCTTGTGCACATCCCATCAGTCATCTGCCCACCATGAACAGCATCAGTGTGCCAGCCCCAGCCTCCGCAAGGGGCCAGGCATGCACCAACCACTGATCACACCCCCTTCCTAGAGAAGGAGAAGGAGAGCTGTCTCTGGGATGCTCAATCCTCCTCCTCCTCCTCGGCCAACCCCTGGCGACCTGCTTGCACCATGAACATGGGTCGCCAGCATGGCAGGAGGTAAGGCAGGATGCCTCAGCCCTCCACGGCACCGGACTGGCACTTAATCCAATTTTTAAATCCTGTAGATCCAGTTCTCTTTTTAGGTCTCTCTGACATGCCAAAACTGGTTCCCAAAATTGACAAACTAAAACTTTCCAGATGGTTCCCAAGTGCAATGGAACCATGAGTATCGGTTCCCAATATATAAAATATTCAGGAAAAGTAAACGCTAAACAGGGTTCCCTAAAAAAATAAGGGAACCGATAGAAAACTAAGTTTAAATATCAAAAACAGAAGGGGTTCTTTTTACCACAGAATACAGTTTTTCTAGTCAGGAAGAACACAGAACCACAATTAAATCCCCTGTTAGGGGACTTTTTCTCAGTTCCTGGGAACCAATGGGAACTGAGGAAAAAATGCTAAAATAGTAAAAAACACACACGCCAAAAAAAAGGCAGCAGAAACTACAGAAATAAAACAGCTTTACAAGAAAAAAAAATTCTTTAAGCAAGAGAATATGAAGAGACCTTCTGGGCCAACTTGTCCAGTCAAGTGGAGAAATGAATCTGACTAACAGCAGCACCTACAGCCAGCAGTCTTCAACTGCAATCCAATTGGCTAATGTTCAGCCATCATTAGCATACATTCTGTCACTGGGGCAGCTGAACCCACTGGCAATATGCAATAGTCAACCATACTGAGGAATTCCTGACGTGAGAAGTAATCGTTTTTCATGGTTTGTATTTAGTTAATATATCAGTCAAATTTATTCTCATCCTGTTTGATATTAGATCATAAATGGTAACCTGGTTAAATAAATATTTTATCCGTAGAACTTGAAGTATCTTTGTCTAAAATATATAGAAGAATGTTAGCTCTACCAAAAGGCATGCCAGCTAGCTTTGTATAAGCAGAGTTGGGCTGCGTACATTTAGATCCATGTTGTTATTTTATGTACTTGGTCACCACAACTGCTACCTCTTTGAAGTCCCCTATGTAACCATAACCTGATGTTTGTAATTTTATTTTTTATTCTTTTGGTATTCCCCCTCCCCTGGGTTGCACCTGGAAACCAGATTCAGCTCAGCGTGCCTTTCCGGTTACCAATGTTGAAATAAATACATTAAAATCAAACCACTGTTTTCATCACATTATAGTTCCATCATTTAAAGGGGAACAGTCAGCACTGTGAGCCTCACATGCAAGTGTGGGGCTTTTCCTAATTTGCACTTTGTGAGCCAAAAAAAAAAAAAAGGTTTACTCAATGTTTACTGCAGTATAGTAGTTCATATCTGGCTGATCCAGCAGAATCCACCTTGCCATTTGCTGTAACTGGAAATCCCAGCATCCCCTGTGGCTGATGTCAGAGCTGGGCTGCGGCAGAGGGAGCTCCAAATGACTGCAGTGCATGATAAAGTTTTTTAAAGATCTGATCAGTTGTTTGCCAATCCTGCTAATCTCCTGGGGCTAAGTATAGTCCTCTGTCGTTGTACTCAGGGGTGTAGCCAGAAATTTCTGTTTTATACACAATCTCCAACAATTACAACCCCCCATAAAAAAATGTACACATCCTTTCCAAATGGCACTCCCTTCCAAACAAGTCAGATTGTATGTCAGATGTTTTCTCTACTCTGTCTCCTAAACAACAGAAGTTTAAACAGAGACACTCCTCAGTGGCCTACACTAACCCAAATACTACAGATTAGAATGAAAATATGAACAGAAAGGCATATGGTTTGTGACAGGCACTCAACAAAACTGTACACAAATGTGTACAGTGAGTATGCCTGCCTACACCCTTGATTGTACTTAGCCCTAGGAGGACCAGCAAACAAAAGATCAGAGCTCATAAAAACTCTTAAGATGTACTTCAGGCTGCTGAATCTTCCACAGACCAGTTCTTGTGTCAGCCACAGGGGATTCTGCATATTCTCCCAGGTCTGCCAGGAAGTGGCCCCAAAATGGTTCTCCCAGTCCTCAGCTATGTGGATGTGGTCTATGGCATCACCCCTTCCTCTTCCCTTGCCAGTCTGGATACCCTCTGCAATGCCTTCTGTCACTTCACTACCAACTCTGCCCTATATATTCATCACTGCTCCTCCTATTCATCCATCACCATCCTCTCAGGACCTTCAAGTCACCGGTCCCACTGTGCCTCTTTCATTGCTAAATACTGGTTTGGGTCCCTTCCCTCTTACCTGTCCTCATTCCTCTCCCCATCCCCTCCTCTTCTTACTCTCTCCACTCCAGGGATTCCTGTACCATCTCCATTCCATAATCCCTATCTTCACTCCCCTGCTGGGCAAGTTGCCTTCTTCTACTGCCTCCCTTTTCTCTAGAACCTGCTCCCCTCTCCACTTCACTCCCAGCTCTTAGATGCCAGCTAAGTCACCTTCCTGCTTTCTCCTGTCCATGTCAACCCCCCCCCGACTCGTCTTTCCCTCTCTTCTAGCTCCCCCTCCTGTTTAGGACCCCCTTTAATTTAAGCTAATTGTGACTATGCCCTCGGTCTGATTCTATACCTCATAGCACTGCCACCTTCCCCAATAGGCACTGCACACTTTATTGTATTCTTGCACACTTTTCCACATACAACTGTGATGAACCATGCTGTTCTTTACTTACTTGCTCTCCACATTGCTCAAGCACCCATAATGTTGCCTATATAACTGCACTCTGATGTTTCGAAATTTTAATCTTTCTGTAACCCCCTTTCCCCTCTCCCCTGGATTGCACCTGGAAATGAGCTTCGGTTCAGTGTGCCTTTTCTGGTTACCAATTTTTAAATAAATAAATAAAAATCTGTTTATGCTTAAATGTGGTAATTTTGGGGCCATTTTGAGTGCTCACATGCTCTTGAAACTGATTGTATCAAATCATTCACTGTTTTGGCTGTATGTCCAGGTTACAAAGAAGTTGTGATGTCACAGACCTTTGTTGTAAATCCAGTTAGTCTGGGAGGTGTAAAGTATGGTCCTGCAGGCCATTAACAGTACATCAACTTAATATTTTCTACTCTGAATTTTAAGTATGGTCTTTTACTGCTGTGATAGGGAACCATTGGTATACCTTTACATGCTCTCCTGTGTTCGTTTTTGTTTGTCCTATATTCTGATATGTCTAAGACCCATTTTGTTAAATAATTAAATTTTTACTGTGTTTGTCACTACATTGACTTCCTCTCTCCCAAGTCTTCGGCAGCTACTGCTGTCATTTTTCATACGACATGGACATTCCATGATCTTAGTTATACCACTGCAGGTCATTCAGATGAATAGAATGCAATGGTGTGTCTGATGTTGTGGAATGTTTTACAAATATGACATGAAACAGCAGCACTGTAGCAGCTGAGATAAAGGGAACACAATGCATAATTAAGGGTGCCACAAACAGAGATACATTAATTAATCAAAAAATGGTCAAAGCACATCAGAATACATTTTATTTATTTATTTAAACATATTTTACCAGGTGTGCACACAGGGTCTGATAGGCTCATTTCCAGTTGTGACCTGGGGGGAGAGGAACATAGGATGGCACAGGTAAAACACATGTACATATATAGTGCGAAATGCGGAAGAGAAACATACATTGTGCAAACAGATAAATGTGTTTACAATCAATCAGCCATACTGACTGTAATTGCAGGAACCTATTAACCAACATAGAAAGGAAAATGGGTGTTTAAAGAGCTGGTGACACAGTTAGGAAAACTTTAGCAAAACCTAACATTTAGACACAGTCCGGCTAGTATTTCCCATTAGTGCTGTATTCTTCCTCACCATTATTTATTACTGAGGTCATCTGTATGAAAACAGGACCTTTGCAGCTGAAGAGTGTGTCTATTCCTGTTGCTTTCCTCCTACATGAAGTCATAGATCACTGCTTGTGACATTACAATTACTCCCATGGCAACAGATTGTGATGTCACAACTAAGGATTATGACTTGAAGCAGGGAATAAGCTATAGAGGCAGATGGACTCTAAAGGAACTCTGAGTAATAAAGACCATGGCTGGGATATTCAAAGAGATTGCACCAAGTGCAACAGGGTAGCCCATATGCCCCGGTGTGATACTCAAAGGGGTAGGTTGTGCGGTGCAACCCCCGATGCCCCGGGGGGCACATTGTCAATGTATGCAGTGCAGATGCAGGGGGCGTGCCCATGCATATCTGGCACGTCCTGATATTCAGCCTGGGATGTGTGACGCATATACTGGTGCAACCCCTACATGCGCTGCACACTGGTACTCAAAGTTGAGCTGACAATAACAGGCTTAAATGCTGGCCACCCACAGGTGGGTGGCTGTATTGCAAGGTGCAACACAACAGCCGCCAGCTGTGGGTGGCCACCCACCCAGCAGGAACACCATCCACAAGCACCGGACCCTCCCTGGTAGTCAGGACCTTCCTCCCCGTGAGTGCCTGATCACGCATCTGTAACATTCAGCAGTAGCACTCGTGGTTCAGGCAGGGTCCTCTCCGCAGCCGATCGGGCATCTGCAGCTCAGTATTTGATGGTTCAGTAGTTCCTCCCATACGCTTGAGCATGGCTGTTGTATTAACAGTTCATTTGTTGTTCAGTGGTACACCCCGCTTCACCCACAGAGGACCCCTGTCCACCCAGACCCCGCCTGTCACGGCAGGTGACAGCATTCTGCCTGGCCGCCCAAACCACCCACCGCCGAATGAAAGCATAGTATTATCTGTATGCCTATTGGTCCACAGTGTGACCAATAGCTTTAGACCGAGATAGTAATTACATAAGCAGATATGTGAATGACCCGCTCATTCCTCATATCTGGTTCATGTAGTACAGCATGGTCTGTGTTCATTGGTCCACACTGTGCACCAATAGGGCATACAGATCATACTGTACGCTGTCATTTGCCGGGTGGCCGGTGGTATACCTGTGGATGCTGCCGCCTGTTGATGATGGGGAGATGCTGGTGGCTGGGGGTCCTCTGGGTGGGTGGGTGGGGTACCACAGACCACCAGGTTAGACTTTCTTATTACAACAGCCCATGATTGGGTGTATGGGGAGGACCCACTGACCACCAGGTTATTTGTTTCATATTACAGCTGCCCACAATCGGGCATATGGGATGGGAACCACTAGACCACCAGGTACGTTTTTAATATTACAGCTGCCCGTGACTGGGCATACGGGAAGGGAAGGGGTCACAAACACCCACCAGGGACCCACCCCCGATGACAGCAGCTAAACAGGGTGCCAGGTGCATTTCACGGAGCTGCCCTGCGCAACGCATGCAAATGGGGCCTTAATGACATGCAAATGGCCCCATTTGCGCCTTGCATATATTATGGCCTCATTTGCATGCCCCTGGCTGAATATCATGGGTGATGCACCTAGAGCAACTTTCTCTTCGTGATCCCCTGTGCTCCCTCTTCAGGAGCTAGCTGGCACAGTGCCACTGTGCCATGCATAGTATGTGCACTGACTTTTCCTATATTCAACGTTGCTGCACCATGGCGCATCACCATTGAATATCGCCTGGTCCTGGCCCCAGCACAGCTCAGTTGCAGTGCACCCAGGCTTGTGCCACTGCCCAGTGCATTCTGAATACCTGGCCCCATATATTCATTCAAATTTCCTTAGTATTAAATAATGGGGAGGAGAAATATATAAAATATAAATGGAATCCAGGCAGAATTGTACCTAGTTATTATGTTTTTTAAAGTTTTCTTTAAGGCCTCAGTAGCTCTTTAACAGAGGTTAGAGCAATGAGCTGTGAATGAGCTTGGTACTGTACAGTACATCCTGCAGACCCAGGTTTGATTCCCACAGGCTCCACTTGTATACTGTGTGACCATGAGCAAGTAACTTAATCTCCCTGTGTTGACGGGTCAACCCTGTAAATGGGATTTGTGCACAGTGGGTTACCAAAGAATAAAAATAAATAAATAAATAAATAAATAAAAGAATAAAAATGCTTTCATATCACTTTAAAGTGTCCTCTGACATTACGAATGGCTCTAAAGAAGGTGTGATATAATATTCAGTCATAAAAAGGATTGGGGCCAGGGGTTGGGGTTTGGTTGTGGTTTAGTATCTGGTTTTTACGTCATCTAAAGGTGGCAACCCTTCTTTGCCACATAGTAGGAAAATGTGCAAAAAACATTTGTTTTTTCTTTAATCCTGCAACAGCTAGCTTGCAGAGGAATTGCACAAAAAAAACCTGCCAAAATGTGTATTTTTATAATGTGTACTGTGACAGGGTTGAATAAGGCCCTGCCCCATTTGTTATGCAGAAAGAGGTTAAATGCAAGGATCTGTTCTATCCTTTTCTTTTCTGTCCCTTCTCTGACTGGTTGCACAACCAAATTTTCTTGTGAGACCTAGGAACTGATCACTCCAATGATTTCACAGTTCTCCACCTCTTGCTATCTTTCTGCCTTCCCTTGCTTTTCTGTCTTTTCTTCCCCCCCTTGCATATCTGCAGTTATAAAAATATATATGATAATCTTTTTGTGGCGATATCACTGATACTGGGATCCCTTTGTTTAAAACTGTATATAGTTATACTGTTGAAATGATTGCAAAAACTGGAATTCAAGGGGTTAACCTGAGATGTTGGTTTGAAAAATATTTCCAGAACTGTCAACAAGAGGTCAGTTCTGGGTCACAATCTTCTTTTTGCTGCACCTGCTGAAACTGACAAGAACACTGTGAGAAGCAGAATGTTCTCTTAACGAGCTCCCTGCAAAGACTTGTTAGAAAAAGAGCTGCAATGTTTTGCAAGAGGGAGAGACAGAGAGTGAGAGACTGAGATTGGAAAACTGAGAAGAAAAACTCAGAAGAAGAAGACTGTTTTCTATGTTTATTCTGCCATTATAAATAGTTATACTGAAAAATTTGTATTTTTTATTTTGCTGTTACTAATAATAAAATGCCATTTGCAAATTTTACAACTGCTCTTGGTTTTACTATGCTTCCTGACCTGTGCCATGATGACATGTACCTGTGACTGATTGCTTGCAGAGCAGAAACAGGCCTAGTACTAGTACTAGATTTTTTCCTCCTTAAGAAAAAAAGAAAAGACACCTAGCAGTTCTCCTGACAAACACTGAGAATTTTCATACAAAAGTGTGTTAAAAATGACCCCCTTCACTTGGTATTTAGAAAAGGGAACAAAAACTGTCAAGATTTCTGCTTTTTCACTAATTTCAACAAGTGGATGGTGTGACACTTGGCCAGCTGGTTATGATTATTGTATGATATTTGTAATATAAAAATATAGTATGTGATTTTCTCACATGAGACAGCCTGTGTTTCCATGGGTGCCCCCTCCAGGTTTCAGTGAAGCTACAGGATATATAAACTGACCAGGAGATTTCTGTAATGTAATTAACTTCCTTGAGAAATTGCATTTTATGGCCTTTTTATGACCTCATGCTTTTGAAGTTGGAAACCAAATATACATTTTATTGCATCAGGAAATAATTAATTCCTGTTGGCTACCTCACACCTGGGTGATGGGCTGCAGGGTTGTAGTCCTCAAAGGAACTGGTTGATCAAAGACTCATAATTTGGGAAATGGTTTTTTTCTGATGTCACATTATTTAAGATACCTACTGATAGGAAATCATGTTTGTATTTTTTTATTCTAAAAGGAGGAGCTAGATGACTCATAGAATGGGTGTGGAGACACAGAGTTTAAACTGATACTTGTGTGTGGAAGATATAACATTTTGGGACTCGAGAGAGAAAAACAGTTCTCTGATCTAACTAAAGCACTTCCAGAGGTAATACCTTAAACAGCAAAGATCTAAATGTATTGTGGTAGGAGTTTTTGTTTTGTACTTCCCCTTTGTTCTTTTATGTGATTGTGAGCTCTTTGATATATTTTATTTTATTTATTTAATGTAATTAGTATTTCGGAAAGACCTTTGCGCGTGAGCTCTTTTACAAAGGTTCCACGTCAGGGTGGACAATAAGACAATACACATATTCAGTAGTTACAGAGGCCTGATCATTAGGCATTAAAGTGCAATTACATGAGAATTAGACAAATAGGAGAAAAACAGAGCAGTTGTAATAGAATACTATGCTATTTCTAAATGGTTGCCCTAGGCAGCACACCCCTGGAAACCTCCAAATCCATTGATAGACTATGGCAGAGTAACTGCATAAGGTTTAAGGCTATCCCAGATGGTGAGAGGATGAGTGACAGTGAAACAAGGGGGATTGGGTTTGAACCTACCGCAGAGAGCGAGAGGTGGGGGGATAGTGAAATGGAGGAGTTGTGATGGGGGGAGCAGCTCCAGATGGCTTTGTGTAGGGTGTGTGTGTGGGGGGGGTTAGGGAGGGGTAGTACTAAGAGTGTTTAAAGAGGACTGATAGCTTATTTAAGCCCTTGGCTAGGCTGGAATGGAGGCAGGGTTCTCTAGGCAGCCCTGATGGGTGCTACATTGTTCTGTGTTTACATTTTTCATATTTTTATCATCTTTTTGAAAAGTACCTTTTTTTTGAAAGACTACCTGGGTGTCTGCCAGTTCTTTTTTTGCATGTGATGTATAGATGGTTAAGTCTGAAATTGTTCAACAGCTTGATGGTGTTACTTAGCTTGAGTACAAATGTGAGAATATACCTAAGGTCTCTCATAGAGTTAAAAGGGTTCATTTTGGATACCTGGTTAGGTGCCTTTAGGCGAAATATATATTGCATCCCCCCTTATGTGATCCTGTATATTTGGGTGTGCTAGCATAAGGTTCACTGATTGAATCCCCTCAGAACTTGAGACTAAAGGTGATTCAGACCTAAAAGCAGACAGGAGAGTTACCCTGTCTGTTACCTGTTCACACTATTGCACTCTGAGGTTGGCACTGTGGGAGCAGAGGGCCTGACCTGCTGAGTGTGTTTGTGACAAATGGAAGTAGATTGCTCTTTCACAGCAGCTCAGATGTCTGTCTCTCTTGCCTATAGCTTCTGCGAGTGCTGGGTCATATTGTCCACCTTCTGTGAGCTTCCAAAGTAGCCTCTGAATGGACAGGAAGTCTCGGGAAATCTTAAACTCTCACATACTGTTCCTGTGACCGAATAATGAATAACAAAGCATGAACAACAAATAACTGTGACCCTGAACATGAATACTCAGCCAAATATTTGAAATACGGTATTCACACACCTGCCCACTGGTACCTAGCTGAAAAGTGCCTTGGAAACGGAATGCCCCCATACCCTGAAAGGGACAGGCTGCATATGCTTCCATGAGCCCTCCCCCAACTACACTGTTCCCGCCTAAAGGGCCCTTATATACACTACCTCCTAAGACACCAGAAAGTCATACCCTGACAACACATATCCCTGCTGGGCAGTACTGTAACAACCCTGCCCTTTACCATAGGAGAAGGGATTGTTACACTAGCATACTAGGATAAATACGTCTGAAAAAGAGAAAATACAACTGGAAGTGCAGCCTGCCAGTATGGCTCACAAAAAAAAAGTAGAGAGAGAATTTAGGTCTAAAGAGGATGACACCTTAAGAGCTCAAAACAATGAGGAGGCAAGAGAGGTATGTGGGTGCAAGCAGAAGGAATGCAAGAAAAGTGTTAGGACAGTCAAAAACAAACATTGAAAATGGGTAAGCACTACAGTCCGGGAATAACAATAAAAACATTCTTCATGGATATAAATAGGGAAATAGATAAAACAATCTGTCCATTGGCAGTTAATAGGAGGACAATACATGGCTTGCAGAGACAGCACAAGTTGTACATGATTATTGTTGCTCAGTTTTCAATATGGATACCACTGAGGAATCATGGTGAACAGTGGGAGTGGATAACACACAAGGACCAAAGGGACACACAAGTGAGATAATGACTGAACAGGCTGTGAAAAGGTTAAAGATCATGTGCAAAGCCATATTATGGAAAGTTACCAAACCCCATAATAAAGTTAAATCTCTCACCTATGTAAGTTGTGTTGTGTTATTCTTTGTCAGCTACCTTCCATATCCTCCTGTATTTTTTATATTTAGTGACTTATTTTATCATTTGTTCCCTCTCACGTACAAGCTATCCACATCTTGCTAAGCACCACCCCCACTGCTGAAACGTCATTGCGAAGTGGTGTTAATTTAAATGAGCTGCAGCTCTGGACACTCAGAGTGATCTCTGCCTCAGCTTGTTTAGCCAACTGTTGACAATGTTGTCTGATGAGGAGACCAACATCAACAGCATTTGGGTTCGGCATGTATTTGTAGCCCCAATAACCTTTGTAAAAAAAATCTTCCAAAAAAAGAAAAATAATTCTTTCCGTGCCTCCCAACACTAGGTGTAACTGCAGTGCAGTGGGGCAAAAGAAGCATAGCCGACTCACTGTATATATTTATTTTTATATGTTTCTGTGTGTATTTAATTTGTAATTCTACTTGTGGCCCCTGTCATGTCCGGGTTTAGTTGTGTTCCCATATAACGGTCTGACAGGCGATCCATTATCCTCATATTCTGACCTCTTCCAGCATGGCACAACCAGCACACATGGATGTTGTGGAGCACTGGGTAGAGACGGCCCGATGTGCTGATCTTCATCTTTGACTGGACTGTATTTTTATGTCATGCCTGCCACTGACACCTTTTTCCTGGTGTTAGTGGTTGTCTGTTGCCCTGGATAAAATGGCAGTTGGCCAGTGCCTGACAGAAGGTGGTCTGTCCATGTAACACTCTGTTCTGTGCAATGTACATAAACATACAAAGTCAATGTTACAACACCATTGCAAAGTGCATGGAAAAATAAGAACTCAGCAAACTGTAACGCAAAGAACATAGTTTTGGTAAACAGCAGCGATATACAGTATGTACAGTACACCTGTTCTCATTCCATAACCGCACTAGGCACAATGTAACAGTTGAATGTGCATTTATTGCAGTTGCACACAGAGCACGGCTTTTTGTAAGGGATCTATTGCCATGGTTTCTCAGTTTCTTGATCTTGTTGATTTGTTTCTTTATTTCTTTGCACTTCGTCATCATGCTGGACCATTTCCTTTTTCTTTGTGCAGACCACCGATTGCAGCATTATCTGACATAGCCTGACTGCTGTTCAGTTGTGACTGTTCTCTGTCAACATCCCGCCGGGCGAAGTACAGTAACAGTAACAACATCAATAAGGTGTCAGATGCTGTGACATTTTATTTGAAAATCACAGTGCAGTGTGATCATCGCCAGTTCTAAAAAGTAAAGTTGTCCTCCGAGTGCCATGTGTGCCCCTCGATATGTGATGTGGTGTCAGCTGCATTCGCTACACATTTTCTGACCTGACCTGCTCATCATATGTCCACACTGCTCTGCCACTCATTGTTTCCCCGTTGGCTTATAGAAGTGCTTTCTTTTTTTTTAAGTGGAAAACACTTAAAAACTATAGTAAAAAGCTGTGATCAGGAAGTGCAGTCTAGGGCTAAGCAAAACCTGTGTTTCTGAGCCCTAGTTTGCGCTGCCTGATCAGCTGCATGAATTGAGGCATGCTAGCACTACGTAATATAAGTGCACCCTCAAACCGTTATCAGTTTTGGTTTTCTACAGACATATTACTTTGTGGAGGCTTACACTACTCCACTGTTTGTATCCACATGCTGTGTTGTGGAGAAAACTCTGATTCACCCTTTTGCAGTGTTCCTCTGAAATATTTAGTCCTTCTAGAGGAATGCACCATCTAGGGTTGCGGCCAGTATTCTTGCCGACATTTCATCCCATGGCTGCCCAATCACAGTCAGAACAGACAGCTGCTAAGCTGATAAGAGTGTACCTGAATGATACCTCCCCAATAAGGGACTAACTCTGCTTGGATGGTGGGCAGCAGGTATGACAATGCAGAAACTCAGACAGGAAATCATACTGTGTAGGTGGGGGGATGGGTAGGTGTAGTCAAGTGAAGGAATTGATGGTGAGAAATTGATAGTAGGGCAATAAGCACCTACCTTTATAAGGCACAGCTAATAATGCATGTGTGCTATGTTAGAGGGTCACATTTGGTTCAAATCCCTATTATAGGAATGTTCTCACTGTGCTGCTCTGCAAGGATGATGGTGGCTGGCTGACCTGGGAGCTATAAGAGGCAAAAATAAATACATAAAACAATTTACCAACAGACACCTGTGGATAACGTGCTATGCTGCATGAATCCAGTGTTCAGGAGAATGCCAATATGTTTCAATGCAACACAGAAGTGAAACTGTCTGGCAAGTAGTTTAGAATTGTTAGTAGGACATAAACTGGACATGAATTAGACCATTTAATATGTGGTGCATGGGCAATCACCTAAAAGTGTTGTGTATACAGGCAATTCACAATTTTTAGCATTGATTTTTCTTTGCCTAACATGGGTGCAGTGAATTTCAGGTTGCAGCCAGTGTTATGCTTAGGAACACACAAATACGTTACAGGGGAAAGGGCAGTGTATATTTCATTGAAAAATGCCAGGGACACCTTTTTTGCTGGTGTTGCTATTTGTCTGTCTCCCCGTGGGCTGGGGACAGCAAGCATGTGCAAAATAATGACAGTCACTGTATGGGAATAAAGAGAGACACAAGAGCAAAAACTTTGAAAAAAAATCATAAAATGCGATGTTCTGTGTGACTGCACTAAATGCCTCTGAAATTATAACAGTTGCGCAAGGTGCTGAGATAGTCATTTGATGAGAAGGCTATAGATAATGTACAGATATGTCGCAGGGGTTTATTGCTGCCACACAAAACATGGTGATTCAGAAGCAGTTGTTCATTTGGTTATGGTCTGTTGTTTTCTTTTTGGTATGTGCACTTTGCCATGGTTTTAGAACGTTGCCTTTTTATGTTTGTGCCACTTACAAATTGTAGAATTTTATTATGCTGCCCTGTTACCTTTACTTTTTACCAGTTTTCTGTACATGTCCTACTGCCGAAAGACAGAACAGTAACATTAAGGACATATATATGCAGTGTAATAAGACACACCTGGCCACCACTAACCTCTCCTCCATAACGTGATTGTGAACTTTTGCTTTGCTGGAGTAGGAGAGGAGGACAGGGTAATGGGCTGCACCAGCTATCCATATGCAAAGTGAACAGAAAGAATGGCCTTGCCTGGGGAGAGCCACAAGAAGAATATCTAAATAATATGTAAAATAATAATGAAATTAAAATCCCCTGTGAGTTGCCTATGTCATATAGGTGGCAATCGCGGATGGAGATAACTATGCTGCATTTTCCCCATTGCACTTGCTCCAACACCACCACTTGTCACTTCAGATTTGATCATGTCAGCTGTAGTCAGTGCAGCATGGTGGCAATTTGTTTGACATTCTTCACAATTTCAGAACAGCCGAGGGCTTGAAAATGGCATGGATGCTATGCCTGATGGATCTGAGTTGTAATGTGTACACACATACTGTACATGGGTAGCCACGATCCAAACCAATGGGTTACACAGCTAGAGTGCCTCACACACCACAATACAGCACTCAGACCCATGTTGTAAAAGGGATTGTTAGGAGGCACAGAAATAATTCCTTTTTTTTGGGGGGGGGTGGTTAGATGCATCTTGGAAACTTTAATTGCCTCTACGAGTCATAATGGACTTTGTTCGCCACTAAGTGATGTATAGAAGGGCTGTTGGGTTGCAAGTGGGATAGGGACACACAACAGGTGCACGATCAGGCTAACAGTGAGCAATACTTCTAGTAAAATAAAAAAAAGAATTAAATACATATAGATGAAAAAATGAAAAATAGATTACAAGGTGCTACATAAAATTACACTTTCAATGTTGGGGCTTTGATGTTACTACATACAATCCCTGTAAAAAGCTAGCAAAGTAAAGAGCTGCTCCAAAACATCAACCATGACAGGGGATGTCAAGAGGAATAAAGTGCTGTACAAAGTTTTGTGTTATGTTATGCCTAAATGGAAAAACTGTGACTTTTGGACCATTGTGACCAGTGCTGTCATATTCAAATCATGTGCAGCACGGTTTTACATTAGTCGACCTACTACATCAATGACATAATATATGCACTCATGCATAACACAGCTTTTATGCTGATGACTGGGTTGGGCCACACAAATACTGGAAATGAAAAAGAAAATTGCGATGTTTGTGGTTGGTTGTTGCTTCAGCAATCGCTGTGCAATTTTGCCCATTGCTCCCTTTACTGTGGTAATTAGTTGATGTGCGGCAGATTATAAACATACAGTGATGTACTTATTATGTTGCTTTTTTATTGGGAGAGGGGGCTGCTTCAATAATTAATTCATTCTGGGCCATCGGAGCGGGGATCAGAGTCACAGACTGCAACAACACTAAGGGCATATGTGGAGACTATCACAGAATATGACAGAATGGGCAAAATATAAGACATGCTATCTTTAGAAACCACTGTTGCTCCCTGAAACAATGTTTGAAGATGCCCCTATTTTACGGTTACATTAGCCACTGACACCGTCCCAAAATGTGTACATCCCATTACAGTATATGCAGGTCATCGGACAATAGCAAGCCGTCCTTGGCTATGGTAGTGAGTTGATGTGCAGGCAACAGATTATAGACATACAGTGATGTAGTTTTTATATTTCTTGGGGGAAGGCCATGATTCAATAATTCATTCATTATGGGGCATTGAAGTGAGGATCAGAATCTGGGACTGCAACACTAACGGCATATGTGGAGACTTGCACAGAAGATGACAGAATAGGTGAAAATTAAACATGCTATCTTTTGCAGCCACGATTGCTCCTGTAACAACATTCGAAGGTGCCCCTATTTTGCAGTTAGATTAGCCAACATAAAAAAACATTAGCCACAGATGACAAGGTCCCAAAATGTGTGCATCCAATTACAGTATGTGCATTTCATGGGGCAATAGCAAGCCGTCCGCAGCTTTGGTAGTGAGTTGATGGCCAGGCAACAGATTCTATACACACAAGGATGAACTGTTTAGGTCCCTTTTTTATTTCTTTTTTTTTGGGCGGGGGGCTCCATGATTCAATAATTCATTCAGTCTGGGGCACAGGAGCTGTGATCAGAGTCAGTTCATGGAACAATAGCAAGCCATCCTCTGCGCAACACTCTACGATGATGTCAGCGCCGGGTACGCCCACCTAGAAAGCACAGTGTTAGCGTGCAGCCTCAGAGCCCAAAACAGAATGGGAATAAAATGCAATTTCATTAAAACTACTGGCTAAAAGTAAGTGAAAATGGTACAATTAGCAATCGCTAGCACAAGGATCAGATTTGTGGTACTTAATAACCAAAATAAAACCTTTGCACATGATCTTTAAACTGGAGGTTTCTAAAGCAGTAGGTCAGGATGGACTGCACCCAAGAGTACTGAATGCATTACCTGGGGAAATAGCATCACTATTAACACATATTAGAAAAACACTAAATGGTGAACAGGTTCCAGTGGACTGGAGAGATGTAACATTACCAATATACAAGAAGCATAACAGATCAGAAATGAGCAACTGCAGCCCAGTTGAGCTAACAGCTGTGGGAAGGATTACAAAAGGGTACTTGGGGAAGAGCAGTAAGAGATTTTAAAGGCAGAGAATGTAATTGACCATAACTCACATGGGTTCACTAGAGGGTGTTCATATCTAAGTAATGTTTTATACTTCATCAAAAGTCAGAGCTTGTATGGAAGCATAACTGTGGACATTGTGTACCTGGAGTTTAGAAAAGTATTGGAGACTGGCCAGAATGAGGAACGCATACAGAACTTGAAGAAACTGAGTACAGTGAGGTGGTAATATTCTTGCTTGGATCAAACTTGGTTAATGGCTGGAAGACAGTGGGTAACAATAAATGGTTACAATGCAGAATTCTTCATTAAGGGGTCTATGTGGCATTAAAGATAAAGCTAGAAATAACAATCTGGGATCTCATGGGAAATAACTAATTGTCCCAAGAGTTAATTCAGTTAAGAGCCACAATTATTTTACTGTAAGATCAGCCAGAACTTGAAATTCTTTACCAAGTTATATTGTTCATGCACCAAACTTTGATCAATTTAAAATACAGTTAGATGAATTCCTTGTTCAGAGTCTTTGGAGACAATAAACCCACTATGAGTGGGAGACAATTAAATGGTCTCCTAGCCTACTTTGTCTTCAAAAACCAAGCAAGTTACTAAGTAAGGTAGAGTGATGAGTGGGGTGTGCTAGGGATCAGTACTTGGGCCAGTCCTCTTTAACATCCATGTTGGAGTTGGGGATGAGGGGCTGCTGGAAGGCTGGATGGACAAGTTGTGTTTTTTTTTTTTTTTTTTTTTTTTATTCATGGCTTCTTCAGCTGTACCAACCCTTCAGCTGCAGAGTGCTCATGTTATGTCTTTCTGGTTGGCCAACACAACAGATGATACTAAAATAGGGGATATAATATAAACATAAGATAATTTACTACTTGTACCTTGCTTTTATTGTTCACATACACACACCTGTTGTTGTCACTTGGTTATTGTTGTTTTACTCCCTGCTGCATCCTCTCCATTGGGGCCTACATTTAGATAGATAGACAGACAGATGAATAAATATAAGAGATAAACTTGCTACAGAGAGATCCTTGTTTACATAGAAGAATAGAAGCTGATGGCAGATAAGGGCCCATGGCCTATCCGGTCTGACCTTTTTTGTTGCATTGCTTATACTATAGACCCTTCCAGGTCTGTGGCACTTTCTCTGCCACCCCCTTACCTATCCCTTATGACTCCCTTGTTCTTATCCCAGGCTTTTTGAATCCCACTATTTTCTCCCCCACAACCTCTGCTGGAAGACCATTCCAGGCATCCACCATCCTTTCTGTGAAGTATGTCCTCACATCTCTCTCCTAAACCTACCCCTCTCCAGCTTCATATCATGGCCCCTTGTTCTGGAGCACCCTTTCCTCTGAAAACTACCTCCCACTTGTACCTTATTCACCCCAATGAGGTATTTAAAGGTCTTGACAATATCCCCCCTCTTCCAGGGTGTACATGTTTAATTTATTTAGCCTCTTCTCATAGGAAATTTGATGTAGACCCTGTACCATCTTGGTAGCCCTCCTTTGGATGGCTTCCATCATTTCTATGTCCTTCCTCCATGGCCTCCAAAACTAGACATAAGTATTCCAGGTGCGCTTTTACTAAAGACCTATATGGGGCAACAACACTTTCTTCTTCCTGCTGTTAATAACCTTACCTATACATCCCAGCATCCCACTAGCTGTCTGGATTGCTTTGTCAAATTGTTCGCCCACCTTCAGGTCATCCAACATGTTTACCCCCCAGGTATCTTTCCTGCTTGGTCACTGCTAGTATCCCCCCCCCATTTTGTGCTGTATCCCAGGGTTTCTGTGACCCAAGTGCATGATTTTGCACTTTTTTGCATCAAACCTTAGCTGCCAAACTTTTGACCACTCCTCCAGTTGTTTCAAATCCCTTTCCATCCTTTGCACCCCCTACGGAGTATCCACCGTTACAGATATTGGTGTCATCCACAAAGAGGCAGATTGCTTCCAGATCCTCTCCTATGTCACTAATGAAGACATTAAAGAGGAATGGCCCCAGTTCTGACCCCCTATGGCACCCTGCTGGTCAGTCTCCCCTCCTCAAAATGAACTCCTTTTACCACCGCCCTCTGTCTCCTATCCCCTAACAAGTTTCTTACCCAGGTTACCACCTTATTGTCCATCCCCATACTACCCAACTTGTTTACCAGCCTCCTATGTGGAATGGTGTCAAAGGCCTTGCTGAAGTCCAAGTAGACATGTCCACCTCACCCCACCCCGATCCAACACTCTGGCTACCCAGTCAAAAACATCTATCAGATTTGTTTGGCATGACCTCCCCTCCATGAAGCCATGCTGCCTTGGGTTCTGTGGTCTACTGGATTCCAGGTATTCCACAATTCTTTCCTTCAATAGTGTTTCCATTAGTGTCCCTACTACAGATGTCAGGCTGACAGGCCTGTAATTTCCTGCCTCCTCCTTGCTACCACTTTTGCGAAGCGGGACTACATCCGCCCTTCTCCAGTCCTCCAAGACCATGCTAGTCTCCAGTAAACTGTTAACAAGTCTGTCAGGGGTGTAGCTAGCACCTCCCAGATTCCCTTAGCACTCTTGGATGCACCCCAACTGGCCCCATGGCTTTGTCCACCCTCAGATTAGCAAGTGCTTTCCTGATCCTCTTCTCAGAAAATAGACTGGTGTCCCCTTCCCCAAATCTCTTGGTGCTTATTTGTGGTCTCTGCCCTTCTCCCTCAACTGTGAATACTGAACAGAAATATTTGTGTAAGATATTTGCCTTTTCTTGGTCCTCCTCAGTATAGCTCCCTGCCTCCTTTATTAACTGTGGAATCCCTCCCTTAGTGTTCCTTTTCACGCTGACACGCCTGAAAAATGTCTTGCTCCCTTTGATGCTGTCTGAACCATTTTTTCCTCAGCTTGCAGTTTTGCGCTCCTGACTGCCTTGCTTGCCTGCATTCATTTCCTTAGATACACTTCTCTGTCCTCCTGTCTCTGGGTCTCCTTATACCTTCTGAATGCTATTGTTTTTGCCCGTACCTTTTCTGCCACTTTGCTCAAAAACCATAATGGCCTGCTCCTCCTTTTACTTATTTGCCTGATGTACAAGTTTGTAGCCTTTACTATGCTGTCTTTTATTGTGGCCCTCTACCCACTTGGATGTGTCCATTCTCAAATTGGGTATATAGTCACTACCATGTGGCAGACGTGGAGGACAAGATGAACCCTAAGTCCCTTCCATCATCACATTACTGAGTTACCTGATCTAGACAAACTAAAATTGTTGGCAGAGAAGAACAAGGTGAGACTTAATACAGAGAAGTGTGATGCATCAGGGAAAGAAAAAACAAAAGCCCAAACAGTTTCATAATGGGTCTGTACTCAAAGAGATGAAAAGGAAAATGGATCTGGGAGAAATTATCACAAATGATCTGTAACAGGGTACAATGCCACTCTGCAGCAAAGAAAAGAAAACAAATACAGTAATACTGTAGATTGCATAAAACGTAACTTTGTTATCAGAACAAAGGACATTATAAATGCTTCTTTACAGGTTCCTGATGAAGCCCCTGTTGAAGTACTGCTGCCAGTATTGGTAATCATACTACTGTAAAACAAGTTGGGGGGGTGCAAAGGAGGGCTATGAAACACGTGAGGGAATTAATGGAGAAAATCTATTTAAAAAAAGACTAAATTCATTCAGTTTGTTCTGCTTAGAATAAAGAAGGATGAGAGGAGTTTGCAGTTTATTCCTGGCTGATGATTTAAGGCAGGGACTGCACATAATTGTTTTTAATTTTTCATTTAGCTTAAAATTTGTTAAAGTGGGTAAGAACCCAAGAGCAAACTGCTAATTTTCAAGGGCAGCTGGTGACCACACAAATACATACAAACAACATTTGCAAAACACACAGCTTAGAAACATTTACATTCAAATGACGGAAGCAGATAATGCCTATACATATCTTTGGAACAGTAAGCACTAGGTCAGTTATTAAGGATTGCAATAAATTCCAGTATGTTGTGGTTTGCATGGTAAAAGCTTGCTGGACAAAATGTGTGCATCTGAAAGGTAAAGTCAAAGCAAAATTATCAGAAGATCTAGTACTGTGATTTTTGACGTAACAACAGAAACAATTTTAAATAAGGAAACAGAGCAGTCATGCATAAACTTTTTACATGGCTTAACTAGCCTGAAAAAAAAACATCACAGAGATTTTCTAAAGACATCCATTTCTCATGTGATGGGTGTTATGATTGCATTTTTTTTTTAATTTTTTGTTTATGACCCTTCTGTCATCAGTGCAACTCCCATCCATTCACCCAGGCCCAGCCCCCACATGCACCTTCTCTGGTGCTTTCCTGCTTCCTTCTCTCCCTGCACTATATGGTTCTGGGAAGCAGCAGCCATTGGGTGCATTGGGAGCCTGAGAGTGATGGTGGCTTCATCCCGCACACTAGTGGGGTGTTTTTCCTTGTTTTGTCACACCCCATCTCTCAGGGGTGCCAGACACAAGGGCTCAGGATGTGCACATCCACGTAGATATGTGGCTGCACATGTCAAAGCCAGCCAGAGTCCCTCCCTCCTGCAGTGACAAGCTCAGCTGCATTATCACCCATGGTCACTTAGGTGGAAATGCTGCAGCAAAGGCTGTAATCCACCCACCCTGAGGAGGAATGTGTCCTCTAGGATGCTTGATCCACCTCCCTTGTTGGCCCTCAGCAGACTCGGGCTGCAAAAGTTCATTCAAAAAGACCAAATGTTCACCTCTGGCAGGGGTCAACCTTAACCTTTTTTTGCACTAGCCAGCAGGGCAAGTTGATTAAAAATTGCACTAGCCCGCAGATGGTTGCACTAGCCCTTAATTATAATGGTACATTTTGATCACTTATACAAGAAACAATGCAAGCAAAGCCAAGAAATACTCTGATTATTGCACATTTATCCTGCTCCCACATTGCTTCCAGCTCCCCAGCAGAAAAAAAGACTGCAATGCCATTACAATGAGCCCCCCCATTGTTTTATATCATAGCCTCCTCTCTTCCTCTTTCTGCGCCCCCACACCAAACAGAGAGAGGATATCACAACAGCAAATGTTCAATCAAGCAGTCCTAGCTCTGCACACACAGTAGCTGACATCATCATGTACCTCACATAGAAACATAGAAACATAGAATTTAACGGCAGATAAGGACCGCTTGGCCCACCTAATCTGATCATTTTCCTACCTAACGGATAAGCTGCAGACCCTAGTTAACCAACAGCCTACTTCCTCCTACCCCCCACTAGAATTGCCTTATGTCTGTCCCATGCATTCTTGAATTTCCCCACTGTTTTTGACTCTACGACCTCCTCAGGAAGGCTGTTCCATGTATCCACAACCCTCTCTGTGAAGAAATACTTCCTCACACTACCTCTGAGCCATCCCCCCCTGTCTTCAAATTGTGTCCCCTTGTTTTTGCACGTCTTTTTCTGAAAGATGCTACCCTCTTGGACTCTGTTGATTCCCTTGAGGTATTTGAAAGTTTCTATCATATCCCCCCTTTCCTCGAGGCTATACATCTTTAGTTCCTTTAGTCTTTCTTCATATGTCTTCTGATGCAGACCCTGATTCATTTTGGTTGCCCTCCTCTGGACAGCCTCCACCCTGTCTATGTCTTTGCGGAGATGGGGTCTCCAGAACTGTACACAGTACTCCAGATGTGGTCTTACTAACTGTCTGTACAGAGGGCCAACAACTTACTGTTTTCTACTGGTGATGCCTCTCCCTATGCATCCCAGTATCCCCCCAGCCCTCCTTACTGCCTTCTCACACTGCTGGCCCACCTTTAGGTCATCTGATATGACTAGCCCCAGGTCCCTTTCCATTTTTGTCGTTGTCAGTGTCTCACCCCTCACTGTGTACTCTTCCCTTGGGTTTTTGTTTCCCAGGTGCATTACTTTGCACTTTTTTGCATTGAATCTAAGCTGCCATACATTTGACCATTCCTCCAACCTTGCCAAGTCCCTTTTCATCCTTTCCACCCCACCTTGTGTATCAACCCTGTTGCAGATCTTTGTGTCATCTGCAAAGAGACATACTTTCCCTTCCAGTCCCTCTGCAATATCACTTATAAAGACATTAAAAAGGATCGGCCCCAGTACTGAACCCTGCGTTACCCACTATTAACCCTCCTTTCTTAGCTGTGGACTCCATTTACTATTACCGCTGTGTTCTGTTGTCCAACCAGTGTTTTACAGGCTACCACCCTAGGACCCACTCCCAGGCTGGCTAATTTGTTTATTAATCTTTTGTCGGGACTGTGTCAAATGTCTTGCTAAAGTCTAGGTAGGCCATGTCCACAGCCCCTCCCTGGTCTACTGCTTTGGTCACTCAGTCAAACAAATCAATTAGATTTGTCTGACACAACCTTCCCACTGTGAATCCATGCTGCCTTGGGTCCTGTGCCCCACTGGCCTCTAGGTACTCAGCAATTCTTGCCTTCAGAAGTGATTCCATCATTTTCCCTACCACTGAGGTCAAACTGACAGGTCTGTAGTTTCCTGCCTCTGTCTTGCTTCCACTTTTGTGAAGGGGAATCACATCCACCCTCCTCTAGTCCTCAGGTACCACCCCATCCTCCCATGATTTATTAAAAATGGTAGTCAGTGGTGTTACTAGTTCTTCTCTTAGTTCTTTTAAAATTCTGGGGTGAATCCCATCAGGCCCCATTACTTTATCCACCTTCAGTTTTAAGAGTTCTTTCAGAACCCTTTCTTCTGTGAAAGGATAATATCAACCCCCCTATCCAGAGTGCTTCTATTGACCAGATTAGGTATTTCCCCTTGCTTTTCCATTGTGAATACTGAGCAGAAGTATTGTTCAGTATCCCTGCTTTTCGCTTTCGATCTCTGCCCAACCACCTTCCTCTTTGTTCAGCCTCAGTATCCCTGCCTTAGTCTTCCTTTGCTCCCTAATGTACCTATAAAAGATTTTATCCCCCTTCTTAACCGAGTTGACTATCTTTTCCTTGGTTTGGGCCTTTGCTATTGTGACTGCCTTACCCGCTTCCTTCTGCTTTAACTGGCACAGTTCTCTGTCCTGCTCCTTCTGTGTTTCCTTATACTTCCTGAATGCTATCTTTTTTCCCTTACCTTCCCCGCTACTTCTTTTGAGAACCATAGTGTTTTTTTCTTTGTTTTGATTTGTTTATTTGCTTCACACAAAGACTTATTCCCTCTGTGGTGGCGGTTTTGATGTTTCCCCATTGTTGCTCCACCCCACCTTCTTGCCTGTTTGCTAGTGCTTTTCTGAGGCACTCTCCCATTTTGACAAAATCAGCCCTCCCGAAGTCCAGTACCTTCACTTTTGTGTGGCTTGACTCTACAGCTAAGTTTATCGTGAACCACACTGTTTGGTGGTCAGTTGTTCCCAGATGGCTACCCACTTCAAGATCAGAGATCCTTTCTCCATCCCCATTTGAGAGTACCAGGTCTAAGATTGCTCTCTCCCAAGTGGGTTCCAAAACTAGCTGTCTGAGGCATGCCCCCTGTAGGGCATCGAGAATGGCCCTGCTCTTGGATGTGGCTGCAGCAAAGGTGTTCCAGTCAACATCTGGCATATTCAGGTCCCCCATCAGCAATATCTCCGCTTTCTCTGCCATCCCAAGGATGCCTTCTATCATTTCCTTGTCTATTTCCTCCCCCTGAGACGGGGGTCCGTATACAACCCCTGTGTGGATTGTGGAGCCATTTCCAGTCTCCAGGGTGACCCACAGTGCCTCCTCTCCTCCCTGCTTGCCCTTTAATTCTGTTGCTTTTATCCCTTCCCTTTCATAGAGAGCTACTCCTCCTTCTCTTCTTCCCTCCCTGACCCTCCTGTAGATTGTGTACCCTGGTATGTTGACATCCCAGTCATGGTTCTCTGTGTACCATGTTTCTGTGACTGCCACAATACCCAGGCATCCCTCTTCCATCAAGGCCACCATTTCAGGGAGCTTTTTACCTAGACTACGGGCATTGGTACTCACTACCCTCCATTTTTTATGGCTTTATTTCTTTTTGCCCCATCCCTGTCCCTACTGCCTTTGTCTTTTTCTCCATTTACCCCTGCCCTTCTCCGTATCGACTGCTCTATTTTGGTGTTTGCCTCACTAATTACCCTGATTTTGGGGGGGGGCTAGGATTTCCCTTCTCACCACACTCTCACCTCCACCCACAGGGCAATGAACAGAGTCAGGCAGAGAAAGACACTCTCAGCCCCCACCCTATAGTCAACTGGAGACCTGCACTTTTAAAAGTTGTTGTACAGTCTCAAGTGAGCCAGGAGCACATCTAAGATTTCTTTGGGGTTGGGGCTAGACAAGCCTAAGGGGCTTGGGAAATATAAAACTGACATTTTTATTTGTAAAAGCATTGATTTTAATATGCTCTACCACAACAATAACAGACTTTTCTTTAACATCGTCATTTCATCAGCCCAGTGGGAACAGTACACAGGCATAATACCATACTATTTCTATTTCTGTATAGGATGATCTATGTACCCCAGGAATGCCCATTTCAAGATTTCAAATTATGTGTTTTATCAAGGTTTATTTTTGTGCCATATGTGATCCAATGCTTTGTTTTTTAGGCTGAAAGGACATGCTGAGTGGGATAAGAGTGGAACTGTATGGATGGTGATGCTGGCATGGTCCATTTAGAAGAGCTATGGACCCCCTATACTTGCCAGTAATGGCAGCTATGGATCTATGGATGGTCACTTCAGAGTCTGGTCTGCAGTGTTGTCCAGGGAAAGAACAGAGTTAAGAGATTTGGAGGGAAGAGGGAAATTATGGTGAGGTTGGGATAAAACCCACCACCTGCAGGGCTGATCCTGTATACCTCTTTGCATTCTGTCACTGAAATCTTGGATACAAACACTCAACATTTAGTGAAATGAGGGGCACTGGTCTTAATAATATTGGACAAATTGTCAGACATAGACACATTCAGAAAACTGGAACCTAGTGACTTAACAGCACTTTACCCTTGATCACACCCTGAACATGAGCTGAAAGTCTTAACAGTGGAGTGATAATGACTCACATTGAGTCTTTTGTGGGATCCCTCTCTTGAACTTTTATTTTTATTTTTTTTTAATTTTATTTATCAAGTCTAGGATTTCAAATACCTTTGAGCCTTGGCTTTTTTTACAACGGTTACATGTCAGAGAAATACAAATTATGGGGAACATCAAGACAGACATTACAACAATGTGGACATTGCAAACAGAGTACAGATTAATACAATTCAAGGGTAGCATTGTAACAAGGCAGCCAGCAGCATTTGTCAGAGAAAATGACAATAGATAAGAAGTGCCAGAGTCATAGGAGAGGAAGATGGGAGGGAGAAGGAATGTAGGAAGGGTGGGGAGAGGGTGAAAAGGCAGCATTGGCATACCAAGATGTGAGGTAGAATCCAGTGAGGAGGGGAAGGGGGACCACTAGAGCAGGAAGGGAAGTGGAGAAACAAGGTTAAGTTGGGCAGTCACAGGAGCTGTTGGTAGTGAGATAGTCCCAGAGCCTAGTTTTAAACATACCAATTGTTGGGGCAGAGGAGATGGTTGGGCTGAGGCCATTGAACCAAAGTGGCGCTCAATAAGCAAAAGAGCGTTGTCCCTGTGAAGTGTGACAGTGGGGGACTTTCAGTAGCTGTAGCGTGGATCTCCGAAGGCACCATTTGTTAATTCGGTGTTGTAACAGAGTTGAGACCCCAGAAGGTGCAAGGCCAAGGTAGATTTTTTTCACCATGCAGCAGGTGAGAAACTTTATGCGGTTTGATAGTTGGAGCCAGCCGGTCTGAGTGTACAGGTCACATGTGTGGGTGAGACGGTGAGCACCAGTGATGAGCCAGCATGCCTTATTTAAGGCAGTTGAGAGGCATCTAAGGGTTGTGGTTGTGGCCGAGCCATAAATGATGAGACCATAGTCTATTACAGAGATCACAGAGCTCAGGACTGCAACCTCCAAAGCTTCTGGCGTGAGGTGTGGTCTGTGTTTGTAAAGGAGACCAAGCCGTGCATTAGTAGCTCTAGCTACATTATCTACATGAAGTCCATAGGAGAGATTAGGGTCAAGCTGTATCCCTAAGTATTTGAAGGACCTCACCTGATCTAGAGTGTTCCCCTGGGTGGTGGAGATAGCCAAGTGGTGTAGCTTGTGTGGGTTATGAGAGCTGCAGAAGAGCATAAATTTGGTTTTCTTGTCATTGAGGACCAGTTTGTGATTAAGAAACCATGTCTCTACAGAACTAAAACCAGGTTGAAGGTTGTGTTGAAGAGTTGCAGGATCTTTGTGAGTGGAGAATACAACAGCATCATCGGCATATAGTATGATCTGCTCAGAGCAGTGGTAAGGGAGGGAGTTTAAGAAAAGGCTAAAAAGGAGGGGGCCCAGTATGGATCCCTGTGGGACACCCGAGCGAACAGGCAGGGTGTCAGAAAGAGCATCTGCAATTTTTACTTTCTGCGACCGGTTTTCTAAGTAGCTTTTAAACCAGAGAGAAGAGTCAGGTGATAGCCCAGCATTCAGTAGTTGGTGTATTAGTAGTCCATGGTGTACTGTATCGAAGGCTTTGGAGAGATCGACGAAAACAGCCCCTGTGAGAAGGCCGTTGTCAAGGGATTTGTGCAAAGCTCCCGTGAACTCAAGAAGGGCTGTGATGGTGCTGTGACCTTTCTGGAAGCCGTGTTGTTGTGGACAAGGTACATTGTATTTATCCAAGTGGTCGGTAAGTTGATCAGCCACGATGCGCTCGAGTGCCTTAGAGAGTAGGGGCAGTATGGAGATAGGGTGATAATTTGAGTGACTCGTCTTATCCCCACTTTTATGGACAGGTGTCACGGTGGCTGTTTTCCATAGGTCCGGGAATTTTCCACAGCTGAGAGAGAGGTTTAGGATTTTTGTTAATCGATGAATTACCTCATCGAGGGTGAGCAACAGAAGCTTAAGGTCCAGGGTGTCGCTACTAGATCTAGATTTAGAGATAGCTGCAGTAATATAGCAGTGAGCTTCATTCAGTCTTACCTCCCTGAAGTAGAAGAGGGGATGGTTAGACTGAGGGGCTGAGGTATTTGGGGAGTAGGCCCTGTTTTCAAAAAAGTCATGGGGTAGAACAGCGTTAAGGTCTGAAAAAGCTGTGTTAAAGATGTTTGCGATCACCTTGGGGTCGAGGGTTGAGGATCCATCAACCATTAACATGGCCGGAGAGGTTTTTGGCTGCTTCCCTGTGACATCCTTGATATTGTCCCAGAAAGCACAACAATTTCCTCATGTATTGGTGACAGCATCTTTGTAATAGGTGGATTTCATTAGCCGTATGGCTTTTGTGCAGGCATTTCGTGCTTGTTTGCAATTTTGGATGTCCAGTTGTTTGCCAGTGGCTCTGGCAACTGCCCAGAGGTGATCCCTTAGTTTCAGCTGTAAGAGAACAGCCGCGATGACCCATGGGTTAGAGAGAGATTTTGTTTTGCACCTTTTAGCAGGGGCAAAGAGGTCGCAGGCTTTGTTGAAAATTGAGATGAAGTGATCAAGAGCCAAGTTAACTTCTGTTGTTTCATAGATGGGTAGCCAGTCTTGTAGAAGCAGGTGTTGTTTGAGATGTGGAAGTTTTCCACGAGGAAGAACTCTGTTAGCGATAATTTTGGGAAGGGGCTTAAGGAATTTGTTTGACCATGCACACATGACTGGGGAGTGGTCACTGAGAGAGTCAGGGGGAATGGTCATATGAGAAATCCTTGTGGGGTGAGTGGTAGGACCCAATCCAAAAGGGTACTGGTGCCAGTCTTGTAGTTAATCCTAGTAGGGGAGTTTACCATTTGCGTGAGGTTAGCAGCTGAGATGGAGTCTTTATAGGCACTGGCGCTCGATGCTAACCAGTTTATGTTGAAATCCCCTAGTAGAATAAGTTCAGCTTTGGGAGGATGAGAGTTGATAAAGTTTAGGACGTCATTGAATCCATGTTTAGGGTCCCTGGGTGGGATGTATATGGAGACAATAGTCAGGGCTTTATGGCTGGGACCTAGGACGATTTTTATTGGCAGAATCTGGGCCGAGGCAGAAAGTGATGGAGTTGCTACAAGGTGCCAAGACAGGGAGTCTTTGATATAGATTGCACAACCACCGCCTTTTTTGGATATCCAGTCCAGCCTGTGGACATTGTAGCCCTGTATTGTTACTGCTGAGTCAGGAACTTTTGGTGCCAGCCAAGTTTCCACCACTGCTAGGATGTCAGGGTTGTGTTGGCATATGAAGGCTTGGAGTGCATCCAGCTTTGGTAGTAGGCTGCAGATATTAATGGTTGCAAGGATAAGGAGACCTGGAGTTTGTGTGTGGCCTGAGCTTCTAGGGCCAGGATTGGGATGGACGCTGCCTGAGATGAGAAGGAGGAGGAGTAGGAGTTTTAAGGAGCAGAGTCGCAGCTCTCTGAGAGATAGTTTTGATTGTTGTTTCCGGGAGTAGAGGTTGCAAGGTTCCAGGCAGTATCCCATATAGACTGCAAGGTGGTACAGTGTAGAGAGGTGGCTACACTTGTTGAGAATAGTGGTCGGGTTAAGTAACCAGGAATATCCAAACGGTGCACCAAGCACAAGTCTTGAGTGGAAGTGGAGAGTTCCCTTAGAGTAGCAGTGGAGACCAGAGTAGAGGGTGGCGGGGGTGGGGTGGGGGTGGCTAGGACCAGGGAGAGAGAAGGAGGGGGCAAGGGAGGAGGAGAGGTGAGAGAAAGGCAGAGAGAACCCACATGGCTTACATACTAGATAAAGATAGAGATAGAGATATAGCCCTCTTGTGGTGAGAGGATATAATCTTCTAATATCAACTCAGAACTTAAAATGACTGTAAGGATTAAACAAATTATTAAACCCTGGCACATAAATTCAACTAGAGACACAGAGGGAAATACAGTAGTTAGAAATGTGTTCAGCAGGAGACACTCGCCACGTTTACGTGTCAGGAAGTAATCAGATATCTGAAGAAATCAGATAACTTGAAAACCTGATTGAGTTTTCTGCAGTGCTGTTTACATGCAGTCTCTCTTAATAATCTGATTCAGTGCGTCTGTTTACATGTCTGAGAGTTATCTGGTTTGATTTACATGGGCTCCAGTTGTAACATGACTATTTTGTCTACAGTATGTTGTATACTTAGGATTCAGACAAAAGGTATTCTGTCCACAAAAAAGTAAGAGTACAGTTCTTATCTTCAACTACCTCACACCCCAACCTCTGCCCCACAGGTACAGTATTCCTACTCTTGTAATGCCCTACAGCTAGCATGCAGTATTCTTATGTGGAACTACCCCACCCAAATATCTGCCACAGATACCCTAACTCTAATGACATTCTCACAGCTTTCCAACATGCTGTCCTGCAACTACTCACATCATTATCTAACACACAACTACCCTCACTCTTCCAACACTAATGCATCCGCACAATATTCTGCCCTTCGTCTGTCACATACCACAATATCTACACCACAGCTACACCAGTGTAAGATCGTCACAGCTACTCAACATTCTGCCCCGCAATTACCACACACCACATTATCTGCCACACAGTTACCAACACCCTAGCAACACTTAAGAAGCCAACTAATATTTTGTCCTGTAACTACCCCATTCCCCAATACCTATCCTACGACTACCACAACTCTAATAAGACATTATCTGTGACCCAGTATTTACCCTGCAACTACCGTACACCACAATATCTGCCCCACAACTACCCACTGTAGTAACTCTCACAGTTACCGAATATTCTGCCATGCTGTTACCTCTCATAGAAGCATAGAAACATAGAATTTGATGGCAGATAAGGACCGCTTGGCCCACCTAGTCTGCCCATTTTCCTACCTAACAGATAAGCTGCAGATCCTAATTAACCAACAGCTTACTTCTTCCTACCCCCCACTAGGACTGCCTTATGTCTGTCCCATGCATTCTTGCATTCCCCCACTGTTCTTGACTCCACGACCTCCTCAGGGAGGCTGTTCCATGCATCCATAACCCTCTCTGTGAAAATACACTTCCTCACATTACCTCTGAGCCATCCCCCCTCTATCTTCAAATTGTGCCCCCTTGTTCTTGCACATCTCTTTTTTTCTCTCACTATAATGTCTGAGCACAGCTACCCCCACTCTAGTCACACTTTTTGAACTACCCTATTTTGTGTCCTGCAACTTCCCCATGTCCCAATAGTTAACCCACAACCCCTACAGTAGTAGCCTTTTGCAGTTACCCAATATTTTGCCCTGCAAATACCCAGTACCCAACATCTGTTCCAGAACTACAACAACTCTAGTTATTACACATTCTCAGTAACCCAATATTCTGCCCTGCAACTATCCTACTATAAAATATGTGCCCCACAACTACCCAACAGTAGTAACGCTCTCAAAACTTCCCAATATACTGCCCTACAACTACACCCACTACACTGTCTGCTCCACAGCTACCCTCACTCTATTCACACCATTGTGGCTACCCAATATTCTGCTCTGTAACTACCACACACCCCAATATTTGCCCCACAACTACCCCACCCTAATAATACTCATGCAGTTACCCAGTATTCTGCCTTGCAAATACCCCACTACCCAATATTGATCCCACAACTACCCAGCCTCTAATAACACACTCACAGTAACCCAGTATTCTTTACTCCAGCTACTCCAAACCCCCAAATATGCCCCAATATCCCCACTCTAGTAACACTCACAACTAGCCAATATTCTTCCCTGCTACTACCCCACTCAGTGATATCTGCCCCACTGCTACCTTCACTTTAGTAACACTTCTGAAGCTACCATATATTCTGCCCATACCTTAATATCTTCTCCACCATGGGTTGGCCTGCCGGTGCAGTGTTGGCACTACTGCTAGTGATGTCGGTGATCCAGGTTCAGGAACAAGCCCAGGGAGTTGGAGGGCAAGCCGGGGTAGAAGGCATGAGCATCCGTGGGACTGCTTGCTTTCTCCAAGGGTGGGGGGAGTGGGGTAAGACTTGGCACTTGTCTGGCCTTTGGCGGAAGCCGGCAGCACCTTGAGCACCTGTCCAGACTTGGAGGGGGAGTCATGATGGACGTCAGAGTATGCACCCTGACATCCAATCACACATCGTGCCTCCAGAAAAAATCAGAAAAATTGCCCCAGCACACTGGGAAGACAGAGTGCCCAGCACCGATCCAGAACTCCCCTGCCTATCCCCGTTGCAGAGCGTCCCAACAAAAGTGCATAATTGTGACGGCAAGACCTGCCTACCTCATCCACACATGGGGATACAGCCACGGCTCCATTGGAGATTACCTCAGTCACTGGGCTCCAGGTAAGGAGGTGACAACAGCTGTGGGGATGCCTTGGAGACTCACAGTGTGTCAGCGTGCTGGTGGCGGGGGGGAGGCAGGAGGGCGGATCATATACATAAAGTAACTAAACAAATAAATAAATATCTGCTCCACCTACCCCCCCCACTCTGGCAACACTCTTGCACTTGAAGTTATCTGTAGCCTTTTCATCATATTGGCACATTTGTACCATCTCATTTTCAAGGGGGTCCCACCTTGGGACCAGCATTCAAGGTACAAGTAATGATTATTTACCTTCCCCTGGGAGGAACTACAATTCCCCAAATGAAGTGCTGAAGCCTCCATGCCTGTCTGGTTCATCCTCCCAGGGGAAGGTAACTGATAAGTTCTCATACCTTGAAAGCTGGGCTGCCAATGCTAATGCAGTATATGTGTTAGTTCAAAAAACCTTGTTTTGTGGTGTTCAGTTTATTATTTCCAGTGTAAATGCTGGCTCAAATACCCAACATGCTTACCCAGCATTCTGCTCTACAACTACCCCACACCTGAGTATATGTCCTGCAACTATCCCTTACTGCCCTTTCTGCCCCATAACTACCCCATACTGTGATATCTGCCCAGCAACTATGGCTCACCCCTGTATCTACCTCACAACTGCTCCATACCCCATCATTTACTCTAAACTAGTACACAACATACTATAGTTGGACCAGCATAACATTCTGTGGTGATTTGCATATGCAGCCCATGATGCTTTGCATTGTGGGGGCATGTGTGATTTTGTATTTTCTTGAAACTTGGCTTCCCAGCCATATGCCCTTTGGGGTAACCCTTGCCTCAGTGTTTGTGCACAGAGGTTCTTTGTCTTTTAAATAGTTTTTTATTTTAATGGGTTCACCACAACATATCCAAGACACACTGTCTTAAGGGTAGCTGGTCCATTCCACTGGGGTGTCAAACAGACGAGGCATACTGATGAGTCCTGGTAGGACGAAACACGTGTCTATGTCTTCTGTTAGCACCCTTTGCAAACTGTGTGAGAGGCCTTTTGGCACCATGCAATTCTGCTTAAAGTTGGACCAGCATAACATTCTGTGGTGATTTGCATATGCAGCCCATGATGCTTTGCATTGTGGGGGCCTGTGTGATTTTGTATATACTAGTAAATACCCCCAAATTACAGTATCTGCCCCTCAAATACCCACATTCCAGTATCAGATTCAAAATTGTACAGTATACTGTTACACCCCAGTAACTGTACTGTAATTAACCCATCATTGTATTTACCAATAGCTTACATTCATCATTGTTTCTGCCCCATAATAACCCTAACACCATGATACTTCACTGGAAACCACTCTTCATCCTTGTAACTGCCATACAACTGCACCACATCCTATTATATGTGTAAACTATCCCATATATCTGTATCTGCCCACAAGTACTACCATACCTTTCAGCATTCAGGAAGTACAAGGAATCGTAGAAGGAGCAGGACAGAGAACTGTATCAGTTAAAGCAAAAGGAAGCTGGGAAGGCAGTCAGAACAGCAAAGGCCCAAACTGAGGAAAAGATAGCCAACTCAATTAAGAAGGGGGATAAAACCTTTTATAGGTACATCAGGGAGCGAGAGGAAGACCAAGGGAGGGATAGTGAGGCTTAATAAAGGGGTGGGAGGGTGGGCAGAGGAGACTGTGAAGAGCAGAGATACTAAACAAATATTTTTGCTCAGTATTTACAAAGGAAGAGGGGAGGTACATAAAACAAATAGTAGTAACACGCTGGATACAGAAGTTGATACGGCCCATTTACAGAAGAAAGGGTTCTGAAAGAACTCTTAAAACTGAAGGTGGACAAAGCATTGGGGCCTGATGGGATTCATCCCAGAATTCTAAAGAACTAAGGGTAGAACTAGTGACACCACTGACTACCCTTTTAACAAATCATGGGAGGATGGGGTGGTACCCGAGGACTGGAGGAGGGCAGATGTGATTCCCTTCACAAAAGTGGGAGCAAGGCAGAAGCAGGAAACTATAGACCTGTTAGTTTCACCTCAGTGATAGGAAAATGATGGAATCACTTCTAAAGGAAAGAATTGTCATGTCATCTAGAGTCCAGAGGGCACAGGACCGTAGGCAGCATGGATTCACAGCGGAAGGTCATGCCAGATGAATCTGATAGATTTCTTTGACTGGGTGACCAAAGTAGTAGATCAGGGAGGGCTGTGGACATGGCCTACCTAGACTTTAGCAATGCATTTGACACAGTCCCACACAAAGATTAATATACAAGTTAGCCAGCCTGGGTGTGGGTCCCAAGATGACAGCCTGTGTAAAGAATTGGCTGGAGAATAGGACACAGAGTAATAGTAAATGGAGTCCACTCAGAAGAAAGGAGGGTTACTAGTGGGGTACCGCAGGTTCAGTATTAGGACCGGTCCTCTTCAATGTCTTTATAAGCGACATTGCAGAAGGACTGGAAGGAAAAGTATGTCTCTTTGCAGATGACACTAAGATCTGCAACAGAGTTGATGCACAGGGTGGGGTGGAAAGGATGAGAAGGGACTTGTGCAAGGTTAGAGGAATGGTCAAATGTATGGCAGCTTAGATTCAATGCTAAGAAGTGCAAGGTAATGCACCTGGGAAACAAAAACCCAAGGGAAGAGTACATAATGGGGGGTGAGATACTAACAACAACAAAAATGGAGAGGGACCTGGGGGTAGTCATATCAGATGACCTAAAGATGGGCAAGCAATGTGAGAGGGCAGCAAGGAGGGCTGGGGGGATACTGGGATGCATAGGGAGAGGCATCACCAGTAGAAAACAGGAAGTTATTATTCCTCTGTACAGACAGCTGGTGAGACCCCATCTGGAGTACTGTGTGCAGTTCTGGAGACCTAATCTCCGCAAAGACATAGACAGGATGGAAGCTGTCCAGAGGAGGGCAACTAAAATGGTGCAGGGTCTGCACGGAAGACATATGAAGAGAGACTTAAGGAGCTTAATATGTATAGCCTCAAGGAAAGGAGGGAGAGGGGGACATGATAGAAACTTTCAAGTACCTCAAGGGAATCAACAAAGTCCAAGAGGGTAGCATCTTTCAAAAAAAGAGGTGTGCAAGAACAAGAGGGCACAATTTGAAGATAGAGGGGGCTCAGAGGTAATTTAAGGAAGTATTTTTTCACAGAGAGGGTTGTGGATGCATGGAACGGCCTTCCGGAGGAGGTTGTGGAGTCAAAATCAGTGGTGGAATTCAAGCATGCATGGGATAGTCATAAGGCAGTTCTGGGGAGTGGGGGTAGGAAGAAGTAGGCTGCTGGTTAACTAGGATCTGCAGCTTATCCAGTAGGTAGGGAAATGGGCAGACTGGGTGGGCCAAGCGGTCCTTATCTGCCGTCAAATTCTAAGTTTCTATGTTCTATGTTTCTACCTCAGTATTTGCTCTATAACCACCTTATACAGATCATCCATTCCAGAAAAAAGTCCTCACTGCACTAAAGAGTAGTACAGAGTCAGTTACTGGGGTGTGAGTTGATTGCATATAGATTATGGGATGTAATAGCTGTAAGTTGGAAAGTAGGTTAAGAAAATGTGTAAAGCAAATACTGAAGAATGATAGCGGTTGTGGGCAGTATATATGGTCTGTCATAGTTCTGGTCAAATATTGGGATGTGAGGTAGTCGTGTGTTAGATACTTGAGTGTGGAGGCTACCTTATATGTATACCTAACATCCAGCTATCTGCCCCACAGTGGTCCCACTTCATGGTGGATAACCACAAACATTCAGATATAAAATGAGGACTCCAGAGGCTTGGAGCCTGGAGGGTCAGTAACTGTCAGTGGTCAGAAGGACTTGCTTCCTTATGCACTGGGTTACTGAGGTATTTATTTCAGAATGATGCAATGTGCATATACTGTATGTGACTTACAAACAAACAGAAGTGAGAACAAATTAAAGGCAATAGCTGGAATTTGAACCTAGGTCCCTCTGCATTCCATTGCGCTGCTCTACCAGTTATGCCACCCAAGCAGCTGGAAACCTGGAGCCCAATTTTAAATTGATCAGGATTGGCATAAGGAGCCTGTGTCAAAGAGACATGGCGCAAAGGGCTCCTTGAACCACACCTTGTGCCAGTCTGGATTTTAGAAGGCACCCTGCACCACTGGGGAGACTGCCTGCACCAAATGAGCTAGCACCATTCTTGCAATGGCCACACCAGTGCACTGTGGCAGAAGAGGGCTTGCATTGGGGCAGTGCTGCAATATCCTCTAAAGTGGGATTTTGCAAGCCTCCCTATGGGCGCATGGAACCTGGGTCTGATGTAACCTGCTGTGCACCACTCCAGGAGACATCTCTGGGTAGAGGGTGATCCTGTTCCACCCTGAGGAAGGTGCCCTCAGAGCCCCCAACACCTGCCAGTCCACTGCTGAAGGGGCTGGTGGCCATGACAGGTATGAGCATGGGACCCCTTGCCTCCAATAGTAGTGCTGCTGTATCTACATCCCCACAGATCTGCACTGCAGGTGGTGGTCATGTTTTTTTCCCAGTTGGGGGCAGATGCCACCCCCTCCTTTAATCAGATCTCCTTTAACCCCCCACCAACAAGCCAAGGCATGCTCCAGATGACCCACAATCCACCAAGAAGACTGGCCCCTGCTGCTGCAAGCCAGTCTCTCATGCACTGGTTTGCAGTGCAGCTGTCAGCTTGCAGCAAACCTGGGGACTTTGGTACTTGGACCCCACTTTTTGTAAAATCAGGTGCAGGGTCTCTGTCACACCTGGGTTTGGAACAGCCAGTAGTTCACCGTACCATGTATCGATCTAACAGTGCTTTTTAAAATCATGTCCCTAAGGCCGGCCCAGTGGCACTAAGGGTTGAGGTGCTAGATGCCACACCTCATGCTATGTTGGCAACCCAGCAATCTCAGGTCACCGGGGTGCTAGCACTGGGGGGGAGGGTGGTAGCATGATTGAGTGTTGGCTCTCCTCTCCTGGGTAAGGGGTGGGGTCACCCGCCTGTAGTTCTGCCATCACTGAATGGAGGTTTGGTGCCAGCACAGGTGGTTAATGGTGAGACTGGAAGGAAGGGGCATCCTGAATGGCATGCATACACACTATGTCACAGACGCGTGGGTGTATGGGCTGGGAGAAAACCCGTAAAAACCCATAAACTGTATATGGGAAAAAAAATCATGTCCTTGGCACTCTAAGAGGCACCCCCTTCATTCTCAAATGCACAACCTGGTGCTACATAAAATTTTATAATTTTCACCCTACCCCAGCAATAAAGCCCTGACATACAACCCTCATTCTATTAGCCATAGAGGTGGAACCATAATAATAAAAGTGGTGGTTCCGTGGCATTAGTGGTGGATGGATACTGGTACTGTCATACTCACAGGAGTGATGGTTTTTCAGACTCTTTACTCTCCCAACTCACTGACCAAAGACTATGCCCCTTGGTCAAGCCTCCAACTAGTGGATGGTGGCTAACATCTTGTGGTCACCCATGACATCAAGGACTTCACCACTTCCCACCATAGGACGCACTCCACTCGAGCATCAGACTACACATCACCCCCACCACTGGAGGATTTACAATATTGCAAAGGTGCCAGCCAGCCAATCAGAAAGTAGCATTTATTCTGTATTGACTTGGCCATTGCATAATGTCAGATTTAGTGGGCAACAGTCTGAAAGACTATTACGCAGTCTAGTGAACTATTGACCTGTTTTAATTTGAAACTAGTCAATAGTCAAAAAACCTTTGCTGTCATGTGACTGGCTCAGGACTAATCAGACTCGGACTACGATTTTTTTTTTATTTTAAAAACCATTTTTTGAAATGTAGTCTTCTTTCAGGCAATGTAACCAATATGTAGAACAGTTTCATCTGTGTACACTTCCATCTTGTACATGCAATCACCCAACAAACATTTATCGCCACCACCCCACAACCAGCCCTAAATCATTCTTGTTTTTGCAGGCTTTGCCTGTAAAAACCTTAGAAGATGCCGGTGACTTCGGTTCAGAAGTGAAACAGGGGCTGTCAGAGGTCAGCTGGGGGGGGAAGCAAGGAGTGAGATCGAGCTGCTGCAAAGCAGCTCTCTCCTCCTGGGAGGGACATGGGCCCCTGGTGATTGGACACCACCTCATAGAGAACATATGGTGGCTCTGACCATAGGGAGCTCTGGCGCTAGCCACAAGGAGTGGCAGAAGGGGCTGAGCTAGCGTCATGGGGCATGTATGCGCCTCCATGCATGCACAACACAAATGTGCTGCAGTCCCGGGAATAGGGAAGGAAAAGGGAAAAAAATTGATAAAGTACTAATTAAAGGGACACTGTCAACCCCCGTAGGTCTCAAAGTATCCCTAGTTTAAAAAACATATTTTATGACTGCCAAAATTCTGTTTGATTCTGACTCTTATTTTCTTTAAAAAAGTAAAAGACAGACTAGACTGTCCAACAAACTGGTGTTATCACACCAAAGCAGGTTTGTTTACATTCCTTGATCAACTCCAAATGCATCTTTCCTGGACTTGGGAACACCCACAAAACAGTCTAGTCCCTCATGATGCAGTGAGAGTTTTGGAGGCTACTTTCTTATGAGTGACTGCACTGTTTGGGTGTGTTTCTAGGAAAAGACTCAGCACTGAGACCACCTGGTCCAGGTTTTAAATGATCTCCCAATTGAGAGAGATCGACATGCTTTTACTATTCTAGTCCTTCTTGATCTCTCTGTGGCATTTGACACTGTGGACCATGGTGTGCTGTTGGAGTGTCTGCGGCTCCTTTGTGGACTGTCTGGAACAGTTCTTTGCTGGTTTTGATCTTTCCTCACAGGAAGGACACAGAAGGTTGTCACTGGAATTTATTCCTCTGACACCCTCTCCCTGACCTGTGGGGTGCCGCAGGCCTCCATCTTGGCACGCATGTTGTTCGCAGTGTACATGCTGCCATTAGTAGAGAACATTAGGCGATACAGTTTGGGTTTTCACTGCTATGCAGATGATACCCAACTGTATCTATCCTTTATTCCCGGACAGGATGATATGATCTCCGTGCTTAACACCTGTCTAGCTGAGATCAGAGATTGGATGAGCACTAGCTGGCTGAGGTTAAACCCAGATAAGACTGAGGTGCTGATTGTGGACCCTGGTCACTGTGAGGCGGGTCTTAGGGCTGGGCTTCCATCTGGCTTATGGCTTGATGGCATCCAGCTCCTGACCTCAGACCGGGTGCGTAACCTGGGCGTTATTTTCGATGATGGTTTGACCCTGAAATCACAGGTGTCTGCCGTTGTCAAATCTTCCTTTTATCATCTTAGGAATATCGCCCGGGTGAAACACCTGGTTTCTCCGGCTGACCTCCTATATTGGTCCACACTTTCATGACCTCCCGCCTTGGTTACTGCAATGCCCTTTACCTGGGGCTGTCGGGGGTTGATATACGCCACTTGCAGCTAGTGCAGAATGCGGCAGCCAGGCTTTTGACTGGTTCATCTAGGTCTAGTCATATTACGCCTGTGCTGCACTGACTGCACTGGCTGCCGGTTCAGTGGCGGATCACCTTTAAGGTCGGCTTGCTGATCTGTAAAGCCCTACATGAACAGGGACCCCAATACTTGCAAGATCTCCTTACTCCCTACTTCCTCTCCTGCTCACACCGATCCACTGACGAGGGATTGCTAGAGATTCCCAGGGTTCGGTTAAAGACATCTGGGGCACATGCATTTTCCTATGCTACCCCTTTTCTGTGGAATTCTCTACCTTGTCAGGTAAGAGAATGCCTGACTGTCTCAAATTTTAAATCTGAGCTCAAAACATATTTGTTCTCTAAAGCTTATTTTGAAGGATTTTTAAAAATGACTGTTTAATTTAATCTAATTGTATGGTTTTAATGTGTTTGTACAGCGCTTTGGTTCTGAAAAGTGCTTTATAAATTAAGTTTTACTTTAGTTCTAATGCTCAGGAAGTATGCAGTAAGAACAGTACCAGGATTGTAAATAAAAACAAGGTTATTTATAAATATACATTGCCACGCATTTCAGTTCTTCTAAGCATGGAAACAGACAAAACAAACATCGACATCAGTGAATGTCAGAGAAAGGTAATCAATCATAAAATGTGGGGTTTCAATTAGAAATAATATGATGAAAAACAGGTTGACAGTGTACCTTTAAAGAAAACTTAGAAGATATTACTGATAAAAATAATACTGTTTGAAAGGTCTTGTAGTTTTGTTAATTATTATGCCCCATCAGTCAGAGTGATGATTTCTGCACTGCGAACAGACACACTTCATGCAACCAGGCATAAGCAAACATAATAATAATCTGAAAATATTACCAGATCTGTTTACATGAGCCAGTTACCAGATTCAAATTGGAAAAATCCAGGTATTTGAATCAGGTTTCTAAAAGTTTACATAATCTGATTATAATAAGAATGTTCCTGTTTACATGGATCTAAATAATCTGATTCAGTTATCAGATAATTCAATATTCCAGTTCAAGTCAGATATCTACCTGCATGTAAACATGGTGAGTGTGGGCCACTTGGAAATCAGCTTCCACTGGTACCAAATCCAAAATTCAGGGCTAGTACCTTGCAGTACAGAACTGCCAGGTAATTGTAGCTCTTAATGAGCTGATAATCACACCTGGCCATCTGGAACATTGAGAGAGATTAGCATGAAGATTAGAGAATGCTAAAGTAGAGACATTTTTATGTTTGCTTGCACGCATGTGCAAGAAACATAGTGCCTTCATTGGAGATTTCGGAGGTGTGTCACCTCCTCCTCCAATTCAGGCACTGTGCTGGCCTTGGCCCCTGTAAGCCAATGCATTTTGGAGCTGTTATGCTGCGCTCCAAAATGCAGTAACCATCTGTTGAAAGGGAGACTACGCTTGAGTGAGCAGCGACAAGAAGCTGCTCACTACGCAGCTCCCCAGCCACAGGCGCAAGGCGCCAGACGCAGCGATTAGCCGACGGGTGCCCAATCCCCGTCGGCTGAACCGCGTCTGTCTCCTCCCTCCCCTCCCAATAGTTGATGCCACGCTGGGAGCCCACCCCAGCGTGGCAATCTATCATGTTGCCGATGGGGTGCCCAATCCCCCCATCGGCTGAACAACCCCTCCCCAAAGTCCTTGTGCCACGCTGAGCCCACCCCAGCATGGCAAGCAGTCCAACGTTTTTGCCAGCAGGGTGCCCAATCCCCGTCGGCTGAGCAGCTCCCAAAGTCCTGGTGCCATGCTGGAGCCCACCCCAGCATGGCAGCCAGTCCCTACACGTCTTTTTTTGTTTTAACCTGTAAAACAAAAGCGGTCCCACGGCGCGTCTCCCGAACCCCCCTCCCACAACCCGCACCCACCCACTGCGCACCCAGCCTCCCCACCCCCCTCACCCCATACTTACCTCCGGACTCCGGCGCGACGATCTTCGGTGGACCGGGAACACGTCTGCACTCTTCAAAGCCGACCGTGAACTGAGGAAATGCCGGTAAGCTGTATAATGGGCTAGATAGGAGGGTACAACTTTGTGCATATCTCAGGCATTTTTGGGAATTTTTGTGCCAAATTTTCAACATGGGGTTTTTGGGATCCTTCTCATGAAAGATGTCACTGTCATGGCGTTATTCGGGCTCGAAGGTTGATTTCGCGCAGTGACTGCGCAGTGACTGTGAAATCACCCTTCGGGACTGAATGCCACCATGACAGTGACATCATTCATGAGAAGGGGGCCCAAAACCCCATGTTGAAAATTTGGTGCCAAAATTCTAAAAAATGACTGTTTAACGAGCGTGCGTTGCGCAGTTCCTACGCAGGCTCGTAAGTTCGCGAAATTTCAATATTTTCACTCCAGATTTTCAACATTGCCATTTCACCACACTGTCTTATGAGTAGTACAGCTGTCATTTTTCACATCTCACCCAAAATGTGTTTCCAGCCTTGTAGCGCAGAATGGCGCAGTCGGTGTGCGAAATCAATGTACGGGACAAATTAAGAAAATCACAGTGACACTATTCATGAGCAGAGGTCTTGAAATGGCTATTCTGAAAATTTGGTGAAAAATTCCTAAAATGACTGTTTTCTGGCGTGCGTTCTTGCGCAGTTCCTGCTTGGCTCATGGGTTTAAATTTTCAATATTTTCCTCTAGATTTTCAACATGTCCATTTTATTAAACTTCCTTATGAACAGTCCAGCTGCAATTTTTCATATGTCATCCAAAATGTGTTACTCTTCACGTAGCGCACAATGGTGCTGTTGGTGTGCAAAAGCAATGTTTAGGACAGATTAAGAAAATCACAGTTACACTGTTCATGAGCAGAGGTCTTAAAATGGCTATGTTGAAAATTTGGTGACAAAAGTCCATAAAATGACAGTGTTCAGGTGAGCATTGTGCAGTTTCCACGCATCCTCGTTAGTTCATGACTTAGTAATATTTTCAGTCAGATTTTCACTAGTGGTATTTTCAACACTTCCTTATGAACAGTACAGCTGCCATTTTTTCACAACATGGCGAAGAGTGTTTTCACACTTTCAGTGCAGAGATGCGTGGTCGCTGTGGGAAATCATTGTTCGGCACAGATAAAGAAAATCACAGTGACACTGTTCATGATCGGAGGCACCAAAATGCCTGAGTTGACAATCTGCTATAAAATATCCCCAACCTACTTATATAGCAGATGTCGTTGCACAGTTTCTATGTACGCTCGTGACTTCACCATTTTTTTAAATATTTTTACTACACATTTGCAACATAGCCATTTTACCCTCCCCATGAGAAAAGTACAGCTGTCATTTTTTACAGCCTGTTCAGAATATTTTTGCACCTGTGGTGCTAAATCCCTGTAGTCACTGTGCATAAGCAGCTTTTGGCTACCAAACTGATATTCCCCCTGTTCATGAGGTGGGGTCACAAAACAAACATGTTGAAAATTTGGAGTTAAAATACCAACGAATGCCTGAGGTATTAGGCTTTTCAACCCTATAGAGAATGACAGGAATCAGGGGTGTGACTTGGGATTCTTGCCTGTGATGCTCATACCATTCCACACCCTGCAGTCCTTCGGCCCCAAACTTCACCCCATTCTCCTATATCGCACCCATCTCACCATATTTCCTAATGAAATGGGGTGCGCATAAGGGCCAAAGACCCCAAGGAACACGTCACACTTGTCAGTCTCTGCAGAGTGGGGTGTGGTGAAATGGCGTGAAATGGCATGGCCGTTATGCCTGATGACCCAAATGCACACCCCGATGCCTGTCACTCTCTGCAGGGTGGTGGTGGGGTTGGCTTCAGTTCAATACTTCACTGCCATTCCTATTACGCAGCTCTGTAACTTCTACACTACCACTGCCAATGCCAGTAAGCAAACATTCGGCATTGACAAATGCTTGTTAGCATGTATTATGCTGTAACATATGTAAATATCATCGCAAATGAAATGTTATTTTTATATTATTCATGCTTTCTGTGACTTAGTCATTTCAGGTATAGAAAACCGGAGGTAAATTGGGAAGGCCGTGATCCATTTCTGAAGAGATAGGCTACAGTTACTATCTACTGTATAAGGCAAAGTGTGTCAGCTGTGACAAAAGGGGTGGGATGTTTGCACTTTGGTGAGGAGCACAGTACTGTAGGTGAGCAGTAGCTCTGGTGGGATTTGGATGTAGATATACCCAGAGTGAGGCAGTGGCTGAGTGGTGGCAGCATACCAAGGTGATCCTTTCTGGCATCTGGAAGGTTGTGAAAACTTGTAGCAGTCGTTGGTTGGGTTCTGGGAAAGAACCAGCCTGTGACAAACTGGTTGGTAGCTGTTGGGGTCTGAAACAGATCGTCAATAAAGAGGTTATCTGTCCAGTTACAGAACAGGATATACAAAAAGGGCTGCTGTATATACTACCATTTTCATTTTTTTGTATGTAAGAGTAGATAGCTAGAAGACCTTCTGTCTGGACTACATGGGAGATGCATTGTGACAGACCTTGAGGAGCAGTCCAAAAGAAGAGGAACTGTCTTTGAGGATGGCCAGCCATGGGCAGAACTCACAGACATCCTCAAGAAGAGTGACTACGGAAGTGGTGCAAAAATGGTTACTGCTAGTCAAAGTTGTGAGACTGAGGCTAGGGAGTGTGCAAGTGGGCCAGAGCCTTGAACTGTGGCAGCTGTGCAGACAGAGATGATGCAGCTGGAGTTTGCCCTGGTTAAGGTGAAGACAGATAAGGAGCTACAGAGGACAAAGCTGGAAGCTGAAGCATGAGAAAAGCAGCACCAGCATGAGATCCAGGTGAGACAGTATGAGAGAGAGCAGGGGAGAAGAAGAAGAAGAAGAAGAAGAATCAGCATCTACATAGCACTTTTCATACATCCAAAGCGCTTTACAAGCAATGCTAGACTGGTAGTGAAGTGACTGAATGTGTGGTGGCAGCTATATCGCACATCATCACCCACACACAGCCTGGATAATTGCATGAACCGGTTTATGGGAAGGGGAATGTTGGCCAGGACAACGGGAATGTTCCCTACTCTTTGCGAAGAGTGCCCTGGGTTCTTTTACTTCCACCTGGACACCCACCAGAACAACACCAGGATGGGCAGAAGGGACCTCGGTTTAACGTCTCATCTGAAGGACGGCACACCCCAGCAGTACAGCACCCCCCAATACTGCACTCGGATGCCAGCGATTTTTAGGTGCAAGTCCAATCCCGGTGTAGGACGAGAACCCACGACCTTCTGGTCCAGAGGCGGATGTGCTACCAACTGAGCCACGCTGACACCTAAAAGAGTGAGAATAATGAGAAAGGCAGCACCAGCACAGGATCCATCTGAGAGAGCATGAGAGAAAGAGAGTAATGAGAAAGAGCACCAGCACAACATCCATCTGAGAGGCATGAGAGAGAAAGTGAGAGTAAAGAGAAAGATGGCACCTGCACAAGATCCATCTCAGAAAGCATGAGAGAAAAGGGGAGATAGAGAGAAAGAGTGAAAGAGGAAGCACCAGCACAAGATCCAGGCAAGAGAATATGAGAGAGTGAGAGAGAAAGAGTGAGAATAATGAGAAAGGCAACACCAGCATGAGGTCCAGCTGAGAGATGAGAGCAAGAGTGTGAACATGAGAGGGAGATAGAGATTCTGTGCCAGAAGACAGCACTACAAACCATAAGTACTAGCATCATGAGTTGACCCAGGAAGTCACAATTTATTTCAAAATGTTTCTCAAGTATTAGGAAGGGGATGATCTTGATTTGTTTTTCAAATTATTTGAGAGAATTTGTGGGCAATTTTCCAACCGGACAGGGCTTTCTGGGCAACTCAGTTTGCCACCCCTTACGGGTAGGGCATTAGAAGTCTTTCTCTGACAGAATGAACAACAAGGTATGTATGGACTACAGCAAAGTGAAAAATGCCTTATTAAAACATTTTGAGTTAACTCCAGAGGTCCAGAGACATAGATTTAGAGGTTTAAGGATGGTACGGGAGGTAGTTATTCTGAAATGTGTGTACAACTAGGCAGTCTGTTAGAGTGATGGTTAGAGGTGCAAATCCTAGTTCTGTGGAACAAATGAAAGATTTATTCTTCATGGAACAGTTTATCAAGAGTGTACCAGAGGAACTGAGAATATAACCAAGCAAACAAAAACACTCCAGCTATGTGAGCTTGCTTGCAAGAAAGCAGCACCTAAATCAATAGCTATTGCAGCACAGCTCACAGAGTAAAACTAGCTTTATTAAATAGAAAATTAAAAAGCATACCAGCTCCAAGAAAAGGCAAACAAAGACCCTGACTGATTTTACAGCTAGTGTGTCATCAGGAGGACGGTCTTGTTGCCACACATTACCATTCCTGAATAGTAGTAGCATTTATAAGGTGTATATAAATTGCAACATGCTTCAGTTCAAAAACAGTAGCGAAATCCAGTGCCAAACAAATAATTAATTAGCTCTCCATAACCATATATTAAGAATCAGTACAAACAACACATCACTATTTACAAAAATGCATAGCAGGAGAAATTACTGAGTAAATGAGTTGCATATGTTTACTTTTATGCTATTAAAAAAGATGCAGTCCACATATTTCATGTGCTTCACAATCATATCTAGTGCAAGGGGAGATAAAATCTTCCATCATGAACACCTAAAAATGTAATACATTAAATACATTAGTGGGCATAATAAATTGAGTAAATAATTTAGAAATTAGAACCACCTGAGACACTAAAGTTATGCAACCAGACACCAGTGGAGTCAACATTTCCTCGATGCATCCTGCTGCCTTTGTTTGATTTTGAATTTGGCACCTTTCACTACTCATCTCTTATCTTCCTGGACTGTGATCACAGGCTAGGCAGGCCATCCTTTATTAATCAGCCATTTTGTGAGTGCCGGAAGTTCTCAGTTAATTCGTTATTTGAAGTTCTTCCCTAGTCCAGGTATCCAAATTAGCGAGACTTTGCACTGAACTCACACTACTGCAATTTGGCTGACTTAGATAATAATTCTGGTTTTAATTAGTTAAAATCTCAACCTAAATTCAGGGTTTAATTTTTGTCACCACCTTCGGCTGTTGTGCCCTGGAGCACTACTACTTTCACTCCTGCTCTGGTGAGCCCAACCACAAATGGCTGACAAAATATTTAATTTATTTCAAGCTCGGGAGCTCCATGTAGTTCTTAGTTTATTACCCCAATCCTACCTGTCCAATTTGTGCTATGGAGCAGCTTTCTGGCAGACAGAATTTTAAATTTGGAGCCAGGAGCTCCATGAAGTTTTAATATTGTGCTCCAGAGCTCCAATAATTTAATTTGTGCAAATGGAGCTGCTTTTTGGGCTGTGGGTTCTGGAGTATTAATTTTAGGGCTCTCCAGTTGCTACTCGAGTTCAAAGCCTTTCCCTGCAGCCGCTGTGTGGCTGCTCCCCACCCATCCCCCAATACCCTCCCACCCTTAGCTGGTCTTGAATTTATAGGCAGGCTCTATCACGTGTGTCGTTGACGGCATTCTAAAGATAAAAAATAATATCTCCACACTTTCTCATCAGCAGGTTATATTTTTTGTCCACTAGAGGTCTCCATCTCGCTGCTCTCTTTATTTCATCAGCAAGTGCATTGGATTTTTGTCTCCACTGTTGGACTTGTGCTTGTTACTTCTGTTTGCACTCATATTACCTCCTACCCCCAAATTTCCTGTAATATAGAAACATAAAAACATAGAAACATAGACTTTGATGGCAGATAAGGACCGCTTGGCCCACCTAGTCTGCCCATTTCCCTACCTAGAGGATAAGCTGCAGATCCTATTTAACAAGAGCCTATTTCTTCCTAACCTCCACAAAAATTGCCTTATGTCTGTCCCATGCATTCTTGAATTCTCCCACAGTTTTAGACCCCACAACCTCCTCAGGAAGGCTATTCCATGCATCCACCACCCTCTCTGTGAAAAAATACTTCCTCACATTGCCCCTGAGCTGGTCCCCCTCTATCTTCAAATTGTGTCCCCTTGTTCTTGCACATCTCTTTGTCTGAAAGATGCTACCCTCTTGGACTTTGTTGATTCCACTGAGGTACTTAAACATTTCTATCATGTCCCCCTCTCCCTCCTGATATGAATACCCCCAGGTCCCTTTCCATTTTTGTTATTGTTACTACCCCCCCATTGTGTAATCTTCTCCTGGGTTTTTGTTTCCCAGGTGCATTACTTTGCTCTTCTTTGCATTGAATCCAAGCTGCCATACTTCTGACCATTCCTCCAACCTTGCCAAGTCCCTTCTCATCCTTTCCACACCCCCTTGTGTATCAACCCTGCTACAGATCTTTGTGTCATCTGCAAAGAGGCATACTTTTCCTTCCAGTCCCTCTGCAATGTCACTTATAAAGACATTAAAAAGGACTGGATCCAGCACTGAATGCTGCGGTACGCCACTAGCAACCCCTCTTTCTTCAGAGCGGACTTCATTTACAATTACCTTCTGTGTCCTGTTGTTCAGCCAATGTTTTACCCAGGCTACCACCCTGGGACCCACTCCAAGGCTGGTTAATTTGACTACTAATCTTTTGTGTGGGACTGTGTCAAATGCCTTGCTAAAGTCTAGGTAGGCCATGTCCACAGCCCCTCTCTGTTGTACTACTTTGGTCACCCAGTCAAAGAAATCAATTAGATTCATCTGACATGACCTTCCCGCTGTGAATCCATGCTGCCTTGGGTCCTGTGCCCCACTGGCCTCTAGGTACTCAACAATTCTTTCCTTCAGAAGTGATTCCATCACTTTCCCTACCACAGAGGTCAAACTGACAGGTCTGTAGTTTCCTGCCTATGTCTTGCTCCCACTTTTGTGAAGGGGAATCACATCAGCCTTCCTCCAGTCCTTAGGTACCACACCATCCTCCCATGATTTGTTATAAAGGGTAGTCAATGGTGTCACTAGTTATCTGCTTAATTCTTTTAGAATTCTGGGGTGAATTCCATCTGGCCCCATTGCTTTGTCCACCTTCAGTTTTAGGAGTTCTTTCAGAACCCTTTCTTCTGTGAAAGATTGGGATCAACCCCCTCTCCAGAGTGCTTCTGTTAATTGGATTAGGCACCTCCCCACTTCCTCTTTTGTGAATACTGACAGAAGTATTCATTCAGTATCCTGCTTTTCACTGTCACTCTGCCCACCCACCATCCATTTTATTCAGCCTCACTATCCTCCCTTTGTCTTTCTACACTCCCTGATATACCTATAAAGGTTTTATCCCCCTTCTTAACCGAGTTGGCTATCTTTTCCTCAGTTTGTGCCTTTGCTATTCTGACTACCCTCCTGCTTCCTTCTGCCTTAACTGGTACAGTTCTCTGTCCTGCTCCTTCTGAGTTTCCTTATACTTCCTAAATGCTATCTTTTTCTCCCTAACCTTCACCACCACTTCTTTTGAGAACCATAGTGGCTTTTTCTTTCATTTTGATGTGTTTATTTGCTTCACACAAAGGCTTGTTGCCTCTGTGATGGCAGTTTTGATATTTCCCCATTGTTGCTCCACCCCTCCTTCTAGCCTGTTTGCTAGTGCTTTTCTAAGGCACTCTCCCATCTTGCCAAAGTCAGCCCTCCTGAAGTCCAGAACCCTCACTTTTGCATGGCTTGACTCTGTAGCTGAGTTTATCATGAACCACACTGTTTGGTGGTCACTTGTTCCCAAATGGCTACCCACTTCTAGATCTGAGATCCTCTCACTGTCCCCATTTGAGAGTACAAGGTCTAAGATTGCTCCCTCACGAGTAGATTCCAAAACTAGCTGTCTGAGGCATGCCACCTGAAGGGCATCAAGAATGGCCCTGCTTTTGGATGTGGCTGCAGCAAAGGTGCTCCAGTTAACATCTGGCATATTAAGGTCCCCCATCAACAGTATCTCCCTTCTCTGCCATCCTAAGTATGCCTTCTATCATATCCTTGTCCATTCCTCCTCTGACATGGGGCCTGTATACAACCCCTGTGCAGATTTGCTGCCATTTGCAGTCTCTAAGGTGACCCACAGTGCCTCCTCTTTCCCTGTTTACTCTTTTGTTCAGTTGCTTTTATCCCTTCCTTACATAGAGAGCTACTCCTCCCTCTTCTGCCTCCCTGTCTCTCCTGTAGGTTGTGTACCCTGGTATGTTAACATCCAGTCATGGTTCTCTGTGTACCATGTTTCTGTATCCAGGCATCCCTCTTCCATCAGGGTCACCAGCTCAGGAGCTTGTTGCCCAGACTATGGGTGTTGGTACTCATTACCCTCCATTTCTTGATGGCCTTACCCCTTTTTGCTCCACTCTGTCCTTATTGCGTTTGTCACTTTCTCCATTTACCACTGTGCTTCTTCCTATTGACACCTCTGTGTTGGTGTCTACCTCACTTAGTACCCTGATTTTTGGGGGGGTGCTAGGATTTCCCTGCTCCTTTCCAGTGCTTCCCCCCTTGGCTAGTTTAAATGCTTGCCAATGAAGTATTTAAACCTATCACCTAGGATCCTGGTTCCCCTCCTGGGCAGATGCAGACCATCAAGCCAGTATAGGCCTGCATCCATCCAGGTGGACCCCAGTCCCCAATGAAGCCAAATCCTGATCTCTGCACCAGTTTTCAACCACTGATTGAATCCCATGGTGTGGGCACCCCTAGCCTCATCTGTGCCATAGACAGGCAGCACCTCCGAGAAAGGTTACCGTGTGTACTAGTTGTCCAAGGCCTCCCCATCTCCGCAAATGCTTCTTGCACTGCTCTGATCCCTTTCTTTGCCAGGTCATTTGTCCCTAGGTGGACAATGACATCCTGCTCCCTTCCCTGTGTAGCTGCTCCTGTGATCCTGAGGATTCGCTCCCTGTCCCTCCAAGTCATGGCACCAGGCAGGCACCTTACCTCCCTCTCCCCTTCCTCCCCCAGTTCTACCTTCCTAACAATGGAGTCCCCCACCAGGAGTTGTTTCCTTCCCCAGTGGGGTCCCATGTCATCCTCCTGTGGGTCTCCTTTGTGGAGGTTCCCAGCATCCTCCTTGCTCTCCACTGTGGGTGCCTCCATAGAGGAACAACACTTTTACAGAATGGCATAGAAATTGTGGAGAGGTACAACTGGAGGGATGTGCCTCTGTTCCACCACCCTCCCCCTCCCCCTCCCTGAGCCCACTGTGGTCCAACCGCTCCTGTTTCTTGGCAACCTCTGAGGCAACAGCAGTGACTCTGGTGTTCCCTGGGTGGGAGAGGAGGTCCCACAAATCCTGGCCAACTCAGCCTGGAGATGAGCAACCTCCTTCCTCAACCCAGATAAGTGCCTGCAGATGGGACAACACTGCATCCTCCAGAACGTCTTCCAGAAGACTGCTGCTCCACAGCCACTGCACTGCACCACTCCCATCATGTCTTTTTTCTGGCCCCCTAACTGTTGTTCAGAATACTTACTCTTTCCTCTGTTTGTTTCTTTTCCTTTTTTTTCTTCTTTCTTCCCCTACTTACTTACTGCCTCTGTACCCTTTTAGCTCCTGATCTTCCTGTTCTAAGACAAGAAGTTCCTATATTTCTCAGTAGTCTCCTTACTTGCTCAGAATCAGACCTCTAGCAGCTAGGGGGAATGGAGAGCTACGTTTGCCCTTCTAGGATGGTGAGTCTTTGGTGGCTCTGTGATCACTCACTTCCTGCTCCCAAACAGGAAGTTCCTGTTGTCAGTTAAATCCTGTGCCTATAAAAGTAGAACTGGTTTAGAGTGGGGGGCATGGAGGGGAGGGAAGGAGGGCAATTTAGTCCCAGTAGAGAAGTTTTAGTTATACCAGTAGCTCCTTCATCCTGGTGTTCCGTCTGTCCTCTGGCAGAAGCTATGAAGCCCTCAGTCCCTGACTCAATATAAAACTAAGAATGTATTTACTTGGTTTTTGCCTTCTCTCCTTTCTCACTTTATTGACCCTAGATTCACTGGGACAAATCCTTAGTTCCACCTTACCTCTCTGTTACATCCCTAGATAACTTTGCCTATGCCAGTATGTTAGTACATAAATCATCTGCTACTGTTCCCCTATTTGGCCTCAGTAACAAACCTTTAGGGCCACTTATTAAGTTCTTACTACACATAAAGCTCATGTACCCTGGGCGCACATCTTGTTTGTTTGTGTTTGCCACTACATGGATTATAACGCTGTCCTTAACCCTATCTGATGATATTGAGTCCAACCTTGGTCCGATGAGCAGTAACAATCCCCCCATATTCCCTCATCTGATGCCATAGTTGTCTGGCATGACCTTTGCTCACCTCAACATCTGGAGTCTAACTACTAATCTTCCTGAACTAGAAGCTTGGGGCTAGTAAATAACCCTGATATTCTAGCCATATCTGAAACCTGGCTGAAGCCCTCAGTCCCTGACTCATTATGCTCAATTCCAGGGTTCAACTTGCTCAGGGTTGACCGTCCCACCTCCAAAAGAGGAGGTGGTCTTGCTCTGTATCACAAATCCCACCTGAACATGACCCTTATGCCAAAACAACAACTAAACAATTGTGAAGTCCTTCATTCTGTCTTACTCCTGGGTGGTTTAAAGAAGCTCTAGATTTTAAATGCCTACTTACCCCCAAGAGATAGCAAATGTGGTCCTGAGGAACTCATAGACCTAACACCAGATGTGACTTCATAAAATGAAGTCATCTGTCTAGGGGACTTTAACCAAGACTGGCTTGGCCTTAATACCTCTCACCTTGCATCATCCATTAAGAAAGGCAAACTTAGCTCAATTCATCCATTCACTCACCAGGATCTCTCCTAATGGTACCAGTCATACTCTTATTGATTGGGTACTGACCAACAGGAAGGACTGCTTTACCTCAGCTGATGTGCTAGCAGACTCTATCAGTGACCACTGTCCCCATTTACCATGTGTGGGATGCCTCTCCCCCTTCTTATCCACCCAAAGTGTTAATCTTCTCTAATTCTGCTTTTCTTGATCCAGTTGCTTTTCATCGTGACCTGTCTCTAGTTGACTGGTCACCCATTTTTGTCACCAATGATGTCAACCGTGCTGCTGAATACTTTAACAGCACCCTACTCTCTCTGTAGAAGTGGCATATTCTGCTCTCCACGTGGAGGGTTAGGGGTAAAACCAAAAAAGTGGCTTAATCATCCACTTTTACAACTGCTGAAACTAAGGGATAAGCTGTGGTCAAAATGGAAATCCATCTCTCTTCCATCAGACTATGAGAACTATCGCACACTGAGGAATACCTGTAAGAAGGAGATTTGTTTAGCTAAAAGCAACTACTGTACTACTATGAACTCCTCCGCTCCACTATATCTGACCCAAGGAGATATTGGTCTCAAATAAATGGGATCTTAGGGAGCAATAGGTCACAGGCTCTGAGGGAAATGTTGGTTAATGATTTCAACTGTAATAACCCCCCAACTATAGCCAATGCCCTTTAACTCCCTGTTCACCAAGCTCCCCTAGATGTCTACCTCTGGATCCCACAGCTCTCCAACATCTCACCTGGTTACAACTGATGTCCCCCCTCCACTGAAGCATGCCCTGTCTCCTGTTAGGAAGTCCTGAAATTTCTTAGAACTATTCCTATCCATGGTAGTGCGGGGCCTGATGGCATCGAACCAAGGATCCTTTGACTGACCACCTCCATCCTTGCAACACCACTTACTAGACTTTTTAACCTATCCATCTCCACCTCCACTGTTCCTCAGGTTTGGAAAACTTCCAGGACCATCCCTGTGTTCAAAAAAGGTGACCCTAAGATCTTATCTAACTATTGGCCCATTGCAATTCTACCAACTCTTAGCAAATTACTTGAGAAATTAATCCACGGCCAGGTCTCTACACATCTTCAAATGTACTAAATTCAGACAACAGTCCAACATGGATTTCAACTGGGTCATAGTACCACTACAGCCCTTACTCAGTTCACCAGTGAAGTCAAAACTAACATGGACAATGGACTCCTTACCAGAGCTGTATTCATCAACCTCACCAAAGTGCTTGATTTGGTTAACCATCCTCTGCTTGTACAGAAACTCCAAATGCTAGGAGCAACTGCCCACACTAGCTTGGTTTAACAGCTATCTAGACAGTTGCTTACAATCTGTCTCCTTCTGTAAAGTCCTCTCTTCCCCTGCTGTCATCTCCTGTGGCATCCCCCAAGATTCTATACTTGGCCCCTTGCTCTTTTCCCTTTTTATCAATGATATTCCTTCCTCTCCAACTCACTACTGGACTATAATGTATGCCGATGACTTGGTCCTATTCACTGCTTCCAGGTCTGTCCCTGACCTAAGTGATCAACTATCATCCTCCTTTCAGTGTATCAAATCCTGGCTCTCCTCAAATCATCTTATCTTTAATCTACCCAAGACTCAGGCCATGCTTTTTGGGTCATCTAGAAAAGTCCAGACAGTGTCCCCTGTCTGCAGGTCCGTTGCATGATGGGACAGTTATATCTAATACCGACTCCTTTAAATACTTGGGAGTGACACTTGACCCTTCTCTTCACTTCTCCTCACATATAAATGAGGTCTGTAAGCGTATCAACTCAAAGGTTGCTCATGGTATCCTGCTCCAGGACTAAAATATTATCTACCTGTCCTGTCTCAGACCAATGTGAGTGCTCTCCATAAATGGGATATAACATACAACCATATCTGTAGATTTGCATCATCAGCTCCTTGCCTCATCCATCACTGTCTACTCTACTCCTCTCCTCTTTAAACTGACTGTCTCCCAAAGACTTGCACTTCTACACCCTTGGTTGCTTTATTGACTCCTTAACCTGACATCCCCGATCAGACTCTCTTGGAGCTATGTTAAACACAATGACTTATTCTCACTCCCTTTGGTCTTCTGCCTTCTCTCTGCTGTCCGTCCCTCCTTGCTCAACAAATATGGGTGAGCAAGACTTCTCCCACTTGGCTCCCAAATTCTGGAACTCTCTATTTCCCCAAATTAGGTGTTTCACGTCTCATGACACTTTCAAGAAAGCACGTTTCTCTCATCTGAGTGCACTTGGTACTTGCAATTGCTCTTAATTTTTGTTCTGGACAACCTATCTGCTCTTTGCCTTCCACATCTACAATAACTAGTGTTTTGTGTACTTCAGGATCATTCTTTGTTCTAGTTTACACGCTCCTTCATGGCTGTCTTATGTCTTCTTGTAATCTATGTCTCCGACCTTCCTGTATGGGGTCCTGTTACCTGATGTATTGTGTTAAGGTTACACACTCCTATGTGGGTGTCTTATGTCTACTTGTAATTTTATGTCCCTGACCTTCCCTGCATGGGGTCCTGTTACCTGACATATCAATTTTACTGTTTTGTTCACTGTTACAATCTACTTCATTCTACTGTATTTTGTACTCTCCGGATTGTGCTTGAAAATAGACAGGTCTTTGCCTAACACATTTACCTGGTTACCAAAAGCTAATAAATAAATAAACTTAATACAAATTCAAAACAACAGGAAATGAGAACAGTGACCTGAATATGACATTTTTCTTATGCAGAGCATCAATTCTATTTTGTCATTCAGATGGGTGTAGTCAAGGCCCACAGGGTATCAATCCAGAGTGACTCAATTCTGTTTTAATTTGTCATCCAGTTCACCCTCTCTTGGTCCTAGGTGTACTTTGTCTATACCACAGAATTTGAAGATATGTCCAATTGTGCCCATAAGTCTACAGTGATTGGCCAATGCATTGCTTGTATCACATGTCTGGATTGCCCTAAGGTGCTCACCTATCTGCACCTTAAATTGTCTTTTGGTTCTACCCACATAGAATGACCCACAGCTGCATGTGGCCAGATATACAAAGTATTCTGTGCTGCAGTTAAAAAAGCTCCTCATTGTGAAACCTTTTGTGCTGTTACATGAATTGAATGTATCAGTTCTAATCATGTAGTCACAGAATTTACATCAACCACAGGTAAAGTTACCATATGATAAAGGGGCAGCCAATTTCTATGGTCATTCTCTCTTTCTATTGGGGCCTGATAGCTATGGACTAGTTTGTCCTTTAGATTGGTGGCACATTTGTACACCATTCTGGGTTTTCCTTTGTGGCCTCTCTAAGTAGAGGTCTGACTATGAGATGGGCCAGTTTTTCAGCACAATTTTCTCAATTTCCTGGCCTGTCTAGTATATTTAGTGACAAAATTAATACAGGGATTTTCAACATTCTTCTTTTTCTCACTAAGTAACTCCTGTCTGTCCATGGCCATTACTTCATTATAAGCCTTGACCACAGTGTCAACACTATACCCTCATGCCAGGAATTTATGGCATAAATCTGACCCATTGGCTATAAAATCAGAGTCCTCACTGCAGTTATATCATATTCTCATCATTTGCGCCTTGGGTTACTGGATATATTTTTGATCATATGTTGTGGGTGGCAGCTAGAGGACATAAGCAGTGAGTTTTTGTCCATCCCTTTTGTATATAGATCTGTCCTATATGTACCATCTTCCTTTTTAATTATTTTAAGATCTAAGAAGGATATGGACAGTAAATCACACCTTCCAGTAAATCTTAAAGTTTTTTTTGTGTTGTCCAAATAGGTAACGGATTCTACAAGTTCCTCCCTGCTACCACGCCACACCATGTAATCTATAAAGCGACTCCAAATGTCAGTTATATCATAAAATGAATTGACCTGACTGTCATAGACATAATCCTTTTCCCATTTGCCCAAGTAGAAATTTGTGTAGTTGGGGGAAAAGGTAGCCCCCATAGCTGGCCCTTTTAACTACAGATAAACTTCTCCCTGAAAAGAAAATAATTTTTACTGAGGACATGCTTTGCACATTCTAATAAAAACTCCTTTTTAGCTGTATGTAATGATGCATCCCCATCTAACCAATATCATAATGCATCCAGACCTTCCTCGTGTGGAATATTGGTATACAATGAACAGATGTCCATTGATACCAGCAACCAGTTGGTTTCAGATTGCATGTCCTCCAGGATGCCCAATATGTGTGTGGTGTCGTTAATATATGATGGAAGTTTCTGTACATAGTTTTTATGTTTGCTTGCACACATGTGCAAGAAACATAGTGCCATCATGGAGTTTTCGGTGTGTCAGCCCTCTTCCAATTCAGTCAGTGTGTTTGCAGGCGGCCGCAGTTCTCCAATGCCTGCTGGAGCTGTCTATGACAGCTCCAAAATGCAGTGGCATACAGTTGAAAGGGGGAGCTATGCTTCAGTGAGCAGCGATCAGATATCGCCTGCGCATGCGCGCTCCTCCTACACACACACACACATCTGCTGCTGCTCCCCCCCAACGCACACACTGTATAGCCAACGGGGGTGCCCAATCCCCCGTCGGCTGTGCTGTGCCCCCCAAAACACAGTTTCATATGCCACGCTGGGTGCCCACCCCAGTGTGGCTACGTCGTATTGCCGACGGGGGTGCCCAATCCCCCATCGTCTCCACTCTGTCTCCCCCCCCGAGTACAGGGTGCCAAGCCGGAAGCCCACCCCAGCATGGCAACAGATGCCATGGCCGATCGGGGTGCCCAATCCCTCGTCGGCTCCATGCCCCCCAGCTGTCCTTCTGCCATGCTGGGAGCCCACACCAGTGTGGCAAACGTCCTACGTCTATCTTTTAAAACAAAAACCTGTAAAGAAAAAATGGTCCCTCGCAGTCTCCTGGCCCCCACAACCCGCACCCACCCACTGCGCACCCTGCCTCCCCACACCCCTCACCCCATGCACTTACCTCGAGTCCGGCGATGATCTTGGTGGACCAGTAACACGTCTGCACTCTTCAAAGCCGACCGCAAACTGAGAAATGCCGGTAAGCTGTATAATGGGATAGATAGGGTTTTTCAACTTTGTTGCATATCTCAGGCATTTTTGGAATTTATGCCAAATTTTCAACATGGGTTTTGGGACCCCTCCTCATGAACTCTTGCACTGTCATGGCGTTACTCAGGCCCGAAGGGTGATTTCAGCAGCCACTGCACGAAATCACCTTTCGAATGATTAATGAAATGACACTGCCAGTGTTCATAAGGTGGGCTCTCAAAAAGCCTATTTTGAAAATTTGGTGAAAAATTCTAAAATGACTGTTTTATGAGCATGCGTTGCACAGTTCCTATGCACGCTCGTAAGTTCGCAAATTTTCAATATTTTCACTCCAGATTTTCAACATTGCTATTTTACCACACCTTCTTATGAGCAGTACAGTTGTCATTTTTCACATCTCACCCACAACATGTTTCTGCCCATGTAGCGCACAATGGCACAGTCGGTGTGCGAAATCAATGTATGGGACATGTTAAGAAAGTCACAGTGACACTGGTCATGAGCAGAGGTGTTAAAATGGCTATGTCAAAATTTGGTGAAAAAATTCCCAAAAATGACTGTTTTAGGAGCGCAGGTTGCGCAGTTCCTACGCACGCTGGCAAGTTTGCGAATTTGTAATATTTGCACACCAGATTTTCAACAGTGCCATTTTACCGCACATTGTTATGAGCAGTACAGCTACCATTTTTCACATCTCGCCCAAAATGTGTTTCCGCACATGTAGCGCACAATGGTACAGTCAGTGTGCGAAAACAATGTTTGGGACAGATTAAGAAAATCACAGTGACACTGGTCATGAGCAGAGGTATTAAAATGGCAATGTTGAAAATTTGGTGACAAAACTCCATAAAACGACTGTGTTACGAGTGAGCATTGCGCAGTTTCCACGCACCCTCATAAGTTCATGAATTTGTAATATTTTCAGTCCAGATTTTCACCAGTGGCATTTTTCCACACCTCCTTATGAACAGTACAGCTGTCATTTTCCACAACATGGCCAAAATGTGTTTTCACACTTTCAGCACAGAAATGCGTGGTCGCTGTGGGAAATCATTGTTCAGGACAGATAAAGAAAATCACACTGACACTGTTCATGATCGGAGGTCCCAAAATGCCTGTGTTAACAATCTGCTGTAAAAAAATCCCCAAACTAGTTACATTACGGGTGTGCGTTGCAGAGTTTCTACACATGCTCGTGACTTCACCAGTTTTTTTAAGATTTTCACAGCAGATTTTCAACATTGCCATTTTTTACACCTCCCATGAACAGTACCGCTGTCATTTTTCACATCCTCTTCAGAATGTGTTTTTGCACCTGTGGTGCCAAATGCCATAGTCGCTGTGCAAAAGCAGTTTTCGGCTAACAGACTGATATTGCCACTGTTCATGAGGTGGGGCACAAAAAAAACATGTTGAAAATTTGGAGTGAAAATACCAACGAATGCCTGAGGCGTTAGGGTTTTCCGACCATAATGCCCCACCCTGTAGAGAATGACAGGCATCAGGGGTGTGACTTGGGATTCTTGCCTGTTATGCTCATACCATTCCACCCCCACCCACACCCTGCAGCCAGTGAGAGGCATCAAGGTGTGCCTCTGACTCTTCGACCCAAACTTTACCCCATTCTCCTATACGCACCCATCTCACCATATTTCCTGATGGAATGGGAGTGCGCGCAAAGAACAAAGACCCCAAGGCACACCGTGACACTTGTCAGTGTCTGCAGGGTAGGGTGTGGTGAAATGGCGTGGTCGTTATGCCTGACGACCCAAAGGCACACCCCAATGCCTGTCACTCTCTGCAGAGTGGTGGCGGGGTTGGCTTCAGTTCAAAACTTCACTGCCATTCCTATTATGCAGCTCTGTAATTTCTACACTACCAATGCCAATGCCAGCAAGCAAACATTCGGCATTGACAAGTGCTTGTTAATTTCACTAACAGCCATGAAAATCTGCACTAGTCAAGACAGACTAGTACAGAGTTAGCTGCACTAGCCCTGGTCAATTTGCACTAGTGTTTGGGCTAGTAAAACAATGTTAAGATCAACCCCTGACCTCTCGCAAACAGGACAATATCATCTGCACAGGGCAACATTTCAGCATTATAAACAACCCTTGCTAAACTACTAAGATATAAAATAAATAAAATATGCCCAAGGATGGAATCCTAGGTAGCACTTGTTTTTAAATGGTGTACAAGAAGAAAAAGACTTGTCCAGTTTTCTTCACAACTTCGTCACATGGATTGTGGTTGAGTGAGGAATATGAAAGCAATAATCGAGACATAGATGTTTTCTGCCTTCAGTCCAAGCCGGAACAGACATGAGGAATAGGGCTGATGTAAATAACACCTACATAAAGTGGGAGATGGTCTAAGTCTGCTTCTGTGTTAAATGCCTATGTTTCTATGAAAAGGAGACCTAGTAATAATCATTACAGATGCTAGCATCACAACTTGGGGCACAACTCTCCAAATGAAGTGGTAAAAGAGGATGAACACATTCCATTAATGTTCTAGAAAAGAAAGGACTCAACTTTCATTTATTGATTTCAAACAACATGAAGTCTTGCTATATTATGACATACGCAGTGAGTCCCAACCTTCAAACTGCTCCGGAGGTGAAAGAGTTAACTTTCCATGCCAGGCATGGAACTTTGAGCATAAGCTCGGTTGAAAGCTCTGTCTGTTGTTCTTCAAACTCAAACTGTCAGATTCTTTACTCCGCCTCACTGAACAGTCGCTCTGGAGATTTCTCCTTCTGCTCGGTTCATTTTGTCGGTTAAAGTATTAGTTTTTTCATTTTTTTAACCGAATTTAAACCGCAACCAGTCGGTTCAAGCTCTGTCTGTGGTATCGTAAGTACTAGATAGGTTTTACATTTATTTCTGTGTGGAACTTGTAAACGGTATTATCGGTTCGGTTTGAACCGATCAGGTTGTTTTAAATACATTAAATCTGTCTTTTAGAGTGTGATTCCCGGTTCTTATCGGTTCTAAAAAAAACGGATTTCATTATGGTTTTTTCCACGACCCGTGACATGGTTGGGAACCGATAAGAGGGTCTTGCTTGGCGGATTGCCATCAACGGGCAAGTTTTGGTTAGGCTGGCACTATGTCTGAGAAACCCAAAAGAAAAACCGGGCCCACTGGGTTTCAACACTGCAGTGTTTGTGGGGAAGCCTTTGCCAAGGCCGACCCCCACACCACCTGTGTTTATTGTCTGGGGTTTGACCACCTCAATGCAGACTGCCAGATTTGCAAAAATTTTCCTGTAGCTACCCTGGATAAGAGACTTGGTAGGCTCAGGGAAAGAGAGGCCAAGAAGTCCGCTGACCTGGATGGCCAGCCCGGTTCGGCTGTAACTGAACCGGAGGGAGTGCCCTCTGACCAGGGCGAGACTTCCTCGGGCAAAAGGAGAGCCGACTCGGAGGAGTCGGTTCAACAAAGGACTAGAAAATCAGCAGGTGTGGAGCCAAAATTTCCTTCTCCAACTGCTGAAGAAATAGCCAAAGCGATTAAAATTGTCCAGTCGCTTTCCCCGGTTCCGACCGAACCGGCACCATTAGGTAAGCGTACGGTTCGGTCGGTTCCACCGGTTCAAGAATATGATTTAGAGGAATTTTATGAACTGGAGGAGGGGGAAGAGGAGTATGAGGAGAGTGAATGTGGATTTGAAAGTCTGGATGTGCCCATTGAACCAGACATCTCCCCAGACAGACCTTCAGGAGTGTCTCCCCATAGGCTTTCTGAGTCCCCCTCTCATTTTATGTTTTATAAAAAAGTGGCTGAAACCCTCCAGCTCCCTGTGGAGGAAGCTGTGGATGATCAAGAGGAGCCTGACTATGTGGAAATGATGGATATCCCAGAGTCTAGGAGACTGTCTATTCCTTTGCATAAATCTTTTGCAAAACAGACAGTAAAAATTCTAAAAACTCCTCACACTGTACCTCCTGTGAATAAAAGAATGGACAAGAGGTACACATTGTCAGGCTCTGATACGGAGTTCCTTACACAACAATGCAGCCATGTTGAGGTAGTGCAGGCTGCAGCCTGTGACAAGGCTAATATTCCCTTGGCTTCACCCCCCCCGGACAAGGACTCCAGGAGGATTGATGCTATGGCAAAGAAACAGTACATGGCAGCATCCTTGGGACTCAGACAGGCAAATTATATGGCTTATGTTGCTAGATATCAGAAATCCAGATGGGATACTGTTATGGCTCTAGCAAAACAGGTCCCTGGCCAGCTTGCAAATGAGCTGGAGCAGGTGGCTGCTGATGGTATTGAGGCATCCAAGGTGCAATTCCATGCTGCAGTGGACTCTAATGATGTGTCATCAAGAGTCATGGCTACATTTGTGGCACTTCTCAGAATGGCTTGGCTCAGATGTACTAGCCTGTCACAGGATACCCAGACTAAGGCCATGGATTTTCCTGTTGTGGGTAATTCTCTGTTTGGGGAGCAGACAGAGAATTACATGAAGAAAATGGATGAGTATAGGACCACCTATAGGAGTGCACAGGCCAAGGAAAGGCAGGCCACTCCTCAAAGGCAGCCTTCCAGGGGCAGGGGCGGACCTTTTCATAGGCCTTTTTACCAAGCCCAGGCCTCCTCTTCAGCTTATGCCCAGAGGGGTTCTTTAGAGGGAGAGGCAGGCCGGGTATAAGCAGACCTGCTTCCACCCTCAGCCTAAAGCCCCTGCCAAGCAGGCACCCTGATGGGGTGGCCAGGCCGATTCTCCACTACCTGTAGGGGGCAGGCTGGCTTACTTTGTCCAGGACTGGAAGTCTTTAACATCAGACAAGTGGGTCCTGGAAGTAGTAAGCCAGGGATTGGTTCTCAGCTTCAAAAAATTTCCAAAAATGAGAATCAGATCCTTTCCACCTGCAAATCCATCAAAGGCACTTGCCCTAGAAACGAAGTTTCTACCCTCCTGGCTCTCAGAGCTGTGGAAAGGGTTCCACCCCTACACCAGGGCAAGGGTTGTACTCAAGTACTTCCTTACCCCAAAAAGACAGAAGAATGGCGGCCCATCCTGGATCTCAGATACCTAAACAAGCACCTTTTAAAACCAAAATTCAAAATGGTGACTCTGGAATTATTTTACCCTCTCTAAGGCCAGGGACTGGCTAGTGTCCCTGGACCTCAAGGATGCCTACTTCCATGTTCTTATCAGAAGCTCCCATCGAAAGTACCTCAGATTCGAACTGCCCTCAGGCCATTACCAGTTCAGAGCAATGCCCTTCAGCCTCACCTCTGCCCCGAGGGTATTCACAAAATGCCTGGCAGTAGCAGTTGCCCACTTAAGAAGGCAAAAGATTGCCATCTTTCCATACCTGGATGACTGGCTCATAGTAGGCCAGTCTCCAGACCAAGTCAAACTACAGCTTCAGGAACTCAGCAACTGCTCACATCTCTAGGTTTCCTTCTCAATCTTCCAAAGTCAGTTCTAGAGCCTGCCCAGCTTCTCACCTTCATAGGTGCAGAACTGAACACAAAGGAGGCCACAGCCTTCCTTCCTCTGGAAAGAGCAAGGGCCCTGGTCTCTCTGGCCTCCTCCTTCACCCTGCAGGTCTCTCAACCAGCAAGGCATTTTCTGCAGCTCCTGGGGCACATGGCTGCTTCTACAGCAGTGGTGCAGGGAGCAAGATTTCAGATGAGTGACATCCAGTTCCATTTGAGAGCCTTTTGGTCTCAAAGGAGAGACCATCTAACCAAATTGATCCCAGTGACTCAAACCCTGATCCAAGCCCTTCAGTGGTGGCAGGACCAGAGCAATCTGAGACAGGGGGTCCCCTTCACCCCTCAGTCTCACTCCTTAATCCTTACTACAGATGCATCCCTCTTGGGGTGGGGAGCTCACATGGGCAACCTCATTACCCAGGGATTGTGGTCCCCTCAGGAATCTCTGCTCCACATCAACCTGTTGGAACTCAGAGCAGTTTTTCTAGCACTTCAAGTTTTTTCCACATCTGTTCAGAACAAAGTTGTACAGGTCAGAACAGACAACACCACTACAATGTGGTACATCAACAAGCAAGGAGGCACTCGGTCTATGGCCTTGTGCACAGAAGCAATGAAGTTGTGGTCTCTGGCCTATTCCCTGAACACCTGCCTTACGGCAGTTCACCTCCCAGGCAAGGACAATGTCCTGGCAGATGCTCTCAGCAGGATTTCCCAGGGCCATCACGAATGGTCACTGGATCCCCTAGTACTGGAGGTAGTATTTGCCAGATGGGGCACCCCGCAGATAGATCTTTTTGCAGCCCCAGACAATCACCAACTTCCCCTTTTTGTTGCAGGCCCCCAGTGTTGGGCTCAGTCCCTCTGGATGCCTTCCTTCTCAGTTGGGAAGGGAAGTTTCTCTATGCTTTTCCCCCTTCCCTCTTCTGTTCAAGGTGCTAGTCAAAATCAGATCTCAACCCTGCAAGATGATCCTGATTGCTCCAGATTGGGCCAGGCAGCCCTGGTACCCACTCCTTATGTCCTTAGCAGTCCACCTTCCCCTGTGTCTTCCCAGGAATCACAACCTGTTAACCTGTGCTCAGGGGAGAGTTTGGTACCCGAATCTCAAATCTCTCAATCTCAAGGCCTGGCTCTTGAAGAGTTAGAGTTTGTCGACCTACACCTCTCCCAGAGTGTATTGGATATCTTGAAGGCTTCTAGGAAGCCTTCCACCAGGGCTACTTATAAATCCAAATGGAAGAGGTTTTCCATATGGTGCTCTGGCAAGCTCATTTCCCCAGAATCTGCTGACTTACCCACAGTCCTGGATTATATGGTGCATTTGAATACTTTGGGGCTGAGACCAATTACCCTAAAGGTGCACCTGGCAGCCGTGTCTGCTTTCTTATCAGCAGGTAAACCCTCTTCTCTTTCAGCTCATCTTGTATTCTCCAAGTTTTTCAAGGGGTTGCTTCACACCAACCCTCCATTCAAGGACCCTGCCCCTGCCTGGGATCTTAATATTTGCATTGCCCAGCTTATACAACCCCCTTTTGAGCCCTTGTCTTCAGCAGAGTTTAAGTACTTGACTTGGAAAACTGTGTTTTTGGTAGCCATCACTTCTGCCAGGCGCATAAGTGAATTACAAGCATTGTCAGTGGAGCCTGATTTTATCTCCTTTCATAGAGATAAGTTGGTCCTCAGGACTAACAGAAAGTTTTGCCTAAGGTGGTTTCAGACTTCCACTAATCAGTCTATGTCTCTCCCTGTGTACTTCACTGACCATTCCTCCTCTGGCGAGAGGAGACTGCACAGTTTAGATGTCAAAAGAGCCCTTAGTTACTACATAGAACGTACCAAGAGTCACAGGTTTGACTCCCTCCAACTGTTCCTCACTTATGGTGAGGTTGGTAAAGGGAAACCTGCCACTAAAAGATCCATTGCCAGGTGGATTGTCTCTTGTATCCAATTCTGCTATGAAAAACTGGGTAAGGTTCCTCCCTCAGGCCTGAGGGCTCACTCCACCAGAGGTACAGCTGCGTCTCTGGCTGCTGCCAGGGACATCCTATCTTAGAGATATGTCAAGCAGCTACCTGGAAAACAGTTCACACTTTGCAAAGCATTACTCCCTGGACATCCAGGCTAGGAGTGATGCTCGGTTTCACAGCTAGCTTCAGAGCCTATTTCCTAAGTAGGTTCTGTCCCTTCTCCATGGAGGTACTGTTGTGTAGTCTGCATATGTCATAATATAGCAAGACTTCATGTTGTTGAAGAAAAATTACTCACCTTAGTAATGTTGTTTCTTCTAATGGAGTCTTGCTATATTATGACTCCTCCTACCTGCCCTCTCAGAACCTCTGCTTTTGGGATGTGGGTGGGCAGTGCAGTGTTGGCACTTAGTAGATGCCCACCTTGTTTTCACCCCTCCTTTTTGGGGTGTTTGGGTGTTGTGTTTTTATTTTTTGGATCCCCTGACTTGAGTCTTTGTTTTGGGATCAAAAAATGTGTTCTTATATTTAGTAGCCAGTTGGCTAGTGTAGATTTACAGCTTCCACACAGAACCTTAGTGAGTTTTGCTCGTAAAGATCTGACAGTTTGAGTTTGACGAACAACAGACAGAGCTTTCAACTGAGCTTGTGCTCAAAGTTCCATGTCTGGCATGGAAAGTTAACTCTTTTACCTCTGGAGCAGTTCGAAGGTTGGGACTCACTGCGTATGTCATAATATAGCAAGAGCCCATTAGAAGAAACAACATTACTAAGGTGAGTAATTTTTTCTTATAGTTTATTGTAATAAACAGTTAAATGAATACTGCTTAGTCTTGGCACTTATTCACTTAAAACAGGTACTCAGTAAAACCAGATCTGGTGAAGCCAGCAGAAGTGCATTGTGCTAGCATGTGTGGGACCTGGGTGGGTGTCCAAAGTTCAACTATTAGCCAATGACTGGAGGATTCTGAGGCAAGCTGCAGAGGTAATGTGCTCAGATTCTGGGAGGAAGGAGTTGTCCATCCCGCTGCATAAGCACTTTCTGCAGAGTGGCACTGTAGGCAATCATCATATGTCAACCCTCCCCTGGAAGACTGGCAAAACACGGGTGAAACCACTGCATGGAAAGTTGAAGAGACTAGCAGGAGTGTAAAATGGGGTCAGGTCTGGCCAGAAGCAGGATGAGGCCCTCTATCTTCCCCATGTGCTAATGGTATGTGGGCAGCCCATGGATTCCCCTCCTTCACATTGGATCCTAGGGAGGAAGGAGTGCTATGGGGTAAAAGCTGTTAGGATGTTTGGGGGGTGATATCCAAATTTGGCCCCAGGGAGTAGGAGGGCACCAGTGATCCTAGTGTGGAAGATAGCAAACAGGAGCACAGACAAGCATAGCCTTCTACAAAATAAAGACAATATTGTGAAAAAACTGCCCTCCCCATCAGTAAAGATTCAGTCAAACAACTAGGTAAACGTGACTTAAATTTTGAATCAAGGAGGCACACGAAGCAAGCAGATGTCAATAAAATTTATCAGAGTACAATTCTGAGCACAAGAGCACCTAGTAAGCATCTCAGTGGTTTGCTTGACAGGTAATCTGAATACTCAGGTGGACCGGCTAAGGAAGAGCTTTACATTGGCAAGCCGGGAACTCCAGCCACAGGCATTCAAAACATTCAGAAGTGGTGGGGACCATTTGAGCTAGACAATGTTTTAGGGTAAAACAAAAAAATGAGCAGGTGCTATTCACAATTAATGGAACCAGCTAAAGGAGTGCATGTGTTGTCATAAAAATGCTATTAGAGAGCAAACTTACATTTATTCCTGTTTTATCTTCCATGGTGACAAGACACACATAACCAGGGTCCCATAAACCACCTGCACCCAAAGAACCTTGAATTAACAGCATGAAAACTGAAAGTTACAAAACAAAACTTCGGGTATTCACGTAGTAACAGTACTTTAGGGTGAGTCCATCGTGACTGCCCTCACTCCTCCATTTTGTAATCAGAGATGAATAAATATGCTTTGCAAACATGCATTAATTTACATAAACTCAAAAAAAAGTTGTACCAGACACGTGCTCCTCCAAATTAGAAGATATCCATAAACTCTTCAGACTATAGAATTTAGCCCAATTTTGCAAATTCTTCCTTTAAACAAAGAAAGTCAAACTATTACATACTGCTATTTTTCAGTTTTGTGTTCTGTGAAGAGGAACCTTGGTAAAGGTTTAAAGAGCTTCTGGCTTCAGAGAAAGAAAACTTGGAAAATAGAACATTTAGACAGAATTCAGTTTATAATTCAGCTATGCCCTGTATTTATCATCCACATATTCTTTATTGCTAAGGGCATTGCTATGAAAATAGGAACTTTATCATTGGGATTTCATCTGCTTTCTCTGCTTGTCTGTCAAGTGACATCATAAGCCATTACTGTCATTTTAACAGCAGCCAGTTGTGATGTCATAGGAACAGGATCACGATGTCACTTGACAACATGCAGCAAAAGCAGATGAAGACCAAGTGACTAACATTTTGTTTCCATGAGAATATTGTAAGTAATAAAGTATGAAAAGAAGGTAAGTATATGAAATATGAGCTAAACTGTGTATACTTATATTTTTTTCCACGTTGTTCCTGCAATGTCAGAGACTGTTCAAGTGTCAGTTCTGTAAAAGTTCAGACTGCAGTTATAGAAATAATCAAGGAAAAACAAGTATCTTACTTTTTAGGCACCCACCATGATATTGTCAGCTTCCTAAGAGCCCTAAATAAAACCAGGCAGAAGATCAGACAAGACATACCTCCGTAGACACCGATTACAATTTGTGGAGTACCAGTAGCTTCACCACACCATTTGACCCCTACAGTTGATCTCAGATTATTTTCCATCAATCATATTTTATGACATGGTAGCAACCTGCTCAGCATGCAGGATCTGCAAGATCCAGGGTTTTTCTGTAAGGTGGTTGTCCACAAAGGATAAAATAATGCTGAAGTCTGTATCATCCTTTATCTACAAGGTACTTGCAGAATTCCACATCAATCAGAAACTACAGTAGCACTTACACCATTTTTTCTGAAGCTTACTAAAATAAGAAACGTGATACTACACTCTAGATGCAAAAATCAGGTTGTTTTGCTGTGCTACCTACATGGGTAATGGGTGTTCCATTCAAGGCTAAATGTAGACAAAGGAATAGACTTTAAACTCATTTGCTCCCAGTGGCCATTTTGGGTAGGATCCAGCAACAGATGGTTCTGAAGCCATATGGCGTCTATGGGAACAAAGGAGTTAACTACAGTCTAGATATCAGGAGAGGGCACAAGAAAACCAGAGGATCAGTGATTGAGCTTTTGTGAAGTATCTGTTCTTTGTATGTGGTTTTATTTCTGTAGGTCTGTAGGTCAGAAGACAGCATGCACTGGTGCTATCTTGTGAGCGGCAGAAAGAACCACATGGAGGGAGGCGCAGCACCAGAAAGAAGGCTACAAAGATAAAACAGACCCACCAAGCATCCCACTGTGTGAGTGCCACAGAGCAGGAGTGCAGTGTCTAATGAGCAGAGTCTGCAGGGAATCTGCAGGAAGACAGCAGGACTTCAGGGGACTCTGACTGTCGGAGGCAAAGAAGTGTAGTAGTAGGAGGGAACAGAAAGTTTCAAAGGACACAGATGGTATGGTACGGCAAAGAATGAGGGGCACTAAGAAGGGAGAGGAAAGGGCTAAACTAAAGGAGGCAGGGGCAATTCAACCCCTGGTAGGTATATATGTGCTTATCTTTTTCTGGTGGTAGAGGTGAAGAATGCTAAACTAGAGAGTCAAAAGATAGACAATATTAAGTGGTCCTTGAAAAGTCCTATCTTAGGTACTACCACATAACCATCTGAAGAAAGAACTATATAGAAGGGAGGATGCACAGTGTAACTTAGTGTGTGCAGAGGTTGTGGGACAGTGGTGGACCACAGGGTGTTCTGGGAGTTCAGCCACTGCCTCAGCTGGAGGTAATTCCAGGATACAAAGGCAGAACTGGAAGCTGTAAGGGATGATACACCACATGAGGTGGAAGCCGCTGGGCCCCGTGAGTGTCACAACCACCACCAAGGCCCACTCAGGCCAGTGTTGGTGACTGGACAGTGGTGGATGGAAGGAAAAGAGGTGGTAGGAAAAGTGGATGACTGTGGAAGCATTGCTGAGCACTAGCAACATGTTCACCCCATTGCAGGCAGTGGACATCCATGTGACCTCTCAAGGGAGGCCATGTCCAGCTCAACCAATACGCAGGCATTGTCTGTGGAGGACAAGCCAAGGATGGAGGGAAGGGAGCCCCAAAAGGGGGCAGAAAGAAAGTACTTGTAGTTGGGAACTTAACAGTATGGGACACTGGAAGAGAGATGTGTCTAACACCTGATGGACAACAGGTGTTACGTTGTTTCCTGGGAGTGAGACAGACATGATTAAAGTGGAGGAAATCACAGCACAGGGAAAGGGAAGGCCAGATCTGATAGTGCAGGTAGGCATGAATGATCTGAGCAGGAGAAGCATGGAGAAGGTAGAAGCAGGCCTCCAAGCATTAGGGATGGTAGCAAAGGAAAAAGCTGTGGTGATAATCTCATTAGAAGCTTACCATGACCAAGTCTGAATGAGAGGGAGCAGTTTCATGTGTTCTACTTCAACACATGGCTAAGGGGGTGGCGCAGGTAACAGGGATTTCATTTTCTCGGGGGCTGGGGCTCGACTTGGAGAGGATGGAGTCTGTTTAAAAGGGACTGCCTGCATCCCAACAAGGAAGGCAGGAGTGTGCTGGGAGCAAGATATGCACAGTACAGTAGAGTTAGTTTAAATTAGGCAGAGGTGAGAGCGCGGACAAAAACACTAGCACCAAAGTATCCAAGGGGGCCTTGCCAGCCTCCCCTACCAAATAAAAGTTTAGACTTCTGGTCAGCCCACTGGTGCAGTGGTAGCACTACCACCTGCGGAGTGGATAACCTAAGGTAGGAGCAAGCTCAGGAGTCGGAGGGCTGGCTAGGAGAAGGAGGATTGAGCATCTGAGGGACTGCTCTCCTCCTCCAGGGGGTGGGAGGACATGGATCCCAGTGCTCGCCTGATATCTGGTTGAGACCAGGGGTTGGGCATGCCATGCCATCGAGTCGCATGGGAGGTATGGCAGCCATTGACGCACATTGCTCAGGAACATGAGGCATGCGTCATGACAGCACTGCATATCTGCACCTCCCAATGGACACAGAAAAGGAAAAAGCATCACACTGACCAATATGCAGCCAGCTATCCAGGTGAAAAGTCCGGGTGAACTGGATCCTGTCTGCACTGGGGTTTGGGGGACTCTGCCTGCGACCCTGCTTACCCCATGGGGGGGTAAGCCCTGGGTGAATAGCCAGACTGAGGTAAGTCCTGGAGGATGATGAGGTGACAGGGATGATAAGATTGGAAGATGGGGGCCGGTCAATGCATGGGAGAAAGACAGAAGCAAAAAAAAAATAGTTTAGACTTGGCAAACACTTTAGAAATGGAAAAGGGGAAAGGAGGGACCAGATACCGGAGACAGATTTGCACCAATGCAAGGCCTGGGTAAAAAAATAGCTGAACAACATATGTTGGTTGCAGAAGGTAAACTGGGCCTGGTGGCTGTCACTGAGACATGGGCAAACCAGAACCATGACTGGGGTATGACCATACCAGGCTATACATTGTTCAGGAAGGATAAAGAGAAGGGCATGGGTGAGGGAGTAGCAGTCTATGTGAAGGAAGCTTAGGAAGGAATCAAGGCAATGTAGCTAAATATCCTAGGAGGACTGGGAGGTTTAGAGAACCTGTGGGTACAATTAGCCATGGGAAAGGGAAGAGGAAACAAATCAAGGTTGAGGTGGTTTACAGACCATCAGGCCAGGAGCAGGGGGTGGACAGGGAATCAGTGGAACTTTCTGAGAATGCAGCCAGGTCAGTGGAGGTTATAGTAATTGGGGACTTAAACATGCTGAATATGGACCAGAAGGTCCCAGCCACAGCATGTGCAAGGAACCAGCTCCTGGTAGAAGCATACCAGGAACCATTACTAGAACAATTGGTTCAGGAATCTACAAGGGCGAAGGCACTGCTGGACCTGGTGCTCAGAATTAGTGAATGGGTGAACAGTGACCACAAAATAGTGTGGTTGGAGGTCCAACCGAAGCTCACAAGGGGAATAGCACAGCAAAGGTGTGAAACTTCAGTAATGCAGACTTCAATAGTAAGCAAGAACTACTGAGGGTGAACGTAAGAGGCATACAGCAGGGATAGAAGGAGTAAGGGGAAATGGGAGGCATTCAAATTAGGAGTATTAGAGGCACGTCCAACTGTATTGGAAGGGTTAGCAAGGAGAAGAAGGCAGGGGAACCACTATGTTTCACATCAGATGTGAAGGAAACAGCGAATGCCAAGAGAAGGGCTTTTAAAAAATGCAAAAATAACCAGAGTAATGAAGATAGAGAGGCTTACTTATGGGCAACCAGGAGCCCAGTAACAGGGTCAAAAGTGCTAAGGTTCAGACAGAACTTAGAACTACAAGGGTGGCAAAGCTGGGTGATAAGGTGTTCTTTCGCTACATTCAGGAGACATGCAGTCAAGCGGGGCATTGTGCAGCTAAAAAAAGAGGAAGGATGAGAGGAGAGCAACAGAGGTAAGGCTGAGATACTAAACCAGTATTTTTGTCCAGTACTTACTTTTTTTTATTTTAAATGTACCTTTTTTTGGTCCATGCTCCCTATCGCTGAACCATCGTCCCGGTCACGGACTCCGGCTGCGGCTTCTTCTACATTGTGCCATCCTCCCTTAACCTCTGCCTTGCCCCCCAAGGCGGGGTCGCGATGCCTCGGGCCAAGGATGCCGTGAACATGGGAAAGGCGGGAGCTGGCCTGAGAGGAGCCAATCTGCAGCTGGAGTGGGCATCATCGAGGCATCGGGAGCAGGGTATTTTTTCTCCCCTGTGTGTGGAGGAGGCAGAGACGTGCAATGATGTCCTGCGTCCGCCCTGCCTCCCTGGAGCTGTTTGAGTGCCGGTAGCTACGGTACCCCTGGCCTCCACCATGGGTCCATGTAGCATCGGACACTATCCCCAACCTCCCCCTTGAGAAGGAGAGTTGTCCCAAGGACACTCCATCCTTCTTCCCTGACCAGCCCTCCAGCGACCCGGGTCCATTCCTGAACCTGGGTTGCCGGTGTTGCAAGCGGAATTCCAACCACTGCACCAGTGGGCAGGACCACTTGTCCAGTATTTACTAATGAGATGGGGCTTGTACCACAGTGTGGGTTGGGGATAAAAAGAGGGGGGGGGAAGCTCTAGCAGTCAAAGCTGTATCAGGAAAGAGAGTAATATAAAACTGAGGGGATTGGCGGAGAACAGATCAATGTGTCCTCATGGATGTCATCTATGCATACTAAAGGAAACAGCAGAGTTATCAGAAGCTCTACTAGCAGACAGTTTCAACTGCTCACTGGACACAGCAGTGGTCCCCATGGACTGGAAGACTGCCTACATGGCTCCTTTGCATCAAAACTGAAGGAAGGGGGTGTAGCCTGACCAGGCAGAAAATGGCAGCATAGTTCAGAATCTCTGCAGGAATGACTGCAATCTAACCTCATCCAGCTTTCACCAGACCTTTCTTTGGTACCAACTCCTGTGACCATCCTGTAATCTTACTGCCTGACACAGTTTGTAAATCATTTTTGATCTATCATCTACTTAAATTCAATTATTCTACACTGTACTGCTGCATACTAGACCTCATCCTTCAGCATTATGGCAGATCTCCAAGTACAACAATGCTCACTTGCTAGAGTGGAAGTAATGTTTTCTGATTGCTGAGATTAATGATCTAAAAAACCTCCACCCAACATAATGCAATTACTCTTGAAACTTTTAGGCAGAAAATTGCATTTAATGAGAAAGCAATGGCCTGTAACACCACTATTATTCATGACCTCCAGGCTACTGTCCACAATCAAGATCAAACTATTAAATCCCTACAAGCCAAAATTGACGATATCGAAAACCGTAATCGTCGCAACAATTTACGATTTTTTGGCTTCCCTGAAGGTGTAGAATTAGGAGACACTACTGCGCTTTTATTACATGTGCTGCCTGCAATGCCAATGCTTAAACTGCCTCCTACCCTAACGTTAATCATTGAGCGATCTCACTGCACTCTGGGTCCCAGGCAAACATCAGACCTGCGACCAAGGCCTATCATTGCTCGCTTCTTGAACTATTCCCACACAGAATTAATACTGAAACGAGCCAGAGAAATGGGGAAACTTCAGTGGCAAGAGTTTAATATTTCCATCTACAGAGACTTTTCAAAAGATTTAACCATCAGAAGGAAGGCCTACAATCCACTTAAGCAAATTCTCCATCAAAGAAGTATTAAATTTGTTCTACGCTACCCCTCGACACTACGCCATTTCTCAGGCTCTTCCTTCAAGGATTTTGAAACCCCTGACACCTTAACCAACTATCTGGAGGTCTCTCTCTGCAATCTTACCCTGGGAGGTTCAGCAGCAACTGGCAACCTGAACGCAGCTTTGGTATCTGCATGGAGGGTGGATGACGAGGTACAGGAGCGAGGGGAAAGTGCTGCAGAACCCACAGCCCCAAGCAGCAATGCCGCAACTGATTTGACCCCAAGGCAATCAACATGGCTGCAAGAGAAGCTTCTGTCAGGGCATTATTATTCAAGACTTTCATGCTGTTCTAGCAAGGTTTTACCCCAAACACCCCAAGCTGCAGCCTCTCACCTTCAAATCAACCCCTCTATTCCCTTGAGCAATAAGTTTGCTCTCTTGGAGGATGACATGCACTCCTCGCAGGAGGATCTTTCCCAGCAAATTTCAGATGAACATCCCTCTAATTTGGGCCCTGTACCTCAGGGAGATATTTCTGCCAATACTTCATGGACAGACGTTGTTGCAAGTTCCCCACTCAAATCTTTAGAGCCACCCAGAAGCAAATGTACAGCAAAGACCAAAAGCAAAAACATCAATAGTCACAATCCTGCTAATAAATCCAAGGTGTCATGAGATTATATGGTCAGTAATATGGTCACAGTTGCTATATCTTGGTAGGTTTTGCTTCCAGGATACTTAAAGGGATTGCGAGTACACTTTTTCTGCCTAGCCGCGCACTCTACAGTCTATGCTACCTGGTTGCTTATACTCCCAGCGGGTGCAGAAAGCAAAGGCTGTACATCACGGCGTGATCAATTTACTTTTTTTTGCAGTGTTTAAACGAGCAGCTTAAAGGTCTTCACGGGAACTTTGGTATATCAGCAATGCTTTTCTAACCGATTATTTTAGTGTTAGATCTTATACGTTACCTTACTAAACAGGATCTCTGTATCTAGTCTTTTACTCTCCAGTTTAGCAGTGCATCAGGTTTATAGTCTTTTGGCTGTTCAGTTGCATATCTTCAATCGGTATGCATCCTGATTATTGCCTTTTCTTTTTTCATATATGAATTATTATATATTACAAGGCAACTTACCCCTTCCCTCTCCTGATGACAGGTTCTTAAGTATTATTGGCAACTACATTAAATCTATCTCCTTCCCTACGCTCCATTATTCTTACTACCTCCTGTGTTTACAATATGGAACTATCATTAGCACTCAAAGAGGTGGGCTATGTTTGGTGTACTGTTGCAAAGGATTGTCAATCTACATCTTCCTTATGCTTCTTATTTTACTCGAAGCCTACAGATACTATAGAAATCCACTGCTGTGTGGTCCCTCTTGTTCTGGGGCTCACTGGGTCTAGTCTTCTAGACCTAGTCACCCCATATAACACCTATTTAGGTGATTTTCGAGTAGTCGGAGCTGATCTTTACTATGACTATCTCTTCTGTCTACAGTTATCACCGAAGCCTATACCTCTCCACATAATCCCGATTTGCATTTGGCTCAGGGCATAAGGGCTTAAACTGACCTCCCCTTTCTTCTTTCCCCCTCAATATTGTATTTATTATGTACTTATTCTGTGTCACTGCAAAGTATACTCAGAGTCACTCTAATGTGGTAATGATCTACTTTTCCTTTTATATTTGTTCATTTGCATTCCACCTGGCTCCCTGAATTCCTTGCTCTATGTCTAGGCTGTACTGGAATCTCATATATGGTTCTTTAGTTTACTGTTATTTCGAGTTGGTATATCTTGTACTATTACTACTAATGTTTATAAATAAGTTCTGGTGTTTAGCTTTATCCTTATACCTTGTCCTGTTAGCTTAGAATTACGCTGAGGTTATTACAGTCCCCTGCCTTTCTTGGTATTATTCCCTTTCAGTTTAGTTTATCAAGAATACTTACTGTACTTTATTATATTACTGGGATCAAACTTAGGTGTGGGCCAATATTTATAACCGGTCCTTCCTAGTCTCCTCCCTACATCGACGCCCCAGAGTGTGGTGAGAGAGCCTCTTAGCCAGTTGGCTGACTCATATCTCCTCACACCCATAAAACGTTTTCTTTGTTATTTAGCTTACTAGTAATGTTGTTGTTGTTAATGACTTTTCTCCTTCCCCATCTCTATTCTAATTTGAATAAGATATCTGTGTTACTCATATATCATACATCTCACTTTTTTTGACTTGAATGTTCCTACCACTCTCTGCATATACGTAAGCTCTCTATATTGTATTCAAATCATCCTCTGCCTCATTTATTTGTCCCTTCACACTCCAGTGATTATTCTCTAACACTAACAATATGAGTGACATACTTTTATATACATGGAATGTGAAGGGACTTAAATCTCCTTGTAAGAAGAAGCAAATTCTTTCACATCTTAAAAAACATAAAACACAAATTGCTTTCCTTCAAGAAACAAAATTATTAGCAGAGGATGTTCATAGACTTAAAAAAGATCGGGTCAGTCAGATCTACGAATCATACTGTACCTCAAAAAAAAAGGAGTTGCTATTCTTATTCATAAGAGTCTCAAATGGCCCCTTGTAAACTTCGTTTCCAATACTGATGGCAAATGGGTGATGGTCAAAGTGAATATCAACTCTGGTCCTCTTCTGCTTGTTAATGTCTATGCACTGAACTCTGATTCCCCGGAGTTTTTTCATAATTTAGCTCAACAGATTCTATCCTTTAACACTGATAATATACCAGTTATTCTTGGTGGGGATCTTAACTTAACTTTAGAAGCCAGCATTGACAGAAGTAGCCCCACTACAGAGGCCCACCCTAGAAGTATTAAAGCCCTCTCATTACTAATGCAAGTTGTTGGATTAGCTGATGTATGGCGCCTCCTTCACCCCCGTGATCGAGAATTTACTTTTTACTCCTCTCTACATAAAACATACAGTAGAATTGACTACTGGTTAGCCCCCTCCTGTTATAATGGAAAAAAAACTATTGATTCATCCATCTCTCCCATCATAATCTCAGACCATTTCCCCTGTCAAATTGCAACTTTTGTGGGGCCCATTAGCACCTAAATCTTGTTACTGGCGGCTGGACCCTCTCCTTCTCAAGGATCCCAATTTCTTACCCATGATCAATTCAGGACTTCCTCTTTCACAATATCCCAACCGAATCTTCTATGTCCTCTGTATGGGAAGCTCTTAGCTACGATTCGAGGGGAAATTATCAGTTATGCTGCACATAGGAAAAGAGTAAGGGAAGAACAGCTGGCTGACTTGGAAAAATCTCTTAAGGTTAAAGAGAATTTATACTTTTCTTCTAATAAGCACTGTCCTGATTCTCAACTTCATCTTGAAATTCTTCAACTTAGAGTTAAAATTAATGAATGAATTTCTCGTAAAACCGAACTGGCCTTGTTTAAACTTAAATATAAGTTTTAGGAACACGGAGATAAAAATGGAAACTCCTCTCTTACCAGCTCAAAGCACAACAAATGGAATGACACATCCTAAGCCTAAAAGATGAACAGGGTATGATTCACTCCGAGAACCCCTCTATAAATCGTATCATGAAAACCTTTTATCAAAAACTATACTCTAACACAAATCCTCCATCTACTTTACAAATTCAACAGTTCCTTAAATCATTACATCTTCCTCATCTTTCTACTCTTGAAAAAAATTCTTTAGATGAACCCTTCTCCCTTCAGGAAACCCAGAAAGCTTTGTTTTCCTTGAAATCTGGCAAATCCCCTGAGGGTGACGGATTCCCTGCCGATTTCTATAAAATGTTTTCCGACACCTTATGTCCCCTTCTTCTTAATGTTTATCAAGAAGCTTCCAATACTGGCAAGCTTCCCCCATCTTGCACCAATCATAACCTTAATCCCTAAGAAAAAGACCCTACTCACCCCGAAAGTTACAGGCCCATCTCTTTATTAAACATGGATGGGAAGATATTTGCTAAACTACTAACTTCTCAACTTGAATCCTTGATTCCCAAGCTAACTCATTGTTCGCAAGCTGGTTTTATTAAAATAGATCTGGTTCTTTTTTCAATTTAAAGTTTATTGAAGTGATTTTTAATTATAAATGACAGATATACTTGTACAAAGTTCCTTGTACATTAGCAATATGGTAGTCTGGGCACCCCCCTGTCAAACTGGATTTCTCTTTTTGGCATCGTCTGCTCTCCCTTAGCAGGCAAACTTGATCCTCCCACTGCCTCTGTAGGCCCTAGCTCTTATCTCTCCCGGGTCATCTGTAACCTCCCCGGACGCATGTGTTGTTTTTTACTGAATGTCCCCACTCTATGCATTCTGTCATCTCACTGTATTCAATAGTTGTATTAGTCACTCACTGTATGTAAAGCTTGTATTAATCAATAACTGTATCAGTCACTCACTGTATGTAAAAGTTGTATTAATCACTGTTCATGTAAAAACTCAAGTCTGTAACTCTCCCGGGTCGCACCTGAAAATAGGCACTTGGATGTCTAGTGTGACTTACCCGGTAAACAAAAGCAAATAAATAAATAAATATACAACAGTCTGAATCTGTCCACCCCCTTCCTCTCCTCCCACATCTAAATACCCACCCATCATCATTCTAAACCCATTGCCTATATCCATACAGCACAGACAATTTGATGAGTGTAAAATATAATGGGTGCAGTGACCACCACAGCAAGAACCATTACATAGAGTATAAAATGTACAAGAGCTCCAATATCTTCTTAAATCTCCCTAATCTATTATTTAAACTTGTTATAGCCTTTTCTATTCTAAGGTTCACAAGAAGTTTAGTTAACCATTCTCCATAAGTGATTTCAGTTTGGTGTATCCGATGTCTTAGTATTATTTTTTTAAGTGACATGGATATCAGGGCCATATAGTATTTCCTGTTAGGAAACCTTATACTTGAAAAATCACCTAGGATACATATTTCGGGTTTGAAGAGACCATTTAGTCCCAGAATGGGGTCAATTTTGTGTTGGATCGTTATCCAAAGAGGAATTATTTTGGGGCAAGACCAGACGATATGATATAAAGTGCCCTCGTGCTTGGAGCACCTCACATAGAGATGAGGATGTCAATCCAAACTTTGTCATTTTTTCTGGGGAGAAGTATAAATTATGTAAAATATGCATCTGCATTAGTCTTAGTCTATCTTGGGTTACACATTTATGACAGTTAAACCAGAGATCAGCTCAGTTTAAAACCAGGAAAATAGGTGGACCAATACTTAGTTGGACCAAAACACTCCTGATATAACCGATCGAACAATGCGCCATATATTTTGGAGACTGCTTTCGGCTGTCCCACCATTGTGACATTTCCTTTGGTAGAGAAGGGCATATGATCAAGTCTGGATTTTGCCCCAAAACTTTTAATAATAGGTGTCTCATTTGGATAATTCTAAAAAAATACTTGTTTGGGATCTTGAACTTTTGCTTAATACTTTGGCCTGATTGCCAAGTCTCATCGTCTCCTATAAATTGGTATACCCTTTAATTGTGGTAACCAGTTTGAGGGGATAATTTTGTCATCTATCTTAAAATTAGGGTTTCTGAATAGGTGTTGATTTCAGTTCCTTTTGCTGTTGTATTTAAGAAAACAACAAAGTTAGGAGTTGACCCTAATTGACAATGCTATGGGAGTGTTTTTTAATTTGCTGGGAAGGAGGTTTTCCTTGACATGGAAGAGAGCTTCCAGGTCTAGCCCGCAGGTGCAAATCTGGGTCAACTCTATTTTGAGCCAAGACGGGGTGTGGTATGTGATTTCGGGTAACAGCCATCTCAGATATTTATTAATATGACTAGCCCAGAAGTAAAGTCCAAGATGAGGCAGGCGCAAACCTCCTTTCAGCTTTGGTGCCCCTAATTTATGAAACACGATCCTAGAAATCTTGTTAGGCCAGATACATTTTACAAAGAGACTATGTACCCTCTTAAACCATGATAAAGGAAGCCAGGTATTAAGCAATGAAAGGGGGTTAAAAAGCAATGGGAGTACATTCATTTTAAGTAAGCTGACTCTCCCCCAGATGGAGAGTGGGAGGGATGCCCTCCTGTTGAGGTCTTTGGTTATCATGTGAAGCAGAGAGTCTAAATTCAATTTAAGGGTACGTTCCAAAAGTCTGGATAGTTCAATACCCAAATACCTTAGGGAGTCGTATTTCCAGGCGAGCCTTAGTTTCAAAATGTCCGCTTTGAAAAGTTTATGGTTAAGGGGAAAGACAATTGTTTTGTTTACATTTAATTTGTAGTTGGAGACTTGGCTAAAGGCTTTTATAATATTTAACATTGGGGGAATAGAAGAAATGGGATTAGCTGCTTGAAGGAGGAGGTCATCTGCATAGGCAGAGACTTTAACCTCACATGGGTGTATTGAGATTCCTTGCACTTCTGGGCTAGCTTGCAGTTTACAGATTAGTGACTCTAGAAATATGTTGAAAAGTAAAGGGGAAAGGGGGCAACCTTGCCTTGTTCCTGAATAAAGGGTAAAAGGTTCTGAAGTGACCCCACTGCCTGACACTCTCGCAATTGGGGATTGATAGAGGGATCTGATCCATTCCTGGAAAGTGTTAGGAAAACTGAAAGCCTTTAAAGTCTGAAATAAATACTGCCAGTTAACCCGGTCGAATGCCTTCTCGGCATCCAGAGAGATTAAAGCCGCTGGGTAAGGGGCGTCTCTGGACGCCAAGAAGACATGAGACAGGGTACGAAGGTGATCTGAAGAAGATCTGCCCTTCATGAAGCATACCTGTTCAAGACCAATAATGGAAGGGAGTATTAAATTAAGATGGCATGCTATTAATTTAGACAGTATTTTAACGTCTTGATTCAATAGGGAGATAGGCCGGTAGTTAGTGACCAACTCAGGTGCCTTACCTGGTTTAGGAATAAGTACAATTACTGCTTCAAAAACAGATGTATCAATCTGAGCTCCTGAGAGTATGTACTGGTAAAGGGGGAGCAACAAGAGGATAACTGAAGTCTTGAATCGTTGGTAAAAATAGGCAGATAGCCATCTACCCCAGGGGATTTATTCAAAGGTAATGCACTTATTACCTCAGATATCTCTCTATCTATAATGGGTGAGATTAAAGCATTTTGCTGATCTTCGGTAAGACTAGGTAAGTTGGCCTCACTTAAATAATTGTCCAGTTGGATCCGGGTTGGGGGATCCGGCATGGGTCCATATACACTTATATAGTATTTGGTAAATTCTGCTATAATTTCATTTGGGGCAGTCTTCAGTAGGCCATTTGATTGAGAATGGACAGATGTTATGTATCTAAAGAATTCTAATTGCTTAATTCTATGCGAGCCAAGAGGCGCCCAGCCTTTTCCCTTTGTCAGTAAAAGATGCTTGTGTCTTTAGAATGGCATGCTCAGCTTTTTCTCGAAGCAATTCAAGATAGGCAACCCTCAATTTAAAAAGCTCTTGCAGGGTAGACTCAGGTGTGGCTGGGGATAGATCTTTTTCCATGGATCTAATTTGTGACAACAATTGGGAAATTTGTTGCTCTCTTGTTTTCTTCCTATTGGAGGCTAACCTGATGAGTATCCCTCTTAAATAGGCCTTAAAGGTGTCCGCCTCCCTTCTAGTGGTGCGTCCATCGTCTAACTTTGGTCTCTCCCCTTCCCCTTCTTCTGTGAATGCTGAAGAAAAATACTTGTTCATGATTTCTGCCTTTACTTACCCCCCTTGCACACTTCCCTCCTTCCCTTTTTAGTCACGCAGTCCTACCCTTGGTGCTTTTTTGTTTCACTAACATATCTAAAAAGTTATTGCCTGGGCTATTTTTTTCTTCTGTTTGTACCTTTGTGCTTCTGAATGCTTTCCCCACCTCACTCTGCTTTTACAGATACAGTTCTGTCTTCTTTCCTCTGTGTTTTCTTGCATCTCCTAAGTGCCACCCTTTCGGCTATTATATTTTTCACTACCTTACCCCCATCATTCCATTATGCCTGTCCCAGGCATTTTTTAATTCAATCATTGTTTCACCCCACTACCTCCACTGGAAGGCTAGTCCAGGTAACCACCACACTTTCTGTGAAAAACTACTTCATCACAACCCTCCTGATTTACCCCCTTCCTGTTTCAAGTGGAAGGGTAGCAGTGGATCAGCCATGTTCCCACACAGCTGGAACCCCCCACAGAGCAACCATTCCTCACTCAGCTGGTCACCCCTCCCAAAGAACATGCTGGCTATGTGCCCACACCCCTCATCTGGAATTCCCCAATCCTGCCGGGGGAAGGGTTGGTGGGCTGTAATGGGAGTGGATGCCAAAGACTAGGGGACAGTGGACAAGTCACACCCACTCACAGCTGAAATCTCCCCTCTTTTCATCGACCCCCCCCTCCCAACAGTGGACAAGTCACACCCACTTACAGCTGAAATCTCCCCTTTCATCGACCCCCCCCAGCCAGACTGTGTTCATCCCCATCGTAACCCCTTCCCACAAACCAGTCCCCCTCCCTGAGCAGACCATAGAGTTCAATATATCGATAGAGGCTAGGATGTGGACTCCAATGGCTCAGTTGAAGCCATGCGTCCACCATACTACAAGGGGATTGAGGTGCTAGCAGATAACCTATCTAAATTTCAGGAAGGGTTCCAGCTAACAAAGAATTAAAAAAAAACTGTGAGGGGGCATGCTGACATGGCATATACAGATAGGCGGACCAGCACACTGCTCTGGTGGTAATTGATAACGCACTGCTTATACAAGCAACAGAAAAACGAGCATACCTTGTTTTTGTCACCACAATGTGCGTCTCCTTCATCTTGAACAATGTACTGGTGTGGCTATGTTTTAAGAAGGGTGCCTGATATCTGCTGGCACTTCAGTCCTCCTGTAATATGGCAGACACGCAGCTTCAACTGAGCCATTTGAGTCCACACTAGTCTCTCTCTATAGAACTCTATGGAACAGACTTGTTGTGTGTTCCTCCTTTGCACAGCTGGAACCTCATTCATACTGACTAGTTATCCCTCTGCAGCTGGACAGCCCCTTCCGAGCAACATACTAGCAAGGGGGGGAGCTGGTGAGGTGTAAAGAGAGTGGATGCCAAGGGCAGGGGGCAGGTCACGCACCCTCACAGCTGGATCCCCCTTTCCCTAGTCCAACCATCCCCCTGCAGCTGGACACCCCCTCCCAAACAACATACTGTGTGTGTGTCCTAACCCCACTGCTGGAACTACTCCTTCCCACAGAGGAGGTATGGTGGGCTGTAAATGGGGTGTATAGCAAGGGCTGGGGGCAGTGGATAAGCCATGCCCCCTCAAGTTTTGTTGTTAATTCTTTGTTAACCAGGTAAGGCCCACTAGGCAAATTGCCTGTTTTCAGGGGCAACCCGGGAGCTTTAGGCTGGTTAAGTGACTTGCTCAGACTGAGTCATACAGTATGCACATGGAAGTTAGGGGAATCAAACCCAGATCTACTTAACCAGGCTCATTCACAGCTCGTTACTGTAACCACCAGGCTATAGTGCCAGTTGGACCCCCCTTCATGTGTGCATCCCCCAGCTGTAACCACCCCTACCACAGACCATCAACCCCTCTGCAAAAGAGACCCCTCCCCCATGACAGACTACCTGTGCCCCTCCCAGCAGAGCAGACTATCTGTGCTCCCCCCACCTCACAGCATCCATTCCACACTACTCCTTTTCACACCTCTCAGCACAAAATGTAAGTGAGCCACCACACAGAAGCTGGAGCCCCGCAACTTAGTCCTCAGCCCACCACCCTTTGCACAATTCAGGAGATAGCCAGGGTGCAGAAGCTACACACACCAAGAACCAGTGGTGCAAGTAAAGAAGTACAGGAACTCAGGCATTGGCCAATATTAAATGCAGAATGAAGATCCCAATATGAAGGATAGCTGTGTCAAGACTCATCTACCTGTTTCGACACTAGTAGATTTAGTTAGAGACATAGAGGTATTTCTAAGAAAACAGCATTGTTGTGCAAGTCAAATGTTGTTATGGAAACCCTGATTTCTGGTCAGAGGCCCAGAACCGGTCATTATGTTTCGGGTTTAAGAATTTCAGTTGCAGTGTCAGCTGGAAGAAGTACAGGAACTCGGTTCCTGCTGCAAAAAACTAGGTAACTAGGCAACTGGACAGGGGCCATGCAGTAGATGTCCTGTATCTGGACTTCAGTAAGGCATTCGACTCAGTGCCACATGGAAGGCTGGGAAGGAAGTTAGTAGGCACAGGGGCAGGTGCAAAGCTGGTGAGATGGGTAGGAAACTGGCTGCAGGGACGGCAACAGAGGGTGGTGGTGGGTGGGGAGCTCTCGTACCCAAGGGCAGTGACGGACGGTGTTCCACAGGGCTCGGTGTTGGGACCAGTGTTGTTTGGGATATTCATTGCAGACATATCATGGGACATCAAGAGCAAAATCAGTCTGTTTGCTGATGATACCAAGGTAGGCGCGGTGGTGGATGACCTAGGGGGATGGCAGGGGTTGCAGGATGATCTGGCAAAGCTTGAAACCTGGTCAGACACCTGGCAACTGGGCTTTAATGCCAAAAAGTGCAAGGTGCTGCATTTTGGGATGAAGAAGAACCCAAGGAGGAGTTACCAGCTAGGGTGAGTGCAGCTAGCTGAGACAGAGGAGGAGAAGGATTTGGGTGTGCTCATTACAGGGTCAATGAACAACTCAGCACAATGTAGGAAAGCAGCTGCAAAGGCCAACAAAATGCTGGGTTGTATTGCAAGGGGTATATCCTCGAGAAGGGAGGAGGTGATTCTGCCACTGTATAGGTCATTAGTTAGACCACACCTGGAGTACTGCGTGCAGTACTGGCGTCCGTATCTGAAGAGGGACATTAAGTTACTGGAGGGGGTGCAGCGCAGAGCGACAAAGATGATCAAGGGGCTGGGGGACTTATCATACCAGAGGAAGTTGAAGGAGTTGAACATGTACTCACTGGAGGAGAGGAGAGACAGGGGTGACATGATTGAAACCTTTAAATACATGAAAGGAATAAACAAGACAGGTATAGAGGGGCTGTTCAAAGTAAGGGAGGGGAGGGACACCAGGGGCCATGATATGAGACTGGAGCAAGGAAGGTTCAGGAGGGAGATGAGGAGACACTTTTTTACAGAGAGGGTGGTGGCTGGGTGGAATGCGTTACCTGCTGAAGTGGTATGCAGTAGAACAGTGGACTGCTTCAAACGAGGATGGGACAGGACAAGGGGGAGGGTTAATAAAGGGGAAAGGTGGAAGGGAGGGGCAGCTGCAGAACAAGGGGTGCTAGCTGCACATTCGAGCAGACTTGATAGACCGCTAGGCCTTTATCTGCTGACAAATTTCGTATGTGCGTTCTTGTTCACTTTCATCACTGCTACAGACTACAATATCAGACTCATATGCCTGCAGTACAAAAGAAAGGGCACTGACACCACACCCCCAGCATCAGCGTCGTGACATCACAATAAGCCGGAAGACCCACAGAACTGTAGATCCCGCGTTTACATGTGTGAGGTTACCCGATATCCCTAACGTTCTCCAGGCGTCTTTACCGGGTAAGTAGATGCCCGGATACTTCCTGACGTTGCCGCGTTTACACGCTGCTACTGTTACCGAGTTACGCTCAGAGATCTCCGCTCCGAGCGCAGTTACCTGGTAACGCAGCCGCATGTAAACACACTGATAGGGGGATGGTATTGTTTTGGCTTCGCTAGTGCAGAATCAAGTCCTTCCTAACATGTTTTGCTGAATCCAAGTAACATTGGGATTACCAGAAACACCAGCCCCCGGGACCAGCCACCATAGCTGCATCCAATCCCACCCTCCTGTAGTCTTCCCTCCTTTGCAAATTGCCTTCACCTCATCCCTACTGCAGCCAGACACCCTCAGCAACGGCCAAAGTAAAACCTTCTCCGCGCTCCCCGGCCATTCTCTAGCTAAAAAGAGGGTCGGAAAGCGGAAAATAGATGCGGATTTCAACCGCACAAAACAAGTGCTGTGGTGCTAGGAGTGTTCTCTGGCAAGCAGGAATATGAGTTTAGTAATGTTTTGGGGCAAAGTAGCTACAAGCTAAGCTGTCAACAGCGAACACACAACAACACCATTTTGCCATCCAGAAGATGGTGGCGCGCTTTACGTGCCTCAGAAAGGGGCGTTGTCATTCTAGTGTTTGTTTTTCGGGAGCAGAAGGGTTTCGAGGAGATTGCACATCTCGCGGTGTGTTTGCAGTGCCGGAGATTCAATATCGGCAGCGTAAGGATGTGCTGAGAGTTGTGCAGGGTATATGACTTGTTCCATGAAGATATCAGTAGCTAGAGGGTGAGTAAAGAAAACAGAGGGCGAGAGTTTTATTTTGGGTTATAAATGAAGCACTGCTGTTTCTCGTGGACGGCAGCTATTTAGTATAGTAAAGCAAAGCTGTTTGCAAGTTACAGAACATCATGATCTGTGAGCATACATCTCGCCTCATAAATAAGGGACATATCTTAAAAATTGATACTGTTCGCTCAGAAAGCTGATGGAACAAGGGGATTTGTGTTAAGATGCATTTCCTGATGAAGAGAAGTCTGTAACTTTAATGTTTGACAATATTTTGTGATTTTAATCCACACTGTTCTGTCACAAAAACACAAAATTGTACGAGGAACAGAGGAAAATTCTGAGGCCAAATCAGGGACAGTTGAGAGGTATGTCTGTGAGACGTAAATAAAAAAAAAAAAAAAAAAAAAAGCTGAGGTTGTAGGTTGCACTTTGGCATGGCAAGTAGTTTGTTTAAATGGGACGCTCTGCTTAGTTTTTGTCTGCAAAGTCCATGGGGTTGCGACACGTTATTGTGCATTTTATTGGGTTGCTGGTAGAAATCAGTGTTTGGGTTACGGCGTTTGAAACATTTATTAAATGCAGAAGCCCACGGGGAACACTGTTTCACCACAAAAATTGTATGACAGGTCCAACATCTCTGTCATACGAACATACGAATCTGCCAGTAGAGACCAGCCACTAGGTCTGTCAAGTCTGCTCGATTGTGCAGCTAGCAAGCACCCCTAGACTGTAGGTGCCCCACCCTCCTCCCTCATCACCTTGCCCCCCCCCCATGCACCCTGTCCTATGCCCTTTTGAAACTGCTCACTGTTCTGCAGGAGACCGCCTCCTCTGGCAGTGTGTTCCATTTTGCCACTACCCTTTCTGAAATCTCTCCTAAATTTTCCACACTCCAGTTTGAGCCCATGCCCTCTTGTCTTCCTTCCCTAATGTCAACAACCCTTCAGCTCGCTTGCACTTTCTGCTGCAGGTGTTATGGCGGACACCTTGCAGCAGAAGTGCTATGGTGGATGAGAGTCTTATGTTACACGAGAGTACCGCTCAGGACTACTCGTGTGCTGCTCGGGAACCTCTCGTACTGTCTGAAATTATAAGGGTTACAGGCGGAGCATGGTCTAACAGCTGGCTTCATTTAGCGTAGTGGTTAGGGTAGTGGATTAACATAGAAACATATAAGTTGATGGCAGATAAAGACCGCAAGGCCCATCCAGTCTGCCCATTTCTTTTTCTACCTTATGAATGTGCCATCAGCATTTACTCTGTCAATGGCCTATCTATTCATACTCGTCTGTATTGCTCCCTTATGCCTGTCCCATGCCTGTTTGAAGCCCTGCACTGTATTCATATCCACCACTTCCCGAGGTAGGCCATTCCATGCATTCACCACCCTTTCTGTGAAAAAGAACTTCCTCACATTACCCCTTAATCGGCCTCCCTCTAATCTTATGATGTGTCCTCTTGTCCTGCTATTTTTCTTATATTGAAATATGTTACTCTTTCACCTCGTTAATGCCCTTAAGTTGTTTGAATGTTTCAATCATATCACCTCTCTCCCTCGTTTGCTCCACGGTATACATATTGAGCTCCGTTGATCTGTCCTTATATGTTTTCTGATGTAGTCCCTGCACCATTTTGGTTGCCTTTTTCTGGTCTGCTTCAATTTGGTTATTGTCTTTGTGAAAGTGTGACCTCCAGTACTGCATGTAGTACTCCTGATGGGGCCTAACCAGTGTCTTGTAAAGAGGGATTATTGCCTCCCTCTTACAACTTGTGATACCCCTACTAATACATAGAAACATAGAAACATAGAATTTGACGGCAGATAAGGACCGCTTGGCCCACCCAGTCTGCCCATTTCCCTACCTGATGGATAAGCTGCAGATCCTAGTTAACCAGCAGCCTACTTCTTCCTACCCCCACCCCCTAGAATTGCCTTATGACTGTCCCATGCATGCTTGAATTCCACCACTGTTTTTGACTCCACAACCTCCTCTGGAAGGCTGTTCCATGCATCCACAACCCTCTGTGTGAAAAAATACTTCCTTAAATTACCTCTGAGCTGCCCCCTTCTATCTTCAAATTGTGCCCCCTTGTTCTTGCACACCTCTTTTTTTGAAAGATGCTACCCTCTTGGACTTTGTTGATTCCCTTGAGGTACTTGAAAGTTTCTATCATGTCCCCCCTCTCCCTTCTTTCCTCGAGGCTATGCATATTAAGCTCCTTAAGTCTCACTTCATATGTCTTCCGGTGCAGACCCTGCACCATTTTAGTGCCCTCCTCTGGACAAGCTTCCATCCTGTCTATGTCTTGCGGAGATTGGGTCTCCAGAACTGCAGCAGTACTCAGATGTGGTCTCACCAGCTGTCTGTACAGAGGATAATAACTTCTTGTTTTCTGCTGGTGATGCCTCTCCCTATGCATCCCAGTATCCCCAACCCTCCTTGCTGCCCTCTCACATTGCTTGCCCACCTTTAGGTCATCTGATATGACTACCCCAGGTCCTTTCCATTTTGTTGTTGTTAGTATCTCACCCCATTGTGTACTCTTCCCTGGGTTTTGTTTCCCAGGTGCATTACCTGCACTTCTTAGCATTGAATCGAAGCTGCCATACATTTGACCATTCCTCTAACTTTGCCAAGTCCCTTCTCATCCTTTCCACCCCACCTTGTGCATCAACTCTGTTGCAGATCTTTGTGTCATCTGCAAAGAGACATACTTTCCTTCCAGTCCCTCTGCAGTATAAACATAAAGACATTGAAGGACCGATCTAATACTGAACCCTGTGGTACCCCACTGCTAAACCCTTTTTTCAGAGTGGACTCCATTTACTATTACTCTCTGTGTCCTATTCTCCAGCCAATTCTTTACCCAGGCTGTCATCTTGGGACCCACTCCCAGGCTGGCTAACTTGTATATTAATCTTTTGTGTGGGACTGTGTCAAATGCCTTGCTAAAGTCTAGGTAGGCCATGTCCACAGTCCTCCCTGATCTACTACTTTGGTCACCCAGTCAAAAATCTATCAGATTTGTCTGGCATGACCTTCCGCTGTGAATCCATGCTGCCTTGGGTCCTGTGCCCTCTGGCCTCTAGATGCGCAACAATTCTTTCCTTCAGAAGTGATTCCATCATTTTCCCTACCACTGAGGTTAAACTAACAGGTCTGTAGTTTCCTGCTTCTGCCTTGCTCCCACTTTTGTGAAGGGAATCACATCTGCCCTCCTCCAGTCCTCAGGTACCACCCCATCCTCCCATGATTTGTTAAAGAGGGTAGTCAGTGGTGTCACTAGTTCTATCCTTAGTTCTTTTAGAATTCTGGGATGAATTCCATCAGGCCCCATCGCTTTGTCCACCTTCAGTTTTAAGAGCTCTTTCATAACCCTTTCTTCTGTAAATGGGCTGGTATCAACTTCTGTATCCAGAGTGTTTCTACTGTTTGTTTTAGGTACCTCCCTCTTCCTTTGTAAATACTGAGCAAAAATATTTGTTTAGTATCTCTGCCTTTCACAGTCACCCTCTGCCCACCCTCCCTCCCTTTATTAAGCCTCACTATCCCTCCTTGGTCTTCCTTTGCTCCCGATGTACCTATAAAAGGTTTTATCCCCCTTCTTAACTGAGTTGGCTGTCTTTTCCTCGGTTTGGGCCTTTGCTGTTCTGACTGCCTTTCCAGCTTCCCTTTGCTTTAACTGATACAGTTCTCTGTCCTGTTCCTTCTGTGATTACGTGTACTTCCTGAATGCTTTCTTTTTCTCTTGAACCTTCACTGCCACTTCCTTTGAGAACCATAGTGGTTTCTTACCTCGTTTCGTTTTGTTTATTTGCTTTACACAAAGGCTTGTTACCTCTGTGATGGCAGTTTTTATTATTCCCCATTGTTCTTCCACCCCTCCTTTCTGCCCATTTGCTAGTGCATTCCTTAGGCACTCACCCATTTTGGCAAAGTCAGCCCTCCTAAAATCCAGTACCTTTGTCTTTGTATGGCTTTACTCTATTGCTGTGTTTATTGTGAACCATACTGTGCGATGGTCGCTAGTTCCCAGATGGCTACCCACTTCTACATCTGTGATCCTCTCTTCATCTCTGTTTGAGAGAACCAGGTCTAAGATTGCTCCCTCTCGAGTGGGCTCCAATACTAATACACCCCAACATCCCCCTAGCCTTACCTACTGCTTTAGTGGTCTGCTTGGATGATTTCAGGTCATCTGTGATGATGATGATGATACTGCTGCTGCCGCCCAAGTCTCTTTCTTCCCTTGTGACTGCCAGCAACCCCCCTCCCAACCTATACATAGATACATAGACAGTGTCGGCAGATAAGGGCATATGGCCCACCTAGTCTGCTCATTTGAGTTTGTAACTTCAGTTTATGTTTTCCTAGAACTCTGTTGCCCCTTACCTCCAGAATTCCTTTATGTCTATCCCATGCATTCTTAAATCCTGTGATTGTTTCAGCCCCCACCACTTCCTCAGGCAGGGTGTTCCACTTGTCCACCACATGTTCTGTGAAGAAATTCTTCTTCATATTTCCTCTGAATTGTCCTCCCTCCAACTTCATCCTGTGCCCTCTAGTCTTGGAACATCTTTTTTGCTTAAAAATAGTGTATTCTTGCACCCTGTTCCTCACTGTAAGATACTTGTATGTCTCTAGCATGTCTCCTCTCTCCCTCCTCTCCTCCAGGGAGTACATATTCAATTCCTTCAACCTGTCCTCATAGGGCTTGTGATGCAATCCATGTACCATTTTTGTTGCCCTCCTCTGAACCTTCTCTACCCTGTCTATGTCCGTACGTAGGTAAGGTCTCCAGAACTGTACACTGTACTCCAGGTGGGACCTCACTAGTGTCTTGTATAGTGGAATCATGACCTCCCTTTTCCTGCTGGTGATGCCCCTGCCTGTGCATCCCAGCATCCTATTTGCTTTACCTGCTGCCTTGTCACACTGTTTCCCTACCTTGAGGTCATCAGAGATGATAACCCCAAGATTCCTTTCCTGCTTGATGCATGCTTTATCCTCACCCCCCAGCTGATGCATTGTGCCAGGGTTATTGGGCCCCATATGCACCATCTTGCACTTCTTTGCATTGAATTTCAACTGCCAAATCCCTGACCGTTCTTCAAGTTTCTGCAGGTCCCTTCTCATTCTGTCTATACCCTCTGGTGTGTCTACTCTGTTACAGAGCTTTGTGTCATCAGCAAACAGTGAAATTCTGCCTTCTAGGTCCTGTGCAATGTCACTGATGAAGATGTTGAATAGGACCGGTCCCAGCACTGATCCCTGTGGTACCCCACTGGTCACTCTTCCCTCTGTGGAGTGACAGCCATTTACCACCACCCTCTGTGTTGTGCCACCCAGCCAGTTACCTACCCACCACACTACTGTCCTGCCCACACCCGTATTCCCTAGTTTGTGTAATAGTCTTCTATGTGGCACAGTGTCAAAGGCCTTGTTGAAGTCCAGATAGGCCACGTCCACTGCCCTTCCCTGATCCACCTCCCTAGTCACCCAGTCAAAAAATTCAACAGGGTTGGTCTGACATGACCTCCCCCTGGTGAAACCATGCTGCCTTGGATCTTGTAGTCCATTGACAACCAGATGTTTCACCAATCTCTCCTTCAGTAGTTCTTCCATGATCTACTCCATTACCGAGGTGAGGCTGACTGGTCTGTAGTTCCCCACTTCCTCTTTGTTCCCACTTTTGTATAAGGGGACTACATCTGCTGTCCTCCAGTCTTTGGGTACCTCTCCTATTTCCAGTGATTGGCTAAACAAGATAGCCAGAGGTTCAGCCACCGCCTCTCTGAGTTCTTTAAGGACCCTGGGGTGCACCCCATCTGGCCTCATTGCTTTATCAACTTTTATTACTTCCAGTTCCTTCAGGACCCTTTCTCATGTAAAGGGACTTTTGTTCATTTTGGCACCATTCTCAACCCTTGTACTCCCTTCAGACCCATTACCCTCCTCTTCCTCAGTAAAGACTGAGCAGAAATACCTGTTCAGTATGTCAGCTTTACTGTTGTCATCCTCCACACGGCCCCCATCCTCCCCCTTCAGTCTCGGTATCCTTCTCTTGGCCTTTCTTTTTTCACTTATGTTCCTGTAAAAGGTTTTGTCCCCTCTACCTACTGATTTTGCAATGTGCTGTTCTGTCTGAGCTTTGGCTTCCCTTACTGACCTCCCTGCCTCCCTTTGCTTCTCCCGGTACTTCTCCCTATCCTCTTCTGCCTGAATGCAATCTTTTTGGCTTTCACTTTCTTTGCTATCTCTTTGTAAAACCATAATGACCTCCTTTTCCTTTTCCTCTTGCTAACCTGCTTAATGCATAACTCTGTTGCTCTTGAAATCCCCATTTTAAATACTGCCCACTGTTCCTCAACCCCTGATTCCTGCCCCATTCCCCTTAATGCCTCTTTCAAGTTTCTCCCCATTTTCCCATAGTCTGCCCCCCTAAAATCCAGGATACGTGTTTTTGTGTGGTTTGGTTCTGCTCCTTTTGTGATTTTAGACCACAATGACTGGTGGTCACTGTTCCCCAGGTGCTCCCCCACTGTTACCCCCATCACAGTGTCCCTGTGTGTGAGCACAAGGTCCAATTCTGCCTTCTGCCGAGTTGGTTCCATGACCAGTTGCCTGAGGAAGGCACCCTGAAGGGAGTCCAGGATAAATCTGCTCCTAGTTGATGCTGCTGCTGGGATGCTGCAGTCCACATCTGGAATATTGAAGTCTCCAACCAGTACTACCTCACCCTTGTCTGCCATCCTTTGGATGGCTATTATCAGCTCCCTATCTGTTTCTTCCTCCAGGGCTGGTGGTCTGTGGACCACACCTGTGTGGATGGCTGGCCCCATTTTCCTTTCCAGCTTAATCCACAGTATCTCTCTCCCCCATTTTGTTCCTTCTGGATCTCTCTGGCCCTTATGTCATTTTTCGCATACAGTGCCACTCCTCCTCCCTTCCTACCTGCCCGGTCTCTTCTGAATATGTTGTAGCCAATAATGGCTATAGGTGGCTTCAGGGTTTCTCTTCCCTATGTGCATGATCTTGCACTTCTTTGCCTTAAACCCCAGTTGCCACTCTTCCGACCATTTTGCCAGTTTATCCAGATCTCTTCGCATTCTGCCTACCCCATCTGGATCATCTACTGTGTTACGGATCTTGGTGTCATCTGCAAACAGACAAACATTACCCTCCAGTCCATCAGCAATGTCACTGATGAAGATATTGAAGAGAACTGGCCCAGGACTGATCCCTGAGGTACCCCACTTGTGATTTGCATCTCTTCTGACTGTATACCGTTTACCACCACGCTCAGTTTTCTGCCCATCAACCAGTTTGCCACCCAGTTGACCAACTTCTGACCCACCCGAGCCTACCCAGCTTAACAATCAATCTTCTATGTGGAACAGTATCGAAAGCTTTGCTGAAGTCTAGGTAGATAACATCAACTGCTCTCCCTTGGTCCACCACTCTGGTTACCCAGTCAGAGAAATCTATGAGATTAGTTTGACAGGACCTTCCTTTTGTAAACCCATGCTGTCTTGGGTCATGTATTCCTATGGATTCCAGGTGTTGCACTATCCTTTCCTTAAGGAGTGCTTCCATAATCTTGCCAACTACTGAGGTAAGACTGACTGGTCTGTAGTTCTCTGTCTCCTCCCTGCTGCCACTCTTGTGGAGCGGGATCACATGAGCCCTTCTCCAGTCTTCTGGGACCTCTCCTGTGCTCAGAGACTCACTGAACAGTTCTGATAATGGCTCTGCTAGTTCCACCCTTAGCTCTCTGGGATGTATGCCATCAGGTCCCATTGTCTTGTCCACCCTGAGCTTATTGAGCTGTTGTAGGATCCTTTCTTTTGTGAAGGGACTAGTGCACACCTTCCTCCCACCTGTGTCCATGGTGCTGAGCTGCGTGCCCTGCCCTACCTTCTCCTCAGTAAATACTGAGCAGAAGTATCTATTTAGGTTAGATGCTTTTACATGGTCCTCATCCTCACACGGCCCCTTATCCCCTTTGATCTTAGTAATACCCCCTCTGGACTTTCTCCTTTCACTAATGTATCTATAGAAAGTCTTGTCACCTTCTTTTATTGTACGTGCTAGTGTTTCCTCGGTTTGGGCCTTTGCCTGCCTTACTGCCTTCCCTGCTTCCCTTAGGAAAGTTTGGTATGCCTCTGTGTCTTCATCCTGCTGTGTTCCCTTATATTTCCTGAAGGCCAGCCTTTTGGCTCTGACCTTTTCTGCTACTGGTTTTGAGAATCAAAGTGGTTTCCTTCTTCTTTTGCACTTCCTTTTCTCTGTAACACAATGGGATATTGCTTCAAGTATTGCATCCTTAATACTTGCCCACTTTGCCTGTACCCTCCTCACCTGTATTTCTTCTTGCCAGGGCTAGCTTAACTCTGTTGGCCATCTTATCAAAGTCAGCTCCTCTAATTTTTGCCTTGGAATGGGATGATTTAGTTCTAGTGGCCAAATTGAACTATATCATGTGATGGTCACTGGCCCCCAGGGGACCTTCTACCTGGAGATCTGTGATCCTTTCCCTGTTAGTCAGTACTAGATCTAGGATAGCCCTGTCTCTTGTGGGTTGTTGTACCAGTTGTTTGAGGCCCTCCCCCTGCAGGGAATCCACTATGTGTCTATTTCTGGCAGATGTTCCTGCTGGTATTGACCAATCTGTATCTGGCATGTTGAAGTCTCCCATTATCAGAACCCCCAAAACTGTCATTTGTATATCTTCTAACAGTAATGTGTCTGTGTCCTCCCCCTGGTCTGGAGGCCTGTAGACAACCCCAGTTCATATGGATGTCCCATTTTCTGTTTCCAGGGTGACCCACAGTTCTTCTGGCACTTTAAGTGTATTCTGAATTTCTGTAGCTTTGATATTTTCATTGACATAAAGGGCCAGTCCACCCCCACTTTTTGCACCTCGGTCTTTTCTGAACAGTACATAGCTGGGTACTGAAGTCTCCCAAGTGTGGCTACTGGTGAACCATGTATTGCTAATGGCTACTATGTCCAGTTCAGCCTCTGTCATTATTGCCTGCAGGTCTGGGATCTTGTTTCCCAGACTGCCAGCAGTTGTGTACATGATTTTCCACTGGCCAGATGTTAGTGTGTTAGTTGTTGGGCGAGGTTTGGCATTTCCCCTGTGTGTTGTATGGGGAACTGGACCTTTTTCCTTATCTGGATAGGCAGGTAGGCTAGGTAGTGCAATAGGATCAAGGTTCGCATCTCAGTGCCGGTAGCTCAACAAGCTAAAACCCCAAGGTCACACCTGGAAACTAAAAACGGTCTAAAGCTTCATTTTTTTTTTTTTCAATTTGGTGCG